>OX352772.1:304041787-305366297 GCA_947095535.1 Poecilobothrus nobilitatus | reverse complement strand
CAAAAGAACTTCCCCCAAAGTTATCTCTTCCATTGAAACTTCCTAAAAAATTTATAGGGAAATTTTTAAATAACTAAATTCATTAATTTGATCATCATTGTATTATTTTAAAATATTACCTCCTCGTGGTCCACTGCTACGACTACTTCTATTAAAATCACGTCCATTTCTTATTCCACCACCACGATCTTTCCGGTCATAAGGACCGGAACGTGAGCCAGACTGACGTCTCATTTCACCAATTGAGCTTCGGAATATTTCAATATACCTAAATTAAACAACAAATATTTTATTAATATTTTTTATATATTACAGATATTATCCTAGTTTATACGTAAAACAAAAAAAGATATATATAAAATAAAATCATAAAATGCCAGTTGCCCAATGTGAACCTATAGAACCTAAAATTATAACAAGAATTCCAAATCTTTAATATAAATAATTTTTTTTTGTTTTTATTTGGTTATACTATTTTTTATTTCTTTTTTAACAGAAGCCACACAAAATTACTTATATAACCAAAAGGTCCCAAAGTAGGTAATATATATTACATAAAACAAATCTGTCATGCCTTTATAATTTAACAAAAAATATAAAAATTGAAACAAAAGAATACATTTTTTATTGTTAAATAAAATTTTTAATATACCAACCCACCTGTGCCCAATCTTTTCCCGATTACGCTTTAATGCTTGTTCAGTATCTTCCAGAGTTTCAAACTGAACATACGCTTCCCCAGATGCACGACCCCTTCTGTCCATAACAATTAGAATTCCCTCCCGGTCTGGTTTGATCTCCAACCCTGCCCACGATATATTTTACGAAAATTTTATGTATAATTTCATTTTAAATAAAATTTTTTTTTATTTAATTTGTTTACAAATGTTAATTTATATTTTTTTGTTTTAATCTATATATCCTTTAATATTTTAACTGAAAATCGTGTTGTTAATAAAAGCGATTAGACAGGGAAAATTATGATAAAATCCTCCTTACAAATTTAATTAAAAATTGTTATTTTTGTAATTAAGCTTCCCAGTATTTTTTAGATTTAATAATGTTTTAAAGATTGCTAAAGTATTTTGAATGCATTAGCAATTTTTTATCCCTTTTAATTTAGTTTATGTTTATATTAAATGTATAAATTATATTTATTTAATAAATTATAACATGAAGTTGTCATAGTTAAAAAAAAGGCCTTTAAAAAATCTCACTTATAACATTTTACATATATTGTGTTAAAATGAAGTTTTATTTTCTTGAATTAATATAAAGAACCTTTAAATGTATATAAATTAAATTAAATTAATAACATAACATATTAATTAATAGCATTCAAAAACAAAAATTAAATGTATATTATAAAATTGATGTTGTTAGTTGTAAAAAATTGCGTTTAATAAAATAACGAATTTCTGTTTATAACTTTTGAAAAAGGATAAAAATTATTGCTAATAATGCTAACCATCTAATCAAGAGAATTTTTTTAATTAAAATTATATTAAGTTTATTCATATTTTAACGAACCAATCCTTTAATTCTTAGTTGAAAATTTCTTACATAATTTCCCATTCTGCCCCGCCATATATATATATATATACCTATATATATTAAATACCCAACAACAAGTGCTAAAAACCATTAAATTTAAAATATGTATATTCACTCACCATTGAAGAATTTTTCAATTTGTTCCTCGGTAATAGAATAAGGCAAACCTCGTAATTTAAGTACGTTTGAATTTGCATTTGGCTTCTTCATTGCATGCTCAGCTTCTTCATTTGAAGCACTAAAAACTATTTAAAAAAAAATTAAAATATTACTACATATAACAAAATTAAAAAACGAAAAATACAAAATGTAAAAGGAACTTACTTTCAATGTAACGATGCCCAATTGTTTCTTTATTATGTTTAAATGCTTCTTCTTCATCTTCAGAACTTTCTAATTCTACAAACGCTTCTCCAGTATTTCTTCCATCGCTCTTATATGTAACCATATAAACCCCTTTAGTTCCACCAACAACATTCACACCACTTAGAAATTTTACAATATCTTCTTCATTAGCTGACCATGGTAAACCACGTAAACGAATAAAACGAGTCATATTTATGCTTTTATTTTCTAAAATAAAAATATCTTGAATGGAACATCAAATATTTCAAATGAGCATAGTCTATTGGTCATAATTAAATAAATGCGCATAGTCTAATTTGTTAACATAATTTAATTGTGCATACATACAAGAAATTTAAAATACTATATAAATTGAATTCTTAAAAATTTAATATTTATACTAAAATGACGCTACAGAATAAAATGTTTATTGTTAAAAAATAATTAAATGGTGTCTATTGTCAATCTTATTCTTATCCATAATTAAATAAATATGTATCATTGTATGTACATTATGTACTTAAGGGTACACACCTTTTTTTTTTAGCTTTGTAACAAATTAAATTAGAATTGCATTCTGATTAAATTTTTTCTTTAAAATCCAATATGTAAATAATAAATAAACAACAAAAGCGTAATTACTGTATTTTTTTTTGTTAAATAGTTGAATGAATGAAACATTTTTCTAAGGTGCATAGAAGAACAAAACGCGTCATTATTTTAATCTTACGCCATTTTGTCTAAGGTAAAAAAAAAATTTCATGTTCAAATTTTATTTTTTCTTACCTTTCTTAATTCAATGAAACTTTCTTTATTAAAACAAAATTTGTTTTTCAAAGTTTTAAACTAAACCGGCGAATATATAATATTATTTAAGCTAATATTTAAAAAATAAAGCCTCTAATTGCTTACGTCCCTTTTAATTGGAGAAAGTACGGACTACGGAGTTCAAACTTGAAATTAGCAATCAATCACCCACTTTAGTAAGTAAAAAGCAAAGCAAAACAATCGACATTTTAAATGTGGATTGTGTTGTGGCTTGTGGGCATTACATACAAAACTAATAATTAAGGTATAGAGCGCAACAAGCGGCAAATATATTAAACTCTTAAAATTTTAGAAATAACTATTTAACTCTGATATTACGTATATTATTAAATTAATAATTTAACCGGTAATTTTTGCTAAGAAATAGAAACCAAACATTATAAATATTTTTTGATGGAAAACTATACCAAAATATTGCAAAATGATATGCGTATTATATATAAATTTTAAATATATATCTAAAAGAAAAATTAGATATTTAATATGACTCTTAAATTGAAATGTGGCACTGCTTAAATAAATAAAATACAATGTGCTGTTTTATGCGTTTATGTTTAATCTTAATAGTATTATAATTGTCAAATACTGACATTTTTTTTTTAGAAATTATATAAACAAACATTGCACAGAAATCTAAATAAACATCAGAATTCTTTTTTGTAAAACTTTAATTACTTATTAATATAAATAATTTATAATTTAATAACCATTTCTTTTTAATTTAAACTTTGACATAATAGTCTTAAGAATAACAATTATTGAAAATGGGTGGTTGGCCTTTGGAAATTGGAAAAATGGCAATGTATATGACATTTCCTGTAGCATTATTTCATATTTTTAATCAACCAGGATATTTTGAAGAATGGGTAACAAAAACCAAAAGAGAATTATATCCACCAGAAAATAAAAGTCATAGAAAAGAAATAGAAGATACAATTCGTGCTCTTAGAGAAAAGAAAGATCAAGAAATTATGAAAGCAATTGAAGCTATGGAAAATACAAAATAAATCATAAATGCAGTATACATATGTTTATGTTATGTTTGTTTAAATATATATATAAATACATAAAATTCAACAAAAATAAATACAATGTGTAAAATTTCTGTTAAATAAACTTAATTAACATTCATCTTGATTTCTATCTATTTTTATATTTCATACAATTACATTTATCTTGATTTCTCTATTTCTAATTTTATACAAACTTTGTAATCATATGCATACCAAACTTATGTCATCTTCAAATATGTACAGCTGTTTAGTAAAGTTTGACATTTATACGCAATAGTAAATAGCAGTATCACAAATAGCACGTGGATCTACAAATAAATTAAAAAAGTACCAAATCAAAGTTACAAGTACCAATAGCAATAAACATCCTTTTTTAGAATTAGTAAATTTACTTTTAATTGAAATTTTGAATTAAAATATGGGTGGAAAACATAAGAAATTCATACGCTCTGAAAAAGCTAAAGTTAAGCTAAAAGGAGCTAAATTACCTAAGGGATTAAATATAACAAAAACTGAATTTAAAGTTAAAAAAATTATTTTAAAAGAGCAATTGCGGGAAGAAACGTTTGAATCAGGGAGGAAAAAACATAATGTTAAGGTAGAAATAGCATTATTTTTATTAAATATAGATTTTTTAAGATATTTTTTAAATTTTGGAAAATAAAAAAAAGTAAAGAAACTTAATTTTTTAATTTTTTCAGGAAGTTTTATCTCGCTTGAAACATCATAATTCAACATATCGCACAGAAGCTTTAAAAAATTTAAGAGAATGTTTATCCTACGATACTGATGAAATTCTAAGAAATTTAGGACAAATTATACAGGGAATTGTATTATTATCATTAGATATAGAAAAGGAAATACGCAGACAATCATTTAAAGTTTTTGCAGACTTTTTAACAATTTTTGATTCTATAGTATTAGAACCCTTTTATAATATAATTTCATCATATCTTAAATGCTCAATGTCTCATTTAAATCAGTCAATTCAAGAGGATTCTTTATTATTTCTTGATGTTCTTTTGAACAATTTGCCCAAATTAATAATGCAAAATTATAGTCAGATATTTGCTAATTTTCTAGATATGATTTCGAAGTTAAGAGCTGATGCAAAACCTGGTCGAATGTTGATCATTAATGTTGGTAATAAAATGACCACAATTAAATGGAGAAGTAAAATTTTAGACAGATTACAGAGAATGTTGGAAATTATTGTTAAAGACTGGAAAATACAATCTAATACTACATGGGAAACTACACAGGATTCAAATGAAATTTATGTAACAAATCATTCACCTTATCTGCCTCTTTATAAAACAACACGAACAAATAATAACTTTGATTTGTCAAATATATTTAGTAGATCAGTCGGAAAAAATGATTCAGATGATATTGATAATGGGGAGAAAACAAAGAAGTACATTTCATGTTTATTTCCATTATTACTTGAATCTTGGATGGAAGTTAGACCGATTTTTACAGAAGGGGAATCTTATAAATCACAATTAGTACTTTCAAATGAAGCTGCAGTTACATTAAAAATTGTTCTTGAAATAATAGAATCTTTGTGGGAAATGGTGGAAATCTGGGAAAATAAACTAAATATTGATTTTTCTTTATCGTTGTGGTTTAGAAAAGGATTTCGATCAGAATATACTACTCAGATATTTAGTAAATTTCCTTATCAACAATTTGATGGAAAAAGAGACAATGATAAGAAAAAAAATAAAGAAATTTTGAAAAATATACAGACATCGGGTGGTATTGGTTGCGCGAAGCAAAATATGATTTTAATCTATCTTTACAATAATTTTCATACATCTGATATAGTTAAAAATAAGAAATCTTCAAAATTAATTTTGGATTATATACAATGTAAGATTATTTATCACATATTTATTACATATTTTAAATGTATTTTTAATTTTTAGTAATAGTTGAAAATCTTCAGTTTCCATCTGAAAGTCTAGAATCTTTTGAAAAAACTTTAAGATCAGTGTTATTGGTAAATGGAAAATATTTTATTCAGGTTGATAAACCAAAATGTTTACTTTTATTGAAAACTATTATTAACCAATATCGAAATGATAGATTCCCAAAAAAATTCTCACCGAACATCCTGGCGTTTCTTTGTGATATAGTTTTATCTAATGATAATTTGTTATCTCTTTATGGGTAAGTTAAATATATAAATTAATAACGGTTATAATGGTTTAATTAAATGAATTTTTATTTTTAGGAACAATGAATTTTCTTCTTTGCTTCCTATCCTTCCCGAAATGTTATTAAAAGAAATTATCTCTGAAAGAGTTTTAAAGACACTTACAAACTTAGGAAAACAGAAAAACATTCTATTTTTAAAATCTTTGGGAGAACAGATTGAGGATGTTATAGAAAATATTGAAAAAATACAAGTTGCAGAATGTACAAATCTTTTTGAAGGAAAAAAATTAATTATGAATCTATTCTTCTGGATTGATTTTTGGGACAACGATATTCGAAATTATTTAATTGAAAAAATTAATAAAAATATTACAAATAAAGATATTTCAAATTATTTTAAATTTATTGTACAAAAAGGATATATTTAAATATTAGTAATTAAATTTTTAAATTTAATTAAAAAATATGTTTCATAACTGATTTTTTATGTTAATTATTATGTTACAAAGTATTTAAAAATATTAGTTTAAGTAAAAAATAATATCAAATTGTATTTTAAAAAAAAATAAAAGTACATACTATATTTTACTTTCTCCAACAGAATCTTTATTTTCTCTATTTTTAGCCAATTATAAAGTCACATAATTAGAATTAGAAATGCTAATTTTATGGTATTGTTATTTATTTCTTTTCTATTGTTACTTTTTTTTTTAACTTTTTGACAATTAAAATCTGTTAAATCCTTAAAGAAAATTGGTTGGGTAGTGTTAGGGTATGGTTCTTTTTCCATAGATGTATAGTGAAATTCTGGAAATAAATTTGAATATGCATATGATATTATATGATTATATCTCTTTATTAAAGACCTTAATTCTATCTAATATGGTAAAAATTAAGGTAGTTAATAGTTTTACTATCTATCTAATGGTAGAAAAACTTTCAAAGTTATATAAAATAAATACTTATAGCCTATTTTATAAAATTAATTGGAATTTTTCTTGATCTAATAATATCAAAAGCCGGAAGAGATATCGAATTTTTATTAAAGTTCCATTCGCTGTGTCTGCAATACTTCTGAACTATTCTAGGGAACCCTATAAATATTACATAATTCAATATATTGCTAAATTTTCTAAATTTTAATCTTATCATTCTTCTTAAAATAATACTATTGAAATAGAAAATAGAATACATATTAAATTTTTATAGATAACAACGTTATTTTAAAATAAAAATCTATATAATTTTAATTAATTTAATGAGAGGTTGAAACTTTCTTATTTCTTTAAAGTTTAACCTAATCTAATAAAAGGAATTTGATATTACATAAAAAGAATTTTACATACAATATGATGTGATGTAATTTTATATTGCTTGTATTACAAAGTATTTTTAATTCTTTATCAATTTTAATAAAGATAAATTTAAAATAATTAATTTCAAATATTTACATTAAAATATTTAATTAACTCTTAAAATTTATTATCTTGTACAGCAAAATTGATAACAGAAATGACATTATTCTAAAAAAAAGATTCATGTAAAAATTTTTTATAATGTATAATGTAATTACTGAATTAAATTGATAATTCGTTTAAAAAATATTTAATTTAAAAATGTGGAATAATGTTAACTTCAATTATAAGCTTTAAAAAATCAGTTCTTGTAATCCAGCTATACCTATTATAGTTCTTTCAACCCGTTATATAGGAATCACTTTTTATAATACTTCTTTTTTTATAGATTTCAAGTACTTTTTTTTAGAGGTTCCGATTTTAAATGTATTTAATTATTTTCTAGGTTCCCTGACTTGATCTCATTTTTTTGTATTTCCCTCGAGTTGGATTTTAATTATGTTCTACTTTATTTACTGATTGAAGAAGACAATTACATATATTTTTTCCAAGAATTAAAAAGAAAATCTTATAGAAATAAGACGTGTGTAATATTTATACTTCTGAGATATAATTTTAGATAACAATTAATATTTATATCATAGTTTCTGATTTATTTATTATTTAATAAAATCTCGTTGGACTAGCAAAAAAAAATATTTTTACTTTTTTTTTTTGATATTTAATTTAATTTAATTTTCTGTTCTCCTACTACTACTTTTTATTAAAATATTCTTGGAACTTAATTTTAATCATGATTTTTTATTTTTACCACTTCATTATCTTTAAACTATTTAAACACCAGAAAGTTCAAACCTAATAATATTTATGACGTACTAGACGAAATTTTTTTTTTATGATATAAAATATTTATGTATGTACTAAAAAAAATTCATATATGTACGTAGTAAAAAAATAAACAAAAATTAACTATTCCCAATTAAATCAATTATACCAGTATGAATACGGATACGTTACTTTCATTTCCATCAAAAATTAAACTATAAATTGTATCTTCTCAATATGTTTTATACTCATTTTACATTCTTTAAATGTTTTATTAATTGTATTGTTATTTGTTATATCAATTCAAACATATACATATTTATGTATAAATTTTTAAAAGCATATTCTAAATTTAAACATTCAATTTATAATGCAATAAAAAAAAAATTTTACCAACTAAAGAAAAAAAGGGAGCGCTACGAATGCTCTCGTATCTCAAAAACTCGTTTTATCAAAATCTCGTTTTTTAAAATTTCGTTTTTTTTTTAAACTCAGTAAATCCTTTTTTTAAATAAGAAATTGTAGTTTTTAATTTTTATCGAATAATAATAGGAGGGATTTTAGAGTTGGATTTAAAAGCAGAGTTCCAATAATTTGTTTAGCGGCAGTTTGGAAGCGGCAGCCCCAATTGCTTCAAAAGCTTTCATCTTGCAAACTGTATGAAAAAAAAGAGGTTTTGGAGTTTAAATACCCGACATTTGATATCCATATCTTTCTTGTTAAAATTGTGCTAAAAATAAAAAAAAAAAAAAGATTTTAAGAAACGAGATTTTAAAAAACTGAGATTTTGATAAAACGAGATTTTGAGATACGAGTATTTGTAGCCAATCCGAAAAATATGTATTCTTATGTATTCTTAATTTGTTTTATATAGATAATGTATGATAAGCAAATATTTGTTGCATACAACCTTTAAAAGTAATAAAACTATAAGTAAATTTTCTAAATCAAAAATTCGCTTCTCAGGTAACAGGCAAATTAAATAGTATAACGATACCGCTTAGAAAATTTTCTTGTAATATGATTAAATCTATTGCAAAAAAATTAGTGTAACTTATAGCTAAAATTGTTTAATAGAAGCTGACATTTTGTTATAGTTTGCTGTGAACTCCATTTCGTATACCAAAATACTATAAATATATTCTATTTTTGTAATGGATGAAACATCATCACTAATAATAAATACAGGGGCCTCGGTATAAGAACGTATAAATACAGAGGCGTAGTGGGTATAAAATATGCTGTAAATGAGGTAGTGTGGGTTCGAATCCCATTCCAAACGCGTCGTAAGAATAATTCCCTCATATACAGCCACCCCTCAAAATAAAATGCTGTGTAATTTCCTTGTCGCATTTATGTGGCAGGAGAATAAACTAAAAAAAAAAAACAATAAATACATTTAAAAAAAAAATCAGTATATTCTTGCAGCTACTTTTTGTTCAATTATGTTTTTATTAAATGATTTTATAAACATATTTATTAATATTCTCTCTGATATCCTATAATAAGATGATCTAACTAAAAGTTTATATTATTTTAAATTTCAAAAGATCACGTTCTCTCTTCAAAAATAAACGATTAATTATTAAAAATTCTAAAAAAAAAAAAAAAAAAATTTGAATTCTCGTCTGTTTACTTTTATATACTTTTCTGTTGTAGGTTGGTTGTATTGTATTAAATAAAATGTATAGTAATGTTCAGTCATTCAGTTTAGAATTTCCATTCGAAAAGAGGGTTTGTTTAAATTTTGTTTAAAATTTTATTTTCTCACTTTTATATGTATATTTCATACTTTTTTGTACAAAAACATTATAATAACTTATCACAAACTATAAAAAAAGAAAGCAATAATATTATAAATACATAAAGAATTTCAAGTATTTTTTTTTTTGGTTCATTTTAAATTAAATAATAATAAACTGCATAATATTTTGTTATATTAACCGAATAACCCAATAAATGATAACAAATAATTTGTATAGTTGATAATAAATAAGTACTTTGAAATTGATAAAAAAAAAAAAAAAAATAAAACAAATATGAGTAAAGTGTTTATTGGACATATATTTAATCCGAAATCCTTTAATAATTTTGATGAATTTATTAATGGTTATATATTAGTAACTAATGGAAAGGTGAATATTTTTTATATATAAAAAATAATTTGTACATTATTTACAAACATAATTTAATATCTAAATATTATTTACATATGCGTGTACATATGTACATATATAGATAAAGGCATATGGTAATGATGCAAATGAATGGCGAAAATATATTGAATCAAATGAACCTGTAGAAATTATTGAACTTACAAAAACACAATTTTTAATGCCAGGTTTTGTTGGTATGTATATATGTATATATGTATGTATAAATCATTAATAGTTTTTACATTTCCTTTTTATTTTTTTAAATTGTTTTTTATATATTTTATTTAAATTTTAGATTGTCATATACATGGACCACAATTTCCGCAAATTGGTCTTGGATTAGATCTACCTCTTTTAAGATGGTTAAATAAATATACATTTCCTTTAGAATCTAAATATAGTAATGAAGAATATGCTACAAAAGTATATCAAAATGTTGTGGTATGTATAAATTCTTTTTTTTTCTCTTTCCATTTCTTTGCTCATTTTCAAAAAAAAAAAAAATTGAAATTTTTAATGAAATTTGTTAACAATTATTGTATAAGATAATAGATGGCGTTCAAATAAAAAAAAATATTTAAGTTTCATAGTTTTGTACAATAGTTACAGCCAAGTAGCTAAAAAATTAATATACCTACAACCGAACAGCTTAGTGAAACTAATGATTTCCGAAACATATGTGTTTAGTCAAATATGAATAATAACTACATTATATAATTGACTTAGTTGATGCCTAATGCTATTTATAAGAGTGGAAAAAAGAAAAAAAATTTAACTCATAATTAATGGTATAAATTAAATCCGGTTTTTTTTTTGTTCTAAATGTATTCTTGATCCGAATTTTTATAAGAAAATAGTGACAATTTAAGTATGATACCGTTATTAAGATTCAATATAACTTTATCCAAAATTCAAAATTAACTCAGATTATAAGGCGTGATTAATTGTTTTTTTTTTTTAAATTGTTCATGATTCCAACTGAATAAATTTTTCTTTAAAATAGTATCATTCACATTTATCGTACAATCTCTAAAGAGTAAATTGTAAAGAAACAAGTTCTTTTTTTATAAAATTAAAATTATTATTTAGATAATAAAAAACTACCAACTATACACTTCATTTTTATAATCTTTAAGTTATTTAAGAAATCTTCAGATTTAACTTAACAACATAAATTACAGAGAACAACTATACGGCATGGAACAACTTTAGCTTCATATTTTGGAACAAATCATAAAAATGGAACAATTATTTTAGCTAAAGAAGCTATAAAACAAGGACAAAGAGCACTAGTTGGTAAAGTTTGTTCAGATCAAAATTGTCCATCATTTTATATGTAAGAAATTTAATTAAATATTTATATGTTATGTAATTCTTGTATCATTATATTTGTATATAGGGAAAAAACAAATGACTCATTATCGGAAACAAATGATTTTATTAAAAATATTGAAGATTTAAAAAATGATTTAGTAAAACCAATTATAACACCACGTTTTGCTGTCAGTTGTACAATGGAATTAATGAAAGGTTTAGCTGAAATAGCTAAATCTAAAAATCTTCATATACAAGTAAGAAAAAAATAATGTAAATATTTAAAATAATTAAAATAAATCGTCTTTTTTTTTAAAGAGTCATATTTCAGAAAATTTAGATGAAATAAAATTTGTTAAAGAATTATTTAATGGTAAAATGTATGCTGAAGTTTATAAAGAAGCTGGTTTACTTTCAAATAAGGTACTTAAGTTTAATTAATATCTTAAATAATGTTAGTTTATATTTTCTTTTCTAAAACTTCATTATAAAAAAATTTACGGAAAGTTTTGGAGTAGTTTTTTTTTATGCTTCGCAGATGATTTCTATAAAACTTCATTTAAGTATAAGACTGACTAATCGGAACTTTAAACTATAGAAGTTATCTAAGCAATTCAACACTACATGCCTATACTAAGTATTGTTGAAGGACGAAACACTCCTAAAGTAATATAATTGTTGTTCGAAATTTGATTTATTTTTTTTTTTTTTACAATTTGTAAGATAATTGAAGAAAAGGGTTTATTTTTTATTAAAAAAAAAAAAGATAAAGTTATAAAAAGAGCTAGATACATTTAAAATCTTTATTCTGTACAGTATTAAAACTATAACTTTGAAATGTTGATAAATATAATTCTTAATAAACTATTAATAATTTAAAAATTGGTGAATATTTTCTCTTTTCAACATTCAGACTATAATGGCTCATGCAGTTCATTTAGAAGACAAAGAATTAGATATATTTGTTGAAACAAAAACTTCAATAGCACATTGTCCAAGCTCTAATACCAATTTAGGTTCAGGCAGATGTGATGTAAATAGATTGATATCAAAGGGAATAAAAGTTGGTCTAGGAACTGGTAATTTTCATTAATAAACAAATTATATTTACGACTATAAAACTTAAACTAATACAACTATAATATTAATATGTAATTTAGATGTTTCTGGTGGTAATAGTCCATCAATTTTGGATGCAATTTTAAGAGCAATGGAAGTATCACATCATATTGCTTTCGATAATAATTCTAATATGGCAAATGTAATTAATTTTAAAAATGCAATATATTTGGCAACATTAGCTGGTGCAGAAGCATTAGCTATGGATGATATAACTGGAAATTTTAAAATAGGCAAAGATTTTGATGCATTATTAATTGATATTGATATTTTTCCAATTATACCAATTGATATACCAAGAGATACAAAATTATCATCTGAAATGGAATTTATGGAAATTATTCAAAAATTTATTTATACTGGTGATGATCGAAATATTTTGAAAGTGTATGTTAAAGGAGAAAATATTAAAAATTAACATTTAGTAAGCATTTAGTATAAAAAACAAAAACAATTTTATATTAAAATAAAATATACAATGCTTCATATTATATTAAATGTGTTTAGTGTGTTTAATTTTCTTGTGTTTCTTTCTTTCTTTTTCTTTAGGATAAATAGTAATTATTAGGTAAAAAGAAAAATATAAAAAGCATTTCAAGTTAATGTTGTTATCAAAATATTCAATAAATTAAAGCTTGAATAAAAAAGACTTTATGTGAGCCCTATATAAAAATGTGTTCAGCATAAAATTTACCACCAATACTGTGTAATAGGTTTAGTAGACACTTTTTTCTAGATAAAAAATTAAAAATTGATCCCTTCAAACAACCAAATTGTACCATTTTAGATTTGAAAATTTCTTTAAATGAAATACATAATATATTAATCTTCGTTAGACTTTTTCTCTTCATTATAGAATGTTTTATTTTTTCATTACGCTTTTCAGATAATCAATGACATTTTATGACTTAAAAGTTTTGTGGCTTATAAGTCATTTTAGATTGTTTTTGTCCAGTTTAATTATATTATTTTATAAATATTTTTGTAATATTATTTTTACATTGTAAAAAATCTTATCATATATTATTGATTAGATTAAATTAAAACCTATATTCCTATATCATTAATGTAAAATCACTCTTGTATTTTTATTTAAAAAAACTGAATATACAAATTTTTAAATAAATTAAATTAAAAATAAAGTGATGTAACAAGTTAAATTATATATAATTTATAACTATATCTAGATCTAGTTATCAAAGATAGCTTTTATTAAAAAAATTTAAAATTACTCTACTATAATTTTATAAAAAAAAAATATTTAATAAAATTTTTTATTAGAATTTATACAAGACTTACCTTAATTTGTTTAAAAACAAAAATTTATAATAAGGTGTTGTAATTTAAAATATATTTGTAATTTATATATTTAAATTACATGTTTATTTGTATTTATAGTCATAATTTATATAAAATTATGTTAAACTTTCAATTCAAAAAAAAAAAATTAAAAGTAATACCATTACACAAGGCATGTTGATTCACTTATTGTTATAGCCATATGATGATGAAGATGATATCTTAAAAGATGTGTTGTTTAATCTCGCACCTGTTTTCAGCTCATATGAATTCAAATACATATTATATGTATATCTTTAATATTAATAACATAGAAAAAGATGTAATATAAAAGTTTACTCTAGAAAAAAATTGTTGGTAAATTTTTTTTTAATATCGTTTTTAGCCTCCACTACTCTAGATTCTAGTCTGAAACTCTATAGTTATTTTTTTTAGATACTTACATTTATATTACTTTACAATATTTTAGAAGTCTTTTCGCCTTTGCGCAATATTACTTAAACTCATCAGAAGGCATTGCTAATATTGAAGTTGTCTATAGACAACTCCTGTTTAAGCTTCTGATTTGTTCTAATGCTTAAATTAATTTCTACAAAAATCATCTAATAGTTATTAAAACAAATCAAAAAACTTTTCGTGAAAAATTTAAATGTAAATTGTAAATAAGCATTATATACATATTTTGGTAACCGATCGATTCCACTAGAACCATTCTACTATACACAATTCCACTTGGCAGAATTTCATATAGGGAACAAATCTTGCTCAATTCCACTTTGCATAATTAACTTTATTTTATTATGTTTCTATTCTTTCTATTCTATTCGAATTAGAGGCCTCGGTGGCCTAGTGGGTAAGAGCGTATAAAATACATTGTAAATACCGAGAGAGTGTAAATACCCACACACGTCGTAAGAGTTATTCCCCCTTAAGACATTTACAGCCACGTCTGAACAGGAAAGGCTGTGTAATTTCCTGTCCACATTTATGTGGCAGAGAAATGCAATAAAAAAAAAAAAAAATTCTTCTAATTCTTATTAATATACTAAGATACTCTCTTTTGTTTTTTGAAAATATTATATAATTTAATAAAATGAATTCCACTTTCTATTTGTCAAACATATTTAGAGGTATACCATTGATATCACATAGAGTTATATATTAATTTTTAAAGCTAAGATATATTTAAGATTGTATTTAAAGGTATAAATAAAAGGTTATTAATAAAAAAGAAAATTAGAAATGGCGGCGATTGTGGAATTGTATACTATAGTGAAATTATGGCAAGTGGAATTGTCCGAGTAAAATTGTGTCTAATGGAATTATGTTTAGTGGAATTGTGTATAGTGGAACTGTTCTAGTGGGACGGGCCTGAAACCAAAAATTGTGATATATTACAATATAAAGAATTAAAAAGAAATTTTAAATTTATAAATGCAATAAAAAAACAATATCAAAAATTGTTACTGAAAGTATAAACTATTCTTGTAACTATATATGAGAAAAAGTTTTAAATTTAATCTATATTTTTAATTTTTTGAAAATGAAGAATATTGAAAATGATTTGTTTTTAAAAAAAATCTTGCTTAGTTACATTTTAAAATTTATTTTAATTTTTCCATTCCTTTTACCGATACTATAATACTGAAACCAATATTGAATGTAGTATTTAAAATTTTCCTCCTAAAAGCATTTTATTTAATTTATTTATTCTATATTTTCATTTTTATTAAATAATTCTTCTTATATTTTATTATAGATTTATTATTTTTTTTAGATATAAATATCTGCCGATTTTTTAGGACCCTTTGTCTTAAAGACATGTGTGCCATCTCAGTTTACAAGTATTAAATTATAATTATATTTATTATTTTGTTAACATTATTTTATTCTATTTTATTTTATATTATTTTTGATCTGACAAGCGTTTGAAAACTATAGATCTTCCGTCTGAAAAAACTAGTGACTTACGCACTGCACCTTTGGTCAAATGTTATTATAGATATTATATAAATATAAAAATAAAAAATTAAATAAAATAATGTACCTATATATATATTTATTTTTAATTTAATTTAATTTTTTTCTAAAAATATGTAATAATAATAATTTTTTTTTTTTTTAATTAAAAAGCAAAATTAGAACTTTCTCCCCAATGTACTCTTCTATTATTATCAATATATTGTAAATGTTCATGTATTGTTTGTAATGATTTTCGATCTTCATTCATTTCAGCTAATTTTTTATATTTTAATATTAAAAACCAACAACCAAATAAAAGTGCTATTTGAAATATTATTCCAAAAATAATTAAAGCGACTAGTAAACTTGTATTTATACATATTGTTCCAATACTTGAATACATCTGATTTCCTAAAATATATTATTATATAACTTTTATTTACTAAATAATAATAATAAAATAAAAAACACAAAATTACCATTATTAATTGGATTTATAACTAAACCACTTTCACCATATACCATTCCTTCTTTACCATCCCATATCGGTTGACCATGAACACTTAAATTTAAACTTAATGGCACTTCAATTTTTGCCATTAATTCAGTACCATTACCTTCTAATTTTCGTTTTTCACCAATTGATGTTACATATAAAGAATTTTGAACTTGAATTGCTTGATCAAATGTTATACTATCATTTATATTATCATCATTAATATTAGTTTTATTCTCATTATTACCATCTCTTTTTCTTCTTCTACCTAATAAATCTGTACCACTTGGATTTTCACAATTTGATGTTGAACATTCCATTAAACAAAATTGTAAAACGGCATCAAAACTAACTAAAGATGAACCAGCAAATTTAAATGCATTAAATTTAGCTCTAAGAATTTTCTTATTATCAACAATTAATTTTTCTAATTGTGGAAATATTGCTGGATCAGTTGGACAACCATTTTTATCAATTAAATGAAATATTTGACCATTTGATTTAGCTGTTAATGATGATACTTTAAAATCATAATATTTATCAATTGGTGATTCAATTATACGAAATTCTAAATTTTGACCTATTTGAACATCATTTGTTTCATATTGTTTACTTAAATCTATTATTTGCATTGATATTGCACTTGTGCGATTTGTTGTTGTATTTAAAAATATTGGTTCTTGATTTTGTGGTTGCGCTCTATATACATTTTAAATAAACAAATAATATACAATACAATTTTTTTTTATATTTTGTTTTTAACATTAAAACTTACAATTCTTTTGAATTCCGTTCTGATATGTTTGGATTTATAGCTTCAAGAGCTAACGGATCAGGAATTTTATTATCCATTGATGTAATTATACAACCAACTTTAATAATTCGATCACCTTGAGTTTGAACATTGGGATTTTGTTGAACAACGATTAGGGTAGAAATAAAAGTTCTAAAACAAAAAAAAAAAATAAAATAAAAACGAATTAATTATTTTAAAAAACCTTTGATTTTATAATACCTTTTATAAGATGGAGTTACTTGATAAGCTCTAAGTACACCACATTGGCTTTCTCTTTGTTCTGTACCAACTGGTAAACGTAAAATGGTTCTAAAATAATATTATTAAAAATAATATAATTACATATATTGTATAATAAAATATATAAATATTGTATATATATGTTGTATATACCTCATTCCATTACCATTAACTGAACAATCTTCAGAATGTGAGCTCACATATAATCTACCGCGAAACCAATCATTTGTTGTAAATTTTATTACCATTTCATCATTTGTGCATTGAACAGAAACTAAAATAAAATTAAATTGTTTAGTTTTTATTACTAGAAATATAAATTTATGTTTTTTAAATAAATGCTCTATATATTCTATAATATCAAGGATTTCCAAAAAAAGATAGGGATATCGAATGAAAAGCGCGTATTTTATAATTAAAGTAGTGATAAGACATTAATATTTTCTTTTAAAATTCTCCTTGCGACCAAAATTATAAATTTAGCAAAATAGTTCAATATGAAAGGATAGAGATGGCCTTACAACATTCGTATACTTGTACATCCATAATATTAAAATTATTTAAATATAAATATTATATTTTATATTATTTATACATAAATAAACCAACAACTTCTTTTGATCATATTATTTTTTTCTTTTTTTGAGTATTTTATAAACTTTTTATGGCATATCTGTGTAATTAAAAGTTCTATGGAGGACACTAAATGAAATCAAATTTTAGTACACTTTTTTAGTTTAAAAATTAAATATAAATTTAAAGTTAGTGAATTAATATAGTTGAAAGAGAAATTTTAGAAAAAAGGTATATAAAAGTACAGATTATTTTATTTATGACATTGGGTCAAATGCATAAAACTGAATTAGAACTTAATTCTCATATGTTTAAACGAAAACTACAGGTTTAGATCTAGATTTTGTTTAAATAAAAGAAATTTTAGTTCAAGCTCATTTTTATGCATTGGGCCCTACCAGTTTTAACTTTCTAAACCAAAAAATTATATTTCATTTCAATAGAATTGTCTCCAATAGAATAATATATGAATAATTTGTGTATTTAATTTAAAAAAATTACTTATTATGTAATTTTGTCTGTATATGGCCTGTTGTAGAGAAAAATACAATATGTTGAAAAACCATGGATAGACCTAATAAAAAAATTTATTTTACAAAAGGATTTTTTTTTATATAGCTCCATCTCTTACAAATTAACTGCTTTTCAAAGCCGAAAAGAGCCTTATATTTAAATGGGGTTATTATATAACTCTAATGATTATTATAACTCTGAAAAGAGCCTTATATTCAAATGGGGTTATTATATAACTCTAATGATTATTATAACTCAAATTCTTAAACAACTAATAATCTATACCTATATATAGTCCTCTTTATAATATGAGTCTGAATAAGATCATATTTAAAATAATATGTAACCAAAACAAAACCATTTAAAAACTAAAGGTGAAATTTCCTATTTTTACACATCTTTGTAAATATTTTTTTAGTTTCTTTTTGGAGAAAATTTTCTTTTGATATTTTTCATTATACAAAATTCCTTATAATTATTATTTTTACCTAAAAATTTGTAATTATAATAACGTTTTGAAAATGTTAACCTTTAAAACCCTTTATTTTTTTTTACCTATATAGTTTTACTTATTTTAACTTAAATTTTTCAGTATAATATTTAATTTATCTTAGAATCGATTTTTTTCTTCTTTTTATAATTTTACAACATTCATCATTTTATAATCCCTTAATGTAATTGAAAAATGTTCCATGTACATAAATAATAATTTTTAATTAAAATAATTTATACAAAAATAAAAAAAACTATATTAATACCTTTCTTTATACCTTTATTCAAACATATTAATAATATAAAATTTTACTTACCATTAAGACATTTGACTCGTCTCAAATAAATTGAATTCTCTTTTAATCTTAAAGCTTTGGAACCAATCGATATAAAATTTTCTGAATGAAGATAACATTGAGATTTATGATTCTCAATATCATATTGTATAAATGATGCACCTTGACAATGGAATCGAATTTCATTTGAACAATTTTCTTGGCACTATAAATCATAATATTTTTAATATTATATGTTTTATGTTGAATAACAAAAGAAAAATTAGAAAAATAATTAAACAACATTAATCATAATAATAAAATGCATGACTGACAAATACATATATATATATATATGATATAAATCATTTTTTTTTTATATATACCTGGTTTTGAGATAATCCATCATATCGAATTTCAGGTATTATAAACGTACTATTCGAATATAATTCATATGAACAATTAATATTTTCGATTGGTTTATTTATACATTGATTTTCAATGTATTCCTCATCAATTAAACCTGATTTATATGAATCTGGTGATTGATTTTTATCTTTGTCATTTAATACACAACTACCAAGAATTTCTCCATGTGATATAATATCACTAAATCTATATTGAATAAAGAAAAAAAAAAAAAAATTAAATTATTTTAATTAGAAATATACATTTTCAAGTTAATGAATAAATTAAATATAGAAATATAGACACAACACAAATATTTAATTAAATTTTCATTATTAAATTTATTGAATTTTTACAATACTGTTATATTTATATATAAAATTGGGAAGTAATGAAAGGAACCTGTCAGTGAAAGAAAGAATTTTATTCGGAAAATAAACAAACCCAATGAATGACTAAGAATTAAGCTTGTAAGTTTCAGCATACTGTCAAATTTCTTTATATCAAAAACACTTCTAATTCAACATATGTTAATTGATTTGTGAATCGAATATCGCAAAGGCGGAATCACTTATTATCTCTTGCGTTCCATTAAATTGGGATGAGTACATTTTTAATTTACATATGTTTAAGAACATAAGTTTAAGGAGAAGAATTATCACCTTCATATCACCATATTCCTGAAAACCTTAAACCAAATTTTTACTTTATTGTAAAAAATTCTTCTTAAAACAACAACTCTTCTCTTGCCGAAACAGTACATTAGTACTAAAGATTCCCTAACCTATTTTTTGGTCAAAAAGGAAGGTGGTATTTAGTGGGTTAAAGTTTCGTGCTTGTACCGTGCCTTTTTAGTGTTTTTCGGTGATTGATTTACGGGCTACTCCCATAAAACAAAAATCATAAAATTTAAATTGTTAAAAAGATACCACCATAGCAAAGTCAACAAATCAAAGGCTTGTAGCAGTCATAAACTATATTTCAATTATATGAAAATGGAAATCAGCAACATTAAATATACGAAGAAAAACGTGTAAATCTGCAGGATATAATCAATAACAATTAGCTGCTACATATGATTTCTTAAAATTCGATTTTATTTAAATAACCTTCATATCTTTAATTTTATTGTTATAAATCCAATCAAAAAATCTGAAGATATTTTAACACATTTTAAATTTACTATGTGATGATCACTAGACTACAAGTGATGATCAGAAAAATTTAAATGACAATATAATACAAAATTAAATAAAAACTTATTAACAAAATCAAATCAAAACTTATTAACAAATCTCATTTATCTTCTAAATTGATATAATTCAAATTTGTCTAATAAATCTTAAATCTTAAATGAAATTATATATATCCATATACTATACAATAACATTAATTTACATATGACCTATAGGTTAACCTTTAATATTAAATGATTCATTTACAGAAGATAATAATTTATATTAATTAAAAAAGAATGCATCACAAATAATCACAATTTACAAAGAGAATGAACACGAATAATCAGCAAAAAAGAAAATGATGGAATTTTTAAAACAAAAGCTAACGAAAATTTTTAAACCAGACATTGTAGTTAAAAACAAAAGTTATTCTGTTTTACATTTTGATTTTTATATTGTTATACTGAAAAGTTGTTTTGTTCTTTCAACAATTGTTGCAAATAATATATTACTTTTTATTTTTACATCTATATTGAATGATGTAATCATATATCCATTAAAGCTTATTATAAATATAAATATACCGGTGTTATTAATGGCGCTACGAACTAACCCCAAAGTCTTTAACCCCCAAGTCAAAAGCGAACTAATCCCCAACATTTTTAGATCTTAGGTCATTATGAACTAACCCCCACAAAAAAACGAAATAATTCCCAAAAATATTTTTCGATTTATTAGATTCTTTTGAATTATTCTTTTCGATTTTTTAGATAGATTCATATGAATTAATCCCCTCTAAAATTCCAAAGATAGTTTATCTCACCATCATCTCATCAATCACCAAAAGCAAATTTACTAATCCCCAAAAATAACGAAATAACTCCTAAAAAAAATTAACTAATCGCTAAAAAAAATGAACTAATACCCAAAAAATATGAACTATTTGGGATTTTTGGGGTTTAATTTATATGAATTAATCCCCAAATTCTGAAAATAAACTAAAGCCCAAAACTAAAGAACTAATTTTCATGTTTAATTTTAGCAAAAATATTGGGGATTAGTTCATTTTTGTACTTGGGGATTAGTCACTTGGGGTTTATTTCATAGTGTCGTTATTAATATATTATAACATAATTTAAAAAATATACCAGGTAAATCATCTTCATTGTTTGTTTTTTTTTCATATATTGTATGTATAATGTATGTACATATATATGTAGGCACATATGTATATATATAACATATTGAATATCAATTGGACACAATATATTGTTATTTTATTACTTATCATGTTGTAATAAAAACAAAAAAACATTACCATTTAATTCGTGAGTTTTTTTCCCCTTAATTCAATAATAATCGTTACGTCTTTAGAATTCCATGAAATTTGTTTTTTTTTTTTTTTATTAATCTTTAATTTTTATTATTTCGTTTATAATTTTCTTTAAAATTTTATTATTATTATTAATATTGTAAAATAGAAATTAAATTTTAAATAAAATAATAAAAATAAATTACTTGGAAAGAAAAGAGGTACTTATGGAACAGTTGCAATTATATAATTTCTTTCAACTCAATCCTACTTCGATTTAAATTTATTTGTTTATACTATTTTTTATGTTTTTTGTATTTCTCTTGAGTTTTGTCTTTTAACTTTGCTTGTATAACAACTTGCAGTTTGATATTAGTCACTTAGATTTATTCGGCTCGTATAGATTTTATTTTTTCGAGTTTTAATTATTTTAATACAGTTTTAATAATAGATAAAATAGTGGAATATTTTAAGTATACTTATTGTTGTGGGGTAGGAGGGGTAAACAACTATTTTTACATATAAGTCCTGTAATCTGTTTTGCACCCCAACTCCACGAGACGCCCTTTTATCATAGCCGTTCATCAATCAATACTCGTAAAAAATCGGACGCCTTCACCAAGATTATTCTGTTATGAGATTTCAGCGTTAAGCATTGACAAACATATAATACTTTCTCTAATTCATGCCCACAACCTCTACGCATTTCTGCATCGGCTGTGCTTATTCTTTTAGTGTCTACCCTTAGCATCAGATTCGGGTCTGTGCAAATTTTGAAATAGAGTTTTAGATGTGCCCTGCTAAGTTTGAGGACTTTCTTCATCTTTTTTCCGACCAGTTCGCCTAGAAAGCCTCCTGATGTAGGAACGCAGGATCTGCATACAAAATACTTAAACATCTTTTTTTTTTTTTTAATTTTTGGTTTCATAGTATTCGTATAATATTGTTGCTAAATAGATTCATTATTAATTTTTTAAACAGATTTAATATCTAATTATTGTGTAAGATGAGAATACTTATAAAAATCCTATTTAATCTTATGATTTTCGAGATCAATATTGGTATACATATATATCTTTTTTAATTTCATTATTGTTTTAATTATTAATTTTAAAGAAGATATTTGAAATTTTATTAGTATAATATCACGTATATATATAAATACACAAAGAAAGAGACATGTGGTTAAATAAATAATCAATTAAAACATTTGCGCCTTTAAAAAAAATTTTTTTTTTTTTTTATTTAATAAATTGTTTTTTTTCTTTTTATTTATTTTTTGTAAATCTGACCTTGCCTGATTATTTTTATATGATGGAGTAAATGTGGCTGATAGACAAGTGAATTCTATTTCAAAAATACATCTTTCCGCACATTCACGCTTCGTGACTAATGATTTAACCATCTTTTTTCCTTGGTATATAAGTTTACTGCCGGGAATTTTAATTATAGGCCAAAATTTTTGTTTACAATTATCCGGAACTAGAAAAATATTTTTAAATATATATGTAATAAATTTTTTTTATTTAGATTTTAAATGAAAAAATAATTAAACAGAAAATAATAAAATAAAAGTATTAATTATTAATATTATAACTCATAAAACATTAAATATTTAATTATCTAACAAAAAATTTTAATTTTGTATATTTAATAAAATAATAAATAAAAATAATAATAATAATACTTACTATTAAGACATGTTTTTTCAAAATAAATTGCATTCTCATCTGGTACTAGGTCAATATCTTTTTGTATAGTTTCATATTTTATAGATCTATTCATATTATTAAATTTTAAACAATTATTTTCATTCATTAGATACACATAACCAATACAATCTTCATCATTATTACAAGCCTTCCAACAATTAAGATTAAAAAGCTCTGTTGTTGTTGTTGATGATGATGATGATGATGCTGATGGTAATCTACTGATTCTATCAGTATTTACATTATTAGCATATAATAAATTTAATGGTGTCAGTAAACTCCGTGAAGGTCTGTATCCAATAATTTTTTGAAAATTTAATTGATGATAAGGACATCTAATTAGGAAAGCATTGCTATCTGTAAATAAATTTTAATCTTTTATTTTGATATTGGAAAAATTTCATTATTTTTTTTTTCTTTTGTAAATTTTAAATATTAGTATACCTATTATTTAATATGGGAAATAAATTTTTTTAAATAATAGACATAATTATATAATTAAATTAAATTTATATAACAAAAATATAAATTAATGTAAGGTGCTGATTAAAATTATATTTTGTATTAATAAAAATTTATAAAATATTGTATATTATAAAAGCGAATGTTTGTCCGTTTTTTTGTAATTTATAGACTCCTAAACTGTATTTATAATCATATATAATTTGTATATAAAGGTTTTTATGGGTACGGGGAGTATTTCTGGGCTAACAATTTTGCTCTAACGGGCCGCCAAGTTGGGCCTGTATTGCAAATATTTAAACGTTTTTGCTCTAAAATAAACAGTTTGACCAATTGACTTCAAATTTCTTATACGTATTGCTCTTTGACAGTGTAGTTGACTTTATTAATAGACTTGAAATTTGGTAACCCATATCGGCACGACGATTGGTTCAATCCAAATTATGTCGAATTTTACGAAGTACTACTTTGACCCAAAAGAAAGTCTCAAACATTTTTATATCGAGTTCGATTAACCTATTGTGACACAACAGCTTTAACAATTTTTGTGTTAATTTTTATCGATAACATCATTTTCAATTAAAAACCCATATCTTTTATTTATTGAGGGGTGCTGCGACACGCATCGGGTATTAACTAGTTAGGTATAACAGTTTTTTTTTTAAATAACTAATTTATACAATCACTTTTAGTCTAATAGATGCAACTCTATAATAAGATTGAACTTTGTAAAATGTTAAGCTATAACAAACTATAACTAATAACATTAAAGCTTAGAATTTATAAAAATTTTTTTAGAAAAATAATTCTGACAAAAATTTATTACGTTTTACACGTTGCTAAATCAGTATAATAACTATTTTTACTTTTGACGGTTTGTATGAATATAAATAAAAGAAATTCGACATTCTTTTGATTGGGTAATTGCAGATTAATACAAACATTTTTTAAAAAATTTGTTTTGTAATTTTATTCCGACCGTCTGTTCTTTCGTTTGTTTAAAAAACTTCAACAGCGTTCAATGAAATTTTTACAATGGATGGATTTCTTTAAAAAATAAATGTTGTGGAAAAACTTTTTAATGTAGTTTCATATATTACAGACTACAGCCCTTCAAAACTGGAATAAAAGCCTATTTTCAAATACTGAATTGTATATATCTTAATTTATACGTATATCTATATAATATTATACGTATATCTATATAATAATTTTCAATCTAAAAACGTCAAAGTACACAAAAATCTTCATAAATAAAAACAATATTTGCAAGATTTTAGTTCTTCCGCCTTATCTATGGAATACTTTTAGTTAAGAACCCTGAAATTTTAATAGACGAAGATCTAATGAGAATTAGCATAAGTTACCTCAGAAAATATTTTTGTACTTCTCTATGTTTAAGTGCTATTTGATGATCAAAAGTCAAACATTTTTTATTTTTAGACAAATGTAACTTGGATACCTGAGTAAATTTATGGCAAGTGATGTATAAAAATTGAAATTTCAATATTATATTTTTTCATAATAATGTTAACGACTTTTTGTAATTTTATATAATTTGGTAAAATTTTAATAAATTCAATAAGTAATGGAAACTTTATAATACGATAGTAAAAAAATTGTTTTATTAAATAAAAAAGAAAAAAAATTTATTTAATTCTCTAATCTTCTAATAAAAATGAAAAGCTTTACAAAACAAACAAAAAAATAGTTTTTGTAAAGACGTTATAAAACCTTATTATATTTAATTCAAATAATAGGCCATAGGTCTATTTCAATATTTTCAAATTAGATAGTTTTAGAGTATTTTTGTATTTTAAAAAAAATTTTCTTTGTTAAAATTACAAATATAAACTTTTTATATATTTTATCAATTTTATATTTTTATAATTACAAAAACGTTGTGACCTCCCCCATTCAGATTTGGAGGATTAAAGGTATTTAATCCTATCCTATTTATTCCTATTTTTACTTAAATTATTTGGAAATATTTCACAATAATTTCAATTTTATAAAAATCAAAAACAAATTCTGCCCAATGTTGACCCTATATATATATCAATATTATTTATTAGTTCGAAACAATCTTTCTTACTATGAACTGGGCTAATTTTCCAAGTAATTTTTTTTAGGTTAATATTTGGCAGTTAAATTTTCAATATTAGATACTTCTAAAAGTCAAAGATTTTTAAAATTTTATCTATATCTGTGTGGTTATTTAAACCATAGAGTTCTCGCAGTTATATCTATAATTTTTTTTTCTAACCAATTGCATCGGTTAGAATTGTTATTTGTTACTATACTAGTGACTGCGGTAAATCTGAATTTGGACGAGTTTATGGCTAATATTACTTTTTAGTATACATTTTAAAAAGAATTTAAAAATTACCTGATGGTAATTCTTTTCGTTCGACTTATCTTCCGTCTGCCTGTTTACAAAACTTCGACATACCATTTAAGATAAAGTTTTAGATTTAAAGAGAACACTACTCGTTACGGAGATAACTCAACAGGAATACGCCATCCCAAAGTAAAAAAAAAATCTCAATATTCAAATAAGTCAACAATTAAAATACTTGAAGTTCTGCTAGATATATGTTTACAATCAGAAGAAACAGGAAATTTCATAACCTTTTTATACAAAAGTATATAGTCACAATGGAAGAATACTTTTTATCTTATTATTATACCTTTTTCAAAATGTATATACCTTTAAAATCATTTGATTTACAAAAATTTATACGAGAAAGTAAAATAGTGTTATATTATAACCTTTAGTTTTAAATATAATTTTTACTTTACAATATTATAGCATTATAGTCGGTCGGTGATGGTTATGTTCTGCCCCTATTTTTTATATTCTTTTATTGCTTCACTAAATCAAAAAAATTATTATTTTAGTTTTGCGTTCCTTCATTTTGCTTAAAGTACAATGTAAAAGTCAAGCTGTCAATGTAGAAGTCGAAGTTTTTAACATACAAATGTTTGTATTACAGTCAGTGTTAAAAACGACAAAATAAAGTCTTAAAGGTAAATCTAATAACAATTGTTACAAGACAAAGATTACATATAACCAACTAATGTTTGAATTTAAGAATTTAATTAATTTATTATCAAAAATTTAAAATAATTCAAACAATCCGCTTATAGCATAAAATTTTCATTTACTAATCAAACCTTAAAAATACATTAAAAACAGAAATTCTCAGCAAATGAATGCTACATGAATATTTTCATTTTTTTTTTTTTTTTTAATATTTTAAAAATACTTTATTTAAGATTCACTTGTTAATATTATAAAAAGAAAAAAAACAAAATAAAAAAGCATAAAAAACATGTTAAAAAAATTAATTATTATAGATATGGAAATATTATTAAATACAGATAACATTTAACAGCTGTTAAATAAGTGATATTTAATATAATAATGAGAATCGAGAAGAATCAACAAACAGGCCTTGTTATTTGAATATTTGAAATATACATATATACGTATATTTTGTAAATGTATGATTAATTTGCGAAAAATTTAATAGAATTGAATAGAATAATTTTTTTTTTTTTTTTGGAATTTCCAAAGCTTTAACTTTATTGCGAAATATTTAAAAATAAATTAATTTTAATTTTATAAATTAACAGAAAATTATGAAAATAACAAAAAAAAACTGAATAAGGGAAATGGTAGGGAAATGTTTTTTTTTTATTGTCCACTTATAAGCTTTTGCTTTTGTTTAATATAATAATATACAAATGGTTTTTTTTTTTTTTTTTGTACATATTTACAATAAAATAATTATAAAATCAATAAACCTTGTAATTGATGAGTTTTCTATTACACTAATAGCTATATAATTAATACAGGTAAGAAAAATAAGAAGAAAAAAACAATGTTAAAAAAATATTTATAAAAGGCTTAATTATATGTACAATACATTAAGATTAAGATATAATTTTAAAAGAGTTTAAATTTAAATAAGCCAAATGACCTTAAAATTTATACGTATAAGAATTTAAATATTTTAAATTAGTATAGAATATAAAAATTAAATTTTGCTAGAAAATCGAATAGTTAAAATGCTTTTTAAAGTATAATTTTTTTTTTTTTTTTTATCAATTATGAATTTTTTGTGTCATTGTAAGTACAAAATATTTCAAAATAATTTATTTGCATTTTCTGGTTTTAGCCTGGTTTAAATTTTTATTTTACTTAAATTAGAAAAACAAATGTTATTGAAAACCAAACCATTACTTTCATCATATCTGCTTTAAATCTATAAAATTCTTTTTAAAAAATTTTACTATAAAATCTCTAGTACAGTATGCAAATAAAATAAACATGAGATATAATAATTATCTGCTATCTCTTTTCTATTTGATATTCTATAAATTGATATGTTTTTGTTTCTGAAAATTAATCTAGAATCTAGATCCTTGACATAATTTTGTTTAATATTTTTTTCTAGTTTAAAAAGTTCACGAAATATGACGTTCATCAAGTGTAGGTCACACTTTGATGATAATTTATTTATTTATTTATATTAATATTACATATTATGTTGCTTTGCATTTGCACTTTAAGTGAATATTTTCTATTGTAAGTGAAGACATTTAGATTTTAAATGAAAAATTTTACTTCAGTAATTTATGTTATATAAATATTTAATATATATTTAATTTATGTAATTCATATATATTTGGACCAGATATTTATGTATATGCATATAGAGGGTATCCGAAACTCAAAGGTCACGCAGAACGGAGGTGATATAGAAATTTATAACAAGCAAAAAAATTGTTTTGGAGGGAGGGGAGGCGGTGTCTATTTCTAACAGTTTCCGAGATAACGACCTTCAAAATTATTTCGTTAATTTTTTAAAGATGTAACTTCTTCGTGACCTTTGAGTTTCGAACACCCTGTATATATATGTATATATTATGGGTAATTTTTTACTTTAATTTTTATTACAAATTCACCTAAAGTAAAAACTCTTCATTTGAAGTAAATTTTTTCACTTAAAATAAAAATGTCTTCATTTAAAATAAAATGTCTTTAGTTAAAATAAAAAAGGTATATATTTGGTAACAAGTGGGATTTGTTTTCAATTAATAAAACTTGCTACCTGTACAGAACCTCGATTTTTAAATCGCACTCTCTCAGTTTTTAAGCCAAGGACTTCACCATCGTAGACCACTGAAGTCCCTACTTTGATATCATTTTATTTGCAAATGAGTATAACTATAAATCTAATTAATTGTAAATACTAAGAAACTGGTTTATAAAATTTAGCTTAACTATAAAATAAACATAAATACTCGTATATAACCACACTTAATAATAATCATTTGTTTAGGAAAAAATCTAAAATAATTTTATTTTAAATTAACAGAAATATCATGCATTCATTTACCCGAATTTAATGATTACTTTACCATCTACCTATACTTTGACATTTAAAGTGGCTATAGATATTTTACACTATTTAAACTGTAAAACATTAACATTAACAATTAATAATTATACATATATACATAATATCTCAAAAGAATTTCTCTATATTAGTAAGAGTGTAACTTATTTAATTTCTTAGCAGTTCATTATACATAGTAATTTTTTTAATTTCTAAGAGCAGATTTCATTCTTTTCATCTATTACTAAAACTAAAATTTTCATCTAAATTATGCCGAAATCTAAAATACACATAATGGGTACCGTATTTATTTATTTTACATTTACATTAGTTAATTAATCTAATTTTAAAATTTAAGTTCCATATTTAAAATATTCATTTAAATTTAAACTATAACTATGTACAGTCAGTTTTAATATTATTTACACACCATTAAATTTTGTTGGGACTATAAACTGAAATCAAAATATCTTCTACAATTTTTATCAAATTGAATTCAAATTTCATTTGTAAATTCTTTACTATTTTTTTAACAATTCAAAAAACGAACAACAAAAAAAAGTTTAAAAACAAAAAAGTTACAAACAAAAATTTCAAAATTATTTGCACACGTATTAAGTGTTTCAATATTGTAATTCTCAAACCTAAAGAGGCATTTCTGTTGTAAGTGGAATTAATTAATATTTTGTATTTCCGCCCTTTGCAGCTATTACCTGTTGAAGACGTTTCGGCATGGAGTCTACTAAATTTCTTAAGATTTGGGGGTCTATTTCATTCCAAGTCTTCAAAGCGTCAAGCCTCATCTTTTAATTTGAATTTTTTTAAGGAATTGTAGACTTCATCTTATGCCAAATATTTTCGATTATGTTAAGATCAGGGATCTGTGGAGGCCATTTTATCACATTTTGTTCAACACCCGATAAAAATTGCGTTATGCATCTTGCTTTATATGAATGGGAGCATTATCATGTTGCAAAATAAAATCCTGGTCAATCAATTCGGTACCTGCAACAAGTACAACATCATTCAGAATATGCAAACACTCGGCTGTGTTCATCTTTTCTGGGCATGCCGACAAGTGGACCAAAACCATTATAAGAAACACATCCCCACAAAATGATTTTTCCTCCATTTAAATGACGTGTTGGAATACTTACAGCTCGTTTTTCCTTTTTACTTGGGTGGGAATGATAAAAGCGCTTACCATAGGTCCCATTTAATGAAACAGATGTTTCGTCCGTCCACAATATACGCCTTCAAAATTCTTTAGGTTTAGTTTTATACTCCAAAGCAAAATTCTAGCCGAAATGTTTGGTTTTTAGAAGAAATGTATAAGGTTGTTTTCGAGACACATACGCTTTAATTTTCTTTTCTTTGAGCCTTCTCCAAATTGTTGTTTTGCTTATTTCTTTCTTTTTTGTTTGTTACGGTTAATATTTTTTTGAATGTTTCTCAAACTTTCAGTCGGATTTCTCTTTACATATCCAAAAATATAATTATCTTCTTTTTTTTTCCTGCCTCTTCCAGGCACATTTAGAAGGCTTATTTTATTAGTTTTTTTTTTTTAAAGTTAATAATAAATGGTACACTTGTGACATTTGTACTTTTTTGAAAGCTGAGAAGCCGAAATTCAACTTTTATAATCAGCAAAGATCGCTAAACATGTTTCCAAAGTTAACTCTTTACTTCGTGACATTTTTATTCTTTTTAATTATCTTATTATGATAAAAAAAAATAAAACTCGAATGGCTATAAAATCTCTATTTCATTAAATAAGTTAACTGATGTAGTCATACATGCCTCCTTAGTTTCTAGAATTACTTTTTTTTAATTTTTTTATTACGATATTATTTAGTGTAAATAATATTGAAAGATTTAATAAGTGTAAAATAATTAAATGTAAATAATTTTGAAATTTTTGTTTTGTTTTTAAACTTTTTTTGTTGTTCTTTTTTTGAATTGTTGAAAAAATAGTAAAGAATTTACAAATTAAATTTGAGTTCAATTTGATAAAAATTTTAGAAGATATTTTGATTTCAGTTCATAGTCCCAACATAATTTGGTGGTGCGTAAATAATATTGAAACTGACTGTATGTATAATTTAATTATACTAATTTATATTTAAATAAAAATGAATAACAATAAAAGTAAATATGTATAAGTAAATAGAAAAATTTCTTAAGTAAATAATAATAAAATTTAAAATATAGTTTTAGTACATAATATTTAAAATAAATTTTATATTCACAATTAAACAATTTAAATTTTTTCAATTATATTGGTTTAAGTAAATATTTCTATTATTATAAAATTAAGGACATTTCCTATATTCATTATTTAAATCATTATAGGTATTAGATTTATGATCACTTTTTTTTTTTTCTTTTTTTTTTAATTCAATTCATGACAAAAATTTTAAAATAATTTATTCTATTGCATGTTGCTATAATTTCGTTCTATTGACAAAATATTCATAAAAAAAAAAAAAAACAGAATACCATATATATATACATATCTAATAAATGAACAAAAATATTTAATAATGAAAATTAAAATTGTAATAATTATAGTTATTCAATCTTTTTTTTTTTTTTTTTTTTTGTATACTTAATGATCATTGTCAAGGTCAACTTGCAATTGAAAAAAAAAAAAAAGAAAAAAAATGAAAATAAAAAAGTGATGATTTTAAGTGACCTTTTAAATTAAAAATTAATTTTCTCCAAATCCAGTAAAATTAAAAATTTTTAAATTAATATCAATATAATCTTTTTCGGAAATTTTTTTATTTTTGAATTAGTTTTAAATTTATTTTTTTCATTAAAAAAAACACAAAACATTACAATAATTATTAGATAAAAATTTTAGAAATTATCATGGACGCTGAAAATTGTAAAAATTATAATGGTCCTACCATAGATACGAGTATATTACCCCTACATATGCAATGAAGAAAATATTTTCAGTCAATTTTGAGAAACTGCTTAGTAAACCGTGCTTATGTATAGATTTAGTTCCTTCAGAAATAGTTTCCTAAAAAATGAAATTATAGTTTCATTTATATTTTTTTTAAGAATTCTATCACTTATTTTATTACTTTACAAGTACTTGCAATTTTTAATAAATTTAATTAAATTAAATATTAATAATAATAAAACAAAATATATCAATTATTAAGTAATATAAAAACCTTTTAAATAGAACTGATTATGAGAAACTGCTTTACATAATTTTAATAAATATAAACAGCTGATTGAACGAAATGTATACATATTTATAAAATGCATACGTAAATGCATATAAAATGCACCTTCCATCTATTTGTAAGTAATAAATCTATAGGACATAGGTCCTACAGTCCAAAAATTTTATATGAAGAAAAATCATTACAGAAAATGTTAAAAAGAATAGAAGATGTTTCGAAATTATATAAGTATCAATAAAATAAGTTGTAAAATATAAAATTTTTGTTTTTTTTTAGAATTTTGTATATATGTATGTATATATTTTCTCTGACACGTAAAATTTATTTAATTTTCTTAAATATAATTTTCTGCAAGGATTTTTAATAATATGAATCATGTTTTTTTCCTTATTGACATAACGGTGCGATGACTATTTTTAAAATTATCTATTTTCTAATAAATAAAATCCTTTCCTTTATTCCTATTTTTTTTCCAATTTTCAAACCAAACAGTGTATTGTACCATATGTTCTAACCTAATGTTTGGTTTTAAAAGAGAGGTGCTGTTTGGTTAGTTCAAGTCCAACACTGCCAAAGAGAATTCACGCGTTGTAATTATTGGTGTCTTTTGAGATTCCCACCTACACTCTTCAAACCAAAATAGTTTATTTTCTATTAGAAACTTTTATTGAAATCTATTTACAAGTTTTCTAGGTAAGAGTATAGAAAGTGTCACGTGTTATAGTCATTTTTTATTTTCATTTATATGTAATATATATACTACAATAAAAAAAATCGTAATAAACGAGAAATGGATCATTTGATTTCATAAATTTATTATTGAACTTTTTTTTTTGTATACGCTACCCAAATTCTACAGCAAAGGATTCCTTTATACTTTTAAGTAATGAGATGAGAATTTGGAGGATAATAGAATAAGAGAGAGGAATTAAAGACGAACCTATACAAGTTATCTTTTTGAAAAGATGCAAATCATATAATGGCTTATGGGGAACATATATTTGATGAAAGCAGAATCAATATTTTAATAGTTCTCACGAAAAATGATTTTCGATAATCAGATTTAAGCCATCTATAGCAATTTTCATGATGCTTGGTACAATTGAAGTCTTCAATTGTACCAAGTGTACTTCCTTGTTTTGTGTTGTTTCTTGTACTTCCTAGTGATGTGTTAAAATTGTTCTAAGGGATGCATTATTCATTTTAGTTCAATAGGACAACAATGTTATATAGCTTACAAAAAATCTATAAAAGAGAGATGATGCTTCAATAAACATGAATTTTGTTCAATTAATACATAGATAGTTGGTACTTGGTATAACCTTAAAATGTATGCAAATGAAGTAAAAATTATCGTACAGAAAGTACAAAGAAATATTAAATTTTAAAAAGCATGTGATTTTATATTAAATTTTTTTTTTTTAACAAAATTATTACATTTTTAACATTTGTTTTAAAATGAATATCAATTTTTCCTATTATAAAAAAATAATAATTTGTAATCATTAAATTACAAACTTTTAATTTAACATATTAATTTATTAATTTATTTTTTTTTTTCATTATTTATTATACTTTTATACTTACATTTAAAATTTGTTATATCCACTAAAAATATTAAAGTTAAATAAACTAAAAACATTAATAATTTCTCCATCGTTTATAAACATTTATATTTAATTTTAATATTAATTTTTTATTTTCACGCATCGTTATAAAAAACAATTAAAACTCATATTAATGTAAATTAAAATAGTGTAACAAAAAATAACGTGCAAATTATATTTTATTATTAATTTTTTTTTTTTAATTTTTATAATAATTTCACTTTTTTTGTTTTTATAAATTTTATTTTGTTTTTTTTAATTTTAAATGAATTATTAATTAATTATTTTAAATTAATTAAATAATAGGAATAATAATACTATATAATTTAGTATATTATATGCTTATATATATATTTTTTTTTAATATGCACCTTTAAATATTTTAAATTAATATCTTTTATTAAACGAATTTTTTAGTTTGCTATATACCCTTTAAATTTAAATGTCGATTAAAATTAAATTTACTTACAATGAAATTTAAAAAAAATAAAATAAATTCGGTTGGTTTAAAACTTTGTTCTTTATAAATTATAAATATATTTATTATATAAAAACTTAATAAATAAATAAAATTAATTTTTTTTTTTTTTTTTGAAACAAATCAGTTTAGTATAAGGAAAATATTTAACATTTAAACACTTTAAAATTTCATATTGCACTAAATTATTATTTGTATAATATTCAATTGTTTCTTCCTTAATTTTGAAATAAAACTTATTAGTAATTTTAATAAAATATAAATAAGGGGATAAGAAATAATAAATTTTATACAATTATTATACAATAATTGTTATTTTTTTTGTTGTTTATTTAAGTCACGTTTTTTTTTTAATAATAATTTTTTTATTTTTTAAAAATTTATTTTTTTTTTTTAAACATTATACAAAATTGCTTTTTAATTCCTATTATTTTTAATAATTTATACCTTATAAAAATTAAGAGATTCGTTTTCAAAAATATATATATATAGAAAAAAATTAATATTAATTAATTAATATACAAAATTTATATTAAATTAAACCGTTTATAGTTTTTTAATTTCTTTTTTTTTTTTTCCTTCAATTATTAACTAAATCCAGGCAGCTTTTAATTCGAGTGTTGTGATCAATTTGATGGATTGTCGAGAATAAACTAATAAGCAAGTACTTAAAAAGATGAGCTTATTCAACCGAAACTTTGTAACAAACAGCCAAACAAATAAACAAAAAAAAAAAATTTAAAAAATAAAACATTAAAAGCTTATTTTTTTTTTTGTATTATTATTTACCTGTAAAATTAAAATTCAGCAAAAACAAGTAGTTATAAAAAGTAACGATATTATAGGTATTATCTGGTATTATAAAATATTAAAATTTTAATATTATATTATTAATATTGAAATTTTTCTAAAAATTTGAAAATTTTATAAAAAATTTATTACTTTCACTATTAACAATAAAAGAATTTATCAGAGAATATTGAAGAAACTAAATTGCGCAAGATATAATCCAGCAGATATGTTATATTACACAGTTTTCAATGTTAAAAGCTTGGACCTGATAAAGTGAATTGAAAAATAGGAGAAAGCGATATCATAAAACTCGTTTTATCAAAAGGTACAATTGTTTTTTCACCATAAGACCTTTCTCATAAAAGTATACTTTATAAAAAGATAAATTGCAAATATTACCCTTTGCAAAATTAATTTTTGAACAAAGAACCTAAAAATTATATATCTCTTATTTTTATGGCCCAAGATCATTGTTCCGATTTTTATATTTTTATAACATACTTTTCCTCGATAATTACGTTTCTGTATTAGTATTTTTTTCCCTATACTTGTATATGGAATATGTCCTCTATACTTTTTCTAAAACTCTTATCATCTTACCTAATATTATATTAAATTTGTTTGTTTTTTTTTTCTTGCACTCCTATTAGTATAGGAGTGGAAAAGTCCTATATGCATATAGGACATTATTTTTTATTCATATTTAACTAAGCTTCAGTTTCGTGAATCATTAAGTTTACTGAGTCGTTGATTACTCGGCTGTAGCGATTGTACAACACTATGAGACGTTTCTTTTATTTCTACGCCATTTATCTTATATATACAAGGATTACTTATATTATTAATTATAATTTATAAGACATGTATACTTATTTTTAATTTAATTATATTCTACTAATTATATAGTGTAAGAAAAATCTGTATTATGTTTTATTAATCTATATCACCCAGTCGGCGTTTGAACCGAATGAAAGGTCGGTGTCTTAACCACTACACCATTGGCTATTGATTAAATAAGGCGATATGAGAAGTGTACTAACCATTAAAGGAAGAATGTAAAAGTAGAAACATAGGTACATATAATTTAATTATATCTTGATTGTTCCTGTGAATAAAATCTTAAGATATAAGCAATTACAGTTTAAAAAGATAAGCACATATTTTTAAATGGAAATTTTTTTTCGATTTAAATTTTTATATTCAATTTAACTAAAATTTTTTAAGTTTATTGTATGGTAAATTCACGTGTAAAATAATTGTAGAAAGTGCACGACGTTTACCTTATTAATTTCGTTTTTGTTTTCGTTTTCATTTTCATTTTCATTTCAATTTACATTATATGGTATATAAAAAAAAAAAATTATATCATTAAAAAAGAAAATAAAAGTAAAATAAAATATTACTATATATAGAATGTAGTATATATGTATATAAATAAATATATATATATATATATAGTAAATACAATAAAATTCGTGAAGATACACTTGAATGCTTTAGGAACGTTGAATACCGTAAGATTAAATGATATACTACCAGTAAGTTTATTAAGCATGAGGAATCTGTCGTATACTTTAATAATGCCACCACATTAAAGCTTAATAGAAACATCAATTTGATACTTTAGTTATAATTTTGTTCGTTTTTTTTTTTCTTTTTTGGTTTTACTTTAATTCTTTTTCATTTCAATACAAAATGCTTTTTTTTTTTTATCATACTTTACAACTAAATTTATTAAATATCTTTTTAATTAGACGTCAAGCATATAAATATTATACCCTGAATATTGATTTATTGTCATGATAAAATAATAAACTTACTATTTAAATATTTATTCTTTTTTTTTTTTTTTAATTAGTATACTGGTTTTGTTTTTTTTTACAGAAACTGATTAATTTTGTCTATTTTACTTTATAAACATTACAGAACAGAACACTTAAAGAATTAAACAAAAATCTAAGATTTTCTAATTAAATCGTACTTAAATATTTAATATTGAATGCTGGTGGACAATTCAAAAAGAAACAATGTAATTTTATGTACTTTTATGTATGTACTTTTATGTGACTTCAATGGTTTGATCAGGTATATCATCAAGAACAAGGGACAATCATTAGAAGAACGGTAGAATGAAATGGATATGATACAAACAATTTTCAACGTACCACTGGAGAATCTCCAATTGATCATTCGTATACTTCGTGGAACTATAGCTAGGTGGTACGCGATACTGGTTATATAGTTTTGTTTTTTGTCAGAACTGTAAAAATGTGGAACTTCTTACCATATTCAAAGTATTCCTTACGATTTAGAATCTGCTCAAATTCAAGTTGAAATTTAACAGATTCAAAATACACTTACCTTCCAACTCGTCTTTATCCACCGCATTTTTTCCCAACCTCATACAGTCACAACTACTTTTACTACAAAGGAATATATTACTTGATTGTAATTTATGGATAAAAAAAAACTACAATTTATTACTTGTATGTTAGATTTTCACTATCTAGGATTATAAATGAATTATACTCATTGAAGAACAACTCTGTTAGCTGAAACAAGATCGCTAAATAAAACGTGGAAACAAATCAAACGTTTGGCTAATGATTGGGATCAATTAAAAGAATTTGTGACCGCTGTATAAGGGTTAAGAAAATAGAAGAAATTAAAAAAAAGAAATCTGAGCATATCACTATAAGTTTTTAATATACGACATAAATTTAAAAAAAACAGTAACACAGTAATATTTAAAATATAGTTATAGTTCATAGTCGAATTTTAAATGGTCATAATAAGCAGTGAAATTCTTTTGACTAAAATAATGAATATATTTAAAGTTTTCGAAGAGTATACATATATATTATCTTTCTTTAAACTAAATGATGTACACAACCGTGCTAAAAAAAAAATTTATATATTAAAACATTTTTTTACTTTTTAGACTAAGTTTCTTATTATGATTTTCTACGTTTACTGAATTTATTATTATATGTAAGTATATAAATAATAATTAATTATGTTAAAAACTAAAAATTGTTTTGATTAAATTTTAATGTATATAAAGAAGTAAATTCAAAATTTTAACTATATAATTATTATAAACTTTCAAGATTAAAAATTACATATTACATAGTTTTCATGCTAAAAAGAAACTTAAAAGATGGTCCGGAATTATTAAATTATTATATTTTTAGCCTCAATTAAATTAATTTGCATCTACACAATTCACTTAACATATTATATTTTTTCTATGTATTTATAAATATTCATAATTTTTTTTGTACAATTAATATCAAGCAAAAAGTATATAATAATAATTAAAAATTAAAATATTACAATAATGAAATTTAATGTTTTATAAAAGTAAACGAATATTGTTTAACATAAAATATTATTTAAAAGCGAAAAATATAACCTTTCCGCTGCAAATTTAAAATTAATAGTTTTGTTAAAAAAAAAATAACAACAAATGAAAAACTCGAGAAAATAAAAACGGAAGCATTAAATATTTGCGTTTATTATTTAAAACACGGAATTATGATTCGACAGTTTGCATTATATAATTTCAAAAATAAAATTAAAATATTCTAGACTACATAATCATAGATACCACATCTTATAAGTCATATCGTGGACTTTCTTAAATTTTTGAGATTTATGTTTACTAATTTAATGCATATAACAATGTTACTCTTCTTAAACGATCAATGGAGATCATTTAAAAATTTTAAAATCCAATTGCAATGCTTATTCTTTCAAACATTATATCTATCCTAAGTACTTATAATATAATTCTATTTTTAATGAAAGTATCTCTGTCACTATCAGATAAGAATGAAAAAAAATATATTAAACGCATGCCTATAATATTAAATATTTTTTTTACTGTAATCTTATAACTTATAATAATAAAATTAGTTTTTAGAATCCAATGAAATGGCCTCGGTGGTCTAGTAGGTTAGAGAGTATAAAATACGCTGTAAACTCCGAGGTATTGGTATTGGAGGTTCGAATCCCACACATGTTGTAAAAATAATTTCTCGTTACGACATTTACAGCCACACCTGAAAAGAAAAGGCTGTATAATTGTTTTGTCACATTTATATGGCAGGGGAATAAATTTAAAAAAGAAGGGAAAAAAATACCCCTAATGTGTTCTAACTACTCAAACTTTGTTAATAAATAAATAAAAAGTTAAGCCACTTTTTCGTTAGGTTCAAATTAGGTTTTGGATCTTTAGATCCATTTAACTTTGTAATTGCACTCGTTAGATCATCCTTGGAGCATAGAATTTTTACTATTATTATTTACTTATTTCAATCCTTCCTAAAACTTGTTGTTATACTTCCCATTGATAATGCGACATCATATGCAAGTATAGCGTATATAACAGTATTTTTAAGCAGCTGATATGTATATCGCACCCTATTTTACTTTATCCGTGTATGTATATGCAAACGCCGGAACAGATTAAAAAAATTACTCTTATACTGTTTAAATTTAAATTCAAAAACGATTATAATAAATTATTGGAGAGGTTACTTTTATAACACCGAGATTAGTATATCGTTATAATTATTTTATGAATATTTAATTAATTTCTGGACTCTGAATTATCAACAGAAGATTAAAATTAAATAATAAAAAGTTTATTTATAGAATATTTTATTTAACATTTAACATATAATTAAAATCCACTTTTTAAAGAATGCCAAAAAAAAAAAAAAACGTTTTTTAGTTAAAAAATTATAATATTATTCTATTTTTTTAAGGTAAGGTTTTTTATTAAATAAATATTTTTTATATTCAACTTAAATTAAATTTGATATTATTTACTTTTAGAAGTTAATTAACGATTATCTATAGTATCCAGCCTAAAAAAAAAAATATATAACATAGCATCACCAAACTAAATATTTACTGACCTAATTAAATTGAACACTCCTTTTATTTCTCTTTAAAATATTAATACTAAATCAATTTTATTTTTATTTTTAATCTATCATCAATTTTAACTATTTAGTAACCACATGATGCAACCCGAAATCATCAATACAATATTTAACAAAAGTTCACCTAATTTAAGTTATATCTAATCTTCTCCAATTTTAATTTTTTTAAACCATTTACTTTTTTTTATTTTATTTTATTTTTTTTTTTTTTTGTTATGTAGATTTTTACCCACCTCTTATCATATTTTCTGTTTATACTGTTATATTGTATATGTATATGCTTGCAGCTTGTAAAAATTTATATTTATCACATAATTAGCAGCACTCTTCATTATGAGAAAAATATTTTTAATCAAGGTTTTAACATTTTATCATTATATTCTCTATTGTAATGAAGATGTTTACAGATTTTATGTAAATTTTTTTTTTATTGCAATTTTTATTAAAATTTATTTTTATAGTACCGAAGAAAATATTAATTTTAATAATCACAATTTGTAATAAATATGATAATGATAACACAATGATAATATGAAAAAAGTGATAGTTTTAATGATTTTATTTAAGATTATTTGCATTTCATCATTATATTTCTTTATTGTAATAATGTATACGTGCTATTTTTCATTCTCAAAATAATTTTTTTAAATTATAAATAAAAAGACTTAAAGTGAAAAATCTGGTGCTACGATATAAGTTCGAAATCAAATATCAAATAATTTCGAGACAAAAATTTTGTTTTTTTTTTTAAAATTTATTCCCATTTATAATTTTTGAAATAAGTTCAACCTAAAAAAATAAAATAAAATAAATTCGATTAAACAAAATTTTCGAACTTTTTTAATTTTTATTTTTGTCGGACTTATGTCACTATGAAATAAATTCGAGAAAATTAAAATTAAAATAAAAGAAAGATAAAACAAAGAAAGATTCACAATGTTAAAAGTAAGGGTTAGTCGTAAAATTAAAAAACAGAAATCCATAAATAGAAAAATCCAAAAGTCAAAATCCATAAAAAAAAAAATCCACATATAACACAACAATAAGGAGTCGAATTCCAACTATAAAATTTCCTCTAGTTTGCAATATATACATATTGTTTGTTTATATATATACATATTTTGGAAAAAGCAAATAACCCTAATTTTGTAAGCAACTCTAAACTTCCTCTTAATTATTTTTGTTGGGGTCTCGGTGGTCTAGTGTGTAAGAGCGTATAAAATACGCTGTAAACACCGAGGGAGTGTGGGTTCGAATCCCACACAAGTCGTAAGAGTTATTCCCCCTAACGACATTTATAGCCACGCCTGAACAGGAAAGACTGTGTAATTTCCTGTCCATATTTATGTGGCAGAGAAATGCATTAAAAAAAAAAATTATTTTTGTTATATACGCATTTCAACAACAAAGACCTTGAAAAAGTGAAGGTTACCGCCCCAAACGTACACTGAACATATTATTGAACCTCTAGTTTTGTATCTAACTTTAAAATCTCCCCTAATTATTTTTGTTATTTTGTCGAATTTATTTCATTTTTAATTTATCGAACAATTTTAAAAATTCGAACTTATTATTCATTTTCATTTCCATTTTTAATTTATCAACCGTATTATAATATAAATTCGAACTTGCTTCATTTTCATTTTATTTTGTAATATTTCGAACTTATTTCATAATAATAATATCGAACTTATTTTGTAGCATCGAAAATTTTTTATTATATTATTTTGAATAGAGTTAAGAGCTTGAAAGATTTAAAATTAATTAAATTTGTACTCTGATTCAACTAATACTGCTGTACTTAATGTACAGGCTTTTCAATTAGTTTGCGGATCAGATAATATCCAAATAAATAATACAACTATGAATTTTATTATAATTCCAGGTGACTTAAATGTCTTCGAGGCAAAGGGTTTATAAATTTAATATAATTGAAAAAAGAAGTTAAACTATAACAATATTAAATGACTAACAACAGCAATCAAAAACAATAACTATTTTCGAATAAATACTAACTCAACTAAATATATATTTCTGACCCTACTAAGTCTTTATACTATAGTTACTATGAGTGGTTTTCTTTCTTAATTCAGAGCAGAGGCAGAACTGTAAAAAAAAAAAAAATTTGTGTTTTTTTTTTCACTCTGAATGATCAGAGTTTATCTTTTGTGTTTCTTTTTTCATTCAGAATGCGTTCAAAGTATTATCTAAATATTCGATTTTAATTTCCAGTTATCGTAAAACATTTGAATTTAAATGTCAAAAATTTTATTTTTTTTATATGATTTGACACTTTTGACAGTTTAAAGCTCTATTGTGTTTCAAAATTATTAGAGATAAAATATTCTAATCTGTTCAAAATGTACTCTATGTGCTCGATATCTGTTCAGAGCACAAATCTGAACCTATACTTAAAATAGGTTATAATATCAAAAATATACTTTTAAAAATTTTAATTTTAAAAATAAAAAAAATTAGGATTTTGAATTTTGAAAATCTAATATGTATCTAACATTAAATGATATTCAATTTTAGTATAAAAAACTGAAAATTTAAATTTATAATATATATTTATACTTCAAATAAATTTTAATTGTATTAATTTTTCCTTTTAAAATTTTTATATTTTTGGTTTTTTAATAACTGTATAAATTTTAATTTTTATTAATAAAGCATATTTTGTAAATTAAAATTTTTTTTTTTTTTAAATTATATACAAATAATAAAGGAAAAATAATTATTATATAAATTATTTTACTACTTCATAGTTACAAATAAATCAAATATATTTATATTAAATAAATCATCTGTACTCTGTATTAAGTTAAAATTAATTTATACGTTGTTTATCTTCCTCGGTGATGATCATCATTAATAATTTTTTTTTTTGTTTTTCAATAAAATGTTTATATATTAATATTTGTTTATTTGGTTTAATATTGGCATAATTCTTCTTTATTTGTTAAATAAAGTATAGAAAAACTTACTTTTCTTCTTTTATATATACCTAAACTTCACTGTGCATACAACAGAATAGATTTATTTTATTAACCTTTAAAAGAAAATAATTTTTAATATAAATAATAAAATTAATATAAATAATAAAATAATTTTTAATATAAAACATAATATTATACTCAATAATAAAATTTTTCCTAGGAAGTTATTTTATATTTTTATTATTAATTAAATCTTAAATTAACTATTAATAATAATTATAATAATAAATATAATAAAACCATTATAATATTAACATAGTAAATATTGTAATTATACACAATTCAATTTAATTAAAATTTCTAGAATTAATAAAATTAGGTAAATTTTTTTTTTTTTATATTTTTTGTTTAAATTTAAAAAAAAAAACCAACAAAATTTTTTTTTAAATATTAAATAAATGAAAAAAAAAAAATTACAAATTATTAAATATTAATTAATTTATTAAACAAAAATTTGAAATTAATTTAATATTTATAGTATAACAAAATTAAATATTTTTTTTATTTTTTTTTCTTGCTTCTTCTTTTTATTCTTGTCTTATATAGAAAAAAAGACATACACTTAAATTCTAAATATATTTTATATATTATATTTATTAAATAAAATGCATATATATATATATATGCATTTTATTTAATAAATATATATATATATATATACATATAGGTATATATATTTATTTATATTTAATATATATGTATTTTAGCTTATTATATAGAACAAAAAGGACGTTTTAATTTCTCATATCAAGTTTTTGGTTTATTTTTTTTTTTTTTTTGTTTTTTTTTTTTCAATTTTTTGTCTTACATAATAATGTAAATTAAAATTTATAAGAAAAAATTAAACACGATTGTTTAATACATTATGTATATGTTAAGGCAAAAGTAATATTATATAATATGTAGATTTTAATTTCATAATTTACCTTATGGGTATATCGTATTTACGGTATTACCAAATTTGAACTCTTTCAATTTTAAATATAACAAAGAAATTTTTGTTATATACCTTGTGTCAACGTATATTTATTTGTGTTCGTAATTAATATATTATTACTTATTACAATATTTCAAATAAAGTAATTTAATTTTGAAATAAATTTGAATTATATATTGTTTATTTGATTAGATAAGTATCTATATGTTTATACGACATATGTAACTATTTCATTTAATTTGAACCTGTCATCCTTTTTTATATATTGCACATAATGTATATATCATTTTCATCAAAATTTTTTGTTTTACACAATATATGAATTTTTCATGAAACGTATATTTATACCGTGTAAATCGAGGGGTGAATGTAATTGCATAAAACTAACGCATATTTACCATATTGACATGTTGTGTGTCGCAATATCATTTTACTTGAAAACTTTTGTTTACCTTAAGATGTCTTCTTTTTTTTTTTTTTTTTTTGTACAAAATTAAATTAAAATTAATACAAAATTTATATTAAATATTATACAATCGTATTTAATTTCTTCTAAATTATACAATATATTATTATATTTTAATATAACCATTATAATTTTTTTATATATATTGGTATATATAATATTGGTATATATTATATATATTGGTATATATAATATATATATATATGTATGCTTTACTTTTTTATAATTTCATTTTTTAAATGGCTGTTTTAATTTTTGTTTTCTTTTTTTTTTTTGGTTATATTATATTATATTTTTTTTTTTATAAAATTTTTTCAAATTAAATATAGATCAATTATTTTTTGACAAATTATAGAATATATTTTTTATATATACATATATATATATAAATTTTGTTTTTTTTTTTTTGTTTAAATATTTTCTCAAATATAAGCCATATTATTATAATTTATACTTTAAAATTTCTTTTTTTTGACTTGTTATCTTTGATCTTTAAATGTCAAATAAATATTTTAATTATTAAAATTTAATTTAATATTTTTGGTTTTTTTTTTTGTTTTTGTATTTATTTAAAATTAGTTTGGTTTAATCAAATTATAGCCATTATATAGAATTTAATTCTTTTTTTACGTTGTTTCTATAAATTTTATTTCTAATAATTTTATTTAAATTATAGAATTATTTAAAATAAGGAATGACAAAAAAAAAAACAAAAAAAAAAAACATTAAATTAAAATAAATGAAAAAAACTAATTTAAAAAACGAATTAAATTGGCAACTCTTATAAATGAATTTCAAAATAATTATAAAGTTATTTAATTTTTATTTTATTACAATAATATGATAATCATACGACGATGAATTTTGTATTAATTTAATAACTTCCTATTTCATATAATCGGAATCCTGAGATTGAAAGATGGTTTTTTTTTTTAATGAACAAAAGAAAAAAAAAATAGCATTTATTTAAAATACTCTGATTTATCAAATATTTTATCCGAAGCCCAACTTTATCTATATTTACTATCTTTAAAATGATAGTAAAAAAAAAATTTTTTTAGGTAAACTCCAAAAAAAAAAAACTTAAAAACAAAAAAAAAAAATTAAATCGAATTTAAATAATATTTTAAAAAATTTTTTTTATAAATTTATTTTTTAAATGCAATGATTATAAGAAAATGTATATAGTAATGTATAATAATTAAAAAGTCATTTATAGTAAAAATTATTTTTTCTTTTTTTTTTTAATTAAATTAAACACTACTTTATGATGAGTATTATAATAGTAGAAAATTTTTTTTTTTTTTTTCATGAAATGCTTTATTTTGTATTGATTTTTCCTTTTATTTTTTTTTTTTTCATTATTAATCTTATACAAATAATATATAAATATATTTTATTGATATATATACGTATTAATTTTTGCATATAAATATTTCACCTAATTATGTAATATAGATTTTATTTATAATTTTATTTATTATAAATTTTTGCAGCTATAAGCAGCACTTTATTTCTACATTTCTATTTTTAAATTGCAATCTCATATAAAATTAATTCGGATTTATTACGTTTTTTAAAATAATCTTAACAAAATTTATTAATAAATTATTTTGTTAAATTAAATTAAATATTCAAAAATTAATATTTAAAAAAAAAAAAACAAATTATATCATCGTATATAGGTAAATATATATATATTACCTTTTATATAATCAAAATATATATATATTACCTTTATTAAATAATCAAAAATGACATACACTATGACTAAAAATTTCATTTCATTTCAGCAGGAAAAATTTAATAATAAATATTTAGTATAGACTAGTATAGTAAAATTTGTATTTTTATATAAAATTTTAATCTTTTTTAATCAGTTAGAAATTTTTTTTATAATAAGTCATAATTTATAAGATTTTCGTATTTCATTAAAAAAGGTATAATATTCTTGTTTTCATTCTCGTATCAAATTATATTCGATTTATATTGTTTTTAGAATGAAGAAAAATAAGATATAAAATCTTATTAAAATGACTTTCTGGATCTCTTTTTTTTATCATATTTTCTATAATTATGAAAAATTTAACGATTAATTTAATTTATAGAATTGCAGAATCTTTTGCTTTGCACTTTATATAATTCATATGGTCGAATAGTAAGTTTTTTCCATATAGGCCGTACAACCAAAACAATATTTTCTTATAATTGTTATACATATGATACTACAACTAGTATCTAAACTTTCTTTAAATTTATGATTCACGCTTATTGTAATGACAGCCATTTGTTTTTTTCTGAATGAAATAAATTGGCATAATATAACAAAGAATTATGACATAATATAACACCAATCAATTATAATATGACAATATCCGTTTATAATATACTTTAGAGAAAATTAATGTGTCGAAGTGTTAAATTTAGTTGATATTTAGGAAATACTCTTTTTGTTTTAGATCGAAACTTAACTTTCAAGAAAACTTTCATATGACCATTTTTCATTAAACCTATTTATTACATTGATAATTTAAACATCTTTTTGATGTTTTTGATATTTTTGTTAAAATTTTATAAAATTTGATTTTAAAGCATATAAAATACAATAAAAGATAATTAACTACATTTAATTTTTAGAAATCATAATATATTATATGTAATTTTAAGCAACAGTTTACAAAAAAAAAAAAATGTTTTATTTTTTTTTGTATCTCTTTTGCCGAAAAAATTTTAAATCCGAATAATTTTTATATTGAGTATGCAAAATATAATTTTTTTCTTTATTTGTTTTGCATTTTTTTCTATAAGACCAAAATATATATATGTAATAGATTAAAAACATGATTTTCAAAATTTATCATAATCTTTTATCTATTATTTTTTTTTTATTATTTAATTTTTTACATCAAGCCATTTCTTTTTTTTCTTTTTTTTCATATTTAATTTTTATTATTTTCCAATTTTTATATTTTTTTTTTTTTATATAGAATTCTAATTTAAAATTTAGCTATTTTTGTTGCGAATAATTTTCCAAAATGTTTTAGTTTTTATTTTGTTTTTTTTTTTTTTAAATATTTTTACTTCTTGTAATTAGTTCATAAGCCTTTTTTTTTTTTTCTTTTTTAATTTATTACTATATTATGTATGTATTTTATTTATTACATATTTTTTTTTTTGTATCTTGTTTTTTAATTTATTTTAAAATAATTGTAATATTCATGATTTTAAATTGTTTTTTATTTGTATATTTTTTATATTATTTTATGTTTTTTTGTATCATTTTTTTTTTATATACTTTTACAATTATATATTTTTATAGAAAAGTCTACTAATATATGTATATATTTTTTTTATATAATTATATAAAGTAATGTATTTATGCATGTATATAATGATTTTTTTTTTTAATAAATTTTGTTGGTTTCATATTTTTATTTTTATTTTTTTTTTTTATCATTTTTAATTTTTGTATTTTTTTTTTTTTTCTTCTTCTTCTTTTGAATTAAAAACGTAATAAAAAATATTAATTTGAATTTATTTTTAATATATTTATTTATTTATTTATATAGATATATGTATTTTTTTTTTTAAATAATCGTTGATTGTAAGTTAAAAAAAAAAAAAAAAAAATTCATATAAGTACAATTTTGTGTAAGATTATGGAAACTTCAGAATGAAAATTTTTTATATTATATGAAAAAAAAATTTCTTTTATATTTTGTTAATATAAAATGTCAAAAATCCCATATAACATTATTACATAATATAGTGTTTTATTTTAATAATTAAAATTATAAAAATAACCATATTTAAATTATGTAATATTAAAATTAATAATGTACATATGTATACGTATGTATGTGTATACTTAGGAAAAAATATACGCGAGTCCAAAATATGTTTAAATGTATATAAATAAATTCTGTTTAAATTATACTATATTAACATCCAAGTCTCGATTTACATGGTACTGGATTATATTTTTTTTTTTCGTAATTTATAGATAGATGACAGACTGTATATAAATTAAAATTTATATGTATTTAAAATAACGGGGCCTTGGTGGCCTAGTGAGTAAGAGCCTATAATATACGCTGTAAACATCGAAGGGTTATTAAAGTTATTCCCCCTTACGATATTTACAGCCACGCCTGACAAGGAAAGGCTGTGTAATTTCCTCTTCACATTTATGTGGCAGATAAATGCATTTAAAAAAAAAAAATTTAAAATAACTTTTAGTAACACAACAAAAGTTAAAAAGAATTGAAAAAAAAATAAACAAAAGTATAGGCATACAATAATTTCACTTTGAAAAAAAAAAAACAAAATTTATACAAATTTAACTTAAACACTATAATATATTTTAAGTATGGTTGATAATTTTGTAAATTCTTTTTTAACTTGATGTTAAACGGGTATTTTGTATGGTTTTATTTCTATATTGATGGAAATCAAAAATTAAATTTTACACATAAGGGTGAAATTATTTAACGGTTGCTTAAAATACTTTTGTTTTTAATTTTTTTTTTGTTTTTTTATTTTGTATTTAGATTTTAACATTTTAATTATTGAGTTGGTTGTTTTTTTTTTTTTTTTTTTTTTTATTTTAATATAGAAAAAAAAATTTACAAATTCTTTGTTGTATTTTTTGGTTTTTGTAAATTTAAATAACGGTGTTCTTAGAAAACTGTGCCTGATTTATATATATATATATATTTTTTTTGATTTTTTTTTTTTGTTTTTATAGTTTAATTTTTAAAAACTTATTTTTCACAATTTTATTTATTCTTCTTCTTCTTCTTTTTCTTAACAACAGCAGCATTAACCTTTATATTTAATTTTTATTTTATTTTATACGTAGCGAAAAGTAATTTTAAATTTTTGGTTTTTATTTAAATTTATTTTTTTTTATTTTTTTATTTTATTTTATTAAAATACTAATAATTGATCTGCACTTCCCTCCGTACTATCTTCATCATCGATTTCTTCATCTTCATCATCTGATGTTATAGATGCTGCATTACTAATTAAATGTTCTAAAAAAAAAAAAAAACAAAAAACAAAAAGTATTCAAAATGTTAATAATTTTGCGAAAAAAAATTAAATTTTTTTTATATTATTTTAATAAAAAAATAACTACTTAATATTAATTATATATATACTTACCACAATTTGGTTTTCCTCTAGTACGTGTATTAGCAAATTCTACACCGTGCTTATCAACACACCAACATACACCAACAGAATTATGACATTGTGTTGGCTTATAAAAACCTTGAGCATCACAATCTGGAGCATATTCACCTATATATAAAATGTTCACAATAATAAAATTTAAGCAGGAAGATATTATTTAAAAAAAAAAAATTAATATTAATTAAAAAACATTTTAAACTAACCAATATAATCACCAGAAATACGTCTTCTTACTGCAGCACATGGACGATCAGTTCTTTCAAAACATCTGCACCATTCACGAGTATTTATTGTGTTATCCTATACAATAAAATTAATTTATTATTTAAAAATTACAAAAATCCTATACATAAAATTTATTATAAAAAATAATAAAATAAAATATATACCTTATCCAAATCACATGTATCAATGAATGGTTTAATACAACGTTCATTTTGATCATGTTCTAAATCATAAAGTTCTTGTAATGATAAATAACCATCATTATTTAAATCTAAATGTCCAAACATCCATTTTGCTTCAGTTTTACATGCTGGTGGAAAATGAGCTTTAGATTTTTGACTGTGCTGACGTCTTTTTTTACTATCAGCCATTATTACTGAAAACCAATCTAAAAGTCGATTACCAATTGCTGTCAATTGTTGTGGTTTACATTCAATTGATTTTGATGGATATCCTTAAAAAATATACAAATTATAATATGTATATATATAAATTCTTTTTTTGTAATAAATGCTTACTGGAATTTGAATTTGGAATTTTATTTGATTTTTTGTCAATAACTTCATTATAACCTCGTGATTTATGTTTATCCTCTTGCATATCCTATATATATATAAAAATAATAAAATTATATAAAATATTTCTAATTGTTTTTAAATAAAAATTTAAAAAATCTTAAATAAATTTAAGTACAAAGAGAAAAAATCAATAACAAAAAAAAAAAATTATTTCTGTGAATAAGTTTCTCAAGCGTCGTTCTTAGTCTTACACAACATAACTATACGGTTACACATAACATAATATTTTCTTGAAATTTATAATGTTAAAATAAAGTCGCCCTTTTATATCTAAGGAAAAGTTTTATATATAAAAGATTACTATGCATTTTAATTTCTTCTACCACTATTATCAGAACACTTAAAGTATTAATTTATTTTTTTTTATAAAATTTTAAAATACTAACAGTTAAGTAGATAATTTTAAACTTTTAATATCCGTAATTAAAATTTATATATGTTAAAGGTTTCATAAAAAATAATACTAAAAGAACCCTAAGTATTAGACTTAAAAAATTGTATTAATTTAAGTTTACCTTGTAGAGCTTCACTTGTTACTTTTCTTTATTACAAAAATTTAAACAATAGTTTTTTACATAAATTAAAAAAATAAAAAGTATATGCACCTATATCATAACTTACCTTTTTGAATGAATTATATTTTAAATATTTATAATGTTTATTATCATATTTTATTTCTTCTGGTGTAAATGAAATTTGAGAATCAATATGATTAAGTTGTTGATTATTATCATCCTTAAAAAATAAAATATTTTTAAATTAAAATTTTGCTTTTATATATAAACTATTATTTACATCATATTTTATGTCCTTTAAATCATTATTTTGTTCACGCATCATAAGTTTTTTATGTTTTCCGTTATTTTGTTTAGCATTTAAGCGTTGCAATTTATTTGTATTATCTATATTCATAATAATTAAAATATATTAAAAATGTATACAATATTAACAAAATTTTTAAATACTGTACAGTGGTGGAAAAAAAATAGCTTTAACTTTATTTATAAGCTAGCTTTAGATTATTTTAATAAAGTAATATACGTACATTTTAATTATTAAATTAATTATGTCCATATTCATTATTATAAACTGGCTAGATGTACGGGTTTTCCAATTTGAGTGATATGATTTCTTTTCAAAAAAAAACACACTAATTGTTAAGGAAATTCAAATCTTTTTTATTTAATATGAAGTACAATCGATACAATTAAGTTCTGAATAAAACGTCATTCCAATGGCCTGCACGACATCTTTTGCAGGAACGAATTCGATGAACCCAATTTTCGAGCACTTTTTCCACTAAATCAAGTCGTATGTCATAAATAGCACGTTCAATATTGACTTCCAAAGCTTGAAAAGAGTCTGGTTTATTGCTAAAGAACAATGACTTCAAATAACCCCACAATAAATTGTCTAATGGTGCATTAAATCATAACTTCTTGGAGGTCATTCAATGTTAAAATTTCTTGAAATAATCGAATTTCCAAACTTTTCTCGCAATAATTCGGTTGTAGCACGTGCTGTGTGGCACGTAGCCCCGTCTTGTTGGAACCAGATGTTGTCAAGATCAACTTCTTCCAATTTCGGCCATTCAAAGTTGGTTATCATCGATCTATACCGCTCTCCATTCACAGTAACGGTGTTACCAGCTTCAGTTCGAAAGAAGTAGGGACCGATGATTCCACCAGACCAAAAACCACACAAAACTGTCAATTTAGGTGAATGTAATTTTGTGGATTTTCTTCGCAAATGAGGATTTTCTTCGCACCAGAATCGACAGTTTTGTTTGTGGCACGAAAAGTTACAATTGGAGAACAATTATTTTGATATTAAAATTGAATAATTTGCAAACGTTGTTCTTCCGTATATCTCTCCATGATGAAATTGTAAACATTACTGAATACAATGAAAAAAAAATGACAGATCATGACATACTACAAATGGCCGAAACGTCACTTAGAAATCATATCACTCAAATTGGAAAACCACATCAACAGAGAGCCAGGACAATATTAAAGGATTAATGTCAAATATAACATGTCTATATCTGATAAAGACAAAACAAGAAAAAAAAAAAATTGGTAGTTAGATAAAACACACTAATCAGGTTTTAGTACATACTAGTACTACATTTTAGATTTAAATTTAGATCAAGTAACTTAAGTTAGGATAAGTAACGTAAGATATAGGTTAAGGTTGTTTTTATTGTAACAATCAGATTTTTATATTGATTTTTAAAAATATTGATTTTTAATACCGAAATTAATACTAAATATAAACATAATTACGAAAATTATATTAAGAAATAGAAACAAAACTAACATAAATATTAAGGATTAGTTTAAATATTCAGAAAAGGAAAGATGCCGTTTTTTATAAACTTTTTAAAGCTTAGGCTTAGTAAAATTTAAGATTGTAATTAAAAGTATAAATAAATGAAAGGTTAATAAGAAAATGAAAGTTTTTGTTCATTATTTCAAAATAAATTGTTCATAATCAAAACTTTTGTTTTAGTATGGAGTGTATTTTTTTTTAAATATATACTTGTAACAAAGATTTATTTGTTTCGAAAAAACACCGTTAGACCCGTTAGCATTTTTTCGTCCACTTATAGTTGTTTTGATGACACAGTATTAAAGCATATTTATACATTATATCTCTATATACAAGCTTATCACAATGAATTTTGTTATGGTCTACTTAGTTTATTACAATTATAAAATAATTTATAATTAAATTATGTACTTTAGTATGTCCATAATTTTTAACAAAAACTTTTCCGATTTTTTATTAAAAATTATTTTAAAAAATTTTATATCTTAAATCGTTTTTAATTAAATGAAATTTTTTACATTTATATTGTTTTTCCACCACAATATATATATATATAATGCATATATGTATATATATAATACACTAAATTAAGATGTAATATTTTATGTATATTTAGAATACCTTTGCAAGGACAAAATCCTTTACATGCTATTTTAATTGATGTTATATGTATACAATTATGATAATCTAAACGACATAATGATGAATATGTACGATTGTCAGTTCCGCATAAAAATACTGGTTTAACTATTGGACATGGTTTACAATTCCTTTAAACAAAAATATTTAAAAATTATTATAAAATATAATTAATATATATTATGCAAATATACTCTTCATTTCGATCATTTGCATCATTTTCATAAAAGACATCATCTTCTTTTGAATTTTCATCTGAATTAGTTTCCTGTTCTTGTTTAACTGTTTCCTTAATTTGATTTGATTTACGTTTAAGTTCTTCTTTTATATATTTTGATTTTGTTAGAATTTCATCTCTAAAAATTTCATTTTTAATTAAATTTAATAAAATATTATAATAAAATTTTACTTGTTTTTATGAAGTTCCTTTTTAGAAACGCACACAGCACTAAATTCATCTTCCAGTAAACAAATTTCTCGTTTCTTACAATTTAACGGACGACAAAGATCACCTAATTTTTAAAAATAAATATTTTATTGTTTTTTTCATAATATATTCTAGAATTTTAAAAAATTATAACAAATTTAATTTTCTTACTAGATGGATCATGAATATATCGTTTCTTTTCTATTGGTGGATTTTCATTTGATAAATTTTGCTTGTCATCCTAAAATGAAATAAACAAAAAAAATTCATTTATTTACTTTCTTTCTATTAAATAACTGTAGGTAGGTACTAAATAAATTCATATTTTTTTTAAAACTTATTTTTAAATTATAGTGAAAAAAATTAATAAACTTATAGCATTACATTTTGTATAGTAAAATATTGCAAAAATAGTTTTAAAATAATTTTTTTGGTGAATTTTTCTGTAAAATTCTTTGTACATATACTTAAAATATGTTAAAATAACATAAACAAAATAACTTTAGTGGATCAAATAATTTTAAAATGCTATAACAGAATAACAATTTCTTAGTACCATTTATTTCCTTCTTTCCACTCCTATAAGGCATATAAAAGGGCATCCACTAAGTCATTTATTATTCATATTTTGACTAAATTTTCGTTTCTTGAATGATTAATTTCAAGTTATTTAAATTTTACCTATATAATTCGGTGGTAGCTTTTGTATAAGAAAACACAAATATTTTTATTTGTGCGCCATCTATTATCTTATACAAGAATTATTATTATATTATATTGCGATTAAATATTAGAAGAAATAGTATCCTTTATTAGGATAGGATATACTAGATTATGGAATGAGTTCTCAATAGAAATTCGAGAAAACCCTTCCTTATCTCAATTTCTTAAGGTATATAAGCATATTTTAGCTTCTTTAACGTTTTACCCTGTTCATGAAAGCCCTCTTCTCACTATTATTATTGGTTTTTTTTTGCTTATTATTAGTCTATTCATTTTAGTAGAATTATTGAAGCCTGGTATTGTTCAGTAGCAGCTGTTTATCATATATATTCATAATTTGTAATTTTTCTTTTTAATTTTAAGATAAATTTATATTTATATATTATATTTTGATATATATTCTTACAACAGACTTACTCTTTTTTGTATATAAACAAATAAATAAAAATAATCAAATAAAATAAATAAATAGAAAATATTTAATATATTATTTTTTATTAATCTATATGGTCCAGTCGGGGTTTCAAAATTCAAAACTAATGTCTTTTGAATGAAAGCGTGCTTTCCTAACCATTACACCATCATTAACTATGAAATAGTAACATGAAACCCATTTATATTATTATCCATTTCAATTGTTAAAACTATTTTATTTATTGAAAAATTTAATAAGCAATCAATTTTGGCTTGCAGAGCGTAACTTTCTGTTGGTCACAAGAATTTATTTTTGATTGCAAAATTGAATTTATTGCGCCATATATTAAAATAATTTTCTATATACATGGAAATTTTCTGTACCAAATTTTAACAAAAAAAAATAAAATTTTTGATTTAATTAATTTTTCATATTTGATTAGTAGCCGAATTTTTTTACATAATAATGAAATCTAATATGTATATCAGTACATAGTATACTGTTGGAAAACAATATTTATATATGCGTACATTAATATGTAGTACTTATATGTACATATTCTGATTAATAAGTCAAATTTATCTTATTATATTATGATTATAATGAGGAAAACCACAGATGGTAATAATATCAATTGTAAAATATTTACTCAATCATTTTAACTTTACAAAGTACATATATATATAGAATTTTCAAAAACAAAAACAATAATTATCTATTAGATATTTAGGTATACATATATTATGTATAGAATACCTTAAACATTTTAAATAATTAAACATTAATACATTAAAAAGTTAATTTTGGTCTACACAATATTTGTTTTATTTTGTGGTGTCTTTAAAATAATAAAGTTTTTCTATATCAATTTGAAATATAATCAATTCTACATAATATAGTTAAATTACTTTTTAAAAATAATTTAGTCAATATATATATATATATATATATATTTTTATTATCATCATTATTCTTAATTTAAATACAATTTGGAAACATTACATAATGTTTTTTTTTTATTAAAATAAAAAAAAAACCGCATTTATGCTGGTACTGTAATCATTTATGAGTTTTTAATGGAAAATAAAAAAGCATATCAGTATATATGTATTTAAAATAATAATATAAAAAAAATTAAGACAGTTTGGCAACTTTACTCAAAAGAAAATTAAATTAGATACAAGACAATAAACACAAAAAAATTATTTTGGCAAAGTTTGGTAAATTTTTCCTGATACTGCATTCTAACAATTAAAATATATACAAATAACAAAATATTTATATACAATTATGTAATATATACACATTATTTGTACATAATATATACTTATGTATTATTTAATTTTATATATAATTTTATTTTTTTGTAAGCATTATTATTCTTTAAAAAAAAACATTTTTTTTTTTAAATATTTTAATCAAAAATTATATCTAATATCCTAATGGTCCAAATTTTTTAAATCTCCTTGAATTGTGTTGAATTCAAATTGAGGGTAAATAATTTAATGTTTTATCATATTATATACATATACATATATACAAACAGTTTTTTTTTTGTTAAGTATGTACAAATATATTATATATTAAATATTTTGTATTATTTTCATTTTTATTATATCTAAAAAAAAAAAAAAACGTTAAAAAAAAGAACTAAAACAATAAGATTATAAAATTTTATAATTAGATTTATTATATTTTTGAAAAAAAGTGATTAAATAATCATATATATATATACATTTTTAACTATGCCAGCAAGATTTTTATATTCCATAGCTTCTTTTTTTTTTTTTTTGTTTTCTTCTTTAAGTATATTTTGTTTATTTTTACTTTTATTCTTTCTGCTTTTTATTTTTAAATCAACCTAATTGAATAAAATTTCAATTTTTCCTTAGAATGAATGGGGTTAAGATGGAGATAGAGGTTAAATGAATTAGGTTAAAACGGATATTACAAATCATTTATTCTTTTAAAAATAATTTTTATTACAGTTTTCAAAAATATAGGATGAATAAGAAAAAAAACAGGAAAAGTTTGATTTCCTCATATGTATCTAAATTTATTTAAATTTTTTTCTTGTTAATTTTTAAATCATAAATCGGTATTAAAATTTCTACATATACATATTATATAGACCTATTCATTTTTCTACTTATTTTTATTACGTATAAAAATTTAAACATATAATTATTAAATTAAGGCTAATTTTCAAAAATTTTCAAGCAAGGACACCAAACCTTATTAAATTCATGCAATGTCAAACTTATATACATACATGTAGAAATTAGTATTTTTGATCGCAAGTCATTTTTTGCCTTATACAACAGAAATTTATTTATTAGTCAATAATAATAATAAGCAAAGTTTTTTTTTTAATATTATTTAAGTTATTTATATAATTTATTTCAGTAAAATAGTTTACTCAATAAACAAAGAAAGCCAAAAGAAATGTAAACCAAAACTAAAACAAAAATAGAATAAAAAACAAAAAAAAAAAAAACATAAAGAAATTATTAACACCTTAACCTAATTTTTCGTCCTTAAAAACAAAAATTAAACTAAAAATATTTTTAAATTATTTCGTAACTTGTATATCTTATACAAAAAAAAAAAAAATAATATAAGTTATAGTTATAAATTATGTATTTTAATATTTTAAATGCTTGAAATTTAACTTAAGTAACACTTCAATTTTAAATATGAAAGACGAACGAAAGATGAAAAAAATTTTTATTATTATATTTATTTAAGGGTATATATGTAGGTATATATTATAATTTATGTAAAATTCTCGCCATAGTTGTTGTCATCATTATATTATATATAGTTGATTCATTCTAAGAAAGGACGTTTAAATTCCACAAAAAAAAAAAAATAAATAAAAATCTTGCAATAAATTAAGAAACAACACACAAAGCTACAAAATATATAAACAAAGAAAAATCATGAAAATATTTACAAAGTAAAATTACTGGATTAATTTTAAAAATACAACAGTTTTATATTTTTCTAAATAATATATATATGTATATATATAAATGTATAATAAGGTATATGTATAAATTTTATAAAGCCCATAGGTAAGCAAATGCCATAAGGAATCAGGTGAAATTTTTCTCATATTTTCGAAATGTGTTTTGTTTTTGTTTTTGTTTTTTTTTCTGTTTTTTACTTTTACTTACATATTTTTCTTTTTTTTTTTAATCTATTATTATCTTATTGTTTTGGTTGTCAGTATAATTGCCGTAGAAAAAGAATCTTTTTTCCAACTATTTAACATACATAAGTACCATATCACTTACATAGATATATACATATATAAATACAAAAATATTTTATAAGATTAAAAAGTTTACATACACTTTTTATTTTAAGTTTATGATAAAAATTATTTCGTTCAGTTTTTAAATTTTTTTTTTTTTTTTTTTGAGATTAATAAGCATAACTATTAATTATAATAGTCATTACTCATTAGCTATCATATGATATTATATGATTTGTATACGTTTACAAGACTATTCATACAACTAACTATAGTATAATCATAATAACAATGCGTTGTCATTTAATAAACATTCGTCAAATCTTTCGTATACGATAGTGAGCAAACAAATATCGAAAACTTATCAAGTTATTCGTATACAGAAAAGTGAGCAAACAAATACCGAAAACTTATCGAAAATTCATATAACCGCTAATAACTATTATAGTTAGGTGTTATAGTTAAAGATTAAATCATAACAATCATTCGTTGTCTTTTAAAAAACATTTGCAAGTCATTAAAAGAGCGTACAAATCATATTATATAATCATTATGCATTGGTAATATAAAGTTTTTCAAATGATTTGTTATGACTTATGACTATTATTAGTTTAGGATTATGATTTTCTGTATATCATACAATATAATCATATCGAAAACTTATCGAAAATTCATATGAAAGCCAGTAACTATTATAGTTAGATATTATAGTTAGGAGTATAGTCATATCAATCATTCGTTGTCATTTAAAAAACATTTATCAAGTCATTAAAAGAGCGTACAAATCATATTTAATCATCATCAGTAATTTGATATTTTTCCAATGATTTGTTATGTATGACTGTTAAAGTTAGGGTTGGTACTTTGTATTGTATATATCATAATAGTACTATCATATCGAAAATTTATCAAATATTCATACGAGTAGCTAAAACGCCGTATCCACATCCACTATTCTTCATGTGTGACATACATGAGTGAAGAAATTGGAATCAAAATTATTTTGATTCTTACCATCATGTGTGACATATATTTATTCAACGCCATCCAGTGTGCTACATGCAATACCGTCACTCATATATGTCATATGTCATATAGTGGATACGGCGTTTAATGTAGCTACTATAATTATGTGTTATGCCACTTATAATTCGAATGAAAAATCGCATCATAAGAAAATCTATCGAAAGTTCTAATAAATGAGGAATCGTTTAATATAAAATTAATTAAGATTTTGTTTTGAGAATTTTATGTTAAAGAATTAAAAATATGTACTGATAGTTAAAGATGTTAATTCATTTTTTTTTTTTAATTCGGTTAAATTTTATAAAAGTATCAAAAATTTTAAAATCGAGTTATTCTTTTTGAAAAAAATCAAATGTTTATTCGATTAAAAGCTTTATTATATATTTTTATAAATATACATATACGTATGTATCCCTTATATCCCTTAAATCTGTACATAAGTACAAATAACTTTGTTTTGAAATAAAAAACGATTAATACCTTTTTATTCCTTTGTATTTTGTTATTTGTGTTCATTGTGTTGTGATCCTAAATCATTTTTATTATTCCTTTATTTTGAATTCACTAAATTGTATATATGTAAACTTTTTTAAATAGCTGTACATAACTATATAATATTAATATGAAAACATACATAATATTATTATGTATATGTATATATACAGTTTCATATAGATACAGTTACATATTTATTTAATATTTAACCGTATCAAATACAAATATAAATATATGTACATTGTACATATATTCTTTAGTTACGCAGAAAATTTTCTAAAGAAAGTTACATAGTTTATTTTTCTAAAGACTAATTTTTTTTTTTTTTATTTGAAATGTTATTTATTTTATTCAGTTTTATATTTTTTTTTTTACTTGTCTCCATCTGTTGGTGTGTTTAAGAAATTATACGAAATTTTATTTTCTTTTATATAAAAATTCTAGAATTTTCTATTTAATACGTATAATTTTTTTAATTTTTGTTTTTTTTTTATGTATATTAAAGTAACAATAAATCATCCATCTTTAAACAATTTAATTCATTTTTTCGTTAAAAAGTAAGCAAAAATAAAAATTTAGGTTTTCTAAAGGTGTAAAAAAAAAAAAAATTGAAGGTCGTTTGAATAAATTAAAATAATTCAAAAAAAAAAAACAAACCTTTTTTTTTTTGGCTATAGTACAGGGACACAATTTAATTTTAAAATTGTTGATTTAGGTTTACATTTTAGGTAATGTTTGGTCCGTTATTAAGTTATCTTTAGTAATAAAGAAGTGTTTTTAAAAGAAATATTTTAAGAATTTATCATTTTTCATACTAAAGTATGCTTATAATAAAGATTATAAGATTAAGTAATGTCAATAGATGATTAAGTGTTTATATAATAATACAATGTTATTATTATGTATAGGGATGTAAAATAAGGTTCCATTTAATAGAACTCTATGTATATTGTATATTGTTTTTAAAGCTTTAGTTTTAGAAAAAGAATAGAATATATGACAGAGAAATCTAATTATAATCCTATAATAATAAGAATAACATTAGTTGCCATCATAGAAACAATAAAATATACATTTTTTATATATACATACATATATAAAAATCAAATAATAACTTTGATTTAACATTCGAAAAAAATCGTATCTGCTTCTGTTTTTATTAAAATCAACGGAAAAGAGGGATTTTCTAAAAACAAAAAAATATTAATTCAACCTTTCAAACAATATTTTTATAAAATATTTTTGTTTTTTTTTTTTTTTTACTTTTTCTTAAAATATCTAATCCAATTTTTCGTTAAATATTTTAAACGTTATTACTTCATAATATACCTACATATAGATATAATAGGTAACACATGCACAAATGTGTATTACATTTCCTACCAATAAAAATCGATAATTAATTATTTTTTATTTTTTTATTATGTAGGTTTTCCAAATGTTACTTAAATCAATACTTAAACTGATATTAATAATAAATGTATATATAATTAAATTTCTACTACTCATTTATTCCCTAATACCTAAAACGTTTACCTTGAAATAAATAGGCTGTAACTTTATAACCATCAAAAGTTTTTTTGAATGTAGTATATATAATAAACATCACATGATATTTATATTTTAATAACATCCATATTATGTATATATTTATAGAGATGAGATTATATATATGTATATATTTTTTTTATAAATTAAAATTTATATATAATTATAAAAATATTTTATTATTATGTTAACAAAATATGTTAAAAATTAAATTAAATTAATGAAATATATTTATAAAAATTTCGAAAAAAATGTTTATTTGATAAATATTTCCAAAAAAGCAACAGGTTTATAAATGTATGCAGTGATTTGATCTGAAATGCTCTTAAATATAATCAGTTGATTTTGTATTCGCATAACAATCACTTTCATAAGTAAATTTTAAGTTTTTTATCATAATTTCAGATTTCTGTTATTTTTCAGTTTTTTGCGTTTATTTCCGATTTCTGTTATGGTTTTGCAAATTCTCTGCAGGTTTAAGTGCAATTTTAACATTTTGGTTGAAAGATTTGTAATATATTCTTACGACTATGATTGCAGCTCTATACATCATACTGGTGATCTTAAGCTTTAATATACACAGTGTGACATAGTTCTAAAGGTATGTGAAAGTCATTTAGCAACATATATGTTCAGTTACGCTTATGGAAACGTAATATTTTTGTCCATAATAGGCATATGTTTTATTATATGATTAGCATAGTTCTGCTTATCTTAATTCGATCAGAATGGAATTGGCATAGTAAATTTCACAATTTCTTTGTTGATAATTTATTTTTCTCATCGTCTATTATATATTTTAAATTTTTAATTATGTCAAACATATTTACGTTTTTTTAAATGGCACATTTTTAATTTTTTTATGAATATGTTGAACTATGTAATTTTGGTTAGTCCTTTAGAATTCCTATATATAAATATTATAATTTAAAAATTACAAAAAAAAACTGATTTTTATTGGTAAACAGCTACATTTATAAGTCAAAGTGTTAACTTTCTTGCATATATTTAAATTAGATTCTAGAATTAGATTTTAGTTAATGATATGTTCATTATTTTAGAAAGGATATTTTAAATATTTGTAGATTTATTTTATAGTAGTAAATTAAATTCAAATACAGATGTAGTCCCAAATCATATTAATTTAATATTTTGTCTTCATATTTCAAATAAATATAACATTTTTTTTTTATTCTTAAAAATACAACTTACATTTTAGATAACATATCTTCTAATGACGTAAAGAGTTTTTTAAGGGAAAATAAAATAATTTGATATGACGAAATCTTCATATTATAAATTATATTAGAATAGTTTATTATTACTTAAGGGGAAGGGAACTAACCAACACTGGGACATTTTTATCTAGATCTATTGTGCTCCGACTGTTACTATACGTATTGTTATTTTTTCCTCCACTTATAAAACTTCTGTCCGCCTTACTACTTCTAAGAAATTAAATTAATATATAAAGGGTTTATTATTAACAGTTCATTTTCGGCAAAGCATTACGCCCCTAGATGCACATATCTTGCTCGGAGTAACGCACCACATTTTTAAGTATGTATCCAGTTGTCTCTTCTTCTTAACAGAATCTGCACGTATCGTCATTATAAAGATTTTATATAAAATTAATGATTTTTTATAGATTTAAGGGGTTTAAGATTTAACCAATTTGTTTACTCTATATTTATTTTGAATCGGATTAATTTCGAATTTTAGTACAAGAAAAAAACTTTCTAATGAATACATTCAACATTAACATTTAACTAACATTTAACAGAATGTACATTATATAGGTATTTTATTTATTATAAAGTTATTTTTAACGTTTGTTTTTACTGATTATTCTTAAAAAAAAATTTATAATTTTATTAAACTTTTCTTTCTACATCTTTTTTTAAGTTTTTTACTTTCTTTTATTATATATATATGAATTTTGGTATTTTTTTTTCTTTTAAAATAATCTTATATTTGTTTTTATTACTTTGTTTACTCGTATTTTTTTTTGTTTTTGAGTCGTCATGAATGTAATGAACTAAAAAAAAAACTTAAAAGTGTCTTGAAAAATAAAACAATTTGTACATTTCAAAAAACAAAAAAATTTATACAATTTGTTTTTTTCTTTTTAACAAAACAAAATACTCAAATAATTTATTAATGTACTCGTATATTACACGTTTTTCCTCTTAAAAATAAAGGATATCCGCATTAAACAAGCATATATATATATATATACATATATATATATATAAGTATATATAATATTATAATGTATATATATACAGACATAATATTTATTGATAGTAAAAAATGAATTTAAATTCTTTTATTGAGCTTTTCATATAAAATTAAATAAACCCTTAATTTTTATATCTCAAAAATATTTTACAAAAACCATTGGAAAAAAAAAAATCACTTATTTATAATAATTCTCGTTAAATTAAATTATGTAATTCCAATTTTTAAAAACGTTCAACATATGTACATATGTATATACTATTAAATTAAAATCTATGAATTATAGTATAATAACTTCAATTCGAAATTAATAATAAAATTTTAAGCATTAACTTGGACTAAACTGATTTATTTGACAATTGCACCAACTTAAACAGACAGATTAATTCTTTTTATCAGGAAAATGATTGTTACATGAATATCCAAGAAAAATATTCTGATTTTATTGGTTGTTAATAAAACATAATATAAAAATGGCTGTGAGCAAAAAAAAAAAATACTTTCAATATACAACAACTGATCATAAGCTATATTTTAAACATAAGACAGAAGAATATAATAAAAAAAAAACTCTTGTTAAAAGATGGTCAAATATTATTGTTAAAGTTTTTTTTTTTTAAATTATTGTTATTTTAATTGAAAAATTATTTTATTTTCGAATTTAATTTTAAGAAAATAGAAAATGTTTTAAAATATATATAGATACCTACTATATATACAAGAACATAATGTATATATGTGTATATGGGAATGTAAGTATAACATATTGGAAAATTTTAGAATAGCATATTTTAAATATTTAATAAAATTCAATTTAGTATTCAATTTATTTTTTTCTTTTTTTTTTATGTTGTAATAAAATTTTAACACTTCCTAGATCTATATAAAAAAAAATATTGGAAAAGAAAAATTGATCAAAATTTATCACCTTTACGTGCACAACCTACCACATTTTGTTATGTTTTTTATTTTATTTTATTTTTTTTTGCATAATCTCTCAAAGTTTTAACACAAATATATATATATATGTGTAATATATATATATATATATATATAACATACTCAATTTTCTTATTTTTCATTTAAAAATATTTTATTCATTTCCATGTACCCTCTTTTATTTTTATTTGTAACTCAATAATTAATATGGCAAAAAAATTGAAATTTTATATTAATTTTTTTTTTTATTTTCTTCATGAAAATTGAAATATTCTACTAAAAAAGAAGCAAAAAAAAAGTAATTATTTAAATATGAAAATTTATCAATTGACTAAATTATAACGTGCCAAACAATACTGTATATAATTCCATAAGCCTGAATTAAAATAATACAGAAGAATCATTTTAGTATAAACAAATATTAATATTATAAAGTATAAAATTTTAAACACATGTAATTGGCTGATAAGTTTGTTGTAACGAATCTAAATGTTCTAAGTAGAATCAAATTAGCCATAAGTATCGTTTTATTATATTTTATACGATCTAACAACCAATTATTAAAATGGTTATTTAAAGGTTACTTCACAAGACTGTATATCACTTGACTGCATATCATTTTATTGTATTAACATTTGACTGGATTTTATTTTATAACCAATTCTTAAATACCTTCTAATTATACATATATATGTTTTACAAAAAATTAAATGATAATCAAATAAAATTACAGTCAAATGAAATAAAGTCAAATGAAATACAGTTAACTGATAATACAAGCAAATGAAATACAGACAACTAGCAAAAAATAAAGTCACCCTACCGGCATACAATACAAGCATATGAAATGCTCCCGGTATACAGTCACAAAGAAATTTAAAATAATTTTTTAATTACAATCTTCTTTAAATTTTTTTTAAATAAATAAAAAAAAGTTTAAACATATATACAGATACAAATTAAAGAACTCAGCAATAAATTTTGTTCAAATTATCGTGATTTTACTGTTTTTTATAACGTTCATAAGAACATAAATACATTTTTGAAAAACTATAACATCATGTTATAATAATTTTCTATATTCAACTTCAAAAATAAAAAAATTAAAGCGATGCAGTCTTTTTGTTAACACTATTATCTATACATATATAAATATATATATATATAGATATAGATATATAATTGTCATATATATTCAACTTTAGTTTAACCATATAAAACGCTTACTTTATTCATTGTAACACAGCTTTTCTTTTACCAGTACTTAAATTTTCTCAAGAATGTTTTTTTTTCTTATTTGTTCTGTTTTTTTTCTGCCGTTTTTTCTTTGGTTTTTCCTGCTTTTAGTTCAATTGCCCCTAAGTAATATTATATTATAATCATCAAAATTATAATATATTATTATTATTATCTACTATGTACTCTTACATTTTGTTACAGATAGTTATGTATATATAAAAAATTCCAAGCATTTTATAATCCTATAAGAAATATATAGGATTTATCTGTATAGTTTATATGTTAAAATTAAAACATAATGTAAAGATCCTGTAACTCATTTTATATTAAAAATAAAATAGATGTTTTTTTTTTTTTGGAAACATAATTCTTTTTTTATATACAAGGTATCTAGGTTCTAGAAAGCCTAACCATTCAAAAAGAAAGTTGTAGAAAAGAAAGAATTTAATAATATAAATTGAATATGACGGTTCAAGTTTTAGTTTATAATATAATAATGAACTTTAATGAACATTATAGATAATGTATAAGATTTTTATATAACGAACAATATAAAGTAGTGCCAATTTAAAATAAAAAAACACGAGGAAGAATGCAGTAGAGTAAACTGTGTCAACTCTGGGATATCCGTATGAACGTAATATATCATTAAGTTCCAAGAAATACAAGAAACCTGAACCGGCTGCTTTAGACTAATCAAATTTTTCAAAAGTTTTTGGCATGTAACTCGACATCTCTTCACTAAATTTCAGATACTTAGCTTCAATAGACACTGAGTTATTTTCATTTAAAAAGAGAAGTTTTATGGCAGCTATCTGAACATGTTGCACCAGCAGAACCTAATTTTGCAGAAGTTGTTGCCACAAAACTTAATCATCATTTGTAAGATTTCAGGCGCCTATAGCTTCATTGAGTTCCAAGAAATGTAAGAAACCTTAACCGACTGCTTTAGACCAACCAAATTTTACAAAAGTTGTTCGCATGTAACTCGACACCTCTTTACTAAATTTTAGATTCCTAGCTTCAGTAGATACTGAGTTATTTTCATTTAAAAATAGAAGTTGTATGACAGCTATCCGAGCCGGTCGCACCATCACAACCAAATTTTACAGAAGTTGTTGCCATAGAACTTGATCGTTATTTGCTAAATTGCAGATATATAGCTTCAATAGATACTGAGCTATTTCTATATAAAGAAAGAAGTTGTATTGCAGCTACTCGAACCCGATGGCCGAAAATTCTGGATTTAAATAGTGAAACTAACAATTTTGCAAAAGTGAAAAATTTTCAGCCTCCTAGCTCCATTATTCTTTTGAGTTATTGTGCGGACGGACGAACGTACAGACGTACATGGCTTAATCGACTCAGAATTCGATTTTGAGCCGATCCATACCTTTGACAGTATATCTAGTTCGACTCCTTTAAGGTGTCACAAACGTAATGGAAAATTTATTATACCTTTGAACATAGTTTATACGGGTATAAAAAACTCAAATTATTAAACAAAATTTATTAATAGCATTTTCAAATTATAAAGTTTATTAATTTATATTTAAAAAAAAATTAAATATTGAGTAAACTGTTGTAATTAAATTAGCCCCCCATAATATCCGAATATAATATGAAAATTTTAATCAAAAAAAGTTTTTAAATTATTATTTTATTTAAATTATTCTTTTAAAATATCTTTTAAAATGTGTTAAAAAATAACCACTTTTTTGACTTCGATAAACATTAATGTTATTATATTGTTCAATAAAACTTTTCAATTATAAAATTAAATTAAAACAAATACATATTTTATATATAATATATATTACATATACATGATACATATATAAATTAATCTAAAATAAATTTCCCGAATAATTAAAATAAAAAATCTTATTTAATTATTTTCTAAAATAATTTTTTTCTGACATATACATACATAGTATATACATATTATATAATAAATTTTTTTTTTGTATTTGATTTATATTAGCAGCGTTTTTCAATACACATATGTAATAATAAATGGTATATAATTTAAAGGGCATCCAAACTTTTCAACAAAATAAACCAATAGAATAGAAACACTTTATTGTAATATATCACCAAATTGAAAAAAAAACTGTTTTTTTTTAAGTTATTATGAACGAAACACCATGAATATTTAATTTAAAAACAATTTCATATCACATAAAAAAAATTTAACTGTAACTCCTGAATATAAATTAAATAAATTTTGTTGTTACCTTATAGAAGAGAACACAAAGTATTTATATTTAAATTAAAGTAAAAAAAAAAATACGTTTTATTAAAAAAAAACTTACTAAAAACAAAAAAAAAAAAAAAAATATTTTATAAAACTTGAGATAAAATGCAATTTATAAACTAAGTTAAGTAATCAAAAATCCGTTAAATTTTTATTCAAAGATAAAATTATCTTTCAGTTTTTTTAATTTTAGCACATCACAAAATCTTGTAATACAAAATTTTGCGAATATATATATATATATATAATTGTAGATAAAAATAATGTTACAATATTGTATTTTTAAGGATAAAATATAAAAGTAAAAGAAATTTTACTTTAGATATATGTATATATATTAGACCACTAAATCAAGAATTCAATAATTTAGTTAGCAAAGGTTTGAAATTTTTTCTTTATAAAAATATAATTTTTAAGGAACAACAATGTTCCTTTTTATGAGATTTTTTAATGCAAGAATTTTGAATGTAAAATTTCAGAGTTTTTAATTTTTTCAGAAAAAAATAACTAGTAAAAAAAAAATTAATGTACCTTTAGGAATGCTTCCTTAATTCTCATACATTAAATGAAAACTTAATTTTATTGGGCAAAACTGAACAAACTTTCTTTTAAAATATTTTTTTTTTTATATTTTGAAAGTTTATCGACTTGACCGAGTTTAATATCTTTTTTTACATAAATTACTATCATTATTTTCTAATTTTTCTTTTATTATTATAATTTTTCTTTTTTGTAGGATATCCTGGAAAATGTTTCAAATCATCATTTAAATCGAAAGAAAAAATAAGATAGTATTTTACTTAATATATATATACTCAATTAAATATAATATGTAAGATATAAATAATTATTTATATGTATACTTCCTTCTCCTTACAAGTAATTTACAATTAATTATGGGTCGATAATCAAGAAAATAATTTTTATTATAATTCCTAGTTAATCTATTGTTTTAATTCAAATATAAAAGATTTTGGAAAAAAAAACGCCTAAATATATGCATTTTCTTTTTGTTAGAGAATAAAATGAATGTATGTAAATGTATTGTACTACAGCTAGAATAATGTTAGGTGCTTTAAAAACAACGTATGTTGACAGTCTGATGGTGGAGTCCCGATTCCCAACTTTCGAAGAAAGAAGATATTTAATATCGACTAAATTTGTGCAAAAACAACTCTCAGATCCCTCAATGCTGCTAAACAAATTAGCCACCGCATTGGTTAAGGGATCAAGCTTAGTTAAAGTTATAAATTTTTCTACCGAAAAGAATATTCAATTTGCTATCCCGTTGAGTAAAACAAAAGAATACCCTCCTTGGTTTTATAGTTATAAAATTCGACTAGATACCTCCATGTCTATATTTTAAAAATCGGAAATAAATAACCTTATTTATAGAAAAACATTCGAAAACATAACTCAGAATTTCAACTCTACAGCCGTAGCCGTACAGCTATAGCCGTAGCCGAGAGTGAAAAGCTTATTATTAAAAAACACCAGCTACCAGAAACAGACGTCTATAATGCGGAATTAGCTGCCTCATATGAAGCTATTAGGATATCAACCATGAGACTATCTTAGTATGCTCCGATAGCCTAAGTACTTTAAAGGCTATTAAAAACTATTCGAATAAACAACCCCTGAATAAAACAATTAGAAATATACTGTGTAACACCATCAAAGAAATTAAACTTATATGGATTCCAGGGCACTGTGGTATAAGTGGCAATGAGCTAGCGGACACAGAGACTAAACTCGCTATTAAAACACCGGCATTTACCTTTGTAAAATTCAAAATATTAGACAAACAAAGTGGAATTCATCCAATGGTTTTCTAAAGAGTCATTTGCCCGATGCGCATGGTCCTCCTGTCTACACTATAGGTAACAGAAACTTAGATAGAAAAGTACCTACAATTAGATTAGGCCACACAATAAGTACCAAAAAATATTTATTTAAAAAAAACTCAGACACCATCTTGCATTTTTTGTCATAATATAATGACAATAAAACACATATTTCTAGAATGTTTAGCAGCTAGAAGGGTGCTTGAAAAACACTCGATCACCGCCAACGAAGCACTTAAACCTAAAAAAGATAATCTAGCTATAATAGAAGAAATTGCAAAATAGTTCCAAATATGGGAAACCATTTTGTTATAAAACTATTTAGTTAATTATAATAAAAAGAGGAAAAGGTAAGATGAAAGAACAGTGAAATCAATTATTAAAATTTTAATTAAAATACAAAAATAAAACAAAAATAAAATTAAAATGTTTAACTAAGTAAAATAAATTTAAAATATAGGATAAGTTTAATATAAAAATAATGTCAATACTATTGTAAATAATATAATGTAAGTAACATAATGTAATGTATTAAAAACTTAATAGCCAGACTCAAAATGGCCTTTGTAGCCGAGAGTCTTACTGATGTCATTACAATTTATTGTATTAATATTAGATTAAATAAATAAATAAATAAATATGCATTATAAATAAAATTAAATTTTAACAAAAAACTTTTAATAAATAACTTACATAACTTAAGATTATATTTAAAATAAAATGGAATGATTTTTTAGTGCATTTCTCTGCCACATAAATGTGAACAAGAAATTACACAGCTTTTCCTTTCAATGTCGTAAGGGGGAATAACTCTTAAGATATGTGTGGGATTTGAACCCACACTCTCTCGGTGTTTGCAGCGTATTTTATACACTCTTACCCACTAGGCCACCGAGGTCCCTACAAAATAATTAAAATTCCTTGTTTTTTCTTATTAATATTTAATCTGGTTGTATCATATAGTTATACTATTATGTTTCTAGATTTTTTTAGATCAAAGTTATGTAATTTTGTTTTTAATTACTTTATTTATGCTTAAGGAATTTTTTATAAAAAGTTTTATATACCTAATTTTAATATATATGTTATGTAGAAATAAAAAGTTTTCCAATATTCAGGGGAATTCTGTAATTTTAGGCATCTTGAACCAATATATAGACTTAAATTTTTTAACATTGTATATAACATGTCATGAATCAGCTCAAATTGATAAAATAGTTTGCAAAATTTTATTTAACAAAATTTTTTTACGCATTAAGTTTTTACTTTAAAAAAAAAATTATTAATTTGAAAACAAAAAAAAAAAAAATGTTATGCTGCTAAAAAAAAAATATCCTTAGAACTAAACTCTCTTTTCCGCACTTCAAACCTTTCAATATTCTTTTTTATTAATTTCATGCTACAGGCTACAGACTTTAAGGAGATAGAAATTTATTTGCATTAGAATTCTCAAAAACATGAACGGAAAATCATGGTGTGAACAGCCAATCGACTTGAAGTATATATTTTTATAGTAACAAAAAGGTATTTAATATTCGACTAGACATTTTGTTGATTGTTTTTTTTTTTTTCATTCTTTTCTTTGTTTTTCGTTTGATATCATGATGACCTAAAATTTAAACTCTTGATGACAAAATATTTGTATATATCTCATTTATATTATGTATATAATATATATATATATATATATATACCAAATTATAATGTGTATAATAGGTAGAAAAGTAAACTAAATTAATTCAGGGTGAGAGAACTCTATATAGGAAAAAATAAAAAAAAGACTAAAGAGTCATCTTTATAAAAAATAAAATATGTAAATGTTAAAATTTTTGTAGTTAAATTCATTCATTCTATTAGCATTTATTTTTTTTATATATTATATATACATATTTTGCTTGCATAAGTCTATACACTCTATACATTAAATGATAAATTGAAAATTTATTTTTTTTTTTTTGCTCAAAACTGTACTAATTTCCTCTTAAAATAGTTTTATGTTATATAAAACTTGACTAAGTTGAAAAATGTTTGTTTTGAAATTTCATAAAACATAATGCAAATAAAATTCTTAGTAAATCGATAAAAATCGATAAATTATTAAGTATAGAAAAGATTCTAATATTGTTATGAAAAATCTAACTAAAATTGCGTAGATAAATTTCGTAATAAGCTAATCTTAACTATAATACCAATTATTTTTCAAGAAATGTTTTGTATAAGATTCAGCTAACTATAAGTATGAGTCGGATCTTAATTCTTTCATATTTTTCGACATTTCAACTAATATTTGAAATATATTTTGAATTTAAGTTCTTTTAAAAAATATACTACTTCATTAAATTAATTTTTATCTAAAGTTAAATATTTAATGTAAATTTCTAAAATTAAAATTTAAATACAATTCAGATTTATTATCAACTTATTATTTTTTTAAAGTTTTCATATTTAAATGGATTTTTTTTTTAATTTATTATACGGTTTTAAATTAGTTTATTATGTATAAGAATATTAAATACAATAATAAATAATTCTTATAATAATTTTAAAAAAAACCTTAACATAAACTAAATAAAGAAAATTAATTGGACATATTTATCATTTTTAAAACAAAAAAAAAAAAAATAAAGGCAGACTTTTACTTCTTTATACAATTTTGGGTTCAACTTATAAAACTTCTATTTAAAATTTAAATTTTAGACTTTATAAAGCGATACATTAAAATAAACCAAAAAAAAAAATAAAAAAGAAAGGGAAAATAAACTTATACCTATTATAAAAATAAACCTTAATCTTTATTTTATTATATATATAATACTTTATTTTTCTAAACTATACAAAAGATTCAATTACAAAAAATTTACTTTAAAAAAAAAAAAAAAAATTGTTGATATATGAATCATAATTTTACACAATTTTTTACTTTAAAAAAAAAAAAAAATTAAAGAAGATGTTTACACAAAAATAAAAGTAAAAATCCTTATAGGTATATTTGTTAATATGTATTTGATATCTTTCTTTTGAATAATAAAAATTATTAATCGCCTTTTTTTTTCAAAAAAAATTGTTTCTATAGTGATGGATTTCAATAATATAATATTCTTGTTAAATTGTCATTTGTCTGTTTATATAATATATATGTATCTATTAATATATATTTTATCTATATTAATTGTATGTAAGATAGATTTTTTTGCACAGATTTTTTTCTATACTTTTTAATTTATTCTTTAATATGTATTTTTCCTTAAGGTTATGTGCCATATCCTTCCTTACGCTTATGTACCGTACCCTTAAATTTATATATGTATGAATCCTACGCTATTCTAAGTATACTGCAAGCAATATATTCTAGTAGACAACTGTTTAGTATATATAATTGCAACATCTTACATAAAAAATAACCACCAAATTCAATATAAAAAACAGTATATCAATAATATCAATTAGTATTGTAATTTTGTTTACCGAGATCATTTTAATTCTATAAAAATTTGTTAACAAAATATTATAAAGTTTAAAAAAGTAAATTTTTATTTCATACAAACTTCCAAAAGGGGTCGAACATAAAACAAAAAGAAGAGTTGTATATTTTTTTTATATTTTTTCTTAACAAAATCTAAAACGACACATTTTATTGTACAATAAATAGTGTATATGTATATTTGTTACATATGTTTAAAATAATTATGCAGAGATAAAAAAATTTTTTTTCCTGTAACATTTTCTATCTTTATCATTACATATTTAAAAAAAAAAAAATTTTTTTTTTGTATTTTATTCAATTGAAAATGATTTAGTATAGTTTAAAATAAAATTGCAGTAATTCCACAACTTGTAAGGCTTATACCAATACCTACCGTCAACCTCTCTTCACTTTATAACATAATATTACATATACATACAAAACATAATATTTATTTTTTTTTAAAATGAAATTTTTAAAATAAAAACAAAACTAAAATAGTAAAAGTTTTTGAAAAAATTTCAAAAACCCTATTATATGTTGTATACATATATATATATGTACCTACATATATTATATAAATTTGCAATATTTGTTTAAAAAAATCTTCAAATAGAATTTTAAAATAATAAAACAGTTAATAAATAAAAGAGTTTTGAGAACATAAATTACTTGAATTATTTGAGAATAATTGCAACTAATATTATTTAAATATAAGCCTTATATAAATTAAAACAATAATGCTGTGAGATTCAAATTACAGTTTATATAAAGTCTTTATTTTGTCTATTTGTTTTTTGTTTCGCCTTTTACTCTTTTTCGGAGCGTAAGGCATCAACTTGCCTCTTACATTCGTCTCGATTGTATCTCTTGCATTGATCTTGATTGTTATCAATTTTTGATAATACTGATGCCGTTATTGTTCAACGTGAGGTGTTATTTGAGCGATTCCTTGGGGATTCCATTCAAAGTCCATTCTAGTTTTACTTTCAAAATGTTTTCTCAGAATGTGGTCTATCCATTTTCACTTTTTACGTTTAATTTAACTCCTTAGTGGTTCTTCGTCCATTAACTGCCATAAGTTCATGTTGCTGATAGTGTTTATGGGCAGAATATACCGTATATATTCTTTTTTGGAGTTTGTTCACAAATACTTGATGTTTCAAATTTCACTGCCTGCCATATAAGTGTTGGCATTACACATTCCTTGAATATACTCTAACTTTTATTTTTCTTGTAATTTTGCCATTTTCCCATATTAAACTAAGTTCAACGAAGGCGAACTTCGAAATAATATATTCTTCTGTAACTCTATTTGTTGTGATTATGTTTTCTAAATAGGAGAAGCTCTTAACTTGATGAGATCTGTGTAACAACTTTATGGGTGACATAACATTCAGCAAACTATATAGTATATGTTATATAACATTCAGCAAAGTGATAACCCTTCACAATTATACCTTTTTCCGACGATTTTAAAAGTATTTTGCCTATAATATTTTTTAATTTGTACAACATAACACAAAAGAATTGGGAAAATGGTTGCATCATAAATTATAACATAGGGATTTTATTTAATAATATAGAACTTAAGAGTTTTCCACTCAATTAATGTACCACTATTAATGTTTGCCAAAAACCAGATAAAATAAGTTTGATAAATGACAAATCCAAACCAAATTACTAACTTTTACTAAAACTGTATAATAAGTTTCGATAAACTATATATTATATAATACAAGCTTTATAATATCAAATAAATAAATGGATTAGGATCGATTCAATGAAATACCTAAATATAAAAAATAAACTAAAAAAAAATAGATCCATTATCAGAATAAAACATAATTACAATTCTTTTAAGCACTTCACTTATTTTCAACTTATTTTCAATTCATATCCATAGAAACTACATACTTTATTTTTAAACCTTATGCCCTATATAGAATGGTATTAATAATTTAGGATAAATAAAAATGTACTGAATATTAAATACTGACATTATATTATTTACTTAGAAAAATAGAACAGAAAATGTATTTAAAAAAGTATATAGGTACGTTTTTAGTACATTAGTATGTTTTTGCGCCCTATAGTACTAAACTATAAAAATGTTGAAAGTAGTATTTATGAGTAAATTATTACAGTTTTGCATGAATTTCTTTTTATAAGTACATTTTGAAAAAAAAAATTGTTAAAATTTGTAAAAATATATTTGTTTGCCTAAGTCGGTCCATCTGTTTCTTTACAAAATGTCAATACGGTTTCCGAAAAGCCGTTTATTTTATAGAAACTTTTGTTTTTCTTTTCCTTAAAACCAAAAAAGCTTTATATTTAAATCATTTTAACTCAAATTTTAACTCTTAAAACCTTAAAACATTAGGAATTTGTTTTTTACAGTTTTTTGCAATTTCGCAATTTCGCAATTTCTCTAATGTTGAATCGAAAATTTTGGAAACTTCAATCCATGTATTTTCCAAATATTTGAATTTTGAAAAATTTTGTAAAGTAACCTTATCGCTTTATTTATAACAGAATATTGTTTTCGCTCCTGTCTAAAAATTGATCAGCAAAAATGAAATACGCAAAAATGAAATTGAAATAATAATATATATAGATAATAATTAATTAAGTTTTTGTTGATTTGTTTTCTTTAGATGTGGGAGATGGGAATTCCGGAAGTCATTAATGATATCAACGCTTGAGTAGTGTTGAACTTGTACCAACGAAACGTCACCTCCCTTTTAAATCAAGCATTATAACCTATATATGATACACATACACTGTTTAGTTTGAAGATTGGGGGAAATAAGAATAAAGGAAATTGGTATATATGGGAAGTTACTTGGATGTTCGGAGAAGTGTTTTCCTAAAAACATACGATTTGATTAACATTTTTGAAATTTGCATTTTTAAAAACTCTTGGTTTTGTAGTAATATCTTTTTAGGGCAACATTATATATATGTACATTACATATATATATTCATAGATATATCTATAAATTATAAAACTGATTATTTCATAGATACATATATATAATCTATATATATATAATATGTAATGTATATATATATATATATATATATTTAAATATTTCGTAGGAATTTTGATAAATATTATTTAAACTCCAATGATAACAGACATAATTTTTATTAAAAAAAAAATAATAAAATAAAATTACTATACTCAATAAATTTTAATCTAATTTGCAGTAGTAAATTTTTTTTTTCGATTTGATTTATTCAAATATTTATGTTTATAAAATTTATTTCTGTTCTCTTTAATAAAATCATATTTTTTTTCTTTTAAATGGAATTATGGAAATGTTCTACTTTTATATTTTGATTTTTTGTTTCATTTTGAATTAATTTTATATAATTGTAGGTTGCCAAGAACATTTTAAGGCGCAATTTAATATCAAGAGATATTTTAACCGTAATATAATCGAAAAGTTGAACCAAATTAATAGATATAAATTTTTACTACCGACAGAAATCAATCAAATAAACCGTCATAAAAAATTAAGAATATTTATTTATCCGTTTGATAGAAGTATCTAGCTTAATTGTAAAATAATATTATATTTAAGATTGATCCTTTATTAATTATCTTCAAATTCAGCTTACATCTCATTAGTCTGATTTAAGTTTCTAACACATTTTAAAGCATATATTATATGATAATTACAATTTTTTATTGGTTTTTTTTTTAATATTGAAAAAAAATGTATATATGTACTTAGTCACGTACTTGTCATACACTAATAGGTAGTTACACTCTATTAAGTTGTTTATGCAGGGTCTGCCACGAATGCTCGACATTTTTAATTTCGTTCACAAAAATCTCGCTTTTCAAAAATCTCCCTTTGAAAAATCTCGCTTACAAAAATCTATATAACAAATTTAAATATATAGAGTGACTATAAAGGGTACGTATACGTATAAGCCTTACAAGTTGAAGAATTACTCCAATATTATTTTAAAAACTATACTGAAGAGTGAAGGCTAGATTTAGTCTACTCTAACTTTTTAAAATATTAAGATATGTAAACCCCTATAAAAGTCGAAATACTTATCAATTAATTAAAGCCTATATCTGAATACAGAACGAGAAACTATCAAAATTATTTAAAAATTTTTTACCCTATCAATTTTTAAATATTAAAAAATTCTATATACTTAATGCATTAACATAAAACATTTAGTATAAGTTTTTAATTACATTTCTATTGATTTATAAGTTATTTAGTTAAAGGGTGTTCAAGCAAAAACAATATCATATATAAGGTTTCTTCTCTTAAACATTTAAATAAGTTCACCATTTTTCACTCGTATGTGTTAAGCCGAAAACACGGAAATGTACAAAAAGAAAGTATAAAAAGAAACTGCTAAAAAAAATAAAAAATTTAAAAAAAAAAAACATCAAACAAAAATGGAAATCTTTTTCAAGAGAACGCAAAATAAAAATATGTATGTATAGTAACACTAACATTAACAACAAACACAAAATAATATATACATGTATGAATATCGTTCTTAAATCTATACATAAATAATTTCTTATGTGGAATACATTTAATCAAAAATCCCATTATTTTTTTTTTTTTTTCATTATGTAATTTATATTGCAAAAATATTGTGAAGTTTTAATTTTATTTTTTCTAAAATTTTTGTTTTGTCTGCAATATTAATATACATATATGTAGGTACTGTTCATAATAGGTACCTACACAGGTAATTTAAAGAAATTCAAAAACACTATATCAATCGTTTTAAATACCTTATACGAGTAATATGTATGTATGTATATCAAAATAATAATGAAAACCCAAAATCAATTCGGTACACATTCATTTAAAATTTTAAAATTTTAAAATGCCGCTACGAAAGTGTTATAATCTTATAGGTAATGAATCTTTTGCAGTTAAATTGACAATAACAGATCTAAACGGTTAAAAAAAAAATCTTTAACAAAAAATTGCTCAAAAGAGATTCAGTTAAAAATAAGTTTACTCATTGCTACATATCCACGCTATATTATAATTGAAATGATATGTTATTTATGTATTAGTAAACACTTTTTTTTTTGACAATCAGTTTTCACCTAATATTCTGATTTCATTAATCAAAATTGTTGAATATCAACTATATAACTGTCATACTGTCATACCATTTTTCAGGAACTTAAAATAAAGATTAATATTAAAAAATAATTTTATATTTTTATCTTCTATAGAATAAAAGTCTATTTTAAAGATTTTTTTTTCAATTTTGGACCTAATAATGGTTTTTTTTTTCTGCTGGTAAATATAAACTTTTACATTCAAAGATTAAAATTTACAAAATCAATTCTTCTTAATAAAATAAAATCATTGCAATCATATTTACATATATATTACAAATTAAAAAAAAATGTTTTTCTTTATCCTTTGCTCCTTATATTATTTATTCATTAAATTTTTTGATTGTTAAAGTTTAAGAGTATAAAAATGTTCTTTTGTTGATTTTAATAATCTAACCTTACTTTAAAAAAAAATAAAAAATGTCATTAAATTAACAAGAATTATTTTTATAAAAGTTTATATTCAAAAATTATTTTTATAAAAGTTTACCAACCACATATTATAAAAATATATATACATACATTCATACAACAAATTTTGTACATATTTTAAACGTAATGAAGAAATTACAAAATTAAAAAAGTTTATATGTATATATAATATGTAGATAAACAAAAACAATTTATTTACAACTTAAAGTTTTTTTTTTTTTGTATAACATATTTATTTTTTCGAAATTGAATATGTTAAACATCACTGACTTAACATGAATTAACAGAAAAAATTTGTTAAACTAATTACAAAATTTTTATAAAAAAAAAAAAAAATTGCAAAAAATTGGAGCACAATTTTTGGTTTATTCTTATTTTTTTTTCATTTAAAATTTCAAATAATAAATATCAAGTTATCATCACATTAATTTTTATATAATTTGATGATTTTACACTCTTTTATTTTTTATTTATTTCTAATTTTATGGATTTAGTATATAATATAAGCTAATCGTAAAGGTTTCACGTAAAATACAATCAGGTTTTTTATTAAAAAAAATTCAAATTTTAATTTGAGTGAAAAATCAAATGTTTATTCTGATTTTAAGTGATTATTTTATCAGATAATTTTATCAGGATTTTTTTCTGAGTGAATACTTAGTGAATAATGAGTGAATAGCGTATGAACTGTCAAGTGATAAGCTAATCTCAAAAACTATAATATCTCCACTCGAGATTTCTTGATTCGAATTAGTAAAACTCATTTAATAACTAAGAATTTTCAGTGACTATTTCTCCATGTCAACCAAGAGAATGACATCAAGGCTCATATACATAAAAAATTTGAACAGCACCTTATATTAATTGATTATTAATAAATTTTGATTTTGTTGCGTTTTGTTAACAAAAATATATAAACATCATTTTTTTTTTTTTTTTAATGTATTTCTCTGCCACATAAGGCGTGGCTGTACATGTCGTAAGGGGGAATAACTCTTGCGACGTGTGTGGGATTCGAACCCACACTCCTTCGGTGTTTACAGCGTATTTTATTCGTTCTTACCCACTAGTCCAACGAGGCCCCAGATATAAACATCATAAAAGGGTATATAGATGAAAAGATATAATTATAATAAATATAATTTATAATTAAATATATGATATGGTATAGATATTAACAACATATAAAATTTATAAGAGCATAAATTTTAAATGACTTATAGATCAGAAAATAAAAATATTAAAAAGGTATTTTATTTAAAAAAAAAAAATTAAAAAAGGATGACGTGTTGAACAAAAAAAGATTAAAATTATTTAATTTATTCTTCGTTAAGAACAATTGACAAGAACATTTAATAAATATATAATTTTACTTAGAAGAATTACCATTAACAAAAAAATATACATTCTTTTTAAAAATATATATCCATACATATTTTCGATTAATTAATTTAACAAAAAAGCAACATTTCAAAAAATAAAACATGACATATAATCAAGAACTTTTAATGCTTAGTCAGACTTACATACATATATATTATACTGTATACATTATGTATAAATAATTTACGCATTTAGTTTTAACACCTTCTTAATCCTTTTTTAAATTTTTGTTGAAAATATATAAAATATCATTTATTACAATCTGACAACTGTATATATATTTTAATTAATTTACTAGTATTTTATTATAGGTGAATGTATGTATATTTGTATATATGTATATTCAAATTTTTTTTTTTTTTTCTAATTGCTCTATAGTAATAAGATCCAATATTTTATTTTTTGTCTGCTTTTTTATTTTTTCTGGATTATGTTTTATTCTTTTTAGAAAAAATCCTGTAGATAGCGAAAAAATAAAAAAGCAAAGTGAAAAAATGCCTCATTTTACACAATTTTTTTTTTTTGCATATATTCTTGCTAAATACTGAAATAATACATCTATACTTATTAATGTATATATGTATATATATACATTAATATACATACATATAGCACCTTATATATATATATAGGTATATAATAAAAATAAAGTTATAATTTACGTAATTTGACGCACAAACGAAATAATCCGATATTTATTGTTCAAGAGACGAATAATCCATTATACATCAATATACATATTTATATAGCTAGATATATATCCGGTAACCAGACATTATATCAGATCAGATTTAAATACGATTTAAAAATATATTTAATTTTTTAACACATTAAAATAAATCTGTTCCAACTTTTAATAAAAAAAAAACAAGAAAAAAAACTTGATTAAAGCTGCTTTTATGAAAATTAACTCAATAGCTTAATTTAATTTAGATTAGGAATAAAAAAAAAAAAGAATTTAATGATAAGCAGAGATTTTCTTCATTAAATTACTCAAATAGTTATTCAAATATGACTATCTTACAAATTCCGAATTCCACCACCGGTACTTCAATGAACTCAGTAAATAAATACATATGGGTAAATGCCTGTAGCTAAACAAATTAATTTTTTTTTTTGCCTCGAATAAACTTAAAAAAATCAAACTAATGATCTCTATAAAAGGAAAAATCATAAACTGAATTAGCTGAATCCTGCAACACTTGTTTATATTCGAAGAAATGTTCTTTTTTTGGAGCCTTGGTGGCTTAGTGGGTAAGAGCGTATAAAATACTTTGTAAATCCCTAATGACATTTACAACGACGCCTGAAAAACAAAGGCTGTGTAATTTCCTTGTAACATTTTATGTGGCAGTGGAGTAAACTAAAAACAAAAATTCTATATTCTTCTATATATATTCTTTGGCAAATTTGGTAAAGGGAATTATTTTTTCCTTATATACTTTTTCTTTTTATTAACATTACCAACTTGCGTGAACTAACATAGAATAATTAATTTAAATAACAATAGTGTATAATTGAGTTTAAAGTTTTTTTTATTGTTAAACTAAATTAAGATCTCAATTTTCGTTACAAACAGTTTTAAAAAAAAAAGATATATAGAATTTTGGGGTCTACACCAATCGATAGAAATATGCAATCAATGAAATGGAACTCTCAAGATAGAAAATATCATAGAAACACTATAAGCATATCCTAACGAATAACTATTCAGATTCACAAAGAACAAAATGAATATATATCATAAATAATCGACGAAAATCAAAAGAAAAACTGAAAATTTTAAATTCCTATAAAAGAAAAATCAATTAATTATAGAAACCTCACTAAACTTACTACCTTATTTTAATAAAAATTTAACTAAATTATTTTTAAGAAAAGAAAAAAAAAACTATAATAACAATTGCTTTTTTTATCCTTTTTAAGCAACCAAATTTCATCTAAACTGTCAGTTTGTGTTTATTTATTTAAATAAATCCTTTTAAGTATTTTGTTAAAAATCAGAATTGAAAACCTAAAAAAAAAACAAAAAAGTAATAATAATTTTCTTGTTCATTTATTTAAATATTTTTAGAAAAAAAAAAAAGACCATTTCTTAAGCTATCATCATAATCAAAATTCATGGGACGAATATAAATATATTTTTCTTTTTAAGAATTTTATTCAGTATTCAGGTTTTATCTAAATTATCATAAATAGAAACTAGTATGGTCTATAAAAAAACAAAACGAAATATAATTTTAAGGATATTCTAAAAAAAATATGTTAAAAAAAAAAACAAAGAAAAATAAAATCATTTTCAGTCGAAGAAAGACAATTTTATGTTGAATATTACATTCCATTTTAAATTGAATATTTAGAAAATTTTAATCGAAATCTTTATGTAAAACAAACAAAAAATAAAGTATTTATTTAAGATAAAAGTTTCTTAGAAAAGATTTTTTTTTTTAAGATTTAAAAAAAAATAACAAAACAATCTGTAAAATAAATTATCGGAATTTATTTATTCACATGAATTTTAGAATGTATAGGTATTGTGCAGTTCGATAGCCATATAGTTATGTATTTTATTTTTAATTTTTTTAAATAATTTCTTAAAAAAATAATTTGAATGAGTAAAAATTTATTTTTACTTTAAAGTAATTTATTTAATTTATTTAAAATTAGGATTATCCCCAGTTGACATACAAAAGATTAAAAAAAAAAAAAACATTATAATATTGGAAAGCAAAAATTTTCCAAATTTTCAAAAATATTACAGGTATTATTAATTTAAATTTTGCAGATACATAGGTACGTTCTTTTTCTTATATATATCTATATTATACTATATACTTGTATATAAAATATACGTTTGTATTAAAATTTCAACAATTATAATTTTATTTTTTAAAAAAAAAATTTTTTTAAACAAAAGTATAATACATAATTCCTACATGTACTTTATATTATTCTTATATTTGTACGTACTTTTTTTAATCTTAAAAAGTAAACATTTTACATAGAAGTATCTTAGAAACAAAACACAAAAGAATATCCTTAAAAGTATACGAAAAATTCAAGGACATATTAATATATATATATACTATATACATATATAAAAATAAGTACATATATAATATGTATATACATTCAGATATAAAAAATTTATTAAGTTTAAAAAAAAATATATATATATATATAAGTCAGATAAAATTTTAATTTAATATAAATGTTTTCTGAAGGATTCAATCTTGAATCCTTTTAAAATGTTTCTACACATAGAAAAGTTAAAAAAGCCTCAAAAAAAAAAAAAGAACAATAAAGAAAGAAAAAATAGTAACTTACTTATATGTGTAAAAAGAAAATTTCTATAATCTTATACAATTACTTTTAAAACATAAAATATTTATAATATAATATTTTGTAATAAATATATAATAAAATCAAAATTAATATGTAGTATATATATATATACGTATATATATTCTCTCAAAATTTTAAGTCAAAAAGAAAACAAAATCTAACATTCAGTTTTAATTTTTTTAAGTGAAACTGCAATATTACTGTCATGCAATATTACTGTCATATTATTTTTTTATTCTTATCATTTTCTGCTATTCAGTATCATTTTTATGATTAACCTAAAATTGTATGCCAATTTCTAGTAATATATTAATCTTATACTTAATTCATTCAGACCTACACATAATGATCTAAATATTTTTTGGCAACATCAAAATAGAGATTTTATTATAGAAGTATAATATTGAAAAAATTTTAAATTTAAGGCAAAAATTCAGGATTTCTATAAAGTTAAGAATATTAAACTTTAATTTATATAACTAAAAAATTCAAACATTTTAAAATTTTGCGCAGTAAAATATAACAACAAAAGAACATAAAAAGAAGTTGATTAACCCACAAAATATACAAAAGTCCCAAGCATTGTAATATTTTAATCAAATGAACATTTGTACGATGAATTCAAGGTGAGGTGTCATAAATCCATATGGTGTTATGTCTCATTCGATTAAAAATACTTTAAAAAAAAAAACTATTAAACTCTGGAATCCAACTCTAAAATTTGTCCTAAATCAGAATCTCTCATATACATATATGTAAATAATCTGAAAAAGGGGAAATATCCTGATTTTGTAAACAGCGCTAAAATTCCTTTAAGTCAAAATCTTATGTATAAAGGTGGAATATCCTGATTTTGTAAACAGTGCTAAAATTCCTTTAAGTCAAACAATCTCTTATGTATAAAAAAATATATGTAAATATTCAGGAAAAAGGAAAATACCCTGATTTTTTAACCAACTCTAAAATCCTTTTAAGTCAAAATCTTGCATATATATATAAATATTTTGGAAAAGGGAAATACTCTGATTTTGTAACCAACTATAAAAACCGTGCTCAATATCCCATAAATTATTCAATATTTTCAAAAAGTTTCAAACAATTATCTATCAGACTCGTGGCGGCCATCGCGGCTCTTTCTTCGAGTTCTTCATCCCTCTCTCACCCCTTCCCTTCACAACCTCTTTGCGCTTCCCTTGAAGGATTGGGACCCGCTGCCTCTAAAGGGACGCGCGGGGTAGCAGCCCTCATTCCTTCCGTTTTTTGTTTTTCATAAAAATGTCTAAATTTTCACAAAATTTATTATTTACTTTTCATAGTCAGAATTTAATATTTTTCGTATTCGAAAATTTGAAACGTTTTTTTTTTAACCCCATGATTTCAAATTCTTTGTTCTGTAAATGAAGGTTACAAAATAAAGGTTGCCCTTTTCCGGGTTCTGCCAATATATGTATCTATTTGGAGAAATTTTATAGTCGGTTACAAAACCAGGGTTGCCTCTTTTTGCTGAATCTTTACATATATATATTCTGGAAAAGCGGATATCCTGATTTTGTAACCAATTCTAAAATCTATCATAAGTATTTTCTTTCTTACATACTTCAGCATCAAAGCTTTTGCAAATAGTTTTCAACATCAATCAAACAACAATTATGCAAGAAAAATTATATTTGAATCAAAGAATAATTTAATTATGGCTTTATGACACAAAATGTTTTATAAAAATATGGCTTTATGACTCATTTGAATGGGAAGCCATATTCGTGAAATATGGTTTTATGACTTATGGCTTTATGACACCCCAACTGAATTCAACTCAAACATATGAGTAAACAATTCCTAAGTTTCATTTCATTCTATAATTAAAAATAAAATGACACAGTAAACTATGCCATACACATTCTTATTAAATTTATTTTTCTCGATATAAATCTACAACTTAAAATTCAGAAAACGAAAAAGGGTTTATGTTTAATTTCTGAAATAATTCAATCATTTTATAATGGCACATAATAGAAAAATTAAATAATATTTCTTAATTTTACGCTAGTTTAAATATATGTCCATATAAATATCAATATTAGAAAAAATGTATCTAAACATCAACAAATTTTTCTCTCACCATCCACACCATTTTATTGTGTTAAAAATCGTCCGAAAAAAATCTTCTGTTTTTTTTTGGTAAAATTTAACATCAATCAATTGGACATTTATATTTTATGTTTATATACTATATTTCTTAAGAAGAAAAATACAAATATAAATATACTTTTAACTTATAAAAAACTTTATATTATATTTTATGAAAAATGAAATCTTTAAAGTAAAGAAAATGTCCACTTAAATAATTGTAATATTCTTCCTCATTTTTATTTTTGTTTGTCAATGAAGCGTAGCAAAAATTTAAAAACATGATACGTAACGTAGTGTTTTATTTATTTATTTACAACATGTTGTTTTGTTTTATTTATTTATATTAATATTACGATACAAATCACGTAGGATAATGCAATATCACTAAACCATCGGCTACTAAAGCCTAATATGTACACTTATTTGATAGCAAGAGGAGAAATTTATTTTCATTTAAAAAAAACACTTGCTACCTATGTTAAATTTAAACTCACTTTCTCAGATTTAATAAACCAAGTGCCATGAGGTCACGAGGCCTCCTGGACAATGTTTTGTTTCAAAACAATATGTACTCTCAATTATCAAATTTGATAGCATACTTTTAGGCTTACTACTAATATAAAAATTTTAAGTACGTATTTTTTACTTTTTACTAATACAATTCGAATAGATCATTTTCAAGGGACAAGGAAAATAGGAAATTCACTAAGTTGTAATTCAAGAAAATGCGGTTCTGTTCTGGTATCATAAAAAATTACGCAGATTTCTAAAGGATAAATAATATTTTTAACAGAAAAAATTTTACTTTTAAAAGTATATGAACCATTTTTTCTTTTAATTTATCCACATGTAAATTACTGTTCTCCATTAGTAACTCTTTCAGGAAAACATTTTACTCTATGCTTAACCTTGACGTGCTTAGTTTAAAATAACTAACTCTATATACACTATAATATATAAGATACCCGAAATATTTTGTAACATTCCAACATTTACAATATTCATTTGTCATCACAATTCTAAATAATAACTTTCATTATTTTTTTTTCTTTAATTTTTTGTTAATCATAACGATACAAATGTTCTATATTGTGTTATTCTTTCACTACTACAGTGTTTCAATGCAATATATATACAATATATAAGTACATACATACAATATATATGAAAACTACAATAGTTTATTTTTTTTATATAAATGTCCTTTAGCGTTTTTTAATAGTTTCAAAGTTGATGGAGAATAAAAAAGTAAAAACAAACTTTTAATATATGTATGTATATATCTATATAAATAATATATATACCGCATATACTATAATATATAAAAGTATAACTCATTTAGTTTTATAAAATCTACCTTAAGATATTCGCACTCAATTCTTTTGAGTTAAGTTAAAAGTAAATATTATATTTATATTCTTATAGATATAAATGTTTATAATATATTTAAAGTTTCAATATATGTATGTCAAGTACAATTTCTAAGTAAATATATATTTAGTTCAAAGTGACAAGAAAAATAATTCTAATGGTTTTCTCGTTAAATAAATATTCATACTTAATATATATGTTCATACTATATACATATACATACAATCATATATGGATATTCTATAAAAACTTTTTGAATATGACACATTTTTTATAACTTTGTGTTTGTTAATAAAATCTAACAATAAATACAAGTTTAATATTTACATTAAATAAAAGTTAAATGTAATAATAAAAAAAAAAAAAAAAGTTGAATTGTTTTTTATTGTCTACATGACAACTGTAACACGTTTTTAATGCTTCTATTTTACTTTATATGGGGACATATACATTCTTTGGTGTTTTTAAACTAAGGAGAAACCGCTATACTATAAAATCTGAACAGTTTGGAATAATGTGGGTACGGACAATTATTAATTTTAATAAATAAAATCTTTGATTTTTTAATAATAAATTTTATCTTCTATTTTATAACATCTTAGACTCTAACATTTTAAAATTTTTTTAATTTTCGAAAAATTTTTAATAGTATTTTGTCAGAAACCAGTATCCCAAATTATTTTATACTAAAATAATTATATATAGTTTTAAGACTTGAACCAATTGAACATGATTAACATCTTTATATTTTTGTTACACTGCTTATTTAGCGAAAATATTAAATATCACACATTATTTTTTATCTAACTTTTATTTTTTATTTTTATTTCATTTTTATTTTATAATTAGAAAAAAGGTTTTACAAAATCTAATATTTATTTTAATTTACCCTAACCCTATTTTAATGATAAATATAATATATGTAATTACATATTTATTCTATTCAATTAACCACAGCGGATGACTATATTTTTATTTTTTTTTTATCCTTTTTCAGGATATGAACATCATACTTAAATGAATTTATCTTTATAATACGTGGGTTATATTTTATATACACCCTTGCTTGTGTCCCTTCTATTATAGTACCATAATAGAGGACCGTGCTTGTGGTTTTGAATATACTTTAACATCAAGATAAATAAAATCTTTGGGCGCTTGCTATATAAATCCCATTTTGAAGCTGTTTTTAATTTACTTTCCATTTATTACAACGAATATATGAGATATTAAACCATTTTCAATTTTGTTCAGATATCGATTGAAGTGATTACGAAGAGTTGTCATAAATTAAATTAAAGTTCATTTTCTTGTATTTAATTTCGTTAAGCACTTTATTACTCTGCTGTACAAAGTTATGAATTTGTTAATGGGGATTTATTAACAATTTTTCCAATTTTCTTTCTAATTAAAAAAAACACTCTTTACCTGTATATGATTTAAATCCGTTTTCTCTCAATTAACACACCATGTTGGGGCCTCCGTGGCCTAGTGAGTAAGAGCATATAAAATACGCTGTAAACACCTAGGGAGTGTGAATTCGAATCCCACACAAGTCGTAAGAGTTATTCCCCCTTACGACATTTACAGCCACGCCTGAACAGGAAAGGCTGTGTAATTTCCTGTCCACATTTATGTGGCAGAGAAATGCAATAAAAAAAAAAACAACATGTGTTTAACGACTCGGCCTCTCGATGCCTCCTATTATTCATTAATTCAACTTGTTTATTTTAAATATTTAGTTATTATTATACTACCTGATACTACTATACCAATCTATTAGGCTACAATCCGCAAATCTTTGTATGAAAATCGATTATAGAGCCATTTATTAATCTTTTTCAATGAATTAAATTGTACAAAATTTTTTTTTTAATAATTTATCTAAAATTGTATATATTTACATTAAAGATAAATTATGGGAAACTATATAAATCAAAATCTCTAAAAAGATTTATCCGAGAGTTAGGTTAATTTATTGGAATAAAACATTATCTACAAGTTAAACTAGAAAAAAAAGATTAGAAAGGTAGCATAATAATAACAAAATATTACTGTAATGTATTTAACAATTGACAAATATAAAAAATCTAACAACTCAACTTTTTTTTTTCTTACAATAGGTTTTACTATTATCTAATAAAAAAAAAATTTATAAAATCAAAAGTCATGATAAAAATGATTGAAATTAGTAAATTTTATGTAAAAAAAAATTAATCTGATAAAATTTGATTGACAGAACTATATAATAAATAAATATAAAAAAAAGTCAATAAAATAAATTAAGATAAATTTTTAGGGGCCAGTAATTATTCTACAAGTAGTCGTAAAGAAGGGAAATAGAAAATAAAATTGATTTTATCAACAAATGGATGATTATATAAATCTTAATTTAGGTTTCATCATAATATTTGTATATTTTATTGTATATTACAGTGACAAACAAAATTTTAACGTTTGTTATAACTAATTATTTTTAAATAAAATATTTCTTTACAAACAGTTCTTCATTTCCTCTCAATTTCAAAATTTTATAAAATTATGAAGAATTCGGAGAAGAAATATAAGAATTAAAACTGATCTAATACTCAAAATAATCTATATATAACTAATTTTTAAAACTTTACTTTATGGTAATAGACATTATGTATCCGTAAGTTATTTAAAACCCAATCTTACAATTAGAATATCTAAATAGCTAGTTCTACATGTTCTAAATTAGAAATTCTAATGAAAAATTTTATGAATTATTGCATATTGTACATCTGTGTATGCGTAGGTTTTAGCCGTAACATTTACCTATATTACCAACAGGATTATAAATATAACCTAAAACATATTATTTAAGATACAATAATAGGTATAAAGTACGAAATTGACATTTGCCCTACAAAAGTCTTTAAACTAATCATAGGTATTAAATTATTGTAAAGCGATGCTATAATTATTGGAATTGTTTTTTTTAAACAACTTTATTTTTATTTTTTTTTTAATATATATGACATTCATTATACAATTTTTAAAAATATATTTGTTACAATGTTAAAGTTTCATAACACATCAGTGGTTATAGACCTTTATCAAATACAAACAATTTAAAAACTTTTTTAAAAATTTTTTATTTTTTTTTTCATTTTTCGCCCTCAAAAATTGTTGCTTTTGGAATGTACATATTTATATACTTATATATGTACATTCCAAAAGCAATACTATATAATCAGATAATATATTATAAATATATATGTATATAATATATGTAATACCTATATGGTATATTTATAGTACATAAAATCAAGATTTAAATAAATTTCCTATGTGGAGGTATGAGTTTCAGCTTTATTAACTTTAAATTCGCTTTATACAGAAGCACATCCGTTTTGCAGAGGTGTTAAATTACTTGAATTACAAATTTGAGTAATTCCTTATTGCAAAAAGTTTGAGTGACTAGATAAAAAATTTTTTATAAAATTTACTTATTAGAAAATAATATGTAAATTTGTTTTAAACTTTCTTAATTATTAAAACATTTAAAATATAAAAATATAAGAAATTATGTTATAGTTATTAAATTATTTTGTAAAGGTTATACAAATAAATATCACACCTTATACATATTTAATGAATATTAAATGTATATTATGTATATTAAATATGATATATATATTTCAATTACAAGATAATAAAAAATTTTAGTATTTATATAAAAAATTTAAAAAAAAACAAGAAGCTTACGTAATGTCATATAAATTATTCAATTTTCAGAGGCATGTTCTTATATAATACTACAAGACGACCTGTTTGTTTTAAGTATAGTTATCAAATATTTATGATATAATCAATATTTAAAGTAACATATATTTACTTCTATCATGTTTAGTCTAATTCAATTAAAATTAACATAATTTTGCAAATATTGATATAATTATTTTTGTTTTTTTCTTGAATATAAAAATAAATTAACACTATCATAAATCATTTTCATTGTTAAAGCTTCTAAAATAATTATATATTAACGTATATTTGGAAAGTTTTTTTTAATCAAATTTGTATTATTTAATATCTTTCTAAAAAAACTAGTTAGGAATAATATCTTTAACATCTTCTTAAAATAACTAGTTAAACTGATAACATGTAATTCAACGTTTAATTGTACCATTTTAAAATATAAAAAAAAAACCTAAAAAATAAGTAAAAATTACAGATTGTTTTAAAATGTTTTAAATGTTCTTTTAGATTATTTATTTCCAACAAAAACTCTATTTGCATAAAATAATTTTTAACTATACAATTTATAAGAAAGTATGTATCTAATATCTATGCATACATTTTATATTTGCAAAATATATCGAGTTTTTCAGTTAATTACTATCACCCTAGAATTATGCAATATTTTATCAAAAATGAAAAATTAGACTTTTGTAGTTCAGAAGGGGGCTTCGGTAGCCTAGTGGGTGGGCGTGTGGCGTATTAACCGAAGGAGTGTGGGTTCGATCCCCGCACAGGTCGTAAGTGTTTTTTCTTTATACATACCCCCCTTACGACCAAATATAATGTAAATATATAGTATATAATATAAACAAAATAAATAATATTAGTATATAATTTAATAATAGTATAAAAAAAAACCTATAATGGCCTTGGTAGCCGATGGTTCAATAATATTGCATTACATTTATGTATGTAATATTAATATAAATAAATAAATAGTTCAGAAGCTTTATAAATATACATAAATATCCAGAATGTTTTAAATATGTTTTTATAATGTTTAATACATAATGTTTTTAATTAGGTTAAGTAGGCTAAGTTTTTTTATCTTATAGAATGAAATAACGCATTGGTTTTTTTTCAGCTTTCCATAATAACAAAATTGAGAAAAGAAAATATTTGTTCAAAAAACTAAAAAAAAAATTTATTAACTAAAATAACAAAACAATGCGTAAAATTAATATAAAAATTATACCAAATTGAAATATTAATAGTATTTTCAAAAAGCTGTTTTTGTTAAACTTTTTTAGGTTAAGTTATTATAAGATTATTATGAAGAAAAATAAAGTTTATTAAAAAAAAAAAAAGAAGCTTTATCCTATAACTTGTGTATGGTTTGTCCTTATGGTACAACATAAGCGCAAGTTTAACGGAAGAAGTTTCGATCAATAAAAACCAAAAGTCCGAATCCGACCACAAACATTTTTATTCAAACAAATATTTGTACATAAGAAATCAAACATACATAGAATAGACCGGTTTATGATAAAACTTGCTCGCAAATATTATGAGAGAGCGCGAAACACTCGAGAGAATGGCTTTATATCGCACATATTTATAATATAAATGGTTTTATATCACATAAAAAGCTTTATCCTATGTGATTTTCAATTTTAATATAAATAGATAAATAATATTCGTTTAAGTATGATAACTCCAAATCCCTTCTAAAGATAAATTATTCCTTAAAAATTTTCATTTTTCGGAAAGCTTAGTAAATACGCTAGCCACACACATTATTATTTTAACATAAAAAAAAAATTCTTTTTAAGTTTTGTTTTTCAATTATAAAAGTCAAAATTATTGCACATAAAATAAAACAGAAAAAATAATCAACTAAATCAAAATATTGTTGGCCGAATGTTTAATGGCGTTAACTAACAGAAAGAATCCGGATTTAAATCTGCATCTAATTCAAGCATTTTTATTTAAAAGAAAAAGTAATGAAAAACTCAAAAATATATATTATAATTCAAACAAAATATATAATATTAGTAGATATTATATAAATTAATTATAGTATTTAATCTAAAATGAACTTAGTGTCTGATGATTTCATATAATATAGTAATATAGCATAATCCTATATACATATATGTGATTCGTAATATCAAAATAAATAAATAAATAATGAAGTAAATTTCTCTGCACATATAAATAAAAATAGAAAATTTTTGTTTAATTTTACTATTAGTATATAATTAAAAAACAATATTCTATCAGTTTCAAATATTTAAAATCAAATTTTCTCTTAGTATAATTAAAGAAAATTATCCTGTCAATTTTTAATACCTAAAATCAAAATTTTTGTAACCAAAAAAAAACTTAATGTTTTTAATTTTTGTACACTCTAAAAAAATATCGTTGTAAATTTATGATATTTAATTACAATAAATTATCATGGTAAAATTACACTCCAAGCGTATTTACAAAAAAAAAGTACAAAGTTTGGTGTAAAATTACTTACACTAAATGTGAGTAAATTTGCATTGAATTTTAAACTGATTGATGTAACGTTACACAAGCATATAACGATTATTGTAAAATTACAACGAACTATTTAATTTTGCAATGATAATATAAATATTGGTGGTTGGATGAGATTTCACAGCAAGCAAATGCTCACTAATTTAAGTTCTAAGTAGGGTAAGTAGGCTAAGTAGGTTAAGTTAAGTTAGGGCAATTTTAAATAAACAACCAGATACAATAATGATTTTTTAATATTTTTTGCATTTTGTACTTTAGATAAAATAAATTAAGTAATTTAAAATAGATAGATAAGTCAAATTAAATTTACATAAATTAACAAAAAAAATTTGTTTATTTTAAATGTTAATAATAATTGAAAAAAAAACCGTTTTGTAAACTTTTTTTTTAGGTTAAACTTGTATCAAGATATATACACAATAAAATAAAAGTTTAAAAAAAAAAAAACAATCCTATCACTTGTGTATGGTGTGTCCGTATAGTATAACATAAGCGCAAATTTAACGGAGAAACTACGACATTTTTGAAAGAAAGTGCATACGAGTTTGTATCAATAAAAACCAAAAGTTCGAATCCCACCACAAACATTTTTATTCAAACAAATATTTGTACATAAGAAATCAAGCATACACAGAATAGACCTATTTATGATAAAACTATTAGTGAAGTTACTTTTTCATTTTGCAAATTTACATATGTACAATGTATAGTATCAGGTAATATGTATATCACAAAGAGTAAATCATTACATCTTAAAGAGTAAAATTTACAATTAAATGATATAAATATTGAAATAGTACATTAAATATGTAAAATTATTATTTTTAATATATTTTTTATTTATATATATATATAGATATCATCATTTTAATTTTAAATCTTATCTTTAAATTTACATGAAAAAAAAATTACTATTATTATTAGTGTAAACTTACATCATCCAATCTTATTTTTTTTTAGAGTGTATAATATGTACATATGTAAATATACATTTTATTTTAGTATATAAAGAGGTATGTACAACAGGTAAAAAGTTTAAAACAATTTATTCTAATTTATTTTATTTAAATTTCGTTTAAATTACTTTCTTTTTCAAATAAAAAACGAATTATAATAAAAATGTAATTAAGAAAATATTGACTAAATGAAAAAGTGAAAATAAATATTTATTTCTTATAGAAAGGTTTTTTTTTTTTGCTTTTTATTCTTCTCTAAATACCTACCTAGTATATAGCTACATATAATTAAATTCATTCCATTAAATTATGTTAATTAATATTCAATAAATTATTTAAAAAAAAACTTCTAATGAACTTCAAGAAAAAAAAGAAAAATAACAAGAATTTTACTTAAAAAAGGTATAGATACTTTACTTATATAGATAGATACTATAGTAATTTATTCAAAGATAAACTATCATTTAAATTTATATGTATTTAAAAAAAAAAAAAACCAAAATATTTAAATTCATTTACATAACTGAAACAGGTGATTATATATATATACAATTTACTATTTCGTTTACTATTATTGTTTACTTTATATACTTTTATGTTTATCTTTTTGAACTAAAAACCAAAATTAGAGCATAAAACAAAAAGCAAAAATAATTTTCTTTTTTCATAAAAAACACATAAAAACAAACTTTAAGAATTATTTAAAATTTAAACTATAGATGAAAAATATTGAGATCTATATATGTAAATAACCAAATATAAAATTTAAAGCACTATAATTTTAATATACTCTTTAATTCACATAAAAATTTAATTTTATATAATGCTAGCTAATACCCGGTACGCGTTGCTGCGTCCTTCAATAAATAAAATATATGTGTGTTTAATTGAAGATATAGATTAACAAATGCCAAGTAGTCAATCGGCCAAAGCATTTTTATTTTAGAGCAAAAAAGTTTAAACATTTGCACCACAGTCCCAATTTTGCGGCCTGTTAGAGCAAAAAGGTTAGCCCAGAAACACTCCCCGTAAACCCAAAAACCTACAAATATTTATGATGATCGGCGGAGCACTTTAGGAATCTATAAATCACAAACAACAGACTAACAGACAAACATTCGCATTTATAGTATAATTTATATATTACATATATCGAAACCGTCCAATTAGTATTTTTCACTAGAATTAATTAGCTATTTGATCAGCACTGAGCACCTACAAAAATAAATGTTGACAAATGTTCAAATGTTAAGTGTTCCTTTTACCAAATTTCTTTTTATTAAATGATTTTTTTGCGAAATGTTCACTGGCCAAATATCCAGTTGCTAAACCAAAATTGTCAAGTTACGGTACACTTGCGGTACCAAGTTACGGTACCAATTACATATAATATGTGAAATATATAAAACAGTGTAGCCTATAATATTTAAATTTTTATTTTTATTTAGTTAAGTAATTATGATTTTTATCAGTATTACCTATATAAATTAATTTGTTCACATATAATGTAAATCTACTGCATATATTTCTTAAAAGATTTTAAATTTTTAATAAATTATTTTAATTTAAATCAGTAAATCTAAAAATTTTAAATATTTAAAAATTTTTAAAAAAAAAAAAAACAAGAAAATAAAATAAAAACACTTTTTATTCATTAATTTTTTCATTTCCCATATGAATAATTTGGAATATTACAAAAGGATTCATTTTAAGTTTATGAAATATACAGAATTTAATTACCTATAAAACTATTAAAACTATAACAATATTACAAGTAAATAAAATTTTGAAAATTATGTATACATCCGTACATATTTCAACGAACATACGTTAAAATAAAAATAAAAATATAATGTACATTTATATAAATTTAATTATACCAAAATGTATGCATATACATTTAATATTTATATACATTTTATATCTACATATATATGATGAAAGCAAAAATTTAATATGAATTTTTTGGATTCAAATTTAGTTTTTTTTACTGGGACCAGCATAACAATTTTTTTTTCTTCCTTAATATTTGGGCACAATTTCAATAAATATTTTTATTGTTTAAAAAAACAAGGCATAAAAACTATACTACATGTCATATCAATTCAACTATAATATAATTAATAATTTAAATTATTATCATAAAATAAAATGAACCGCAGCAAAAAAAAGAATCTTATATATGTCTATTTATATATATATATATATTTAAATATGTATATAATATAAATTGGAATATTTATTTAAATTTGAATGAGTTTTGACTGAAAAAATATGTTTTGACATAGAGAAAATGTTCATGAGCCTAAATCTAAAATAATAAAAAAACTGCGTATATAAAATACATAAGATTTTAAAATTAAAAATAATTGAATACTCATTTAAAAAAGGTGTCTTGTAATAACATCTATTATAAGGACGAAACATTAGAACCTAGTCAAACAATTAATCTATTTAGACCTGGTGCAATAGATAATAAACGGAAACATTATTCACACATTGATCATATTTTAAGAAAATATCTCCAGAAATCCATATACATGTTTTTATTCTGAGGATACTAAGAAAATTTTTTAGCAAAGGTACATACTTAATATATTAATTTTATTTTTCTTCAAATTTAAGTTATTTAAATCCTATATGGACGACAATATCTTATATTAATAAATTAGACATTCTATACATAAAAAAAAACATAAAAACTATATGTATGGATTTCTGTTAAGATTTTCAACACAATATCTATTGTACACAAATCAGTATATAAGCTTTATTAACTTATGTAAGCATGAATTGTACCTAATAGCATTCAAAATTATAGTAAACAACAAAATTAAACATATAATTTCATTCTAAATCGAAACATAGACTTTTACAATTATAACACCAAAAATAAATCTAATTTATATGTTTTTTATTATTTAAAACTGAGACACAAAAGAACAACTTGTATTTATAGAATTTCAATACTTACCAACTCAATTAAAGAAAATTCAGGATATATTTTTTTAATTATTTTTAAACTAAATTTTAATTTAAGTATATTAACTTAATAAAAGATATTAAAAATAATAAACAGGATAAACTTAAAAAGTTGATGTGAATCTTTTAAAGTAAAAAAAAAATGATTTGGGGTGTTGTTGGCCTAGTGGGTAAGAGCGTATAAAATTCGAGGGGGGTGTGTTTAAATCCCATATACACATCGTAAGATTAATTCATCCTTACGACATTTACGACATTTACAGCCACGCCTGAAAAGGAAAGGCTGTGTAACTTCCTTGCCACATTTATGTGGCAGGGGAATAAAAACAAAAAAAAAGTAAAATAAAATAAAAAATTACAATTCATAACAGTACTTATTGTAATATTAGGTATAATTGTAACTAAAAAAAAAAATATTTTTATTGTAAAATTCTATAAGACAGCAAGCAGAGAAGCTCAACTACTGTAAAAATTAATTTCTATACATGAATGTAATGGAATTTGTTTTATAAAATAAAATTTATTTTTATCAAAGTGTTCACAAAGTAAAAAAAATTACAAAAATAGAAGAAGAGTAGAAGCTATGAGTACTAAAATATATTGTATATGTATAGGTATTTTTAAAAACGTAATTGCCATCAAAAGTACATTTTTCATACTACATATTTTCTAAAAAGCATAAATTTTAAATTTGTTTTTATTATATCTTACCTAATTCATAAGTTACATAATATTACATAACATAAGAAATTTTAAAACAAAAAAAGTTTCGGTTACATCAGTTATGCAAAAATTTCTACTAAAATCTTACAGCCCACTAAATTCGATGTATCGCACCTACAATTTAATTCAAATGTAGATGTATCGCACCTACAAAAATTTATAAGTAGACTTTTTCACACATTAATTTTTATTTTATATATATGTATTTTAAATTTAAATGTTATTAATATGAGGTTTTTCGATTGCTCACAAAAAATACTACAGAGGAAAGATAAGAGAAATAATTTTTAATTCTATATAATTACTTTTTCAAATGCAAATATTTTATTATATATACCTTTAATTTATTGCATATACCTACCATTAAATGCAAAAGCTACTAAAGTTTTATAATTTGTATTACCTAATTATAATATTATACTTATATTTAAACTATATTTTATATTTGATTATATTATAATATATATAATATATATTATTAATATTAATTTTTAAATTGAATGCTCAATTTTGTAATACAATTCTAAAATAATTTGCACACGTATAACTATTAAATTTTAACTCCAACAAAAATTATAATTGAACGAGGAAAATTGTGTATATAATTGACTGTGTCAACTCTATAGGATATCCTTACGAACATAAGTTATATATCTATTATCATAAAATTTAATCATCCTTTTCAAAAATTTAAAATCTCTGGCTTAGGCGCCAGTTATAGCTATCATTGAAATATTTCCGGAAAAAACATTTCATTGAAAACTTATATTTTTTTCCGTATAGGCGATTATAGCAATCAGAGAAAATTGTCAGTTAAATTATTTGTCAAATGGCAAATGACAATAATGAAGGCAAAATAAAAATAAATGTAATTTAAATTTAAATTCTTGTTAGCGTTATTTCGATGTTTGCAAAATAAAGTTTTATTATCTTAATTTATTTAATTATTATTGGAAGAAAATGGTACTAATAAAGTATAACAAAAGATTTTTTTATTTGATAATGACATTGGCTAAATTGAGAATAAAAAAGTAAAAATTTTCTAGAATTAATTTTTTTTTTATTTGTTTAAAATTTTCATTTTAAAACAAAAAATTTTAAAACTAAACTTAAACAAAATAATAAAAAAACAAAATTTTAGTTTAAACTCATTAAAATACAAAATCATAATGAAATATATCAAGAATTGCATCAGAATTTTTTTCAATGACAAACTGAAATGAGAAGAAATGAAACATATGTCATTGGAACAATTTTATTTCATTAGCAAAATTACTGATCAGTTGTTCAGGAAAATGATTACCAATCCGCAAAATCATAAAATTGTATTTTTTTTTTTAAATATTTAACTTAAAATTTAAAAATTTGTAGCAGAATTTATTCTTTAGAAATTATTTAATCATTAAATCAACGCTTTTGTTAAATTTTATATGTCTTTGGTGCAAAAAATTGAAAATAAACATTTTTCGGATACATTTCAATGATAGCTATAACTGGCGCCTCAATTAAGTACAGACATATGAAAATGTAAATTTTGGAATTTTATGACAGCTACTCCAATCTGTACCACTAGAGGAACCAGAACTTTTACATCAGTTGTGGATAAAAAATATGACTTCTTTTCACAAAATTTTAGACACCTATAGCGTCAATAGACACTGAGTTATATTCTTATAAAGAAAGAAGTTACACGGCAACTACTTGAACCTATTTCACCAGAGCAACCAGCTTCTACAGAAGTTGTTGACATAATAACTGACATCTTTTCACAAAATTTTAGACATCTATAGCGTCAATAGACAGTGAGTTATTTTCATATAAAGTAATAAGTTGTACGACAGCTACTCGAAATCTCCGTTAAATTTGCAGGGCAAACTTAATTTCATTAACGAAACTAACAACTTTACAACAATGAAATTATAAAATTTCATAATCCTACCCCTTTTATTTTTTAAGTTATCATACGGGCGGACTAAAGTACATGGTTAAATCGATTCAAAATTCGATTCTAAGCAAGAACATATTATATACTTTAACATGTCGTATCTCATCTATCTCGTCTTCTTGAAGGTGCCACAAACGTAAAGCAATGACAAATTTATTATACTCTGTGAACTATGTTTTGTACTATGTTTTCTTTAATACTTTTGTAGAAAATAAATTATAGTTTTTAATAAATAAGGTTTTTTTTTTTAATTTATTTATATACTATATAATATATAATCTAAATATTTTATTCGAATCGTACATATGTATAATTAATAATGATATGCAAATAAATATTATTGTATTTATGGACATTTTAAATAAATAATACAATGGACTTAAATACAATTAAAATTGTTTAAATGATTTATTGAAAATAGGTTAATGAAAGTATTCATTAAATTTAAAATTATATATTTGATTTTTAATAGAATAAACCTATTATGTATTATTCTAAATTTTAAAATATCTGTTGATTAATATATATGAAATTAGAAATTATAAATGAAATAAATATGAATTGGGAACATAAAACAATAGTTGTATACAAAAATATAAAATTATTTATTCATTTCAATTTTTCTTTTTTATTTTATTATATTTTATAGATTTTTAATTAAACAAGGTAATAGTAAAATCAAAGGTTTTTATAGGCACACTGCACACATTTTCAAAACATAATAAAACGTATTTTAGACAAAAATATTTAATTTTTATTAAAATTTTTTATGGATGAAAAATTGTGAAAAACAAAAGACATTTTCTTCAATTTTTAGGAAATCATTTTGTAATTAAGAAAAATCATTGACACAATTTGTAAAAATATATTATGGGGACCTTTAATTTTTATGTTTAACATAAGAAAAATTTGCACAGGTGCAGTCTTAAAATAGCGAAATTTCAATTTTTGATTCCTTATAGCTCATGAAAAGAGTGAAGAAGAGGTTTAACTTTCTATAAATATAAAAATTTTCTTTCTCTTAAAATATTAAGATTTTGAGTACAAGCATTTAAATTAAGATTTATAAAGCTTAAAAAATGTTCTGTCGTTTGATGGTTTTAACATTTGAAAATAGGGATTTTTCCAACTTGGAAAGGCTGTAACTCTGTGGGATTACATAAAAAATTAGTTCCACAACATTAATTTTTTTATTTTTTTTGTGAGATTTATCCATTTTCTACCTATTTCATTGCTCCATCTTAAACCATATAGAAATTTTATAAGCAGACAGACAGACAGAGTGATAAGCAAATTTAAAAATTTTTTTTTTTGGAAAATAATATTTTATAATCTTACTGGAAAAAACTAAGATATGTAACTTTGCAATATTTAATATCTTCCAATATTTTAATAGGACTATATAACTGAAAAATTTAATAAAGCTCTTTTGGTTAGTTTTGATACTTTATATCTAAGTCTCATATAAAGAAACAGCAAAACAAATTATTTCAAACTTTTATATTATACCAATTTTATATGACAATTACAATTTTTTTTTTTTATGGAAAAGTAATTGTAGCAGTTCTGGGGCGTCTAAAATAAATATTCCAGAATTTTAAGTATTAAAAATATTATTCTATTAAATTTATAATTGTCTAATTGGAATTCTTTATTATATGAAGTAATTGAAGTGAAAGAATATGAAAAATATAGAAATTTTGATTTATACATATTTCGTTAATGTTTTATTATATATAACTTGTGTATACTCGAAATTAAAATATGTATATATTTTTAAATTCGTATTTGAATACTTTAAATTAAATCATAAAACTGAAGATAATTAATATTTATAATGTAATTATTATTTAAAAGTAATCTTATTTATATAAAACTATTAATTACATATTTTAAATAAAATATATATATATTTCTATAAATAAATTATTATTTTGCGATACTATATTAGTTTTCACCTAAATATTCATAAAAATTATATACATATGTAGTATAGTGATGTGTTTTGACATTATGTTTTTTTTATTTGTTATGCTTATGCTTCACCTATGCTTCAGAAAAACGGCTCCAAAAAAAAATGTTTTCATATTTATTATATATAACACCATAATAATACTTTTTTTTAAGTTTAGAAGAAAATTTTTTTAATAAATTTTATTTATTTGGACAATTTATTAAGGAAAAAACAAACGATGTAAATATATTTTCTTTCTTTAATGATGTATAGGCTGATCTAACTTGTCAGTAATCATTAGATTCTAGGTTCGTACGGTAAACTACGGTAAAACATAAATATTCGGCTAAAATTGGTATTAAGTTGCCTAGATTTATGCAACGATGATACCACTCTGACAGAAGAAATTTTAAAAGCATCTCTACTGATCCATTTTGAAAAGTTCACCTAAATCATGGAAAAAGAAACTAGAATTGGTGAAGAGAAAATGTTTCACGCACTCTATAATGACATCAATTCCTCTGCAAAATCTATAAACAATAAAATGGATAAGTTATACCCTCCTGTATTTCTAAAACGATTTTAAGAGTTTTACATAAAATTATATATAAGGATTTTAATTGCTATTTTCTTTATAAAAAAACCTTCTTCCAATATAAATCAATTTTAAAAATAAAATGAATAAATATATAATTGTTAATTCTAAATTATATAGTTTAAGCTCTAAATAATTAGATTTATTAAGAAATTGCAAAAATGAAATCTAGATAGAATAAAAATATAAGTTGAATTGAATTGAAATAAATAAAAAAATATTCTTGATCATATTATTAAAATATTAAAAATTTATGAATTACGTAAGTTAACGCATAGTTTCAATACAAGAAATTAAAATAATATTAAAATCCGCAAAACTGAAAGTATATTAGCTTCACAAAACGTTTCGGTTACAGAGTCAAAACTGTAATACATAATATACAATAATACTAATAAATAATACTATATATTAAGAATATAAGCAATATTGATGCGTAATAAAAAGTAAAGGAATTTTTATTACCACCTCTTTAATTGAATCGCTTAAAAGAATAATTTTTTTTGAGTACATTTTCAAAAAAATTTTAAAAAATGTGCTTATTAGTTTCACTCTGTCCGTCTGTCCATCCGTCCGTCCATCTAAGTGTTCGAAAGTCCACAAAGTTCGAAAAAGTCCTATCTTTAAATTTTTATACCACAGGTTCTATAAGGCATATTTTCAATCTGGAAACGCCGAACGATAGCTAGTTTTATAAATATAAGCTTTATAAATATATATAAAATAAATATATGGTTTTGCCATGTGGTATTTTAATATACCGTTATGTGAAATTCAATTTTTGAAAAAATTTGGACTCCTTCTATTTATCAAACAGTTTAACTTAGGAATTTAAAATTGAGAGCAGTTAGATCTTTGAAAATAAGTATGAGTCATCTCAGGAAATATTTTTGTGTCGCCTCCCGTTTTGGAGCTATAACGGGTCAAAAACTGAAAATTCTGTATTTTTAAACACCTGGAACTTAGGCACCTGTTAAAATTTTTTTGAAATAATATACAAAAATTAAAGCTCCAACGTTATATTTTTGTTTGTGTTAATAAATTTTTTTTAATAATATAGGGTAACTTTAAAATTGACGAAAGTGTGACTTGATTTTTCCCAATTTCTTTTTTTTTTTTTTTTTTTAAATGTATTTCTCTGCCACATAAATGTGGACAGGAAATTACACAGCCTTTCCTGTTCAGTCGTGGCTGTACATGTCGTAAGGGGGAATAACTCTTACGATGTTTGTAGGATTCGAACCCACACTTCTTCGGTATTTACAGCGTAGGCCACCGAGGCCCCCCAATTTCTTTATTATTATAATGATTTCTTTTCTATTTTTAAATTAAGTTCCGATAATGTCAATTAAGCGAAGGAATCAATTTAAATATTAATATGAAAGAATATTCAATAATTTAAAATAATACTAAAAATATGTAAGTATGTATGTATATAAAAAAAAAAATAAAGATTTTAATATGAATCAAAAATTGTTGTAAATTACATATATATGTATCTTTATTATATTCATATATTTCTTTATTATAATATATTCATAAAATATATCTTAATAGTAAAAATTTGATTTTATTTATTGTTATTAATAAATAATAAAAAAAAATAATATTGATTTAAATATTGATGGATATACTAAAAATATAAAAATGCAAAAAAAAAAAAAAAAACAAAAACACCTACATAAGAAAGCAGACATCGTTAAAAGAATAAAAATGATTCGTATATATGTATAATAATATAAAATTATTTATATACATAATTATATACCATAATAATATATTTATTTTTTGCATAAAATTTTCTTTTGCTTAAAGTTAAACTAAAAAAAAAAAAAAAATAATCAGTAAAAGTACAGAAAATCAAAAAAATAACAGAAAAATTGGACCCAAAAAAAAAAAAAAAAAAAACCCTATAAGAACCTATATATTTCACCTATATATGTATATATTATATATATATATATTATTAGTATATTTATTTATACAAAGTGTATATATATAAGAAAAGAAAAACAAATAATAATAAAATTAAGGCTCCTCGGAGACTAGTTGTGTTTGTATACCAATATAATTGAATGAATAGCGAAACACATGCAAATGGGATTATCATGACATCATTAACCTTAGTTCGAATTTTTTTTGTTTTTTTTGCTTTCTTTTATTTTAAAATACCTACCCTATATATAAATAAATTTTTAATATTTTAAAATATATATGCATTTATGCGTAAATATGTATGTAATGTATATATATATATATATATATATATATATATATATATATGCATAATAAATTTAAATGATTTTTTTTTATAAGTAGTTTATGTATAGAGTATGACTAGTATATGATTAAGAAATCAAAATCATTTATATATGTATATATATATTAATAATAATTTGTTTTTGTTTTTTTTTTCGTTATTTTTTTAATTGATGACATCACAATTTAAATTATTTATTATATTTAAAGATAGCAAGGATTTTTTATTATTATACAGATAATAATTTTAATTTAGCAAGGATAAAAAAAAACAAATAATAATAATTTTCAGAAAAAGTTCGAATTAAAGAAAAAAAACATCCTAAATTTATTTTTAAAAACCTTCTTTTTTTTCCATTATCCTTAAATTTATAACATTAATAGTATATTTTATATGTTTTATAATCAACACTATTAAAACCTTGAATTGTAAACTAAATTCAACACTAAAAAAGTCTAAAATTATGACTTATATTTATTATACATATATATATATATAGAAATTTATTTAATTAAATCTTAAGTTTTTTAATAAAAATATAAGTTTTTGTTTCTCATTTTTAATTAAAATCTTCTTTAATTTAAGAATCGATTATATCGATTAAATTCGAACTTATGACCTCGTGTAGCATTTAAAATGAATCTGATTAACGCATATTCTGTTTTTTTTTTTTTTTTTTCTTTACCATCAAATTATATTTAAATAATATAAACATATATAACAATTATACATATACATGTATATGGATATTGAATATACACTCTATCAGATATTAATGTGAAAAAAATAATAAAATATAATTTAATTCGAATTAATTATATTAGTCAAAAGAAATTTAATAACAAATATAGTGTTATAACCTCAAAAAAAAAAAAAAAAAAGAAGAAAATGGAAGAAAAATATTATAATACATTTTGTATAATAAATAACATAAGAAAAATAAAGAAAAAAAAAATTTTTTTTTTTTGTTTTATTGTATAGGTACAAATGCATTAAGCACAACTGCTTGTTTTTATTATTTTATTATTATATTGCTTATATTTTCTCCTTTATTTTTCTCAAACTTATTGATTTTTACCATTATTTTCATATAATGTTATACTTAAACATTCACACTTCTATTAAAAAAATATATAACTTATATACATTTGTATAACAATGTTTAACAGGGATATTCCAAAAAAAAAAAAAAAAAAAAAACAGAATATGTATATGTATATATTATATATATAATTCTTCTTGCGTTCTTTTGCATTATTTTGGAATTTTACCAATCCAATTATAAATGTATACATAAAACATACATATCTACATATAAAATAAATATTTATTAAAAAAAAATATTTTAGTACACATTTTTCATAAATTTAAATGTTTTTTTTTTTTAATATATTTTACCTCATCAACAAATTCAAAATCTCCTTCATACTTTTTCTTTTTAGCTTCTGTAAAATCCGTAGCTAATGCTAATATTAAGCCAAATGTTAAAACAAGTATTATTTTCATATTGAATTTTTTGTTTAGTTTAAATATAAAAATTTAATATTTTGAGAAAAAAAAAACAAAAAAAAAAAATGTATAAATTGTTATATTAAAAAAATTATTCGAACACCGTTTTAAAATGAATGAACAGAAACAGAATTAATCTCAATGAGCTCACATAAAAAAAAAGGTCTTTTTCAACACTAATTTTTCTTATGTAATTTTTTGTAAAATTTTTTTTTTTTTTTTATTTTTTAAGTACAAACTTTTTTTATAAGATGTTATTTTTTTTAAATATTTAAGTTATAGATATTAAGAATATAAATAAATTTCAGGAATAAAAAGTTTTTATTAAAATAGTTTTCTTGATTTTCTTTTTAATCCTTTTTTTTTTTTTAATAAAATACTTTTATTATTTATTTACTAGTTTTGTAAATTTTTGTTTCTATTATTTTTTTTTTTTTTTTTGGTTTCCCTATTTAAATATTTGTTTTGTTGTTTTTTTTTTTTTTTACTTAGAAAATTTTTGATGTCTACTTCCAACAATTGACCATTTATAACTATCTATTTTTTTACTAAAAGAATCCTGTTCTCTTCTACACAAATCTCTTCAGCAAAAACAAAAAAAAAAGAAAATAAAGTACGAAAACCCGACCAAAAAACAAAAAATAAAAAACCAAATTAAAAACAAAAAGTTATTCCAAACATTACTAAGATACTCATATTCATATAATAAATATTTATTTGAATTTGAACTAAATGTTAAGTATGTATTAAAATAATGTACCAAATATTTTCTCTTCCAAAGATAAATTTAAGTATACTGTATTTACCTTTCACCCACCTCCATAAAAGAAAAAAATATTTGTTTTTATTTTTGCTGTTTTATTTCACTTTCGCTGTATTTTATTACGATATTATTACGATACTTATTATTCTACATCGTCTCAAGTTAACGATTCTATGGAAGTGAGAATTGACTATAATCAACAACAAAAATAACATCTAATCTACAACAGGTATCTGTTAACAAGTCCTCAAGCATTTTTTATAGAATATATTTACACCATAAAGAATATCGAAAATTGAGCTGTCGAAAATGATATACCAAAATTAATTGGAAACAATATAAATTTAATGAAAGAATATAAATAAGGTAAAATTAAAAAACAATTAGATGCTTCATTCAATTCGACTAAAGTCTAGATGCCAGAATTATAAATTAGTATACATCTATAAGTAGGATATTTTTATATGTAATTTTCCTAATGATCTTTTCTTATATTATGTAAAATTTTAAAATTTAAACGAATCGTTAAATTTATACCACACATCTTCAAATTCGTAATACGTAAATATATACATGTGTATAATAATTTCCACACAACAACAAAAAAAAAAACAAAAAATAAAGGTTCTGAGCTTAAATTACTGGAAAAATCTTTATGAAGCTTTTTTATGGTTTCCTGTTGATGTTTTTCCTTTTTATTTATGTTTTTTTTTTTTTTCAATTTTTATACATACATTTAAAGAAGAAAAATTAAATATATAAATTTTTATACACCCTCAAAATTTAACTCAACAAAAAAAATAAAAAGTAAATAAATTAATAAATATAAGTTATATATTATAACAAAATATAACTAAAGTGTTCAATCTTATGTGACAAGAGAAGAAATTTTTATAAAAGTCTTTAGTTTCCTTCATTAAAATAAATGCTCGTTGTAATTTGACGTGAAATAAATTTTATTTTAAAAAATTTTAATTTATATTTAAATAATTTTACAACATTAAAATATTAGGTAGGTACATAAATTTTTTTGGTTACAAAAAAAAATATTTGCTGAGCTGATATTGATTTTATTTATTTTTATATAAATTACTATATATTGTGCAGGTTGTATTTATATACACTCTTCTGTCAATTAATACGGTTTTTAATGTTAATAAAAAAAAAATCCTTTGATATATTTCAAATAAATTGATCAATATATAGTCTCGTCATAACTAAAATCTAATATGATTGCCAAAAATAAAATGTGAACGAACAGTTTAATTCTTTATTGGTGCTACTTAATTTCACTCTTATATTTCATATATTTAATAATTTATCTTAATTTGATTTGAGATAGGAAAAAAGACATGTGAAAAGATTTTTAAAGATTTTTTTTAGATTTTAAAAGATTTCTACCGTTACATTTTATACCCTGGTCTCAGTTAGTCCTACAATACACTAAATCAATTATCTTAATAAAGTTTGAATAAGGTTCAAAGCTACTCTCAATTTTTATCTGTGGACAACTATAAATGGAAATTAGCAGAAGATATAAAAAACCCTCATTACCATCCTGTCAACAACTTTTTCACCAGGTATGAGTGTATTCTATCCATTTTTTGCCATGTCCTCTTTGCATCTGGTGGGAGCTTTTAATATCAATTATTTTTATTAATTAATGTTTTTATTTGTTTTTATCTGCTTTGCCTAAATTTTACTATTTTTTTTTTACTCAAATTTCGTTAAATCTGCTCTTTTGTTGCATCACGCATCAATCTATCAAGAGGGTTTTCATTTTATTTTAACACGTTTTTGACTTTTGTGAAACATATTCGATTTTTCATAAAACCCTTATACCAAATAAATCGTATAAATAAGGATTGGATTATTAAGAGTTTTAATCCTAATTCTCTTATTCATTAATTAATTTTTTTCCATTTAATAATTTTTATTATATAATTAAATAAATTATAAATTAATTTAAAAAAAAAAACTAGAAAAGAGAAAACAATAATATGTTTATTAATAAATTCTATACTTAAAATTCTATTATTATTTTAAATTTTCAAAAAAAAAAACTGACTTTTGTCCCACATCATTTAATTATTTTCCTTGAAAGTTTCAAAATCCGATGCATTATTTTTAATTTTCAGACTATATTATTTGTCTGATGTTTCTTCAACGTTTTTCACAATTCTAAATTATTATTTTAACTTCTTTCAATACATTTTATTATGATTATTTATCTATATATATACAAATTTATCAATTTAAATACAGTATTTGTATGAAAAGATAATTTGAATAATAAAATTTGAATAATTTTCATTATAAAATGAATTCTTTTATTATTTTTTTAATATTAAAGTATGTATTGAAAATAAAATGAAATATATTTTATAAGTACTAATATTTAAAATTTTGCTTTAATACAAATACATTCAAATATTCTTGGCTTAAGTTTTTAATATGTAATTTGTATTTATGTATATTGGATATAATATAATGTAAGAAATACATATGTGCATATACATATATAAAAAATATTAATATATATATATATATATATATAGATATATAATTCCAATAATAATACGTTCATTTTTATAAAATACATATCTATTATATAGGAATACATATACACATAAGTACATAATATGTATACATATTTTTCGTATTTCGTGTAGACATTTTCTTTTTACGATATAAAATAAAGTGCTTTTTTTTAATTTTGCGCAGTACAAAAAAGAAACTTTTTTATTATAGCTATTCAACTGTTATACATTTTCTACAAGGACAAGATTCATGTATTCCTGTATGTTTTTTAATTTTCAAAGAAAATTTTATTCAATCTAAATTAAGCATTTTGTATAATATAAAAAAAATGAATGTCACTTAGTTGTAAACAAAACAAAAAATATATATACATATTATGTAAGTATGTATAGTAACTACATTTCTTCCAACAGAAATAAAATAAAATAAAAAAAAAAAAATGATGCTAAAATAAATAAATTAAGTAATTTTTAAACAAATTATAAATGTACAATAATCTGGTATAATTTTTATTTTATATGTAGGTAGTTAAGTTTTTGTTTTTTATATGTGGAAAGTAAATATTAAATACATTTTATAGTTTACACAATTTTTTAAAATTCTCTTAAATTCGATCTTAAATATATATGTATGTAGGTATCTATTTCTGAACTTTTTTCAAAATAAAGCATTCAAAAACAATTATAAATTTAATTTTAATTTATTGATTTATTTCTTTATAAAAGTTAAACAAAAAATATTTAAACATGTTGACATATTGAACGTATTTAATGTTACAAATATGAATGAAATTTATGTAATTTGGATATTTTAAAACAACTACTAGCAAAATAATCAAAATAATAAAATAAATAAATTTAAAATAAAAGTAAAATTTTTCAAAAGAAAATCGTTTAAAAACTATTTTATAATGTTTTTAAAAGATGTTGAAATTTATAAAAGATGGCTAAAGCAAAAACTATATTTTAAATATACAGGATATTTCCGACTCGATGGTTTTTCTTGAAATGGGTGATCGGGCATGGGTGAAATGGGTGATCGGAAAAATTTTTATAAATTTGAAATGAAGTTCAGAATAACTCCATACTATAACTTGCATTTATTAAGCTACCCTAGAGTAAGTGACAATCTGAATAAAAATTTGCAAAAATTTTGACAGGTTTTTCATTATCATTCATACCTTACCTTCTTACCCTACTACCTTACAATTGGATGATCTCCCGGTCTAAGGGTTTGAAAAAAAAAAAACAAAAACCTTTTCTTATATTACGAAAGAAACAAAAACGGCTTCACAAACTATGCACCTATTGCTATCGATCCTTTCCAAAATAATAGAAAATTTAATATTTGAGAAGCATTTGAAATATCTACATAGTAAAAGTTTAATTCAGGATTAACAATATTTCAGAAGTTTTAACAGGTGATCTGATCTGACTTATCATTCTGAAAAACTCAACATAAACCTTTACATTGGGAGCAGTTTCACATTATTGTTTTGGATAATTGTTAGGCTTTTCACCTAGTTTGTTGCGTCGCTGGTATATTTTTAAAATATATTTCAAATTTTGTTCAAATTATTTCAAAATTTAAATCCTACGATTTGAGTCCTGAATCCTACGATTTGGTTACTCATTCACAAGACAGCAACTTAAGCTCTTTATTTACTTGTAGTTTATTTACTTCTACCTATATGGCATCCCCTTTTATTTATCTTACTTATCTGTTTTTGTAGTGCTGTTGATGATATTAAAATTAAATTAAAAAATTACACTATCACATCTCTACAGAGTTTAACCCAACCCTTTATTTAGATTTCACTTTGCAATTCTCAAAATAATTTTTTACTTCGTATACCAAAGAACATTTTTTTTATTTTCTACGTCAGACCAATCCAGTCAAATATTTAAAATTTAAAATATAGGTAACTTATCATGAACTGATCGAATTTGTTTAATGCTTATGAAACTAGATTTTCTCTTATTTATCTCAATGGTGATATTAGTGCACCTTTTATTCTTGAACAAATGAGACTTAATAAAGAAATCTAAATAATTAATAAGATCGCTCGAACTTTTTAATATTTCATACCATTCGACAAATTGACGAACATTTGAATTAATTTTGTGAAGCTAAGAAAGACCAACTCATGAACTTTTTGATATTGTAAATGTAAACGTAAAACATACATATATATATATAATTTCTGTTGAAACTTTGAAAATATTTTTATCGCTTAGTGACATCTATTAGAAATTCTAAAAAATTTGAATTTTAGTACCTACAAATTGAAATGGTAGCTGAAAACTTTAAAAAAACATATTTTTCATTAAAAAAAATGTTTTTAATTTTTACAAAAATAGTAGTTAAAACTATTTGTATAGTAAAATTACACAAAAAATTTACTTGAGCTTGAAAAATTTATTTGGTATATGTTATATGTGTTTTATATAGTCTTTACGGTCTTTACTAAAACTTAAAGCCAAACTGAATTATTGAACATGAATGATAAAATAATAATTGAAGTCTCCCAGCTAACCTATATGAATAATTTTACATTACAACTTGAGATAAATGATCTTCATAATGTTTAACCAGAAATTATGTATATATAGTTTAATTTGGTTTAACTTTAGTGTTGGAAATTAATTTTAACTACCTAACAAAACTAACGCTAATATTGTTCACTAACATCTTACTAACAACTTAGCCAATCAGTAAGCGAAAGTTCTTTTAAGGACACATTTTGATTTAAGTGTTACTAAGATCTATTAAGCAAAGGGTCGAATACATTTAAAACAGAATCGCAATCGAAGTATAACTACATACATAATATACAAATTATAATAAATGAGAAAGGTTCTAATTTATGGTAATAATTCTTAAAATTCTATACAGTTCATATCGTTTTTCAAAAATTTTTTAAGAATATTGTATGTACATTATGTAGTAAAATAAATTTAATATATTGATTGTATAAGTTATAATTGAATGTATCAAAAATATTTAAAAATTCTTCAATATTTTATAAAACGCGGGTAAAAGTAAATTGATTTTTTAACAATACGCCTAATCGACTTTTTATTCAGAAAATTTTGCAATTTAAAAAAAATTATGCATTTGATCGATCCAGGAAGATCCATAGAAAGTTCTAACCTCTCATCTCTTATTAAATTATTTAAAATTATACGGATTTTTATTCTAAAATAACGTTGTTATCACTAAAAATTTAATATGTATTCTATTTTCTATTTCAATAGTATTATTTTAAGAGGAATGATAAGATTAAAATTTAGAAAATTTAGCAATATTTTGAACAATGTAATCTTTATAGGGTTCCCTAGAATAGTTCAGAAGTATTGCAGACACAAGAATGGAACTTTAATAAAAATTCGAGATATATCTCTTCCGGCTTTTGATATTATTAGATAGAGAAAAATTCCAAGATAAAATTTATAAAATAGGCTATAAGTATTTATTTTATATAACTTTGAAAGTTTTTCTACCATTAGATAGATAGTAAAACTATTAGCTACCTATCTTAATTTTTACCATACTAGATCAAATTAAGGTCTTTAATAAAAAGATATAAATCATATAATATTATATGTATATTAAAATTTGTTTCCACAGTTAAAATTTTACTATACATCTATGATAAAAGAACCATATCTTAACATTATTCAACCAATTTTCTTTAAGGATTTAACAGATTTTAATTGTCTAAAAGTTTAGATAGTAAAGAAAAAAAGTAACAAAAGAAAAGAAATAAATAACAATACTATAAAATTAGCATTTTGTAATAATAATTATGTGACTTTATAATTAGCTAAAAATAGATGAAAAAAATATTCTGTTAGAGAAAGTAAAATATAGTATGTATGTACTTTTATTTTATTTTTTTTTTAATACAATTTGATATTAATTTTTTTTACTTAAACTACTTTTAAATACTTTGTAACATAATAATTAAGATAAAAAATTAGTTATGAAGCATATGTTTTAATTAAATTTAAAAATTTAATTACTAATGATTCTTGGCGATAGGCCTTACATCTTACCTACTGCACTTCTACAGCCCCAGAGTACTCTTATCGCTTTTTCCTTTTACTCATTTAGGTGTTTGCTCTACCTAAGCTTTTCATCCAAATACACTCCCAGATATTTTACACTGTTGGTAAATTCTAATTGTGTATTGTTTATTCGTGGTACTTGTAGAAGCTTTCTATCTCTTTTTCTGCTAAAGAGAAATATTTCGGTTTTCCTTGGATGCATTTTAAGGCCATTTGCCATGTCTGCCATAAGGCCATGTCTGTTGTATTGGCCGGCTCTTTTTCCGTACCCAGTAGTACCACGTCGTCTGCGTAGCATATCACTCTATGGTTGTTGGACGATAGCTTTGCTAAAAGTTCATCAATTGCTAAGAGCTATAGGAGCGGAGAGAGGATACCACCTTGCGATGTATCTCTTGAAATTATTTTTCTCTTTGTGGCAGTTCCGAAGTTGGAAATTGCTGTTCTATTGCTCAGCATGGATTTAGTCCACTTGAGCAGTGTATCTTCATTATTTGTATCAACATTAATAAACGCGCCCCCTATATCGACAAAGCATGCGAGGGTTACTTTACTTTTATTGAAATATTCTTCTATCGTGTGGATAACCTCTTGTAAAGCGATATCCACCGATTTCCCCTTTATATATGCGTGTTTATAACGCTATAACCTTGGCTTTAACTGGTTTGTTATCTCCAGTTCTATTATTTTTTCTAATCCTTTTAGCAGGAAAGAGGTCAGGCTTATCGGTCTGTAGGCATTGGCATTCCTGTAGCATGTCTTATTCGGTTTTGGAAGGAAGAACACTTTGGACTCCCTCCATATTAGGGAGCATGTAGCCTAGTCTTAGACAGGCTTTGTAAATAGCCTTTAATCTTGTTCTTAGGATTCCAAGCCTTCTTGGAGTTGTATCAGATAGACGTTATCGGGCCCTGGGGACTTATATGGTTCAAAAGAATTAAGTGCCCAGGATAACTTCTTGTCCGTAACGATTTGATCGACTCTAGCCATCATCTCGTCTTTTCTTGCTGGACTTTGTTCTAACTTATCCTTTTCCCTACGCCTTACGAACTTTTCGCTTTCGGGAAAGCTTTTTAACAGTAATATTTCAAGAGATTCGTCCTTGCTTATTGAGATGGTACCGTCTTCTCTATTGCAGTCGGTACGGATGTTTAGCTGCTAGTCTAGTAGTTCCTGTTGCGTATGTCCTTTAGAGAGGATTTTCCTCAGTCTAGAGGCTTCGCTAACTTTTTGTATTTGCTCTGTAAATTCCCTCCTGGGTCTTCTTTTTATGGATCTGCACTCTTTTTTGAAATTTTTGAGTGCTTTCCTATATATTCCGCCCATTGCGTTTCACTTTGGGTGCTCATTGCTTTATTGAAAAGTTTCCTAACTTTTTTCCTGACTTCCATCAGGTTTCTATTCATCCACCTTTATTTATATCGTTTAGATATGCGTGTCAGTAGACATGAGCTTTCATATGATTCGCTTATTGCCGTTGTTACAAACTCGATTTCTTTGTCTAGTTCGTTTGTACCATTTATTAGATTCAGTCTAGAGTTCAAATATATATATACTTACTATTACAATTTTCTTATACTACTCTTATATTATTTATATTAACCAATAGACAAGAAAACATTTTTTTTTAATTGTGCTATAAACAAATCAAGATGATTTGGTATAAAACAACACAGTTACATCTAATATTAATACTAAATAAACTTGAAACAAAAATAATACATAATACATAAATAGCAATATTTTTATTAAATTGCAATGTTATTATTACATATAATATGGTGAATATCTTACCATACATATAATATGGTGAATATGATTATTCACCCCGCGTAGAGTTACTCTTTAGTAGGTACTTAAGTTTTTTAGCAAATTATTTGATGTTTGATTCAGCTTTAGATCTTGTGGTAGATTATTATAAATTATTTTTATTATAAGCTACCACAAGCCACAGTACGATAACTTCGTTCTGGATTCGACATGATTTAAATAATTCAAGCTTCTTGTGTTATAGCTGTGTACACTATTTCTTTCTGTAATTTGAATATTTTTAGTGTAAATTCCTTTTTCTAATTTAAAAATTAATTTACCTTTTTCCAAAATAAAAATTTGTGGAAGCATCAAATTTATTTATTAAGGAATTAACTTTTTCTTTCATCCATGTAGCGCAATTAGACCAGTTACATATGTTATACCTAATGTGTAAAATTATGTGAGCATGATATATGTATGTATATTATTCGCTGCTTGTCTGTTTAGTTTTATTTCTCTTCTTTTGATAGCCCCTAACAAAGGCATTATTTTTGGTATAATTATGTTAATGTGATTTTCCCATCTTAGTTTCTCATCAATTTTTATACCAAGGTACTTATATGTAGTAACTCTTTCGATTACAACATTGTTTATCATTATTTTTGGATTTATATCTGCTTTATTATTTATTTTATATACATATATTAACTTTGGTTTTGTCATTTATACTTAATTTGTCGCCTTTAAGCCAATTAATATATTTGCACAAGTCCGCATTTATTGTTCTTTCTAATTCTTCACTAGTTTTAGTATTATAAATAAGTAACGTGTCATCTGCAAAAATCATGTAATCGGCTTGTAAATTAGCACATTGTATAAAGTAGACAAGCAGCTAATAATATATCATACTCACATAATTTCACACATGTATATAAAGTAGGTAAAAAGTTGGTCTTAAAACTAATACTTGTGGAACCCCAATATTTATGCAACACTGGTTACTTAATACACCATTAATTTTTGGAGTTATGTTCCTATCTTGCAGATAAGATCTAACAAGATCAAGAGCGGTTCCTCGTATCCCAATTTCATGCAGTCTCTCTAGTAGAATATTATGATTCACTGTATCGCAGGCCTTTATTAGATCGACGAACACTGAGCATACATAGTTTCCTTCATCTAACTTATTTATTATAGAGTTGGTTGAAACTAAAACTGCAGATTCATTACCAATATCTTTTTTAAACCCAAATTGATTGGCATCAAAACCTACTACTTTCTGAATAAAATTTTGTACCCTACCATTTAGAATTTTTTCAAATATTTTCTCCAAGCAACTTGTATCTGTTTTTTACTGTGTATTTCTCTGCGTCAGCATTATCTGCTAATCTATTACCAATTTGAGTGAAATACGTGTTAAATGCATTAGCAATAGTAAAGTTATCATATTATATTTTAATTCCATTATTACTTATGTTTTGATTTGATACTTTACTACTATCAGACGACTTTTTCAAAATACAACTGTTGAGCACCTACCAGATTGGATGTTCACACCTAGCCAAGTAGATTAAAGCAATTTTGTTTTTCCCAATTTTACTTCCCTTGTAACAATATTTTAAAATTCTTTAAATTTAGCCTGAATTTCCAAACATTTTGGATTTCTCTTTAGCTTTTTATAATAAGTATAATATTTCTTTAGTAATCTACTGATTATCTTTTCTAATTCTTATTACATACCTTTTTTACAGTAGAGTTCTCATTAGCCAATTGTAATATTTTAATAAGATCATCCACACTATCACAACTATTTGTTAGAAGTACAAGTAGATTACTAACTTGAGCCTTAAATTTTTGGATGTTTGTAACAGTAATATTTCCTTGTTGATAGGTTCATATTTTTTTATTTTATTATAACGAATATTTTGACAGATTTGAAATGTTATATTTGCTTAAATGTTTCAAATTTAATTCAAATTTGTCGGCATAACATACTTTGCGACTAGATTAAAGAACGACCACGTTACTTTTTTGGGAATGAGTTTTTTATAGACTCATTAATTTTTTCTGATCCCGTTTTTTGTATTTAAGGTATCAAAAGTCAAAAACGTGGGCATGGTCATTGACCACCAGCTACAATGACTACCACATGTCGAAAGTAAGTATGTATTTTAAAATCGTACCATTAATCAGTATAATTTGCAAAGCAAACCTCACGTTATCGTCTGTCATCTAGTCATCATCACCTGTCATCTCGTCTCGTCAACATATCATCTCGCGCATGAGATACAAAATTATCAACTAAATGATTCTACAATAAAACAGAGGCGACAACATTTTACCTAGTTCAAATGATTTCTCATGAATTAAACATAAATTGTCAAAAGTACATACAGACTAAATCCATTTGTTTTGTTTTAAATGATTTTAACTATATATAATATCTCAGTACAGTATATAATACAGTACCAGTTCACTTACTAACTGAACTGAAAGAGACGGATGAATGAAATTCTAGATTACATTTATCAAATTTTAATTTATTAGTCAATATGTCAATATGCATTATTATTATCATATTAAAATTTTATTTTTAAAATACATAAATAAAAAAATATTCTTATTATATGCAAATTATTATAAATTTGAACGTGTAAGCTCACCTTCACTTTTACTTTCAATTTCCATGTGTCAGTCAGTGTATGACTTGGCTGATGCATGGCATAAATGTTTGTTTATAATTTTATTTTTAAGGCAAGGCAACTGCAAAATACAAATGTTTTATTTAATTGGTCTAGGTTTAGGTGATCCAAAAGATATAACAGTACGTGGTCTTGAACTTGTTAAAAAATGTGACAGAGTTTTTTTAGAAGCCTATACATCTATATTATGTTGTTCACAACAAGAATTAGTAAGACATTTTTTTATAAATAAACATGAATTTGTATGTACATATGTATGTAATAATTGAAAAAAAATTTATAGGAATCATTTTATGGAAGACCTTTAATTCTAGCTGATCGAGATCTTGTAGAGCAAGGAGCTGACGAAATTCTTAATGGTGCTGACACTTCCGATATTGCTTTGTTAGTGGTGGGGGATCCATTTGGAGCCACAACTCATGCTGATTTTTTATTACGCGCCAAAGAAAAAGGTATTTCATACAAAGTAATTCACAATGCTTCGATTATAAATGCTGCTGGTTGTTGTGGTTTACAACTTTATAATTTTGGTGAAGTTGTTTCAATTCCTTATTGGGAAGAAAATTGGAAACCAGATAGTTTCTATGATAAAATTAAGAAAAACCGAAAAAATAATATGCATACGTTGTGTTTATTAGATATTAAAGTTAAGGAACCAACTTTTGAATCACTAATGAAAAGGAAAAAGGAATATATGCCACCACGATTTATGAGTGTAGCAGAAGCATCTCTTCAACTATTATCAATTATTGAGAATAAACTAACTGAAAATAATGATGAATTCGATCTAAATCAAAATACTTCAGTAATTGGTTTAGCACGGGTTGGTCACGATACTCAAGAAATTATAATGTCTTCATTAAGAGATATGAGTAATATTGATATGGGAAAGCCTCTACATTCTATTGTAATACCAGCTATAAAATTACATCCTTTGGAAATTGAATATTTAGAACAATTTAGACAATAAAACGTGTAATTCTTTCTAAATATGTATATATATATTTCTTGATTTAAAACTTAAAAAATAATATCAACTTATTGTATTCATATAATGTAAAAAGCTTTTAGTATATATGAAATATCAATCCTAAAATATTTCACTCATATTAGTTAATACAAATTGCATACTCTTCAAAAACAATAAAAATTTTAATAAGTTGTTTCTGTACTATCTCCATCCGTGTTACTTCAAAAATTTGTATAAAAAATAATTTTGCTACCAACCTTTTTATATGCACCAATTTGAATCCATTAAACATTTTCCGTAAAACCAAATTACAATGAATTTATTTTCCAGACTTAAATCTTCAATTTCATTTTCAATATTGTAAGTTTTAATATTATCCTAAAAAGTAAAATAAATTTTAACAAATATGTTATTTGAAAAGTTATTAGTCACCATTAATTAATATGTATTAGAAAAGAATTTTGGAAAGATCATCTTTTAACCTGAAAATGTTAACTATTTTGAAAATAAATTAAGAACAAATCTAAACTTGCATGCTAACTACTTTACAGAAGGAAATAGTTTTGGAGAAAAAGAAAGATATTATGATGAATCTGAAAATTAAACACAAAATTTATCAAACCTAAATAAACCAAATAATTAAATTAAATAGTCCATTTCCCAAATAGTTTTTCAAATTTTTGAATATTTACAATTGGCTTTGGAAAAACTCGTTTTGTTTCAGCTTTATTTTTATGCTCTCTGTAAGCATAGTGTAAATTTTCTAAACGTCTTTTTGAAATGCAATTCATACAAAATTCACAAATATCATCTTCACAATTCAGATGACAAGCAGCTTCAAAACATTGCTTTGGAAAAACTGCTAGATTTTTTTCAGATGATAACATTAACTCTTCGGTAACACCTCTAAAATAAAAGCAGAATACAATATTTGAAAACAATAATACATATATTTAATATTCGTAAAAACCTTTTTTTAAAGCTCTCTCTGTGCATTGGAAGACCAACATCAACAAGTTGTAAAACACTATACAATATTTGTTCGTATAACAAAGCGTTCTGTTTAAAATGTGCTGATGATAAATTAGGACTCATATTTGCTTCCATTAACCAAACTTTTAAGTATTTATCAACAAGGAAATCAAATCTAAATAGCTCAAAAAAATTTTTACTTGATTTATATCTTCTTAATATATTAATTATATGGCTTTCTTTTTTTAATATAATACGCCTAATTATGTCTTCTACTTGGTTCCATATATCTTTTGGGTCTTGATTTTGTAATTTGACATATATATCAAATGAATTTTTCATTCCAAATTTAAAATGATTATGAAAATATTTCAAAGAAGGAACATTCCAAGATGGTAAGTAATTATCTCCTACAACATATTTATCAATAATTGAAGAATTAAAGGGATAGTATTGTTTAGCACAATATCGAAAAAGAACATCTCCTGTATAAATATAAATTCTTAAAGGATTTATGCTTGTTAAAATTACATAAACACCTATATCAAACTTATAACCATCCACCAAATAAGGTTCATCAATAAATTCTTGAACAAATACATCTATTGAGTCTAAATTAATGTTTTTAATTTCTTTAATGTATATATGACGATGTTCATTATGCTTTTCAACAAATATTTTTTTAGGATATTTCTTTGCATATTGAATAAATTTATCTTTATCTTCTGGTAGTCTAAATGATTTTGGTTGAAAAGGGAAATTTGTAACTGAAAGGTCCACCTTGTTTGTAAGAAATCCACCACCTGGAAAATGATTTACCTAAAATTATTGAAAACAATCGTTTTTTTAATCAAAAATTTAATGAATTTTTAACCTTTTGATGTGGTGCTAGATTTTTCATTATTGTTGATAAATTATTAAAAGGAAAATCGTGTGCCCATAGTAGATCCCAATTTTCTCCAATAGATACTCTACGCAATCCTAAGCTTTTTAAAACACTGCAAAATAATTAAAAAATATATTTGATAGTAGGTAGGTAGTACAACTTTTAAAATTTTTCGCTTTTACTTCAACACATGAATCAAATGATCTTCTTTTTTACTTCTACCATATATAGCAAAAGTTGATTTTAAATTATCGTCCAAAGATTTAAGTTTGTTTGATATTTTGGATGAATTTGTATTTCTTCCATTGCAAATAAGGCTAATAAAATTTTTTAAACTGTTAATTTGTAAATTTTCTAAAACAAGAGAAGAAAATATTGTCCCACATAAGAAAGCAACTAAATGATGTAATTTAAACATCTTGAATAATACAAAAAAGAAATAAAAAATAGGTACAAATAGATTTTTATGTTTTGCAGCAGCTGACCGTGACACTGGTCACTGACATAAAAGTATTTCCCCATCGCATTTCGTTACATTTGACTATTGCAAAGAGTATATTGCATTTGCAATCAACATCCATATACAATACGAGGGAAAAGCGATCATTTAAATTGAGTTCTAGAAATATTAAATTAACATAAACAATGGCAGGATAACAGAAAAAACAAAAATTTAGTTCATAATTAAAATTTAAAATGTTTTAATTTTCCTTTAAATTAGATATTATTACATACATTTAATAATAATTAATAAAATAGGTACACAATAAACTTTATTCAATTTCTATTCTATATTATTTTATTAAAAAAAATTATTTCAAATATTTTATAATAAAATATGTTTTGATTTGTAAAAAACATGACTAATTAATTTTTTAATAAGCAGTTTAAAAACATTACATATTTAAATCAAAATTTTTAAAGAAGTAATTGTTATGTAAAAAGTGCAACGAAGAATATACGTTATTTGTTACAAATGTGAATTACATTTTATGTACGAAATTCGGCTGTCAGATCTTCCTTTATTCCTGTTTTCCAAAGCTTTCTATGTTTAAAATATCAATTTTAAGAACACTGAACCCTTGTGTCAACCTTGCACATGTACTGTTTTTTATATACATAATTAAATATACAATCAACTAGCAACATAAAAAATTTAGATGCTAGCGTAAGGTTCATTAAAATTAATTAAAAGTAGTGAAAATAAAAAATATTATTTATTTTTTAGAATTACGATTGAATAAAAACCTTAATTAATATGTCAGAGTTGAATAAACCAGGTTCTTCAAATCAAAATATTGTATCCTTTGATGATTTTTATGAAGAAGTAATTTAAAAGATTTATCAAATGTTTTAAACTTTTTTATTAACAATTAATTTCATAGTGTAAACAATAAACAAACGTTTTATTTTTCAGGTAAAAGAAATTGAGAAAAGAGACTCTGTTTTAACGTCTGATCAACAAATCCAAAGACTTTTACGACCAGGATCCACCTACTTTAACTTAAATCCATTCGAAGTTTTGCAGGTTGGTTTTCATATAGCTGAAAAAGCGAAAGTTAAAATATAATTTTAGGTAGAACCAGATACACCATTAGATCAAATTAAAAAAAAATATCGCGCTCTATCAATTTTAGTTCATCCTGACAAAAATCAAGACAAAAAGGAAACAGCACAAGCTGCATTTGATATAGTTACGAGAGCTTGGAAAATTTTAGAAAATGATATTGGACGAAAAAGATGTCTCGAAATATATGAAGAAGCGAAAGAACGAACTGATCATATGGTGATTTTGATTTGTAAAATCCAAAAATTTTAAAATCCAATAATTATTGTTTTTAGATAGCAGAAAAAAAGAAAAAACTTAAAAAAGATGGTAAGCCTAATGAACTTATACCAGAGGACGACCCCGCTAAATACAAACACACTATATATGTTATGGTTATGAAATTATTTGCTGATATGGAACGTAAACGGCAGCAACAAGATCAACGTGATATGGAAGAACGAAAAAGAAAACGAGAAGCAGAAATTGAAGATGAGGAAAGAAAAAAGAAAGATCGGGAATGGCAAAAGAATTTTGAAGAATCTCGGCAAAGTCGTGTTAATAGTTGGCATGATTTTCAATCTGGAAAACAAAAGAAAAAAAAAAAAAAGATGTCTGGTAGTATGTTTGCTCCACCAAAATTAAAACCAGAAGCAAGAAACTAAATTAAGTAACATTAAGATTTTCTTTAAAAAAAATAGTCGATATGTCTGTGTACAAACACGCAAAATGAAAGGTTTTCTTTTTACTTTGATTTTTTTACACAAAAATTTGTATAAATAAAAAACTTAAGTAATTATTTAATATCAATATTTTGTTACATTCATAAATAAAAAAAACAAAAGGTGTTCATGAAAAATAATGTTAAAACACTTGATATTAAATTTCAGTATATAAGCTGGCTGCAAATACAATATCTCTTTTTATAGCAGTTGAAGCATCTTCCATTTTCTGTTGAAGTTCTGGATTACCAAAACGTATGGCAGCAGTTCTTACATCTTGTATAGTTTCATCTAATTGTTGAATACATCGAACAATAATACCCTCTTGAATATCAGTAATTTTTGTGATTTCAGAAAATGGCTAGATTAATTTATAAAATAAAATCGTTTTATTACAATATTATATTTTTGTGATGAACACAACTTACTTTATTATTTGCCCAGTCATATACAACTTCAATCAATCCGAAATTAAGACGATTTTCTAATCCAGGATGTAAATTATTTTTTCTTTCTATCGATTCTATGTCCTTGTATATTTCTTCAAAACGTTCTTTGACCTTTTTTAAAATAAGAACAAGAAAAAATGTAATATTAGTTCTATTTATATTTCAACCCAAATTTAATTCACAACCGACACAAGAATAAATATGGTACCTATAAATTAGAACGTCATTAAGGATAGTTATCAGAATATATCTTCTGATAACTATATGTTACATGTATGGATAACTATATGGTACAAATGGGTACATGTATTTAAAAAAAAAAATATTTTTACATAAATTCTTTTATGTATTTAATCTTCCATATGCATTTGTAAAAAAAATTTAAAATTAGTAAATGGGTACCTATTGTATTTACATAACATACATACATACATGTACATAATACTTGAACTTTTCATTTCGCTCCAGTTTCAATTACTATTACTTACTATTAATATTATTTAATTACTGTTAATATTTAATTACAAAAAAGTGAATCACAATTTGCGAGGATTATCACAGATCCGTAGACCAGTATCACTTGAAAACAGTTAAAATAAATTGATTAGGAATAACCTCAATTACATTTTTAATAAAAGTATTAACATTTTAATTATTAATAATTGTGAAAAATTATTCTAATCAAAAAAATTAATTGCGCATACAGTTTATGAATTTTTATATTTCGTACTTTTTGATTTCATATTTTCTGGACTGGATATTGGATAATAAATTATTAATTAACATTTATGTACCTAGGAAAGGAAAGGAAATAAGGAATTAATAAAATGTCAATAGCTAACTTATAATAATATTTTATTATATTTAGATATAAACAATTTGAAAAAATGTAAATTAATAGCCACATATGTAAGTATGTATGTACATGTGTATGTTATAAATAAAAATCACTATGACTACACCACTTGACAGTTGACTTGACATCACTGACCATTCTTGCAACTAATATACATGTACATATGTATAAGATTGTATATGATCTTTATATGATATAATATGTATGCAAATGCATTTTATATTGCGATTTACGAATCATTTACAAAAGATTAACATTTTCTTTTAATAGAATTTAATTTCTAATAAATATTAAAAGCCGATAGCCCTGGCAGCTAGTAAGCGCTAAAAAAAACTTAATTGTAAAATTTTTAAATATATGTACAATTAATAAAATTATAATCATGAATATTAAAATGTCTTAATAAAGTATCTACATATACATATGCATAATACATATGTATGTACATATGTAAATAATGACACAATACAGGGTGACCGCATTAACTTTTATATAGAGCAATAATCTTCTTCTTTTTATTCCTCTGCTCTTTGGAGGTTGGTAACCATCAATTCATTTTGTTCCCTATACTTTGCTTTACGCATGACGTCACTGATCGAAGTGTTGCACCACTCTGCTAGGGTTTTGATCCAAAATGTTCGGCTTCTGCCTCTGTTTCTCTTGCCATTTATCTTACCCTGTAGCACTACTTGTAGAAGTCCGTATTTTTCGTATATGGCCAAGGTACGATATTTTTCTACATTTTATAGTGTTTGACAGATTTTTTTTTGTATTCATCCTACGCAGTACTTCTTGGTTGTTTATTCTGTCACGGTATGAAATTTTCAGGATTCTTCTGTATAGCCATAGTTCGAAAGCATCGACCTTTTTTAATTATGCCTCTTTTAATGTCCAAGTTTCAGACCCATATAAGAATATTGGCCAAGTATAGCATTTTAAGATTCTCAGCTTGAGACCCAAGTTTATTTCGTTTCTGCAGAATATGTTTTCCATTTTGACAAAAGATGCTCTTGCGAGCATGCATTGAATAGAAGTGAGTATAGAACACATCCTTGTCTTACGTCGCACGCGTTTTATTTCTATTTCATCAGATGATCCGTCTGCCGTTTTGATTATCGCTTTTTGGTTGAAGTATAAGTGTTCAATGATCTTAATATCTTGTTGGTCTAAATTCTTCCGTTTTAAAATCTCAATTAGAGTGTCGTGTTTCGCTTTATCGAAGGCCTTCTCGAAATCTATAAAACATAGATGTACGGGTGAGTTCATTTCTTTGCATCTCTGGTTTAGATTATTTAGCATGAACAGTACTTCTCTTGTACCTAAGTTGTTCTTAAATCCAGATTGTGTTTCTTGAATGTCTATTTCTATTTTTCTAAATATTCTGTTGTGTACAATTTGTAGAATCAATTTTAGGCAATGACTCATTAGGCTTATCATTCTGTAGCCTCCGCAATCGGTGACGTTGTTTTTCTTTGGTAGCGTTATGAAGGTTGATGTTAGCCATTCTTTCGGTATGGTTCCAGACTTGTAGATTCTGTTGAAGAGGGTTGTTTTGAGCACTATAGCTTCTTTGTCAAGCATTTTTAAAATTTCATCGGGTATCTCGTCTGGACCTGAGGTGGTTCGATTTTTTGCCTTTTTAATTACATTCTGTACTTCACTAATTAGTATGGCGGGGCTTTCTTCGTAGGGAGTGTTGTATATTCTAGTGTCGTCATATAATTCTTTCACGGATTATTTCCATTTTTCTGGTCTCTCGTGTTTTTGGAGTAATATTGTAATTTACCATGTTTGTTTTTTTAGATTACCGCTGCTCCGTCTTTTATTTTTGTGTGACTTCTTTAATTTTTTTGTGCAGTCTAATGAGTTGTTGGTTCTATGCAGATTTTCTATTATTTGGCATTCGGTTAGCCAGTGATGCTGTTTTGCAGTTTTTATTTTGTTTTGTATCCTTTTGTTTATTTCCTTGTATCTAGTTGGATTTTTGTTTTTAAAATTTCTTCTTACATTCATTAATGATAAAAATTCATTTGTCATCCAAGTTTTTTTTTGATTGAGCTGGATTGGTTGCATTTAGATTGTTGACAGTTTCTTTTAGCAGTTTTATAAATTTCGCCCAGCAATTGTCTACGTTGTCTTCGTGGATTGCTGCTTGTGTTTGCTCTATTATTTTTTGATTTAGACGATTCTGAATTTCATCTTAATTTCAGGTAGCTTGAACCAGGTGTTTGAAATAGTTAGCTTGTTCATCGTGCAGAATTCTATAAGTTTGAAACCCTTTTCGTTTTTTGACCTAAACCATAATATCCTACGTCTGTTACTGAACCTTTACCTCCTTTGGCGTAAAGTCCTCTATGATTAAAGTTATGTCTTCTTCTTTTCTGGTTAATTTCAATACTTGTTCGATGTTATCATAGAATTCTTCGCAGGTTGCTTCGTCGCTGTCTGCGGTAGGTGCTTAGACTTGAATTATGTTCATGTTATTAGTGAATTTTTATTATCGATTTTTATTTTTAGTGGCTATTTTTTACCATAACTTTTTCAGTTTTTGGATCTCATGAGCTGTTATAGGCTTAAAATGCAGAGGATAATTACAAAAATAATTTTCATTATTAAGATTCATAAGATTTCAAAATTAATTTTAAAATCTAGTAGTTAATAGCGTAAATTTTTGTTTTATGAATGTTTAACCCATTTTTTTTTAGATATTTTTTCATAAATTTTACTTTTAAGTGCTTACTTCAAAACTGAAAAGCCTGCAAACTAAAATGATAGGAGGCTATAATTTATAAAGATAATTTAATAAGCTTTAAATTCACTTTTTAATTTTTCCAATATCTTCAGTAGTTCTAATTCTGTAGATATAACTCCAAAATAACATATTTTAAAAGTTATAAGTCTTTAAAGCCTCATAACTCCTTAGAGGACTCCTTAGAAAGCCTCATAACTCCTTAGACCCACTCCTTCCATAGAATTTTTTGTTCGTTGTGATGCTCCTCATCACCTCCTGCTCTATATAAAAGTTAACGCGGGACACCCCGTATATTATAATAAATATACATATAAGCAACTTTTGTATAAAATTAGATTTCAATGCTCAGTAAAATACATATGGATGGATGCACATATGTTGATTCTAAAATGACTAATAATGAGTACATAATAAATAAGGCGTTTCAAGTCAGAGTAGGCCAACTAATAATTTTAAAAAAAAATTAAAACAATTTTCTTATTCTGAAGAAATATTATTTTGTATTTAAATTTTTGAGAGTATGTACCTATGTACCTACCTATGTATTATTAGAAAAATATTGTAGTCAGCCGTCCTGTTAAAATTCTAATGGCAAAAAAGTATAAAATAATCTTTTAGTTTTAAAATAAACTAAAGAAAATCGTTTTAAATTCAATTACAACCATTTGGACATAGATACATATATTACCCCAAGGGACTAGATAGGCAATAAAGAAAATATTTTCAGTCAATTTTGAGAAATAACTGAGTGAACCGTGCTTATGTATTACTTTAGTTTCCTCAGAAATAGTTTCCTAAAAGGTGAAATAGTTTCATTTCTAGTTTTGTTATCTCTTATTTTGTTACTTTACAAGAAGTTAAAATTTTGGGCAAAGCCTAATACTTCCTAATACCTCCCTTTACGTCGGAGTTGAATAACTGCCGTAAAAATGGTCCGATTTTTAATTTTTTGATCTTAAATGATTCCCTTCCTTATCTGGTGCGTGCTCTTCTTTTTTTAATTTTTTACTTTATTTTTAGTTTTTTTTAATTTTAAAACTTTCCATACAAAACTTTAATATTAATTCTATTAAATTGCCGCATGACGTTTCAATACTCATCTTTTTTTCTAACACCGATGTAAAGTATACCCAAAATTTTTAATAAGTAAAACATTCCACTAAACTTTTTACTTTAATCACCAAATTTGCTTTGTGTTTAACGATTTAATTCACATTTCTTTTACCATAGTTCATTTGGGCTAGATTCGGACCACCTTAAATATTCATTCATAAATGTACAAAATATCATGTATCCACTTGTATGTTTATTCTACGAAAATACTTAATTTTTTCTTTTTTTTTCCTCTTTTATTTGCCAGTGAATATTTTTCAATATGAATCATGGACAATTCAATTAAAGGTAATTTAAGAATTAAAATTTAAAGTGTTGCCATACATATAAATTACCTTGAAATAATTAACAGTACACACATTTTTATATTAATGTTAATTATTAATAATATTATTATATATTATGTTATCTATGAATATAACTAGAAAAGAAAACAACTTTTAAATCCTATTAATCAAATTTGTTCTTCAAATTTTAATTGAAAAGAAATCCGATTATTGAATATTGATTAAAAAAAAAAACTGATTTACTTTATTGAATATTGATAAAAAAAAAAAAACGTCTTCCTATCTTTTTCAAGCGATAACAAACTTGTAAAATAATTAGATACCTACGTGTGTCGTTTAGATAATATAGCACTGACAATATTTCACTTTTTAATGACATGAATTATAACAATTTTCTGCGTGTCATTCTAAAAACATACTTTAATACTATTGGATCAAGTCACATGAAGTTTATCCAAATTAGTTATTTTAAAAATTAGATTTATATAACTAATATAAAAATAAATAAAAGTTTAATGATGGCAACACTCTTGTACAAGCAATATTATACACCTTTTAGAATAGCTAAAAATTTATTAAATAAACAAGTTTATTTTCACGTGGTGAGATCCAAAGCAGTAAGGATAAACCAAAAAGAATATACATATTTAAATTGAAATAACTTTCCCATTTAATAATATTTTAGGATAACAAAATGGCTCAAATCATCGACGGAAAGAAAATTTCTCAAGATATACGCAACGAAATGAAAACACTTGTTGAGAAATGGGTAACTGAAGGAAATCGGAGACCTCAACTTACTGCCATTTTAATAGGAAATGATTCAGGAAGTTCTGTATATGTTCGGAATAAAATGAATGCAGCAAAAGAAGTTGGCATAGAAAGTGAAACTAAAACTTTACGACCAGATATAACGCAATCGGAATTACTCAAAATAATTCATGATTTGAATAATAACGATTCAGTTGATGGTATACTTGTTCAATTACCACTTCCCGGACATATGAATGAAAGAATGATATGTAATGCTGTGTCATGTGATAAAGATGTTGATGGTTTTAATGAAAAAAATGTTGGTAGACTTTGTTTGGATATGAATACGTTAATCCCATGTACAGCCTTAGGTGTTTATGAATTACTTAAAAGAACAGGTATTGAAACATTTGGTAAAAGAGCTGTTGTTGTCGGTCGTTCTAAAAATGTAGGAATGCCTATATCTATGCTTTTACATGTTGACGGAAGAAATGAAACAAATGGCATGGATGCAACCGTAACAATTTGTCATAGATATACTCCACCAGAAGATTTAAAAACTTATTGTAAAATGGCAGACATAATAATAACTGCTACTGGAATGCCCGGATTAATCAAAAAGGACATGGTTAAACCAGGAGCATGTATTATAGATGTTGGTATAGCAAGAATAACTGATGAAAATGGAAAAACAAAAATTGTAGGTGATGTAGAATATGACACTGTTAAAGAAATTGCTGGTTGGATAACACCTGTACCAGGTGGAGTTGGTCCAATGACTGTTGCAATGCTAATGCATAATACAATAGTTGCAGCAAAAAAATTAGTAGAAAAACGAAAACATTAATAAATTCTGACGATGACGTATTAAATTTGTTAAGAAAATATAAATATTAAATAATAAATCTTAAATCTAAAAATTATCAAATTATATGTGCTTATTTGTTGATTGATATTTTGTTTTACTAATATTATGTAAAGTTTTTATATTTGTTTGAATAACCAATTCAGGTATTCACACTTTATTTCAATAAAAATAAAATATTTGTTTTTTAATAAAATTTTTAATTAGTTTTATTTTAAATTTACTAAGAGCATTTGGACTATTTGAAGTTTAATAGTTATTTGGATAAATAAAATTAGAAAAAACCTATAGATAATATTCAGTATACAAAATAAATGGACAAAATAATGTACTTACATATTTAACCTTTTCATTTGGTGGATTGACCTTTACATTAGTTTTAGCTTGAAAAACTAATCCTGAGAGTAAAGCTGCAATTTCAGCCGGTTCCAAGCCATCAAAAGTATTGGAGCAAATAAGTTCCGTTATAAAAAGTTCATTTTGTCCCATTTCACAGGCGAGCTTTCCTTTCATAAGTACAACGTCATTTTCATCAATATAACGAAGTTCTTTTAAAACGTTTAACTTATCACAATAATCGGCGTAAAGTGATAAGCTTTTTGGGGAATTTTGAAATTTTAAATATTCAAGCTTTTTTTCGAGCATTTTTTTTTCAAACACTTTTTTAAATTCAGCTTGAAAATTCGCAATATTGGTATATGGTAAAACAGTATGTAGATTTTCTTTAGCATTACTAAATGTTTTCCATAAAACTGAAACTTCTTCTGCTTCGTCAACATTTAAATTCAGCTCCTTTTTTAAAGGAATAATTTGTATAGAACTTGGTTTTGATATATAATTTTCATTTATTTGATTTAATTCAGCTACAGCTTTCTGTACAGATTGACTTGGAAGAGAATCTTTAAAACGTTCAATTTGTCTTTGCTCCCAATTTTTTATAATCAAATCCGCCTCAATTTTAATATTACTTTTTGTTAACTCTACTATATTTTGAAATGTTATTTCTAAAATGTTGTGCCCTCCTGCACCTGCCGGCTTAAAAAATTTCATTTCTTTAGTTAATGATAACATATTATGCCAAAGTTCAATTTCTTTTGTTTCTTGCTTTTCTATTTTTTGATCATCTAATACAAGAACTTTTAAAGTAGTTTCCTTTGGTTTAACTGCAAATTTAACAGCTAAAATTATAGCTAATTTATTATAGTGATTCTCAAATGTAACAATAATTAATTTTCCGGGTTTAATTTCTTTTAAATAATTGGATTGTTGTAGTAATTTTTTCATAAGAGTTTGTTTAGCACTTAAATATTCATCCGAGATTATGAAAAAGTTTTCTAGTGGCTGCAAGCTTTTATCTAAGTTTATTTTAGAAAATTCTTCTTCAATTTCTTCTAAATGTTTCAATAAACCTGGCCCCTCTTTTTTGAATTTAAATTCTTTAAAGCTATTTTTCATTATATTTTCTACCCTTATATTTTTATAGCACAAACATTTCAATATTGCTGCATAGCGTAATCTAAATTTTGATAAAAGTAAATCAGCTCTTCCTAATATCATATTTTGAAGCTCACTTGGCGAAGGAAGCATTTGTTTACAAAATATTATTACAGTACCAGTTTCATCATGCCCACGTCGACCAGCTCTTCCAGCCATTTGCGTATATTCAGAGGGTTTTAGATATCTTAATTCTGTACCATCATGTTTTTTATAAGAATCAAATACAACTGATCTTGCGGGCATATTTACCCCCATAGCAAATGTTTCTGTTGCAAACAATACTTTAACCCAACCAAAACCGAAAGCCATTTCAACAATTTCCTTTAAAATAGGCAATATTCCGCTATGATGTATACCAATTCCACGTTCTAGCGATTCTTTCATAAACAAAACTTGTTGTAAAATTCTATCTTCAGGTTTAAGTTTGCCAATACATTGTTGAAAAAAATTATGAACGGCAGCTTTTTCTTTAGCATTATTTAGGTCTTTTGCGCTCAAAGCAACTGCATTTGAATCACACCGATTTCTTGATAATGTAAATGCTATTACAGGTAATTTGCCGTTTTTCTGTAAATAATCAATAAGACTACTCCATTTTCTTTGCTCTTCTTTTGGATTATTTCCACCAGTTTTTCCTTTTTTCGAAAGTTTTTCGTCCAATTCAGTCTTAACAACATTATAATTCTTCACTAAGAACTGATTTTTTGAATCAACCAATAAATGCATATTTTCTTTTTTTTTACCTCCGCTATCAACATATAAATAATGTTCTAGAGGGATTGGTCTTTTGAGAGTGCTTATAACATAAACTTTTCGCTCTTTGATTATTCCGACCCATTCCGCTAAATCTTTAACATTAGGTACAGTTGCACTTAACATAATTATAGAAACATTTTTCGGTAATAACATTATAACTTCTTCCCAAACATGTCCTCGATCTGGGTCATTTATATAATGAACTTCATCAAAAATTACGTATTCTAAATCGCGTGCAACATCACTTCCGCAAAACAACATTGAACGTAAAATTTCAGTTGTCATAATCAAACAAGAAGCCTTTGGATTAATTTGCAAATCACCGGTTATTAAGCCAACATCTTTAAATGCTTTTTTGAAATCCCTATACTTTTGGTTAGATAACGCTTTTATTGGGGATGTATAAATAGTTCTAGTCATATGATCTTGAGATAAAGCAATTGCGTATTCGGCTATCACAGTTTTCCCTAAAAAAATTTTTTTTCCTTTTTTTAATATTAAAACACAATTTATTGTTTTTTACCTGCTGAAGTATGAGCTGCAATAAATACATACTGATGGTCCTCTAATTTTATAATTGCTTGCTTTTGAAAATTATCTAATTCAAATGGGAATGTTAAAGCTGGTTGAGATATTTTTTGCTCAAAATCTGTAACTGGTTTTGTTGTATCAATTATTTCTGCCCATTCGCTGGAGTACTGACTTGCACTTGAACATTGGGATATTTGAAGAATAGGAACTGGTTCGAGTGCTTCAAGAAGTGAATCATGTTCTTCACTAAGTGTAAAAACATTGGAATCTCCATTTTTTTTTTCATTTATTTCAATTTTTTCTTCATTGATATCCATCCATTCACTTACCTCAAAGTCTTTTTCTAATGCAGACAAAAGATCTATTTCATCTTCCGACTTTGTTTCTTCAGATGTTTTATCAACAAAATTATAACCTTCTGAAAATCCGGGAGGCACCGTTAATATTGGCTCATCATTAAAATCAAAATTTTCCGGACATAAATCCTTTAATTCATCCATTGGATCATCAAAACCACCGGGCCAGAACGGATAGTTCATTGGATTACCACGAACAGAATCATCTGGATCTGGAGCTCTTTTAAAGGATGTTGAATTTCTTGCATTTGCCTCAGGATATTTTATTGGCGTTTCAACAAAATCTATTATTTCTCCTGTAAAATAATCCCTTTTAGCTTTTAAAGTGGTACTTGCCGGACATTTTGTTACATTAAATAATCTATTTACGTCTACAGTTCTTGGAAATATTTTAAGATCTGAATGTTTTAATTTTATGTTGGGTTCGGTTATGTAACTAAGAAGTTTCTTTTTCTGATCCTCAATAAATATATTTGACATTTTCTTTTTGTTTTTAACAAATCAAATTTCTTTCACTTCACTACAAACTTGAATTTAAAAAGTAATTGAGAAATTGATAAACAGAAAATAGCAACAGCTGATTTTATAATCAAATATTTAATTGTCTTAAATCATAATTATAAACAATAGGTTATAATCATGTTTAATTCAAATTTATGTTCGACTGATGTTCGAACTAATAAATATTATCTATGTAACATTCAAAGTAAAGTTTACAAAGGTCAGTTATGTATAAGTACATTTCCGTTAAAAGATAATTAATTTTGTCCAACTATACTTTGCAGTCAAACTACACTTCCACTCTCCTTAGTATACTTCATTCATATTCCCTTCCTTAGTATACTTCCCTAAATCACTTACCGTCTTAAGGCCAAATTATAATGACGCGTTGTTAAATCGACACGCGTGCGGCGCGATGACATTTAAAGTACAATATGTACACAATTTTAAATGGCACAAGTTATAATGATGTAGCAACGTTGTAGCAACGCGCCACACTTTTCTAAAATAGAAAATTGTTCTAAATATGCGGGCGTTGTGAATGAAAAACAAAAACAATAATCAAGTTTCAAAATCAAAAGAAAAGCCGAGAGTCAATACAATATAAAAATTAGTGAAAAAAAAATAATTAAAATAAAATGGATAATTTGGAGGAAAAATTTATCATTTTGATTGAATATTTGAATTTTTTTTTTAACTTTACAAAATTCAAATCTTTCAGTTTACGAATTGTTTATGTTTTTATAAAATGTCAAGCGTGTAGTGTCTCGTGATTATAACTTGAAGAAAATTTTATGTAGCGCCGCATGCGTGTCAATTAAACAAGCGTAGAATTGACGCGAAATTATAATTTGGCCTTTACTCTTACCATCATTTTACACTCAATCAGTGCTGCCATTTTAAAATCGAATAATGGTATTTTAACCCAAAAATCATGGTACTAGACCTAAAAAAAAGGTATTACTAAAACGAAAAATATAAAATAAAAATATAAAAATTAGAAAGAGCTTCATACAGGAAATTATCATTATTTTTTAACAGTTTACTCCAAAATTTATCAACTTCTTTTTCTTTTAAAATATTTGCTGAAAAATGTGTTTAGTGAAGAGCTCTCCATTCGTCATCTATTTTTTGCAAAGAAAGATTTCCTAACCATCGTGGAAGTAATTTAGTTAGTTCATATTATAGTGATGCTACTTCCATACGTGTTTTTGAATCTAATGCTATGTTTGGATTAAAGATATTAATATTTTGTAGTATCGGATCATCGAAATTGTATCTTTTTTTGATTTCAACACATACTGTTTAAAAAAATTTTTTGCAATTACTTTTACATTTTTTATCATTATGTCGATTCCAATGCTATAGAAAGTTGAGTGTACAAACATAAAAAGAACGTAAATTTAGGAAAAAGGTACTTTTAGCGTACAATGACGAGTCTTCATGGTACATTGTATAACACTCCAAATAATTAATATACATTTACCATAATAATTGTACGACTGGCAGCACTGACCCAAGTTTACATTTTAAAGATATTTTACAAGGAACGGTTTTATAATAAAGTGTTCCCGTTTGTGTTTATAGTGTTAAACTTTTGTTTGACAGAAACGTATCAAAATTGACACCTTTGTTTTTGATGACACTTTTGAAAATTATTTTTCTCTTTTGACACTTTTAACTCTTTTTTATAACAAAATTCATTACTTTGCTCTACATATAATTCATTACATTGCATTACATAACATATCTGCTCTGCTCTACAAAATAAAACCTTTTTGATTTTATCTTTATTTAAATATCTATGAACGAACGAAATTCAAAAGAATTTATAGTTTTTGAGTTATATAATATAATATATAATGAGTTATATATTATATTTTACAAAGCCTCCTATGCTATGCAAAGCTCTGTAATTAAGAATACGTGTAAATTTTTCTAAATTTTTTTTCAAAATTAGCCTCCTAAAACGTTTTTTCTCTTTTCATGTCATGGCCTGAAAAAAACTATTGTCAGCTGTGATATATAAATAAATTTACGTAATTATTACTGTTTTTTGTATTTCTTTCGCATGTATACGTCATACGAACGATACATGTTGCTTTTTCAAGCAACATTTTTTGGGTTTATTTAAAAGTAGCAGGAGTACCCGGAGTTGCTCAGAGTATTTTGTTGGCTTAATGGCTTATGAAATAAAAATTATTAACTTTTGTTTTTGCGTTAATATAATTTAATTAATATAGATAGTTAAATTTATTACTATGCTTTTACAGATGTTGGTAATTTATATTTTAATTTTTATGACATTTAATTACATTTTATTCAATTGTTTTTAGCAAATTTAATAAACAGAGTGAACAAATATTAAATAATAATGGACTAATAGCATAGACTAAATAATTACATTAAGAGTAGCACTTCATACAAAATGTATGTCACTTTTTTGTTTATTCTAGCCGCTAGCACCTACTGCTGAGTGCAGCAACATGTTTCGGAATGTTGATAATTATCTCTGGGTGCAGCAACTTATTAAAATACTTGTAAATAAAATGTGCAACTAATAACAATGTATATATAGCGAGTAAAACATGATATTTTTGAAATTTTTAAACGTGTGTATAGAAATTAAGATAGATGTAACTGTAAAATAATTTTTCGAGAATACGTAATATTATCTTAATATATAAAACCGTCGCTGCGTTTGTGTGAAACCGCATCACGCCTAAACCAATCCTCATATTAAAAACATATTTACAACGTATGTTTATTTGGCACTCCGGATGTTTTTTTGTAGGTGGCGCTAGAGCCATTTAGCTGCCATACAACTTCAAGTGTTTTTTATATGAAAAAGTATCTTCTGATCCTCTAATCAGCACAAAACGCTCCAAGCTTACCGTCCATGACTATCCTATTGATTCTGTATATAAGTATTTTCTAAAGGTTCACAGGAAGTTATAGCTGCATTACAACTTCCAGATCTCATTAGAAATATTTAAAAAACTAAAAGAGTTATATACCTGAAAACTAGTACCCAGGTACTCACTAAAAAATGAATAAATACATATTTTACAGTTTTTTAAAATTTTGAGTGCTTTTGGTAGATGCCATACAACTCCTAGTGCCCATCAGGAATATTTCAAAAACCAAAATAATTACAGACCTGAAAATTGGTACTCAGGTACTCACTAAAAAATTAATAATTATACATATTTTAAAATTCTCAATGCTTTGGGTAGCTGCCATACAATTCCTATCGCCCATCAGGAATATGCATTATGCACTATCTAAAAATTTAACAAATACGTATTTTATAATTTTTTAAAATTCTGAGTGATTTGAATAGCTGCCATACAACTTCCTGAAAGGAATATTTCAAAAACCGAAGGTGTTACCGATCTAAAAATTAATACGCAGATACTCTCTCGAAAATGAACAAACACTTATTTCACCGTTTTTCGAAATTCTGAGTGGCTTAGTTAGCTGCCATACAACTAACATCACCCAGAAGGAATATTTTAAAAACCAAAAGTTTTTATAATTTTATTGAAGACAAACGTTACAATAAACTCAAATATTAATGAAAACAATAAAATAATTAATTAACAACATTTCCTAAATAATTATTATTGTATTCAAATATTAAATTTAAATTTTTTTCTTTAATTAAAAAAATTTACACAAATTTTAAATTTTTTTTTAAAATAAAATTAATTAATAAGATTAAATTTGTCTTTAAGAAACTGTACTATTTTAAATTGGCCAAGAAAGCGGAACGGGCTAGCAGAAATGCAGAACCGGTGCATCTAGCATATTATATATTATGTATGTGTGCATTATAATAATAAGTCGAATTTGGTCGCATAGGTAAATCATAGGAATAATTACATATTATATAAAATTTTAATTTAGGTAAACCTTAATGCAAATGAAAGTTAATACATAAATATTATTTTATTAAGTAAAAAGTTTTATGAAAGAAAGAAAAATATTTTTTTTTTGTGAAGTAGTTCAAAATTAAATTTTCGTTTTCCTTATTCTATTTTCCTTAATCAGAACCTTAAGTTTATCTTTTAGTATGTTTATAATTTTGTTATTAATTGTTTATTTTATGAAATTATTATTTTAATCCATTTTTTTACTTTAAAAGTTAAAAAGTTAAAAATCAAAATTATGCACTTAATTTTACTTAATCTATTTTCCTTAAATCTACGCTCGGTTTTAATTATTGTTTATTATTTCTATTTATTAATTTTATAATTATTTTTACTTGAATGGAGTCTACCTCCAATTAATTATGCCTGGGTCAACGCCCACCAGTCACCACAACTCCATCACCGATTACTCATTTGTTTCGAGTAATTCTCGAGAAAGCGACCCAGGCAAGTTACTAATTGATTTATTTGTTTTGTTGAATGACTATATTAAGTTTTAAGTTTTACGGTTTTGAGTAAAATTTTTAAGTCTACTTCTCTTGGCTTTGGCAAAATAGATCAATAATAACGTCAAAATTATATATTCCATCTGGTGTAGATAATTTATTTTTTAAACATAAATTTCTTAAAGATTTAATTAAATCAAACATCGCAAATACTTTTTTGTTATTTAAAATAAAACACAGGTGTTCAGCATTTACACCTAATAATTTGTAACCAATTCTGTTATTTGGACCTTGATCACAAACTATATTGCTTCCACCTCAGCCCATTGAATTTAATATTTTAAAATTTTCAAAAATAATATTTTTCAGGTTTTCTGCATTTATACTGGTTTTAGAAACAAAATAATTTAGAACACATTTCCAATTATCAATAAAACCACGAAACATGAAAACACAGACTTGTTTGCCTATATAACATGTCCTTTCAAACCCTATATCTTCCAATCTATCTATTATATCTAATTTTTCATTATAGGTCAACTCGCTTCTTATTGTTATTTCATCAGAAATTTTATTGCGAATTAGTTCTGTAACAGAATTTACAAATCCAGGTTGAAGTCTTTGACTGGAGTCCATCTTTGCCATGTTGTTGTATGAGGCATATGAAATAATAATTTTTCTCTTAAAAATTTATATGCTAATTACGATCTATAATAAATATTTTGGAAAAGATTTTTTTCTATTTTTTTCTTGTAAAAGTTTTCTTTTTTTAGATAAATTTACGAAATTTAGTTGACTAATTTTTAATTTTTTATAAACAATAGAAGCAATGATTATTTTCGAAACAATTTTCATTTCATTATCTGCGTTGTCTTTTAAGTGATTTGAATATAATATTTTCTTCATTATCCCTGCAGTTACCAGTTATTAAATTTTTCGAGGGTAAAGCTTTTTTTTAAGGTATTTTCTACCAATAAATTCAATTGGAAAATGTTTCCCACATAAATAAATATTATTTTTACCTAAAAATTTAAAAATAAAAAAAATTAGGTACTAGGTACATAAGATAGCTTTTCTCTCTATTTCGTATTCTTTGTGTAATTTTTGTCTGTAACGGATTTTTTACTATTTTTTTCATTTTACCGTTTTATACTTTATAAAGACTATGTATGTACTTAAAAGATTCACACATCTTTCTCGCCAAATTTTTACTTTAAAAAATTGCCGCTTATCAAATTTAAAGCAAATGTATCTACATATAGTGTAAAAATACTTAAAATTCTTGTTTATTAATTATTATACTTATCTAATTTAGATTGAAGAACTACAAATACTTACATAAAATACTTACATTTGCTAAGAATTAAACGATAATAATGGTGTGAATGTACGATCAAAAACGATCAAAATGGTGTGAATGTTAGTAACAAAAAATTTACAACTACGAATTTATAAAACTGCTAATATCTTTTAAAGTACTCATCAAAAACTACCTTTCTTACTGAGTTTTTTTTTATAATATTTATCAACTTTATAAAAATTTAAAAAAAATCAGGTTATCACTTTAAAAGTTGAACTATTTTATTTTAAAATTTTGATAATTTTCTGCAGCATTTTTTATCAACATAAGTTTTCTCGTAATTTTTTATTGAATAATGTATGTATGTGTAATATGTATGCACTTATTTTTTTGTTTATTTTGTGTATGTGCAGTACACCTTGCAAATTCGTAGATAAACGAAAAGACACAAAAAAATGTTTTTGTACCTAGAAATATGTTGTTGCCAGCTGAAATGTTGATAAACGCGTGAGTTATTTTGTATACAAAAAACTATGCAACGTAGAATACATTTTCATAGAACAATGAAATGCTGTATCTTAATGTAATTATTTACCTATGACCAAAGACTATGACTATGACTGAACCAAAGACTATCCATATAATATATATACATTCTTTTCTTTCTATTTCTCTGCTATTTCCTTAGCCTATTCAATTTTCTTTTCTAGTGTATGTACACATACATAAATGTATATCTGTGTTTTTCGATTACAGAAAATAAATTACACGTACATATGTATACTAGAAAATCCCCTGTGCAATTGCACAAATTCTATAGATTCAAAAACATTTACGTTATCATACTGACTCCCTTAATAAACTACCTAAAAATTTCATTTTTACATCAGCACCATTAAAAAAAACGTTGAAATCACATACTTACTTGTAATAGAAAAAAAACATAAAACAAATCTAAACACATAAAATTAAAAATGTTAGGTACACTTTATTAATTTATTCTCGCCGTTTTTTCGTGGCGATAATTTTTGACAGTTTTTTAATTATTGAGAAAAAATGGTCCAAGCTAAAAACACATTCAGGATAAAAGTTTGTGCCGATATCTCAAAAATTGTTTGAAACACATGTATAAAGTGCACAATAAAAACCGGCGAAAAACCAACCAACACCAACCGCTACATTTTTTTTTTTTTTTTGTTACATTTAAAACAATACCAATAATCGAAATAATTTTAATATTTGTTAAAATTTTACCAGACTCTCTATTTTTCTTTAGTTTTAAAAAAAAAAAATTTTCGATGAAAACAGTTGTTTTCGCCGCGAAATTACTTCAATTACCAAAACTACTTTCAAGTCTTGTGCGTTTATTTTTTTTTTGTTTGAAAAAAATTTGCTGAATTTATTTACATTATATTTAAATGTTCTTTGGAAGAGGTCTTTGGTATATTTAATAAAAGATTCATGTCTCTGATAATGTAATTTCATAAATTTTCGGGGCCTTTTTTTTTGTGACGGTCGTTTTCGACAGCTTTTTAATTTAATGGTCTAATAATAAATTAGTACAAAATTATGAATCTATTGTGAGAAAAGGCTTCTAAAATGATATTTTCTATGTTATTTTTTCTTTTTTTCTTAAGAAAAATATCCATTTCTATAATATTTAGTAAGTTTCTGATTTCTGTTATGAAATATAATTAGCTAAGTCTGCCGAATTTTATATTAATAAAAAAAATTTGAATATTTTATGTTATATCAAAAATTCAGCTTAAAAAATCAAAATTCTAACCTAAATAAACAAAACTACTATAAAGTCTGTTGCGAAGCTTTTACCAGCTTTTATAATAGTGAAAACAAAATCAAGAATTAAATCGGCCTATTATTTTTTTCTTATAAATATAAGGCTTACTATAAACTTTGCTCTTTTCACTTTCAGGTCTTTTAATTTTATTAAGAGTATTTTTATTTTTTTCAAAACAAAGAGTCATTTGAAACCTGCCAACAGAAGAATAATAATTTATTTTTAATTTACCGCTGCGACCAGTTCATAATGGATGTGGCGGTCAAATTTTAAAATTAAAAATTTCCTTTAAATTTTGTGTCGAAAGTACTTTTTAAAAAGTAAACATTTGTGTATCTGATAAGACTTTTAGTCGAAGATTTGTGTCTCTGATAATAAAATTTTAAATTATTAAATATATAGAAATATCATCATTGCCAGTTTAGTTTACATTCAGTGTGAGTGGTTTATTATAGAAATAAAATATTGTTTTTTTACATGTTGGCAAGGTCTTATCATTATATTGTGTATATTATCAGAAATTCAATCATTAATTTCAGGTATTATATTATCTGATCTGATTAATAAATCTTATTTTTTTCCATGGCTAACAATATTATTAATGGTCTAATAATAAATTAGTACAAAATTATGAATCTTTTGTGAGAGAAGGCGTCTAAAATGATATTTTCTATGTAATTTTTTTCTTTTTTTTTTAAGAAAAATATCCGTTTCTATAATATTTAGTAAGTTTCTGACTTCTGTTATGAAATATAATTATTTAAGTCTGCCGAATTTTACATTAATAAAAAAATTTCGAATATTTTATGTTATACCAGTTCTACCGAAAATTTAGCGTAAAAATCTAAATTTCAACCTAAATAAACAAAACTATTTTGAAGTATGTTACGAAGCTTTTACCAGCTTTTATACTAATGAAAACAAAATCAAGAATAAAATCGGCCTATTATTTTTTTCTTATAAATATGAGTTTTACTATAAACTTTGCTCACTCTCACTTTTTCACTTTCAGGCGTTTTAATTTTATTAAGAGTACCTATTTTTATATTTTTTTTCCAAAACAAAAATTGAAAATGCGAACAGAAGATTAATAATTTATTTTTAATTTACCGCTGCGACCAGTTCATAATGCACGTGGCGGTCAAATATAAAAATTAAAAATTTGCTGAATTTATTTTGATTGAAAATGTGTTTTTTAAGTATGTACTTTTCCTTTTTTGACTGTACTCACTTTTAATGAACGGTTTGTGTCTCTGCTAATACTTCTAGTGGAAAATTTGGTCACTCGTAATAATATTTACTAAATTTATTTATATTTTTAATGAACGGTTTGTGTCTCTTGATAATACTTTGAGTCAAAAATTTGTGTCTCTGGTAATAAAATTTGAAATTATTAAATAAATACTAGAAAATCCCCTGTGCAATTGCACAAATTCTATAGATTCAAAAACATTTACGTTATCATACTGACTCCCTTAATAAACTACCTAAAAATTTCATTTTTACATCAGCACCATTAAAAAAAACGTTGAAATCACATACTTACTTGTAATAGAAAAAAAACATAAAACAAATCTAAACACATAAAATTAAAAATGTTAGGTACACTTTATTAATTTATTCTCGCCGTTTTTTCGTGGCGATAATTTTTGACAGTTTTTTAATTATTGAGAAAAAATGGTCCAAGCTAAAAACACATTCAGGATAAAAGTTTGTGCCGATATCTCAAAAATTGTTTGAAACACATGTATAAAGTGCACAATAAAAACCGGCGAAAAACCAACCAACACCAACCGCTACATTTTTTTTTTTTTTTTGTTACATTTAAAACAATACCAATAATCGAAATAATTTTAATATTTGTTAAAATTTTACCAGACTCTCTATTTTTCTTTAGTTTTAAAAAAAAAAAATTTTCGATGAAAACAGTTGTTTTCGCCGCGAAATTACTTCAATTACCAAAACTACTTTCAAGTCTTGTGCGTTTATTTTTTTTTTGCTTGAAAAAAATTTGCTGAATTTATTTACATTATATTTAAATGTTCTTTGGAAGAGGTCTTTGGTATATTTAATAAAAGATTCATGTCTCTGATAATGTAATTTCATAAATTTTCGGGGCCTTTTTTTTTGTGACGGTCGTTTTCGACAGCTTTTTAATTTAATGGTCTAATAATAAATTAGTACAAAATTATGAATCTATTGTGAGAAAAGGCTTCTAAAATGATATTTTCTATGTTATTTTTTCTTTTTTTCTTAAGAAAAATATCCATTTCTATAATATTTAGTAAGTTTCTGATTTCTGTTATGAAATATAATTAGCTAAGTCTGCCGAATTTTATATTAATAAAAAAAATTTGAATATTTTATGTTATATCAAAAATTCAGCTTAAAAAATCAAAATTCTAACCTAAATAAACAAAACTACTATAAAGTCTGTTGCGAAGCTTTTACCAGCTTTTATAATAGTGAAAACAAAATCAAGAATTAAATCGGCCTATTATTTTTTTCTTATAAATATAAGGCTTACTATAAACTTTGCTCTTTTCACTTTCAGGTCTTTTAATTTTATTAAGAGTATTTTTATTTTTTTCAAAACAAAGAGTCATTTGAAACCTGCCAACAGAAGAATAATAATTTATTTTTAATTTACCGCTGCGACCAGTTCATAATGGATGTGGCGGTCAAATTTTAAAATTAAAAATTTCCTTTAAATTTTGTGTCGAAAGTACTTTTTAAAAAGTAAACATTTGTGTATCTGATAAGACTTTTAGTCGAAGATTTGTGTCTCTGATAATAAAATTTTAAATTATTAAATATATAGAAATATCATCATTGCCAGTTTAGTTTACATTCAGTGTGAGTGGTTTATTATAGAAATAAAATATTGTTTTTTTACATGTTGGCAAGGTCTTATCATTATATTGTGTATATTATCAGAAATTCAATCATTAATTTCAGGTATTATATTATCTGATCTGATTAATAAATCTTATTTTTTTCCATGGCTAACAATATTATTAATGGTCTAATAATAAATTAGTACAAAATTATGAATCTTTTGTGAGAGAAGGCGTCTAAAATGATATTTTCTATGTAATTTTTTTCTTTTTTTTTTAAGAAAAATATCCGTTTCTATAATATTTAGTAAGTTTCTGACTTCTGTTATGAAATATAATTATTTAAGTCTGCCGAATTTTACATTAATAAAAAAATTTCGAATATTTTATGTTATACCAGTTCTACCGAAAATTTAGCGTAAAAATCTAAATTTCAACCTAAATAAACAAAACTATTTTGAAGTATGTTACGAAGCTTTTACCAGCTTTTATACTAATGAAAACAAAATCAAGAATAAAATCGGCCTATTATTTTTTTCTTATAAATATGAGTTTTACTATAAACTTTGCTCACTCTCACTTTTTCACTTTCAGGCGTTTTAATTTTATTAAGAGTACCTATTTTTATATTTTTTTTCCAAAACAAAAATTGAAAATGCGAACAGAAGATTAATAATTTATTTTTAATTTACCGCTGCGACCAGTTCATAATGCACGTGGCGGTCAAATATAAAAATTAAAAATTTGCTGAATTTATTTTGATTGAAAATGTGTTTTTTAAGTATGTACTTTTCCTTTTTTGACTGTACTCACTTTTAATGAACGGTTTGTGTCTCTGCTAATACTTCTAGTGGAAAATTTGGTCACTCGTAATAATATTTACTAAATTTATTTATATTTTTAATGAACGGTTTGTGTCTCTTGATAATACTTTGAGTCAAAAATTTGTGTCTCTGGTAATAAAATTTGAAATTATTAAATAAATATACAGAAATATCATCATTGCCAGTTTAGTTTACATTCAGTGTGAGTGTTTTATTATAGATATAAAATATATTTTTTTACATGTTGGCAAGGTTTCGCCAACATCTTGTGTATTATATTATAGATACAGAAATATCATCATTGCCAGTTTAGTTTACATTCAGTGTGAGTGTTTTATTATAGATATAAAATATATTTTTTTACATGTTGGCAAGGTTTCGCCAACATCTTGTGTATTATATTATAGATTTGAACAAATATAATTTTACAAAAAAATATAACTGAATTATGTACTTCAAAAAATTTAATTAGTATACACCTTTTTTAAAATTTCTGGTGTAAAAAAAGAAGAATGAAATTTTAAAACTACAAAATTAGTTTATTGAAAAGAAGGGTGAAACGTAATGAAAAATGTAGATTCAACAAGACCAGTGTAAACGGACGGTATGAGTTTTACAATAAAGAAATATATCCATAACTAATATACATCGTATACAACACTTTATTTATTACAAAAAAAAGTAGCTTACGAAAAAATTTCAAAATCTATATGTATATGTACTCAAATTGCTCATATGAACGAAATTAATTATTGGGTTAATTTCAAAATGAAAAAATTATATTACATTTTTAGATGAATATTCCATGTACATAGATATTGTATGTAAATAGTTCCTTTATGATGTAACTAATATAATTTTTTATACATATATGAAAGATTGTAATTCTTTGTTAATAAAAATTTATTTCCCATGTTAAAAAAAAAACCATAATTTTGTTCTTAAAATATACATATGTATATAAGTCCATTACTTATATGTTTATTTTTATTTACTTAGTTTTCTTTTAATTTTGCTCATGTTTTTTAATAAGCTACAAGATTTTATTTTTGATTTGCAAAGTATCTTCTAACATAAAATTTCTTAAATGCCACAAAGCATTTATAATAGCGTCAGGATTTTCTTTTCCTTCATTTCCAAACCAATTCATAACATCTTTTGGAGGTTCTACTGTTGTAGTTTGACTACTATGAATAGTTTTTTCCCATGATGAAATGTTAGGTGTATTATTTTGCAATCCCTCTATATATTGTATGTATGCTTCAGAGTGTAAAACTCTTTGAGGTCTTGGTGGAACGGTTACAAACATTGGTTCTGCCGGAGTTATATTGAGTGGGATATTTTGTGAAGTAATATTGGATGTGGTAATTGGATTTGTTATGCAATTATTACTAATTTGGGCGTTTCCGTTATTTATTTGAGTTGGTAAAATTTTTCTGGGTACAAAATTTTTACTTCTGTCATTTGGCAAAATAACCTTACCACCTTTATTTAAGTGAACTTCTCTGACATGTCTAACTAAACGCAGCAAATGTGGAAAAGGTGGCATATTTTTTTTCAGGCGAATACAGTTTTTCCAAAGACAATGATATTCAACAGGTGATTCAGAATCAGTTTTTGTATAATGAAGGTAGACATGACCAGAGTTTTCTGAAATACAATGTTCTGTTGCATCAGTTAAATCTTCAAATTGAAAATCACACTTATTCCAAAGACATTCGTAGACTTGGTTAATTATTTCTCCAGGAGTGGGACTTGAACAATTTGCATGCTCTTCAGCTTCTAATTTATCATAGCGTAGTTTGTTTTCTTCATTTATTTTAGCAGCTTTATCTTCCCAAGATTGTTTAATATGTGCTGGTAAATTTTTCCAGTCAGTACCGATAATTCTTGAAATGTCTCCGAAGGTTGCTTCCCGATTATTTTGACAAATTTGTTTTCTTACATCACCTGAATATAATGTATAACCAGTTACTTTCGACTTATTTGGTTGTTTCAATTTTTTTTTAGCAGTATTAGGTGTAGAAATAAAAGATAAAGATGGAGAAGATGATATTTGCATGTCTGAATGGACTGAAGGGGATCCTCCATCAGTTGAATCGTCACATATATCTAAATTTTCATTAATTTCTGCCTTTTCAATTTTCTCTGTTTTAATGGGACCTTTTTGTAATTTAATGGTTTCTTTGAAATAAAATATTTCATCCAACGTAACTGTTGAATTATGTCTAAATCTTTTTAATCCTGTTGAATTTGGTAGTTTTTTTATGCATTTTTTTGATTCATCATAAATATTCTCGCAAATATAAACATCGCATTCAGGAATTTCGGTTGGCCTTTGTTTCATGTATTCAGCTACTTCTAAAACTGCACATTTCCCAACAACTGCAATTGTTGGATTTTTATCTTGAACTGTTGAGAGAAATATTTCTTGACGATTGAATGTTCTGTTTATATTTGGAGAAATTTCATTTGGGAGAATAAGCCAAGGACCTTGAAAATATGATTCTCCTTCCGGAGTTTCCCAAATCGTATGAATTTGAGAAATAGATTGTTTTCCAGATTGTGTTGCAACATAAACAAAATCCCCAGTTTTTACTGTTCCTCCACAAGCTGTGTTGTATTGTTCATAGTAAATGTAACCTTCAGTTACATTATTCATTGGGAATACAACATTTGTCTTATCTTTTTCAATTAAAGCTTCTTGTAACTGCAATTCTGCTAATTCTCCTTTGTGCTTTTCAATTCGCTCCTTAAATACGGACATAACTCTTTTGAGTTCAACTGCTTTTTCTCTTTGAGTAAATTTAATTTTATCATTATCTCTAACAAAAGCCCAATTTTTAATTTTCTTAAATGAACGTAATCTCATACTATACCGAGATTCACATACATATATATCTTTGTCAGCGTAGCCTTCTGGTTTATAACGAATGAAATCTTTTACACTCATAACGTAACATTTGTTTTGTACTTTGTTAATGGGAATTGCCAAATGTTGATCACTTTTAAAAACTTCTTTTTCTAAAAATTTTCTAGAAGTAACATGATAAGTTTCATGAGGACGAAAGAATATATTGCCTTGCATCATTTTAATATTATTTACATCTGTATAGAGTCTCTCAATATAAGCAATTCCTGGTAATTGATTATCCGGCGTATCAAAATACACAAAATCGCCCGGCGAAAAAACTTTTTGATCAATTGTCATGCTTTCTCCTTGCGTTGCTGCTGTATCTGTTTCTTCTAAATCTTGATCTTCTAACATTGATTTGGATTGTCTAAGAGATTCTACAGCTTCATTCAAATGATTAATCTTATAATCCAGAGCAGGAGAACTTAAAACTCCTTTGCATAATTCATCTCTTTTGTTAATAAAAAATATTTGTAGTTCTATAGAATCTTCAAAAACTTGTGAATCTGTTCTTGAAAGTTTTCTTGCTCTTTCCATGCATAGAAATACATCTTCTTGGAAAATATCAAGTCTTTTATAAAGACCTTTATCTAATCTTCGCTTTATTAAATCTAAAGAAATTCCTCTTATTTTTGTCGAATTTTGTTCGTCATACTCTGGTAATTCTGCTAGTGAATCCGAATAACATCGTCCTTCTTCATCTTGATGATTATACAAAGAAGTAAATAGCGAAATAAGGAGTTCTTGCACAGCTAATTGAACATCTGGTACCCTTTCATCTCGTTCACGTAAACTTTGTTTAGTTTGAATTGTAATTTGTTGTAATATTAGGGCATCTTTATAAATTTGTGAATCGGGCTCGTTATACTTGCAAGCATTTTCATACATCAACATAAAATCTGCAGCCAAATCGTCAATGTTCTCATAAGATTGTTGTCTCAATTTTTGGGCTATTTTTTCCATGTCAACTGGATTTTTTATTATATCATAATAATCTGGATAGTCATTTTTAGATGGCAACTTCATAAATATGACAGATAATTGGCGATTTCCTTTGGGTTCGTGATAATCTCTAATAGTATCATAAAATTGCCATAATTTTGAATCCATTTGTGAAATATATTTTCGAACAGGTTTTATCATCTTAGGTGTTAACTTCTTTTCGACAAATCCACAAAATTCTTTAAGTTTTTCATTAAAAGCCTTCTCAAGAACATTTGCGTCTTCATAAATCATTGAACCTTCTTCGTTATATTTTCGACAATTTGAAAACATTAAACGATAATCTGCTACAACTTCGTCTAAACTGGCGTATTTATCAGCTCGGATATTATTTTCTATAGTATTCATATCAATAGGATGTGAAATTACATCATAGTAGTCAGGATACAATTTTTTAGAAGGTTTTTCCATAAAAAGAAGCATAGGATGACGATCGTCTATTAAAAACTCCTCCATGTATTTTTGAAGATTAAGTAATTTTTTTTTGACAGCAAAATTAATACTTTGACTTTTAATTTTCGGAGATGTATTAATTTGATTTACCGGATTAGAAGTAATTGAAGGAGTCGAGGAAGTGACAGTTGAAGAAAGTCTAGGTCTCCCTTTTTTTTTAGGTGGAGTATCTAAAATGTCGGTATCATTAGAATCAGTATTTTCCTGTTCCAACCCTTCATCTATCAGTTTGGTATTCATAATTTTTAACATTTTTAAAGCATCCTTGTGAACACGATTAGTTGGAGGAAATGCCTTTTTGGCATTATCTATCATTAAATATAAGTCAGCTGTCATATCAGATATATTGGCATACTCTCCTTTTTTCAATTTGTTTTGAATTTGAGCCATAGATATAGGTCTTTTAATTAACTCATAATATTCAGGTCTAAATCTTCTGTGAGGAAGTTTCCATAGGGATTGGCCTAAAGGAGCTCCAGTTACATTTGGATTATCTGATGAACTTGCATAATTGTACAAATAATCGAAAAGTTGCCACATTGGACCTTCACCTTTTTTTTCTTCATCTTCGTCATCATTCGAAGAACTCTCGGGTTCATCTTTTAAAGCAGCTACAGTAGCACTGTATGACAAACCTCGTTTTTTTGATAATGATTTAATTTTACCACTTTCAATATCAATTTTTCGTGCCGTAAAAATTTTTTTCAACGTTTTAGCATCTTTATAAATTTGTGATCCGGGTTCATTGAATATGCAAGCATTTTTTACCATTTGCAGCAAATCTTTTTCCATTTCAACTAAATTAGAATAAGCGTTAGTTTGTATTTTATTTGCGATGAGTTTTAAATCAATGGGATGCTCAACTACATCATAATATTCGGGATAAATCTTTTTGGATGGCAAAAGTTGAAATTGTATATTTAAAGGACGCCCGTCCAATGGATCACTGGCTGTCATTACAGCAGCAAACAACTCTTCATAAGTATCAAAATCCTCTTCAAGTTTAACTACAACTTCACCATCACTAGCAATTGATCGTCTTGGTTGCCTCCCTATTCTTTTTCTTGGTTCATCATCGCCATAATGAGATTCTAAAATCCTTGCTTTGTTTGTTAAAAATATATCCCACAAAGCACATGCATCTGAATATTCTGTAGAACCTGGTTTATAAAACGCTTTAGCATTTTTGGTAAGTAATTCAAAGTCGCTCGTGAGTTCCTCTATATCATCATAAGAATCTGTTTTCAATTTCTGCTGAACACGTAATAAATCAATTGGATTTGCAACAACTTCGTAATAAGCAGGTTCTTGCCGCCTTTTTGGTGCTCTAATGAATGTGTCACACAACATTGAGCCATCATCTTTTTTGATATTTCTAATCGAATCGTAAATTAATTGGCACAATTCTGAAGCATCAGGCCTCTTTCGTTTTCGCCCAGTTACTATAACTGGAGATAATTCGGGTGCAGAATCATCAGCTATGTCTTCATCTTGACGGCTTGCTACAGAGCTTGCTCGCTTTCTTTTACTTAACATTAATAAAAACTTAAATTTTAATAATTAATAAATTTCCAAAGAAAGCTTCAAACAAATTATTTTGAATTGAATAAAGTTATCCATTACGCTAGCAATCACTTATTAGTATTTATCACATTTGTTGTTGAGGCAATTTTGTCAACATTTACATAATTTGAAAATTCTTATCAACTTTTAAAAAATAAAATACCGAAAATATGTATCATACATAATAAATTATCTTATATCTTACTTCGGTATCATGCATAATCATATTTATTAAAATTTTCTTCTAACTTTTATAATTATTCCAAAAAAATATTATTAAATTTAGACTTGAATTAAATGAAAATATATAACTTAAAATAGTATTGTTTTGTTCACACACTTATAATGTATGTAAAGATAATTTATTAGGTTATTTATTATTATTTTAATTAATATGTTCATAGTGAATACTGCATATACATATGTACATGATTATATATTTTCAACATTACATACATAAACCTATTTATTATTTTGACTAATCCACTATGTATTAATTGCAGTTTTTATTTACCTTTAACAAGTTTAAATGATATTATTTCACTAATTAAAAGTAAAACTAGATATTAATATCCATTTTATTTCTTGTACCTTATTAAGTTACTATGATTAAGAACTTAAAAAAGTGATTAAATATTAAATAAAAGGTATGTATGAAGATTTAAGATCTAGTTTTTCCTGATTATTTTATGCAACATACTTTATAAATTAAAAATTTATTAGCAGCTACAGATACTCATATTTGTTATCAGTCATTTTGACGTATTTTTGTTTATGTTTAAAATGTTTTGTTATTATTGTAAAAACTAAGTATATACTTTTAAAAAAATAGTTAGTTTCCTCTTAATCCGTATTATTTTAAGTAAGTTTTTTTTCTATAATATATAAACGGTTTTATGAAAAATTGTTGAACTTTGGTTTTTCAAGAAACTAATATCGTTATTAGGTTGGTAACTGAAGTTTGTGGACATTTAAAATATATAAGTACATAGTATGTAAATGTACTTTTTTTTTCAAGATAATTTGAAACCGAAAGCGAAGAAATCAATAAATTCTAAGTAATGAAGCTCCACATTATTAGTAATTAAAGAAACAACATTATCATCATAAAAGAAATCGATATCAAATATTGAATGAAAATCTGGGTCAGAGGGTTCTATTTCTATAAACTATTCTAAATCGAAAATAGAAAACACATTAATACTTTATCAGTTAAGTATTTTTTTTTCAACAGATACATAACCGTTACTTAAAGAATCAACCCCGAGTTACGAATTAAAATCTTTGTTGAAGGGGTCCAAAAAGTTATTTAAAATCAAAAATTGTAGAAAATTAGAATCAGGAACTTCATTCAGAGTTATTATGTTGGAATTGGAAGCACCCTTAAATTATTGCAAAACAAAAGTTGTAGAAAATAAATTAATAACTTCAGCATCAAGTTCTTTAAAAACGTTAGAAACATCATTATCAACAAAACAATCATTTATAGAATCGACATGCTCAACATTCACAGAAGCCTCAAATACAATAAAATTAGATAAAAAACAAACCATAAAAGATCATATCATCATTTTTGGAGACCAATATAAATGTATTATTTGTGATAAGGTATTTACTAGTAGACAACAACAGTATTATCATATTTATTGTAATTTGCCAATAACTATGCTACCTTATAAGTGCAAACACTGTGACAGAGTATAAATATTTAAAAGTAAGAAAATATAATATACTAATAATAAAAGTGTTTTTAGGTATTTTCCAAAAAAAGTCATTTAAAATATCATAAAAAAGCTCATACATCAAAGAAAAGTACTTGTAATATATGTAACAAAGTTTTTTTAAATAAAATAACACTGAAGAAACACAGAAAATTACATAAATCACCTTTATGTTATAAATGCAATGTATGTCAAGCCGAGTATAAAGATGAAAATTCCTTTAAGTTTCATGTAAGGACACATCAACTTAAAGATCCAAAACAATTTTATTGTGAAGTCTGTGGTAAAGGTTTCTTCCAAAAATCAAAACTAGTTAGACATTCAGTAATTCATAATGAAGGTATAATTTATGGCATATCAAAGAATACATGTTCGTTAAATTTACAATAATTATTTTATAGATAGAAGTAGACCGTTCAAATGCCAGATTTGTGGTTTCCAATTCTATCGTTCTTATCATTTAAAAGATCATTTAAAAAAGCATGATAATGTAACTAAATACAAATGTGATTCGTGTTGTAAATATTTTAGTTCAGAAAATGTTTTGAAACGTCATATAAATACTCATCATGGTAAGAACAATAATAATAATTTAATAATAAACTTTAGTAATTTTTTTTTTATGTTTTATTTAAGATGCAGTTCAATATCAATGTAATTTATGTTATGTTATAATTAACAGAAAGGACAACTTATTAAGACATATTAGAAATATGCATCCTGAAAACGAAATCGAAGGGTCTCTACTTTCCATTAAGGAAGTTCAAACACAAAATAATAAGACTTCAGAAAAACCATCAACTGTAACCAGTCAAATGAATGAAAATTTAAATAAAAATCCAAATATAAGTCAACATGAATATGTAAATGAAAGTCACACTACAAATGAAAATCAAAATAATATTCAAAATAAAGTTGTAATTGAAAATAACCTTCAAGTAAAAAGTAGTATAGAAAATTTCGGAAATTGTATGGATTTAACTCAATATCAGAAATCCCCGATTGATTTTTCTATACAAAAGTTGATTTCTATTGATAGTCAAGAGATGACTTCGAACGAAGTTTCTCCAATAAGTTTAAAAGGTATTGAATGCTCTGTAATTAAGACTGTTGGAAGTCCTAAACCACTAGATGTAGTTTTATCACCTAAAGTTAAGAATAAAAATTTACCAAATATACTTTTAAGTGGTAATCCAATCAATATTTCTGTCCTAGCTAATAAAAAACTTAGAAAAAAGTATGATCCTTCGGAAATGTATAGAAAAATATTATTCGTACATAATGACATTAATCCTAGGCCAGGTTGTAGTAAAGATATTGTTCAAGACACTGAGGAAACTAATTTTACTTCAAATTCGAATGATCAAAATATAATGTCTGGTTCAAACGAAGATACGAGTGGAAGTTACTCCAATTTTAGTGAAAAACATTGGAGAAAAAATTTTTACAACTAATTTTTTTAAAACATTGAAGTTTACATAGAATTTGATTTAAAATTTTAATTTAATTTTACAGATTTTTTTATTTTATAACTGAAACAAAAAAGTATGTACACATGTATGTATTTATTTATATATTTTAGCATTTAAATAGTTTTTAAATGAAAAACAAAATAACTTATGTTAAATTATTGTAATATATAAAGAGACTGAATCAATATTACATATTTTTTTATTAAAACAATATACAATAAATTTCTTTAATTTTAAACGGTTTTTCTATTTACTTGAACATGAAATTTGCAAGATGGTAAATTTCCAACTTCTGCAGTTACTGTACTTGATATTCCAAGATTAGCTAAACTTCCACGTATTAAACCACATGTAAAAGCAACATACTAAAAAAAAATTATTTATATATTAATTGAATATAAGTGTAATACTAACTTTGGGTGCATGTTCAAGTTTGCAAGATGATAGACGAGTTAAAAATCTAAATGAATTATCTTGTAATACATAAACTCCATGATGATTTGTTCTAAGGTTATCTATTTGCTTTTTATAAATAACAGTCCAAAAATCAGTACAAATAAATTTCATAGCTTCAAGTTCATCAAAACGGGACACTTCCCTAGTTAAACGCTCTATTAAACGAAATCCTGTTGTAAATCCGATACTGTCAAGTATTGTTAAATCTTTTTCATTCTGCAATCAGATATTAATTAATATATTATTTTAAATAAAAATTGTTAATGGGTCTACTTTGCTCTTCTGCTGAGAATAATTAACAATTTCAGAATGTAAATATTCAAAAATATTATCATTAGACATTTTAAAAATCAAAATATTTTTTATTGTTTACTTATAGCTTTTAAGTATGTATGAATGTATGTATGCAAATATGTAGTACAAAACAATCTACAGAGTGCTACAAACTACAGATAAGGAAACTACGATACTGTAAATAAAATAGCAGCTTTCAAGCGAACTTTAAAAATTGAAAGTTCAAATATATTTATTCATTAAAAAAAATTCAATAGAATTTAGAATAATGAAGTCACAAAAATGCATTTCTACAGCAAGCTCTAGAAGTTAGAACATCAACATACTGCACTGCAATACTGCATGCATATCTTCTACATACATAATAACATAAATTATGTTAATAAATAACATCATTAATTCATTAACATGTTTATGTTGGATTGTTTATAATTTTTAAACATGTATGTACGGCAACAACGCAACAGCGTTTTGTTTGACAGATACGACAGCACAAAAACGAAGCAATAACGCAACAAATTAGACAGCAAAACTTTTGTTAAAATGATAAAAAAGAATCAATGAAAGAAAAACGTCAAATAAAGTCAGGAGTTTTTGGATTGTTTTTATTTTTAAAAAATACTATTAATACTACAGAGGATTCAGGAAACTATTTTTTCGTTGTAGACTTAAGGTGAAAGTAAATTAATAGTTAGCATTATTATTTCAATTTAATTTTATTTATATTTCTTATCTCTTAATACATTATTGTAATTGTAGATGAATAATGATGATTTTCTTAGTACGAATAACGACAAACTCAATAACGCTGCATCATTAGGAGTTGATGAGCAAGGAGAAGATTGTAGAGAAAAAATTAAAAGAACATCAGAAATAAACACACCGTCTAGAAAAATTTCTTCTTCAAGAATAATAAACGCCTTTTCTCAATTTTATAATGGAAGTATTGCAGGCTCTACCACTAATGATGATGGGGATGGGTCTTCTCCTTCTGGTAGAACTCCAACTAGAGGAATGGAAACTAAATTAATGTCAATGTGGCATAACGTAAAATATGGTTGGAGTGGTAAAATGCGCTCTAATTTTTCAAAAGAGCAACCAATTTGGTTGCTTGGTAGATGTTATCATAGAAAATCTACACCAAATTCTTCAATGGAAAATTCAGTTGAATTTTCTAATCAAATAGAAAATAGAACAAATGATGGAGGGCCAGAAGAAACCGTCATACAAGAGTTTGGAATGGATGTAATGGAAAACGATACTGCTGAAAATCCATGGGAAGAAGGAATAGAAGGATTCAAAAAAGACTTTTATAGTAGACTTTGGATGACATATAGAAGAGAATTTCAAACAATGAATGGTTCAGATTATACTTCTGATTGTGGTTGGGGTTGTATGCTTCGTAGTGGTCAAATGTTATTAGCTCAAGGTCTTGTTTGCCATTTTCTAGGAAGAAGTTGGCGATGGGATCCTGAAACACAAATAAATACAACATATGAAGATCATATGCATAGAAAAATTATTCGTTGGTTTGGTGATAGCTCTTCAAAAAATAATCCATTTTCAATTCATACGTTATGTAATTTAGGTCAAGAAATGGGAAAAAAACCTGGAGATTGGTATGGCCCATCATCTGTTTCACAACTTCTCAGGTAATTTTTATTATTAAAATTTTTATTTATCTAATTTCTAAAAATATATATAGACAAGCTGTCGATCAAGCCAGACAAGAAAATGCAGATTTTGACCATTTAATTTTATATGTTGCCAAGGATTGTACAAGTAATTATAAATCATTTTTTTAGAATAAATGCTTATAAAATTTGATCATGTAATATTTTACTTAGTATATATTCAAGACGTATTAGATCAATGCTTGGTTCCGGAAAAGTCTGTGCATCCTAACGTTCCTTGGCAAACACCTAGGAATCTCTATACAAGTAAAAATGTAGCCACTTCCAGTACTAGTACACCGCAAATGCAGTGGAAATCTTTAATAATATTGGTTCCTTTACGCCTGGGTGTCGAAAAATTAAATGCAGTATATGCACACTGTTTAAAATTATTACTTAGTGTAGATTATTGCATTGGAGTGATTGGTGGAAGACCCAAGCATTCTTTATATTTTGTTGGGTTTCAAGGTGAAAGTAATTATTTTTTAAATTTTCAGTAATTAAAATGATTTTATTTATTTAGAAGATAAAATGATTCATTTGGATCCTCATTACTGCCAAGAAGCTGTTGATGTTAGTCAAGATAATTTCCCAGCAAACTCTTTTCATTGTAAATCTCCACGAAAATTAAAAGCATCAAAAATGGACCCCAGTTGCTGTGTTGGGTTCTATTGCCAAACTAAAACAGATTTTGATAATTTTATAACGAGTGTACAACCGGTGAATTTAATTTAAATAATTTAATTAAGAAGTATATGTATTAACTTTTTTATTCCTTTGACCTTTAGTACTTACATCCATTTAGATTTGCAGCTAATGTAGATAGATTACAAACAGATGAAAATCCAGTACCAAGTAGTATCGATATAAACTATCCAATTTTTACATTTTCTAAGGGAAAAAGTAGTGAGCAAGAAAAAAATAGTCCTCCAGAATCAGTGTATAAACCATTGCAAGAGCAATTAGCTCGATTAAGACTTGAACTATGCACTGATGATGATGACATCGATGAAACCGAAGAGTTCGTTATTTTATAAAAATATACTATTCAACAAATAGATAAAATCGCAATCGAATATTATATAAGAAATTTGTATAAATAGATAAATGAAAAAAAATCTTGTATCGTGATAATGTTTAATTTTTAGTAAGAGAAATTTTAGTTTTACAATAATTATATTATGTTCTATATAAAAATGTTTTGTTTTCGATCTCTATTATAATTCTCATTGTACTATACCATAAAATAATTTAAATAAATAAGTATTATTTATTAATTGATAAATCACTTTTTTTTATAATTATACGAATAATAAACAAAAAATGTGAAAATTATTAAATATACTTTGAAACATATACGGAAGGTTATATGAGGGGCTCAGAAGCATAGTGGCATAACCCACATTAAAATTATTTTGCAGAAAATGCAATTGAAAAAAACGAAATTTTAAAAAGCCAACAGAAGCTTTATTAAAGCTATATTGTCTGATCTGGCCAATATCTATAAAGCATATATTCGACCTAAGGTGGAGTATAATTCTTACATATAGGCTGGCGCTGCCCAAACATCATTAGGTTACCTGGACAAAATCCAAAACACGCGCCTTACGCCTGATTGGCGACCCTACTGTTCAGGGAATCTTTACTCCTCTTAACTCACGTCGAAATATTGGAGTTTTATCTCTCTTTTATAGATATCTTGTAGGTAACGACACTTGTTCTATTGAATTGAAATAATGCCTCCACTTAAACAATTCCAAGGCAACACTAGGGAAGCCTCAAGTGCTCCTTTCTACACCGTGGAAATTCCTAGGTGGTTTAACCGCTAAAATGTGGAACATGCTTCCATCCAACGTGTTCCCCTCTGATAGAAATGGTCCATTATACAATTTGCAACTTTTCAAAACAAACCTATTCAGGTTCGCCTCCAATTTACCCGCCAATTCTCCTTTATATTCATATTTCCCTTGAACTCCTCTGCTTCTTGCTCAAACCTACAATAATTTTGTATAAAATTTTTAATTGTTTTAGTACTTTAGGTTACTTATTGCTATTTCACTCTAGCTTTACAAAAATGCGATTTTTTTATGGGTTAAGCCACTTTGGCATTACATATAAATGAAAATATTAAAAACACTTGTGGCATAATTTAAATATTTTTTTTTTCAATTCAATATTTATTTTTTTGAAAAAACGAATTAAAAGAACAAAATTATTCTTAAAAATTATAAACTAATAAAAAATAAGTATTAAAATATTAAATAAAATAGTATTTTACACTTCATCTTCCAAGTCCGTAAAAATAATTTCATCGACATAGTTTGCACTTTTCAGATTTTCAGACTTTTCAGGCAATGGTCGTTTCTCAATATTTAAAATTGAAAAACTATTTTCTGGGTTAATAGAATATTTAAAAAATATTTTTCACGGATCTTTTTCATATTTTGGATTTTAAACCAATTAACAACATTTTTTCGTTCATATTTTATTCTTCGTGTAATGGAATATTCCATGGGTTTGGAGGAAAAGAAAATCTTCTCTTTTCCCACAACAACGTTGAGTGGTAATTGTTTTTTCGCAGTTTTTATTACTTCAATCGGAGAGTATAAAAATGTGTTTAAAATTTTTTTTGTTTTCTCAATTAGCCCAAAATCTTGGTTGCATTTTAAATAAGAATGAATGCCCAGAAACAAAAAATTTATGTTCAATCTTCTTTATTGAGAAATTTTCGTTTAATACCATTTTTACGCAAGTTAGCGACATTTTAATATTTTTATTTTGCCCCCTCATTGATCAGAGTACATAATTAAATTACAAGTTGTTACATTTTCTTTTATGTAATGTAAAAGACAACTAACAACATCATCAGCACCTCTTAAAGCGATAGTTTCGATTCGATATAAATTAAATTTTCGGTTAAAAACTTCAGTAAACACGTATTTGGACTTGTAGTTTTCATTCGAATATTTGTAAAGATCGTATAACTTATTAATATTTAAATAAGGGGATAAATATTTTCTACCCAAATTCCAATTTCTACTATAGTGGGATTGATAGGCCGAAATTTTATTAATAGATTCAACGATTTTGAGGAAATTTATACTAATTCTAAAAGTTCTTTCTTGTCTCAAAATTTCAAGTTCCTATCTAAAAGCGTGCCGGAGTTATGAAGGTAGAAAAATCATGCAAAATTTGGTTTTCACATAACGGTAAATTCAAATACTAAATTTGAAAAAATTGTATAATTTTTATATTAATTTACAAAGGTAAAAAAAATACTGTCGAATAGCGTTTTGAGATTTAAAAAATGTTAAGCAGAACATAAGATATACGCATTTAAAAATAAGACTTTTTCAAAATTTTTTTCAAACAGCTCCGTAATGGATGGGAACTACATGAAAAAGTTGTTCTATAACATTCATTTTTTTTTATAAGACCTATCCATGGTTAAAAATCACCATTGATAGGTTAAAGCCCCCATCCATTACGGAGCTGCAGCACCTCAAATTTTGAAAAAGTCCTATTTTTAAATGCGTATATCTCATGTCTTTAACGGTGTAGAAGTTTTGAAAACAGACGGAGAGGCGGACGGACAACATAGTGAAACTAATAGGAACATTTTTTCAAATTTTTTTTGGAAATGTGCTAAAAAGGGAATACTGTTAATTAAAGATTAAAATAGGTAATGAAAAAAAATTTAATTTGAAGTTTAATTTATAGGTTAGAAAGAGTTAGAAAACCAAAAGTATTTTTGTGCTAAATAAATGGGGAAAAAGCAACATTGCGAAACTGTAAATTATAACACTGGGAGACATACTTGATCGATTAAAATAATATAAAAAAATTTGTTTACATGTGGGTTATGCCACTATACTTCTGAGCCCCTCATATGTTGTATAAAAAACGCTGAAAAATTTTACTTTGACCATAAAATTTTTTACTGTTTTACTTTAATAGTGGACATGGGGAACAATAATAATTATTTCTTTGCCTTGTTAATTAATAATTATTGTTGGCCTTTTAGATAGTAACATAAACGAGAAAGATAATTTCTTATCAACATTTTATTAGTAATGGTTTAGTATTTATTGTTACACAGTGCTTTTCTTCTATGCTTTTCTTAAGTAATTTTACAGGGTTATCAAAATATTATTTTTGTGATACAATAATTAAATGTGTGTATATGTAGTTGTCTCATATATTGTACCTAATCTACTCATGTTTTTATACCCGTACGATAGGATAGGGTATAATAAAATTACTCCTCCGTTTGTAACACCTCGAAATAAGCGAGCTAGATATACCTTCAAAGGTTTGGATCGGATCAGAATCAAATTCTAAGTCGATTAAGCCATGTCCGTCCGTTGGTCCGTCCGTCCGTCAGCACGCTAACTCAAAAACTAAGAAAGCTAGAATCTTGAAATTTACACAAAATATTCTAGGAGCAATTTGTAGGTTCCCTATTTTTTTTGGTTGAGTTCCGACCAAACCTTCGGGTAGCTCCCGAACAACTAACTTTTAGATCTCCACAATTTTTTTGAAATAGAGCCATGAAATTTTAACTGCTGATAGATATCATAAAAATATTAATTTTATGTTAATATTAATTTTTCTGTAGCCCCACCCGTTAAGGAGCTACAGCCCTCCAAAGCCGCCAAAAATATCTATATTTAAATTGTTATAACACAAGTTCTATAAGGTAATCTTCAATCTGAATTCCATACGATAGGTGCTATTATGAGCTTTACAAACATGTATATAATAAATATATACTTGTGCTATACGGTGTCTTAATTTACCGTTATGCGAAACTGAATTATTGCAAAATCCTTTATCCCTTCTATCTTCTAAACGGTTTAAGTTACAAACTTAAAATTTTGACAGAAGTTAGATCTTTGAAAAATAAGTATGAGTCATTTCAGAAATTTTTTCTGTATCACCCTCCGTTTAGGAGCTGTAAGAGGTCAAAAACTGAAAAATTTGCTATTTTTAAACACCTGTAACTTGAACACCTGTTAAAATATTTTGAAGTAATACATAAAAATTAAAGCTTCAACATTATACTCTTATTTCTGTTAACAACTTTTTTTTAATAATATAGGGTTACTTTATAATTGACGAAAGTGTTACTTGATTTTTTCAAATTTTCTAACAAATTTCTTTAACGAATTTTTTGCATTTTGTTTTACTCGATAATTTGAAATTGTTGAGGATAAACAACATCACGGTTGCTTGAAGAATTTTTATTTATATGATATTTATATACATACATACTTATATAATATCATGTTTATTTACATATCGTATATGTCACTGATGAATGAATGATAAGATAGATGTATATTATATAGCGCCGTATTTACATACATATATGTATTTTATTGTACTTATAAGAAATTATTCTATGAATGGAAATATTTTTAAAGAAATATTGCGATATATGTACTTATAACAATACTATGTACGCATTAATATATAATATTTAAAATTATATTTACTATTTTGTACTAAGTAAATTTAATATATATTTACCGCTTAGTAATGGTACTATAGAATATTTGAAAAAGTTTTGGATTGATAATCGTTATGTGGAAGGTTAAAATCTGCTTTTGAAGAATGTATAAACATATAGTGTGAATATATGTACAACCCACAGTTCTAGAAATTATAAAATTCACCCAAATTATTTTAAAATACTAAAATTTAAAAAAAATAATATTGTAAGCAGAGTGACAGGCTGTGAACATACTAACGATTCGTACGAGTATCTAAGAGTTGACAAAGGCAACTGTATTCTTCCTCGTTTAAATAAGTGTTTAGTCTATGAATTATGATTATTATTTTTACTGAAAAAATAATGTTTTTTAAATTCAGATTAGTAAATGTATTTCAATCTTATTTCAATCTATCGATTATGACTTAAATCATTAGATTTCAAATTTTCAGAAATTTTGGCCGGCATAAACACGAAATAGATATGACTGAGACTGCTTTAGTGCTTACTGCTTTGTTTAAAATTAAATAAAAATTAAAAATCTATTCTAAACCCACCTCACTCATACTCATGACTCAAGAGTCAAGATAAGACATAAATGGTCGCGATCAGGAGAAATAGGGCTGTCGTTTGTACTCCTATCGGAGTATTTGAGTACATTCTGATAAGTCATACTCCTCAACTACTCCTCTGGACAAAATACTCCGATTTTGTGTCAAAGGGATACAAAATACTCCTTTTTTAATTTTTCCAAACTTTTATTTTTTTTAGGATTTTTAGTAATTTAACCTGATAATATTCTAGTATAACGTTATCTAAAATTTAAATTTTATATATCTACAATACAAAAAACAACATTTTTCTATGTTATACTTCCCATACACGGCGGACTAGGTTGAACACTTGGTACGCGAACTTCATAAGTTGTATCGTGTATGGGCATGTTGTACTGATGGTTGAAAAATTGGTTGGAAGAATATCAAAAAATTTTGATTTTAGTGGGCGGAGTCTTTGGTTTGTAGTTGAGTTGTATCGTGTATGGGCAAGTTGTACAACAATAATGTCATTTTAACATTGAGATTTTTTGATTTGAGAAAATAATAAACAATATAAAATACATAATTACAACTTTTGGATGATAGGTTGGATAAGTGTATGGTATAATTCTAAAATCTGTCCGCGTACCAAGTTTACAACCTAGTCCGCCGTGTATGACAGCATTACGTGTGATTGAACGGAGCATTTATTTTTATAGAATAGATGTGTGTATTTTTTATGTAAAATATGTCAAATTGTGATTTCTGTTGCCACGTATACCGTACCTAATTTAGCCACAAAGTCAAAATAGTAATTTGATAAGAAAACATTTTGATTTATAATACATATATTTTGGAAAATTATTTTATTAAGAAATAAAAATTATTATTAATAGAAAATTATTAATATTATTAAACAGAAAAATTACTTTTAAAAAACTTATTTTAATTTAAATTCCACAGCCAATAAGCAAATTTCAAAAATGACATCTGTAGCACCAATTATGACATTTGTAGCAATAATGTGATGTTTATACCGTTGCTACGTAACTTTACATATATTTAGCATGAGCTAAATACCTTCAGCTAATTTGGTTAGCTAGAGCTAAAAAAAATGTGTGATAAAGTTGCTACAAACGTCAAACCATTTAGCTCTAGCTAAATTAGCTGCGGCATAATCGCGGCATGTGATCACTCAAGTTGACAAATTAAAAGTGTTTGTTAATTTCATTGTTAAAGAGGTGGTTTCAAAGAATTAGTTTAATAAATGGGTTCCTTCAAACAATACAATTTAGGATTAGAGCAAAAATATTTAAAAATTTATAAATAGATATGTTAATAGCAAAATAATGGGGAAAAATTAACTGAAATTAATGATTTTTTAAAATTAGGATTACGAATCAGGTAATTTCTTTGTATTTTACATTAGATTTTATTTTACATTACTATTGTTTGGTTGTTTTTATGTTTTTTAATTGTTATGTTAAATGAAATGTTATATTAAATATGAATAAAGAATTCCTAATTATTATTTGTTTAAAATTAAAATACTTGTGTTTGTTTCCAATAATTTTATTATAAGAACTTTCCCGTTCAAATTTTAAACAGAAATAAATATAAATATTAACATTTTTGTATAAAATGTAATGTACTCCGTTTTAGTGTTAAACAATCCGTTTTAAATTTTGCCGTACTTTTGAAAATTTTAAAACGACAGCGCTTGAGTGAGTAGCACTATACTAAATTGCAGCGATGTAGTATTTAGCCGCTGCATTTTTGTACTGAACAACCGAACAACCAACCGTACTCTTTTGAAGAGTATAGTACTCTTTTCACAGTTTTTGTACTCCTCAAAATATCGATCTAGTTTTGTAATCTTCTGCAGAATCTGTACTCTTTGTACTCTTTTTAACATTAGATTTTTTTTTTTTGGTTTAGTTCAGATTCAGATTCAGACTCTCATCTAACTTTACACATAAATATCATTGCGTCGCGAAAGCGTAACAGTATAGTGTCTTCTCTATAATAACGGATATTTGGTCTAGTGAAAAAACACAAATTTCAATTCAATGCCTAACAGCACAAATTTATTTAAAAGTAAACCTGAAAGAAAAATGTCCAGACTTCTACAACTCTATGAAAAATAATAATGAAATTTTAAAAAAAATTCATGGGGTTGAAAAATATATTGACGTATGAATACATACTAAAAGAAGATATTGAGATATTTCTACGGTTTAATTTAACTTATTTTTTATTTTCTTAAGTTTTTTGTTTTTAAGTATTTCTGTTATTTTTTTTTTGTTTTTAAGAATTTTAAAGATAAGATGTTTAAGGGTACATTTTTTTATATTATAGTTTAGGTACCATTAAATTAAATTTATAAAAATATAAAATTTTGTTATTTTAAATATGTACATGCTATGTTGTTCTTAAATTTGAAATTCACATGATAATTTGTAAGCACAATTATTTAGAATAATTATTATTTCTAACTATAGCAACAATTTTATTTTAGAACTATCGTACGAACTTCAAATTTAAATATAGCCTGCATGTTATTTAAAATAACAAATTTTTATATTTTATCTGTAGCTAAAAAATTATCTAAAAAAGTGCTGAAATTGGCGCAGAAAATTAGTTTTTAGAAAGCAGTTTTAGAAATACGCGCTAGAGAAAATGCGCCTAACGATGCGCCTACTGTTGAATCAATGCGCCTAAAGATGCGCCTACAATTTTGTGAGAATGATAGTAAATTTAAAGGGGAATTGTGCAGAGAATTTTCCCGAGCTCTGTATAAATTCATACAATTTCTCTTCATATTTTCAGCATATTTCTCTGCGCAGATTCAACGTAGCAAAAGCGCATTTTTTTATCAGGGATGTTTCTATACAATATACGCTATTACTATACATGTAGTTTGATGTGAATAGTATAGATACATATGTATTTATATATGTAGCTATGTATAGCTAACTTCCCATCTAGTAGTTAGTATATTTATAATTTTATTTAACCATAGATATATTACAAATAATATGAAACCTTGTTGTTGTTTGTTGTTTCTCAGGGGGGGCGTTTAACCACCCTTACACCTAGGGCCTGCGACCCGTTGTGCTCCCCTGCTCAACGATCCGCACACTACCTACAGCGTCTCGTCGAGCCACTCTATATCCTTCATGAATCTCACTAAGTCGCCCTTATTGAGCATTCTCACTTCGGAAAAGTTTTCCCATATGTCTTTTCCCAAGGTGTTTTGCCTTTGGTTTCTCAGGTTTGGGCATTGGCACAGAACGTGAAGTACTGTCTCTGCCTCCCGCCCACATCCCCTGCATAGGTTCGACTCCGTTAGGCCTATTCTTTCAGCGTATGCTCTTAGCAACAGATGTCCTGTGCTAATTCCCATAAGTAGTCTCATCCTTTCTATCCAGTTTTAGAATTTTCTGAGTCTCCCTGCCATTTGGTTCCCCCCAGAATTCTTTCGTATGTATTGATCCTGGGGATTGCCACCAACTATTCCTAGCACTGGCCTTAGCCCAGTTCCTTGTAGTTAGCTTTACCGCCGAGTACGGCATACCTACGTCTACTATATCAACTAGCTGTCTGTTTAATGCAGATTTTGCTGGCGCGTCTGCGATTTCGTTACCGGGACAGCCTGAGTGAGCCGATATCCACTGCAGCTTGACAGCGTTTGTTTCCCCCAGCTCATTTAAGGCTTTCCAGCATTCAATTGATTTCCTCGATTTGTGCAACCCGTTCTCCATCGTTCTCACAATTGATTTGCAGTCGGTATGGATATTTATGATCCTACCACTGATTCTTTTCCGCAGAAGCTCTTTGGCCGCGCTTTCTATTGCGATAGTTTCGCATTGACGTACAGTTGCGTGTGGCGCCTGTGAAATATGAAACCTTTACCTTAAACTTTTTTTTGACCTTTTTTACCTTTAAACCATATTACAAATAATATTAAAGCTTAAACCTTTTTTGACGTTTCGAAAATTCGACCTTGACATTAAAAATGTCAGAAATTTGCCTGCATCATATCAACCTGACAACATAAATATTAAGGGCATGGAAATGGATTCATTTCTGAGCTAATGCCTAATGCTTTAAACACCTCTATATTTTGACTTATGTAATTAAAAATTTTGACGTATTTTTCTACGAGTATAAATAAAAATTATCATCACGGCTAAAATAATTTCTTTTAGATTACTCAATGTATTGCAATCACATAGACAAAAAATAAATAATTTAATAGTGGAGCTGATGTCGGACCAAAAGAAAAGCGAAAAAAATAAGGGTACGTAGTAAATAAAAAGTGACTATGGATCAATTTATTTGAGAAGATGTATGGTATCTATGGTAAGGTTCCGTTTCCGTTTTGTTTAAATCTAGCTAAATTTCTTTTTTCTTACAAATTGGAGAATTCAATTCGGTTTCTAATCAAATGAAATCAAAATAAGTATTTTCATATTTCTTTAGTTGAGAATTCAGATTTAATGTCGCAAAAACTTTAGAAAACATACTAATTAGCCAATTATGATTTAGCTTTGGAGTTTTGATAACATATCTAGTGTTTTTTATTAAATTTTTTATTTTTATGGCTCCTTTTCTTTTTAAGTAAAATATGTCATAGAAATGCATAAATCAATGATCATAAAACATTATTTTTTTAATTTTCCGTAATTTTCAACTTTAATTAATTTCTAAAATGTACCACGTCCGATAAGAAAGAAAAAGGCCTAGTATCAAAATCAAGTTTATAATGTCGTATATTAAATGTAACTTAAAGGACTTAAAGTAATGTAATAAAAATAATAAACTAATGTACTTACGTCACATCCTAATATCTCTACATAAAATTTTTCTGGGGAATTCCCTGTTTTAATTTCATACAGCATACTGCATACATATGTAGTATGTATTTCTAAAATAGATATTTAAATCTCCAAGTTTTAATAGATTTTGGGAACTAATTATTAAATTATGTATATTTATGTACAAAGAAACTGGTAAAGAACATAATGAAAGTAGCTCAGATGAAGAAGCGGGAATTAGTGGAACTTCTGGTTTATCTATGAACCTAATAAAAAAATTTTTTGCTGAAAAGCTAAGTTTTCATGAAGGGAATGAAACTGAAGTGCCTAACAAGGTAACCAATTAATATTATTTTATTCGTGGAAAATTTTAAATTCAATAATGAAATTGCTTTTTAAGGTAATTGAAGAATTAAATTTCGAAGGTTTAATTAATCATTGGAAAAATGATGGTATTAAAAATATTATAACAATGGTAGGAGCTGGAGTCTCAACATGTAAATTAGTCACGGATCAGATTAAGAACTCAAATTATACTAATTTTTATAATTTTGTTATCTATATTTCTAGCTGCTGGAATACCAGATTTTCGTTCTGATGATACTGGTTTATATAATAATTTAGAAAAATATAATCTTCCATATCCTCAAGCAATATTTGAATTGAACTATTTTGAAAACAATCCTAAGCCATTTTTTGTTTTAGCTAAAGAATTGTACCCTGGTACATTTAAACCTACTCCATCGCATTATTTTATCAAGTTATTAAATGAAAAAGGTTTATTAGTTCGACATTATACTCAAAATATTGATACATTAGAGAGAATAGCCAATATTCCAGAAGAAAAACTTGTTGAGGCACACGGTACATTTTTTACTAATCATTGTTTACAATGTAATAAGAAGTATGATATGCAATGGGCAAAAAAAGCCATATTCAAAGACACTATTCCAAAATGTGAAGAGTGTGGCGATGTTGTCAAGCCGGATATTGTTTTCTTTGGAGAAAATCTTCCTAACCGATTTTATGAATTACCAAACGAAGATTTTAAAAATTGTGATTTATTAATTATTATGGGAACATCTTTAGAAGTTCATCCATTTGCTTCACTTGTAGATAAAGCTGGTAAAAAATGTCTTCGTTTATTAATAAATCGTGACAAAGTTGGGCAATCTGGGGGATTTCACTGGTTTTTAGGTGGAGTAAATTTAGCATATGATAGTAAAGATAATACTAGAGATATAGCTTGGATTGGAGATTGTGATGATGGAGTGTATGAGCTTGCTGATGGTTTAGGTTGGGGGCAGGAATTAAGAGAGATGGTACAAAAGGAACATGAACGGATTGATAAAGAGGCAAAGGACAATAAAGAAAAAGAAAATATAAAAAAGGAAGATAAATAAAATTATAGTTTCAAATTTATGACAAATTTCCATCAATATTTTAATACATATTTATTTTTTAAATTCTATAAGCCAAAATTTATGATAATTTCTTGAGGTTATACATTTTTTAAATTAAAAAAAATATATTGCTTATTATGTAATATATAAACAAATTTTATTTTATTTACTTTAGTTAGCGTAAATAAAAGTCGATAATTTAAAACACGTAATTCTAAGTAGTAAGAATGCAATAAAATTTAATGTTTTAATTCATTGATTAAATATTTATTTTTAATTATCTTATTCTTGAGCATCAGAAATACCATCACCACTAATTGTAAACATTGCTTCAGATTCCGGTAAACATGGTGAATCATAAATTTTGCAAATTCGCGTATCGCCTCTACCTTTTTTTAAAAATAAACGTGTTGTTGAAGCATGTGCAATAATATTGCCACCAATTGGTTTCTTTGGGTCAGATGCGAAAGTTGGCATAGCATCTACTGATGCAACTACTTGATTAGTTATAAGAACAGCTACACCAAACTAAGTAATATATATGTATACAAATAATTAAAGGTTTTTTTTAAATAAATTTACCTCATCAGCTATTCTCAATAAAAGTCTTAAAAATCTAGCTAAATGCATTTGTCGTGGTGCTAATTCAGCTCGGCCACAATAATCCGTTCTATATAAAGCGGTTGCACTATCTATTATTAGTAAAGCGTATCTAAACGAATATAAAGAAATTGTATTCGTATTTTTTAAACATTTTTAATTATACCTTGATTCAATCATCATGGCAGAAGCTGTTGTCAATAATTGCGTTTGATGATCCGTATTAAACGCACGAGCATAAGCAACATTGTCTAAAACATCTTCACCAGATAACTTATAACGTTCTGCTACTGCTAGTAAACGTTCTGGTCTAAAAGTTCCTTCTGTGTCAATATATAAACATTTTCCTTCGCCACCGCCTTGAGATATAGGTAACTGACAAGTAACAGCTAATGTATGACATAACTGAGTTTTTCCGGTACGAAATTCTCCAAATACTTCAGTTATAGAACCAGTTTCCAAACCTCCACCTAATAACTTATCTAATTCTTTAGAGCCTGTTGTTAACATTATAATTTCTGAACGTTTTTGATGAAGAGCTGAGGCCGTAGTAAAGCCCATTGGAACTAATTTAGAAGCCTCGGTTATAATTTTATCTGCTTTTGCATCTGATATTCCTTTTACTGCTAATAAGCTTTTTTTAGGAGTATATGCAATTGATTCTATAGTGTAATAACCAGCATCTTTCAGTTTTTTTATATCACCTGTTGTAATTCCATTTCCCTGAAAAAAAAAAGTTATTTATCTTTCATTTTCGTAGTATATTTGACGAATGTAAATATTTTTTAACTTTTTATTTAATTCGTAACCTATTTCTTTGTTTATTTACCTCTAATTTTTCTAACGTTTGAGGTCCTAAGTCTTCATATTCATCACATTCTGTTGTTGTAACAGTTGTAATTGAACGTTCTTCCATTGCCGACATAATAAATATATTTATTAGTATTTAAATATATTTTTGAGCTATTAGAAATATATTTCTGGAATGATTTCACAACCTTCCCGCAAAATTGTTTTGAATTTAAAATATAAAAATATAAATATTAAAGAAAACAGTGCTGCCATAATTTCACTATTGATTTGCAAAATGTCATAAAATCAAAAACCATTATTTTAAACAATTAGCGATTTACCAAACCATTCTTAAAAGTGAACTATTATTAATGTGTATGAAGCATAACCAGGTCTTCTAAAAATTAATGTAGGTTATGGTATGAAGTCATTATTTAGATGTGTTTAGTTATAAAGTGTTACTTTATTAGTTATGTTCTAAAAAAAATTTCTGTTTTCGGGATTTTTTTTACAGAATTAAAATTCGGAAGTTTTTCATTCGTGATTTTTTTTTCAGTAAAGTGTCAAAGACCCAATATTTTAGATACAAAGTTACCCAAACCCCCGCTAAACAAATTATTGAAATCCTGATTTTGTAACCAACTATAAAATCCTTCCTAATTCAGAATTTCACATATACATATACCAAATACAAATATTCTGGAAAAGGGTATAATCTTGATTTTGTAACAAACTCTAAAATCTACGAATTTTCGTTATGGAATTTTTTTTTTTGGAATTTTTTTTTTGGAATTATTTTTTTTCGTTGTTTGGAATTTTGTAACTTTGGAATTTTTTTGGAATTATGACACTATCCCATATTTCATATTTTGTTTACATTATTTTATTATATTTTATATATTATTTTTGACCTGGCCTGGGTTTAAACCCGAGACCTTTCGCCTTGAATTTGTGTCTAGTTGTCCCTTACAGATTCTTTGTTTATTTTCATTGTTTATATGTATATCTCCCAATTTCTTTAATAAATTTGAGTGTTTTAATGAACTCGGAGCGAATATATCCGTAGGAATCCATCCAATTGATAGGAATTTGGCCACATTTGACAATTTCTCAATTTTTGAAAATTTTAAACTTCTCTAATATGAAATGGATACGATCTGCGTCTGACACAAATAATTTCCTAATTGCAGAAAATATTTCTTCTAATTTCGAGGCAATCTTTATTGATGAGTTCAATTCTCCCGATCTGTAAATCTGTATTATCTATGTGCAAATCTATACAATTAATTTTACTTGTTTACTTTAAAAAACATTTTAAAAATTTCAAACATATGATTGAAGATTTTTTTAAATTATATTACCCTATATTATGACAATATCCAATTTAATCAGCTCATTACTGGCAGTACTTAATACAAATGTCATATGTAATTTCAATTAGTTTTTATTAAAATAAAATAAAAACAAAGTGTAAAATTATTTTATTTTTATGTAAATACAATAAAATCAAATGACTGAAAGTAAAGATAATAAAACTTCTGATATGGATGCGCTTAATTCGGGTGAATTTAATACAGAAAATCCAAAGGAAGCATATTTTCAGGTAATAATTAATATGAAAAAATTTTTCACTTTTACTTTTTTCACTTCAAATATGAATTGATTGCAAATTTCTGTTGTGAAAAATTTATTTCTAAACAGTATTAGAAATAATTATAAGTAATTTTATAATCATGACGAACATACCATTACTTATTAAAGATTATTGTAATGGGAAAAAAAGTAATGTCAAAGTTTTTAATTTTAAGTTTAGATTTATTTTGATGAATATATTTTAACGTTATTTAAAACTGTTACTTTATTTTTAAGGCATTAAGAGCATGGACCAATCAAGCGAGGATGGCAAAATCTGCTAACGCATATTTTCCATATTATTTAATGACAAATTATTCTCAGTTATTTCAACAGAACTTAATGAACACGTCATCCCATACAAATAATTTTACTGGTACAAATAATAATATAAGATTAAATGATATTGATGGTAGATTGAATGATTTTGTAGATGTAGAACTACGTCAGGAACAAAGTAGTAAATTTAATATTTAAAAATACTTTTATTATATATTCATTCTTACTACTTTTTAGTAATAAATCAAAATGGGGGATATGAATTTGTGGTAGCACCTTTTTGGAAAAGGCTTTTAGCAGAAATGATTGATGTAGCCATTTTGTTACTCTTAAAATTAATTATTACATTTTTAATTGTTGATCTTTTTGATTTAGATTTGTAAGTTTTTTTCTGTGTAATTTAATGAAAATATTTTTTGAAAAATATGAAAATTATTTTTTTAGAGGCATTGATTTTGATTTAGATGCTTTAAAAAAGTCGATCGAAGATGATTATACAGAATTTTTGTCATTATCATCCGATCTGCTATTTCTTGAAATTGTGACAAAAGTGGGCGTTTGTATATATGAGGCTTTTTGGACAATGAATGGTAATCTTTATGTTGGTGGTGCTACACCAGGTAAAGTTTTGCTTGGATTAAGAATAGTTTATGTAGAAGCAGTAGTGCCATTACAACCAGGTGGTTTAAATTTAAATAACGGTCAACCAATGAGAGCATTATTATATCCAGCATCTAATCTTGGTTTTCGACGAGCATTTTTACGTGCCATAGCTAAAAATATTCTAATGGCATTTTTGTTTCCAATGTGTTTTATAATGATATTTTTCTTTTTCAAATCAAATCGTACAATTTATGATTTATTATCTAAAACTATTGTAGTTGAAGAAAATCATGCTCCTGTCTTACGAAGACGTTAAAATGAATAAAGATATATATGTTAATATATATTATTGTGATTGTAATGAAAATTTTTAACCAAAATTATTTAAGATAATTTTTATGTAACAAAACAATTAATGTAAGCAAAATTTAATAAAAATATGGTATTAAAAAAATTGTTTAGTATTTAAATCACTTAATTACAGAAAATAAATGAAAATTTTTTTTAAATGAATTAAAAACTCTAAAAATATAAGTAATTCAAATCGGTTTTACTTCAAATTCTCACTTCATTTAACATATAGTTTTCTTAATATGAACTACGAAAATAACTACATAACTATTTTTTAAAGCTGATCAACGAATCGTAACATTTTTATCAAATTGAAAGATTGGAAAGGTCATTATATTTTATCATTTATTTTTTACTTCCATCGTTGATGATTTGTCATCAATTGATTCTACTGTATCATTTTCTTTGCTTGCAATATTTTCATCTAATCTCACCATGTTTTCTAAATCTGAATTCTCATCGTCATCTTCATTATTGCCTATACCACTTTTATTGTACACAGATGGATAATTACTAAAACAATCTTGCATTGTTTTAAAAGCATCATAACAGTCCGATCCTTTGGGTTCAGCTTGACTTAAAATATATTTTTAATTAAAGTTTATTAATTTTATTTAAAACCAACCTGTAATGAAAACATGAAAAAGCATCTCTAAATTCTACTCCACAGGGCCCAGTTGCCATACCACCTAAGCAAGGGCAATTCCAATTTATTTCACCATCTGGTAAAATAAGGCCAGGTGCTGGCTCCGGTGGAGGTAAATCTATTTTGCTGGGAATAGCATGATCTTCTTTTGTGGCGAATATTACTTTATCTTTTCCAAATTCCTTACACAATGACATTATTAATATATATAGTTACGCAAAAATGAAGTTATTATAGGAGAAGCACTTTTGACTTGAAAATGGCAAGGGACACCTTGAAATTTTGATATCAACGTTATAGATGCTCGAGTTTTAACGTAATAGTTTTCAGGTACTCTAATAATTGCTTGTTTCTTTTCTTTATCAAATTTTATAACATCAACAGTTGTATTACCACCGATTTCTCCAAAGTTATGTTTTAAAGAATGTTCAATACTACCTTTGAAAAATAAAGGAGAAAAGTTTTCAACTTCTTCGGCAAATTTTCTAAAATATATTTTTTTTATTAATAAAAATTTAATTAAAAGTTCAGAGTTGTTTTCTTTTTTTGGAATGCTGTAGATTAAGAAAAATAAAGAAATAGTGATACAATGAAACTAACACAATTTAGTTTTATTATTTTTACAAATATAAATTTTGTACTTACATTGATATATCCAAATAAAGAAATCCAATCATAATACCATTAATAAAACTTAAAACAATTTCATTTTGCTTTACAGTATTGCAATATTTTTTCTATAAATTTTAAAGGTTATGGTATGATATGATCAATAGAAATCAATAGACATTTTAGACATTCAAATTTAAAATGACAATTTTTATTTATCTTTTATGAGGGGTGTGATCTTCTTCAAAAAATTTTTTATTAAACCGAAAATTAATTTGCGGTATTTGTTAAATTTTTCTTTATTATAAAAAAACTTATTAATTTGTATTAACAATAACAATTTAAAATTTTAATAAATGCTTAGTGATTTATTGTGTCATTTATAAGGCAATTATGCAACAATTTCCTAGTTTCAAAAAAAATAATGGTTTTAAAAAACTTAATGGTAAAATTAAAAGTATGCAGTAGATTTTGCAAACGAGTTGTTGATTGTGTATTGGTGAAAAATAACCAACGTACGTAATCAACATTTCCTAGAAACTTTTTTATCGAATCAATTAAATCCGTTAGTAAAGAGAGTAAAATATATTTATTTTAATAAATTAATATGTTAATATTTTTAATAATATATTTTAAACACTCCCATTTTTTTTATTAAAATTTGCGGCAATACTAAAATTTGACATTTAAAGACATTTTGTATTTATTACATTACAGCTTATTACATCTTTAAATTGTCAGTTTTAATTGAGAAATGTAACAAATGTTAAATTCGTGAAATTTCTTGTGAAAAATAAATGCGTTTTTAATTTTTAATAATAAAAGTATTTACCAAAATATAGTTTATCAATATATAAAAAGTATATATTTAAAATATATTTTAAATAAAGTTCATGGGATGTGCATTTTAATCTCTGTAAATAAAATGTGAAAACGAAAAAAAAGTTTTTCTTTGAATTTAAAGTTTACATTAAAAAAAATAAAATAAAATAATTTAGTGCCACGCAAAAATTACTAAAGAAAATTGATTTTATTGCATTTAAAAAAAAAAATTATATAATTTAATTAATGTGTTATTTTTTTTATTTAATATAAAAATTTTTTTATACATATATAAAAAAAAATTATCATAATAAAACCTTGAAAGATTTTGTGCTAGAGTTCAGTTTTTTTTTTATTTTGTTTAAATTCAAAAAATAAAGAATTTGTCAAAATTTCACTTCAATTAATTGGATTAATACAAAATGGGTAAAGAGAAACCACCGGTTCTGGCGATTGGAGATGAGGCTGCCATTATAAAACCAAAAGAAAAAAGAAGGTTTGTTTAATAGTTATTATTTAGTAAAAGATAATGAATATATGCTCTTTAAACTATATAATATATATAACTATAAGTAACTAATAATATCTACCTGTTTAATTTTTATATATAAATTCTTCTTTTTTTTTTTTATGTAATTGTAATGTACAGTTTTATAATTGTTTAAGTTTATAAAGTCATAAAAAGCACCCACATAGAGTATAACACTATCTATATTTTGGTAAAAGTGCAAATGAATTTGTTTTTTATCAAAAAATTATCTCATAAAATAAATTTTAAAACCTTTAATTTTAAAAATAATCCCTACCTATAAATTAAATATTAATAATTATTATTTTTCGTAAAGTTCAACCAAATACATATTTATTTTCATTTTTTTGTTGTACCTATTTGGTATTGGATATAAAAAAAAAAATTTTACAGAATTTTTTGTTTTTAAATCAATATCATGATTTTTATACATATAATTAAATCAAAAAAAAAAGGTTTTTGATTCTTAAAAGTAATACAATAATATGTAATATTTATAATTTTAAAAAAGATGCTAATTCAAGCCAAATTAAGTAAGAGAAATTTTAACCACAACTTAAATTTGTTAATTAGGTAGGTACATTGCATTTAACTTTTAGTTAATAAGGTTTTCATATAAAATAAAAAATCATTATGTATTTTGAAGCAATTTTAAAATATACCTATTTATATAATAATAAATAATTTTTTTTCTGTTTTTATTTCATTGTATTTTAAATTTGAATTTATTGAGGCTTTATTTTTTGAAACAAATAAAGAGAAAAATAACTCAATTGATGTCCGACGTCTGCTTTAAGAAACATCATTCGAAATTTTAATTTTATTTAAATTTAATTCATTTGTTTCTTATGTAAACGCTATAGCTATATATGTAAATTAAAGAAAAATGTATACATAAATATGTATATAAAAATTAAAACAACAATAAATAATAAATAAAATAGGTCGTCGACTGAGTTGTTATATTTTTGTTGTTTTGATATTCTGCCCTTTGTTAAGTACATTTATATTTTGTTGTGTTCTCTCATTTTTATTTTTATTTTCTTTTTCTTTGCCATTAGTTATTTTTTATTTTAATTATATTACGTAGCTAACCAAATAGTTAATATTACTTATACTTAAAACAACAAAAAAAAAAGAAAAGATTTTCAAATGAAAATATTGTTGAAATTATGAAAATAAATTTTATACATTACAAATAAATGTTAAAATTCATAATACGAGTTTTGCCATTAAGAAAAATTATTAAAATGTTTAGAGAAAACATTTAATTGTAAACATTTTAATAAGTACATATGTACAAATATAAGTACTTATTGCCTTTTTGTTGACTCGTTTACTTGAAGTAAAATTTTAACTGTTTTATTTAAAATAAATTATAAGTAGATACTTATAAGTACAAATTAAATTTGATTCCTTTTACTATAGTTCTTACGAAATGAATTACTTATTTGAATTAATTATTTAATTTGTTATTATTTGAAATTAATATAATAATTTATAGTTAATTTATATTAAGACCAAATAATATTTGATTTTTTACCTGAATTTTAGTAAGTTTAATAAAATATGAATATTTATGTTATACTTTCATTAATAATTTACTTAAATGCAGAACTTTAAAATGAATAAAATATTACTACATATTAATAAGTAGTTTATTTTAAAACAAAACAAATGTAAGTACCTAAGTACTAACTAATTATACTTTTTTTTTTTAAATCATTTTTACTTAATAGAGTGGAAACACATGTTTTTTAATTTAGCGGTAAATACGCTACTATTTACTAACTCATATAATATCTTGCAATTGAAATTAATAATAATAAAACGTAATGGAAAAATAATTTTAATTAAATATACCTAACTTTCTATTAAAAGGTCAATTTGGTCAAGGTTATTTTTAACATATAATAGATAAAAGAAAAGAATCATGGCACCGTTATATTTAAATTTCTCAAATTCTACTGCATCAGTAGACGTACTAAAAAAATACATTAGTTACTTAAGTATTACTTACTTATTACTTAAGAAATAATATTTTTTATAAGCACAATTTTTATTTATCACACAGTTGAAATGCTCCTAACTATGTACCTATTTATAATACTTAGCTTCCCCTTTTTCCACAATTTTGTTTAAACATTTAAGTAAGTATCTTCTTAAATGTTTAAACAATTTTGTGGACAAATTAATTTCGTTTAACTAGCTATTTATATTTAAAAAATATTTCGTCACGCACTACCAATGAATACAACTTGTAGTTTGTGTGTTTCTTTCTTTTTGATCAGCCAAATTTCAATACCGTATAACAGAACGGATTTTATACATGCATAACTAAATAAAGTAATAATATATTTTATTTAATATTTAAGTAAGTACTTATATGATACGTTTTTAATTGTTATTAAAGTAGTTATTTTTTTTTTCCCAAATTTAGACTTGATGAATAGTGATTTTAAAATATAAAATGTGATATTTATTTAGCTGAAAATGAAATATTCATAATACATTTTTCTTTCGAAATATAAATATTTTTATTTTAAAAACTTTACTTATATTTAAAAAAAAATTTTATTAACAAAACTTTTTGACTTGTTAAAATATTAAGAGTGGCTTTCTACGTTTAACTAAGTATTTGTTCTTTCACTATTTTATACGTCAATAATTTATATTACTTATGTATGTATCTAATTGAATTTTTATAAAATATCATTTAATTTACTTATTTGTATAAAAGGGAACCCATTTTGTGTTCTTTTTCAATTAAATTATCAGATTATTCTTAAATAAGTATTTATTAAATTAAAGTCTTTCTTAATCAGATTATAAGTTTTAATTTATTTTGTTTCCCTTTTGGCGCAAAATTTTCTAGTATAATTAGATACTTATTTATTTAATTTTCAAAAAGGTTTAACAGAGACTTCTAAAAATAAATAAATAAAAAATCTATGACAAAGTAATAATTACTTTATTTAAGCAAAAAATTAAGATTAGCTAATAAAAATGGAGTTGGTCATTTAAAAAAAAAAACTGAAGTTTGACTTTTCTTTCTTTTATTTTAGTAATTTTTAATAAGTTGAAAAAAATTTACTGCGGTGACGAAAAAATAAAACAAATATTGCTACCTTTTTTACAAATCACAATTATGAGAATATTATTCAAGTTTGTCATTAATTTAGATTAAGTTATTTGAAATGAATACAGAAATTGTTTTAACAGAATAAGTACTAAAAAAGTATATTTTTCATTGCTGATAACAATTTTAATGAAATTTGAAGCAACATAATCGCTTAGAGATTTATTAGTTACTTATTACTTATTAGTTTAATTAAACTAATATTTAAATAAACCGGAAAGAAAAAGTTGTAAGGTATAGTTAGTATGTACATTTAGTAGGTTTTTATTTCATATTTTTTTTATTGTCTCTTCACTTAGTCATTACTTAATAGTAAATAAAATGAATTAATCATTATAGTCATTGTCTCATTGTCAAAAATTTTATGTAGCCCCTATTTATGGTAAAATTTTGATAAATGTTCATTACACTTTTTTTAGTTTGCCACAAAATTTTAGTTTTCTGAGTAAGTAACAATTTATGGATTAGTACACGGCTTTAATAGTAAAGTAATTTAATATGTACTTAGGTATTTTGAATACAAAAATTTTATTTTATATATGTATACTTAAACATAATTTGATAATTACTACGTTATAAACACTTTTTTTTTAAATTTACTAGATTAGTACATATTTAATAAAAATAGTAGTTATTCAATTTTCATTTAGGTTTAAGTATTAATTTTTGAGTAGACATATAACTTTACATATAGTTACTTAATTAATGTGTATTAAATTCTAATAATTTTAAAAATTTTAAAATCTATTAAGTATTTATGCGAATGAAAAATAAAAAAAAAAATACATTTAAGTAAGTAGTTATATTTAATTTAACTTATGTTTTTGTCTTTGATTTTATTATTTATTTAATTTATTTAATTTTCTTTTTTTAAGAATAAGGCCACTTGTTTTGTTTTCATATTAAAAAAAGCACAAAAACAAAAACAACATTGAAGTAAATAAGTATGTCTGTTATTTTTTCGAATTATTTTACTTGTTCGCTTTATATAAACTGTGAAAAATTTAATATTTATTATTAAGTAAGTATAAGTATGCATATGATAAATATGATTTTAAAACAATAAAATCGTAAAATATGATAATTAATTAAAATATAATATCTGGTAATATGCTTGTAAATAGTATAGTTATAGTAATTTGTTGAAAGTTACTAACTACTTACTTTTACTTACTTATAACTTTCTGAGTCTGAACTTACAATTACAAAAACTATGTGTAATGGAATATATTTAAGTACTTATGAAAAAAAAAATTGATTAGTGAATTTTGGTATTTTTTTTTAAAAGAACAATTTAATTTTATGAATAGAGTTGAATATACCTATTATATATATATATTTTTTTTTCTTAATGCATTATTTCTCTGTCACATAAATGTGAACAAGAAATTACACAGCCTTTTCTTTTCAGGCGTGGCTGTAAATGTCGTAAGAGGGAATTATTTTTACGATGTGTGTAGAATTCGAACCCAGACTCTCTCAATGTTTATACGCTCTTATCCACTAGGACACCGAGGCTTCAATACTAATTTTTACTCAAAACAAATTTTTTGTATGAAAAAATTTCTCTGTCAAATTTTTATTTATTAAGTACCAATATTAAATACATCCTTTTAATAGTCATTTATTAATTATTGAATGTAAATTAACATTTTTGTTTTAAATTTCTGAAAAAAAAAAAATCATTAATTTATGTATGAAATTTGAGTAAGTAAGTACTTACTATATATCTGCAGCCACTATTAATGTTGGATGAATGTTTATTACTTAATTTTTATTAAACATTTATCAACTGATATGGGTAATGCTATTTTATTTGGTACCACAATAAGTACATTTTTCGTTTACAGAAGTAAGAAAGTAGTTAATTTGTATAAATAATAAAATTTACTACATTTACCTTGCGATTCCAGTTACTTATTATATAATATTTTTTTGTATTAAGTATACTATATACATAGTACATACATACTTATACCAATATTAATATTTAACAGCTGATTCGAATAATTACATATGGATGTTATTTGTTTAGGTCATTATCTTTAATTATAATTTAGCAGTTTTCAGCCACACACTACGTATTATAACATTCCGCTAAGTTTTGAATACAAGTACAAATGCGGATACGATTTTTCTATTACAAAATCTACATTAACATATAACATATATATGTATGTTTAGAATCATGATTTTTTTTTGTTTTCTTTTGATGGAATCAAGAACTTTTAAGTATACCATACGAATTTTTACTAATTTAGATGTCACGGTAAAATATACTTAAATTAAATTAAATCTTAAAGTGAATTAAAAAAAACTTATTTACTTAGGTACTTATATAAGTAAAAACTTAATTTTTGATACATTGAATAATTTTAATAATTTCTAGATTTAACTTATCAAGAATATGAATATCTAAATTAATTAAGTACAAAAGAAATTGAATAAAAAAAATTATTAAAAGTTATTTTATTAACATTAAACGAGAAATGAATTATTTTTGATAGAAATATTTAAAATATGTTCACATTTTGTTTAACTGGATAAAATTAAATTCTTGAATGGAATTTTTATTCATACATTTTTTATAAGTATGTTAATGTAACTAAAATCGTGTGCTATTAATTTACTGGTTTTTAGCACATTAAAAAAAAAAAACATGTAAAATTTACTTATGTACTTATTAGTTTTATTCTGTCCATTAATTCAATCGTTTTTAAAACTGTTAACTAAAAAGTTTAAAGTATACCACTGAAATTTTAACCTTGGATAGGTCTTATAAAAAAATTTATACTTTCCAAATAGATTTTTGTGGAAAAATTGTTTTATGTAGCCCCAGTCATTACGGTGCTAATGTGCTATACAGACTCACAAAATTAGAAAAAGCTCTACTTATTTTCAAGTGTATATATATATCTCAGGTTCTACGTACTTAATATCCCCCTCTCCCCTCTGTTTAAGAAGGGGCCCAAATTTGATATTTTTGGGGCCTGTATTAATTTTTGGAAAGTAAAATGAGAAAATTAAAACTGAAACATTATATTTTTAAATGTGTTAACAGCTTTTCTTAACTTAACTCAAGTCAAAGAAGTTTCTTTAAAACTGAAGAATGTCTTTGTTCTAAGTTCTAAGAAAATTTACAAATTTTGGTGCAAGTGACAATAAATTCTAAACTTTTTTTTTTATTTATTATGTGTTTTAAAAAATTGTACGTCTTTAAACACCATTGGTTTTATATTCTGCCTTGTTTTCTTTTTTTTTTTTGTCCTTTCTGTTACTTATATAATTAATGATTCAATAACGTATTATTTATTCTATTATGTATAATTTTTATATTCGCTAGTTTTTTTTTTTATCTTTTTTGTATCATGTTTCTAGAGAATTTTTTTTTCGTGAGTCAAAAGTTTAAAGACCTTTCCTGTTCCATGACAATTTTGAAAAAAAAAAAAAAATAATAATAATTTGAAGAATGTATTATACTTAGTTAAGAGAGTTTTGAAATGTTTTAAGAATATTTACAGCAGTGCAGTAGTTATTAAGTGTTTATGCGATTTGAAATTTGTAAAATTATTTTGTTAATAATCCTTTTCGTAGTTATGATTATGATAAACTTATCTAATAAGTGTATATACAAAATTGTAATGGTTATGCAAGTGTATGTATATATAAGTATATAGAGTCAATCATTTAATATAAAATAGCCTTTAACACTTACTTACTTATATTCTTATATAAAATACAATTTCTTCTTTATTATTTTGCATTTTATTATAATTTGTTAGTTACATATAGTTTGTAAATTTTATTCTGCCTATTAAGTACTATAAAATAATTTAAATTTAATATTTAAATATGTAGGTATATACTTACTTAAGCTTATATTTAACAAGTAAGTAAGTAGAATTTTAAGTTTTCTTATATAAGTATATTGATTTTAATTGTGGTAGTATAAAATATTGTCAGTGAGTACAAAAGTATAAGTATACGTATGGATTGGGTCCAAATTACAAATTACCAAATAACAAAAACCAAAAATTTCATAATATTTTCACAAAATTTTAATTTCAAAATCCAAAATTGCGGGATTTCATTCTCTCACATTAAAGTACTAAGTACTTATTCCGGAGAACTTAAAAAAAATATAACTAAGTACATTTTCAACAAAATATTTAAAATAATAGTGCCTATAACTTAAGTACATTTTGAACAAAATATTTAAAATAGTAGTGCCTACCGCCCCCAAACTCTAAAATCTTTCTAATTATTTTCTACGAAAAAGTATGTTACTATTTATAATAAATCATTTACAATTTCTGTGAATGACAATGTAATTTAATATTTTGTTTAACTATATAAGTATATGTATAAATTTACATTTGGGATTTTGAAATTTAGGATTATGTGATTTGGGGTTACGAATTTGAGATTTGTTAAAATATGTACTTACTTATGTAAGAAAAATAATTAGGAAAGACTAAAGCTAGTTACAACGGTTGCCTCCAATATATTTAAATTTTTGATGTTGACTTGAAATATGTGTAAGTAAGTATGTATGTATATAAAAAAATAATTTGGAGAGATTTAAAAGTTAGTTGCAAAATCAGGGTTATATACACACTTTTTTCAGAATTTATAAATAATAAGTATATAATATATATATATATACTTATTTACCTACTTACTTATTATATTTAGAAAAAAAAATGCATTTTTTATATATTTTTTATTCTAGATTTTTTTTTTGAGGTTCTCCTAAGTACATACTTAGTATTTAAATGTGCGAGAGTAAGATTTCGCAATTCTTAGTTTTGTAATTTAGGATTGTATGATTTGGGATTTTATGATAAGATGAAAAATTTTTGAGATTTCGTGATTTCGTACCAATTTAAGAAAAAAAGGAATACACTTTGAATCCCTTAACTTTTAAATTAAGTTAATATAAGTAGTTATTTAGTTAACATATTATAGAAATATTTAGTTAACATAAATCCATGTATAAATTCTCTTTACTTACTACTTATGTAACTATTTGTTTCATTTATTCTTTGGTTTAAATTTAAAAATTTTTTGTTTATTTAAAGACTGTTTAATTATTATAAATACATACTTATATACTTAGTTATATAAACTATTATAGGCAGAAATAAATATAATATTAATCAACGATAAGTATATTTTTTTATTACATAAGTATATTTTGTTATTTCGCATATTAAGTAGGTATACGTTTTTTTTTCCAAAATAATTCAAAGTCTGTCAAGTCAAGTGGCAATATATAAATTTTCTTTAAATTTTGACAAACATTTTCAAATTAAATACTTAATTTTTTGGGTCAAAGACTCGCCAAACAAACAAATTAATTTTTAAATCGAAATGAAAATTTATCCTTATTGATGCTTTTTTTTTGTCATAGTTTTATTTTAATTTTTTTTTTTTTGTGACATAAAAATATTCGCGATTTCTTTTTACACTTAATTTATAAATATTAACAAAAAAATTGCATTTAAAAAATTTTTAAAAATTTACAAAGAATAAAAATATTTAAAGTGATAAATACGCATAAATATTAATAAAATAAATAATAAGTAAATATTAAAGAAAAAGAGAAATGAAATTTAAAAACAATTTTTAAAAGTGAGATGACCTCCTTGCATTTCTTATTTTTAGATTTTGTTTGTTTGTATATATTTTGTAATGTACAGAATACAATCAAATTTGTTTTTCTAAATAAAAAAAAAAAAAAAAATTTGAAAAAGTTGTTTTCCAAAATACAAAGAAATAAATAAGTAAATAATAATAAAAAAAAAAAGTAAAAAAAAAAAATAAAAAACAGAAATTTATAAGTTGCTGATAAAAAATAAAATTTTATGAATACTTAGTGGGGCGATTTAATTTGTTTTTTTTTTGTTTTAATATTTCGTTGTTCAATTCATTACTAATTTCTGAATTGTGTTGATAACATATACATATGTACATATACTTTTGGGAATAATATCATTTTCATATATGTTTGTATATATTTAGAACAAATTCATTTCATCTACTTGATTGGTATGATTAAGTTATAACCTGAATCAGATCAAAATTCTGTCGGCGGTCGACGAATGTCTCTAGTGAAATAGAAAAATCACGGTGGCGGCTGATGAAAACAGCTGTAAGGACAAAACAAATGATAACAAATGAAATAAAATCAAAACAAAAACCAAATATTTTATTAAATACAAAAATTGAAAGTGCAAAATATTAAAATAAATTTTAAATTTGTTAAAACTAAATACCTATCAATAATATTAAAACTTGTTTGAATTATTGTAATAGTACTTAAATGCAAAATTTATTTTTTAATTTTATAAAATTCACTCATGGCTGTTTTGAATATTTTGTTAGTTATTTTTTTTTTTAACGAGGGAAGATGGGAAGCATCGAAAGCCACCTAGGGAACTGCACGAAGTTCCTTTAAGGTAGTGTTGGGTTTAACCAACTAAACACCACCATCCTTTTAAACAAAACTTTAGGATGAGGCCTTTAATACAAAATGTATAGTTTGGTTTTAGGGATAAGGATGTAATAAGGATTTCTGGGAAAATAAAGATTAGGGAATTTGGGATTAAGGTGGATGGGTATGAAAATTTGAAGGGGAACTTCGAAGAAAGATGTTAATGTTCTTAAATCTTTTGATATTGTACATATATGAGTCACTAATTTTGGGAAACACATAGGATGGTATATGGTTCCAAATCCGCGATGTGCGCATGACAAACGAACTTCCATAAACTGTGTTACTCCATTTTCGGCCTAATGTACGTTTTGTAGATATTGAGAAAGTTATAAGAGGAGAAGTAGGCTTTGCAGCGATACAAAAAACTTGGCTATACCAAAAATATGATTTGACCAAATCAATTTTTGATTCAGCTCGATACCCAAAATGCTTAAGTCTGTTGAGGGTTGCTGAGCTTCACCTTAAAATACCAGATTCTGTATCTGTATTGCGATTTTCGCTAGGTCCAATAACATTTAGTTTTTTTGGTGTTATAATCAACTCTGTTGACTTCGTCTCATTTTTCGATTTATGCTAAATCATTATTTAGCTCACTGATAGTGAAATTTTAACTGTTGTGTTAATCTGGTAATTAACGTTACAGCGGCTATGAAATTCATAGCCGCTGGAAGCTACAAGAGTGCTGTCGTCTGCGAAACTGTGAATTGGATTGGAGGTTATTGAAAGGAGGTCATTAATAAATATTAAGAAGAGTGTAGGAGATAAAACTGATCCCTGCTGGACTCCAGCATTTATTTCATATTTGTCAGATGAATATTCATCGACCAGAACACGAATCGTGCGATTCGAAAGGAAATCTCCTTAGCATTTTGCCAATAAAGCATCATGCTCAATTCGGTCGAAAGTTTTATAAATATCCAGAGCCACAACATGCGATTCACCAGAGTGGTGAAGTCTGATTTTAAGCTTCTCGCAAAGCTATGTCATGAGATAACCGGTTGAACAACGCGCTGTGGACCCGTATTGTCGATCATGCAGCGAACCTTTGCTATATAGGTATTTCAAAAGCTTCTGCTTGATAACTTTTTCCATTAATTTGGAAAGGACCGAAGTAATAGTAATAGGCCGGTAGTTTGAGAGACGTTTTTGTCACCTTTTTTCGGAATAGGAGAATAGGAGAACTGTTTGCCGAACAAGTTCGTCTTTTCTTTAGAATTTGATACAATTTTGTTGTTTATATCAACAAGTGCAGGGAAAGAAGACCCTTTGGTATCTTCTTTTAAACTTTTGGCAAACATCCAAAAGGATTTACAATTCTTTGGCATATGGAGAATTTTACGTTTCAACTTTTGGTTGAATAAGAGTTTTAGCTTGTTGATAACTCTCTTCCTTCTGTTTCGAGCCACTATATAGTTGGCCCTGAGAGCCTCCGACCTGTTGCTTTGGTACTGTTTGAAAGCTGCCTCCTTTCTGAGAATGGCTTCTTTGCAAATGTGATTCAACCAAGATTTGGACAATGACCAATCGACAATGACCAAGATGAACACAATGAGCAATCGAAAGATTTGAAAAAGTTATTTAGACCCTCCCAGTTAGCAGAGCCATACTAATTTTTTAGGAGGGATCCCTAGATTGGGGATTATGCCTATCAGGAAGCTTGTGTTAACCAAGCAATGATCGGAACCTCCGAGGGGACAACCAACTATTTTTCAGGGTGGGTGGATAGAAACAGATCCAAGAGGTGACTCCCTTTATCAGCGCAGTCCGGGATCCTAGTGGGACTTTTGACAAGTTGAGAAAGATGGAACAGTGAAGAAAAAAATTCAACTTGTTTCCCAATAGAGTTTTGACTCGGAGAAGCGTTGCTGGAAAAGTGAAGCTAGTTCCTGTTATGGACGTTGAAATCACCCGCCAGAACAATTTCAGTTTCTGGAGATGAATTTAGTTGATCTGGTTGGATAGATTATCAATTATATAATAACCATTGCAGTTTCCTGTTCACAAGGGTTGGGTGATCTGTATAAGAAACAGAAATGCATGATATGCTTTTCAACAAAAGTTTTTACCCATACATAGTGGAAGTATGGGCTTGAATTTTGTTTTTGTGTAGAGTATTGAAAGCGATATCATTTTTAATATAGACAGCGATGCCTCTTTTGGGTACGAAATGTGAAATAAGTGAGTAGCCAGTAACATTATAGTTAAAATTGCTGGTTTAGCGGAATTTAAATGACATTCGACGGCATGGAAATTCGTTTGAAATCCGCGAATATTACAAAAATTAACGTTAAAATTAGTACTTAATTTTGTAAACAATATAAAATATTAAAACTAAAAAAAACTGGATAAAACTGAAAACTGGATGGAATTCTAATATTTATCTTTTAAACTCATGTCATGTCATGGCTGGTGAAGAAAAATATGAGATTAGCCGCGAACATCCGGCATTATTTATTGTGTACCTGTACACTGTATGGTAATACGTAAAATTATATATACATATAAGTATGATTAATATGTATATAACAAATGTTTGTGTTTTAAAAATAATAAAGTTTAAATTACGTTTTTACACAACACAATAGTTAGAAAAAAATAAAAAATAATACGACAAAAAATTCTAAATGTATTAAATAAAATTCTAGGATAAATTTAATCAATCATCAACATTAATAATAATATTGAATTAGAATTGATACTATGGAATAGATGTAGAATATAGAGCCCAGTAAAGAAATTACTTAGTAATAATTATTGTTGTTCGATCTTCTAATATAAAAACTATAGACGATAACTATGTAGACAATCCGATACAATTTAATGCTTTAAAAAATATTTCTAAAGATTATGTAGTTTATTTTTTTCATCTTACAAAATAATATTAACTATTCTATTACTATTATTATTATTTTTATACTTAACGTAGTTATATAGTAGTTAATGTAGTTATACAAACATCCTTACATTATTATTATTAAGTATTATTATTTATATTTATTTCATTAGATATTATTGTGATATATAATAGTTATTATATCTAAAATATTATTATTTGATTATTAATTTACATATTATTGAAAGGAAATTAAAAGACCTTACTTATTTAATTGATGTATTCTTAGACCTAATTCTTACACTAATTTAACTACTTAAACTAAGTAATATTCTATATAAAAATACATCTTATACGCATATATAGATTAAGTAATTAATATTAATAAGTGTTATCATAGAGATTTTTTATTCAGGTACTTTCAAATATTACATCTATTAAAAAGATTTCCTATATACATCTATTATTTATATATTCTCATTTTATAAAGTGATGCTAGCTTTTATGTTAAGCCTACTTATGGTTTAGTATAAAGAATGTTTCAGAATTAGTTCTACAATTTTATGCTATAACTTTTAACCGATAGCTGAGCACTTAACTATAAATATCTAATTAAATTTCATTATAAGTAACTATTCTTAGTAATTTTAAAAATTTATTGTAAAGCTAAAAAACTAGATTTTTATTTTTTGCGACGGTAGGTGGGAATTTCGAAAGACATCAATGAGATCAACGCGCGAATTCTTTTTGGTGGTGTTGAACTTTAACCAACTAAACGCCATTTCTCTTTTAAACCATACATTAGCTTAAAAGAACCTATGGTACTTTATATTGTATTGTTTTGTTTGGTGATTGGGAAAATAAGAATAAAGGAAATTGAAATTTTTTTTTAATACTTAAATATACTTATGTACTTATGGTTATTCTTTTTATTAAATAAATTATAACAACTAGCATATACTTATGTATTAAAATGTTTAAAAAATAGAAGTTCTTAATTAAATTTAAAAACAAAATTTTTTCTTTCTAATAATTGAAAAAAGAAAATGTATCATCATTTTAAATTGCCCCTAAATATTCTTTTGAAATATATGATTTTTTTTTTGTTTGAATTTTACAAATTAAAAATTTGATAAAAAGTAAAATGAAATATTTATGTGGAAACTATATAAAAAAAATTCATTCAATAGATAACCTTAAATAAATTTGAATTTTCTAATTTCCTCTTTTTTCTCCTTTTCGTCAAGGTCTTTTTTTTTTTTTTTTTTTTGATATTTCAAATATTTGTGCCCTTGTTCTTTATTTTTTTTTTTAGAGCTATAGAATATATTTTAATTGTTATAAAATATTTACTTATATGTACTTATATATATTGAACTTAAGTAAATTAATTTAATTAATGATTCATAAAAGGTATAGGAATAGAAATTAAAAAAAATTAATAAAAATCATATTTTTTTTTTTATTTTTTTTCTATGTATATATACATATTAATATATTATAAGATAAGCTTTGTTTAAAATTTAAATAAGAAAAATTTTATATACATAATAAAGAAATCAGCTTTTCTTGGTTAACTGCAAGGATACTAAAACAAGAATAATTACAACTAAGTACTCGGTCAACTAGTCCATGTTAATTAAATTTTCCTTCATTCATTTACCACCTTGGTTCATTTCTTTTAACTGATATATTTTAGTAACTAGTTATTTACTATAGATAGACTAAGTATTTAAGAATGTTTAGTTAAATTTACATTTATCACATTTAATTTACATACGCGTATTAGTTTTCTTTTTCATCTCTTTTTCGTTGCAAAAATAATATTGGAAAATTTTTTTTTCCCTTCCCACTCGTATAAGGAGCATAGAGTAGAATCAACAAAGTCATTTATTATTCATATTTGACTTAAGCTTCAGTTTCTGCAATCATTAATTTCACTAAATCGTTCATTACTCGGCTCCGGTTATTGTACAAGACTATATGATTTTGGCGTCGATATGGAAAATAACTTATATATTAATTATAACTCGTATCAGTCAAAATGATTAAAACTACCTTGAGTCAACTATTAATAACTATCATATGTAAACAAAAATAAAAATATTTTTTTTTTGTGAAAAAATTTCATGTTATGATCACTATTTATACAAATTTCACTGGTAAGATTTTATTAAAGAATTAACTTATTATCAAGGAAAAAAAAAATATATATTGCATTATAGATACATCAGTTATATATATATATATTTTTTTTTTATAATGAAGACGTGATAATCCGCATGCATTCTTATTTTTTATAAATTTTCGTTTTATTTTACGTATTAAACATTTCCGAAATGGGTTTTTTTTTTGTTTTTGGTTTAACCGCGACCGGATTATTATTATTTATTTATATTAGAAATTTTTTAAAATGATTCAACTAAGGTTTTTTTGTTTTCTTATTATAAAATCATCTATAAAAGCAGAACTGAGATATTGATTAAATAACAAAGATATATATTTAACGGTAGGATATTTGATATCTGCAAAAGCTATGCTGATTGCTATAACTATTTAACCTGATATAACTAACTATTTTAATATACTATAACAACACAAAGATGTACATAACAAGTAACTCTAATTTGTAGTTGTTAACTAAGTAATAACTATTAAATTAAATTTTGTATATTTTTTTATAATTTTCCATTGAAAATAAACTGTAAGGATCAAAATATACAAAATAACTGTTTACTTAGTACGTAATTTTTTTAAAATGATTAAAAGATTTTTTTTTTATGATAATTCTTACTTATTGTATATTTTAAATTTTTGTTATATTTATAAATTGTTATATTTCAATTTTTTTTTACTTATATAGGTAATCAAGTTTTTAAAAAGATATCATAAATATTTTGATGCAAAAGATTGGTTTACTATATATACATTTTCAAGATTTACCACTACTATTAAATTTAAGAATTAAATGTAAGATGCTCAGTATGAAATTAAGATACTTTATATCGATTTGCTTTCCAATAACCAGTAGTTTTTCATAAAAATTAAAAAAAAACTACCTAAGACGTCAAAATATTATTTTTTAAAATATTAATAATATTATTATTATTTAATTTAATTAATTAATTTGATCTAAATATAATTACTTAACCCATTTATATGTAGTTATATATATAACTTTATGATTAATTTTACGGTTAATTAAAGTTTCAATATATTTTATATATATACTTAATTTTTAATGATAGATAGATAGAACTATAATGTAGGTATGTTAATGTATGTTAAAAAATGACTAAATTATTAAAATGTTTGTTTAATGAAAAAAAATTATTTATATACTTCCTACTTATTTTATTTTTTTTTTGTTACTAATTTGTTAATTTTGTATCTATAACTGTACTTTAGATTATTGATTATTTTATAGATAGAAGATATTCACAATTATTTGTATAGGTACAAAAATTTTTTTAAATAGTTTTTTGTATTGATTAATTTATAAGTACTTATACTTTTGATATAAATTTGAAATAAAAATATCGTATCGAAATCTCGCTAATTTTAATCTTTTTTTTTTTTTTTTAAATATGCTTTTATAAATCTCGTTTATGAAAATCTCGCGTTTTTAAATCTTGTGTTCTAATATCTCGTATTTCAAAATTTCGAGACTCAAAATTTTTTAAATGCTAATAGTAAGTAATATCGCGAAAAGTATAGAAATCGAGAAAATGTAAGAATTAATATGGTTATGCTGAGGACCGGTGAAAAAATTCTTCTAATGTAAAAATGCATTCCGTATTCGAAAAAATTGGTATGCTGAAGTCCATTCGGGTGCAAAAATTTTTTATGTTTCGTAAAATATTTTTTATATCTAAGTATGTATAGTATTTTTTGGTAGATACTTATTTCTTGTTTGTGTTTGTTCAGTATAAAGAAAAAATTCAAAGGAAATTACTCAAAATATTATTTTTTACGCTGAAATTAAATTAATTATAACTTTAAAAAAAAAAAAACTTATCAAAACAAAAATTATCTTTACTTTTTTTCTTTTAAAAAATAAAAATTATTTTGCACTAAAAAACAGTTCCTTCTTGCTTTCGAATGATTAATTGTGTTAAAAGGAATTCCATTCATTCAGGATTCAATAATTGGTTTGAAATGAGTGTGAGCGTGGCGGCAACCTCTACTATTTTAAATAATTTTTTTTTTTTTAATGCATTGCTCTGCCACATAAATGTGGACAGGAAATTACACGTTGTTTCCTGTTCAGGCGTGGCTGTAAATGTCGTAAGGAGGAATAACTATTACAACGTGTGTGGGATTCGAACACACACTCCCTCGGTGTTTACAGCGTATTTTATACGCTCTTACCCACTAGGCCACCGAGGCCCCTAAATAATTTTTGCTGAAATTATTTTAACTGCTTAAAATTTTATTAAATATTTATGTAAAACAAAAAATTAGGAGATATTTTAGATGTAAGAATTAAATGTCAGATGCTTCGTAATTAAGATCTAGGTATTTCAATAATTGATCGTCTGTATTTTCTGAAAAAAAAATCAATAACTAATTGATTTAGTGGAGAATTTGGGGATGGAAACCTTCACTATTTTAATTATTTTTTGTTGAAATTCTTTTAATTGCTTTTATTGATATAGTTATGTGGTAGGTGTAAGTTATGTAAGTTATAGGAGAAACTTTACATTTGGTTACAAAATGAAGTTTTAGCTGTTGATAAATTCTTGAATAAAATACTGATATCAATATCAAAACAATAGATCATGTACCTAAATAATAAAGTACTGATATCAATATCAAAACAATAGATCATGTACCTACATAATTATAATTAATCAAATATAAAATATTTCAGTAATTTAAATATGTATAAAAAAAGGTTGTGATTTGGATTTTGTTTTTTGGATTTTGTATTTTATAACTTGGAATTTTGCAGGAGAGCAAAATAAAGAAATTTGTTTTAAATACAAGATTTTCAGCAACAATACTTTGATATATGTTAATTTAGATTTTGTAATAGAAAAATCGTATCCAAATATGTACTTACTTGTATTCAAAACTTAGCGGAATGTCATAATACGTATAGTGTGTAACTGAAAACTACTAAATTATAATTATAGATTATTGGGTTATGTGATAAGATGATTTTTCGTTTTTTTCACTTGTCTAAAAGTCTTAAAGAATCTAAAAATTCCTTGAGGATCTCATGACATTGTGGAAGTAAACTTAATTTATTTTAAGTTAATGTGAATTTATTTTAATAAGTACATATATAAATTACTTTACACAAAAATATAAAATTTTTTAATTCAAGACACAAATCTATGAATTTAAAAAAAATAAACTAAAAAGTAATTTATCCTAAAAAAAAAAAGAAGAAAATTTTAATATTATCGAAATGTATTTATGTTCATAATACCTATGTGAGCTTTTTGTTTAAAAGTGCAAAGTGTAAGTTTTTTAAAAAAATTTGTAAGGTATAAAAATTAATGACTACCTATATAATATCGTACTTTATATATTGTAACTACACTTAAGTGCCAAATTTCGTTTATACTAAACAATTTAAAATTTCTAAAAAAACACAAATTCCCCCAATTAAAAAAAAATTCATAACATTTAATTTTAAAAGTGCTTCAAAATTGTTTAAAGTTTTCAAATTATTTACTACGTTAAATTTATAAGAATTAAGTAATTAGGTTGTATTTTATACCGTCTCAAATATGATTCTTTTTTATTTAAATATTTTTAATATAAACACGTGTATAGGTAACGATAATTAGCAAGAAAGTAACATTTTTATAATAAATAGTTTAATCACTTTAATTTTTCTATAATTTTTTTTCTTTAAGTGTACATTTCGAAAATAAATTCCAAATTTATTTATACTTACTTACATACTTAGATTATTTTAAAATGAAATATTTATTATTTTAAAGATTTTATATTTAATAAATACTTAATCTATAATATTTTATTTATTTTAAGTTATTGGAAATTTTTCTGTATATATATATAAGTATACATATATATGCATTTTTAGTTTAAGCAAGAAATTAAACTGTTGTTAATTTTCATAATTAAATAAACGTGTTGCATTTTTTATATAATATGTATATGGAATTTTAATATTTAGTTATAGAGATTATGATCATTCAGATATCACGTTATTTATCCATTATTATTTTAATAATATAAAAATGGGATGGGATGATTACCTATGTATACTTAAAGTTGTAGTCATTTTTTTTATGTTTAATTACATGGTTACATGGATAATTCTCTATTTGTTATATGACGATTAAATATTCATATGGCGATAAAATGTCCATAATCAATTTATCATTGTTGCTTTTCGATTTTGCTTTCCTTCATTTATTTTGAATCCGATTTTATTGGGGTTTTTTTTTGTTTTTATAAACTGAATATGTAAATTTTAAAGGTTTTTTTTTTCAATATGAAGCCAAAAATTATGCAATATTTTGATTTTTGATAAAATAAAAACATGTAAGTATTTGGGATATAACTAAGTTGAGTATTATCCCTTTTATGTATGTACATATGTATATTGCAAAGAAAATCATGTACATTTTTTTAAAAGATTTTTGCTTTCAGTACCTTATTTAAATTAACAAAAGTTAATATTAAATTAACAAAAAGTAAAAAAGATATAAAACAAAATATGATTATTAATTTATAGTTAAATCGCGTAAATATGTACACAATAGGCGTTTTTTTTAAATCAGAGCAGAGCATGAACTGTCAAAATAAAAAACGTGTTTCTTTGTTTTAGCTCTGAGTGCTCAGAGCTTGTGATTCGTGTTTTTTTTTTTTTTTTTTTGTTTTAAATCAGAGCGCACTAAGATCCCACTTTAACGTGCTCAGCACAAAAATTTTGAATACGGCTGAGCAAAATAAAATTCAAATAAATTTTGACGTTTGTCTAAGATTTTACTTGTAAAATAAAAGTCAAATTGTTTTGTTTATGTATTTTCTTTGAGTATCCATTTTTAATTTTCGATTCATTCATTGTTTTTTTTTTGTCAATTTTAGTTTTTAATTTTCTAAAGTTTTTAATTATTAAATACTAGTATTTTATTAAATACGTTGTATTAAGTAAATACTTTGTTATAAAAATAATAAATTTTAAGAAATGGGTGAATTTAAAAATAAAAATGACATTTTATTCAAATCGTGTTTTTTATTAAATCTAAGCGCTCTGAGCGTACTCTGTGCGCTCTCTGCGCAGAGTGTGCTCAGATCTATGCTCTGATTTAAAAAAAAAATTAACGCCTAATATTTGAAAATATATTATGTACACTATAATAATATAACTAAATAAAAATATTATAATTATGCGCATTTTCTATAATAAACAAGTTATAAGATTTACATATATGTAAATATATAATTAATAAACATAATAAAGAACAACAAAAAAAAAACTGATCAGTAAAAATAATATGCTCATTGTCATTAGGTATCAATTTTTTATTTTCATTTTTTATTTATTAATTTTATTTTCCGTTTTATTTAAATAAGTATAGTTATATGCATCACTACGTATACATAATATGTATCTTATAATACCAATAAATTCATATATGAAAGTAACTGTTGAACCAAAGTTTTTTAATGGTTTTTTTTTTTTTTTAAATTTCTTTTAATACATAGGTATAATATATTCACTTATAAGTTATACTGATTTCATTTTACATTTTTTTGATTACATATAGGTTTTATTTTAGCCTATATCAACTTCTTCAGTTATAAATTTAAGGCCGGCGCTCTATAGATATATTATGTTGATGTATACAATAAAATATTTCCATCAGAATAAAATTTTTGATATAAGTATGTGGTTATTTCTGTTTTTTTTTTTGGTTGTAATGGTACCAAGGTATGGGTTTAAAATTTAAATTATGTATACGTATATATGTATATAAATTTACATTGTATATAGACATATTTTTACATATTTAATTACTTATGTATTCTGTCTTAAAGTTTTAAAAATAGCTTCTGCATATCGAAAACAATAACTTCTAGAAATTGAAAATAACTTGACTTGAAAGAAATGTAATTTGAATCACAATCAGTAATTTTTATTTGTTACGTTCTCACATGCTCACACGTTTACGCTATATGTTGTTTAAGCTTGGGATGCGACAATATTTTGCTTTCTCAATAGTTTTTAAACAGAATTAAATTAAAATTTCATATTTAGTTTCATATCATGTTCATTTAGTCACAAAAGTTTGAAATTTTATAGACATCATTTGCAAATGGATATAAGTACTAATAAATAAATTTATGCGCTTCATTTTATAATTCCAGACATACAATTCCTTTAGTTTAAGCCAAATAATTTTCTAATAAGTATTTTATTATTTCTATACTTAATATTTCTTAATTGTATCCATTCATAAATTGAGGTGTTGAGTCTAAAAACGTTCGTAAGTAACTAAATATACTTTTTGATGTTAGATTTTAGTCAAGATTTAGTCACTCATATTAGACGGTTTATTAACCATACTATTTTAAATGCAATTAAAATGTAGTTATTTCTTTTATTTTTTTGATATTCTTATTTTTGTATGTCGTTTTTTTCCAATAATTAGAACATTTCGTCATTAGTGTCATTGTTAATTTTCTTTATTGAGGAGGAAATCAATTGTCTCTGAATTGCATCTAATTTTTGATGAAAGTTAAAAAAAAATTTAAAAATTGAATTAATACAATATTAAAATTTAGAACCAGTAAGTAAATGGCTGCTAAGTATTTAAGGTCGGCGCTCTATAGATATATTATGTTGATGTACAAAAAATCATAATAATATATTTAGCAAAGAGGCGGAAAATTTATTATAGATGGTGTTTCGTATAAGAATATAAATATTTAGCGAATTATATCTGAGGCTAAAACTAGAGAAAAAACGTATGGGGTCTATTTTCAGTCGTTTTCGGGTGGGACTTTAATGTTTTTTGTTTTACATTATTAATTAGCAGTAAACATAAAAACATAACATTAACATTTTTTGTTTTAAAGAACGGGTTTTCATACAACAAATCTCCTATTTTAATTATAGTTAGAATAATTTTTTAATTTCTTTGTCTTAATTGAGACAAATATTCATGCATTAAAATAAATCAAAATAAAAATTATGGTGTAAGGTGAAAACCGATCTTAATAGGGCATTTATTAAAGAAAATCTAGCATTTTAAAACAAAAAATAAATAAAATATTTAAAAAAATTTAAAATACTCATATGTTTTTAGCTCAAAAAAGTAATATTTTAACCATAACAAATTCTTCAGCATATGAAATTTTAAAAAATACAGTTTTCAAACAAGACCAAGTTAATTTTTGTAAAGTTAAAAAGTTATATAAAAAGTGCAAAAAGTGAAGAAGCAATTATTAATGTATTATAAAAAAACAAAAAGTCTCAATATCTCGATAACGACTGAGAATAGAATCTCCCATACTATTTTTTCCCGAGTCTTATGAATCATCCCCTGAAATACTTCCACTCTTATGCGAAACACTCTGATGTACTTATTTATCGCAATACGTAAGTTTTTCACTTAAAATATCTTAAATGGTTTATATTAAAAAAAAAGAAAACAATAATAAAATCAAAAATAATAAAAATGGTTTAATCCATTTAAATCCATCTAAAATCCATTTTATTTTTAATTAAAAAAATTAATCGTTTACAAATATTATTATAGGATTACCTATCAACTGAACTTTATTTGAACATAATTTTAATCACATTTATATGTATACATATATAATATACATATATATATATATATATATATATGTATATATATTTTTCTATTCCTTACATCTCAAAACGGGTTAGAGATAGAGAAAAAATTATTGGGTAGGTACTAATTATAGGGCTTGAAAAGCTATTTCGAAATATGCTATAAAAAATACGCCAAATACAGGCTGTTTCAAAAGAAAATTGAGTTCGAAACACAATTTTTTCATTTTAAATAATTTTGAAAATTCATAACTTTGTAACTATTATGATATGGGAATCATTAGTACACAAAAATTAAAGCTGATAACTTACTCTACAAAATGCATCCCCTCCAATACAATTTTTTGTTCCTCTCGACATGCCCGATCATCCATTTCAAGGAAGACCATCGAGTCGGAAACACCCTGTATATATATTGTATATATAAGTATGCTTTGACAAAACTGGGATCTTTAAAAATGTCAATTTATGTTTTTTTACTAACCTTTTACTTATGCTTTTATAAGTTTTTTGTTAAATTATTTTTACTCATTACTTTCTTCTGCCCATTCGTTTGTCCATCTATTCGAAAAACATCTACACTTTTTACAATTCTAAAATAAAGCCATGAAATTTTAACCATAGATAGATCTTATTTAAAAAATAATGCTGTAAAACAAATTTTTTATACCTATATATAGTCTTATCTATTATGCAGCCTCAGCTCCCTATAGTTCGAAAACATTCTATGTATTTATAAATGATTATAAGTAACTAAAGTTTTGGCAGTTATTTTTTTTTCTAATCTGAAAATGACAGACAATTATTCGATTTTTTTTTAAATTTATAAATTAAGATTAACCTTTAAGCGTTCTTTGATTTTTAATATTTTTAAAATTCTAACAAAAATTACAAATTTTAACACAAAATTAATCACAATCCTAAAAAAAATCTTAAAAACACTTTCTTTTACAAATTGCCTTGTTCATGTAATAAGTATATAATACTTTATATATCTTTTTAAGAGTTTTAAGTATATAATAAAAACTTAATTGTAGGTAAGTATATACTGCATATACGTATGTATTGTACAACATGTAAAAATTTAAAAGTAGAATTATTAACAGGATGCTATTAAAAGCAAAATGCAATGTAAACAATTAAGTATGTTAACAATAATAGGAAATTTTTATATTCATGTAGGACCTGCGTGAAAAACCAAATGATAAAATTCAACTTTCAAAATCCAAATACATGAGTAATATGAGTTGCAACTGATTTAAAGAACTGCCGCTTATCAGTTTTATTTCTCTTTTTTAAAATACGCTTTTAAGCTTTGGGTTTTTTGTTTAAAAATTTAAATAATTATAAATTAAATTAAATATGGGATTTATTTTTGCTTTGGGCATTTAATACAGTGGGCGCTGCCCTAATCCCCGCAAAACTAATAATGAAACTCAGATTTCGTATCCAACTTTAAAATCATTCATAATTCAGAATCTCGCATGTAAAAAATGTACACATATTCTGTAAAAGGTGCAATAGCCTAATTTTGAACCAACTATAAAATCCCTCCTAATTATTTTGGTACATGCAGATTTCAATAACAAAGTGTTCAAAATATTGGAAGTTGGCGCTCCCTAACCCCTGCTAAACAAACATTGGAACACTGATATTATATTGAAATACTGTTTTTGTAACCAACCCCCCAAAAAATCTATTGTTCTAAATACATAATATGTATACGTATGTATGTATATATCCGAACAAAAAAGTACCTAATAAAATTACATTATTTTTAAAGAAAAGTGAAAGTTATATAAAATCATATAAATTTTAAAATTATGGTTTTTTTTTTTTGATTAATTATAATCTTTAATGAGTTGTTTAAAGACGCACTTTTTAACAGTAAAGTTATATGTTATAACTTGTCTTTCAAATTGAGTTTTGAAAAGTAGGCACCTGTGTAACACACTTTGTTTGAACACAAACATTAAACGCACCCATATTATATGTCATTTTGACACTTGAAGATTTGTAATTTATAAAAATGGAGTCGTATACATTACAACAACGTGTTGAAATTATTGAATTATTTTATGAAAATGGTCGTTCTGCAATGTATTTCGTAAATTACGCGATGTTTACGGTCGACATAATCGTCTAACTGAGCAACAAATTGGTAATATTGTGCGGAAATTTCAAGAAACTGGTGCAGTACAAGATCGAGAAAGACATCAATATGTTCGTGCTATTGCATTTTGATGCATTTGGATTTTGAAAATTTGGCTTTGATGTAGATAAAAAATAGGAAAAATTAGTAGATAACATTTAAATTTTAAATTAAATAATTTCTGCAATAGGCTTATTTAATTTTTATTTATTTTTTTGTACAACCGGTTTATTAACGACTTAAGGAAGATTTAATATAATACAGATATCAGTAAATATCAGTATTATATATATAAATATACCTACCTATTATAAATTAGTACATAATATTATAAATTAGTATTATAAAGAATGATTCTTTTAAATTTAAATCTTTTAGCGTTTTGTAGACTTTTTATAGACACAAGTTATGGTATACCAATGTTTTTAATACTTCGACGATTAAAATTTCTTTTCTATAACATGATCTTTACAATCTATTAAACTAAAAATGTTGGTATAATATTATTAATTAATATCGAATTTAGGTAATTAATTTACATAAATTTCTTATTCTTAAGTAGTTAATAATATGTTATACTTAATTATGTAATATTTTTTTTTATAATTTTAAAAAAATAATTCGACTATTTACTCTACTAACACCTACAACAATTTAAGTTATAAGTATGTACATATTTATATGTATTTTATATATATGTATGTACATAACTACATCTTAAATATATTATGGTAAATGTTATGTACACATAAGTAAATATACATACATATGTTAAATATTATTAACTTTACTTTTGAAATAAGATTTTTTAAAATATACCTAATACCTATAGCATTATAGCATTTAAATTATGCATTCTAAAAACAAAATTTTTGACAATGTGAAAAAACAAAAAAAAAATACAAAATTTAGTAAAATAAATACAAAATATTTTTAATTTTTGGTTGAAATTAACCAATGATTAAAAATGTTACAACTATACTCAATAATACCCCTTATATTACCTACATATATTATGATGATTAGCAACTTGAACACCTATAAAAAAAAAAAATTTATATCGAACATTCTTTTCAAGAACAGTACACTCATAATAATGTGAACCAATTTATGACAGTTAATGACAGAATATTTAAAGTAAAAGTAAAAAGAAATTTAATCCATAAATACTCTAAACTTTTAGATTTTTTTTCGACAAATGGGGAAAAAAACGTTTTTTCCGAAAAATCACAGAGAAAAAGTGAAACAGTAGTTGAGGGATTTATTATATTTTGATTCGAAGCAAATTTATACCTTAGATTTTTAGCACATTTCCAAAATAATTTTGAAAAAATGTCTCTATTAGTTTCCCTTTCGTCCGTCCGTCCTTCTGTTTACAAAACTTTACACTGTTAAAGATAAAGTAAAAAATGTTTAACCATGTAGAACAACTTTTTCATGTAGCCCCACCCATTACGGAGTTACAGCTCCTCAAACTTTGAAAAAGCCCTATTTTTAAATACGTATGTATATCACGTGTTCTGCTTAATATTTTTTCAATCTAAAAATGTCATTCGGCAGAATTTTTTTTTTCCTTTCTAAACCAATATCAAAATTGTACAATATTTTTAATTTAGTACTTATTTAAATTTACCGTTATGTGAAAATCAAAATTAGTATGATTTTTCTACCTTCATAACTCCGGCACGGTTTTAAATAGAAACTTGAAGTTTTGAGGTAAGAAAGAACTTTTAGAATTAGTATAAGTTTTCTCAGAAAATTGTTTTGGACCACTCTCGGTTTAAGAGCTATATTAGGGCTTAAAAATTGGAAATTTGCTATTTTTAGACTCGTGTACAAATTTTTCTTCGGCAAGATATAAAAATTAAATCTTCAGTAATATATTTTATGTGTTAACGATTTTTCTTAGTTGTACAAGGTTCCGGACTTACAGCCCCTCAAAATTACAAAAAAGTTCTATTTGCACATTTTATCTTATTATATGAAATGTTCAAATTTTGTTGCAAGTCACAATTCTAAACAGTTTGTATTGTCTTTTGGAAATGTGCGCTTTTAAAAATCGTTGATTTACATTCTGCTTTGTTTTTTAATCGTTTGTTTCGTTTTAAAATTTTTCTACTGAAAGTACATATATCAAGAAATGAAAGATGTAATTTACCAAATACAGTTTAATACCTAATAGAACATTAATATACATAACGAAAAAATGCTAATTATTTTAATTATTACAGTTTAGTTAATGTTTGCATTACTCTTGCAGAGTAAATTACACTTTTCTACTCCCAACTATACATTTCTTTGAGAAAGAGTATAAATAGTAGAAAATACGGTTAATGTTAAATTAGCGTTTCATTTTCCAAACTCCCAGCTACTCTCAAATACTTTTTTCGTTTGCATGCAATAGATCAGAACAAGAAAGACAAAAGGAATACAAACAATAGAACATAACAATTTTAAAAATAAATAGACAAGTTTTAATGCGAGTATACTGTAAATTATTTTTTATCATTATAATAATATTAAAATACATATTGGTAGTTTTTTATGTAGGCAAAATTGTTGTATATATATGTATATTTAATAAATAAAAATATAAAAATACACATGTTTATAATGTCAAAATTAATACAATTACAATTCGCTTAATGATGTTTGTATAATACACCCAAAACGAATTATCAAGTTGATTCGAGAATTTTTTTTTTTTTTTTTACTCCAGGCTGTCTCTGATGGTCTTATCATGTTTACTATTTAAATTGTTTTGTTTGTTTTTTTTTCTGTTAATGTATTTTTTTTTTTTAATGCAAACACTTATGCATTTATTTATTTATGTTGAGAAAATTTATAAAGTATAATAGGTATGTAATAGAATTTTGATTAGTTAGTTGATGTATTTTTTATTAGTTTGAAATTAGATTTTTTAATATGAAATTATAATAAAAATTTATTTGTTGGGAATATGAAATTAATGATGTAAGATTTTAATTAAAAAATTTATTTTTTTATTTTAATGTTTTAAACGGTATAATAAGATTAAATTTATTTAATTAGTTTTATTTTAAAAGTTATATTTTTCCCGCCATTTTTAATTTGAAGAAATTTTCAATTTTTTTGTAATTGTTTTACATTTTCTAATTTATTATTATATAACGCATTATTTATCTATAAAAAAAAATATTTGTAGTAAATATATTTATTTAACAGGAATGACAATATGATTACTAAACTGATTGTTTAAGTTTATAAACATACTAGGTTATACCTAGGTAGTATTTAGATAAATAAAATAAGCACGTAAAAAAGGTATGAAAATGTTGTTATACTTCTTCTGTACATATAATAAAAATAATATATATGTTACATTTATATACAATAACGTTAAAATTGAAAATTATAAAAAAAAATAAATTAAAAGCTTGTGCAAAATTTATAGCTTCTATTAAATAACCGGCTGTTGATTAATCTATTAATAAATTGTATTTATTTATTTTTTTTATTACATTTTTGTTTTTAGTTTTTTATTATTGTTTTTTTTTTTTTTATATTCATTACATTCTATAACTGAAGTTATATTCGATTATTATTTTTGTTTTTTGGGTATTAAATTGTAAAGATTTCAGTTTTGTTTAATTAATATACATAGGTATACCTATACTTAATATAAAGTATGATAAATATAAGTAATAAAAATTATTTTTGTTTTTGTGATTAATATTTATCAAATTTTTTTGTTAGTAAAAATTTGGACTGCTAGAAAAAAATTTACATATTATGTATACGATATGTATTATGTATATCAATCTTATTAAACTATTTTACATAATAATAAATGATTCACTTTTGCGTCAGCTATTATCATTTTAAATAATTTTGGAAGTTTCTTTAAATAATTTTAAAAAGAAATTTCAAATCACCTTATAAAGGTTAGTTACAACGTTTTATTGTATCTTTTTATTTACTACATCTTGTTTTTTATTCATATTGCATGCTTAAAAAATTTAAAGATATATATACCTACATATGTATTAATATTTTCATATATAAGTAGTTATATATATGTATACATCATATTATTATTATTATTATTATATTAACATTTAATATAAAGACCAGTAATAATAAGTTATTTGGGTTCCAAATAAACAAAATTGGTATCAAAGGTCAGTTGCTTTCAGATAAAAAATAATAATTAAAAATTATAATTTTATAATAGGTAGACGTATATACTTAGGTATTACCTATGTTGTTTTGTTTATTATCTAAAAAGATTTTAAATTAATGTACGTCTACCTTATGTAAATTAAATTACGATTAAAAAGAATTTGTATATTTTGAATTAAGTAAATAATATTTAATATTAAGTAAATAATATTTGAATTAAATATAGAAAGGTAGGTACATATTTTTAAAGAAAAATGAAAGTTATATAAAATCATATAAATTTTAAAATTATGGTTTTTTTTTTGATTAATTATAATCTTTAATGGGTTGTTTAAAGGCGCACTTTTTAACAGTAAAGTTATATGTTATAACTTGACAGGAATATAATTGAAATTTATAATGAATATTTATTAATATTTTTTTATGTAGTTCTATAAAGGTGGATTTACCCTGGATAAAGTTCTGCTAAGGGGTGATAAGCAGGGTCTTTCAAATTGAGTTTTGAACAGTAGGCCCCTGTGTAACACACTTAATTTGAACACAAACATTGAACGCACCCATATTATATGTCATTTTGACAGTTGAAGGTTTACCATTTATAAAAATAGAGTCGTATACATTAGAACAACATGTTGAAATTATTGAATTATTTTATGAAAATGGTCGTTCTGTAAGAAATGTATTTCGCAAATTACACGATGTTTATGGTCGACATAATCGTCCAACTGAGCAACAAATTGGTAATATTGTGCGAAAATTTCAAGAAACTGGTGCAGTACAAGATCGAGAAAGACATCTGTATGCTTGTGCCGGTCGTTTACAAGAAAATATTGGTGCTGTGAATGATAGTATTACAGGTGACCCCATCATGTCAATTTTCCGACGTTCACAGCAATTGGGACTTTCTGAGTCAACTGTATGGCGGATTATGCGTTAAAGGCCTACAAAGTTCAATTGATTTAGCGTTAAAGGTCTACAAAGTTCAATTGATATAAGAATTGCTGCTACAAGATCATTCCATGCGTCGGTACTTTGCCAATTGGATACTGGAACAAAACGACGATTTAAAAAAAAAATCATCTTTTCGGACGAAGCACATTTCTAGATCGGTGGCTACGTTAATAAATAAAATTGCCGTATTTGGCGAGAGGAAAACCCTCGCGTGATCCAAGAGAAGCCAACGCATCCACAAAGAGTCACTGTTTAGTGTGCATTGTGGTCTGATGGTGTGATTGGTCCATACTTTTTCGAAAATGATGCTGGAAGAACCATTACCGTTAACGGTACCAGATATCGCGACATGATCACAACTTTTTTATGGCCAAAACTGGAAAATATTGCTACAAGTTAGGACAAGTGGTTTCAACAAAATGGGGCTCCGTGTCATGCAGCCAGAGAAACACTGCAATTACTGCATACAAAGTTTCTAGACCATGTTATTTCCAGATTCAGTATTGTAAATTGGCCTTCAAGATCCTGCAATTTGACACTGTTAGACTACATTCTCTGGGGCTATGTGAAAGGACAGGTCTACAAGGATAATCCTCGAAACGTTGAAGCAATGAAAGTAGAAATTATTCGAGTTGTTGGTGAGATGGAGCCGCAACTATGCCAGAATGTGACCGAAAATTTTGATAAAAGAATCAGATACTGTAGAAACGCAAGAGGTGGTCACATGGGAGATCTCATTTTCAGAGTATAAATGGCAAACATTGTACTTCAAAAATAAATAAATACTTTTGAAAACTCAATTTGAAAAACCCTATCGATTTAAATGACGTCATCACATAACGGTACTTTATATCTCCAAGTTTTCGAATATATATGCCATTAGTACCGCTGGCGTCACCTAGTGGCCAAAAAGTACATTACTAAATTTTCGTAATATTTTCAACAATTTTAGTAAAACCGTTTTATTTTTACCTTTAGACAATAAACTGGAAGCATTCTCTGTGATATTGTAGAGCATAAAATTGCCGTTAATATACATCTTGTTTCATCTTAATCGGTACTACCATTTCTGAGATATTGCAGTTCAAAGTGGGAATTAAAAAAAAAAAAATTCCAACTTAAAAAAAAAAATTACTATACATGTGAAACTTTTGAAATTTTTAAAGACACCCAATATTTATTATTATACCGTTAGAAGTACTATATATATTTTGCCAAATAGGACCACCAGAGGACACAAATGCGAAACTGAAACAACGATTTTAATAAAAAAAAATATTTTCATACTTTAACACATTTATTTTGCCTTTTTATTTTCTTGTTGGAATATGTATGTAAAAATGTAAGTAGGATGCCCTTTAGAGTTTGGGGCCGCAGCCCTCAGTTTTATAAGATTTTTATTGTTGAAACATACATGTAAGAAAAAATAATTCGGTGCGATTGTATAGTTGGATTCAAAACCAGGATTTCCACTTTTTCCAGGCTATGTATATATATATGTATATACAAGAATCTGAATTAGGAGAGATTTTTGAGTTGGATTTAAAACCAGGATTGCCGCTTTTTTCAGAATATTTATGTATATATGAATATACCAGATTCTGAATCAGGAGGGATTTTATTGTGATAGCAATAATATTAAAATTGTGATAGCAAATAAGGTTGCCGATATTTCAGTACTTAATAAATTTTATCGCATTAGAAGTGTGATAAATTTGTTGTTATATACTTATCAAGTTCAAAAAATTAATAAAAGAAAAAATAAAAAAGTAAAAAAGGTCATTAAAACAAATTACAGAAGTAGAGAGGTAATAAAAATAATAACAAACAACAATTTTTATTTTTGATTAATATATTTCATTTTATTTTTAATTTTTTGATGTATCTAAATAAATATATATAAATATGCAAATACACTTAATTAGGTGCATATATTATAAATATATACCGAATAATGCCAACATAATCAATAATAATATTTTAGTCTAAAACCCCTCCTAATTCAGATTCTTGTTTACACATATATACAGGGTGTTTTCGATTCGATGGTTTTCCTGGAAATGGGTGATCGGGCATGCCGAAACGAACAAAAATTGTATTGGAGGGAGGGATCTATTCTGGATCCTTTTTGAGATATGTGGGGTTAAAGATGTTTAAGACTTTTCATAAAAAAAATCTGTAACTTTTGAACGGCTTGAAAATTATCAACCCTAATCTCTTCACCACCCGATTTTTATATTCTAATTTATTTATAATTAAGTACCTACATATAGGTTATACACAATTGCAAAATACATAATTGTTATCAATAATTTTAACTATAAACATTAATTTTCAATATAAGTATATAAAATTATAAAATGACGGTCTAATTCGTTATTACTAAAATATCTAGATTGATATATTGTAAATGCAAACATTAATAAATTGTGATTTAAATAAACAAACTATGTATATACTCGTAATCATTACATTACAAACATATATACTATATGTGATTTGATTATTACGATTTGATAACAAGTTTCTAACAAGAAACAAGAACTATAATTATTATTGCCATATAGTCTGGAATTACAATTTTTTTTTTGTGTTTAATTAAAATATTTTTTTAAAACATGAAAATTAGATAATTATTATTCAATTATTTATTTTAAATTTAAGTGCAAAAATAAATGTAATATGATATTATTGTAAAACAATGTAACGTTAAATATAGTTACCAAGTTAAACGTTAACTATTTATTTTGAATAAATGCGCCAATATGATCTAAATTATTTGTTTGTTAAGTTGTCGAAAAGTGTGAGACGTAAAAACAAGTGAACGGTCTTTTATTGATTGATTTACCTATTTAGATTTTATCAACGTTGCAACTAAAAAAAGTTTATAAGCTTATAGCTTATTTTAGTTAACTAGATCTATTAAATTTGAATTAGATGAGATATTAAAAATAAATCGTATCTAGATTTAATTTCGTTTTAATAATAAAGAAGAACAGCGAATTAAGTATATGTATATGAGATGAGATATTAAAAATAAATCGTATCTAGATTTAATTTCGTTTTAATAATAAAGAAGAACAGCGAATTAAGTATGTGTATATGAGATGAGATATTAAAAATAAATCGTATCTAGATTTAATTTCGTTTTAATAATAAAGAAGAACAGCGAATTGAGTATATGTATATGAGATGAGATATTAAAAATAAATCGTATCTAGATTTAATTTCGTTTTAATAATAAAGAAGAACAGCGAATTAAGTATGTATACCTATAATTATTATTTATAAAAACAAATTGAAACTTTTTCAATATAAAAATAACTATTATTTTTGATTGTGATACAATAAACTATTTTTATAAACTTTTAGTGCTTTTTAGGACATTAAAAAAAAAAAAATTGAAAATTAGCTTACTAATTTCACTCTGTCTTTCCGTCTACCTATCCGTTTGTCTATTTACAAAACTTCTACATTGTTAAACCAAGAGCAATGACCAAGAGTTTTAACCATGGATAGATTTCATAGAAGAATAATGTTGTACAACAACTTTTTTATGTAACTGTACCTATTACGGAGCCTAAGCCCTCAAGGCTCAAAATTAAAAGAAGCTCTATAATTATCTCAGACTCTGCTTAACATTGGTCGAGTTCAGCAGAATGTAGCGCTATGATATACGGTGTAGCATTTATCGCTGCATAGTTGTACTGAACGATTTGCAGCATAATTAGATGAAATTTAAATCTGTGTTAGATTTCGTATATTTTTATTTTATTTTAAACTTCAATTTTTAAAAAAATTCTTCACTTCCAAAACTTGTCGGAAAATTTTGTAAACACATATAAGTCACTAAAACGTCAATAAAAAGTCGCTACACCATTTAGCGTAAAATTTTCTTGCTCCAAAATTCATGTAGCGCTAAATTGTAGAGCTAGATAAAAAAATCATTCAGTAGAATATTTTATTAAGCGCTGCAGTTTTTTCTGTAGCGCTAGATACTACGCGAATGGTCGCGTTCCATTTTTCCAATCTGAAAGGATTAAATGACAGCTTATTTTTTTAGCTTTTTCAATCAATTTTGGGTCATTCTAAAAAAATGTATATATTTGAAAATTAAAATAAATTTTTTTTTTTTTGAATTAAGTCTTCAAACTAAATTTATTTTAAAGGTAAATTTGTTAAGTTCAAAATATTTTTACTAAAATTTTGCAAATTTCATCTTCCAAACCGTTTCAAACTTCCACTGCGTTACCAAAATAAAATATGAAAAATTAAACAAAGTCTTCAATTTAAATAAAAATGTTTATTCATTTATAACAATAAAAATTAACTAAAATAGGAACTTCATGTCAAAATAAAAAAAATATAAATAAAAATACTTAAAATTTACTTTTAATTCACATTAAATCACATTATTATTATTTTATTATTTTACTTTTTAAATAATTTTGCTAAAAAAAGGTTTAGCTTTTTAATTTTTTCATTTCATAATTGTAAATGAATTAAACTTAAAATAATTCTAAGAACGTTTTATAAAAAAATTGAAGGTTTTGAAAATACAGATAAAAATGTGCAGAGTAACGTATGAAAAAATTGGTAACGCAGGGGATGAATAGTAACGAAGGGGAATTTTATTTTTGTTTAACATTAATCGGCTATTCAAATTGATAAAATATTCGATCACCCTGTATTTTTATACCCGTACGATAGTATCGGGTATAATAAAATTAATCCTCCATTTGTAACATCTCGAAATAAGCAAGCTAGATATAGGTATTCAAAGGTATGGATATTCCATACTATTCAAAGGTATGGATCGGTCCGTCAGCACTGAAAACGCCATACGATAACAGCTATAGCTTTACAAATATATTTAATAATAATATATATACTTAGTATAATAAACATATACTTTTGCCATATGATATCGTAATTTACCGTTATGCAAAACAGAGAGTTAGTTGCAAAACAGAGAGTCTCTCTGTAACACAGAGTTACAGAGAGACGGTTTAAGTTACTTGAAATTACGTTACTTTCAAACTTGAAACTTTGAGAGAGATTCCATCACGGAAAGCGCCTACCTTAATTTTCTTTCTTGTTTCTTTTTGCGCCATTCCTTTCTAGTTTTCCTTTGAGTTCTTTGACATTTCATTGATTAGTACCTTGTTTTTGTGATACCTTCTCCTAGCCTTCTTTTTCGTTTCTTCAAATTTCTGTATTCTGTTTTACTCTTTCCCTGTACCTTCTTTGCTTTTCAGCAGTTTTTAAAGGCATAGCTAATTGTAACTTGAAAAAAATATATATATATTTTTTGGTTGTTCTATATAAGTCCCCTACGTTACTTCCCCTACGTTACTAACAACATGGTAACGAAGTGGAAAGTAACGTAGGGGAAAAAATGTTTGTAAAATACGTTTTTTGGCCAAGCTTTTTTAATTATTAGATCAAAATTAAAAATAATCAATATCTTTTTGCTTTTACTAATTCTTTTTAAACATTTAATTTAATTTACTATAATATATAGCTTATTATTTCGGTAACGTAGGGGAACTTTTCAAAAAACATGACGAAAAATTTTTATTTCTTACTTTATTAAATTTTAAACGTTCACTGAAGCACAGTGCACACTTCAATTTTTACTAAACATGAATAAACAAGTGTTACAATAGCTTATTTATACAACAACAAAAAAAATAGCCGTAATTTAGCAAATTTTTTTTAAAGTATCATGGCGCCGGTAATGCAGGGGAAAAAATTTGGAACAGATATGTTTTATCAAAATTTCACTATAAAAAAAAATTTTAGAATTATTCTATTGATAAAAATGAAAAATTAAATATTTGAATTCATATTTTATGCAAAAAAAAAGTAATATGTTTCTGAAGAAAAATATTTCAAAACTGAGCGTCAATTTTGGAAATAATGAGTTGGGACAACGACTTTTTGTTGATTTTCTTTCTACTAGCAAACTTGACAAAATCAGTTTAAATCAAACAAAAATAAATTTTTTACTGATTGATGTATAAATAAATATAATATACTAAATTTTATCATATTTTATTAGTATTTTAGGTATTAAAAATTAGTTAAATATTAGTGTATTTTACTGAGACAAGAAAATATAAATTTTTTTTTAGAATGACCCTTTTACAATTTTTTGCCATTTTGTATTTAAATGTACCGTTATATGAATATAATGTTTTGTTTCCTTCTTAACTTCTGAAAAAAGATCTTTTCTTAATTGCATAGGGGTTTCTTTAAAATTGAAAAATGTATATCTTTATATAATTTTTCATAAATTTTCTTATACATACATACATATATAAAATTCTATGAAAAATTACAAATTTTGGTGCATGTTACAATATTTTAAAAATGTACGACTTTAAAAACCTTTTGTTATACATACTTGTTATTTTGTTTTTTGTGTTTTAATTAGGTGACGGTGAATGTTTTTAAACTAGCATAAGAATAACTATAAAAGTCTAAGCTTTTTTATTTTAAGTTATGTACTTATTATAAAATTTAGATTTAAGATTTACAAATAAGTATGTACTTATACTTTTTTTTTTGTTTTTTTCATATAAATATTTTTATTGAAGAATCTTATACTTCGTTGAAAGAATAAATTACATTTGCTTACATTCTATAAAGTAAATTTAATACATACTTAGTTGGTATAAAATGTTAATATTTAAACAAGTCGATAAGTTTAACACCAAATGTTTATTTAACTTAATTGAATATTCACATTAAGAGTGTATTTAGAAAATTAATTTTATTGACGAAATTTATTGATTACATATTAGAATGAAGATTAAAAGTTTTCAATGTATAAGTATATATGACAATAAGTATATTTTTAACAAAAAGAATTTATAAAAGAATTAAATATAATTATAATTAATATTAATAAAAAATGGGAAACAAAATATGTACATATACTGATAAACATTCAAATTATTTATTATTCTTATACTTATATTTTGAAAAGACACAATTAAAAACTATTTTTAACCATATTTATCTGGTATTATGAATAATATGCAACTAAGTATGTTATATTGTAAATATATAAGACATTTTTTGTTTTAAATCAGAGCAGAGCATGCATGATTTGTCAAAATAAAATTTGTGGTTTTTATTTTTTTTTAATTATTTTTTTCTTTAGTTATATTTTATTAATCTATTTTTATTTTTGGAAAATTATTTATAGTTAATCTATGCATTAGTTTTTATTTTTAATTTTAATATTTCAACCAACGTCTTAAGATAAAACATAACAATTTATTCAAATCGTTTTTTTTTTTTTTATTAAATCTGAGTGAACTTGTGCATGTTTTGCTTAAAGAGCGTGCTCTGATCTATGCTCTAATTTAAAAAAAAAAAAAAAAAATGCTTAAGTAAATATTTTCTTATCGTAATGGTTTGTAGAATTTGGAACATATTGTTTCGATTTCGCCATGGCATTAATCAATCTTTAAGAAAATATTTTTTGTTTTTTGGTATTAAAATATTCTTAACGATGTTTAATGTAAATACAATTGAAAAAAAAAAAAAATAAATAATATGTAAAGATTTTTATGTAAATACAATTGAAAAAAAAAAAAAATAAATAATATGTAAAGATTTTTATGTAAATACAATTGAGAAAAAAAAAAAAAAATTATTTGTTCATAACTAATTTGAAACCTACTACATAACTTCTATTAAAAAATATTTAATTAAAAGGTTTAATTTTAAATAAAACAAAAACATCATATTTGATTTGGGCTTATAAAAACCTACACGAGTTGAAAGCCCAAATATAAATAAATATTTGATTAACTATATTTAAAATTAGGTATATAATTTAATATATATATGTATATTAAGTATTATAAATCAAATTTTTTTTAATTCTTGCTATTTTTATCGGCATCTCTTTTTGTCATTTAGTCATTTTCTTTTTTAAAAATTTATATTATGGTTACTTTTTTTTTTTTATATAATTTAAAGTGTTTTTTTTTCTTATCAAACACATTTTCCGAAAATTTAAAATTTTAATTTAAATAGAAAAAATCTAATCTATCTCTATTCATTTTTTCTAATTAATTAATTAAGTAATCGTTTTAATTTATTTCATCATGTTTTATATGATTTTTATACTATGCATATTTTCATATCCGTAATTAGTTATTTTATAATACCTCAGTATATATATGTAATTTATTTAAATTATTTAAAGTAATTTATTTGTCATTACTTATTACTTTATTAGTTATTAACTAAATTGATGTTGGGTACATATATATTAATTTCTTATATATATATAGCAAGATATATTGTAAGTAACAAAACTACTTTTATATAAAAGAATCGCCCAAAGGTAGCCCAAAACTCTTGGTATATTTAACAGCCTTTTTATTTATATTTTTATACTTAAGTTGTAAAATAAAGTTTCTAAAATAAATTTAAGTAGTTATGAATAATTTATTTTTATTTGTATAAGGCTATTTGAACTAAAAATACTGTTAAATATAAGTTCTGGGCTACCCTTAGGTTAGCGGCGGGCTATCCTTAGGTTAGAGTGTATCTTAAAATCCCCGGATTTTACCACAATTTCAATTTAGAGCCTAGCAATAGTAGGGCTAGGGACCCACGTAAGTTTCCAGCCTCAAATTATTTTAGTATCAACTATATCGCAAGAGTAATATTTATACCAAATTTCATTCAAATCGTCTAACAATTATCAAATAATATCAAAAAATATTCGTATTCGGATATTTTAAGGCGCACCTACTGAAGCTACAGACTTCAAATTTTTTGTCCTGATGCATTATATTTTATTCAAACATTATGAGGGGGTTTCACTACAATTTTTGTAGACATGGACGCGGAATTTTCAAAAAAAATTTTTTTTTTATTTTTTTTTCTATTTTACAACCTTAAAAACGTTCAGAAAGTGAATTTCAGCTAATTATACTTTTTTTTATTTCGAAAACGCATCACTTGAGGAATTTATCCATCATTTGAAAAATTTAAAAATTATTTTTAAACTATTATTTAATTCATTTTTAGGAATAAAATTTTTGCTAAAATTTGTTCATATTGATTGTATTGTGTGTGTGTCAGAAAATTTTTAACGAATATTCACATAGATAATACATAATACATCCATCCAGTCAATGGTGGATCAATACATCCATCCAGTCAATGGTGTAGTGGTTAAGACACTGTTCCTTTCATACGAAAGGTCTCGGGTTCTATATGACCGCGGCTGGGTCATATAGATTAATAAAAAATAATATAGATTTTTCTTATATTTAATATATAATTAGTAGAATATAATTAAATTAAAAATAAGTTTAAGTATAATTAATATCATATTGGTATATAAATAATAATAAAAACCATAATTCTTGTATAAGATAATAGAATAAATAATGGCGTAGAAATAAAAGAAACGTTTTAGTCTTGTATATACAATAGCTACAGCCGAGTAATCAACGGCTTAGTGAAATTAATGATCCACAAAACTATAGCTTTGTCAAATATAAATAATAACTGACTTAGTGAATGCCCTATACTCCTCATTGGAGTATAGATCCCTATACTCCTCATACATGGCACACTTTGGCACATTTTTGCAGTACGAGTGTTACATTTTTATTTTGTCATTTATCAATATGGAATTCCTATCATGCCAGTAGACGTACGATATTTGCAAAAATTGTTATTCTTTTTAGTGTAAATACCATACAAGTTTAATTTTTTCGCTTGTATATTTTTTTAAAAAAAGAAAATCAATAAATTTTGAAAAATAACCTAAAAACCAAAATATTATTTGAGTATAACATGTTAGTGTATGTTCATAATTAGATTTCTAATCCAAGTTCTAACATTCAAATATCGGTAATTCTAAAATATAAAAAATAAATTACACCAAAATAACCTACATATTAATATATATATTATGTACGCATACTTTATTATATATATCTTAAAATTTAAATTTTTAAAAAATTCTTGGAATTAATTTTGTTATACTTATCTTTAAATAAAAGTTCGATAAACTATACTTTAGTTGCCTCTAGTTAAATAGATAATATTGGAATTTAACATCTGAAGTTATTTTTAGAAAACATTTAGATTAACATCTTTGCAAATTCGAATATAGGAGGTACATAAAAATAAAGAAAAAAGTAATTAAAAAACTATTTAAATTATTAATTAAAGTAGGGGTTTTCAAAAAAATAAATCAGATTTCCAATATTAAAAAATATTCCATACTAACTATAAGCTTTGGGTAAAGAATGGTACTTATATTGGCATTAAATAATCAATTTAAAATATTCAATTCATTTATTTGTGCATAATTATTATTTACATTTGAAAAAAACTTAACTTAAGAGATTTAGATTCATTGATCTTTGCAGCTACAGTGCTCTCCCGATTACTTGAACACGCGATAAGCTAAATCTCGCAATAACTTGAATACCCTAAATTTTACATTAAGTTTTGACTACTTATTTTTTTGGACCTCAATAACTTGAACAGAACGTTCAAGTACCAAAATTGTATATTTTTTGCTGTAAAAATAATATGTAAGTATGTACAGCCTACATTTCATATGCATTTACATTTCCTTTTAAAACAATACATGATGACGCAGCTGTAAAAAATTTCAATAAAATAATTTAATTGACTGTTGAAAATGAATGCAATATGTCGGACGTTTTCGTTTTTCAAGAACTAAGCCGTACAAAACATGTTAACAAAACAACCCAGTCTAAAATTTTAAATTTCTTTAAAAGAAATTAAGCATATATTTTTAAAAATATTTTCTGTTTTTATACCCTACACCTAAAGTATAGGATATATTAACTTTCGTATGGTGTTTGTAACCACCAAAAGGAAGCGAATTAGATATGGACATGTACATATGTATATTCTGAATCAGGATCACCTCCTGAGTCGGTTTAGCGATGTCCTTCCGTTCGTACACACGACAATTCAAAAAATAATTATGCTATCATGATGAAATTTATACTATAGGTTAACAATGAAAGGCGGGGATTGCGAAATCGGACCATGGGTTCGGGTACCTCCCACACAACTCCCAAAATCGAACAAGCATATCTTGGAAATTAATAAAGATAGAAACTTCAAATTTGATACGTGGGTGTTGTTTCCTGAAATCCTGATTTCTCCAAAATTTGAAATGAATTGGAGCAGCTGTTCGGGTAGCTCCCACACACTTCCAAAACCTAACAAGCATATCTTCGAAATTAATAAAGATAGAAACTTCAAATTTGATACGAGGGTGCTGTTTCTTGAATCCCTGATTTGCCTAAAATTTGAGATGAATTGGAATGGTTGTTCGGGTACCTCCCACACAACTCCCAAAACCGAACAAGCATATCTTGCAAATTAATAAAGATAGAAACTGCAAATTTGATACGAGGGTGTTATTTCCTGAATCTCTGATTTGCTTAAAATTTCAGATGAATTGGAATGGTTGTTCGGGTATCTTCCACACAACTCCCAAGACTGAACAAGCATATCTTCGAAATTAATAAAGATAAAAACTTGAAATTTGATATAAGAGTGTTCTACCCTGTTCTAATTATTTCTCTAAAATTTGAGATGAATTGGGTTGGTGGTCCGGGTACCTTCATACGCTTCCCAAGACCTAACAAGCATATCTTCGAATTTAATAAGGATAGAAACCTGAAATTTTGTACAAAGGTTGTAAAAACATTTATTTTTTATTAAATACCTAATTAAAATAACTAATGGATTTTTATTTTAATTTGAATTTTTTAGGTTTAGGGTATAAATAAGTCGGTTGTATCGACTTACTGTTACATTTACTTGTTTTATTTTGTTTTAGGTTTTTGATATTGAATTTATATATTTTTTTTGATTTTATTGAATATTTCTGGTATTTAATAGGAATAAAGTGTTTTAAAACCGTATTTAAATGTATTTTATGCGTTAACTTTTTGATGTCCTTATAAAAATTTGGCTATGCAAAAACTTGAACTTTTCGATATTTTGAACATACTTCGTTTTTTAACAGTTCAAGATATCGCAAGAGCACTGTATAACATTATTTATTTTTAACATTTGCAAGGTAAATTTCAAAAACCTTACATTTAATAAATTTATTTATAAAATTTATTCTAACTTAATCTAAAGACTTAATCTAATTAACTACTTATAAAATAGTTTAGCTTATTATTCATGAATCCAAAGTATCCAATGCACGAATCGTACAATTTTTGGAGTTGCTACAATTTTCGAAAAATTTTGTAGTTATTTGAGATATTTTCTTATTAATCAGAGTACTTAATGCCAGCTAGCATATGAAGCTTTTTCGTTGAATAAAAACAAGTCTTAAGCATCATTTTCAAAATTTTATTTTGTGCTGCTTTTAATTTAGTTTTAAGTGTTTGAGCAAATAATAATATAAATATTAAAAATCGTTTGAAAAATTTGTTAGGAAAAATTTGCGAAAAATGAAGCCATATTTTCCTCAGTGTTTTAAGGTAACTCTATATTATTAAGAAAAGTTGTTGAGAGAAATAAAATAAATGTTGAAGCTTCAATTTTTGTATATTACTTCAAAAAGATTTGATCAGGAAATTATGAACAGTTCAAATTACAGGTGTTAAAAAATAGGCAATTTTCAGTTTTGGACCCTTTATAGATCCTAAATAGGGGGCGACACAAAAATATTTTCTGAAATGACTCATATTTATTTCCAAAAGTCTAACTCCTCTTAAAAGTTTCTAACTTAAACCGAACCGAAGATAGAAGTGGTTAATTTTTTTACAAAAATTTACTTTCGCATACCAGTAAATTAAAATACCATATAACAAAAGTATATATATTTTATATATATTTAAAAAGCTTATAATATATCTCTCGTTTGGCGTTTTCAGGTCGAAGATATACCTTATAGAATTTGTCTTATAACAATTTAAATATAGGGCTTTAAACTTTGGGGAGCTGTAGCTCCGTAACGAGTGGAGCTACAGAAAAAAGTTGTTTATTTTGCAATGTTATAAAAATTCTTTTTCTTTATAAAATAAAATTATTAAATTTTAATATTAAATTAATCAATTATTATTTTCGACATTTCTATGCTAGATATTTCTAGCAGAGTTTCATAGGTTACTAAAAGGTTTGCTAATAAGTTTGTCAAATGACTGTCTTGTTTATTTGCAAGTTTTTTTAAATTATTTTTTGTAAGTTTGATATACTTTTTTTTTGACTACTTAAATTCAGATTTAAAAGTTATTTTTTAAAAGAAAACAAAATAATATTTCTGCATAAAGAAAAATTCTAAAATTTAATAAGTAACTATGTGGTGGTATAATAAAGTAACACCTGACAGATAAAATTTTTTATCTGCTTTAAAGAGCGAGAGAGCATGAAATTAATTTAATTTTTATTAGAATTCAGTATTCTTGTCAGTAAATTTCATTTATCAGCGATATTTATCCTCGATATTGGAAAATATTTGGAACATTTTCTAAAAATTTGGGATATTTTTATTTCATCATATTTCGAACAAGTATAATTTTAGAATATCATGGATAATTTGTTTTTATACCGGCAATATCTTTTTCGGCTTAACCTCTTGAAGTGTTACCTTTTTGCGATTTTAGTTTTCGTACGGCAACATTCAAGATTAATAAAAATATGTTTTTACTTTCTAAAATAAAATGGAAGAAGATAGTTTGGACTTTGGAAGAATTCGTGTTTTTTTTTTTTTAAAGGAAAAGTAATGAAAGTGTAAATGTGAGTTTAAAAGCAATGATTTTTTTTTTCAAAATTTCACAACAAATAATTTTGACATTAAAACAAATATTGGGGTGGAAATAGAACTTTTTTAATATATTATATGCAGCCGTCTATAATTTCTCTTTAAGTAAAAATTCAATATACTATCTCCCAATAAAAAATTTGTCGGACAAGCTTAAGTCCACAAAGGGGAAATTAACAACTAACTTTTTGTTAACCATTACATAATGTTGTCACACAAATTTAATGGTGATTTAATTAACTTTCGTATCATACCGTTCAAAATATACTGTATATTTTGAACGGTATGATACGAAAGTCAATACTTAGTTATGTTTGACAAATTGTTGTAAAGGTTACAATATCGAAGGTACTTGTTTGAATTTCGAAGAAACATACATTTTTTAATATTTATTTTTTTTTGGTTTTATGATGCCCATATTTATTAAAAAATTTTATTTCTGAGGCAATTAATAATTTATTGCTATCGTTTATTGTTTTATGCACATACATTTTTTATAAAGTATGTAGTTATGTTAATTTTGGATTCATCCATATTTTTCTTGGTATCTTTTATTTTATGATCCATATAATATAATATTGTGATCCATAATAATATAATTTATAAAAGAATAAGACAATAAACAATATACTTATATTAAGGTAAAATATCTGGATTAGGGTTAACAAATATTTTTTATAAATCGACTTAAGTACCGGTTAAATAAAGTAGTCATACATTATAAAAGCCAACAATATTGTGAGTTTAATTATACAACAATTATTAATTTAATAAGAAAAGCAGAGTTTAAGAAGGGAATGTCTTAAAATATTTTAGCAACAATATTTATGAAAAATTTCAGCTTAATTAAAATTTCGTTTTGAATATTTTTGTGATTTCTCAAAATGTTTTTTATTTCTCTTTCTTTAAAACCCAATTCTCGTATTAAGGCATTTTACCAAAAAACTTTTTCTAATTTCTTAAGTTTTTCATTATTAAAATTTTTTATCAATTATTAAAGCACTTATAAATACATTCATCTTTCTTTGAATGTTCATACTTTACTAATGTTTGAGAACATATTAGATCAGTATAATATAGTAAAGAGTAAAGTGTGTGTCATACACCAGAATGTTTGATAATAATTTCCTAATAAATGGGCCATTAAGCGCGGTGCAGATTTTAAATAGTAGTTAACGTATTTTTGAAGAATCAGTTGGTTTTATATTTTAAAGTATTAAATTATTATTTGTAGTTATAATAAATGTAAAAACTAGTTATAAGCTATAAATTTCATTTAAATTCAAGTTTTAAATTCTTTAATAATTTTTCAAATAAATCAATTTACTATAGGTACATAATATAAACTGTATATTTATACTTACAAAATTTTGTCCCAATATTTCGTTCAAATCCTTTAAGGAGCATAGGGCATCCGCTAAATCTTTTATTCATATTTGACTAAGCTTCAGTTTCTGGAATGATTATTTTCACTAAGCCGTTAATTACCCGACTTTAGAATTTTAAAGTATATGCCTAAAATAAAGTTAATCATTATAAAGATTTTTGAAATAAAAGAAATTTATTTTTAATGATTCACATGACCTTTTTTCTTAAAAAAAAAAAAGATGATGTATTTTATATAATTTACAGTTGTTAAAAAATTTTCCTCGACAACAATAACAATGCCACACAGATATAACCTATTTTTGAAACTGTAAATTCAGCAGGTTTTTTTTTTATTTATTGTTTAAATTAAACTCGATAAATTTTTGAAGAAATTTAAAATTTAAATTAAATTTCTTTTTAATTTATTTATAAAAATATATTAATGTATTTATTTTAATTTTAATTAATAAAGAAAAATGATTATGATTAAAGAAATATTTATTTATTTAAACTAAGCGTTTTTCAAACTACTACTGTATATATAAATAAGATATATAAATTCTTTCATACCTGTATTTTTTTTCTTTTTTCCTATTTACTTATGAGAGTGTCATTAGTTTGTAACCTATCTTCTTTTTTCATATTATTTATTGTATATAAAAATTTTAAAATTTCTTATCATTGAAAACGTACGCCTTATCATTATTTTATATCAAATATCAATTAAGTATTTAAAGAAAAAAAAAAAAAAAAGAAAAAATATATTCAAATATAATTTTAAATTGATTTAGTTAGATATTTACGGTCTTAAATATCGAATCTAGTAAAGTTTAAAGTAAATATCGTTATTTCGACCATTGTGTTCATAAAATTATTTAATTACATGAGTAGCGTGTTCATTTTGTAATATTATATACATATTTCAGAAATATTCTAGAAAATATATATATATATATATTGAAAGATTGAAATAGTTTTTACTTTTATATTAAACAAATTAAAAAAAAAATCATAAAGTTATCATAAAAATTAAAAATAATGTCACAGTGTTTAGTTCAAACAAATTTAGGAAATTATTCAATATATAATCAACAAAATTATAATTTTAATCAACATCCTACAAATAATTTATGTTTAAACCAAACGCCACAATGTATGCAACAACAGCAATTACAACAACAAAATCCACAATCAAATATAATTTGTGCAAATAATTTACAAAATAATTGTCAATATTTTAATTACAACTCTAATCAATATTCAAATTATGGTAATACTGTTATAAGTGGTGTGGAAAAACCGCAAAATAATTATCATTGTTCACAACAACAATCACCACAACATAATAGAAATTATGTGTATCCATCATTAGCATTACAATCACCACCAATACAATCACCCTTACCAATAACAACTTTAACACCTGTATCCCAACCAATACAACAAATTATTTCGTCAAAACAATGTGGCGGTGGTGGTGGTGGTGGTGGTTGTGGTTTTAATGAACTTTCACAGACTACAGTCTGTAATATTAGACCAAATAGTACATTTTTAGTACAAAATGTTCATAATAATTGTAACGGTGGTAATTATATTGTTACTTCACCTATTTCACATTCTCAACATCCTTCTTCTCCTCCTCCTCCACCTCAACATCCAATACCACCACCATTACCATTACCACCTATTCTTCAACAATCAAGAATTCAAATAACACCTGCACCACCTTATTATGATAATATTGGTGGACCGTATGCACCATGTCAAGTAACAAAACCTTTGACCTATGGTTATTGTTATGGTTATTATGGTGAAACGCCATGTCAATTTATTGACTGTGATGATATGGAAGATTTTATGTGAGTAAATTTTTTTTTGTTTTTTTATTTTGTTTTGTTTCATTAATGTATATATTTATACCTATAGCATATTATATTCTGTGTAATTTATATTAAAGATTTTAAAATCGATTTAAATAAATAAAAAGAAAAAAAAATTAATCAATCATTCAAATAAAGTTGTAAGTAGCAGCATGCAAAGTTTTTTTTTATTCTATTACTTAGTTGATAATAAAGTGTATTGCGTCACATTGATAAGAATTTTATTTATACATACATGCTGGTACTGTTTGAAATGTCAAATTGTTATCAGTATTGCCAATATAAATTTATTTTATTTTTTTTTTGTAAATTTGAGTTGACATTGGTATTAAGTATAAGTATTTATGATGTGAATTGTAAAAAAAATTAACACTTCCTTTATAAAACCATTTTTTTTTTTTAAATATTGCAATTTAATTAGTTCAATAACGGTTATGATTGTTCAATAGAAAATTAGTTTATAAAAAATTATGATCTCATCTAATAAGTATACATAATTAAAATATGACAATTTCACTAATAAACTTTATTTTATTATAATTAATATTTTCCAGTTTAGTTTAATCGATTTTTTAAATTTTAAAAGTATCAATTTTTTGGTTAGTCGATTGCCTTCGTTGAATGCTTTTATTTTTTTTTGAAACTAATTAAAAGAGGAGTTATTATGAAATTTTAAATTTATTACTTATGCAAAAATAATACTCATGAATTATATATAATTATCGCCTAATATAACAGTAATATTATTAAATTAGTTATTATTTTTACTTTGTTTCTTTAATTTTAATTTCAAACTTTAAATAGAGGACAAAAATAAAAATGCAATGAAAGTACAGCTATATATACGTATAAAAAATGTATGGTTTAATAGTTCAGTTAATGGATCATTCATATTAAACGTTTCTAAACAAATTTTAATCATTTTTATCTGACACATTTACAATACATTGTAATGGTAAAAAATAATCAATTTGTTGTTTCATAAAAATTTTCCAACATTCATAAAAAGAAACGTTTCAAAGTTTTCACTTGAATAGATTCTTCAACAATTTGTATTCCATTCAAAATTCTATGTATTTTGAAAAATAAAATTACAATACTTGAAAATTAATTCTTATGTTGTTATTTAATTTTCTCACTTATTTCATATTGTGGGTTTCTAACTTAATTCATTATGAATTAATTTAGAAAAATTAAAAATGAAATAAGTGCGAAAAAAAAACCAGAAATTTTTCTAATTTAATTCATTTTTTTTTGTGTGTTCTAACTTAATTCCTTTGTGTTCTAACTTTAATAGAATTATATCATAATTCTATTAATAAAATTTAAGTTTTGTTATTTTAAGTATATGTATTTAATTTGTATCTCCACTATAAACTCATAAATTACTTAAAGTGGATTTAGGGGATACAATCGCCACTAAACATGAAATGGAACATAAAAATTAAATTAATTAATTTTGCTAAAATTATTGAATGAACATCTATATTTCTTACAAGACGCCTCTTAATAAGCAACAAAATTATAAAAAATGAATTCCACAATGCATGCTAGTTAATGAATCCACTATGCTAGTTAATGAATATTAATAATGTGTCCCACAAAACCCTAATTTTGTATAGTCACTAAAAAAACTAATTTTTTTCCTATATCCACTAAATCAGCATCGGACAGTAATATTTAAAATTTAATTAAGAATTAATATAAATTAAAAAATAAAAAAAAGTAAAACATAAATGTATTAAAATCTATTATTAAAAAAAAAAAAAAAAAAAAAAAACAAATACTTTATGTTTGAGAAACTATCAAAAGTTTGTTAAACTAGGAAGAGTGCAGTAGAGTAGACTGTGTCAACTCTGGGATACCCGTGTGAACGTAATATATCCTGTTTCTATATAAGTTGAGCATCTTTTAAACAATTTCAGATGTTTTAGTACTGACGTTATAACTGCCGAGATATATTTATGTAAATTGTGGAGTTGAATGACAGCTACCCAAATCTATTGCAACAGCACAACCAAATTTTACATTTTTTGTTGTTATAAAATTTGATCTTCATTTGTAAGATTGTAGGCGCCTAACTTCATTAAGTTCCACGAGATGCAAGAAGCCTGAACCGGCTGCTCTAGATCATCCAAATTTTATAAAAATTGTTGGTATTTCGACACCTCTTGATTAAATTCCAGATACCTAGCTTCAATAGACACTGAGTTATTTTCATTTAAAAAGAGAATTGGTGTGGCAGCTACCCGAAGCTGTCGCACCAGCATAACCAAAATATAGATGTTGTTGTCCTGTAACTCGACATAATTTTGCAAAATTTCAAATACCTAACTTCAATAGATACTCAGTTATTTCCATATAAAGAAAGAGTTGTATGACAGCTACTCGAACCCGGCGGCCGAAAAAGCAGGATTTAAATAGTGAAACTAACAATTTTGCAAAAGTGACGTAAAAAAAATTTCAGTTTTCTAGCTGCTTTATTTTTTGACTTATCGTGCAAACGGATGGACGTACATGGCTTAATCGACTCAGAGCCGATCCATACCTTTGACACTATATCTAGCTCGTCTCCTTTAAGGTGTCACAAATGTAATGGCAAATTTATTATACCCTTGAACATAATTCATACGGGTATAAAAATTATATCGCTACCACTAAGTATACCCACTTTTAGCTTAAAAAAATAATAATTAGTTAAATTAGAAATACATACACTCCTAGTTTTGTTTTTCATGATTAATTAATAAAGAATTAATTTTACGAACTGAATGTTCGTAACTTGTTATTCTTCTAATTTTTTAATAGTTAATCATTAAAACATCAATTAATTACAATTAGCTATATCTTTTAAAGGGAATCAATAATTTTGTTTTTAAAATGCAAGTAATCATAATAAAATTGTAATAAAATAACATTATAAAAAAAAAAAATAATAGATCTGGTTATATTTTTATGGGCAATTTTTTAATTAAGTTTTATTTAATATTATATTATTTTTATTAATATTTTTAAAGTATTCATTTTGATACGTTTATCTGTAATACATTTATAGAAAATTTAATGTGTACACGGATTATTTATAATATACCAATATAAGTTTACTTAGAACATCTAATCATTTTATTGAACAAAATAGAAATGTACATAATATTAAAATAAATAAATTTTGTTTTTAACAATAATTATTTAGTTTACTAATATAAAATCAGTATCAATGTCACAGTTACAAGATCTTTAAAATTAATAACAAAACAAAAATGCGCTCTATTTATTTATGATGTAAAATTATTTACAAATCTTTCATCTTTTATCTTTTATCAGTCAATCCTGTTCCCAAAGCTCCCAAAGTGCCTACTGAAAGACACAGTTCCTAATGGTGAAGAAAGCACTATATTCAAATAGTGAAACCTAGAAAAAACCTAGGACAAAACCTAGACAAAAGTATAATAAAAATAAGTTTTGCCTTTTTAATTGAAGGTAGACTGTATTATATCTCTCAAACGCTTAAGATAAAACATTTTAAATTATATTTCGCTATAAGATTACCGGAAACATTATTGTATTGCCATTCACGTTCGTTTAGACCCTTGAAAACCTGTAAAAAATATCTCAAGATTAGATGCAAAAACAAAAAGATTTTCTCATGCTTTTTCACAATGTTGGTTACAAAAAATAAAATCTAAGAAATATTATTCATTTTAATGTAATTGTAGAATTTAAAATTCTTAAATATTCGTGTACTTTCAAAACTCTTGGTTTCACCAAAACTGTCTTTTTAGGTTAATAATCCATTATTTAATAAATTCAAATTAAAATTTTTTTAAAGATAACATTTTGTATTTTGCATTTTCACATTATAAATTAATACATTTCTTCTATAGATCGGATGAAATTAGAACTGTGGAATTTAAATTTAAATGGAATTAAATTAAAATTTGTTTTTCATCATTAATAATTAGTATATTTGCAATACTTTCTAAGAAATTTGTAGTACCCGATATTTCCTATATGACAACATTTTAAAATAAAAACAAAAAAATTAAAAACAAAAAAATAAAAAAATAATAATACAATTAAAAAAAAAATGCAAATATTGCAAATTATATAATTTAAATTCATTTTACAATTCATAATACATTTTCATTTATTTTTTTTATATTCATTCTTTTGTTGTAATATGATAATACAAGCTTATAGCACAAGCTATAAGCTTGTAATATCACATTACTGAGTTAAGAATCATGAGTTGAATAAAAATTTGTGCGTTTTCAAAGTAAATTGTAAATATAAAAAAAAAGGAGGAAGAGTGCAGTAGAGTAGACTGTGTCAACTCTGGCATACCCGTATGAACGTAATACACTAGAGCCTCGAGTTACGTCGTTTCAACTTGCGTTGTTTCAACTTCCGTCGCTAAAAATTTTGACACCATAATTTTGAATTGCATCGTATTTTGGACGTAACTTGAAATTTGTCAACTTGAAATAAAATGGACGATTATGACAAAATTGAGACAAAAAATTCATTTTCTTCATTTGTATACATACATATGTATAGTAAAACACATATTATGTAACACAAAAAAGGGATTCCCTGATTATAAAGAATAGATAAATTTAAAAAATAAAAGAATTTTGTGATGAAATTTTTTCATTTGCTCAACATTCTTTTATTTGTTTGTTCAACATTCAGAATTTGTTCAACATTCTACATGCATATAAATATGAATATATAACGAATGTGTTGGTTTAATAAATACATAATATTATCAAAACTATTTATTTTATATTGGTTTTATTTAAAATAGCTTTGAATGAGGAAACAGAAATTTCGACTTGAGTCGTTTTCGACATGCGTCGCATTTCTCTGGAACGCATTACCGACGCAAGTTGAGGCTCTGGTGTATATCTATACTGTTTCTATAAAACTTGATTTTTTGAGTTATCGTGCGGGAGGACGGATGTACATGGCTTAATTGACTCAGAATTCGATTCTGAGCTGATCAATACCTTTGGTACTATATCTAGCTCGACTTATTTAAGATGGCACAAACGTAATGGCAAATTTATTATACCCTTGAACCGGGTATAATTAAGTAAGTATATAAAAGATAATTCAATATTGTAAGCTTAGATAAGGACAAAAAAACGCCGTTCGATTAATTTACTATTTAATTATGGATTGATTAATACCATGAAATTAATTTGCTATGCTCATAAGTCATAACTTTTTTGATATTTACTTATTCTTATCATGTAATTTTTTGACATATTTCTTTTCTTTATTTCTCTTTCGGAGTGTAAACTTTATAAAATCAAGAGAATTTGTAAAATTTGAAGCGTTTATGTTATGTTGTTAACAATGTATACTTAATAAGAATTGTAATCCACCCTTAAATCATAGCAATTGGATATGGTGTAAAAACTAAACTTAATACAGCTTAACGATATAAACAAAGTAGTAAAAGGGTCAAGGTAAAATAACTTTAAGAGTCCAAAGTTAAAATATTAATAAATATTAGTTATACAACATACAACAAAAAAAAAAAAAAAATAATGCTTACAATAATTATGTATTAACCAATTTTATTTTAATTTACATATATTTAAAATAATATTCTCAAGTTCATCAATAAGTTTGAGTATCATTACAAAATTAAGTCGCTAATTGTTGCATCCCTCTATATGATAATAAAAAACAATCGCATTCTTTAAAAAATCTATTTTATTCAATGAAGATCTAGTAACAAATAATGGTAAATTTAATAATCTACAATGTACATACATTCTACAATAATAATTTAGAAAATTCCCATCATGTACAAATTTATACACAGTAGACATTTAGAGAATTGAAAAGCATATGAGATTGACAAACTATGATCCGTTGAAATAAATTCTAAATAAAAAACAAACAACTTTTCAAACAGGTCAACGAGGGCATGCAAATGTGGCGGTTCACTCTATAAAATACTTAGTATAAGCTAAAAATAAGTTCATTGCAGTGTGAAGTTCAATATGACTGGCCTAACAGTTTACAGATGTAATACAGAATGTTAAGCTATTTAAAACGAAAAGACTAATTGACTGGCGTGTATTACTAAAAATTATAATTGAGAGTACATACTTGTTTTTTTGTTTTTTTTTCTTTTCAATTAACTTAAAATGGTGTCAATTTTATTTATTTATTTGAATTGGAACAAATTTATAAAATCATCATATTTTAAATTAAATACAAATTTATTCTGACTAAGTATGGAGTATATACATATACAAATATTAAAAAAAAAAAAAAACATCAATCCTTTAATTTAATTAAAATAAATTCTAAAATAATATACGAATACTTAATATATTTATGTATATTATAACGCAAATATAAATATTATTATAAATTTATATATAATTTTAAATTACAAGAAAGTAAAATAAATTTATACCTATTATATTGTTTTTGTTTTTTTTTTCCTTATTTTTATTGCAAATGTGACCTTTAAAAACTGCCTCACATCACGTATTCTGAAAGTTCGATGACGTTTTGCAAATTGCAAACATACAAATATTTTTTATTTTGTATTTATATTAGAGGAATTGACGGAACAGCAAATAGCAATACAGCAGCATACATGTTTGTAATTCTAATGTAACATGACCGGAGGTGCCATCAATTCACATAAAAAAAAAATTTAATAAAATGCAAATACGTATGCACATGCTTACATATATATATAGTATGAAAAAATAGCAATATAAATTAAAAAGACCAAAAGCTATTTAAAATAAAAAGGAACTTATTTATTTTTTGTACGTTTTAAAATTTATGTTATTGATGTTTAAATAAAATAACTTAATCACTCATATTCATTTTTACTGCACTTTTTATTTAGAAGAGAATTCTCTCTCCCAGGATACATTAATTTCTTTAGTAAATTTTGTTATTATTTTTATTCTTTCTGCTTATTTTAATTTTTTTGAAATAAAATATATGTACATATGTCATAAAAATGACAGCAAAAAAAATATTTACCAATTAAAACAGTTGGAGTTGGCTCAGCTTATTTTTGAAGTTTCGCATTGTTTTGACAAATGAGAGAGTTCAAAATTTCATATAGAAAATATTTGTGAGCATAACTAAGTTCAGAACTTTTTTCCTAAGAAATGAATCCAGCATATTTAGTTAAAAACGTATTTCTGTAAGATGGATGAAAATTGTTTCATAATGTTGGTACAATATTCTACAGTTAAAAAAAATTTTTTTGTTTTTAAAAACTAAATTTGAATTTTTAGTTTGTTTTGAAAAGTAATCAAAAGAAGAAAAAGTTCATTTTTGAAATATTTTCTTAATCCTTTTGTCTATTAACTATTAATTATCTAAATACTATATCAATTATCTAAATATTAAAATCATAACTGCTCAGAAAAACAGATTTGATATAAAATGGCTATCACTTCGTAGGAAAAGTCTTGCAGAAGTATTAGACACCACGCTTTGGACAGTTAATATTGCGTCAAATTAAAAACATCACTGTTACGTCTAAAAGAATAATATTGTTTAGTGATATTATAAATTCTTGGTATGATGCGTCTTGAAGAATATGGGTAAATGATTTTTTTTTAAATTATTTAAGTAGTTATAGCTCCAAAAATTGAAACTGAAATGATGTTTGGCATTGATTGATTTGAATGAGTTTTGACTAATATAAATAAACACTAATCACTATAATTGAAATTTGATGATATATGTCTATTTAATATCTAATGAAATGGTGTATAGTTATATATATATAAAACTTTTAAAATATATAGAGCGTATACGCGCTCTTCGGCCCTTTATATATGTAATTTAAATCTTAGTATCTTAAAATCTTATTTCATTACTTCTATTTTAAGTTTTAATAAGCAAAACAGCTTTTAGAATATGTAATATGAAAAAAATTAAATTTACAAATGTAATTTCAATATTAAATCAGTTAAAAATTAAATATGTTATATTTAAAAAAAAAATATGTATTTTTATTAAGTTTTTGTTTTGTCCATATTAAAAAATAAATCAAATTACAAGATTTCCAGTTGAAGTTTATACCTTTTTAAATAGAATTGGGTATTCAAAAATATTGATGTCTTATCTACAATTACAATTTTGTAATCATACGAACAAATTGTGCCAAACAAATAATTGTATTATTTTAATTGTTATCTTATTGGGAACGAACAACATTAATAATAAAATAAGTATATAAGTATGTATATGTAATTAATTAGTTAGTATGTTTTAATATTGTTTGGTTTTTTAAGTATATTCCATCAGGTCGATCATATATTTAATTCTTCTGATATTCTCAAAATATTTAAAATATATTTTTATTAAAAGTTTAGAAAATTTGTTTAATTTTAATTATTTGTCCTTCATTTAAATAGAAAATCAAAGCAAACTAAAAAGTACTTTTATGAATGTTTGCAAATTTGGTCACTCTTAAATAATTTTCATACCATTTTATATTGTTTTGTTTTATAAATTTTTATGTTCTTCGAATTAATTATATATGAGTATATTGTCAAATGATTTTTTTTTTCTTCATATATAGAATATAGATATAACAATTTTATTTTAATAATTTATACGTGTATGTATGTATGTCACTATGTATATTAAATAAAGGAAAAAGTAAATAAATAATTATATATATGTATGTATATTAGCTATATAGCTATATATATATATATATATATGCTTATTAAAATCGCGTAAAAATCTAGTAAATTAAACAAATCAGTTTTATTCAAATGTGAATGGGTTGTAGGGGTTGAAAGTTTTTTTTTTTTTGTGCTTTCATTGATAAAATAAATTTTCTTGTTATATTCTTCATTATATTTTTCAAATTTCTTTTCATCTATTTTTTTTTTTTTTTTTGTTCTTTTTATTATTTTTCCAATTTATTATTGAACCTACAAACAGCCAGAGATGTTTGAAATCGGGAATTCTTCAGCAGCTTTAACTGAATCTTTTGAGTTATTAAATTGTTTATTTGTATTTTTTTTTCATTATATTTAAATAATACTTTTTAAATATAAATTATATTCATATTCATTCTAAAATTTATGATATTTAATTACATTTTTTTTTTTTTTTTGTGTTATTTATTATAGGAGTAATGAAAAAAGAAAGGAAAAATCACGTGATGCTGCTAGATGTCGCCGGTCTCGTGAAACTGATTTATTCACTGAATTGGGTGATGGTTTACCGGTACGACGTGAAGAAGTCGAACAATTAGATAAAGCATCTGTAATGAGATTGGCCATATCATTTTTAAAGATTCATGATGTTATAAAATACTGTAAGTATTTCAAATTTTCTATAATTTTATCTAAAATTGAAAATATGCGTAACACCGTATATACGAAATTAAAATTTTAGTTGTATATACCTATTCAAAAAAAAAAAAAAATCATAATTTAAATTAATGTATGTACATATTATATACATATTTGTTTTTATTACAATTTAAAAAAAGAAACATATTTCTTAATAAAAACACTTAAATTTTAATTTTTAGTTCCACAAATTAAAGAATTGCAAATAAAAGATGAAACTTCAACTAATAATAAAGAAGAATCAATCAGAACTGAAAAAAACAATGGTAATGATGATGTTGATGAAAAAAAACCATTTGATCGTTTTTGGAATAATAAAGATACAATTCAATTGTTAAATAATTGCTTGGATGGATTTTTAATGATTTTGTCCAGTGAAGGTGATATAACATATTCATCTGAAAGTATTTCAGAGTATTTGGGTATATCGCAGGTAAAAGAAAAATAAAAAATGAGTTGATAATTTTATAGAAACTAATTATTTTTTTTTTTTGTTTTATTTTATTATTTTTAAGATTGATATTCTTGGCAATCCAATATGGGAATATATACATCAATGTGACCATGATGAATTAAAAGAAGCATTAAATATACGTAAAAACAGTTTAAAAGATACAATAAAAGATGAAAATGATAAGGAAGAATCAGAATTCAAAACATGTCATCGTGATTTGTTCATTAGATTTAAATGTACATTAACAAGTCGTGGCAGAAGTGTTAATATAAAAAGTGCTTCTTATAAGGTATAAATAACATTAAATATTTTTATACAATATAGTCTTAAGTTTTAATTGTATAGTTGTATGTAGAAAATCTAAATTTTTCGTTTATCTTTTTTTAGTTTAATTTTCAACAAACACTATTAATTAAAAAAAATTTCTCCGGATTTAATGATTCTCTAGTAATTGAATCTTTAATTGTTTTTATTAACGCTAAAATTTTATTGTTTTGTTTAATAATAATTTTTATCTTGAATTTTAACGAATTCTTGGAATATTACTATTTTATTAACTACTTTAATTTTTTATTTTAAGCTGATTATAACTAAATTAAAATAAAACAACATACTTATTAATAATTATTTTAAATTTCTATAATGCCTTTTTGGGAAAATTTCAGTTTTCGGTTAACAAAATTAATTGCCGAAAACGTTCATGTTATTTTGATTATTTTACTAAGAAAGTACACATTAATTAAATATTTTCTCATTCATTATTGTTTGATCATTTCAAAATAATAATGTAATATAATAATGTTTTTTTTAATACTGATTAGATAGTCTCCCTCATTTCGTACAAGATATTTTTGATAGAACCTTCTTAACTTTTTCAATATTTCTCTATTTGAAAATTTTTCTAATTATTTATTAAAATAAATTTAAATTGAAATAGATAAAAATCCATAGAATAATTTTGTAAGGTTAGTACTCAGCTAAAAAGTAGTTCTTTGTTTTTCATATAAAAAAAAAAGAACAAAAAAAAATTTCAAGTAAAGGTGAAAGACTGCTCCAGATATTTCTCGTTTTTTCTTTTTATTGATTATCATATACTAATAAAGATATAATTATTTAAATTATCATATACTATTAAAGATATAATTATTTTTTATTTTTAAACTTATTTGTTTCTCTTCTTTAATTTTTGTTTATTTGTAAAAACGTTCTAATTTTTAATTAAGTAATATTAATATTTTTTCTTTTTAATTTTAGGTTATTCATTTCGTTGGTCATATGATAATTAACAAAGAAGGTGAAAGAATTTTAATTGCTGTTGGAAGACCAATTCCACATCCATCTAATATTGAAATACCACTTGGTACAACAACATTTTTAACAAAACATTCGCTTGATATGAAATTTACATACGTTGATGAAAAGTAAGTTTGAAATAAATTCTAAAAAAAAAAAAAAGAAAAAAATCAGTGATTCATTATTTTTTTGTTTTTATTTATATTTTAGAATGCAACAAGAATTGGATTATAAACCTGATGATTTACTTGGTAAATCTTTATACAATTATCATCATAGTTGTGATTCAGAAAGTCTTATGGCTACATTTAAAAGTGGTAAGTTTTATTTGAATATATTTTTTGTTATTTTTTAGCACATTTCCAAAAAAATTTTGAAAAAATGTGCTTATTAGTTTCACTCTGTCCGTCCGTCCGTCCGTCCGTCCGTCCGTCCGTCTGTTTACAAAACTTCTACACCGTTAAAGATAGAGAAAAAAAATTTTAACCATAGGTAGGTCTCATAAAAAAAATAATTTTGTGGAACAACTTTTTCATGTAGCCCCCCCCATTACGGAGCTACAGCCCCTCAAACTTTGAAAAAGCCCTATTTTTAAATGCATATATCTTATGTTCTGCTTAAGATTTTTTCAATCTGAAAACGTCATTCGACAGGTATTTCTTTTATCTTTATAAATTAATATCAAAATTATACAATTTTTTTAAATTTAGTATTTAAATTTACCGTTATGTGAAAACCAAATTTTGCATGATTTTTCTACCTTCATAACTCCGGCACGCTTCTAGATAGAAGCCTGAAATTTTGAGACAAGAAAGAACTTTTAGAATTAGTATAAGTTTGCTCAGAAAATTTTTTCGGACCACCCCCTATTTATGAGCTATTAGGGCTTAAAAATTGAAAATTTGCTATTTTTAAACACCTGTAACTTAGGAACCTGTACATATTTTACTTCTCCAAGATATAAAAATTAAAGCTACAATAATATATTTTTACGTGTGTTAAAGGTTTATTTTAATTGTAAAGGGTTCCAAAGGTGCAGCTCTTCAAAATTGCGAAAAAGGCCCATTTTCAGATGTATATATCTCGGGCTCTGCGTAATAATTTTGCAATCTAAAACCGCCAAAAGATCGAAATTTTTATTATCTAAATAAAACAGTATCAAAGTTATGTAATATTTTGTAATTTACTATTTAAATTTACCGTTATGTGAAAACCACATTTTGCATGAAATTTCTTTTTTCATAACTCCGGCACCCCTTTAGATAGGAACCTGAAATTTTGAGACAAGAAAGAACTTTTAGAATTAGTATAAGTTTCCTCAGAAAATTTTTTGGTAACACCCCCTCTTTAAGAGTTATTACGCCTCAAAAATTGAAAATTTGCTATTTTTAGACACCTGTAACTTAGGCACCTGTACAAATTTTTCTTCGGCAAGACATGAAAATTAAAGGTTCAATAATATATTTTTACGTGTGTTAACGGCTTTTCTTAGTTATATAGGATTCCGGACTTACGGCCCCTCAAAATTTCAAAAATGTCCTATTTTCACATTTTTTCTTATTACATGAAATTTTCAAATTTTTGTGCAATTCACAATTCTAAACAGTTTGTATTGAGTTTTGGAAATGTGCGCTTTTAAAAACCGTTGGTTTACATTCTACCTTGTTTTGGAATTGAGAATAAACAAAAATGTCTTCAGTTATTGAAAAGTTGAAATAAAATGTATTAAAAGAAAAATTTGAGATTATTAATACACTTACACTACAATTTCAAATTTAATTTATTTTTTATATTATTACTTTCACCTAGTCTAATAAAACCTAATAAAAGCTACCTGTACATGAAAATCTTTATCCAAAATCTTTATTTAAACAAATTTTCTTACGTTAATAAATCCGAATACTTTTTATTATTATAAAAATAATGATGAAATTATGTTAAGATTTATTTGTATAGATTCAGATATATTTATATATCCTTACGTTTATATTATTGAGAGATTAGTATAAAAAAGGCCTTATTTTGTTTTTTAAATACTTATTTTCAATTTGTATTATTTTGTTTTAAAAAATATTGCAAAATGATTATTGATATAAAAAAAAGTATATATTGTACAAGTATATGGTAGTTTTTAATAAACATTTCCAATTTATAATGAATCTTGAAATTTGTAAGAAATGCATTTCGTCGTTATTTGAATTACAAATGTCGAAATTAATTTTTTTACGAATTTCAGAAATATAATGTTTCTTTTTCGAAAATCTATTAAAATGAATGTTTAAAATTAAGTTATTCTCCTTCATTAGTTACGTTATTATGTTAAAAGTCATATCTTTGTAGAAAAATACGATCTTAACTGCTTTTGATTGGTTGAAAATTATGGTTGAAAGATTATTTTGAAATTAACTTTTAACTTTCAATTAACTTTATATACATAGATGGGTGTAGCTTGGTTAACCGAATTAAAAATGTTAATTTCTAATTTTCTGTTTTTTTTTTTTTTGAAATTTTTAGCCCATTAAAGATTTGTTTTTCTAAATATAAATCTTGAAAATTTTCACCATTTTCTTTAATCTTCTTTTTTCTTTAAATTTCTTTTTAGTTTTTTTTTTTAAAAAAATTTAGTTTTTCTTTTAATTTTTTTTTTTTTTTGCACACGTGTTTGTTTTTATCTGCATTTGTAGATTTTCTAATAAACAAATTGACAAATTTTTTGATTGTTATTATGGAATGTATGACGGATTTTATTTTTGCTGAATTTTCCTGTACAAAATATCTCAACATCTAAAAAATTTTTTATAATCATAAATATTTAAAATTTGCTTATAGGTACTATTGCTTTAATATTGTTCAAGTTTCGAATTCATATAAAAATAATATTTTGATAGATATACTTATAGAATTTAGTAGCTCAATTATATTTTTTATGGACATCGTTATTTTATAATTTATAACAACAATAATAATACATATTTTGAATTTATTTTCTGATGATGAAAATTTAATTATTACGGCCGGACAACTTATTTAACGAATATTAAAATTTTATCTATAAAATTGTATTTTATTTTTTTATTTATTCAAAATTCTTAAATTTAATTTAAATCACCAAATAAAAAATAAAATGTTTTTTGAAAAAAAAAAAAAAAAAAAAATTAGAGAATAAAATAAAAATTTATTTATATAAAAACATATATAATATAAATATAAATGTTTGCATATATAGATACAACAATATTATTTTTTGTTTTTAAATATTAAAAAACAGCTTATCCTGCATTTTTTTTTTGCTTTTTTATATTTTAACTATAATTTCACATATTTTAAAAGCGAAAAAAAAAATAAAAAATTAGAAGACATCACGCCAATTTATTTTTAAAATTTTATGTGGTTGTCACACAAAAATAAAAAAAAAATTGATTGAGATGACCAAGTTTAGATGCTCATTGGATTACCACGCGGCTCTGTTTTGTTTTTCAAATGTTTTTATATTTATTTATTCTGGTGAAAAATATTTTAAAATTTTTTTTTTTTTTTGTTATTTTTAGAATGTTTTTATTGTATATTATTTTTTTTTGTTTTAAAAATTCGGTTTAATTAATATTTTTGTTATTTTATGCTATAAATTTTTTTTTTGTTTTTAATTTCAATAATAGTATTAATTTTAAAATTTTATTTAATTGTTATTAAATGTTGATAAATTTTTTTTATTAAATCAATTTTGTTCTAAGAGCAAATTTTTAGTTTATTGGTACATAAAATAATTAGTTTAAATTTTAACAAAAATATAAATTGACCATAACTTGCTATTAAAGTTATTAAGTTTTCATTTAAAAAATTACAAAAAAAATTTTTTTTTCAATCATATGAAAAAGAAGATCAATGTTCTTTCTTCAATCCGTTTTTTTCATTATAATATATTGTTTTTTTTTTGCAACAATTTAATATTTTTAAAGCAACCTAGGGTCAAAAGTATAAAAATTAGTTTTTTTTTTTTCAACACCTGAACACATTGATTGATTTTCTAACAAATTAAATTTTTTTATTTTATAAATAATGCAAATTTGCTAATTTGGCAAGTAAACATGTTTTTTTTTTTTTTAAAAAGAATATCTTGTAAATTTATTTTTTATTCGAAAAATTTGCTTATTAATTTCGCTCTGTTTGTTCATTTGTCCTTCTGTATGTTCGACCGTCTATTTAAAAAACTTCTACACTGTTTAAGATAAAACAATCAAATTTTAACTAAGGATAGGTTTTTTTTTTAGATAATTAATGCTGAGGAACAATTTTTTTTTATATAGCGTTCATCTATAACTGAACTACCTTAGAAATAGCTCTATTTTCAGATGTGTATATCTTAGGTTTTACTTAACATTTTTACAATCTAAAAACGCCAAACTACAGGACTATTTTTTTAAATTTAGTATTTAAATTTACCGTTATATGAAAACAAAATTTTACAAGATTTTACTTCATTTATAACTACGTTACGCTTTTAGTTCGAATCTTTAAATTTTGATAGAAGCAAATGCTCTTTTGAAATTAGTAAAATCAACTCAGAATGTTTTTGTACCTTCTTCTGTATAGCTTATATGTGTTAACGGGTTTGCTTATTAATATATAGAATTTCTATAAAATTTAAGAAAATGTCTCTTGATTTTTCAACAATGTTTCCTTATTACAAAAAATTCTAAGAAAAATTACAAATTTTCGTGTAAATCACAATTACTTAAAAATGTTTTCATAATCTTTTTGGAAAATATGCGGGTTGAAAAACCTTTAGTTTTACGTACTATTTTATTTTATATTATTGTTGAAACAACAGAAAAATAATTTAAATTTTTCATTATTTTTGTTTAAGTGAAAGAGAGTAAGAAAATTGTGTAAAAATAAAAGATATTTAAAACATTTTACCTTTACTAATATTAACTTTTAAACATACATTTTTCAGCAAATATTTTGTGAAAAGTTCGGTTGATTGAATATAATTGATAAAGGAATATATTAATTAGCTCATTATTAATTGAATTCTCTAATTTTCTTTATAATTTTTTTTAAATGTTACATTTAATCAAATTCTCGTTTTCTTTTATTTAAGAGCAATTTAATTTTTTTTAGTACATTATTCAAAAGTTTTTGACATAATAACCGTAGGAGTTTTACTCTGTCATATCGTCCATATTTTGTCCACTTTCTCTGTTTACAAGGCTATTCAACTTTTGAGGTAAAGCATTGAAATTTTTTAGCATAGATACACACATCTCAAAAATAAAATTATAGATTTTTTTTTATCAAATTTTTCCCCTTTTCGCAGCTTAAAGGTTTAAACTAGATATTTTAAGAGAAGTTAAACCTAATAGAACTCATAAGGTTCTTCAGAAAAATATTTTGTAGTTCCCCCTGTTTTATGAGGTATCATTGGCTAAAAACTTGCTATTTTTAAAATTTAGTCATCTGTGAACATTTTTTCACAAAATTTCATTATTTATTGGAAAATTAGAATAAAATCGGCCGTATAAACTAATCTAAAATACATACTGTTTCATTTCTTAATTATTTTGTGTATATTTTTAAATTTTTTTAATTTTTTTTTAATGCATTTCTTTGCCACATAAATGTGGACAGGAAATTATCCAGCCTTTCAGCCTGTTCAGGTGTGACTGTAAATGTCGTAAGGGGGAATAACTCTTACGACGTGTGTGGGATTCGAATCCACACTTCCTCGATGTTTACAGCGTATTTTATGCGCTCTTACTCACTAGGCCACCGAGACCCCATTATAAAATTTCTTCACATATAAAATCTAATTTAAAATTTTATTTAATTTTACATCAAATAAAAATTGTAATTAGTTTTGAAGAATAGTAAAATAATTTTTGAACAATAAAAACATTTTTTTTTTTTTGTCAAATATATAAAATTTATTTTAAAACTATATTCATTTTACACTTATCGAAATTTATTTGAATTTTGTTTTTTACCTTTTTTTTTTTTTTTTTTCTTTTAATAATAATAAATTAGTAAATTAAATTCTATTCTATAAAATGTGCGGTTTAAGGATAACTTAATTACTTTAAAATCATTTTATTGTAATAATAAATTCATTGCACGAATGCATTTAACAACCAATAATTTTTTTTTAGTTTTTCAAGTCAGTCAAGTCATTTCCATTTTATGCAATTTGTTTTATCAAAAAAAAAAAAAATTAAAAAAGAAAACAAACACAAAAACACAAAAAAAAAAGTCGTTATTAGATTACCATTGTAAAAATGTTTGTAAGTGTTAAATGATATCTTATATTATTTTTATTGTTAAAGATTCCTTTTTTATGTTTATATATGTACATATATATATATATATATATACTATATTTATAGAATAGTTAATTCAGTAAGTAAAATGGTATTCTGTCTGGTTTAAAATTTATATAAATTTTCATAGAACAAAACCACCAATTTATCTATTATAATAGTTATAATTTTTTATTCGTTTAAAAATTTTTTAGGAATACTGGTATGGGTGATTTACTAAAAGTGATTGTTTTTATAAAATGAATATTACAAATAAATAAAAAAGTATATGAATAGTTATAAAGATTAGTGGGCAATTTATTAAAGAGATTTATTTTTATTTTTTTTTTTGTTTGTGGTTTTAAAAAGTAAATATTTATAATCATTATAATACTTACAATATTAATATAATTTTTCTTTTATTTTTTTTTTAACTGTACAGGTTTATAAAAAGGAATGTAATTCATTCTTAAGTTTAACACAAAAAAAAGAAAAATTCTATTACAATTTTAATTTTATTGATTGGTTTAATGTCTAAACCTACCTTTTTGGTTTAAAACAATGAATTTTTGATTCATTAAGTCTGTTTCTTTTTTTTAAATTACAACATTATTCTTTTAATTATAAATGATTTGAAAGATAATTTTTGCATTCTCTTTTTTGGTATAAGCGTACGTACATTTGGGATGCATGCCTCCTAGATGCAAAACATATTTCGGTTAGACTTCGGCAATGTTAACGAAAATTTTTTTCATTCAACAATCAACATGCATTCGCTCGTTCATACGCTGCACGTACATAAGCGACAAATTTTTATTTTGACATATTTCGTCTGGTGGATTTTTTTTTTTTTTTTATTGTTTTGACATTATTACAACGCGGTTATTTTTAATTTCAAATTAAGAAATTAATTAAGTACTTAATATATTTTGTGTTCTTTTTCCTTTTTAAATAAAAGTGTGAAAGGAAGAGCATGCCATAAGTATGATATATATTTTGAACTAATCAAAATCTTACATCCATGTGAGCGTAACTTTAAGGTACATTTTTAAGCTAAAATTTAGGCTACGACAATTTTTCACTTGTTGAATATCTGTCATACATCACAGTTATGTTTTTAATGATAACAATTAATGTGGGAAAAAATTACATGAATTTTAAAATAGAAAAAATAGAAAAAAAAAAGAAAAATATTATTTTACATACATATGTATATATGTAGAGATGATAAATGATAAAAATTTAAGGTACAATTCTGTAGAATATAATATAATAATATAAAAATTTAATGTAATATATAATTTAATTTAATTTTATGCTTAATTTTCTTTAATTATACTCCATCCAGTTCAACGACTATATCGAGAGTGAATCTTATGAACTATTCTTGTTGCATTTCTTACGTCATTTCTTATCAATATGCATTGATAACGTAACGGCAGTAATTTCTTTGTTGAGTTCAAGACTTCATATCACTTTCATTCTGTATTTATAAAAATTGCTTTATTTTAATCATTTATATTAAAATGACAATATCTTATTAAATTATTATCTTTTTGTAAAATAAAACAAAAAAAAAAATGTACCTAAATCAATGACAAAAAATTATATTATAGTCTTATATATCATAGTTGAATTATTGATTATAAACGAATCTTTAGTTTATTCTTAGAATTATTAAAGTTTTTACTTATATCTTATGTATATGAATTCAGTGCTAGAATATACTTTATTAACGTAACGGAGTATTTATACTTTATTAACGTAACGGAATATACTTTATTATCACTAACGGAATATACTTTATTATCACTAACGGAATATACTTTATTATCGATTTATAAATCAAGATAATTGTCAAAGGTTAAAATTGAAATAGTCAGTAGAATCTTTCTATGCCTCTTAGACGTTAAAGAATTACAAAAGTGATTTGTAAGAATAATAAAAAAATTGTTTTTAAATTTTAATCTTTCGAGGTCACTGGTAATATATCATGTAATGGGTCCACTTAGTTTTTATATTAGGTAATATATATTCTTTTTTTTTTTGTAGATTGGTGAAATTAAAGTTTTTAGTTTTTTTACATATTGGTACTGTACTTTACTAGACTTTATTATAGTCCATTATGTCCACGAAATACTAAATTACTTACTACTTACAATTAAATTCAATACAATTTTGACCTTAACGGTTTTATTTTTTTTTTAATTATTTAATTAAATTTACTAAATAACTTTTGTAACAATATTAATTTTATAATAAATTTAAATAATGAAATATTTTTATTTTATTCAATATTTTTATTTATTTTTTAACAATTTTTTTGTTTTGTTATAAAAGTACAAAATAAAATAAGTTGGTTTTATTGAAAAGTTTAAATTTTTATTTTTATTTAGTAAAAAATATCCTACTTTCTAATATATCTTGTACTTATTCTTAAGATATTTTCCTATTTTATATAACTAACATTATTTGTATTATATTAATTTTTTTTTCTTTTCTTTAATCGTTAATTAATTTTTATTTTTTTTCAACCTATTTATTTTGATTTTCTTTTTGTGACATAAAATTGGATATAATTTGAAGTCTTTAGTAGAATGTTAGAAGGCTCGTTAAAATAAAAGAATTTTTAATAATAATTGAAGTCTTTAGACATAATGATAATCATAATATCATAATTTTTTAAAATTTTTTTATCTAATAAATACATTATAGCAGTAGTTATGTATTATAGTTTAGCTAACTTTAATTTACATTATTGTGTGTGTGTGTGTGTAACCAACACGTAAAACATGTGCCTTTTATTTGTAAAGCTTTTCAATAAAAATGTACAATATATAAAATTTATTTATGTATTAAATTCTATATTTATACATAAATAAAATATTTAAATTAAGAATAAAACAATAGAACAAAATTTATAAGTCTCATAAATTTTTTTTTTATTTTTTTTTTCTTTAAATAACAAACAATTAAATACAAGAAAACTATTTTGAATTTACTATGGATGTTTATTTACAAATTGAAAGTAAAAGTATTTTCTATTGTTTTTATTTGAATTAAAGATTTGAAAGGAAGCCTTATCATAATAATACAAAAATATTTAAAATAATTTTAACCAAATAAGAATTTATTGTTATAAAAAAAAAAAAAAAAAAAAAAACAATTTAAAGTTGATTATAAAGAAACAAATCACGTGCTCTAATCTCAATTTTCAATTTGAACAATTTATTTTTAGTTTTCAAAAGATTTAATCGAAAAAAAAAATAAGAAAATAGTTTTTGTATAGAAATTATGGAATAATGTTAAAGGTATTTCGTGTGTTTTAAGTGTATTTATAGTGTATATAGTGTATTTTCAATGATCTATTACAAGCAAATTTTTTATGACTAAAGACAGATTTACATGATGGTTAAAAAAAAAAACAGATCCACCAAAAAAAAAACAATAATATATAAAATCAATTAGTTAGACACGTACAAACTTCAATCTTTTCATTAAAATTTAAATCACTCTGCCCGTTCGTCTGTTTACAAAACATTTACACCGTTAAAGAAAGAGGAAGGAAATTTTAACCATGTTCTCATAAAAAAATTAATGTTGTAGAATAAGTGTTTTGTGTTAGCCCATCCATTACGGAACTACAGTCTCTCAAACAAATTGCTTAACATTTTTTCAATCTAAAAACGGCATACGACTGGACTGTTTTTTACCTTATTTCAATATCAAAATAATACATTTTTGTTATTAACAAAATAATAAGAATAAGTTGTCCAGACATTTTTTTTTTGTATCATCCTCTGTTTTAGGGCTATTTTGGCTCAAAAATTGAAATTTTGTTAATTTAAACATCTGTAATTTTGGCACCTTTGCAAATTTTTTTAAAATAAAACACAAAAATTAAAGCCTTGACATTATAATTTTACATGTGTTCATGATTTTCTTAATTATGTAGGGTGTCCTTTAAATTGAAGGTAGTGTCTCTTTATTCTTCACGTTTTTTTTATATATGAAATTTTAAGAAGAACAATTATAAATTTTACCAAGTCACAGTATTATAAGCAGTTTGTATTTTCTTTTGGGAAAATGTGCGTCCTTTGGTTTAGATTCTGCCTTGTTTAATTTTTGTTTTAGAAATACTTACTTTAGTATATATAAAATGTTTTATAGTAGTAATATTGTCATTGCATACTTTATTTACGTATTTATACCTGTACGATAAGGATCGAGTATATTAAAATTGCTCCTCCGTTTGTAACACCTCGAAATAAGCTAGCTAGATGTACCTTTAAAGGTATGGATCGGATCAGAATCAAATTCTAAGTCGATTAAGCTTTGTCCGTTCGTCCGTCCGTCTGTCCGTCAACAAGATAACTCAAAAACTAAGAAAGCTAGAGTCTTGAAATTAACACAAAATATTCTTACATCAATTTGTAGGTTCCCTATTTTTTTTTTGATTGAGATCCGACTAAAACTTCGGGTAGCTCTCGAACAACTAACTTTTAGATTTTCACATTTTTTTTGAAATAGAGCCATGAAATTTTAACTGCTGATAGATATCATAAAAATATTAATTTTACGGAACAATTTTTTTCTGTAGCCCTACTCGTTACGGAGCTACAACCCCTCAGTTCGTAAAAGCTCTATATTTAAATTGTTCTAACACAAGTTGTATAAAAGGTATATCTTCAATTTGAAAACGCCAAACGATTACTGCTTTTATTAGCTTTAATAATATATATACATTAAATATATATACTTGTGCCATATGGTGTCTTAATTTACTGTTATGCGAAACTCAAAATTCTTGACTCCTTCTATCTTCCAAACGGTCTAAGTTAGAAGCTTTGAGAGAAGTTAGGTCTCCGAAAATAAGTATGAGTCATTTGAGAAAATATTTGTGTATTCTGAATGGAATCAAAAACTAAAAAAATCCTTATTACAACACCTGTAACTTGAACGCCTGTCCAAATTTTTTTGAAATAATATACAAAAATGAAAGCTCCAATATTATATTTTTATTTCTATTAACAACTTTTCTTAATAATATAGGGTTACCTTAAAATTGACGAAAGTGTGACTTAATTTTTCTAAATTTATCTAACAAATTTTTTTAGCAATTTTTTTGTATTTTTTTTTGCTCGATAATTTGAAATTGTTGAGGATGATGCGTAGTACAAAAAAAATTAAATATATAAAAAATATAACGGTTGCTTGAAGAATTTATATTTATATGATATTAGTATACATACTTATATAATACATATATGTCACTGAATGAATGATACATAATACATACATATGTATGTATAGTATAAATTATTATACATTTGCCGTTTAGTATTAAATGGTACTATAGCATATTTGGAAAAGTTTTGGATTGATAATCGTTATCTGGAAGGTTAGAATCTGCTTTTGAAAAATGTATCAACATATAATTTGAATATATGTACAACCCATAGTTCTAGAAATTATAAAATTCACCCAAATTATTTTAAAATACTAAAAAATAAAAAAAATAATATTATAAGCGGAGTGACAGGCTATGAACATACTAACGGTTCGTACGGGTATTTAAGAGTTGACAAAGGCAACTGTATTCTTCCTCGTTTTGTTTATAAATATATTTATAGTACTTAAAAATATTCTTTAAAATCACAATTTATTTTAAATAATACAGTCAGTTTCAATATTATTTACACACCACCAAATTGTGTTGGGACTATGAACTGAAATCAAAATATCTTCTACAATTTTTATCAAGTTGAACTCAAATTTAATTTATAAATTTTTTATTATTTTTTTAACAATTCAAAAAAAAACAACAAAAAAAAGTTTAAAAACAAAATAATAACATGGTACAGAATTTGTTAAATTGCTAAAAACGATTACATTTTAAATTAAAAAAAAAAACGGATTGTTTTTTGTGCGATAAGCCGTTTTCTAAACCAGCTTTTATTCATAACATTATGCAATTTGTTCATAAAGTCTTACATTTTTTAATTAGTGCGGTTTTTTACCGCATTTTCTTTCATAATCAAATTTTTTGTATATTGTGATAGTGTAATTAAATTCCATGTACCTTCTTTTTTATTTAAAGTAAAATAAAATATTTACCTTATTGGTATCGGCTTCTTTATTCGTTAATTTTTATTTAAATTATAAACAAATATCGTATATATATTTTAGTTTTACTGTATATAATACACAATATTTTAGGGAGCGTATCGAAATCTTACAAAATTAAATCTCGTGCCTCAAAATTTCATGTTTTCGCAATAATTTTTAAAAAATTTCGCTTAAAATAAAAATGAAAATAAACAAGAATTTTTGGAAGTCAGTCTTTTTGTTAAAAAAAAAAAACAAGTAAATGTAACAGTAAGTCGATGCAACCGACTTATTTATACCCTACACCTAAAAAATTCAAATTAAATTAAAAATCCATAAGTTATATTAGTTAAGCTATAAGTAATATAAGCTAAAAAAATAAATGTTTTTACAACCTTTGTACAAAATTTCAGGTTTCTATCTTTATTAAATTCGAAGATATGCTTGTTAGGTCTTGGGAAGTGTGTGAAGCCATCCGGACCACCACTCTAATTTATATCAAATTTTAGAGACATCAACAGAACAGGATAGAACACTCTTATATCAAATTGCAAGTTTTTATCTTTAATAATTTCGAAGTTATGCTTGTTCGGTTTTGGGAGTTTTGTGGGAGGTACTCGAACAAGTACTTCAATTCATCTCAAATTTTAGGGATTCAGAAAAACACACCCTCGTATAAAATTTTAAGTTTCTATTTTTATAAATTTCGAAGATATGCGTATTCGGTTTTGAGAGTTGTATGGGAGGTATCCGAACTCATGATCCGATTTCGCCCATTTGCAATCGTCGCCTTTCTTTAGTCGTTGTTAGCCTCCAGTATAAATTTCATCAAGACAGCATCATTATTTTTTGAGTTATCGTGCGCGGACGGACGGACATCGCTAAATCGGCTCAGGAGGTGATCCTGATTCAGAGTATATATACATGTCCATATCTAACTCGCTTCCTTTTGGTGGTTACAAACACCATACCAAAATTAATATACCCTATACTTTAGGTGTAGGGTATAATAAATGCCTCATAAAAAAGTGTCGAAAAACAAAATATGTCGAATAGCCAAAAGAAAAGAAGTTTAAAAATAAAATGTCGAATTTCTATATGTTTAAAAGCAAAAAAAGTTTTTTTTAAGTATATTAAAGTTTATTCAATCAATAATTTTATTTATACTTTTAAAAAATTTCCAATTATTTCTTATTATTTAAAAATTTTACAATGAGTTAATTGAAAATAAAAATTTCTCTTCAATATAAACGAAAATTTTATAAAACTTATATTTTATCTGAAATTAAATATCTATTTTTATTTTCTTAAAAAATTTGGCATTTTCTATATAATATTAAGTTTATAGAAACAATAAAAAAAAAAAAAAAAAAAATTGCAATAAAATAGCGAAGATAAGTGAACAAAGAGGACATAAAATTAGATATTCATAATAAGAAAAATTTTAAATTGATTTTATTTTTATTCTATATACGTATTTAGTTGTATTCTCATTGTAATCATGATTTTTTTTTTTTTTTTTTTGTTTGCTTTCATGCATTTTTGTATTTTTACTCCAATAATAGTTAATATATAGTAAAAATTCTTTTAAAGTTTATTTATAACTATTTATGTATATATTTAGGTACTAACTTTTTATCATTTTCATTTTCATGCAATAACAATGTTATTGTAGTCTCTAAATATTTATCTTGCCGCTATTCATTATTACGTTATAGAATCATTTTATTTAGCATATTAATAAAATGATGACAAATTTTTTTGAATAATTTTAATATTATTTTATTTTTTCTGTTCAATTCTCGAAAAGACATAAAACTTTAATTTATTGCCTTCCGAATAGTTTACACTTTCATATCTTTATTACTTTTTGTTACAAGAAAAATTTTTGTCTTTTTTTTTTTTTATTAATTTTCACTTTGTTTCATTATAAGCAGAATTTAAATGTAAATAATAAAAAACGAAAAATTTGAATTTTTTTTTTTTTGTGACATTTATCAGGACAATTTTGTTATTATCGCAATTTCAACCAACTTCAACTTGCAATAAACTATAAAGTTCTATAGAAAATAATAAAAATATAACAAAAAAAAAAAACAAAAAGAAAAAAAAACAAAAAGTAAAATAGTTTTTAATTTTTTTTTATATTCTTTGTTGTTCACTTGAAAGGCAAGAGAAAAACTTTTTCTTTTACTGTTTTATAGGTTTTTCACTCTTTTTCCTTGTATTTTTTGATTATTCTTACAGGATATGTTATTTTATTTTCTTTTCTTGTATGTGTAAAAAAAAAAAAAAAAAAGAAAAACAATAGTAAAAAAAAAAAAAAAAAAAATTACAACAAAAAAAAATTTTTTTTTTGTGTGGAAAATTGGATATAAAAACTGAAATTTATTCATTTTTCTCATCATCCATAAAAATCTTTTTTATGTAGTTTGTTATATAAATATACATAAATTTGTAAAATAATCATGTTTATATATGTACATATATATATGAAATATATTTCTATTATATATATGTATATATATTTTTGTTTTTTTTTTTTGCATTTTCATTTTCATTTCATGGAGCTTGCACAATTCTATAAATATAAGGACGTTATATTTTTTTTTTGTTTTTTTTTTTTTTTTGTTTTATGCCATGACATGACCTATCCAATTTTATTTTTTTTTTTTGAATAGAATGTTGAAAATTAGTCTTACCAGAGCTTTTTTATTTATTGAAATAAATTTATTTTTTATTTAGTGAAATAAATGTGAAAGAAAATGAGTGTTAGTGTGTTTCGTTTTTTACTCTTTGGTTTTTAGCTAACACTATGAAATATAAAAGTCGTTGTTTCGAAATGTCGGAGTCGAGTAAAATAAACTCTGTAACATTGCAAATATCGTTTCGAAATAGCACAATCGAGTTTACAAAGTTCATTTTTTTTTAATTTTACACGTGTGGAGAATTAGCGAGTGTTACAAATGTCAAAGCCTTATGAAGTGTCATTATTCTTCTTTTTTTATTTCACATTTTAATATTATAAACTTAAATATTGAAACAATTGTAAACAACATCGTTCAATGGAAGATTCAATTATTTGTTTGTAATAAATAAATGTTACCCATCTAATTTTGACAGTTCAAATTGATATTTATCTCTAGTCGTTTCGAAATGGCAGAGTAAAGTTAATTCTGTATATGAGTGTGATAATTAATCCTATAAAAGCATAAATTTTACAAGGAGTAAAAAATGAAACCAGCTTCATAAAAAGTTCGAAATTTTTTTTCTCAGTTAATTGTCGTTATATATTATGATGTATGTATTAATTTTTTGATTCAATTTTTATGTTGTTACATGTGACATGTTATAATTTGTATCATTTGCTTTGTACCTCATAGCAATGCAATTTCGAAGATTTTTTAAAATTTTGTAAGTTTGGATAATGTGGAACTGATTTATGTACTTTGTGTTTTGAGTAATTTATAGTAAATGTTAAAAACTAAAATTACTGTGCTTTGATATTATTACATATTTTTCAGATTCAAGCTATGATCTCAGACTAATGATAATTTAATATAAAATCTGTGTCATTTTGCTATAATGTTCTAAAGTTAATTTTTTTGGAACAAATTGAATTCATTAAGAATTTTATTTTTAAATGTATAGATTATTTTTTTATTAACAAAATTATTGCTTGTTTATTATAAGTTTCAAAATAAATTACTCCTTTCATTTTATTTTTTCCATTTATAGCTGGTCAATCTAAAATATCCTTATACTCTCTTGTCTTTATTTTTCATAATATAAAATTGTATTTTTTTGTTTGAATTTTACCAGGTCTTTGGTTTTGAATAAAATTTAAATCTTACGGTAATAAGTTTTCCATTGCATCTCACTTACAGTTATTTAAATTTTCTTTTTTGTTTTTTGTTTGTAAAAAAAAAAGAAAAAGAAAAAATAAAAATTTAAAACTTGAATTAAATTAAAAAAAAAAAAAAAAAAACAAAATAAAAGAAAAATAGAAAATTTTTAACGAAAAATGAACGAGTAAATAATAAAATTCTTATGTTGCATGCAATTTTGTATCTATATTATATAATACATATATATATATATCTAATGCTTTTTTGTTTTTTCTTTTTTAAAGTTCAAATCCCTTCCACTGTTCTTTAACTTTTCTGTGAAAAAAAAAAACTATAAATTCACACTAAAACTACAAAAAGAAATAATAGTTTTTAGTTTCATTTTGTTTTTGGAACAAAAGAATTTTTCAAATCAGAATTTTAGTTTTAAAAGAAGGATATTTGTTGCATCCTGCCGAGGCGTTCAACTTTCAACTTTTTTTTTTTTTTTTGTTTCCCCCCTATTTATTTCTAATAATTTGTTTGTTTTGTGCTCTTTTTTGGGAATTTTATTTTTGTAAGTTGTTACAGGTAGTGCTTTTTTAGTTAAAAGAAAATTTTATTTTTTCAGTAAAATATTCATTTAGATTTTTAGATTAAGATTATTTGATAAATTATTAGTTAGTAACATATTAAATTAATTAATATTATTAGTATTTATTATAAAACACAAACAATATTTTTTTTTTCATTAAACTTATTTTTCAATAAGGTCACAATAATCGTAGATCACCCTAAAAAACGATTTTGCACATAGTTTAATCTTAATCGACGGTACACTGTATAGATTCTTAATAATTTAAAATAATTGTTGATAGTTAGAGCTAGACGAGGGCCCCTCTATACCTTTATAAGACGTTAAAGGATCAGAAGAAAGATTTATAACAATAATAAAAGATTTGTTTTTATATTTAATTCAATAAATATTTTGTGTTCGCCGGTAATATGCTCGTCAAATTTTTTGTTTTGTGTACAATGGTGACATAAAGAGTATATAGAGGGAAAATATGTCCAATGTTTTCACTGATAATAAATTGGAAAAAAACATGTTATATATATATAAAAAAAAAATTATTTGTTTCAGTTTTTTTTTTTTGTCCTTTAACAACAATTAAAGTTAAAATCGATTCGAATTGTATAAATAATTCGGAATTAAGTTAGATTTGAAAAATTATGTATAATTAATTTCCTTTAAAAGTTGACAGGTGGGTTACTTAGAAAAGATACTGAAGAATAGATACTTGAAGTATTTAAATTTTTCTGATTCATTAAAATAATGATTAATGAAAAGAATATTGTTATTAAGAATACAATTAACTGATGGATTTTATGCACATATTTTAGCCATACCATATTAATGGTTGGATGATTGAATACGGACGTATAACATATTTTAGTGTTGGAAATCTTCTTGTTTTTTTTTCAGTAAATTTAACTAATTATCAATTGAACGGACAGTCATATTTTTTCTTATTATTATTTTAAATTTCTTTTTCACTGAAATATTAAATTAAAATGCATATCCGATTTATACTGAAATTAGTAGTATCAAGCGAGAAAATAAATTTTCTTTTTAGTTTTTATTTTTAAATTATTTTTCTTTTATTTTTATTTTTTTTTTTTGATTTTTTATTATTTAGAACGAAAAAAACGAATTGTGTATATTTTAAAACATGTAACATTTCGTGCTTTTAAACATCCTTCTTTACTTTATATTTTTATGTATATATATATATATATATATATACACATATATATCCATAATATATAAAATTTTGTATATTTATACAATATATATTATATACACACTACATTATTATATATATATTATATTATATAATATTATTATATTTTATATTATATTATATTAACATTTAGTTCAAAGACTATTTTATACATGAGTTGAGTTCTATTATAAAGCTTAGCTAAAAAAAAAAATAAAAATAATAAAAAAAAAAGCAAAATAAGAAAAAAAAAAAGGATCTTGAATTAAATGAATATAAGTAATGAAACTTATATAATATAGTATTAATATATATATATACTATTTTATAATATATAAATGTTAAGTTCAAAATTTTCTTAAAATGTTCATTGAAAATGAAAAACAAAACAAAAAAAAAATAAATAAATAAAAATAAAATTGTAAAGTTACATGAAAACGTAGTCAATTGGGAGACGTAAATTGAAAAAAAAAAAAACAAGAAAAAAAAAATCAAGTAGTAAAAAATTACGTTAAGAATCTAGTCAAAACGTCATAGATTTTCTCTTTGAATAACATTTAATAGTTTATATAAAAAAAAAAAAATAATCTATGTGAAAGAAACTTTTCCAGAAAAAAAAAAAAAAAAAAACGAATCCAGCAATCTTAAGAAACTTAATTTTGCACTCGTACACACACAATTTTTTTAAAAGGTATTATTGATTTGATAATTTTCTTATCAAAATCATTCTAAGTTAATTAAAATTGTCAGATTATTTTCTTAAAGATTATTTTCTGTTTGTTCTATTTGGATTCAGTTCGGTTTATACTGTTACAATATTATTGGTTATTTAATTCCTGTTATTTATTTTTTTCACCGTATATATGTACAGATATTTAATCTAATATCTTATAATGAAGTCTATATTTATATTGATTTTAGAATTTTTTATACTGATACTGTTTAAGCGCATCCTGTCTTTTATAATTCCATTTCTCGTTTCGAGACTTTTCCACTTGGTTATGAAACCTCCTTTTTTAAAGCCTTTAAAAATCTTCAATTAAAATGAATAATCATTTTAGTTCCTACTATATATAAGTTTTTTTTTTTGTCAAATGATTCAAAATAAATATTTAGTTTGTATTTTACTACATTATAATAAGAATCGAAATTCGAAATTTTATTAAAGAAACAGAAATTTAAATATTATATAATATATATATACGAATAAAACAACTTTACTTTTTTTTTTTATTTTTATTATTTTAAAATTATTTTCGTGTTTTTTTTTTATATATTTTTTTGTATTTTATTTAAAACTCGAATGAATGTTTTATAAAAAGGTATTTATTTTGTATAAATATCTATAGATAGTATTTTGTATAATTTGATTTTTGTGCTGATATTGAAGGGAAAGAAAACAAAAAAAAGAAGGAAAAGAAAAACTACAAAAAAAAAAAATACTAAAAATCGAAACTTTAAAAATAATAAAAAAAAAAAAATAAACTGAATAAAAATGAATTATGAAGAAAATTCACATTATGCAAATTATGACATCTGAATACTATTGTTTTAACTTTTAAAGTTTATTTTTTCTTTACAATTTCTTTAAATTTTTTTTTTTTTTTTACATTTAACAATGCATTTCCATTAATTCACAATAATCATTTTATTTTTTTATATATATTTCTTTTTTTTTGTTTTTATGAATTATACGAGTATGAAAGAAATTGTTTTAGTTATTTTTTTTTTTTTTGTTATAGTTATTGACAATTTGTTAAAAAAAAAAAACTAAAAGTAATAAAAAAAATTGACTTAAAATGACGTTTATATGTTTATGAAATGGAAATTTTGAATGTTTTTCTTTTCCATTAATAACAAAAACGAAAAAAAAAAAACGAAAACTAAAGTAATATGACAAACAAATTGTATTAAAATTGTCAATTTATTTTTCATTTGTTACAAAAAAAAAAAAAAAAAAAAAAAAAAAATGTAAATTAGTTGCGCTTTTTTAAGGGGAGTTTTATTTTTTACAAAAATTGAATTATTTTGTCATATTTTAATAAATTATTGTTTAAAGTTTAAAGAAATGAGGTGAATAACTCCACATTTTTTCACATTCAGTTGTTCTGAAAGAAAATTTGTTAAGAAAGAAAAAAATTTCGTATCAGGTTTTATAGGTTAAAAATTCAAAGGTAAGTTATAGTTGTATAAAATATAAACTTAGATTAGGGAAATTAAATTTATTTTAAAATCAAAAAATTTAGTACATAAATTAAAAATAGTGGAAGTCTTTTTTATTTTTGAAAAGAAAATACATAAATATACGTTAACTGTAAAAATATCAAATCAAAATAATATATTGCATAATTTTAGGGGTATTATTAATTAGTTTTGAAGTATTACTGCACAGGCTATATAGCCCCTGAGCATTTCATCTTTCTAGATAAAAATGGCTATATTCAAAGCCAAAATCATGTCCCCCTGTTATATCACTATAATAGGCGGGCTACATGTAAAGCTATAGAATATAGTCCGGGCAATATTAACGGAGAATATCTAAAATACGACATGTCTATTCCGGATAAAGACAAAGTAATAAAAAGAGAATATTGGTGGTTAGATAACATATACTAATGTGATGAGAGTTCTTTCATCACATATTAGGTTGTAAATAATAGACTAAGTTATTTAAGTAGGTTAAGTAGGCTAGTATAGGTTAAGTTGCTTTTATTTTAAAAAATAAGATAAAATATTGATTTTTAAAACCAACATTTTTGCAATAAAAAAAACAAAAAAAAAATATTATTATATAATATAAATATTTTGAGAAGAATTTATCAATAATTTTTTAAAAAAACCAACATAAAAAATTACAAATTAATTGAAATGTTAGTATAATTATGATAAAATGCTGTTTTTCGAAACTTTTTTCTAAGCTAAGTTAAATTAAGAGTGTAATTAAAAGGTATAAATAAAAAGTTAATTAAAAAAAAAAAAAAAACAAAAGAAGTATTATTGCAAAAAGTAGTTTTTCCTATTAATTTTAGTTAATAACACAAGGAAAAAACTTAGCAGACATTAGTATGCTCTTATTTATGTTCTTAGATTTCTAAATTTCAATGAAAAATAATATTATTTAAGTTTAGATTCAATTAAAGCTGCAAGTACAAGATAAAGCTTAAACGGTTTTTTTTTTAAATTTTGTTTTAATTTTAATTTCTTAAAATTTTAAAAATTTATTTCATTTTTATTTTAAAAGTTTAACATATATTTAGCATATTTTCCAAATCTTATTTTGAAAAATTTTGCTTATTAATTTCGCTCGTTCTGTCTGTCTGTTTGTTTACAAAACTTTAATACTGTTTAAGATGGAACAATGAAACTTTCATCATGAATAGGTCGCATTAAAAAATTAATGAATGACTTTTGTGTCTTCCCAAAGTTAGAAAAAGCTCTATTTTTAAATGCTTGATATACAACTATATATTATGCATCCTAACGTTATTAATATTTGCTTGATATTTTTTCGATTTAAAAACGTAAATTTTTTAAGCTTTTTGAATCAATATAAATATTTAATGACCTTTTGCAATTTGATATGTATTTAAAGTTTATCAGTTGTGTAAAACTATAATTTCGTAAAATTTTTTTCCTTGGTATATTCGGAATGTTTTTAAACAGAGCTTTGATAATTTAAGAGTGAGAAAATATTTTCAGCATAATTTAGTTCAAAAAAAAAATTGTATTTCCACGCCTTTAAAAATTATAGGTGATAAGAAATTTAAAATTTCCTATTTTTGGATACCTTTAACTTAGATATTTGTGTAAATTTGTCGTAAGTAAAGCATTTTTAATATAAGGATTATATAGGATTTCTTTAAAATTGAGAAAATGTGTCTTTTGATATTACATAAAAAAATTATTAGATATTTTCATGCAAAAGAAGTATAATCCATGTTTTTGTTGTGTTTTTTTTTTTTTTTTTTTTTTTTTTATAAATATGCTCATTTAGAAATCTTTGGTTTTACATACTGCTTTGTTTTTAATTTAATAAAACTCTTTAAATTTTTTTTAAAAAGTTTAATTTGATGCAAAGTTTTTTTTTGCTTTACAAATCCCTTAAAGGGAATTTCAATTCGTATGTAAATTAAAAAACAAAAAAAAAAAAAATATAAAAAATTTTATAAATATTTTAAAAGTTCATTTCATATTAAAATAGTTTTCAAAGTACAATTAATTAACTTAAGAATTTTCAAATTATCAATTTAATAATTTCTCTCTTTTTTTTTTTACAAATATTAGTGATTAAAAGTTTTCTTTATAATGCTGTAACTCTAACTTAAAATTAAAACAAAAAACAAAAAAAAAAATGAAATTAAAAATATATAAAAAAAAAAAAAAAAATTTGGTTCCATTTAAATTCTGAAATTCAACCAATTAGAAATATTAGAATTTCTCATTATTTTTTATTACATACAGATTTAGATTAGAACGAAAAATGAAATAAAAGAAGATGCGTAATCGAAAAATTGCATTAACTGAAACGAAAAAAAAAAACGAAAAAGAATAAATTAAAAAAAATGCAAGAAGAAAAAATTGGATATTTGTAATAATAATATTAGAATAAAGAATTTAGAATTTTTCTTATCTTTTTCAAAACAAATATAAAATGAATGAAAAGCAACAGAAAAAAAAAAAAAAATCAAATTTTTTAACTTAACACAATGGCATTACTATTGAATTTTTATCATTTCAAAGAAAATTTTGTAAAAAGTGTTTTTTTTTTTTTAACTCATTCTAGAGTTTATTTTCCAACTTTTTCTTTTCTATTATTATATAAGTAACAGTTTTCAAAATGATGAGTTCTTTTAATTTTTCTTTTGTTTTTCTTTTGCTTTTTTGTTATTTTTTCAAAAAAAACTATCATTGTGTTTGACTTTTAAATTTATCCCACTATAGTAATTTTAGTTTGACAAAAATTATATAAAAACAAAAACAACAAAAAAATTAAAAACCTTTCAGAGAAAAAAAAATGAAACAAAAAATATTTATAAGAGGAATTGCATTTCATAGTTCTCTTGATCTCTTCTTTTTTTTTTTTTTTTTTTTTTGTTCCCTTTTTCTATATCTTTTGGTTTTTTTTTTTTTTTCATTTGTCAGCCCTTCAATAATTCGTTTTAACGGTACTATATAGAAAAAATGACAAAAGAATTTTCAGGATGATGAAACAAATGTATATACATATATTCTCACACATAAATAGAATGAGATAGATAGGAAAAAGAAAAGAAAATAAAAGGATATTGTATTTGAAAGGAGATATCCTTTAAAAACGACAAAATAGAAAAACAAGGATAAAAAAAGGGGGAAAAAAAAATCATTTTTACGATTATAATCAAATTTTATGGTTGCATTGGCTTCCAATGACTTATTTTTTTGTTTTTTTTTTTTTTATATAAAAAAGAAGAACAGAAATAAAAATATTAGTTTGTGTAGTAACAAAAATAAAAAAAAAATTTACAAAACTATGAGAAGAAAAAGAAAAGAAAAAACAAAGAAAATGATATTTATAGTACCTATAGATAAAAAGAAAAGAAAAAAAAAGTGTTGTATAGAAAGAAAAGGATGAAATAGTATTATAGTAAAATGTTTTCAAAATTATAGTAAAATAATGGATTGGTGTAACCCCTTATTTTTTAAAAATTTATTTTGAATTTTTGTTTTTTTTTTTTTTTTTCTTCAAATTATTCATATGAATTTTATACAAATGATGTCCAAATATGCATTTGTAAGGAAGGGAGAACGGAAGGAAATAATAAGGGATTTAAGTACATTTTTAGTATTGTTGGTTTACAATAGTATTTTATGTTTTGTGCCAAAAAAAAAAAAAAGAAAAAATAATGAATAAACCCCAAACTGGAGGTATATAAGTTCATGATAAAATAAATGTTCTTGTATTATATGCATCATATGATTCATTTTACAAAACAAAAAAGAAAAAAACAAAAAACAAACATTTAAGTAAACTATCCTGCATAATAATTTGTTTTTTGTTTATTTTTTTTGTCCACTTTGTTGTTTTTTTTTTTTTTGCTAACTTAGCCATGAATATTTTATATTTAAAATAGACTAGAAAAAAAAAAAAGGATAAAATATGTATAAAACAATAGAATATCTATGAAAAGTTAATTTTATGGTGGGGATCACAATATCAAATCTCATATTATTTAGAATATTTTTTTAATGGGTCATAATGTCATGTTTAAATAATAATTTTCTGTTTTAATTTAGTTTGATATTTTTTTTCTTGATTTTTACATTTAATTTTATATGTTTTGTGGAAGAAGCTAAAAAATATAGTTATGTAATATAATAGATTAGATATTTGAAATGGAAATTAAATATATAGTAATAATAATGTGGTTTTTTTTTTTTTTTTTTTTTTTGGTTCTAATTAAAAAAATTATTTTTTTTATTGAATTTAGAAGATAATATTTCTGCTTTAATTATAATTTATTATATGCATAAAAATTAATAGTTTTTGAAAGATTAACCTTAATTCATTAGGTTCAAAAAAAAGTTTATTTGTATTCTGAGCTAGAATAAAACATTGTTTTATTGTTTCTTGTTGAGTAGTTTTATGAAAGATCATATTAGTTTTTTTTTTTTTTTTTTTAAATACATAAATATTTTTATTTCAATCAATGAAATTTTATAAAAATTTTTATTGCATGTTATAGATAGAATAAATGCAAGTAAATCAATTTGAAAGCAGTTATTTTCTTTTAAAGTTTATTAAAATTATTAAACGTTAAAATATATAATAATAAACGATAAATTAAAACGATAAAATTTAATATAATTTAAATGTACCTGTTTAAAAGAAAATATCTCGAACATAAATAATTTAAAAGAAAACAAAAAAAAAAAGGATTAAACTCAGTTAATAGATTGTATAAAGGGCAATAAAACTCTCAAATTTTACTTTTTCATACAAAATCCACCAGTTCGACTGTAATTTTTGTTTGAAAAATTGAACTTTAAGTTCTAGAACTTTTAGCTCATTTTTATGCATTTGACCCATAGATATATTAACTAATAGATGGGAAGTTAGGTATAGTCGTTTCTTTTCTTCTTATGTGTTTTCTTATCTTAAGGTATTCAGTCAAAAAAATACATATGCATTTTATAATATGTATACATTTCGTTCACTCAGCTGTTTATATTTATTAAAATAATGTAAAGCAGTTTTTTATAACCAGTTTCATTTAGAGATTTTTAAGTTTTTATATTATTTAATAATTGATATATTTTGTTTTTAAAATTAATATTTAATTTAATTAAGGTTATTCAAAATTTTAACTACTTGTAAAGTAACAAAATAAGTGATAAAATTCTTTTAAAAATTAGAAATGATATTATTTCACCTTTTAGGAACTTATTTCTGAGGAAACTAAAGTAATACATAAGCACGGTTCACTCAGCTGTTTCTCAAAATTGGCTGAAAATATTTTCTTTACTGCCTATCTATTAGTTAATATATCTATGATTTGACCCAATATGTATCAGATTGAGTATTATATGTTAAATGAATTAACGCTCTTGTTTTGTTATCTATACGCAGTCTCTACGTAGTCTGCAAAAGAGTTTCCACAATGAAATTTCAGTTTGAGAGAAAAAATTAAGTAACATAAAATTTTAATTCCACTCTTAGTTTTGGCTTTTTTTAATATTTTAGTTAACTTTTAAATAACATCAATATTTTTTTTCTTAAATATTTTAAATTAAGAAAAAATTTTTTAAATTTTAATTTAAATTAAAATTTTTTAAAAATATTGCAAAAAAAAAAAATAAATACATAAATATACCTAGATAGAAAACGAAAAAAGTTAAAAGTTAAGGAACTTTTCTGACGACTGCGAAACGACTATAAGTTTATTGTAAATATTTTCAAACAAATTTAATACATTTTAACTTTACTTTGACAGTTGTCGTTATGTCTCTGAGAACGAAAAATAGCGTTCATTGTATTGTATTAATAAAGCGATGACATTATGGCATCGCTTAGCTTTATTCGTCTTGAGATAAAGTGCGTAATAATTCTTTTTAATAAAATTAGACTTTGGCCACGTTTCGTAGAACGAAGCAATGATCAATTACAGTGCTTAAAAAATTGCTTCTGGAAAAATTTTACAAAACGTTTTGTAGCAATATTTTTGATTAATAAATTTTCAACAAATTGTTGACAAATAAGTTGTCGCTGCTTGATTAAGGCATATAGGTAGTTCTTTTTTGCTGCCAAATTTGTAAATGATTTATTTAAGTAAGAGCTTAAAAAAAAAACTTTCAGTAGAAAATTTCTTAAAACGATTTAATAAGTTTAAAGCAATTTACTCAACTGAACGCACGTATTTTGTTTTTTTAGTTTCGTCTTTATACAGTTATACTAATATACTTCTTTAGATAGGTAAACAAAAAGATAGTTTTCTAATAGCGATTATGTTTATAAGTTTTTAATATTTAAAGTAAACTATTCAAGACGAAATTTCAAATTTTACTTATTTGCAATATACAGCTATAATGGTTGCGTTTTTTTTTACATTGATTAAAACTTGAGAAAAATTTTTAATAAAGTTTTGGTTAATAAATTAAAATAAATTTTTTTCGTAAAAATATTATTTTACTTTTTTCATTCTATAAAAACCATTGACAGTTTTAATTTAACTTTCTTGACAATGTATCCACCTGTTCTATTTCCAAGTTATATCGTTTTACTTTTTCTTATTAAATGTCTTTATTTTTGAAGTTTAAGAATTTCATAGAAATATTTCAACATTATGTAACTTTATTTATTAATATAATATATTTGTTCTTATATTATATCATGTTACGTTATTACTAAATTATTTTACTTTAATAAAGTTTTACTGTTTATCCAACCTGTTCTTTATTGTAATTACAATACTTAACATTTTCTTCTATACATCCTTTTTTGTAAATTGTGTTTTTTTGAGAATTTTTTTTTCTTTTTTTTGTGTAATACATACCATTTAGAATATTTGTTTTTTTCTATTTATATATATATATATATGTGTATATTGTATATGTGTATATATATTATATAAAAAGCTAATTACTTGTCGAATAAAATTTTGAAGCTGTTTTTCTTATTTTTTTTTATTCTAATGTTGCAATTCAAGAAATCTTTAGTATTCTAGTAGAAAAAAGTCCTTTGATAGTAGTTGTAATGATGATTGGTAGTCTAGTGTAAAGTTGATTTCATTAAAATCAACTACAATTTTTTTTGGTTTTTTTGGTGTTTGTGAATTTTTTAACGACTTTTTCACTCAATAACGTAATTTATAATTTTTTTTTTTCTTTTCTCATTTTGCATCATTGTTGTATTTTTTTTTCTTTGGTTTTTACAGCAACTTTTATTTTTTTCATTATTTTCCGCGAGTTTTGACATAAATTTTTAGTAAGATGTAGGTTTGAGTTTTGATGAAATTTATGTTTTAAAAAGCTGTCGAACATTGTAAAATAACACGATTAAGAACAAGATAATAATATTCGAAATTATTTTCAATGTTGATGGGTTTCTTTTGACAAGTGGGAAATCTTTAGTTGTTTATTGAAAGAAAAAAAAAGAAGGATTTATTCCTTTGCTAATAAAACAAAAAAAAAAAAAAAAATTAAAAAAAAAGGAAATTATATTATAATTATAAATTATAAGAAATTTAATTAAGTTATTGTAAAAGTTTTTTTCTTTTTAAAATTTATATAAAAAACAAACAAGGATTTAAAGTAAAATATTTAGGTAGCAGATTGTACAAGATTTCGTTTAATATTCAACATGTTACATGATGCACAAAATTAAAAATGATTTATTATACTATTCTTTATTTTTGTCATTTAAATGTTAAATTAAATAATTTTTTTAATTCTTTTTGGGCATAAACTGAACAAGAAAATTAATATTGTTACCTATACTCTAAAATTTCGGTTTGGTTATGAAAATTACACATTATCAAATCATTAAAAATCATATGTGTGATTCAAAATGTAACGTTTTTTCGATATAATATCACGCAATTTAAAACAAAATAAGTGATTTTGAAGGGATAATATTTTGTCCTTTGTTTCATATTCAAAAATTCTTCCAAAAGAGGTGGAAAATATTTCGTTTTATTATTGTTTAAGATTTAATATACTCTTCTGGATTCTTCTATAATTACTTCTGTTTGCCGTTTCGATCTGACTAATAATATAATATCTTAAGTTCCTTAATGAATTTCGAAATCGGCTTTAAGTTGGAATGTTTTGAGTTGAAGTTGCGTTCACATCCAATTTCTTTTGATGTAATCTTGATTCTTGTAGTTTATTAAACACTATAGCTGATAAACTGAAGTAATTTCAATAGAAGTTTAGCTTCTTTGGAATACAACGTAGAAATATTCCTTTAATGATTTTTAATGCTCTATTATCAGATAATCTGCTATAAATTTCAATTCAAACTATTATCTAATTTAATTTAAATTTAATTTTTTTCTTTTTTAATTGTAAGTAAAACAAAATTTAAAATACTTGTATATATGTTTTTTTTTTTAGCATTTCACTACTCCAACGTAAATTTATAAATTTCATAAAATTAATATTCTAAATATAAATTCTAAAAATATCTTCTTTAGAGTACAATGACTTTAGCAAAACTCAATATTTTATATATATTTTATATATATTATATATATAATGTAAAATAAATATTAGAAATATTAGAAATTCACATTTAAAATTGCAACGTGGTTTCATGATATGTAAAACTGTATTTGGCATTTTAATCTTCATGACTTGACTGTATGCTGAATATGATGACAAATATATTTTTTATGAATTTGTATATTATGCAATTTCCATTGTAGTATTAAATGTGATGCTTTACATTAGTTGATGATACTGGTGATCATATTAAAACTTCTGTTTTGTTTTTGATATAATATTTTCTCATGAATAAAAAGAATGACGCATGTAATTTTGCCGCTTTATTAGCAATGCAACAAAAAAGCAAAGGAAATTTTGTCTGCCAATGTACATTTATATAATAAAAGCGATAAAATTTATTTTAAATAACTTCATGCATCGTGGGGGTTTTTAAAGTTAAAGTATCATCATACAGGAATGAATTATGTAGTTATTATTGAGAACATTGGTAGTAATGGATTTGTATATCTTTCTAGAGATCATGATATGGGGACAAGATAAACAAGAATTCTTCATAATCAAAAGAAAATAGAAAAAACGTTATACACTGTTGTTAGCTTGCAGCATTAATAATAATATTTTTAATAATCAACGTTTTCTAGTTGTGAAAAAAATTCTTAAGCCATATTTTTATTTTTGTTTTGGTTCATAAGATTGGTCGAACTTTTATTACTATTAAGAAAAAAAAAAAAATAAGCTGAGAACTAAAATTTGAAAATATTTAAATTGTGTTTTTACTGGAAAATGAAAGTGATAAATTCTTTGTTTATGTTTACGTTTACTTTCAAGCACATTTTTACTTAAAAAGCTTCTGGCCTTTAAAATTTGAATCTGTATAAATCATCCAAAGTTAAGTACATAATATTATTAATATTTCATTTAATATTTGTAATCTTCACAATGGTGAAAAATATAATTTTTTATTTATTTATTTATTTTAATATTTAAAATTACATTAGATTATGAAATATTACTAAAACAATAGGCCAATAACGCCTTTATATTAATTTAAATAATATATATTACAAGTTTATTTAGTAATACTTATATATATATATTACATATAATTTACATAATGATGGTTACAAATTAAAATGCTTGCGACTTCTACAGAACTTAGGAGAGTGAGGTTCCTAAAGTATAGTTAAATTTTAAGTTTGCATATTTTTAGGATAAGTTTCAATATATTGAAGTTAAAATAATTTTTACTTAATTTTTTTTTTTTTTTTGTTATTTTAAGAATGTGCCATAAAATTGTTCTGAAAGAAAAATTTATTATTAAAAATTTTCTAGTTGGTTTGCAATTTTTTATGAGTATTTTTTTTTTATCTGTTTTCTTGCTGTTCCGCGGTTCAAGTTAATATGTAAGTAATAAATACATATGTAGTTATATAAGGTGTCATAAAAATAAGATTAAATAAGTGAGAAATATTTTCTGCTTATTTTTTTTTTTTTGTTTTATTTTTTTTTTGGCTTCCTGTGAATTCAGCTAATTAAAATTATTTTATAAGTATATATATATATACAAGCTTTAGAAATCGATTCATTAGAATAGCAATAATTGGATTCAATGTAGGCTTTTAATATTCCTCTTTTTCTTCTTTACTTTTATTAGAAGTATACAGTTTCCATAATATTTCTTTTTATTTAATGGGAGTGGATATAATCCAAGCTTTTATTTATCGTTATTTGATACTGTGAGCATATGATTGTGAAACATATGAATCTGGTATGAAAGAAGTTACATTCATTACACGTGATTAGGTGTAAATTGTGAGCAAATTTGTTGATTTTTTTTTTAAACAATTATTTTTAAACTTCATACAAATAACGGCTTTTCCGAGGGGAATGCTACAATTTAAAATGGTCATAATGGCAACACTACGTACTATTTTTTGACATTGCTTATGTCATTTGTGTTCAGTAGGCTATGTCATTTAATCATGGAAGGATACACGCTTCAGCAACGTTTAGAAATTGTTAAATTATTTTATCAAAATCAGTGCTCATTTGATGAACATTTGTATCGAAAAATTTTATTCAGTGGTCAAGCTCATTTTTGGTTAAATCGTTAAATGTGTAAACAAACAGAATTGCAGAATTTAGGGTGATGAAAATCCACACGAAACTGTTCACACACCATTACATCAAGATAAAGTCATTGTGTGGTGTGCAATTCATCCTGTTGGAGTGATGGGTCCATATTTCTTTGAAGAAAATGGTCGAAGAGTAACAGTCCATGGAGAACGATACAGAACAATGATTTTTTGATGATGTTAATTGATTTTTTTTCCTGCTGTTGTTGAGAATAATCTGGAAGATATGTGGTTGCAACAAGACGGTGCCACCTGCCACACAGCCACCTTAACAATCTATTTATTGAAAACAAAATTTGGTGATGAAATTATCTCAAGAAATGGTTCAGTTAATTATCTTCCCAGGTCGTGAGATTTAACACCTTGTGATTTCTTTCTTTGAGGATATGTTAAGTCACAAGTTTATGCTGATAATCCAACAACAATTGAACAATTGAATATTAACATTGAACGTGCTATTGATGAAATACAGCCAAATTTATGTGAAAAAGTGATGAAAAATTGGGCTGACAGAATGCAGTACATACGGAGAAGTCGTGGTGGTCATTTGATTGAGATTCTTTTCCATACATAATGGCATAATGTAACTTTTCAAATAAAAAAAAAAATTTTGGTCTCAATGAATAATTTATGTGTTTTTTCTTAATTTTTAATTTGTATCATCGTTAAGGGAAAACCCATTATATATTTTAGAGACAATGCCTCATCAATACTTGTAATATTCAGAACACGTGAATTTATAATGTTTTTTTTTTTTACATAACGTTGTGGTAATTTAGTCAATAGATTTAATTATTATGATGGAATTTTGTTTTCTTAAAAAATTCTTTTTTTTGTTTTTTTTTTTGTAAAAAAACGTGCAAAAAATTAATGAAATTAACATATACAAAATTTTTTTTGTGCCATAAATGAATTAAAACTAATTTTAAATATCTGTATTAAGAAAAAGGAAAGCACTTATTGAATGGGTATTGGTGCTATTAATTTGTAGTTCTATTTTCAATGTACTTATTTGAATATTAGTATAATTATTGGTATTTTTATATGGTATTATTAAGAAAACTCAAAATATTCTTTTAAATATAGTTTTATTTTTCAGTTAAAGGTTTCAAAATTATTTAGAATACCTTAATATATTCATTTAGTTTTTTATCTTGTGCTAATCTTTTTTTTTTCGCCCAAGATATTCTTCCACTATTCGCTATCTCTTTTTGGACACTTCTTTTTCAAGTTGCTTTAGGTTTTGCCACGTTCCTTCTGCCTTGAAGATTCCGTCTAATTCTTGACTTGACGTTGTCGGGCGTCTGAGGAAGTGGCCGATCCATCTCTATTTCTTTTTTCGTATTTGGGGTTCGTTCGAGTCTTGACTGGATAATACCTATAATTTTTCGTTTGTGTCTTGGTCAGAAGATTCTATATATTATTCTTAGGTACTTATTGGTAAAGACTTCTAATTGTTGAATGTTGGTACAGATTATCAACCATGTTTCACTTCCGATAATAATATAATTTAGTTAGTTTGTCAGTTAGTAATATAATTTAATTAAATAGTAATTAAGAGTTTTACATGAATCAATATAAGTACATATTAGATTAAAGATTATCTTTAAGACGCGTTTTTCTGCATTAGAAATCGTTGCATATTATTTTTTGTTTCTTATAATTACTATAACTTTTGTACTTTGATTACAATTTCCAATATAGTTTGCTTTCAGTATAGTATTTTAAATACTTTAAATTATATTTCAAAGCAAAAATTCATATATATGTAGTTGGTCAGTAATGTAATTTGAATTTATATTTATTATTTATTGTAAAATTTTACTACTCTTAAAGGTTTATTTTTTTGTTTCTTAACTAAAATCAAAAAATTTCTGATTCAATTGTTGTACGAATATAAAAATCTTTTTATTATTTACTTGATTATATTTTTAACAATTTAAAAATATGTGTTGTTCTTTATAAGATAACAAATATTAGATTTTTTTTATATCCTTAATTCTCATATGTACTTATAATATTATAAAGTTTAAATTTGATTAGGGTGGTCTAACAAAAAGTATAACATATTTTATATATATATGAAGGACATTTAATTGGCACTACACTAAATATGTATACATATATAATTTAGATAAAAAAGGACAAAGTTTTATGTATGTTAATTGAAAAACTCATATGTTGATCAGGACGCTATTGCACTAACCACTTGTTACTTGTCAAATAATAATTTTTTTTGATAAGTGAAAATTTTTTACTAATCAAAATTTAATTGAGTTATTATCAAATATTGTTATGGTGCAACAAAAACTTATCAAAAAAATGATTACTTGATTAGTGATAAATGGTTGGTGCAATAGGGCCCAGGGGTGATAATCTATGATTTATCATCGAAAACTTGAACGAACTCACAACTTATATATATATATGAATGTTATTAGTTTTATTTAGAACTTCACATTAGTTAAATTAAAAAATTAACAAGAGGTAAATGAAGAGAATCTAAGATTTTATCTTTTAAAATATAATAATTTTATAATAACATTTAAAAAACTTAAATTTTAGTTCATGCAATTTTTTTTCTCTTGGTTTGGTAGGAATCTTCAAATGACACAAAGAGTAGTACAATATATGCCGAATTTTTACCGACTAAACATCACTCGTACTCTATTAAAACAAGTCGAAGTGACGAATCATTCATTTTTAGTTACTTTTTCTGTTAATTTTATGTATATACACTTAGAAACTTTGTACGTATAGCGCCAGTTAAAGCTTTCATTGAAATGCATACGGAAAAAACATTTCATTGAAAACTTACATTTTTTTTCGTATAGGCGATTATAGCAATCAGAAAAATTGTCAGTAAAATTATCAGTCAAATGACAATACCGAAACCAAAATAAAAATAAAAGTAATTTAAATTGTTGTCAACTTTATTTCGATGTTTGGAAAATAAAGTTTCATTATTTTAATTTATTTATTCATTATTGATAGAAAATGGTACTAATAAATAATAAATAAAAATTATTTTATTTAATAACAAAATAATAAAAAAATAATATTTAAGTGTAGACTGATTGGAATACAAAATCATAATGAAATATGTCAAGAATTGCAACAGAATTTTTTTCAATGACAAACTGAAATGGGAGAAGTGAAACATATGTCATTGGAACAATTTTTTTTTTATTATGCAGAACTACTTATCAGTTCTTCAGGAAAATAATTACCAATCATAAAATGGATTTTTTTTTTAAATATTTAACTTAAAATTTAAAAATTCGTGGCTGAATTTATTCTTTAGAAATTATTTAATCAACACTTTTGTTAAATTTTATATGTCTTGCTGCAAAAAAAAAAATTGAAAATAAACAATTTCCGGAACCATTTCAATGAAAGCTATATAACTGGCGCCTATATATATATACACTTACGCTATATATTTTAAGATTTCATTCTATTAAGTTTTGGTTGCAGTAATCTGATTTTCTTTAAGTAGAGCAGCTTCTTCATTTATATGCCTATTCATTTATATACCATTTATTATCATTTATTTATTATCATTTATTTACCATTATTATAAGTGCTGAAATCTTAAGTGATATATACGCAGCCCCCATAGTTTAAGATAAAAGTTTATTTTTGATTACTATTCTCTAAATGTTTTTCTTTTAATTAATAGAATTCTAATGTATTAAAGGACAAGTAGTTAGACGTATGTCGTTTTAACCGAAGAAGTTTGGATTGAAATCTTCAACAAATTGCAAAAAAGAAAGAAATATTTACTGAAAAGTTAATGTTCAATCATAAATTCATTCCTCTTAAGATCATAATATAAATAATGTAAAAATCTATAATATAATGTAAACAAAATAAATAGTAGGCAACTCGGGGTTCCAATAGATAAAAGCGAAGAATTTTTTTTAATTTCCTTGTCAAATTTATGTAGTAGAGGAATAAACTAAAAAAAATAATATAATTTATAAATGTGTAGAAGAGACACAATTACGTAATGGTACAATAAAATATACAATGAAATAACGAAATGCTAGATGACGTACTAAATGCGGACACAAACCACTGTACATATTTGATTATCTTATTCATTTGTCATTGTTAATTCTTTTTTGTGCTTTCACTTTTTCTTTCCAAAAATTAAAACATTTATAATTAATTTAAATGTAAAATGTACAGAATAAATGGATTAAATATACAAAATCATAATATAATATAAAGAAAATAAGTTTCATTAAGTCACAGGAGATAATATATAATACATAAATTAAAAGTAGTATTATGGATCTCATCCTAACGGCAAAGGTCTCAAATATTTTTCCTGCTATTATAATATCTGTGTAAAATACCTAAATCGAATTTAAGAAAAATTATATAATTATTTTTGCGAGACAAATAATTTCTAAAGACAGTACTCGAAGTTCTGCGTGATCCTTATGCTCTTTTCTGTTTCATAGATAAGTAAGTCAATACAATGACTATGGAAAAGATATATTAAAACTGTATAATACATTTTTATACCCTACACTTAAAGTATAGGGTATATTAACTTTGGTATGGTGTTTGACATATATATATATTCTGAATCAAGATCACCTCCTGAATCGATTTAGCGATGTCCGTTCGTCCGTCCGTACGCACGATAACTCAAAAAATAATGATGCTATCTTGATGAAATTTGTACTGTAGGTTAACAATGACTAAAGTAAGGCGCGGATTGCAAATGGGCGAAATCGGACCATGGGTTCGGGTACCTCTCATACAACTGCCAAAACCGAATACGCATATCTTCGAAATTAATAAAGATAGAAACTTAAAATTTTGTACGAGGGCGTGTTTTCCTGAATCCCTGATTTGTCTAAATTTGAGATGAATGGGAGGAGTTGTTCGGGTACCTCCCATACAACTCCCAAAACCGAACAAGCATATCTTCGAAATTAATAAAGATAGAAACTTCAAATTTGATAGGAGGGTGTTGTTTCCTGAACCCCTAATTTGCCTGAAGCTTGAGATGAACTGGAGTGGTTGTTCGGGTATCTGTCATACAACTCCCAAGACCAAACCACCAGCATATGTTCGAATTTAATAAAGATAGAAATCTGAAATTTTGTAGAAAAGTTGTAAAAGCATTTATTTTTTTAGCTTAGGTATATTAAATACCTAACTAAAATAACTTTTTTAATAAAACAACGGATTTTTAATTGAATTTGAATTTTTTAGGTGTAGGGTATAAATAAGTCGGTTGCATCGACTTACTGTTACTTTTACTTTTTTTTCTTAAATTTGTACCAATCTAAATAGCAATTATAGCGAAACATAAGTTTTTCAATTATTTTATTTTCTTATTTTTAATTCTATAATATTTTATTGTTTCATTTTTAACTATTTTTTTTTATTTTTTTGTTTTTTTGTTAGCCAATGTATTGTTATCCTTACTTACATCTTAACTTAAATTTTATCCAAGCAATATGTTAAATTGGATATTCCTCCCATATACATATTATATATATAGACACAGACTTTTTTATTTAAGATCAAAATCAGAAAAAAATATAAATATACGTAAAAACAAAAGAAAAAAAAAAAAAGACATTTTTATTCGTATGGATAGTAGAATATAGTGATACGTGCAAGATTTGGTAATCACGTCAGACATTACAAAATAAAAAATAGTTAAACAAAAAAAAAAAAAAAAACGTCAGAAATAAATAGGAAAATTATTTAGAAGAATAAGAAATAAGAATCAAAATTCATTTTTTTCTATCTTTTTCTTAAACATTAAAATGGTAACTACTAAACACTAACTATTCTATATATATATATACATATATATATATATGGACTACTACCAATTTTCCTTGAAACTTGTCAAATTTTATATGTTAAAATAAAAAAGAACATTATAGACACATGTGTTTCTATGATTGTGCGTATATAGTATAATATGTATATATATAATAATAACAATAAGATATATGTATATTGTATATTATATATATATATGACTAATACTCGAACTGGTATACTTATGAAATGAAAATTATTATAAAGGATACAAAGAATATTCAACAATTTAGACAAATTCATGTTTTTTTTTTTTTTTTTGTTTTTATGTATTTAATAACTTGGAGTCGTAAAGTTTTAAAGTTTTTTTTTTTTTTTTTATACGAGTATATACAATTTTTTGTTTATTTTTGACCTTTTCTAAAGTTTTAAAAGCAATTTTTCAGATTTTTCTCTAAAACAAATTTATTAAATTAAAGTAAATTTAATAATCTTAAAATTTGTTGTCCTTTTCGAAAATGTTTGTTGTTGCAACTGATGTTATATATATATATATATATATATATACATACAATTATTTATGTATATCTAATAAAATTTAACTGTATTTAAAGTTATGCAATATGCTAACAATGGTTAAGTGATTGAATTTATGTTACTTTAAAATTAATGGAAACACATAATTTTTTTGTTTGTTAAAGTGGTTTTTAATCTTAAAAAATATTTAATATATTCGGTAAGTGTTTGAGGACAATAAATCAAAAGAATTATTATTTATTTTGTAAGTATATGTAATTTTTTTTTTTTTTTTGTATAAGTATAATAAGTGTTATTAAAAGTAGTCGTAAAATATTAAAATAAAATATTAATTAATTAACAAGAATCTCTATAAATGATTGAATATTCTTTGTATCCTTTATAATAATTTTTTTTTTTTTTTTATTTCAAAGGTATAAAAAAGACAAAGGAACTTCAATATAAATTTAATTAATTCAATTATCTAATTTTCAAAAGTCATGTACATATTAAGATATATAGGCAATTTAATAATTTATAATTCAATCTTTTTATTGGACATTCAATCTTTAAAATTTGACGGTATAGGACTTCCCATCTCATTTTATGTAAATGATGATTTTCTCATTAATAAAGCCTTTTTCAGAAGACTTAAATTGTTGAATAATTTTCATATTAATTCTTACATATATTTATTTCTATAGACAACGACAGTATTATTGATACTCGTAATGGTTGAAATTTAAGTGGTGTTCAATATATTAGATAATATTATGGATATGTTTATACATTTCATTCATTGTTTTTTTTTACAATAAACCGCATTTGAAGAAATTCTCAAGTCTCAATAATCTCGAGAAATATTTCTTGAAATTTTCAAATTTAATTTATGTAAGACGGGCATATGAAATACAGGTATATGACATGCTCCCGTGTCATATGTCTGTATTCGTTTGCCTGTGTAGTTTCATCTGACTGCATTTTTTATTAGTTTGCTTTTTTTAAACTGTATTTTAACAACAAAATATTTAAAACATATAATTAGAAAAGATTTTAGAGTGGGTGACAAAATTATGGGTTTAATAATATGTTTAGCAGGGGTTTGCAGCATGACAACACCCCCACTCTTGTTAATGTTTTGTTGTTGAAATTCAGGTCAAATAAAATCCAGTAAAATGAAATACAGGCAAATGAAAATACAGACAAGTGGCATAAAGTCAAGTGACAAACAATCATGTGAGATACAGTCAAATGGTAATACAGTCTTAAGATAGTAACCCCATATAATTGATGTGTTGTAGTAGTAAATTAAGATTATTTTTTTATTGATCATACAATTTATTAACAATTAATTAACAATAAAGTATAATTTAGATTTCATATTCAATTTTATTTAGAGGTTGCATTTTTTTCTCTATTATATGATATGTTGACAGAACTTAATTTGATGTTTTTATTTTATTTGCAATTTTAACTAAGCAAAATAAATTTTTTGTATCACCATAATTAGTTTATTAATTTTTATCTAAGAACAAAACAATCTGTCTTCATATCCAATTAATTAACAAATAATGATAATAAAAGGTATTAAATTACTAATTAAATTTTTAAACACAATTTAATACCAAATATATATATTTGGATTATATATATATATATGTATATATTTTCTATTTTAATATTTTAAAAATATTTTGTAAAAATTCATCCAATTAGTGAATCATTTTTCTTTTTAGATTATTTTATAAAATTTGTAATTAGAAAATGCATTCTATAATTAAAAGACTCTCAATTATACAAAACATTATTATTTTTTAAACAAAATAAAAATGAATATTAAAAAAAAAAAGTAAATATGATTTTTATGATGATCATAAGTAAAATTAATAAATTAATCGCATTGCAAAAACTGAACTGAATAAATAAATTAAATAGAAAATGCATAGAACAAAATTTTCATTATAAAAAAAAAAAAAAAAAAACTAAAAAAAAAATACTTTTAATAAAATAAAGGAATGCATTTTAATGTGCAGGTGAACTTATCTTCTTTTATCTTTTTTATTTTATTTCGTTTTTTTTTTTTTATGTTTTGCTTACCTGAACCCTTATCAACCAGGTTGTGACTTTAATTTTTTTTTGTTTTTTTCTAACTAAAAGATTTTTCACTTCATAATTTTATTTTCTTTGATCTTTAAATTAAACAAAACAAAAAACAAAAAAAAAAAAGAAGAAAATCTACAACAAACATAAAAATCTTCGAATCCTTACACCAGACATGTTAATCCATCACATTTAGTCACGAACTCAATGAACGTTTAAAATTTATAAAGAAGAAAAAAAAAAAAATGAAAATTGGAGGGAAAATTGTGTAAAAAATATTTTCAACTAATGTAAATATTGGTTAAATGTAACTCATTCTTCAAAATAATCTAGAATGTCCTGAAATATCCTGTTTTCTTTTTTTCTAATTTCTTTTTGTTTTTCTTACTTTTTTGTTATATAATTTATATTTTCATTATAGAGAGAAAAAAAAGGGACGAGATATTTTAACTTTTTTAAAAGGATGAATTATAGTTTGCATTAAAGTACATACATAATATAAAATATCGAAAAACGAAAAAAAAGTAAAGTTAATTCCTCTAGGGTTTTCTTTGACGTTTTACTTACTTGTTATATTTATAATTTTATTAACTAAGGACTATAAAAAAATAAATGTTTAAAAGTAGATATGTATTAGAATGATTTCAAAGATTCAAGGCATTTATATTTTATATTTGGAATTTTTGTAATAATATGGACTTGACTGAAAACATTTTTTCAAAATAAAGTCAAAGTAAAAGTCAGTATGACAAAGATTTATAATATATGTGCAGTAAAGTCATAACATTTTAAGGCGACTTGAGCAGAAAAATAAGAAAAAACTCATTATTCAATTTGAATTTGAATTTTTATACCCGTATGAGCTATGTTCAAGATTTATAATAAATTTTACATTACGTTTGTGACACCTTAAAAGAGTCGAGCTAGATATAGTGTCAAAGGTATGGATCGGCTCAGAATCGAATTTTGAGTCGATTAAGCCATGTACGTCTGTCCGTCCGCACGCGATAACTAAAAAAATTAAGGAGCTAGGGGACTGAAATTTTTTTTTACGTCACTTTTGCAAAATTGTCAGTTTTCGGGCGCCGGGTTCGAGTAGCTGCCATACAACTTCTTTCTTTATATAAGGAAATAATTCAGTATCTATTCAAACTAGTTGTCTGAAATCTTACAAATGATGATCAAATTTTATGCCAACAATTTCTGTAAAATTTGGTTGTGTTTGTGCAATAGATTCGGATTGCTGCATGCAACTCCACAATTCACATAAATATATCGCTGTAGTTAACGTCGGTACTAAAACATCTGAAAGTTTTTAAAAGATGGTCAAGTTTTATAGAAACAGAGTATATTACGTTTATATGGGTATCCCAGAGTTGATACAGTCTACTCTACTGCACTCTTCCTCGTTTTATGTTAATTTTTTATTATGAGTTTGACTTAAATGTCTTTTTTAAAATGTATTTTGTAAACAATAATGTTAGGTAAACTTAAGACAAAATAATGAAAGTTCATATTCACATATCATTTGAGTAAATTTTCTTTATCATGAACTAAATAAGTACATATTTATTTAATTTTTAAAAATCTCCAAAAATCATAAGATTTAATTATGATAATTTGGTGAATAAAGTAGAATGAATTTCTTAGATCCAAAGATTAATAGAGTTCATCTAAAAGTATAAAAGTTTTGTTAAAGAAAACTATAAATGTACATCAGAACAGTGATTTTCTAAAATATTACATTACTATTAGGAGTCATTATTTTAGAACCTAATTTTTAATTAATATTTATTACAATGTCCCTTTATATGTTATTATTTTGCATTATATCAAATCGATTAAATTTAAAGGCATTTAATTTATTTATATCCCTTCGTAAAATACTAAAGAGTTTTAATATAAATACATTTTATTATGTAATGTTAGTATTAATGAAATTAAATATTTTTTTTTTTTTTTGAAAGTAAAAAAAAAAAAGAAAAATATGTGCAATGGATATCAAAATGCATAAAAATATTCGGTCCACTATCTTTTTATTTTATTTTAGATTAGATAACAACGCGAACAAAATATTTTAAATACAAAATTTTAGTTATCCTTTGCTAATTCTTTTTCTTTTTCTAAATTTTTTTATATTTTTTAATATTAAATTTTCCTACAATGTCCATCAAATACTAATTTACTTACTGTACAAGCGTTGTATGAGTATTTTAAAAATATTTTTTTAAGGGGTTTTAAAAGGCGTTGATTCAGAAAAAAAAAGAGGATAATGTTGAATAGTACACATAATAAATATAGTAAAATAAAATGTGGGTGGTGAAAAATGTTTTGTTTGTATTTATTGTTTTTTGTAGTGTATACTAAACTAGTTAATGCATAAAATTAGACTTTAGTTTTGTTTTTTTATTCTTTTATTTCACTTGTAAGATAAATTTATATATGTATCTATTAGAGTTGCCAGATTTTATCAATACAAAAATATTTCTGACCGAAATTAATGTATGTACATATATAGTGATATCCATAGATTTTATACTTTAAAATCTATAAATATAATTCTATATTGTAATAATAATTCTTTTTCAATATATTGATTTAAAAAAGTACATGAAATTTTTAACTAAATAGGTATATTAAGATCTAAAAAAATATATATGGTCGAATTCAATTTATGTATATATCATAAAATATAATAATCTATTAAAAGATAAATATCTAAAGGATTCGGTAACACAATTATATAGATTTTAAATATTCTAAAACATGACAAAAAAAAAGAAAAATATTAAGTGAATGTTAACTGTACTACCACTAAATTTCATTGCATTTATTGTCCTTGGGAATAAATTCATATTATATTTAGATTAAATAAGGCAGTCAAAGGTTGATGTCTGATGTGACTATATTATTACTATCGTCACTATATTTTTTTTTTTTTTATATATTTAAAATAAAAATGAATGAAAAAAAAAAAAAATGAATGTTACATTTTTCGTTGTATATATAATTTTCGCGCGATTTTTGTTTTTTCTTTGGAATATTTTAAACATCTGCAAAAATATTTTTGTTCAATCTTCATTGTATAAAATTAAATGAAATTAAAAAAAAAAAGAAAAAAAAAAAAAAAAATATAATATGTATTTTAAATTTGTATGCGCTTCGTATTGTCTTTCCTTTGTAGCACATTTTTCAGAAAATTTTTGTAAAAATTTCCTTATTAGAGAGTGTATCTAATATCTGTTAGTCCGCTGTTTACAAAATTACGGCACTCTTTAAGATAGGTAAAATAAAAATTGAACCATGGATAGGTTTCTCAAATTTTTATGTACCTCTTAACAACCACCTATGGTAGTCCACCTATTAGAGAGGTACACCCCTTAAAAAGGATTTAGAGTTTCAAAATGCATATATTTCAGATTCTCTTCACATTTTTGCAATCTAAACGCCAAACGACAGGACATTTTTTTAAAAGGTTTCAAAAGGTGTTGATTCAGAAAAAAATGCTTTGTTTTCAATGTGTATATCTCAGATTCGCTTAACATTTTTTCAGTCTAAACCAATCTGACAGAAGATTTTTTAAGTTTAATAAATCAATACCAAAATTATACCATTTTTTTAAAATCATTATTTAGACTTGCTGTTATGAAAAAAAAAAATTTTGCAAGATTTTGCTTCCTTCATAATTCCGCACCGCTTTTTGTTAGAAAGTTGAAATTTTGAAAGTAAAAAGTAAAACATAAAAGTTAGAAAGAAGGAAAAAGTAAAAGAAAGTTAGAAAGTAAAATTAGCATAAGTTATCGAAAAAATTTTTTCTCTCCCTTTTTAAAGAGCTCAAAATTGAAAATTTACTACTATTACTATTTTTTTATGTACTAATTTACAAATTTACTATTTTTTGCATGTAACTTAGGTACGTCAACAAATTTTCCACAAAAGAAATAAAAATTATAAATAAATTAAGGTGCAAGTCACAATAAATTCTAAACTGTTTTTATTTGTCTTTTGAAAAAATGTGCAACTTTAAAAACTGTTGGTTTTACATTCTGCTTTAAATTAATTTTTAATGGAATGAATTTTTTCTAGGTTCATTAGAAATTATTAAAAGAATTAATTTACCCTTAGTATACTATAAAAATGTTTGAATGGTAAATAGTTTTCATTAATTCAACTGCTGATGAAAAGAATTTTAATTAATATTTAAAATTTTTTTTTTTTATTTTACATGTTAGCTAATTAAAAGAATTTAAATTTAAATTTCTTGTATCACATTGAGTTAATATTTATATAAAACATAAAGGGAAGCATATGCCTGTAGTTTCAATAAAGAAAATGTATAGAATTATTCTAATGTAAATTATATTATATTTTAAACTTAATTTAGTTAGTATTTTATTTTGAAATAAATGTTTTTCTTAAGCAATAATATTTCTTGCAGATTTCTGCAAATAAATATTTTACATATATCACGTTTTTCAACATAGATAGTCATATACAATTTAAAGCATTTACATTTTCTTATGATATTCATATATATATATATATATACATATATATATATATATATATACATATATATATATATATACATATATATATATATATATACATATATATATATATATATATATATATATACATATATATATATATATATATATATATATACATATATAATGTCCTTAAACTTTCATTGAAATCCATTTAAATACTCATATTTTTAAATAAATATCCTGGGTATACAGTGATCCATTAAAACAAGAGTTTTAAAAGAATACATTTGCAAAACGATAGTAAAAGGTTTTCTAGCACTGCTATTATTTTTGTGACAAAAATTAAAGTTTTCCTTAGTGCTTTTTTTTGTCTAAATATTAAATATTGAAAAATCAAAAGTTTAAAATATTTTGTTAAAAAAGCTTTTTACATACATGTTAAATTTAAATGTTATGGTTTTGTTTGCCTATTGTTAAAGTTATATGTAGATGGGTAATAATTTCTAACTTTTCACCTTTCGCCTATTAAAATGAGAAATACAGAACTTTTTTCTGAATATAAATTTATCCTTTTTATAAGATATTACACCTCGATAAATTATAAATATGAAACTTAAACCTTTTACGGGACAAGGTGAAAGCAATATCTTATTTATATACCATTTTTACTTTAACTAAAGAATTTTTTACTTTAAGTAAAGACATTTGTATTTTAAATGAAGAATCTTTACTTTAGTAATTTATGTTATATAAATATTTAATATATATATGTATTTATGTATACATATTTGTATATTACATGTAATGTTCTACTTTAATTTTTATTGAAAATGTCTTCACTTAAATTAAAAAATTTTCATTTAAAGTAAAAATTTCTTCACTTGAAGTAAAAAATCTTCACTTCAAGTAAAAATGTCTTCACTTAAAGCTAAAATGTCTTTAGTTAAAATAAAAAAGGTATATATGTATATATATACTTGATTTATAAAATATATAATATACTGTTGTTGTTGTTTAAAATTTTCAGATTGAAAAAGTATATTTAGTAGAACTAGTCAATCCACTTTTTAACTTTAAGAATCTAGGTTATTAATTGTTAGAATGAAATTAATTAGACAAGTTGACAGATTGAAAATTAATATCGACATTTTTTTAAATTTATTTTTTAACCTAAAAATACAAAAGTAAATTGAGTAAACCAGTTAGCCAGAACTTTTCTAAATTAATCTTACTAAAAGGCTCTGTTGAAATTTTAATAAAACTATACCATACTAATTTCAAGAATCTGACTAATGGCACAGTTGCTGAAATCGTCACCTTTTAGTCGAAATACCTCGGCTTTAAATATCTTTCATGTCATATAGAAACAAATAACACAACTATATAAAATTGCTTAATTCATATTCATATCATAATCATATTCTAGCGGAACAGGTCCAGAAATTTTGTCCAGTTATGTCTAATTGAATAAAATCAAAATAATAAGAATTTATACAAATTGTAAGAAAATGTATATGGTAATTCGTATTATTTAAATTTATAATCATTATTTCCTTTTTAAATAAAAAATGAGAAAATTAAACCCGGTTAACTTTATGAAGATTGGAATACATATACATTCCTTATACATACCATCTAATAAAAGTAAATAATGTAAACCAAAAAAATTTAATAAGCAAAACGTCCGTTATATGTAACTATATGACAACATGCTGTTACATATATGGAATATTACACAATCATATATTTTCCAAGTTTAGTATTTTCATAAAGGATATACAAAAGCAACCATGAAAATTTTCTTAAGTTCCGCAAAAATATAAAAATATATTCTTTAAGACATACATTTACATGTACTGTACATATATGTAGAAAATATTACTACAACTTTTATTCACAGCATATGGGCACGTCATTCATTTTCTTTTTTAGACATTTCTAATCTTATAGAGTAAAACTGCTTTAAAAAAAGAAAAGAAAATTTTGTGAAGAAACCTGAAGACTTTCCAGAGACAATAAAACCAAAAGGAATGAAAATGAGGAAAATCAACTTTATTTGAACAAATTTGATATGAATTAAGCTGAAAATGATTACATATTATATTAGCAGCAGTATAGTAAATATTAAGTAAAGGCAACAAAAAGAAAAAAAAAAAAAGTTCCTTTCTATGGTAAAAAAAAGACGCGTCATAACACAACACGACTCATATCTGTATATTATTTTGTCTTGAACTGTTAAAAATAGATTTTTAATTTTTTTTTTTTTGTGCTCATCTGCACGAATCAGTTATTCTTTCATTACCCATGTGTGTATGCATGTCAATAAATGGCTGGTTGGTTAAAATAAATTCTATAAAAGACTACAGACTTGTATGCCAATTTATTGGTCCTGTTGTTTTTTTTTTTTTTTTGTTTTTTGTTTCTGTAGTATTCAATCGTATTTTTTTATTAGCAAAATGTTCATTTTGTTGCAAATTTTTTTTAATATTTTGGTTTACATTTTAAATTTAGTTAAAAATGGTTCAACAGTGTTGTGCATAAAAATATAGAAAATAAAATAATGAATTAAATAAAAACTTTAGATTTGTTTTTTAATTGGCGAAATTCAAAACTTGTTAAAATGCTAAACTGTGTTATTTATAGTTATTTTACGCATATATTTGGTTAATATATAAATTAAGTATATGTATTTCGTTTAGATGGATACGTTCTATTTACCATTAGTATATAAAGATTTGCTATATATACATGTATATATACAATTTACTTAAAACCTAATGCTAATTTAGTATTATGAAGACAAGTGTATAAGAAAAGTTTAAGTTAAATGGGAGCATTCACCTATGACATGATAGCATTGTGATCGTTATGCTTCACAATTTTTTCCCAAAATAGCAAAAATTTATTTTGGTTTTTTTTTTTCTTTTTTATTTGATGATGATGACGTTGAAGCATGAAATTTTGTGGTTTTATTTTTCCTTTTTTCTTATACCATTGCATTTTCTTGACTACAGGGAAAGATACTAGTCGAATTTTGTTTGTAAATTTCTAAAAAATGAAAAAATAAATTAAAACAAAAAAACACATTCCAAAATGAAACTGTGTAAAATTTTATAAATGATAAAGAAGCAAAAAAGCGATATTTTTACACTCCTATAATATGTATGAGTGTATATATAAATATAAAAGAATATCATAAAGTAGAACAGAAAAAAAAAAGGGAAAAAAGATCCTTAATGTGGCATAATAGGATTGAATTAAAAAAGGATTTTTTTTTTCTCGTATCTATTCGTTATTATTTTGAAATTATTATTATTATTTTTTTTTTTCAATTTTCTTTTTTCTTTTCTAATTATATAATCTCCCGTCTTCTGGTTTAGATAGTAACAAAAGAAAAAATTTCATGGTTCGTCAACATTGAATTAAAAAAAAAAAATTATTTGTTTTCTTTCTTTTTTATTTTTTTTTATTGAATTTTTAATTTAATTTAAAATAATGAATTTTCTTGTTACAATATTAAAAGCAATTTACAAAGAAATCTTGTCGTTAAAACTTTGCATATTTTTAGGTTTCATTTTTCTACGTAATAAATAAACGTTGATTTAACGATCAAAAATTTTACAATTTGTATCTAATTATAAAGAAATAAAAATTTTGTTTTATCATATACAATTTATAACAAATATACCTATATTCTCCTATATTCGAATTTAAATTAAATTGATTTAATTTTACTAAATTTAATTTGCATTTTTTATATTAATACGAAATTTGCTGTAATTATAGTTTTGTGATTTTATGTTATAAATAAGTTAATATATCTAAGACTGGATTTGTGTTAATATTAAATTCATTTATTTTTTTTTAAATTTATTTATTTAAACTTATTTCGGTATAAAAGGATGAAAATGGTTTGAAAAGTTTTAAGGGGAAGTACGAATCTTTAAATTCTTAATTTTGACCACCATTTCACAAAGTCCAGCAATCAATTAAATATCGGAAATTTAGAATAAATGTATAAAATGAAAATGAGAGAGTTCCTAAGAGGAAAATTAGAAATAGATAGAGATTGAATTCAAAACTCACCTTTTCAAACAAAACCTGCGCTTGTACTCTTAGTTTTGTTCGAAAAAGTCAAATTTGAATTCATGTTCAGCTTTATGCATTCGACCTATTGAGTAGTAAACTCGTAGGTTTTGTTCGAAAAAGTTAAATTAGAGTTCAAGATCAGTTTTATGCATTTGAACCATTGAGTAGTTATTTCGTATAGGTTTTGTTTGAAAATGTGAGATTTGAGGTAAGATAATATTTTTAAATTTAGATAAGAACTAATACTATACAGTTCATAAAGCATTAATGAAATTATATACTTTCATATTTTAAGAACATTTTAAAATTAATGGATAAAAAAATATTCTTTATTAAAATCATAATTAATAAATTTAACATTAAAAGGTTAGAAATAATATAAAATATGGACTTAAAACATTTTGATTTAAATTTTGATTATTATTATTTTATTAATGCTTTCGACTTTATATAAATATAACTTACATTAAGATGGTATGCATGTGTATAATGCTTTAATAAAAATTTCTTTTAATTAATTTGTAATAATTTAGATTATTTTTTTAGTACATTTAATATACCAAGCCATTTTTATACCTTTGTATAGCAATAACAAATGTATTAATATATAAAATGTTTTTTAACTAATTTGTGAAATTGAAATATTTTTGCTTTTTTTCAAAGAATCAAAATTACATAATACAGTAAATAAACTTTTTATAAATAATTTTAATTTAAAAAAAAAAAAAAAAAATCTTTTTATTGTTGTATTTTTCCATTAAATTAACTTTTATAAAATATTCACGAAAAAAATATTTAAAATTCTTAAATAAATATAAACAAAAATGTATAAAATAGAAAAACAAGAGGAACAATTTTCCCATGAGATAAATTTTAATTTTAATTTAATTTTCTTTTTTTTTTTTTTTTTCTTTTCTATTATATTTTATATTATTTTTATTTGTTACAAAAGAGAAATAATTTTCTTGAGAACTTATATTCTCTTTGATATAAAGAAAAGTTTGGGCATTGCTCTTTAAACCCTACTACTAATATTCTTTTTACAGTATATTATGTATGTACTTTTTGTTGAAAGAAAATATTATTATTGTATATCATCTAACATCAAATATATCGTATAATCATGTTCAGTATTATGATAATAATCATTATCAATAAAAGGTAACATAATATATATATATATATATATTAAAACGAATATACATATAACTATATATATGTAGGAGTATATGAATGCATTTATAAAGTTGGAACAAATGTACTAAAATTTTACAATTTTTACCACCTATATATACATTCTTGTTCATTTTATTCTTAACGTATATAAATACGTACCTGGAACTTTCATCCTTTAAACTATACATAATCACATAACTGCCAGCTATTAAATTTTACGTTACACTATAAAAGGAATTATCTATTACTCAACATTTATCTCCTTTTTTTTCTTTTATCCTGTAATATGTCCAAAGAGATGAGAGAAAAGTAACAGAAACAGAAAAATTAGCAAGGGAAAAAAAGGAAAATATCAATGTGGGAAAAAAAAAAAAAAAAAAATACAACGGGAAAAAAATAAAGGATAAAGTGAAAGAAAATCTGTCGATTAAGTTAAACAAATCCACTTTCATCTCGTTTAGTGTTCATCATCGTCATCATAATAAAAATTTATGTGTATGTATATGTATGCATGTATGTTTAAAGGTTTTTTTTTTCCCCCTTTAAAATCTATCGATATATTACAATTATCATATACATAAACTTATTTATAGAACAATGATCCTTGATTTATACTGTTAAATTAGGGAGTGAAAAATTGAAAGAGTTGCATGTTGCATTTAACTTTATCATATATTTATATAAGGGTGGTATATTTAACCACAAGAATTTTCTAAATGTAACTGAACTAAACTAAATAACATTTAAAAATAAGCCAAGGATTTTTGAAATGTAATATCCTTTATTTGACTTTTTTTTTTCTTTTTGCAACATATCTCTTTATAAAACTGATTTTTTATAAAACTGATATAGAAAAGAAATAAAATAATGTTGCATTAAATGCATATATGTATATATGTATATATTTATAATATATGTATTAAAAAGTTAAAACGGTTATAGTTACCTAATATATTGTATTTGTGTTAAATGTTATGTTAAATTAGAAAATTAGTTTCGATTTACTATAGAATATGGGTTAGAAATATAGGTAATTTAACGGAACTTTTATTTAAAATATTATTTTGTGTTTAAAAAAAAATTAAACATTGTACTTTTATTATTTTAACATAAAAATATTTTTCTAAGAACTTAAGTAATCTTTTTTCAAGTATAACTAGTTTTATATATTATTTAAGATAAATTATTATTCATTGCATATTTTTATAAATTATTTACATTGCATATTATAAAATTAAATATATTATTCATTTAAGATTATATTTTTTGATGTCTATTGATTAAAAAAATTTTTGAAATTTTCTAATATTTTGAAATTGATTTCATCAATTCTTCGTTTTATCATTTTATCATATTTCTTATTTTAATTTTGAATCTTAACATTAAATTTCTCTAGTCCAAATAGTACATTAGTACTAAAACTCGTGCAGCTTATTATAGAGTCAAAAAGGAAAGTGATGTTCCACACATTCATAGAATATTCATGCTGGTTCAACTCCTTTGAAGAGTCTCTTTTTTTTTTTTTCTTTCCTAAGTGAGGTGGAAATCTTGAAAAACATCTAGAATTCCCCTTTGGTAGTGTTATGTTCTTACTGACAAAATCCACTTCCCCCTTTAACCAATATAATGGAATGAAACTCCTACCTGTTAACGCAGTATATTGACTAGGGAATATGGATAGGAAAGAATAAAACAAGGATGGTCAAACATTAAATTGGGAGTGGGACTGTAAGGGAACAATTAATCCGTCTATTATTATTACTATTTGGCTAACTAGTGTCTATAGTTATCAACAGTTCCAACATGCAATTTTATTTTTGATTTCCAAGATTTCCACCTACCATTACAAAAAAAAACATCTATAATTTATAGCCTTTAGTTATAGCAAAGGGTTTTAATAATATGTATTGCTGTAATATGTAAATTTTTTTTCAACAATATTTAAAAACACGGATTGCAGTATTAAGCGTATACTGACAGTAAAAACCGTAGCGACGTTAGATTAGTGTGAATATTAAACTAATTACTTTTATATATTAAATCGAAACTATTATTTTTTTCACTGAAAATATTGAACAGAACATTATATAAGTATGTATCTTAAAAAGTTTATAAGTATCTTAAAAAGTCAATTTATTTTTGTAAAATGTGCAGACTGAATTAATAGAAAAATATATTTAACACCCAAGGTTATATGAAATTACTATATTTGTACTCTGTCGATCTAAACAGCAGAACAGTCATGTAAACCAACCATAATAATATTACAATTTACAAACATCGTATTATACATTCTGAGGAGATTCATTTAAATTTAATTGAAAAAAAAAATAAGATAACAATAAAAATGATTCCCTAATTACTAAAATAATAAAATTTAAAGTTTATATAATTAAAACCTAATTGAATAACAAAAAAATTTTTTTTTTGTGAAAATGTGCTTTCATTTTAATTTTTTCATATTATTTAAAATTACTAAAAGTAAAATTTTTTTTATTACATAAAACTTTTATATAATTACTACGCGAATAAAAAAAAATTACGTCCGAAACTGTTAAGAGAAAATTATTTAAAATATTCTCTTACTTAAAAATAATATAATTCTTTAAAATAATAAAAATAAAAAAAAAAAAAAATAATAAAAAAAAAAAAAAAAACTGAAAAACTTGAAAAGAAATATTAAAGTATCTTTATTATTATTATTCTTTATAGTTTTATAATATAAAGAAAGAATAATATTACTTTAAAATCTATATTTGAATTATTGCTCTCACAGGTTTCTATGTCATTCTATTGTATAAATTTAGAAAAAAAAAAAAAGAAAAAAAATAGGGACATAAAAAGAAATACAAAATCCCGTTAGCAATGACATAAAATAATGCTGTTGCAATTTTTATATTCCCCATTCTCTATAAAAGAAAAAAAAAAATTTGAAAGATCAAAACAGCAAAATACTATTTTCTAAAAATCTACAATCCAGAAGAAAATTAAAGTTTCCAAACAGGATTTAGTAAAACCAAATCAAAACAACAAAAAAAAAAACGAAATTTATGTTTAAAAGTTACCAGATGCTGAAAGCAATTCGTAACAATTTTTCTTTTATTCTCTTAAAAAAAATTGAAAAAAAATTATTAAACAAAAGAACTACGATAATAAATATTATAGTATATCCATTAAATTTTTACCATTTGGTAACCTTTTTATAAAATTTCATATATGTATTATGATGCAATATTAGAATTCCTATCTTCAGAATAACTATAAAATGTACATATCTATAGATTTTCAACGAATATAATATATATCTGAACAGTTGTAGGGCACACTATTTATTATATTTACACATCAGATTCCTTTTGTAATATTTAGTGTGGTCTTTAAAAAGAAAAAAAAATTTTTTTTTTTCTCCTTTTTTTTGCACAACTAAAATTAAGCAGATACTAATTTAAAAGATAAACTCTACAGTTTAATATCATTGCACTTTTTTGATGTCCAACGACCTTGTAAAGAATTCAAAAAGAATATATATATATACGTATTTATATATATATATATATGTTTTAAGTTTAGCAGTTGGGTTGCCATTAAAGGATTTAGTACTTATTGTACAGAACAAAATATTTGTACTCATATCTTTTCTATTTATATCCTTTTAATAAAACAAAAAAAAAAAAAAATAAATAAATGTGCATTTTTTTTTTTTTTTTTTTATCTTGGGGATAGAACGAACCTAGAATTATTATTCTTTTCATTTTTGGTTTAGATTTTAAATATTTTTAAAACGTTTCAACTGTTATAATATCTTTAGAGATTTTGTTTATTTAATATTTTGTTTATATTATAGTTTCTTTAAATATATGTTGTATATTTATACGTCAGGTCTCGTTTTTTTTTTTTTTTTGGTTCTTTTTATTAAGAAAATTGGATAATATATCGTATATCGGGATTATCATTACAGGATATATTTTGAAATGTTTGTTTTTTTTTTTTTTTTTTTTTCTTTTAATTTTAAAACTATTTTTTATTGTGTAATCATGTAAAAAAAAATTTCAAAAAATTTCTTTTTATTGGGTTTAAAGTTGAAAATTAGTTTTAAAACAGTGTTTATAAAAAGTATAGTAATGTTTATGTTTAGAAAAATTTTTATTTTAAGTGCATTTATAATAAAGTGAGTAAAGCGCACAAATTTTTTAAAGCGCACAAACTTCCTTCCGTGCTTCATGTTTCCGGTTTTTGTGTTCAATTTATTATTTGATTCTACATTTTGAGTTGAATCATTTGATAGCGATTTTGTTTTATATGAAGCTTTTAAGGAAACCGTTATCCGAAGAAATTTTAAAAACGTACTACCCTCTAAACTATTTGCTTAAAGAAAAAACATTTATATGCTTTAAAAATTAAAAAAAAAAAAAAAAAATAACCCCAAAATTTAAAAAGTAATTTTTGAAAAAAATTTCACTAAAATAAAAAATTCTTTAAACAAAAAATATTAAAACAATTGTCATTGTCAATTTCTTAATGAAGAAAAAAAAAAAAAAAAAGAAAACTTAATGATAATGTATATTGTATTGTACGATAAAGTATTTTCTGATGCACTTACTGTCAAACTGTCAAATAATTTTGGTTTGATACTGAAAGCATTTATAAAAAATTAATAATAAATATCAAAAGAGAAACGTAATTGAATAAATATTTTTTTTTTGTTTCCTTTACAAAACTTAAATTATCACATATCACAATAATGAATATGAGTAGGAACATGTAAACCCCATTAAATGGAAAACTTCGCAATGAAAATTAATCAAATAATAATTATAGAAATTTTTCAAAAACCAAAAGTAAAATCGTGTAATTTAAATAATTAAGGATGACAGTATTTTTTTTTAAATGGTTTTTTAATAACTAATTGAGTGATTTTTGTAATAATTCGTTATATTAGAAAATAATTTAAATTGACATAATCAATAAATCAAGTTATATTTGAATAAAATAATCATAATTATTTTTAGCTCTTGATTTGTTTGATTTGGAAGATTTTTTAAAACTACTATATATAATTGGATTACTTGAAATAAGTCCAAAATCTTGAATTTGTTGTTTTCGACTTTATTTCAGTTTTTAAAAAAGAAATAAAGTCAAAAGTATATTTGATAAAAAATTTTAATTCCAATTCTCTTTTTTTTAACTCTAAAATCCTTCCTAATGATTTATTTTGCATATATGTTACCAACAACATGGTATACAAAATAGCTTGTAACAAATTATAAAACACTTCCTAATTATTTTAGATACCTACCTTGTTGAATTGTAATCTATATGAATATATTATATGTGGAAAATATACAACTAGGAAAGATTTTAGAGTTGGTTTCCAAAATCAGGGTTCCAATGATTCGTTTAGTGGGGGTTTAGAGCGGTAGCCCGCACTATTTCAAATGCCTTGTTATTGAAATTAATATGAAAAAAAAATATATAAAATATATAGGGAATTTATATAGTTGATTACAAAATCAGTGTTGCCTCCCTTTCCGGAATATGTATATATGTACATATAACTAGAAATTTTTCTATAACAAATTTACTTTTCACAAAACTCATTTCAATTATGTGCAAATTTAAAAATGAAATAAAACCAATTGACTTCATTTCAATTTGAAAATGGAAATAGGAAAAAAGCGAAATAAAACTTTCTTACTTCTATTTCATTCGGCTTTATTTCAGATAACCTATAAATTGTTATATAATAATATAATCTATAATTTTTTCTAAACTTATATAACTTTGTATAAATTCTATTTCATACAAATATATATATATACGGATATATGTATGGTTTATATATATAATCATAGCAGTTTGTATATATATGTATATATTATATATATTATATTGTAGTAATTAAAAAAAATTATACTGTTTCTAATTATTACAGAACAGTGAAGAAAACAACAGTTTTGTAAGGGATTTAAATAGAAACTTTAAAATTACTTTGAAAGTGACTTTGATTGTTTAACTTCATAGAGCATGGAAGTGATTTATCAGGATAATTTTCTTTTTTTTTTTTTTTTTTTTTTTTTTTGTTACATTTTATATTTTGTTTTTGTTCCTTTAAAAGAAAGTTAAGAGAAAATGAAGTAACAAAGATGATAGTTACGCTTTAAATTGTGAAAAACAAATTAAAAACTGGGTGAAAAATTTGCGGTGTGGTGAAGTATTTTTTTTTTTTATTTTATTTTTATGACAAAAAAAGAACGAGAAAACTGAAGGAAAACTTTTTTTTTTGCAATATTTTGAACGTTTCTACTTAATATAAATTAGTAAAAAGTTTTCAATAATTTTCTTTTTCGTTCTTTTTTATTTTAGTAAATCTTTTTTGTTACTTTTACAATTAACTAAAAAAAAAATAAAGTTTTTTTTTTATTTTCTTTTCTTTTATAATTAAAGGGAATAATTTGAAAAAATTTCGAATAAAATTATCAAAAATTCTAAGTTTACTTATTATTTTTGTTTCTTTATCTTCGTAGTTGTATAAATTTTTTTTTTGTTTAAAATACTTTTGACCGTTTTATGACAGATTTTTTGAAAAAAGATAAAAATAAATTGAAAATAATTAAATTTTTGACAAAATAATTAATTTTTGTATTAAAAGTGTTAACAAATATTATAAATGTTCTTTTATTTATTTTAACAATTAAAAAAAAAAAAAGGGTTTTTTTTTTTTTTTTTGACAGAAACATTAATTTGTGGGTTATATATTTTTTGGTTTGTGGTTTTTTTTTTTAGCTTAAAAGCAATTTTTATAGCAATTATATCTTTAATTAATTATACTGGAAATGAATTAAAATTGTTATAAAAGAAAAATAAAAAATTACTTCTTAAAGTTCTTTGAATGTTATGTTCCTGCTAACTTGAAGTGTTTGAGTGATGCACCCTTTCTATATTCATCTGTAGATTTTAACTATACGATTGGAAATATAAGTGTTTCTATAAGTTTAAAATTTTCGTTGTAACTTTGTAAGTTTTTTAAGCTTAGTTTTTTTTAATTCTTACTAAAGCTGTTGTCTCTAAAATCTTTAAAGCTATAGTAACATACTTGAAAGGCAAAAATAAAATATATTTTATATAATAAATTTATTATAATCCTAATATTTAAAATACATATATATTCAATTTTAATTTATTTTTGTAAATAATTTAAAGATTCGTCTTATTTTATAGGAAAATTCCGATATATTAAATACCTCTTATTATTAAGTATAATTTTTTTTAATTTGATTTTTGATAATTTATAAGGGGAATTTTTAATTCAATTCAATTAATCTTAATTTACACTTAAAAAAAAATAAAATGACAGGTACAATGTTTTTTTTTTTTTTTAATTAAAAAATTTTAAGTACATTTACAAGTACATTTTTCATTTTTCCCCAATTCAAATTAATTAAAGACCATAAAATTAAAAGTATAATATAATTTCTTTGATGTCTTTATATATGCAGGAATTTTTAATTATATCCTTAAAATTCTATTTTTAGCATTGTTAACGGAGGGGTGAAATAAAGTCGAACGAAAGAAAGTCAAATTGATTTTATTAACAAAAACTATTGAAATAAAGTCGAATTAACCATTTTATCTTATTTCCAATAAAAATTGTCTAAAAATAAAGTCGAATGCAAAAAAAAGGAAAGGAATGGAATGGAAATAAAGTCGAGTGGAAACTCTTATTCTTATTATTAAATACTAAGAGTTTTATTAAAAAAGCGCGTGCTCTTTTTCTTCTAAAAACAACTATTAGTTTTCAATCTTAAAAATGTAATGAATAGTAAATGCAATTGTTACATTTAAAGGAATTTTATTCTATTGAAATACAAATCAAATACAAATTGAAACTGGTTTAATTTTTATTATTTAGAATTAGATATTGGGTTTTGTTAAATAGACAACAACAAAAACATAGTTGATTGCACATAGGATTGCCTACTTTTCCGCAATATGTATTTGTAAACTTTCTTTTCATGAATATGAGTCTAAGTTCTAAACTGGCAGGATGTTTCAGCTACAAAATAGAACTCTATTTCGACTCCATTTAGATAGAAAAAATTTATGTTTTCATGCTAAAAAAGAAAGTTTTAAAAAAAATTTATTTATTTATTTATTACTTAAAATAAAACACATGTTGAAATTTATATTAATTATATGTACTATTTATTTATTAAATTCATTATGATAATCAAGTATTCCCCTTTTTCCAAAATTTTTAATTAAAACCCCTGTTTCAATATAGGATATTCGACAGACATGTTTTTTTCTAAATTTAAAAAATTTAAATTTATATTTTTTTCATTCAAGTCTTTTAAACCATATTTTCGAATATTGCCATTACAAAAATCAATAGAGCTCTTTGAACATTAAAACTATAATATTTATAACCAAAAGATGGATCTTTAAGTACGTTAAATAGATACTCATTTTTATTTTGTCCTCATTCTTCAATAATTTCCTCTTTAAGAGATGATCTAAGGTTATGCCACCGAATCAAGTAAAATTAGAGTTACATATACAAATTCCGGAAAAGGAGTCATATTTGTTTTTGTAACGCATCTATGAAATCCTTGCTAATTCCGAATCTGGTATTTACATTTATCTTCTCTTATATAAAGAAGAAAGTTTTTTGGTTTGTTTGTTCGTTTATAACTTCAGAAGTTATGACATATTACTGTGATATGAATGTTTGTACATGTAATAAAAAATATAATTAAATGTTTTGAAACTTTATTTTTTCGACTTTATTGCATTTATTTTATTTTTTGAAATTTTTTTTTGGAAATAAGATAGAATGGTTAATTCGACTCTATTTCCATTGTTTTTGGTAATAAAATCGAATCGACTTTATTTCACCTCCCCTTGTTAACTAGTTTGATGTTATTTATTGTAAGTTCATTTTTTATAAAAAAAAAAAAAAAAAAATTAGGCCATAATCAGCAATTTAAGCAAAATTGTTTTTGTAAAAAAAAAAAATTTTTTTTTAATTTCATTTCTATTCAAGGATTAATTAATTTTTTGAGAAATTCAAAGAGAACGGCACTCGAAATATATTTTTAAATTCCGTATTTTTTAAAATGTTTGTAATTGGAGGGAAATTTTTTAAAATTTTTAATTGTATATAAATTATATATATTTATTTAATTCAAGATATGAAGGTGGTAAGGTGGTGAAGATATAAGGTGGCTTTGTAAAATCTATTTTCTTTAAAACGTTTAATAAATAACTGTTTAATAATTAACTTGTATTTTGATTCGTGCTTTATTGTATATTGAATCTGATAATGAATCCTACAAAGAATCCTAGAAAGAATCCTTTATTGTATATTGAATCTGATAATGAATTCTAGAAATCCTAAATAATGAATCCTACAAAAACTAAATTTCTTAAATGATTTAATGACATCGGCTTCTCACTCCAGCTATAAGTTAAGCTTTTAAAACAAAAAAAAATAAGTAAATTTAAAATTTTATTATTATTTATATAAATAAAATGAACACTTTTATAATAAATTCTGTTAAAATAATTCCTTATTAAATAATTACTTTTATATCAATTACAAATGAATTATATATGTATATTATGCTATTAATATATATATATATATATTATAAATATTAAAATATATTTAATTTAATAAATAATTAATATTAAATAAAAATAGTTGAAATATTTATTTTCTTGTACTTAGTCGTACAAGACAGTTTGGAGCAAATAAGCAAATATGTACTTAGTCGTACATATGCACAGACAGTTTGGAGCAAATAAAGGGTTTTCCAATTTGAGTGATATGATTTCTTTTCAAAAAAAAAAACACACTAATTGTTAAGAAAATGCAAATGTTTTTTATTTAATGTGAAGTTACAGTCGATACAATTAAGTTCTGAATAAAACGTCATTCAAATGGCCTCCACGACTTCTTTTGCAGGAACGAATTCGATGAACCCAATTTTCGAGCATCCTATAGAAGATAAAAAAAAAAAAAAATTCGAAAGATAAAATATCTTCACGTTTCAAATTTTTATTTTAAAAATATATATAAAACTAAACAATTAAATATTTAATTTTGATTCTTGTGGGAATGGTGGGAATGAAAACAGAAAGGTTTCGGAGAGTTTTTATAAGAAGCACTGCTTACAATTTCTTTCAAACCGTCCTTTAGTTCCTTCACTGACTATAACGAACTATTTTATGCTATAATCTTAAAACCATCATTGTAAAGTTCTTCTAGCAACGTTAGTTCGATGATATATGGCTTTTTTAATAGCATATCCTCTTCTATAAAACATTATATCATCTTATATTCTTCAATTTATAATATACAGTTATTAATTTTGTTATAATGTGCAATTATACCAGGAAATGCTGCTCTAAGTGTTACCTAATCTACATCACACTAAATTTATGAATTCACTTATAAACTTTTCTTTAACCTACAGAATTCATAATTTATGATTTTTGCACCATTCTAGTCTGAGTTTAATAGTTTTAGAAATTTTCGCTGCAGTTCTCTGTTCTTTAATTTCATATAGTAAGCAATCTTTTAACATGACTATGGGCTGGTGAGATAGATATATTATTTCAATTTTTTTTTTGACTAAAACAAAGCTTGAATTTCTGCCCTGCCTCACCACCTATACAAAAAAATTTTTATGCATTGTGCCGATTATGTCTTTTTATTGCACAATGTGTTTTGCTGACGTCAAATTGATTACAATAGTATTTTTACTTGCCCACTATTTTTGAGGATTAAAAAGTAAAAAAATTTGAATCGTTATCTTAAATATTTAGGCATAACTGTATTATAATATAATTATAACCTAAACCCTAAATTTGGTTAATTTTCTTAAAAAAAAAAGTTGGTTTCTATTTGTTAGAATGTTTTATAGAAATTTTCAAAAAAAAAAAAACTAAAATTTTAATAAAATCAATTGTACGTGAAAACTAAAATTTTTGTAGAAACACGTGTCATATATAAACCTATATAATAATGATAGTTATGTATATCATATATATATATATATATATATATATATATGTATTATTGTTATAATGTATATAAATTTAGGAATTTAATATTTTAATCCTTAAGTTATTAAACATTTATTTTAAGGAAGAGGATCGTGTTTATTCATTCATGTGTATTTAATATCTGCATATATATATGTATGTACAAGTTAATATTAATATATACGTAAATGAATAATAATCGATAATATATAATAAAGATTATATAAACATAAAAACATATTACGAATTAATATTTTATTGGTTGGAAATTTGATTGGAGTAAAATTTGATGAGCTAAAGCATAAAATATTTATAAATAATTGAACATTTTAATAAGATATTAAAATATTTAATTTATAATTAAATTTTTGGCGTTTCTGTTATGCCAGAAAATGCCAACCATAATTCAAAGAAAGATAATATTTCAAATGGAGAGGTACAAAGTAAGTGCTTAAAATTGACCTAAAAATTATAAAATTAAAACCAAGCGAGAAAGAATACGGAAAGAAGAGCGAAAGGAAACAATTGGTGAAGAGCCACTCAAAATAGAAACTAAGAAATGAAAATATAAATGGTCACTTTTGGTTTGGTTTGGTGGATTGGTGACGTTCTTAGAAGAATGAAATGGAGCCCTGGAATGGAACGCCCAAGGGAAAATGATGTTGGTAGACCTATTAATCAAGGTGTACTGAACAACAGTGAAACGAGAAATAACACAAATGAACAAAACATGGTCATAAACGAATATAATAAGCACATAGAAGCAGATAGAAACGTGTTATGGAAGAGTAGAAAAGCAAAAAAAGGAAAGCTATTTCTTTTTCTCTGATATTCTGATAGTTTCTGGTAAACTTGACCCTTTTTATCAACTTTCCTATATTCCACCTAATCTGTATTCTGTTATTAATCTGTATGTATGATGATACAAAATGACTTAATTTTTTTTGGTTAAATCTAAAATAAAATATAACTTTAACTAACTTGTTAGCCTGATATTACTTTTTACATATATATAACTATTATGTATTTTCTATTTTAAAAAATGTTATAAAAAATAATTTCTAATCGTAATTGTATTTGAGACAAATTATATCATTTTCTTGAATCATTAAATGGTATTTACTTTTAATAGAAGAAGATAAAGTCGTAATAATATTAAATAGAAATCATGTCGGGTTTAGAACAACAAAATTTAAGCAAAATAAAAAATTATAAGATTAACCGCAAATATGTCCATGGCAAAAGAATCGCATTAACATAACATAACAGAAGAAAGTAATAAAATAAAAAAGGATAAGACATTAATATAAGCATATCGAAATTAATAAGTAAAATATACATATAATATACATATAATTTGACTTAAATCATTTCAACTCTATATATTGAAGGCTGTTATAAGATATGTACCAATAAATGTATTCCGTATAGTTATTACTTTTAAAAAGTTTATATATGCAAGAGAATGTATTTAGGAAGAAACGTGTAAAGAACAAAACATTTACCATGTAAAGAAGAAACAGTCTACCAGCAAACGAATTAGAAATTAGGTTAAATAAAAATAACACCTAATTAAAAGATTGGCATTAGGTTAAATAACCCTCTTTATAAGATAAGATATAGATAAATATCGATAAAGATATAGTAGTTAGTAATCTAAAAATATGACAACCCGGTTATAACAAATTATAGTAGTGTTTCAGAAAGAGATGATCAGATTACTAATTTAAGATCCTTATTAAAAATTAATAATTGAAAGCAAGATCACTTAAAGAAAATGTAAAGTGGCCAGTTATTCAAAAAGAACGTATTCAAAATATTGACAAAAATTTTGTAATATTTTAATTTTTTTTTTTTTTTTTACAAAATTCTAATTATTTTAAAATTTTTTAATGGCAGTGTATATTGTATAGTACTTCTTCTTCATATTTGTTTTTTTTTGTTTTAACCAAATCTGTTTAGTGAAAAATGAATATGAGTCCAACCTACACATAATTAGAATTGTAAATACGATTTATGCCCACACATATTATTATGCTTTGCAATTGAGTATGAGTTTTCTTTAAGAAAATCTTAAAAATAAAGGGAAAATGAATGAAACATTAGTTGAGGCATGAAAATTATTATATATCTATTTCGTTTTGGTGTTGGCTTTTTGTTTTATAACTATACATATTTATTTTGTTTTATTTTTTTTTCCGTTTCGGTTTGTTGAACAATTTTTATTTAATTTTGAACATGAATAAAAGAAACACATAAAAGAATTGAAATAAGAAAAAGGAAAGATGTAAGAATGTATGTTAGGCGCAAAAGGACATTTTTAGTATTTAAAGTTGACGTATATATTTTTTTTTTGTTTTTTTTCATGTGTTTGGGTGTTTGTTCAGTTCAAATAGATAATTCAATAATTCTAAAGTTCAAATAAATAATTAATTATAAATGAAATATTTTGCTTTTATTCTTAAATAAATCCATGATAAACATGAATAAAAATAAATTATCTTCTTAAAATGGGTTCAATTTAAAATTTTATTAAAAATTTTTATAAAATTTTTTAATTTGTTTTTTTGTTGTTTTCTTTTTGTTATTTTTCTTTTTGTGTTTTTGTGTATTAGATTCCTTTATATATTAATTCTAAATACTAATGTAAATTTCATGAAAAAATTTCGTGACGTTTTAAAAAATGTCTTCTGTTCAAATTTAGTTTAATTTAAAATTTATTTAAAATTTCAGAAAAAAAAGTAAAATAAAATTTAAATAATTAAATTTTGAAATAAAATTCAATCATATTAAATATTATATAGGATAATGAACTAGAAATAGAAAAGAAAATTTCGTAACGCTACAAAATCCTTTTTACTTGTGAATCTACACAAACTTATTTTATTATAACTATGATACCATACAATCCTTTGTAATGTTATAACTATGATACCATACAATCCTTTGTAATGTTTTAACTATGATTGTTTTTCAAAATTAAAATTGAAATTAAAAAATTTTAACAATTACATATTTAATAAATGTTTAAAGAATTCTTTGATATACGATTGAACCAGTATAGAACCAGTATTAATACTATGCCAGTATTAAAATTCTATTGCTTGACTATAAATTCTTTTAAAATCAGAATTGAATATATGTTTTTAATGGTATTTTCTTAATAGCACTTGCACTCTCTTTTCACAAATTAAATTAAATTTATTAGTTAAAATGTCTTTAAAAAAATTTTCTGCCTAAAAGGTTACGATTTACGAGAAAGTTTGAGGATTGAAAATTGGTTTATTTTTCTTTTATTTACTAAATTTACATTTCTTTTATTTATTTTTTTATTTATTGACAAAAGATAAGAAAAAAACAAGTATCACTACCAAAATAAATAAATGTACATATAGTAACAAAAATGCTATTTTCTTGTTTTATGAGTCAATTTATAACTGAAGGACGCTTTGATCGTAAAGTTTTTAAGTAAAATTTTATATTGTTTGAGTGTTAATGTAATAAACAATAAAATAATTTTCTTTTGTTTTTAATATAGGTACTGTTTATCAAGGATATTTTGTGATGTCCTTTAAAAATTCTAATATGGTGGTTGATTTCGTTAAAATAAAACATTGTTTGACAATTTTTATTTATTTTTTTTTATTATAATATACACATATGTATGTTAATATATATATATATTTATATATCTATATATATATATATATATATATATATCTATATATATATATATAGGTATATTTGCTTTTATGGTTATATAAAATGTTCAAATTTTCAAAATAGAGGAAAAACAAAATTGTTAGAATTAATGTGGTTAAGAAATTAAATAAAATTAAAAAAAAATTTAAAAGGATATTTAAGAAAATAAAAACAATAAATTGTTTTTGCATTTTCTAATTAATATTTGAATAACATTTTTAATAAACAAAAACTATTAAAAAGTTATTACTTTTCTTTATTATTAAAAGGTTTCTTTATAAGAAAAAACTTAAGTAATGCACACAGTTATTATGAAGTTCTTTATTCTTGTTTCCAGACGTTTTCCTGTTTTTTTTTTTACTTATTGACATTTTCTTTTTGGATAAAATAAGTTTGTAATATAAAAATGTTTTAATATTTATGTGTATTGTAATTAATTATAGGAATTATACATAAAGCATTATCCTGCAATCTTGTTGTTGTTGTCCTTAGCTTCATATTCTAAAATTACATATAAACGTAGATGTGTGAATTTAAGGCCTATTTTTTTTTCAAAAAATTGTACTGAACAGAATAAAAATTTTATTTTTTATTCACCATTTTTGAAATTATACTTCTGAATTTACACGTATGTCCTTTTATATTTACGAAAAAAAAATTATAGGATGACCTTTTACATTTATTATGTAAGGCCTGAAATTCTTTTAATTTTACGATTCAGAAAATATATTTTAGAGTTCATGTTTTTGTAAGGATCTTAAGAAAAAAGATATAAAGAGGTGCTGCAGGTGTTGTGAACATTAAATAAATCGAAAAAAAAATTTAATAAAATTTCAATTAAAAGAAAAAATAAAATGAAATTTGTTGTATTATAAAAAAAAAAAAATAAATGATTTTTCGTTTTTGTGTATATATATACATATATAGATATATTACATTTTAATACTAAAAATTTAATTAAGTTGTAAATTTTAAGTGGCGTGTGCTTTTAACAGTAGATTCTTAGATTTTTGTTTTCTTTTGTTAAAAGGTAGGTAGTAAAAAGTTCATTGACTTTTATTATATAGATAGATGCCTTACATTTTTTGGTAATAATATTGTTCAATTTTGTAAGAATTAAATCATTAAAAATAATAAAATTAAAAAAAATCGAATTAAATTATATATTTTATATTTTGTCTTTTTTTTGTTTTTAATACAATTTAATTTATTTGATTTTGAATTTTTCATTTTATTTTTGGCACAATTAAATATCAATGTTAAAAGGAACAGTAAAACAGGATAGGGAAGCAGTAATTTATTGAATATTATTTCATTTATAAGCAGTTTCCCGTTTTTCTCTTTCAATCCTTGTAATTTTAGTCTGAAGTATAATTTTGTATAATAAAAATAAAAGGAGGTCCTAGAAGTATGCAATTTTTTAATCTTTGAGTAAAAATAGAAATTATTTTAATTAATTTAGGGAATTCGTTGCTGGAATGGTTAAGCAAATGATCTATTTACCAAGAAAGTGTGCGTAAACGAAACAATAGAATGTGATCTTTAATAAAAATGTACAATTTAGTTTTGAAATTAAAACAGAATAAATACATAAAGGAGCTTAAAGGAAGGGATTAAAATGCAATTTCTGGGGCATGGATGACAGGAACAAAAATTTGATATAGGTTAGTAGGGAGAAATGTTATAAGCAAAGATTTTAATATTCTGATTAAATTTCTGAATTCTTATAATATCTAAAACCTTGTTATATTTTACAACTTATTACTATTACAACTTTTAAGGAAGCTTATATTAAAATTGCTATCAAGTTTTTGGTTCTTGAAAAATTATTTCTCATTGTATTTTTAACTTCGCTGATGTTTTAATGAATAAAACAAAAACTTATTAGACTTAATGAATTATGCAGATATTATAAAAAGTTAAAATTAAATTATTGTCGACTTTTTAATTTTTTTTTTTTTACTTATTTTTGAAATATAAATTAAAAAATATTTTTTTTTTATTTCCTAATCTTGTTCTTAAAAATCAACTACGACACAAATTAACAAAAAGAAAAAAATTCCATTTAGATTATAAAAAAAACTTTTACTACACCTAGAAATTACCTAGTAAAACTTTTCCTATTGTTATTGTGTACATATTAAAAATTCTACTGCAACTCTTAGTAAAATTATTTTATTTTTAGGGTTTTTTTTATCATTACTGTCATAACTTTGTAGACAACGACATTTTGTTTTTGCTGCTTCCTATAATTTTTCTGTTTTTGGTTTTTCTTCCTTGTGGGAAATTCGAAAGTGAAAAGTGATAAAACTGAATTCTATACTTTTTTTTATACAGGATAAAAAGTTTCTTTGTTTTTTTTTTTTTGTATTTATATTAAATGAAATTAAAAAGTTGAAATAATATACCACATCCTTGAAACTAACATGTATTGTGACGGTTATTATAATATTTCCTTTCATATAATAATGATAATTTTATTTTCCTAATAAGTTAAAATGTAAAATTTTCCAAGCATTTTTCCTGAATTTTTTTTTTTTGTTTTTGTTTAGGGAAAACTACAAATTAATTTATCATGTTTTAATTTAAAGTTATGAATACTAGAGAAACAGTAAGGTTTATTATTAATAAGGAAATAATGCTAAAATTGAATGAAAGGATATTAACCTCGTTAAAGAATATTTTGTAAAATAATTCTCTAAATATAATTGAATTTAGATATATTTTTATATTCATGAAATTTGTTACTATATATTTATTATATTATGCAGAATATTTTGTTTGTAAATGGCACGATCAAATAAGAGCTATATATATCTTTAATTTGAAATAAAAACAAAATGGTATAAGAAATCAATATAATTTTTTATTTATTTTAGATATTGGTCATGACATAACATTTGTTATTTAAAAATGATATCATGTAAATGACCGCCTCTGAAGTTTTATTAAAAATTCGATTCTGTAACGCCATTTTTTGACTATTTTTTTTTTTTTTTAACATAAATCTACACTTATTTCAACAATAACACGAATAATGGTGCTTTTAAGGTCATTGAGTATTTATGGTTTATTGAAGTAAACCAATGATTCAACATAATTTCAAAGAAAAAAGTCCAATGTCGCTTGATGTTAGTGGTCGGTTCATATCAGAATTTCTAGAGATTACACGGTCATTCAATTTTTCTTTCAATAAACTGATTGTGCTAACGAAATGTATAGCATGTTGCGTCATCTTATTGAAACCACATATCGTCCAAATCAAAATTATCTATTTCATGCCCATTCGTTCTCCATTAACGCTAACTGCATATGTCATTTTAATTTTTAAAATAATACGGCCCAATTACATCTCTCAAACATAAAACACATCAAACTGTTAATTTTGGTGGATTTAAACGTGTTTCATGAAGAGTATGTGGGTTTTTTTTACTTCATCGAAGTCGTTTAACCAGAAATTAACTTCATCGCTGAAGATGATTTTTCCATTAAATAATGGATCTGTTTCAAGTGCCTTTAAACCCAAATCTGTAAAATTCTATACGTTGTGCAACTGGGTATCTTTCCATGGTGGTTTACTAAACAATATAGAAAACAATTAATGTTTATTTTGGAGTAAATCCGAAAAAAAGGCCTCTATTATTTTAAAAAAATATGCATATACTCGCAGTATTAATTTTAATAGCGTTTTATATTGTCTATTGAACGTTGAACATTTAATTTATTTTTTTTTATTCCATTTAAAAACAAAGCATATGCAAACTCTGATTTTTTTTTTGCCCCCCAAACTTATGTTAGTCTTTCAATTTGAATTAAAATTTTATTATTTTTTGTTTTCAGTTCTTAGTAAAGGGCAAGGTGAAACATGCAGATATCGATTTCTTGGCAAACATGGCGGTTATTGCTGGCTTGTAACACAAGCAACAACTGTTTATGATAAACAAAAACCACAAAGTGTGGTTTGTGTTAATTATATGATAAGGTAAGTCGCACGTTTTCCATTCTATATTTTTTTTTATTTATTATGTATAGTATTTAAAGTGTAAAAAAAAAAAAAACAAGAAAATAAATTTAAAATTTCAACGTACTGTCAGTCAGTATAGGCTCCGTATCAATCAAAATTGCTTTAATATTTTTTTTTTTTTTTTTATTAGAAGTAAAATATTTTTTTCTCATAAAAAAATCATAAAAAAAAAAACTACACAAAATTATATTTTATTTTTATGATATTTTGTAAAATTTATTTTAGAATAATTTTTCTAATGTGCATTTTTTTTTCTCGAGTGAACGAACATTAAGTTAAGTGAAATCTGGGACATTTAAAAGCGTTTAATGCAATAAAAACAATTTTTGTTTAAATGAGGTGTCATGATTTTTTATTTATTGTTTCGCTTCGTTGTGTCACGAAACCAATATAAAATTGAGGTTGGACATCATTTTCTTTTCATATTTTATATATATATGTATATGTATATATATTACAAAGAAATAAAATTTATTCTTGTTATTTTCCATTAAATTTATTTTCCAATTTATAAAATGCAATTCAAGTTATTCTTGTGTGAGTGGGGCATTTTTTGCTATTAGAGTTAATGTCTCATATAATCAATAACATTTAATTATTAATTGATTTTATTTTATTTAAAACTTCAATTTTTGCATACAAACAAGTAAACAAGATAACCTGAGTTCTAGAACATATATATAGATTAATATTTTCAAAGTAACATGAACAATTTCTAAAGCGTTTATTAGCGACTATTAACTATTACTTCTTTTTTACTAAATATTATACACTATTTATTTTATACACCCAATAAATTAATTTATTTACAATCTCTACATTTTTTTAAAATTTAAAATGTTAATTTTTTTTTATTTCGTAAATAAAATTTTATGATCCTTATAATTTTTATATTCAAAAATAAGCTGCACCCCAAAGACAAAAAGGATATACAAAAAAAAAAAAAAAAAATTTCCCATGCTATAATTATAGGATATCATAGTTGACATAAATTGGACATTAAAAAAATAAAGTATAGAACTGTTATTTTTAATTTTCCAAAAAATAGAAAAAGAAAAACCTGGATGACGATCTGGTAATTTAGTTTTCACATTGGATAAAAAGAATTTTATTAGTTATAAAATAGATAGAAAGCGGGGGATTAGAGAAAGCAGTTTTCCATAAGAGTAATTGCATTGTACATATACATAAATGTAATAAAATATTAAAAAAAAAAAAGATTTTGTTATTTGTTTCTTTGTTTGTCATTTCCCTTTTCGGTTCTTTATGTACATATTTGATTTTATTAAAGTGACCAGATCATTTATTTTTAAATTGAGAAAACAGAAATAAAAATCAATGATTTATGAACAAAGGTTTTTTTTTTTCTTAATTTTTAAATAAAATATGGAAATAGGTCGAAGTTTTTGAAATTTTTTTGGGAACGGGTTATAATTATCATTGATTTTAAAAGAAATATATACAATTAAAATATAATGCATATAGATTATATAATTATGGGGCCTCGGTGGCCTAGTGGGTAAGAGCGTATAAAATACGCTATAAACACCGAGGGAGTGTGGGTTCGAATCCTACACACGTCGTAAGAGTTATTCCCTCTTACGACATTTACAGTCACGCCTGAACAGGAAAGACTGTGTAATTTCCTGTCCACATTTATGTGGCAGAGAAATGCATTAAAAAAAATATATATATAATTATTATTATTAAAATCTGTATTTGCCATATATTTTTATTTTTTTTTTGTAAGCTTAAATATTCCTTTTATATAAGTTGTCTGATTAAAATATTTTTTTTTTTTTAAATAGATTCCAGAAAATATCAATATTATTTTTTTAAAATTTATTAGATATGGTCTCTTTTAAATTAAAATCCACAGTATATAGATAGGGTATTTATAATCTTTTGGTTATTGATTGTGACAGCGACTGCCACAAATGATATTTTGTCATGAAAAAAAAAAAAAAAAATAGTGAATGAGTTGTGATAAAATGAAACAAAATGAAACGAAAAGTTAAATAAAGAAAAAAAAAAACTGAAAATTTAAGTGAATTTTTCATTTGCTTTTATTTATTCTTTTTTTCTTGTGTTTTTTTTTTTTTTTTTTTTTTTTTTGGTGTGTAGCATTATTACATATGTGGGCTCTTGATATGTATTACAACTTGTTGTTAGAAAGAAGACACAATGGCGAGTTGTCAGATTAAAGAAAGAAAAAAATTTAACACAATACACAAAGAAAGAAAAAAAACAGAGTATACATTTCAATTTATTTTCTAGTTCGCTTTTTTTTTTTTGTATATTTTTAATAAATATTTGCGGGGTATAGCATAGCATACATTCATTTTTTATCATTTTATTGTTTTCGAGTTGTTTTTTTTTTTTAATTAAATTGAATATGTGCGAGTGCGATTAAATCGATACAAAATGGAAAATATAATTCCGCTTTAAAACAAGAAAAATACAAAAACATAAAAATTGCAAAGTTAACCGAAATTTATATATTAAAACCAATTTTTTCTTTCAATTCTTTTGCAATCTTTCTATTATGACAACAATTCATTATATTTCTTAAGATTTTATAAGAAAAACATATCTTTTTTCTTCAATAGGAATATGATGTGTGTTTAAGTACGCTTCTTTTTTATAAGTTTAAGATTTTAAATTTTTTAAATAACAAATTATATCTATCTGTAGTTTGAATCTGAATCTATTTGTTGTTTATAATTTAGATATGTTTTTCTAAATTTTCTTTAAAATGCAATTATATACATTATACAATAATTTATCCTTTTTTGTTTTTTATTACCTATGTAGATATTTTTATTGGCGAATTTTAAAGATCATGGAAAATTTTTCGCGGGAAAAAATTTAATGAAAATGTTTATATAAATTACATTTTGTTTTTTAACTATAAGATATAAACTGAAATATCGTATTTAAAGTATTAAAATTCTGAAAATTTAAGTATAAAAAGAAAATATTCTGAAAATGAAAAAAAAAAATACCTACCTATTAAATTTTTTTTTTTTTTTAATTAAACAATTCTATAAATAAATCTGCCTATAAAAATTCAAGTTAAATATTTGGTATTTTACATAAAAACCAACAAAATAAATTTAAAATTCTTATCTATTGGTTATAAATAGGTTTCCTTTTAAATTAAAAAAAAAAAAAAAAAAAACAAAGTCCTTGAAACATTAAATTGTTTTTTGATAAAGAAATTTATGTGAATATTAATTAAAAATATTCAAAAAACAAAAAAAAAAATATCAAATATTTTTTTAATTTAAAATTTTTTTTTTGTTAACTTTTATGGAAAAATTAATTCTCTTAATAAATGAAAATGTAAAAAGTTTCTTAGAATAATAAAAGGATTTTAGAATAAATTAAAGAAAAATTTTGTATTTTTTTTGTTTTGTTTTATAATTATTTGTTTTGTTATTCTTAAAGTGAATAAATGTATTAATAAATTCAATTTTTATTGATTACGTCAGATATTTAAGTGATATATGAATTATGATAAAATTATAATTTTAACATTAAGAGATCTTCTGTATTTTTTTTCAAATTGTAAAATTAATCATCATCTTTTTTCAGAAATTTAAAATAAAGTTTAATTATTATGACCTATCAAGCGATATGATACTTAATTTATATCAAAAATTAATTTTGTTTTATAGCTTTGAAAAATTATCGGTATGAATTCAAATTTTTTCCGAAAATAATTGCAAAATAAATTTAAACTCAAATTGCACTTACAAAATCAATTTAATTGTACGAACTTTATTGATAAACGGGAAAAGATTTTATTCTCAACTAGAGCTTTAAAATTCTTTAATTTTCACATATTTAAAGAGTTTTTGTTTCCTTCTTCACCTTGGTTTTGGTTTTGTTTTCAAGAATTTTGAATTTAAAAAGTACTCCTTTTCTATTTCCTTAACTTTCTGACATTTTGAATAATTCGTAAAAATTTTAATTTAATTTTATTGTATAATAAAAAGAAAAATCGTGTCCTTTTTTTTTTACATATCTTTTTTTATTGTATTTTTTCTGTAAGAAAAATGAAATACTAACAAGAAACTCTATGAAAACGTTAATTTTCAAAAAGGCTACAAAATAACAGTATTTCACAGATTTAAATTTATATCATATTATTTTATCGAAATTCTGAATGTTTGAATCGCCTGTAAATATGCAAAAAAAATATTTAAATATTTTCCAGGATTTGACTTACTTTTAATGTTATCATACATGCATTCATGCATTCTTTTTGAAAAAGTCTAATCTTTATTTGCCGACAAAGACTGACAATCAAAGTACAGAATTATTATTTAAGTAATTCTATTTTTTTGACTGACAAATAACTGACTTTTAATCTTAACAAAAACAAAAAATGAAAATGAGAATAAATAAAGATACAATTGTTCCTAAATTTATGTATATATATATTTATATATCTAAGTAACTGACTTGGCATTTCGTTTTTATTTTGTAAATACAAATGTGAGTAAAAAATCTCAAGGAAAAAATTATGGCACAAATTAAATTTTATTGTAATTGAAGATGATAATAGAAGATAAAAAAATAAAACATCTTTATTGTTCTGTAAAATCTGTATATTTTCTTGGTGTATTACTTTCTAAAATAAAAATTGTTTTAAAATTTTGAACGCAAAAATACAAATTTTCCTTTTAATTTTTTATACAGAGCCGCAACTTAAAAAAAGATTAAAAGTATATGTGGATGTAATTTGAATATATCGTTCAATATTCAGGTGTATCTCATAAATCTTTTTGAACTCATTACTTTGTCTGAAATTTTATCAGTTACCCAAGGATATTCAGTCTTTTAATGTAATTGTAACAGTTTCGGCATTCTAATGCCATATGAAACAGGACAAAAAAGTATTTTGTTTGTTGGTTACCCTTTCAAACAAAAAACAAAATTGTATTGTTTAAAATTGGAATTTTTCTGTAAAATATTTTAGGTTTTTTTGTTTTTGTTATATACTTTTATACAAATAAGATTTTTTATTTATTTAAATAAGTACATATATAAAATATTTTTTTGCTTACATCCTTATAAAATTATATAATGAAAAATATACATATATTTTTTTGTATCTTGAAATGAGATAAACAAAATGAAATAAATTATTCTTATAGGTAACATATACATAAAACAAAAAAAAAACAAAAAAAAAAAAATATAAAAACAACAAATAAAATATTTGTTTAATTAAAGTAAATATAACAAATTTTCCAAATGAAAAATATTAGACTTTTAAACTGTATTTTATTTTTGTTATTTTTATTAAATTATCAGATAAAAAATCTAAAGAATTTTTTTTTATTTACAAAAAAAAAAGGAAAAATAATTAAAAAATGTGAATAGAATCATAATTAATTTTAAAATAATTATGTTATTTAATAATTACAAAAAAAAAAAAAAAATTTTTTTTTTCTTCAGTATTATTATACCCATATGAACTATGTTCAAGGGTTTAATAAATTTGCCATTACGTTTGTGACACCTTAAAGGAGCCGAGCTAGATAATGGCTCGAATGCATAAAACTGAGCTTCAACTCAAATTTCACTTTTTCAAACAAAACTTACCCTTGAACTCGAATTTTTGTTTGAAAAAATGAGGTTTGACCTCAAGCTCAGTTTTATGCATTTGACCCTAGTGTCAAAGGTATGGATCGGCTCAGAATCGAATTCTGAGTCGATTAAGCCACGTACGTCCGTCCGTCCGGACGATAACTCAAAAAATAAAGGACCTAGAAGGCTGAAATTTTTTTTACGTCACTTTTGCAAAATTGTTAGTTTTGCTATTTAAATCCAACATTTTCGGTCGGCGGGTTCGAGTAGCTGCCATACAACTTCTTTCTTTATATAGAAATAACTCAGTATCTATTCAAGCTAGGTTTCTGAAATTTTGCAAATGATGATCAAGTTTTATGGCAACAACTTCTGTAAAATTTGGTTGTGTTGGTGCGGCGGGTTCGGGTAGCTGCCATACAACTTCTCCGTTTAAATGAGAATAACTCAGTGTTTATTGAAGCTAGGAATCTGAAATTTAGTAAAGAGGTGTCGAGTTATATGCCAACAACTTTTCTAAAATTTGGTTGGTCTAGAGCAGTCGGTTCAGGCTTCTTGCACCTCTTGGAAGTTAATAAAGCTAGGCGTCTGAAATCTTGCAAATGATGATCAAGTTTTATGGCAACAACTTTTGCACAATTTGGTTGTGGTGGTGCGACAGGTTCGGGTAGCTGCCATACAATTTATCCGGTTAAATGAGAATAACTCAGTGTTTATTGAAGCTAGGAATCTGAAATTTAGTAAAGAGGTGTCGAGTTATATGCCAACAACTTTTGTAAAATTTGGTTGGTTTAGAGCAGTCGGTTCAGGCTTCTTGCACCTCTTGGAAGTTAATAAAGCTAGGCGTTTGAAATCTTGCAAATGATGATCAAGTTTTATGGCAACAACTTCTGCAAAATTTGGTTGTAGTGGTGCGACGGGTACGGGTAGCTGCCATACAACTTCTCTTTTTAAATGAAAAGAACTCAGTGTCCGTTCGCACGATAACTCAAAAAATAGAGGAGCTAGGAGGCTGAAAATTTTTTTACGTCACTTTTGTAAAATTGTTAGTTTTGCTATTTAACTCCAGCATTTTTGGCCGCCGGGTTCGAGTAGCTGCCATACAATTTCTTTCTTTAAATGGAAATAACCCAGTGTCTATTCAATCTAGGTATCTGAAATGTTGCGAATGATAATCCAGTTTTATGGCAATAACTTCTGTAAAATTTGGTTGTGATGATATGACAGGTTCGAGTAGTTGCCATACAACTTCTCTTTTTAAATGAAAATGACTCAGTGTCTATTGAATCTAGCTATCTGAAATTTAGTGAAAAAGTGTCGAGTTGCATGCCAGAAACTTTTGTAAAATTTGATTGATCTAATGCAGCCGGTTTAGGCTTCTTGCATTTCTTGGAACTTAATGAAGCTAGGCGCAATATATTCGGGTAGCTGTCATACAACTCCACAATTTACATAAATATATCTCTGTAGTTCGGTACTAAAACATCTGAATGTTTTTAAAAGATGATCAAGTTTTATATTAGGTTCATACGGGTATCCCAGAGTTGACACAGTCTACTCTACTGCACTCTTCCTCGTTATTTTTATAATTTTATTTAAATAAATTTTTATTTTATTACGATCTAAATTTTGGTTTTTCAATCTTTTCTTTTTTCTTTAATTATTTAAAGATTTTTTTTTTTTTTTTTCGGAATAGTAAACGTAAACCGTATAACAAATACAGAATCCTTAACAATTACTTACAAAATAATAAGTGTGATTGGTTAGATTGCTTTAATAATAGATTTAAATTGAAAATTTTTTTTTGATAATTATTTAAAGAATTAAAAAAAAAAAATTAAAATACTATTAAACATTATTTTGAGTTTAAAAAATCTTAAATTTTCCGTATTTTAACTTTTATTTGTCTTAATTTGAAGTCAAACTTTGAAGTATTTTTTCAAAAAGATAAAGGCTTTACTTAATAACTTTGTTAAAATAATCCTTGAATAATATTTTGAGTTTTTGTATTTGTGTATATGATTGATTTAGTGGCGGTAGTGATAACTTTATCCTTTTTCATAATATACAAAATATTATAAATGTGTCAAAAGATAATCAATAAAAAGTAAAATCACTTGAATTTCTAAAATAAATTGCTTTCAATTTTTTATTTTCTTAAAATTTTTTTTACAAAGAATTCCATTTCCATTTCCTTTTTGTTTTTTTTGTTATTTTTTTATTTTGTTTTGTCCTTAGGATAAATATTGTTATTGTTTTTCTTATTGGTGGTATGTTTTGTATAAGCAAATATAATAAATTGTTGTTAAACTTTTTCGGAATATTTTTTTTTAAAGCTGTTTTACATATTAGATTTTTATTCCTTTTTTTTTTTGTTTTTTTTTCATTTTTTTTTTTCATATTTTCCTATGTTTATTAACTTGTTATTACTAATACTTACAATTCTTTCATTACTGATGTATACTCATACAAATATATTGAGTAGACTTTTAACAGAATTTTATTGACATTAATCAGAGTTTTTTTTCCTCATTTTTTTTTATATTTTGTAAATTATGATTATATGCCAAATTTCTATTTTATATACTATCTAATGTTTTTGACGTAACTTTTCATTCTTCCTGATATTTCTCTTGAGTATACCTAGTACAATAAAACTGTATATAATGTCATGAAATTTGATTTTCTTTAATATTAAGGACTGTTGTATTTCACGTAAGAAATTGTTTCTTTCGAAAGGACAATGGAAATAATCACACCAGTTTTTTCCATGCTATATAATATAAAAAACTTAATTCGTTTATTTATATGTAATTACAATTAGAAAACCCTGTATTTAACTAAAATATAACAATTTACTTTAAACGTCAGAGATTTATAATTCTTTCAACGCTTAAAAGGAAAAAAAAGAAGGTGAAAACAACAAAGTGTTGTGATGTAACGAGAAAATAGGAGGTAAAAATAGGAACAATTTTGTTTATATGAAGAAAAAAGAAATTTCCGTGATTTATATCTTCATATGTAAATATTATAGTAAAAAATAAAATCTTTAAAAGATGAGGAGAGTCATTATTTTCAATAAAATTTAAATGTTAAACACAGTTTGAATATGTTAAGATTATGTTCCACAATACTTTTCTTCTGGCATACCAGAAAATTGACTAAGAATATCATCAATCATCTCACCAAAATTAAAAAATTGGTTTACTTTTTTTTTTTCTAGTATTCGAAATGAGTTTTAAAATCAAATTAAAGGTTAAATACTAATTTTTAGCAAATTTTAAAAAGAAAAAAATTAGCTTATTATTTTTGTTCTGTCCGTTCGTCTGTCTGATTACAAAATTTCTACACCATTCACAACAATAAAATTTTAACCATGGTTAGGTTAAATAAAAAATGTATGTTTTGTGGAAGAACTTTTTTTTTATATAACTCCACCCATTACATTGATACATTTCCCAAAAATTAGAAAAAGTCCTTTTTTCAAATGTTTTTATCTCAATCTCTGCTTAATTTCATTTTGTAAACGTCAAACACAGTGAAATTTTTAAGTTTTATATATTAATATAAAAATTATATAGTTTTTGAATTTACCTTGGGGCCTCGGTGGCCTAGTGGGTAAGAGCGTATAAAATACGCTCTAAACACCGAGGGAGTGTGGGTTTGAATCCCACACACGTCCTAAGAGTTATTCTCCCTTACGTCATTTACAGCCACGCCTGAATAGGAAAGGCTGCACAATTTCCTGTTCACATGTATGTGGCAGAGAAATACATTAAAAAAAAAAAAGAAAAATAATGTACTTTAATGTAAAAGCAATATTTTGTAAAATTTTGGTTCTTTCATATTTCCGGAACCATTTTAGTTCGAACCTTGAAATTCTATAAAGATCTTTGAGAATTTATAGCATAAGTTACCTGAATTTTAGTTATTAGGGGCTAACAATTATTTTTAAACACCTGTAACTTATTCACCTGCGCAAATTGATCTTAAGTAAAACCTAAAAATTAAAGTTTTAATATTATATTTTTACATTTAGGCTTTATTTAAGTAGGTCTTAGCGTAATCTTAAAACTGAAAAAAGTGTCTCGTGATTATTTACAAATTTTTTTTAAGACACAATATTAAAATTCATTATTATGCCGCCTTTAGTATGTCTTTTCGAAATTTGTACACCGTTCAAAAAAGGAAAGAGGAAGAGAAGGAAATATAAAAAATTTGCTAAAAGCTTTGATTTGTTCACTGTTACTTAAAAATTATGTCTTGTGCTTTAATTTTTGATCCATTGTAGTAAAGGATAACTTTATTTTCGAAAATAAGTTAAAATAGCCTTTAATACAAATAAGGATAATAAATTAAAAAAAGACAAAATAAATATATTTCATCATCATTTTTAATTATTTAAATATAAAATAGAATTAATTTGTAATAAAAAAAAAACCGTAAAATTCTATAATTAACATTTTTTTTTTAAGGACACGAAAAAAGGATCTCAATATTACAGTGTACGCTTTTTATACATATAAAATTATATTAGTTAAATATATTGGTACCGGGACGTAAATTTTAAGCATCCGTATAACAAAACTACGTAAAACGAGATATTAGTATATATTATGTATATATATATATGTATATTAAATCATAATGAAATCTTTTTTTGTATTATTATAATATGTATACCTATATAACAATTTTATGTTCAATTTAATTTCTGCATGAGCAAATGTAAAAAGATTTTTCATTATATTATGATCTAAAAGGTATATCATATATATAGGCCATTGTGTTTCAAATTGAAAGCATTTTCTTTTTAACAGGATGATTTTCAGGTGATTTTCAATAAAATTCAGTTTTAGTTTATTGTTTGGAACAACCTCTAGATACATTAAAAAAATTATTATTTTAAATTGGTGTGATTCTGTTAATAAAAGCATGAAATTGTCTTTCAATCTGAACGCTTTTTATTTTATATTATATATAAATTATATACATATACACATATACACATATAATAATATATATTTTTGGTTATATCCTATTGGAAAGAAAAAACAAAAACGTATGTTTATATATACATACAAAATTTTTTTTTAAACTTGTCGTAAAACAGGTATTAAACTTAAAATGTCACTGTTGTATGTACAATGTCTTTTTTTAGAACTTTTTGATTTTTTTGAAGAAGAATTATATATATATCTAGGTACATAGTACATACTATGCTATATAGAGCCATATTATATAAATATCTATAGATAAAAATATGTCTATATAGATCAGTCTAATGTTTATGTAATATTTTTGTGTTCCGGGGACCGGGATGCGTGTCTAATTTTATATTAAAGGATCTTATTTTAAAATTATTTTTTATTGTTGGTACAGAGAAAAAATATATATATTGTATATATATATATTGTATACATATGTATATACAAAAATAAAAGAAGTGATGATGATGATGGTTCATTTAATCGAATTTTTGTATTATTTTTATTTTTGTTTTATTCGCGATTCAGAAAAAAATGAAAACATTAAATATGTATACAAAAGAAAATTATTATTATTTATTTTTTTTTTTTTATTGATTTTCACTAAAATTATTGTTTTTTTACGATTTTCGTGTACATGCATTAAATGGCACATGTCGTTTTTATTTTGTAATTTTTATTTTGTATAATGTAAATATGAATCAGAGATGAGACAGACTTAGACTTTCATTAAAATTGTTTCGAAAATTATTGCACTTGTCACAACATTTGAACTTTTATATATGTGTATGTATGTAATATGTATTCATTTACATCTATATATGAACTTTTAAAAATTAATTTTATTTTAAGAAATATTTTGAAGTTTCATTGCAGTCAAGTTCTTTGAAATTGTTTCTAGTTGAAGATAACCTTATGGAGGTTAGTGCGGGCAGCTAGTTTTGTATTTAATTATATATTTTAATTAGGTATATATATATATTAATTTAACATTTTTATTTTCTATTTTTGTTTTTTAGTTGAAAGGTAAGTACAAGTTTTTATATTTTTTTTTTTATTTATTCATATTTAAATATCTTTCAACTTTATTCAATAAGTTGAAATAAATCAATAAAAAAAAATAAAGCAATTTTGATTGATTTTCTTATACTGTGTAATACATTTTTGGTTTTGGTTATTGGTTAAGTTTTTAAAAAGTAAATTTTCAATTTCATTGAATGCGACCTTCAATGTTAATTAAAAAAAATTGTTTTTTATTTTTGTTTTTAATATGCTAAAAAATAACTAAAATTTATTATAATAAAAAATAAATTAATAGGCGTTGAAATTTTAAATTGATTTCAATTATTATTTTAAGTCAACAGATGTGTGTATTTTTATTTTTTTTTAAAGCGCATGTAAGCGCATATTAAATATGTCTTCGTATATATCATATTTGAATGTACAAAAATAAATTAAATTATTATATTAAAAATTTATGTCAATTCAATAATATTCAAAATATTTTGTTACTATGTTGGCTTTCAATTAAAATGAATATACGGCGGGGGGAAATAAGGCCTAGAGCAATAAAGCCTAATAACATTTTTTCACTTTGGAATAAGAAATAAAGCCTAAATCGCCAAATTACGCGTATTAGGCTTTACTTCTTATTCCAAAGAGAAATAAGGCATAATAATTTTTTCAAAATAATGAAATTAAAGTCTAATTGTAATTTATTATTCCAATAATAACATTTTTTAATATATTTCTTTCATAATTTAATTCCCTTATTTCAGTTTATTTAAGTAATAAAATGTTTTCTCTTTTCTTGGCACATTTCGCTCCGTAAGTTCGTCAGTCAGTGTTTTTTCATAATGATATAAGTTCAACAAGTTAAAAAATAAAAGATTTCGTTTAAATTCAACATTCAAACTTATTTCACTTTTTAATGTAATAATTTTGTCGAACTTAGTTTAGTTATTAGACTTGGTTATAATATCTGGATTGCCTCTTTTTCCGAAACATGAATATACGTAAGTATGCGGGACTCTAAAACAGAAGGGATTTTATATTTGATAAATTTGATATATTTGTAAATCGGGATTACAGCTTTTTCGAGAATATTTATAAATAATTTAGAAAAAGCTAATTTCACTGTGATTTTGAAGCCAACTCTAAAATCTCTCCTAATTACAAAGAATTTAAAATCATGGGGGAAAAGAATAATGTTTTAGCTTTCCATACAAAAAAAATTGTTTTGAAGGAATAAGGGCTGCTACCCCCGTTCCATTTCGCCCGCGACCGCGCTCCCGGCGCCGATGTTGTGCGCGGGCGCGGTAGCAGAGGCAGCAATTCCAATTCCTTCAAGGGTAGTGTGAAGGGAGTTGTGAAGGGATCGGCTAAGAAAGAAGCGAAGAGTGGCTCGAAAGGGAGGGCGCGAAGACCACATAGGCCTTAGGCTTTAATTCTCTTTGAAATGAGAAATAAGACCTACCGCGAAATTATACGATGTACGCCTTATTTCTCAACTCAAATGTGAAATAAGACCTATTAGGTTTTATTGCTCTAGGCTTTATTTCCCTCTGCCAAATATACATATATTAAAATGTAGTAAAAGTTTTATAATGATATTGTATTGAATTTCAAAAATGTTTGTCTTACAAATTTACATTTTTGAAATTTAAAAAAGAGTTTTAATATTTCTTTTACCAAAGTCTATTCTTATTATACCTCTACGTCCCTACGATAGTTTCGGGTATATTAAAATTGCGCCTCCATTTGTTTTAACTTTCAAAACCTTCAAAATGTACCGGCATGATGTAATTTCTGATTATTATTATTATTTTGTTTTTGTTTGCTTTTCGACTTGTATAAGGAGCGTATGACTTCCACTAAGTCGCTTATTATATTCATATTTAACTAAACTTCAGCTTCTTTCACCATGATTTTCACTAAAACGTTTATTAGTCAACTGTAGCTATTATACAAGTTTATGAAACACAAATAATTATTATGTATTTGTATTTGTTCCCTAACATTCGAGACATTTAGATTGAACAGCTGGCAACTTAAGTACTAAGTTATTAGTCCGATCCTTTTTGATTATTTCGATTCAATTTTTTTTTATGAATTTAAAATGAATATTGCACCGACCTAAATCTTTGTTTAGTAAATTACATTTTGTTCTTTTTGTTTTAATTTGTTAATCAAAATCAATCAATAGTTTTTTTATTTAATCCATTAAGTGTTTGTTGAGTAGTTTTTAAATTCTCTTAAATATTTTTGCTTTTCACATAATATAACGATTGCTTGAGGATAATGTTAAACTTACATCGATTTAGTATATACATAAAGTTTTAATTGAATCTTCTTGAGAACCCAACATAATGTGAACAAAAATATAATGTTATCTATACTTTAGTTCAGTACTCTATGAAATATTTTCGAAGTTGAACATTTTTAGAAATATTATGAACCAACAATTTATTCATAATTTAATTATCACTTCCGGTATAAATTTCACATTTTCAAAAAAAAAAAAAAAAAATCGGTACTAAGAAAAAAAAAATTCGTGCAGTTCATTGGTTAACCAATATTCAGATTCAAAAAAAATTTCCATACGTAACATAAGTACCCCCTATGTTTTTACTTTTTCATATTTAAAGAATTAAATTTTTCAATTTTTTGATCTTATGATAACTTTTTTTTTAATTTAATTTAATTTAAACTTATGTGGCGTTTCTGGCCAGAAAAAATTTTCTTAAAAAAAATTTCTTTATTTTAAAATTTTCTTTAAAATTAGAAGCAGTTCAGAGTTTAGTGTCATAGAAAAGAAAAATATATAGGGGTTTATTAAGATAAGATTTTATTTATTTCAGTTTTCTCAGAAACCCTATTTCTGTACATTCAATTAATATTTTTTTTTTTTTTTTCGTTTACCTTACGCTTTTTATCTTATTTTTTTTTATTGTTTTATTGAGTTTTCTAAATATATTTCTGTTAAATAAATAATAAATAATGTTAATTATATATACATATTTACTTACCTTTCCACACAAAATGTTTATTTAACATTGAACATTCATGTATATATAATAAAAGGACAAATTATTTTTGATAATTTATAAGGCTATCGATTATAAAAAAGTTATTTTAAGGTTCATATATTTGTTTTTTTTTTTAGTTTTTAGGTAATCTTTTTTTTTTATATAATCGATTTGTATTAAATAAATAGGAAACTATTTAAACTTTGATTTCAGATCATTGATAAACTATACATTGTATTCGAAATTAAAATTATACATATCAAAATTTAAAACACAAAATCGTATTAGGCAATTAGACAAAATTAGTGTTTTATGTGGTAGGCCATAAAGGATATCCACGATAATGGATATTTTTAATTATTATTTTATTTTATAAATATGTTAATAATGGATTACTTCTCGTTATTTTATCAGGTCACGCAGTCAGCTAAAAAAAATTTTAATCAAGATTTTGTTCCATAACGGCGAGACAGTTGAATCTTTCTATTCTCTTTTTTTTTTTTTTTTTTTAAATTATTTCAAATAATTTGGAAGTAATTTTTTTATTATCTAATATACAAAATAGACTAAGCTGTCAATATTTTACTCTTATAAAACTCTTTACAGGTGAAGTTTTTGAAATTTTCAACATGACAGGCACTACTTCAAACTAATGGCGCAATGCTTGAATTATTTTATTTTAGTTTTCTTAAATTTGATATATGTATATATATTATATGTGGTTGTAGTTATTTAGTGTCATATCAAAACAATATCAAAGCAGAAAAAAAAATTCAAAAAAATAAAAAAAAATATAATTTATTGCATTTGCATGTCAATGCAGGTGGTTCGGTGGTACATTGTATACTTTTTATATCCAGGCAATGGTGTAGTGGTTAAAACATCAGCCTTTCATACGAAAGGTCTCGGGTTCAAACCCCGGCTTGGTCATATAAATTAATAAAATAATATAGATTTTTCTTACAGTATATAATTAGTATAGTATAATTAAATTAAAAATAAGTATACATATTATATGTCTTATAAATTAGAATTAATATCATATTGTAATATATAATAAAATAGTAATAAAATATAATTCTTGTGTAAGATAATAGATGGCATAGAACTAAAGAAACGCCTATTCTTGTACAATAACTATAGCCGAGTAATCAACGGCTTAGTGAAATAATGATTCCAGAAACTGAAGCTTAGTCAAAATATGAATAATAAATGACTTAGTGAATGCCATATGCTCCTTATAGGAGTACGGAAAAAAAAAATATACTTTACTTTTATACTTTAAATGAAGAATATTTTTTATTTTAAGTGAATACATTTTTAGATTAAGCGAAAATATTTTATTTTTAGTGAACACCTTAACTTAACTTTCATTAGAAATATCTTGCACTTAAAGTAAAAAAAATCTTTGAAGTAAATATTTCTTCACTTTAAGTTAAAAATCCTCACTAAAAGTAAAGTTATCTTCACTGAAAGTAAAAATATCTTAAGTTAAAGTAAAAAAGGTATATTAAAAAAATATAAAAATTCTTTTTTCAACCCAAATTGCCTACTAGTTATTTTAGTAGTGAATTGATAGTTGAGCGATAAAAACCTAAAAATCATATTATATCATAGATATCATATATGATTTCAGTTTAAATGAGAACATTTAAAACAATTTATTTAACTAAATTTCTCTGCAGGACTTTATGATTTAAAGCTTCTAAAACTCTTAAAGTTTTCTTAAACTATAAATAGTATTATTTTATAAAAAAAAAAAAAAATTTTTAAAATATCTTTATCTTTATACCAAAATTATGAAAAATAAAAGGAAAAAAAAAAAACCGTTAGAATATTAATATCTCTGGATCAATAAAATTTATTGCTAAAAATATCTTCAATGAAAAATTAATGTACCATATGATAAACCTGTTTGTAAATCTTCCCTATATGTATATATATATACATTCTATTATTATATATTTAATATTTCCAGGAATTTCAATTTTTATTTTTCATTTATTCCATATTATATATATATATTTTTTTTTTATGATTTAAAATAATCCCTAAAATATTTTTGTGTATTGCTGTTGCTATACTGCTGCTGATTCTGCTGATGGTTTACTTAAGATATTCTTACAAATAAATATGAAAAGCACAAAAAAAAAAAGGCAAATGATCTCAATTTTCATTTTATTATATACTTGGGATATTTTACATATAGTATAAATCCCAAGATTGTTAAAGTTATTTAATTTATGAAAAAAAAATTTTTTTTTATGTAATAGATATAATATGTATGTATACGTTTCTAAACCTAGAGTTCCTTTTTTTTTTTTCTTTTTTTTAATTTCGTTAGAAAACATTAAAATGTTTAAATATATTAATAATCTATTAAAACAATATATGTATATTAGGTACCTAATAATCGTTTTCACTAAATAAAATTGAAAGTTTGTTTTTTTTTTTTAAATAATTACAGATCCTGTAATAGGAACAGGAAAAAGATGCAAATATATTAAAAATTTATATAAATTTTTTTTTTAGTTTTCTATTTTATTGAATTTTTTTTCTTTTTTTAAAATACCTTTGGGATAAGGAAAGTATCCAAAATCATATCAATTACTAATATGAAAATTGATATGAAGACAAAAGTAATAAAATTAAGAAGGAAAAAAAAAAATTATATTAAAATTATTAAAATTACAATTTTGAAACTTTATTATTTATTAGCAATATCTAATTATATTATAATATTTTTAATTTAAACATTTTTTTAAAAATCGTATAAAAAATGTTAAGTAAAAACCTTTCCTTTTTAGATTATCTACGTTATGTATCTATGTATTAAAGAAAAAAAAAATTATTTATAGAAAAGTATGTATTATATGAATATTATATTTATGAGGGTACGAAAAAATAGATACCGATATTTTTTTCTTCTACTACTCTAGGCAATAAATAGTGATCAATACCTAGAAGTTATATCTAGAAGAACAGCTACAATTCTCTTACCCGGTATTAACATTCGATTATGGGTTTTATGATTGAAAACGTATATGTGCCACCGAAATGTCAATTTAACTGTCAATTTAACGTATGATTGAAAACGAGCGGAAAACGGTTCGAATTATTTTGTATGATTGAAAAAGTACGGTGTTAGTTTGTTGTGCATATATGAACGTGTTTTAAAAAAATTAAAAGAAAAATATATAATGTTAGATTTTCATTTATTTTAAATATTTTAAGTATTATAAATAAAATGAAAAATTTAAGGTTTTTAACTTAACTTTTCTAAAGTTTTACATTTTATGATTCGGAGAAAAATAACAAAACGGAATAAATACTTTGAATTTTGGTACGAAGGGTAAAAGAAAAAAATTTGGTAGGAAATTTTACTTCTAATGCTTCAAGTGGAACTTTGTTTTGGGAAAAAACTACTCATGTTTTAAAATCAATTGCAAATGAAAATTTTTTAAAGTTTTTACCTTAAAATCAACAAAATACAAATTTTTATTCCCATTTTTCATTAAAAAAAAAAATTTCTTTTTATTTTTAATTCTAAAAGCCAGTTCTAAAATTTTAAATTTTATAAAAAAATTATTTTTGTTTATATACCAACTTTGTAAAATGACGTTTATATTATATTAAAAATTGACAACTGTCATTTATTTTCGAAAAAATCTAATCACGCGTTTTCAATCATATCAATATAGATTATAGAGTGAAGGTGAATAATATTTTTCGAACGTTTGGAGCTTTTTCGGTGCGTTTTGAAAAATTATCTGTTCGAGTTTTCTTTTCTAAACTTGTAAATACACGCTAAACGCGAAATAGTATTGTAGTAAAGCCCACTTCAAATTATTTGTATATTTGTCATATGATCTTTTGAATGGTATTCCTTATGTTAGGCAGATATTGATTAGTTAAAAGTGTATTGAATATCGGATAAAAATTTATTTTGTGTTAATTGTTTATTGTGTGTTTACAAAGTGTGTTTTTCTTTTGTTAAAGGTGTAATCTGTTTCTGTATTTTAAATATTTTGGCTAAAAAAAAAAAAGTATATTTTATTTCTTTTCATTTTGTTTTTGTCATTTGATAATAGAAATGGTTTTTGAAACGATCGGTTAAATGAAATTTATCATTTGCATATGTGTTACATATAACATAAAAATGTCAAATGGCATTTTTTTTTTCACTTCTTTTGCGTTGCAGAATTTGTACAATACACATTGTGTGGAGTGACCTTAAGAAAATAAAAAACTACCAGGGACCTTATATTATACTAATCACATATCAATAATCAAATAATCATTTGTTCGATAAGCTTTTATTGCACCAAAACCAAAAAAACACTCACTTTAGTGATTAATGATAAGATCAGTGATTGATGCATGAGGATTCTGATCAACTAAGCTTTTACAATTACAAATAAAACAGAAATCCAATCATAAACTAACATGTTAGTTACTATTCAAAGTAAATCCCAGAATATATTCGGATTAGTGAAACTTAATCTATTCTAACTGAAATTTATTCTTTTAAGAAATCTTATGGCGACCTATTCTTGGGCTATAAAAGGAAAAGGAAAAAAGCATAAAAATATATTTCAAATTGTAATATATGGACTAACCATTCTGACATTTTCAATCAATTGATTTTAATATGAGATACTTAGAATAAATGATATTTAATTTTTAATATCGCAGTAAAATTTAACCATTTTATTATTAATATTGTCGAATTAAAATAAAATCATTATCTTTCATAATTATTTTAAAATGATCTGTTTATTAAGGGTAAACACAACAAAGGGGTACCGTGAAGAAAATCAGTTAATTTACATGTAATCTAAAAAATAAAATATAGTATTATGGTAACAAGTTATTAAAAATAATTTTTGTGGAATTTTTTTATTTAAATTAAAAAACAAAAAAAAAAAAAAATTGAAATTAAAATAACAACATTATTTAATACCTAATCTACTAACATTGAATGGTTAGTAGAAGCGCTTTATTATTCGTGACTTTATTTTAAAAAATTTCCATTACAACAATAATTTTAAAACTATATATAACTCAGGTAATATATAATAATATATACATACATTTATGTATATTTATATACAAACAGAATGCTAGGTTTTATGTATTTAAATAGAAAAGATGAAAGTTTTGTCTTTTGTTGAATTCAGAATTTTATATAAATTTTATAAATAAATTTAAAACTTTAAAAAAAAAAGAAACAAAATTTAGTTTTTCAATCAATTCCTTTTTAAAATTGATTTTAAACAAGTAAAAATGTTGTTTTATCAGAGACATAAAGTATATAAATTATAATTAAGTAATATATTTTAAATTGATTTTTAATGATATTTCAATTGATGCCAATATAATCGTCTGTCGTCTCCATAATATAATTATAATTTAAATAAAATAAAAAAAAAAAAAAAAGTCTTTCTTTTGTGATTTTTTTAACGAGATTTTATTTCTACTTATATCTATTATTTCCTCAATTTCAGATTTTTATTTGTTTTAATTTTTTCGTTTCTAAACGTAAACTAGCAAAAATTAATCTATAGTTCTAATTTAAAAAAAAGCTTGTAAATATTTGTTTAAAAGTTTAAAAGTTTTTTTTAGATTAACTTCTAAAAAATAATTTTCTGAGTTCAAATCAAATTTTAGAACCCCTTACATTACACTCGAATTATTTGTATATTTATTCAATAAGATAAATCCAGACAATGGTGTAGTGGTTGAAACAGCGGTCTTTTATTTGAAAGTTCAAATCGGAATGAAACCCTGGCTGAGTCATATAGATTAATGAAGAAAATTAATATAGATTTTTCTTATAACATATATTAGTATAATATATAATTAAATAAAAAATAAGTACATATGTATATACAAAATTAAGACCATATCGAAAAATATAATAAATTTAATTCTTGTATAAGATAACAGATGTCGCATAAAAAAAGTGTTTAATATACTCTTGTACAACATTTATAGCCAGAGTAATCAACGTTGTAGTGAAACTAATAATTTCAGAAATTGAAGATCAGTTAAATATGAATAATAAATGACTTATTGGCCTATGACTGTTATACAGGCCTGTGCTCTACACTCCTTACAGGAGTTGAAAAAGAAAACAAAAAAAAAAAAAAATACTAAGACAAAATAAAAGAATTATAATTTTTTTCTTATATTTTTCTTAGTATTCTTTTAATTTTAAAATTATTACATTAGGTATATTAGGCTGTAATAGATTTGGAGTTACATAATTCAATATATTTCTATAACTTTGACATTTATGACAATAATGTTCGTAATTCTGGGTAATTGTCCTTGTTATGTTTTTCCTAAATCATGATTTTATTATTACAATAAATAAAATAAATAGAAAAAACTAAAAAATGAATAAATTTAAAGAAATAAAATTTTTTAGGAAAATAATCCTATATTTTTAGCTCATTTTCCAACAAAAAAAAAATTTGAAAAATTTACTTATTAGTTTTCATTCTGTTGGTAAAATTTAGAACTGAACAGAAGGAAAAGAAAAGGATTCTATACTCTTTGCTTACTATTTTATTGAGTTACTTCATCGCGATTTGCTTCATACGTCTATATAAGTAAAATTTTACATCCTCTTTATCTTTTTTTTTTGCAACAATCTAGCTTTTTTACTTATGTATATATACATATATATATATATTTTTTTTTTATAAATTACTTGTATAGCTTTAGGTGTTATGCCAATTTTTAACAAAATCAATTCTACCTTTCAAAAATTTTTTACATAAGAATTGAAAATACTGCAAGTATACTAAAATTTTTAGTATCTGATCGTTCATATTAACAATTTAAAAAAATAAAAAGAAAATATTTTTTTACTTGGCAATCAATTTAATCATGATTTTTTTAATGTTAGAAAATATAATATATACAAAGTAAAATTAACTTATGACACTGAACTTAAATTAATCTCAATCTTAAGAAAAAAATTGATTTGTTGCTTTGATATTTCATTTAAAACTGTGAAATTCAAATCATTGAAATCTTTTGTGAAAAAAATGCCACGATAAAACAACTATAATTATTAATTTTTTTTTTTTTTTTTTTAAATAAAAATTTTTTCGAAATTTATTAAAAATAAAATATTTAAAAACTAGTTCTACATATATGTATACATATACACATCCATACATACATAGTTAACATATAGTTAATATTTAAGTTATAAACAAATTTAGTATGCAACTTTTTTTTTTTGTTTTTTTTGATTTTTAATATATTTAATATTTATTAGTTTTTTATTTAACCTAAATAAATATATTATTTTTTTTTTTTTTTTATATATATGCACATATTTATTTATTTTTTTATTTTTTTTTATTTGAATTTTTATAAATTTGAAACACATGTAGGAATAATTCAACAAATTGTTTTTAAAAAGTATATAAATGAAAATATTCAAATCAATTTTCCATGACACATGTTTATTGTGCACTTAATTTTTTTTTTCTTTTTATATTTATACTTATATATATACATATACATATACATATACATTATAATGTACATACATTTTATTAAATCATAAAAATTTATCACCATAAGTTTATGTACTTTTTTAAATGTACATAACTATAAAGATCATAAAAAAACAAAAACAAAAACAAAAAATAAAATAACAATTATAGTACATAAATTGTGTGAATACAACTCTACTCTATATAATGTCAATGAACCTCCCTATTGTAGTTATTAATGTAAATAATTTAAGTTAGGTCATGGCTGGAAATGAATTTAAAATTAAAAGTCGTCATTCATGCTAGATTGCATGATTCAGAACACAACGTTTTTGTGAGGAGAAAAAAAAAAAAAAAAAACAGTAGAGAAATTGGTTTTAATAAAATAAAAAAAAAAAATAAAAAACATTTTTAATATATGCAATTGTGCAACTGTAAGCGCAATTCTATACATAAATAACAACAATTGTTTTATTTTTAGATATATCTACATTATCTACATATATAAAATATTCATCTACAATGTGTATTAAAAATTAGTCAACACCTTCATTTTTTTTTTACTGCTTGAAAAATGCCTTTTATTTTTAATGATTTTAATGAAAAATTTCGTTAGTTTTAAAATATTAATTATATATCCTTTTCTTATGTATATGTTTACGGTACTTGCAAATTCTTTTGAAAAGCAGAAAAATCTCCAGAACATATACTGAAAAACTGTGAATTTTTATTCCATATGTGTACCTTTGCAGCATATTGATAATAATAGCATATGAGCATATAAATGAGCATATGAGAAACAATAGCATATGAGCATATGAGAAACAATAAGACGGACAAAAGTATTAATATAGTGAAAACAAAATCCACAACAAGTAGTAATAGGGAGAGTACAATAGATTTTTTTTTCTGCGAGGATAGGTGAGAATCTCGAAAAATATATTAATGATCAAAGCAGGAATTTTTTTTTTTTTTTTTGGTAGTAGTGGACTTTGGGAAAATAGGAATAATAAAAAAGGAAAAACCGATATTGGGAAATATGGAAAGTTACTGGAGGATTGTTTAGAACAAAGATGTTGATGATCTTCTTGAAATTTACTATATCATACCAAGTTGTTGGTTGCCCATTGTTTGGAAATACTTCCGTGACGCCACGTTATTACATGTTCCGGTAGTCAGGTTTATCAAAAAATCGCAGTATTACTTATACCCCTTAAATAATACCCCATAATTATCTGATAAATAGTTTGTTATATGAATTAAATATTAAAACTACGAGCCAAAAGTAAAAAAAAAAAAATAATGTATTTGCTCAATTTTAACAGTCATAGTTAATATGGTTATATATATATATATATGTATATATGAGTGGATGTATGTTGTTTTGAAAATGTGACATATATTTTGTTATTTAAATTTTTAATCAGAAGTGAGTGCAATAATTCTTTAGATTTATATATGAATAATACAAAAGGTTACATATATTTACATATATACCAAAGGTATATACATATATATATATATATATATATATATAGTTTGTTATATGTAAAAAATGATAATGTGAAAGTTGAAGGATATTTTGTTTAGCTTGGAAAAGAATTAAAAAAACTTATCCTAAATTATTTAGTTTGTAATTTTTTTTTTTTTTTGTTTTTTTTTTTAGTTTTTGACAATGTGTTATTATGTTAAATCCAGAATTTTTGTTGTGAAGGGGTTGTTTTTTTATTTACAGTAAGTGAAAGATTAGAAAGAAAGTGTTGATTTTAAAAAGTTTTTTTTTTTTTTTTGTATTGAATTTAATTTTAAACATCTTTTTCTATTGGATATTGGGGACTTGTACTAACAGTAGAAATTGAGTTTCTTCTCCATTCGTATTCTTGCAGTCTTTTGAAATATGTAATGATAAGAAAAATTTGGTAATAATATTATTAAAGTAATTATTATTTCTGCATAGAAGGAGGCAATTTTTAAAATTTTTAATTTATGGATTCGCCATTCTATCAAACTCCCAAATTTTCATTTTAATTATAAAAATTACTTGTTTCCAAATAGGTATAATAAAAAAAAGAAAATTATGTACATACAATTAAGTATTGAGTGAGTGAGTGAGTATGATAAAATGTTTAATTATCATCCATTTTTTGTTTTTTTTTTTTTTCTGTGGATGATACTTGGAAGTCATTAAAAACTTTTAAAATAAATTTTACTGTTTTTATTTCTTATTATTTAACTTTTTAACTTTTTTTTTGAATTTGTTTACTTGTATAATAAAATATTTTTTAACACGCTATATAAAGTCCATATAAAATGTTACAAAAAAAAGGTTAAGATAGTTTTTAACATTTTTTAAGTCGTATAATATTATAATATTATAATTTTTTTTTTTTTTTTAGTTTAATTAATATTTTTATTAATTTATTTACTTTTACAATTCTTAGTTTTATTATCAATAATTATTGCACCATTTTTGTTTTTATATATATATTTACATTCCTTTTTTATAACTGGAAGTTAATAAAATAAATTATTTAACAAAAAAAAATAAAAAATAGTAATTATGGAAAAGATGGATAGTATAGAATAAAATCGCCATTTATAACTTCCGATAATAAAAAAATTATATTTAATTTAATATGAAGTGTAAAAAAACAATTTAAAGAAAGAAATAAAATAAGAATTAGCAAATAAATTAACAAACAAACGAAAAAAGAAATATGTATATATATATAACATATATATATATAATTGCTTAATTAAACAAAATACATCAATAATTCTAATAATAATTTTAATAAGTTGTAATCGTAATCGAGCAGTACAGTATCAATCAAAATAAAATCAACGTTTTAAATTTACTTATTTAAATTTAAATGAATTCTAGTGGAGTCATAGGTATCCTGTTACGATCAACGTTCAACTTTGATTTTAAAGAACATTGAGATTTTATAAAAAAAAAAAAAAAAAAAAAAAAAAAATAACGGATAAGAATAGATTTTCATTGAAAGACAATGAAACAAACTCTTTAAACAAACAGAAATATATTCTAACATGTTATCTAGAAAATTTGGCAGAAATTGTTTAAATTTCATTGATTAATCAATTGAATTGAATCAATATTAAAGTGGTAAATAAGTGAAACAGTCGTTAAATACTTTTCCCAACATATATATAAGCTTTATTTATTTTATATTAGATTATGTGAATAGTTCAATATATGTATAGTGAAAAACCTGTCTCTTTAATATGTTCACTATTAACTATTTAACTATAGAATAGATTTTTATTATATTCTGAAATTTTCTAAGCACTGTAATTATAGAAAGTTATTATTGATATTAGAAAAAAAAAAAACAAAATATGTGTTAATTTTTTTCTATATAATATTTATCAGATTAATTGCTAAAAAAAAAAAACTTTAAGAACTTTTTTTTATTTATCTTTTCAGAGAAATAAAATGTTAATAGGTATAGCAATTTATGAAGTACATATTTTTCTTTATATAATTACTTTATAAACATATTTTTTTTTTTTTTAATTACAAGTTATTTTCTTAAATAAATTCTTCAAGGGAATGTCACATTAATTAGAGTACATACCTACTTATATAAAATATACATATAATATATTAAAAATTGAGTAATAAAAAATGAAAGTAATTTATTAGTCATTTACATAACAGTTTTTAACAGTATTTTTTTCTAACTTTAATAACTTGTCATCTGAATTTAAAAGTGATCGGTTCAACTGTAAAATCATTTACGAAAAATTCTTAAAACCTTAATATTTTTCTTTTTATATAATATAAAGAGTCCTTGTGTGTTACGAATGTCAGTGTATTTTCAAGTATGATTTTTATTTTCAAGTTGTATTTTTCTAAATGATCGAAATATATCATTTTCTTATTTTAAATTCTTCAAGTTAGGCCTTCAAATAAACATCCTATGACTATGCAATAGTCAAAACCACAAATTCATAAACTACAGTGACTTTAGCTGAAAATTCATAAACTACAAAATTTACATCATGCCTAATGTCAAAGCAAATAAATTTACAGTAGCTAATTCAATAGTGCTGTGAATGCTATATTTTTTTTTCTTTGTTTAGTTTTGATTTTGTTTACTCAAAAACTGCCTAAATAAATAAATACATATACATATGTATATATATATATATATGCAATATATATATATAGCTTAGTAGCAGTGTCATTATTTGACAGTTGTTGACAATTTTTAAAATTAAAAAACATATTCATAAACGTCGGCTTGTCAAAAATTATATGACTGCACTGTGACTATACTCTTAGTACAAAAATCAATCATAAGATAGTGCAATTGCATTATCATATGATGTTTATGAAAAGGCCTTTTAATTGTAACCAATATATCGATCCTTTTAAAATTATAGGATGTGTAATGTATATTAATCTTAAAAATTTTTATAATTTTTTTTTTATTTGATGTAAGCAATTTTTTTCTCTAAATCCTTTATTTCACCGTATTTTTAAAATTTTCATCCTTTCTAGATGTGTATCCTTTATATGTATGTAAAAGAAAAAAAAAAACCTTTCTATTTCATAAAGGATGGTGCAAAACATTTTTGATATAAATTTTCTAATTTCATTTATTTGGTAGATTTGATACCCTTTTGTAAATTAACACCTTTCGTTTTTTTTTATATTACACGTTTTGTTTCTCAATCAAAAATAACTAGAAAATTTATTCCTTGATTTTTGATCATCAGTTTAAATTTCGATCCCAAAAAAAAAAAAACTCAATTAAATTTGAATTTTTTTTTTTTTTATAAATCCTTTGGGAACCCAAGGGAACAAGTGGTAATTTTTATAAAAATAAAACGAAATTGTGGTGTAAATATAAGATTTAGAAAAAAAAAAAACTGAATCCATTATCAAGATATGAAAAACATTAGATTTTAGTCCTACTAGGCTATAAATGGAATCAAATGAATATTTTTTTTTTTTTTTAAGTTATATTCAAAAAATCAATATTTGACGTTTTTAAGTTCCGGACTTTAGAATCTAATATTTAAAAAATTAATATTTGACGTTTTTAAGTTCCGGACTTTAGAATCTAATATTTTTTTTTTTGGATATAGAATATAAAATTTTCAGATAATATTTTAAAAATTTTAAACAAATTCAAATTTAAACTTTTTAATCAGTTTTGAAATTTCGGCAAAATTTTTTTTAAAACAGAAGTTGTCCGATTGAATTATTTATATAGTAGTAGTAGTATATTCTTAGTAGTTTTTTTTTTTCGTTTTTATTTTGACACGAGTCTAGAACCCTTTTTTTTATTTCATTTTTTTTTTTTTGTATATTAAAAGGAAGCAAAAGGAAACTAAACACAACCAACCAGTTTATTTTGATTGCTTTTCTATTTTTTCTTATTATTTTATTAGATTTTTTTATTTTTTGTTTTACTTTCAAGATATAATTTAATTTTAGACGTTTTTAGAGAACAAGAGATTTAAATCAAGCTAAAAATGTATATAAAAAATATACCTTCAGATTTGCGAAAGTATGAGTGTAAGTTAAAGAGGAGTCGGTAGATATAATTTTTTTTTGCAAGATTTTAAAGAAGCATTTTTTTTTTTTTGCCTAAATTCTTTAAAAAAGGACTATAAAAAACTTTTTTTTTTTTGTTTTTATATTGTGTTTTTTGAAAATTTTTGGAAATTGAAAGACTTTATTATTATTTTCAAACTTGTGTTTGTTTTTTTTTTTTTTTTACTTTGTTATTAAATCTTTAGTAAAATCTTTTAAATTCATTTTTAAAGTTTTTTATTTTTTTAAAAGGTTTTTTCTGTTAGCAGGTTTTAAAATTTAATTCTTTCGAAATTGATTATTTGATTATAGATATTTTTATTTAAATTTTTGGAAATTTCATTAGATTTTGAATGTATAAATCGGCTTAATCGTATTTTAATATATTATGATGCCTAAATAAATTTAGCTTGTCATTGGAAGTAGTTTAATATGTTTTGCTAAATTATAGGCTCATTTAATAAAAATTGTATATATGTACATACATATATTGTTAAATATTATGAAAACCATAAGTGATATAAATAATGGAAAATATGACTGTGTTTATTAAATCTGTTCTATATACATACATGCATTTAAAATTAAATTTTTGATATTGCAAAAGATTACACTCAAAAAATGCGGAAATTACTTAAGCTTCCATGTTGTTTATAGTTTTAACAAGCGAACAGAAATATGCAATAATTAACCAGTTACCATGATGATTAGGGCCAATATCAAAGATTTTAACAGTCTATATTTCAAGTGTTGAAAATCAAAATTGAATCAAAAATTCTTTGAGAATTTCCATTATTTTTCCAATGGATTGAAACAAATTAATTTTCATGCTCAGACGATTCTTAAGAATCTTTTATCAAGTTATAGATGAATTGTTGCGGTCATTATCAATTTTTACAATAAGAAAAAAAAAAAAAATTGTTTTGCTTACTTAAAACAAAAACTTAACTATTTTAGTAGATTAAATTAAATATTATATATCGTAATTACTTTTATCTTCCTCTTAGGCACTAAATTAACTTCTAAACACCAAAAGTTAACTTCTGTGGAGCAAGTGGGTGTGGAAGAGCTATTCGGCAATTAATAATGTAAAACAAAAAAAACACAAAATTGCCAATATCTCGAAAAGGACTAATAATAGACCTCCCTCGTCCGTACAATTTTGTTTGTACTATGAGTCTCATGAAATATTTGCATTCTTAAGCGAACCACTCAGTATACATTTTTATTTATTTTGAATTTGGGTAATTAAATTTTATGTTATTTGTAATTATTTATGACAGACACCTTTATTTATTAAAATATTACATAAATGAGGCAGATGATGATGAAAGATGATATTTGATTACAAATACACAAGTTACCAAAACTTTTAATAAGTGTTAAAAATTACTCATATTTTCTTTGTCTCGCCACGTTTTTTTTCTATATAACACGCACATTTGCGTGACATATTTATTATTATAGAACAAATATTAAATGAAATGATATAATAATGTATTAAAAATAATAAATAAATAATTCATTAATGACATCACCACAAAAAGAAAAATGGATTTTAATATTGTATTACTAATTATTAATTTTTGGTTTCTTTTTTCTTCAATTTTAAAATAATTAAAGATACAAAAATAATTAATTTTTTCAATATAAGTTTAAAAGTTACATGATATAACTGTATTTAAAAAATTTAGGTGATAGTTTAAAAAAAAAATTTTAGATCCAAATTATGTTACATATCTATTTGTTTCCGTAATTGCTTTTCTAACTTAAACCTTATGCTTTTAATTTAATAAAAGAAAATTAAACTTTTTTTTGTTAAAATCATGAGCACGATTTTCTTTGATTTACATGAGCATGATTTTCTTTGATCTACAAAGCATTAAAAAACAACTGATATATTAAGCCGCTTCCTTATGTTTAACATTTTGCATCGCTCGGTTAGATAGTTACAATTTGGATTTGTTAAAACGAAGAACAATAAATAAAACAAAAACGCCTAATAATATGCAATTAAAATCTAAAAAAGAAAATTTAAAAAAAATAGAACGAAAAAATAATTAAATTCTAAAATCTTATTTTTTTTTTTTTTTTGTTCCTTTTTTGTCTTTTAATTATTTCTTAGAATAAAATTGTTTCTTATATCATAGTTTAGTCCTTGATAATCCTTTTTGCGCCTACAAAAAAAGAGGAAGAAAAATGGATAAAATTTTTAATATAATTTTCACTTTTTTCTTTAAAAAAGAAAATAAAAAAGGAAAGAAAGTAATTGAAAAGTATTTTCTCACTTTTTAAAAAGTTTATTTAATTCCTAACGTTTATCTTCACTTCTTTCCGTCTAAGTTTTATGTGAAAAAAGAAAAATTAAGACAAAAAAAAAATTTAAGAAAGAAAGCAGTAAGAAATAAGAAAAAAAAAAAAAAAATTAGATAAAATAATGATGAAAAAATCATTCAATTTAATTTTTAAAATACTAAGTGACTTATGTGTTGTGATATTGGAGCACTTAGACTTCCAAAAATCATAAAGGTAGGAAATTTTTTCTTTATATACATATTTGTATTATATTATGTATTTACTACGACAACAAAAACCTTTTTAGAGGTATTAAAAAATTAGCGGAACATTTCTTTGAGTTATTTTTTTAAAAGCTTTTAAAAACAGAGTGTTCTACAAACAAAAAATTAAATAAACAAAAACATTTTTCATATTGAAGCCGTTCTATTTTCTAAAATATTCAAAATTTATATGAATCTTCTAGATTAGATGGTCCTTTTTCTCAAATTTGTAATCTTAAATTTGTCTTTATCAAATTAAGAATATAAGTTAAGTATCTGACCGATTTGTAAATAATCTTGTCTCAAAAATGTAAAAAAAAATATGATGAAAATGAACAAAAAAAAAAATTCTTAAATATCTATACTATACTTATTTCTTAATTCTTTTGGTTTTTTATGTCTGTGTGAAATATAAGTATATTTTTAATGATACACATTTAATATTTTGACAAATAAAACTTAAAAAGAAGTTAATCTGTTATTCTTTTTAATTTGATTTTCTATAATAATTCTAACCTAAACATATTTTTTGAGATAAATTCTAACTAAAAAAAAAAAAACAGAAGAAGTGATGATAAAACTGATCCACTTAAACTGTCTTAAAATAATTCTTTTTTTAAACTCCTGTCTAATAAAAATCACAAAACCAATTTTTTTTTTTAAATAATTCCAATTCATTACAAAAGATTACTTACAAAAAAAATAAGAAGAAATTCTTAATTTTTTAATATTGGGTATTATATATTTTATTAAATTTTTTCGTTGTCACCAACATCTCATAAACTAAAAGATGGGATATTGATATTGTTATGGAATTTTCCGACAAACTGTAAAAATAAAACTCAAATAAATTATGATAAAATGAAAAAGAATTCATATACGATCAAATGAATTTTTCTCTTAATAAAAAAAAAATATTGATCATATACCAATAAATATAACACTATAGTGTATATGTATATGAATGTATTCCTATTTACCTGGTATTTAAGGTAACACCAAAAGAATTTAAAAAAATAAACAATTTTTTTTTTTTATTCCTTATTTTATTTAAACATATCTATTATATATACATATGTATATACATAATGTTTATTTATAAATATGTATCCTTATTAAATGCAGAAACGTGTAAGCCTGTAGCTACATAAATTTTGAAATTACATAACACAAATAAATAAAAATAACCGTACTGATTATTTCTTTTTTCGTTTTTTTTTTTTTTTTTACCAATAACTAAAATAAAATACCTATTACAAAAATGTATGAAAAATTCGAGTTGATGAATATCTTTAACCCTATTATCTTTTTTTTTTTTTTTTTGTATATTCAAAATAAAGTAAAATTCGCGATTTTCTATATAAGAAAATTCTTGAATTAGTATAGAATCAACATTTATGGTGGAAAATGAATGAAACTGGAGGAGTTCATTATTATATAAAAAAAAAAAGGATCTCTCGTTCCATATTAAAACTTTATTCTCGAAAAATTCCGAAAATATGAAAATAAAAGCCAAAGCACAAAAAAAAAAAAAGAAGCTCGTGTCGTTCTTTTATGAGAAAAAAAAACACACACTTTCTCCAAAAAAAAAAAAAATGTTTTTTTTTTTTTTTTTCATTTTCGGATATATAAAGAAAATTGTGGAAACAAAGTATTGCTTTCACGTGTATCTGTACTAAATTTTTTTTTTGTTTCTTAATTTTTTCCATTCCCTTTTCCCTGTTTTAATTTTTAAATTTATACAACTTGTGAGAACTAAATAAAATACTACTATTTAGAATATTCTAAATGTATATTATATATATATACATAATATTTATATTATGATATATATTATGTACATTATGTATATAATAAAACAGGCAAGTTTTTGTTTTTATTTTTGTTTTGTACGGCAGCTGATTTTATTTTATGTAAACAAAATGTGCGTGTTTATATATAGAAAGTGGTTACATAGAGTAATTGTGAAGTATATAAGTATAAACTTTTCATGTATATTCTATACCTAAAAAAAGCAAAAAAAAAAACACAATTTTTGTTTTATATTATTAGACATTTTGGGTTTTTTTTGTTTTTGCTATTGGGAGAGGTCCGTTTTTTCTCCTTTTTTTCTATAATAAATTTATAACAAAAAAAAAATTTTTTTTTTTTGTTTTTATATGTTATGTACTTATTACAAATCTAATTTTGTATATAGGCGCGAATTTTAAAGAAAATTTTGTTAAAGTATAAAAAAATATGCATACATACATGAGTATAATACTTAATGATGTGTATGTATGTGTGGGTTCTAAAGAAAATTTGTTTTTATGCTGTTAACAATTTAAAGAAAAAGAAAATCTAAAACAAAATTAAAGAAAAACAAAAATAAAGCAAAAAAAAAAAGAAAAAATGTATTAGTATCAGAGTATATTTTTTAATACTTTAATTGAATGTAAAACAGATGCTGGTTGTTGTATAATATTTGAATAGTAGTAATATTTGCGTTGTTCATTGATTGTTAAAATTTTGTACGCAATAATTTTAACAAAACAATGAAAGAAATAAGAATATAAAAAATATTTAAGAAAAAATATATGAGTGATTTAATTTTTTTTTCTTTTATGTTTTTTTAATGAATTTTCAGACATTATTTACAATAGTTTTTTAATAACATTATAACAAAAAAAAAAAAAATAAAAAACATTTTCTACCTGGCTGGAATTTTCATTAAGTTTTTATTTTTAAAGTGATATTAAAGCTTAAAACCTAATTTTTAATTTTTAACTGAAAAAAAAGAAAAGAATAAAAAAGAAAGTTTAAAAGAAATAACTGTTAAAAATCGAAAAGTTTTTTTTATTTATTTTATTTTTATTTTTTGTGAAAAACTTTTGTAAAAAAAATTATTTTCGGTTGAATACATATATATATATATGTATATATATATATATATATATATATATACATATATATATATATGTATTCATATATATACATATATGTACATATATATATATATGTATATATTTATATATATATATATATATAAATGTTGTATAATTAAATATTTATAAAAGATACAATTAAAGGTTGATATATATTATATTTTTTAATTTTTATTTTGTATCTTTAAAATATATACCTATATTTCTTTTTTTTTAGTTTAATTCAAAGATACATTTTTTTTTCTCTCTTTGTATTACAATTTACAATAAGAAAATGTTAAGAAAAAAAAAAAATTTAAACAAACAAAAAACAGAAAAATTAAAGTTCTTGTTATTTGTTTTTTTTTTTTTGTTGTATTTCTAAAAATACATACATACCTACATATATTTTTTAATTAAAGTTATTGAATGTCAATTTAAAAATCGAATAATTCATCAACAAAAATAGGTAGTAATAATTCATGATATTTTCAATATTGCGTATTATTTGATCGCATGAAAGAAAAATTGATTTTCTTCTTACGTTAGAAAATATAATTAAAAATTTGAAATACATACATATATGTACATAATATATATGTACATATGTTTCTCTAAAAATTTTAAATGATTTTATTAATAATCGAAATATTGTATAATTAAACGAAATAAAATAATTAAAAATGAAAATTTTATTCGAATATGACAATAATAATATTTTGAATGTATTTAATACTGATGTAATTTGATATACATTACATAATATAATATTATTTACTTAATTTTAATCAACCAATATAAATATATTCATATATGTGTACATATATTACCAGACAGTAATACATATATGTATATATATATGTATACATATATATATGTATCTACATAAACTTCATGTATATTTATTTAATATACATATATGTATATACTGCATTGTTTTAAAATAAAAATAAGTCGCATTTACATTCAATTTAGTATTTATATTAGTAGATATGTATATATTATTAGTATACGTATGTATAATATGTATATTATACGGTATATAATATTGAAAAAGTATATTTTGTAAGATTTTTGATTAATGTTATTATTATATATGTATAAGAAAAGAAAAAAAGTTTTATTAATATAATTCAATTAACTCTTATAGTAGATAATAAAAATTCTGTCAAAAATATTTGATACTGGATACAATACTGATACTCTACGATATCACTATCACCTTAAAAAATTCCTCACCTTAAAAAATTCATTCTGTTTCAAATGTTGCTAAAAATCAACAACAAACATGAATACGATATAATCTTTCAATGATGACATTCGTTATTTTTGAAACTGTCAAAAATAGTCTTCATATAAGATAGTGTCAATAAAGTTATATAATTGATTTTAGAATAATTTTAAGATTATAGTAAAAATACTGAATTATTTCATTTTTCCTTTCCGTTCTTAATATAAGTACATACATATGTATATACCATTTAACAATTCTAAATGATATTAATATAATAATTAAAATGTTTTTAAAAGAAAATAAAAAAAAAAAAATTACCTTATTTTTGTTTTTGTTTTTTTTCACTTAATATTAAAAATTTTGTGCTCATTAATCAAAATATGATGCTTCATACCAAACTATAAAATATTTTCAAACATTTGACTTACACGTAATTTTGATATTTATGCGTGTAAATTAATTTTTATACATATCTGTAGTATATATACAATATATAAAGGTGTTGGTCATTGTTATGTACAATTTATGATTAATGATTAATTGAAGTTTAAATTCAAAACAAGTAAACAAGGCAGAATGTAAACCAACGGTTTTTAAAAGCGCACATGTCCAAATAAGAATACAAACTGTTTAGAACAGTGACTTGCATTAAAATTAAAGAGAGTTTTATCAATTTTAAGGAAACTCTATAGGTACATACATAATTAAGAGAAGCCATTAACACATGTAAAATAGAAGTTGAAGTTTTGTAGAAGTTTTGTAAACAGGTGTAGAAGTTTTGTAAACAGACAGACGAACAGAATGAAACAGATAGATTTTTTCAAATTTTATTTTGGAAATGTGGTAAAAACTAAAATATAATGTATACATATATAAAATTATAATTAGTTGACAAGAAGTTAAATATCTTAAATTATTTATACAGAATTAAATCCTTTCATTTATTTATTTGTTCTTGTACTGATTATTTAAAATTAATTTTAATTTTTTTTTTGGTAATTGAAGTGAAGTTTAATTCGGAAGTAACTAAATTTAAGAAACATTCTTAGTATTATCATTCAGTGGTATTAGTTTTAGATATATACAATTAAATTTATTTATTGACGGAATCAAATTAATTGCCGGATAAACTAAATAGACCATAAATAAATCGGGATTTAAAAAGAAAAAATTTTGTAACTGTACATTTGTAATTCTTTTTTAATGAAAAGAAAAAAAGAAACACCTTCCGGATTGTAAATTTAGAAAAAATTTAGAAACAAAATAAATACATACATACACAATGATTAATTATTTTTAATAATTTGTCATGTGAAATTACGCACAAAAAGAAAAAAAAATTTAAATTGAGAATTTTATTGTACTGTTAGTTACAATATAATTAAAAATATTTATTGGGATGTTGGTATGACGCAACAATTTAATATGGAGTTTTTGTTTTATTTTTTTTTTTTATGTTTATCCATAAAAGGTCAATTTTTATGTAGTTTTTTTTTCTTGCTTCTTTTTGTTTCCTTTATGTTTTCTAATCGTCCTTTTGCTGCTTAAATAAATTTTAAAAAGACACTTTGATATACATATTTGTTGTAGGTTCGTGGATTTTTATGAATTTTGATTCTTTTTTGTTTTTATGCGCTTATGTAGGTATTCTCTTTGAATATTATTTCAATATAATTTCGAGCAACGATCTAATCCTATGGTATACAAAAGAATAGGTTTTTATTCCTTTTGTTTTATGTTATTGTAGTTTTTTTTTTTTTTTATATACGATTAAAAAGGTCGCTGTAATACTGACTTACCAGTTATTTTTATTTTTTTATTTTTTTTCTATAGGCGAATATTTAATATGAATTTTCATTTATTTAACAGTTGATTTTTTTTGCGTATTTTCAATTTAAAAACTGTTGATGAAAGTTGAGGATTTAAATTTGTCGGGGCATAAAAATAATGATGGTTGGACATTTTAAAAGAAATTGATCCAAAGAAGAAAACAGCAGAGCCATTTTATGATATATTTATGTGTAAAATAAATATATAATGATATGTGCACATGTAGGATAGGGCCTTTTTTTTAATCTCATTTGATAATAAACGTTATGATATGTACATTCTCTAATATATTTTGTTTGTTTTCGTTTGTATCAAGAATATAAAAAGGGATAATGGTTTATAAACAGTGTTATTCTATATCATTATAAATAAACATGATTTACGTACATATCTATATGAGTATGTTAATTTTTATGGAGGGATTTTAAATGTTTAGTATACATATTATATTATGAAATGTTACTAAATGAAATTTGAAATTTTAATATGAGGAATAGCTATTTAATACGTGATTGAGTTTTTTATTTTGACTAAATGCTTGGAAATTAAAAAATTAATAATTTAAAATGAACACTTGTTCAACAATTGTGCTAAAGACTCTAAAGATGTCAAATAAATTGGAAATTGAGTTAAAATTTAATAATATAATCAACTGGAACAAAATGTTTTCACTTAAGTCTTGCATAATATTTGCTTTCCAATGAAAATTTATTATTTTAATTTAATCTCGAAGTTTTGTACCCCTTTCAGTTTTCAGTCTATAAAAAACAAACAACGACAGATGAGAACTTTTATAAAGAATAAAATAATTGGATGTTTAAAAAAAAAAAAAGAAGAAAAACAACATTTTCACAATTTATTTCGAAATCTAAATATTATATGATTTCTATTCAATTTTGAATAATAACAAAATATTGGAAATAAAAACTTTTTTACTTTTTTCAATTTTTTTTTTATTGTATTTTATTTCTTGTCTTCACATAATTTTACTTCTGTTATACGCAATAAAATTCTGGCAAATAAATAAAATTCGTTTCTTTTTTTCTAGAGTAAGAGACTAAACGAAATTAAAAAATCAAAAACAACCACCCTCTTTAAATTCTGAACTATCTTATCAAATTTGTTCTCCTGAAAATAATTTTGGATTAATTTTTTTCAATTTTCACTTTTTTTTGTTTAATAAAGTAAAGAATTTGCTAAGGAATTTTTAAGCTGTTTTAGACATAAATGGATGATGAAAGTGTTATATAAACAAGAACCTATAAACTTAATGAATTTTCCTAAAAAAATTTTTCATTTAATAATAAGTGAATTTATGGATTTTAATAAGATTTTAATGCTTCATTCTTATATACATATTTGTATATATTTCGAATATTATTTCAACGAAATATTTTTATATATAAGTAAATACAAACAGATGTACATACTTATGTATATATATTTCAGATATTTTTTGAATAAATTATGTTGTAAAGAACCTATTTTTAGATTAAAAAATAAAACGGAATTGAAAACATTTAAATTTCTCATTAAATTGGAAAAGTCTTTTATATAAGTCCTCCTTATACATAATGAGTGTTATTTGTCACATTCAATTAGATAAAATTTTTTTTTTTTTTTCAAACTGAGAGGACTAAAAAAGAAACATTAGAATATGATGAGAAAAAGCCGATTATTATAATCGTTGATATCTTTAAATAGATCTTTCCTTTTTTTTTTATATATAATATATATATATATATATTTTTTTTATTTATTTAATGATGTGTTTAAAATGTATATACATATATTTAGAAGGAAATGGTATATAACAATGCTATTTTAATAAAAGCATAATTAGAAAACATTGAAATAACATTTAAATTAATTAACATAACAATTAATATTTGTCAAAGTATCTTAGAATATAAAAACAAAGTCTTTTTAAGATCTAAAAAATGTTTGAAAGTGATAAGTATAGACAAAATCTTTTTAAATTATTATATAAGTCATACAGAACTATGTTCTGCAATAAGTAATCTATATAACAATTTTATAAATAGAGTACATATAAAAAGGTAAAAGAAAGTACTGTAGAACTTTAAAAAAAATTTTTCTTTAGCTAAATGTATTAAAAATCAATAAAATTGATTAATTTTCGAATTAAATGAAAAAAATAGCCAACTTATAAAGTTTTTCAAACTGTATGAGCCCCAAAGGACGATTGAAATTCCTTTTATCGGACTAATCGATCAAGAATTCAATTTGTAATCAAGATATGGATCTGTACGATCTTATTGATCGGCTTAGTCAATTTTAGATAAAGAGATATTCATAAAAGTAACGAATATTTTAAAAATATTTCATTAAGTAACGAATGTTTTAAATTCATTAAAAATAAAACAGAAGTATAAACTTAAATTAATGGTTTTATATATTTAATATGGCATCTTACGAAATTTCAATTGTTTATAGTATGAATTGTAAAATTAATGAAAATTTAAGGAAAACAAAAGAAAAATTGCTGAAAAAGAATTTTTTTTTTTTTTATTACTGAATTTCCTACATGTACTAAAAAAAAAAAATACTGTTTTTCACTTCAACGCCATAAACGTACATTTCTTTACATACTTAAATAAGAAATTTGGTGTCTATCTTTTGGTAATGTGGAAATGCAGTGATAAATTAAAGAAATAAAAATAAAATTCCTTTAAGTTTTCTAACTGGTAAACATACATAAATATGTACATACATATATACCTATTTAGATTTATTTATATAATATATATACACACTTAATTTAGATTAGTATTAAATATTAGTATAATGATATGAATATGTTTATATATGTATACATATTATGTATATATAACATTAAGACACATAACAAATTAAGGACGACACGTGTTTCATTTACTTTTTGTTGTTAGTTTTTTTTTTTTTTTTGTTACTTTTCAATTTTTCATCACTATTATTTTTTTTTTTTTTCTTTTTTTTTTTTTTAATGTATAATGTCTACCCACCCTTATGTTAAAGCTAGACCAATCACAAGCACAAAATAAAAAATAAAAAATATTTATTACAAACACCTTATTTTCCACACAGCCGAGCTACACTCTACTTATAAACTCAGTCCATCCACATTTTGTTTTGAACAGTGTTACAGTTTTACTACTACGATATAACGGAATATTAAATTATGGTTTTTTTTTTTTTTGTCTAAAAATATACACAGTTTGTGGCTTGGTGTTTTTTGTTTTCCTTTATTACTCGGAATCGAAAAAAAAAATAAAACATTAACTTTTCCTTTTTTCTCTGTTTTTTTTATAACAGTGTTTGTGCGGGTATGAGGAAAGAGTTTTAATATTATGTTAGTATATCAAAAAGTTAAATAATATATAAAATGTAAATATATAAAAACAAAATACCGTTATTTAAATAAATAATATAATATACCTATAAAAAAATATACCTATAATTAAAAGAGTAAAGAATGGAAGAATGAAGTTAAAACAAACACATACATAAAAATTTTAAAAAGTATACTTATATATAAGAAACTTCGATTTCTTATCTCTCATACTCATTAAGTATTTCGTATATAACTGTTATACATAAACTATATATAAAAATAATATATATACTATAATATAAGCCTGTTATTTTAAATATATTTAGGCTTTTACTTTTTTTTTATTTTTTTTTTACATTTAAATTGTTTTTCCTTTTTTTTTTGCTCTGCTTGGTAAATGCACGTGTCCTTTAAAAGCTTATTTTGTATTCTTTTTGTTTTTATTTTGTTATCTTTTCCCATTACTAGTAGAGTTTTTTTTTTTTTTTTTTATCCGAAATGAGAATTAAATGATTTGTTGTTTCTTCAGTTTGTTTGTATTTTTTTTTTTTTTTTTTTAAGTAGTATGTATATAATAAAAATAAATATGCCTAAAACAAATACCATACATAAGCAAATTTTGTAAAATTTGACATGAATGTATTAGTAAAAAATGTTACGTAAAAATGAAAGTGAATGTAAAAATCTATTAAAATGGAAAGTACTTTTTGTTGGAGGCTTTTGAACATATGAAGCTTCCTTATTTTAAGGATTTATCAATATTTACTAATACACATAAATTAAATCCATAGAAATGAGTATTTTAAAATATTATTATTATAGTATATTATAGTGAGAGTTAAGAATGTAAACTAGGATAATTTTTTGTTTTTGTAGAAAGATAGTTTTTTTTTGTGTATAGCCGTGTATGGTTGTTCTTCTTATTTTAATGATTCTGAAGTCATAAAAAGAGCCTAATAATTTTTTTTTTTTTTTGTTTAAAAGGAATAGTGTAAATGTGTATGATATGGTTATTATTTGTATTTTAGATTCATTTTTATTTTTGAAAGTAAAACAAAGTTCAAGGTCTTATCAAGGCCGCATGCTCTCACCACCCCCCATATTGTTTTGTTTTTTTTTTTTTTTTTTTTTTTTTTTTTTTTAGTATTTTTCATTTTTTAGTTATAATTTTGTTTTTGATTCCTATCAATTTTTCAAATCGTTTTCGGGTTACATTTGGAACTTTTAACATTTTTTTATTTATTAAAAAAAATCTGTTTTTTGTATTTGTATTAGTTTACAGACTAAAAAAAAAAAAAAAATTATATTTTTTGCCATGTATTTTGGCTGTATTACAATATAATGTTTGTGGACCTGTGTTACAAATAACAATCAACAAAGTGAAAGTGAAAGAATTTTTTTATTAAATAAAAATAAAAAAAAAAGGAAAATATGATCTGCCTATGGTATGAAGTATTTTTATTTTAAATGGCTAAAACTATAAAAAAAAATAAAAAAAAAACACACAGACCTAACATTATTTAAATCTAATATAGAGTATAGGTAGTTACAATTAATGTGTAGTAAAAAAAAATAAAGAAAAGGAATTTGTTTTTTTATCAGATTTTTAAGAGTTTCACGTGTTTCTCTAATAATATTTTTATTTTTTTTTTGCCAGTTTGTGGTATAAAGTACAGATGAGGGACGAAGAAATAACAAAAATAAAAATAAAAAATAAAAATAAAGGAATGAATGTAAGGGAAGTTAAGTAATTTATTGGCTCATGGAATTTTTAATTTGTTTTGGTTGAAAATGCATGAATTGAAAGAATGGAAGTTAGTTTTTTTTTTTTTTGTCTTTTTTATGCAATTTTATAAAATATTGTTATAACTGTTGGGTGGATTTGGAGGGTATAGAAGGAAAATGTAATAAAATATAAAAAAGAAAAATGTTCATAAGAGTTAAATATTATTAAAAGAAAAAAAAACAATTTTAGGTTAGGTGTGAGGGAGGATAGGATTTAGGTTTAGGTTAGGTGTGAGGATAAAATTGTTATATTGGTAAGAAAATTTTAGAATTGAAAAATTTCATTTGTATAGGTACGCATATCAAAAATAAGAATGTACTTATGTATAAGTTAATAAAACAAAAATCTGTAGGCTTATTGTGATTTATGTAACTATTGTAGAATATTATTATTACTTACGTACCTATAGGTATAAAATTATATAACTCTTCATATAAATACGAACTATTTAGTTTATTTTTAAATAGATACATAATTTAAAGATAAAGATTTATTTAAATTTTTTTTTGTTTTCTATATGGGTGTTGGGAAAAACTGTAGTATATAATCAATTATGATGTTCACATTAATTTTAATAAGAAACTGAGTATGTAAACTAACGACATTGTTTTTTAATTAAAAGTATATATTTTTTTTAATACATTATATACATATTAATAAAATAAAATTTATTTAAATATTAAATTTTTTTTTTATAAGAAATTATAATTAATATTTGACATTTTAATCTAATGTAAGATGGTATCGTATCAAAACATTCTTCTTCTAGATTTAATTTACTATTTTCAACATAAACTAAATAAAATAAAACTAAATTTAGTGAATACATCAAAAAAAAAAATAATGATAGAAAATTTACACTATAGTAAAAAAAATTGTAATTATTGTTCATAATATTTTGAGACACAGAAAAAAATTTTATAATTTTCCAATATCTTATACCTATTATTTATATTATTAGTATAGATATAACAATTAAGTACATACATATATATATATATTTATAAACTTTAATTTGATTTCTTTGTAAAATTAAACAAAAAAATTAATAATAATTATTACAGTGTCGAAGTTGTTATGACATTACATATAGCAAAAATATCCTTCAATATTGTTTTCAAATTATTTCTAAAGGAGTTAAAATGTTTTATATTGTACCACTTAAATCAAGTGTAGTTTTGATTTCTTTAAATGAAATCTATAATTTTGATGAAATTATTTTGTTTTTATCTTATTATAATGTATTTAAAAGAAAAAAATTTTAAAATATTTTTTATATTAAAAAAAATTCGACTTTAATTTTTAAAGGATAACATCCACATTCATTTGTTTAAATCATTCCTTTCTTCAATTAAATTAATACATGTACAGTCAACAGACTTTTTAAATACATTTTTCAAGAAAAAATTTGAAAAATCTTGCTTATTAGTTTCATTCTGTTTAATCGCCTGTCTGTCTGTTTACAAACCTTCTTTAAGATAAAACAATGAAAGAATAAGTATCATGGAAATAAATATAGAACAACTTTTTTATGTAGCGCTACCCACTACTTAGCCACAGCCCTTCAAAGTTTGAAATAGCCTCCTATTTAAAAATTTGTAAATATCAAATTTTGCTTAATATTTTTCAGTATAGAAAAGCATCAAACGATAAAACCTTGAATAGAGCTTCAAAATTGATAATTTTATATTTTTAGATACCAGTAACTTACGCATCTGTACGATATTTTTTAAAGTAAACTTCAAAAATTAAAGTTCCAGCATAGTAGAGTTAGCGTTGCCTTAAAATTGAAGAAAGTATCTCTTAATTTCACAATATTTTCTTACATTGTAACAAAAATTACAAATTTTGATGGAAATCACAATATGCTCTGTTTGTGTCGTCCTTTGGAAATTGTATGCCTTTAAAAATCTTTGGTTTTATCTTCTGCCTTGTTTATTTTTGTTGTTATATAATATCACTTTGGAAGGAAATTTTAATGTTAGTTATTAATATTAATAACGGGTTTTCCAATTTGAGTGATATGATTTCTAAGTGACATTTCGGGTATTTGTAGTATGTCATGATCTGTAATTTTTTTTTCATTGTATTCAGTAATGTTTACTATTTCATCATGGAGAGATATATGCAAGAACAACGTTTACAAATTATTCAATTTCAACGTTTACAAATTATTCAATTTTTTTAAGAAAATCATTTTCTCCTATGAACCTTACTTTCATGTGAGTGGTGCGATAAATAAACAAAACTGTCGATTCTGGTGCGAAAAAAACCAACTTTTTATGGCCGAAATTGGAAGAAGTTGATCTTGACAACATCTGGTTCCAACAAGATGGGACTAGACAGCACGTGCAATAACCGAATTATTGCGAAAAAAGTTTGGAGATTCTATTATTTCAAGAAATTGTGACATTGAATGGCCCCCAAGAAGTTATGATTTAACACCATTAGACTATTTCTTGTGGGGTTATTTGAAGTCATTGGTCTTTAGCAATATCAGGTCTTTAACAATATTTAACGTTCTATTCCTGACATACGACTTGATTTAGTGGAAAAAGTGCTCGAAAATTGGGTTCATCGAATTCGTTCCTGCAAAAGAAGTCGCGGAGGCCATTTGAATGACGTTTTATTCAGAACTTAATTGTATCGATTGTACTTCACATTAAATAAAAAACATTTGAATTTCCTTAACAATTAGTGTGTTTTTTTTTAAAAGAAATCATATCACTCAAATTGGAAAATCCTGTATTTCTTTAGAAACGCATTCATCATAATTTTTTTTTGTTTATTTCAAATAAATAAAATTGAAAATTCAATAATTTACAACTCATCATAATTTACATAACTTCCTGTTTTTTTTTTATATATATACATATAAATAATTAAAAATTAATGTTTAAAATACTTAGGTATAAAAGAAAAGAAAGCTTCCAACAAAAGGCTAAAATGAACTAAAAAAAAAAAGTTTAAATCTATCATTTGATAATACGTATATATGTACATATATTTAGAGTTTTTCTATAAAATGCTTCTATAGATTGTTATATAAATAACCTATAAAATAATTGTTACGACAATTGATTTTGTTCTATGTTATATTATGTATGGATTCTTTGGTGGTCATGAATTTATTTGTTTTTTCTTTTTATAAACTGAATTTTTTGTTTTCTTATTTTTTAGTTTTTTTCTTTTTTTTTTTTTTATAAATTTCATCATGAATCGTTGAATTTCATCAATTTTTCATAAAATTTATATTAAATTCTCATCTTGCATGATAATACTAATATCAGAACAAATACACTATATATAATATTTCAAGATATGTTTGTTTGTGCGAATGTATATACGTATATGTGTTGATAAAAAATTACATTTATAAAAACGCTATCAAAAGTGTTGAATTGACTGTGTCAACTTTAGGATACCATGACCAAATAAACATTATATTGTGTTTCCATAAAATTTCCTTATCTTTTACAAAACTTCAAATATTTGAACAAATATTTATTCTTTTACAAAATGTTTGACTTAAATAAGTATCAATTTATATTTATCTAAATTTCGGAGTTGTATGACTCGAATCTCTTGTACTAAATTAATCAAAATTTATAAAAGTTGTTGCCATAAAACTTCATCTTACTTAATCTGCATCAGTTGTCAAATTAAAGTTGTTTAGCTTAACTAGAAGTAGGTACCAAGATTTGATGATATAAATTTTATAGTTGTATGACATTTATCGGAATCTTTTGCGTTAGATCAAGCAAATATTGTGAAAGACGTTCGCATAAGATTTAACTTCTTTTGACAAATTTTCAGATACCCCCCCGTGTTATTAGACATTGAGTTATGCACATTTAAAAAAGAAAGTTATATTGCAGAGACTCAAATACAACGGTTGAATTTTTTTCATTTCAATAGCAAAGGTGGAATTTATATAAAAAAAAATGAAATGGTAATAATTTCAGATTCTAATAGTATTATCTTTTGATTTACCGTGCGAACGGACAGACTGACAGACTTACATTGCTAAATCGGCCAAAAATTAAATCCTTAACAAGAACACAATACACTTGTTCATATATATCTTGTCTCTTTTACAGTGTGACAAACGTAATGGCAATATATATTATACTCTTAGAACTATCTTCGTATTTACTAGTTATGATGAGTGATTTAACCAGTGTTTTGTTTTTTTTTTTTTTTTTTTAAATAAAGTTGTAAATATTGCAAAGTCATTATTTATAAATCAAAGCTAAAAAAAAAAAAAAATTAATAAAATGACTGATGACTACCTACTCAAAAATATGAAAATAAAGCGCTTTGATTGACGTTTTCTTTAGCGTCACTTGTTTGATTGTCTGTTTGTCTGTTCGCAAAAAAATAAAGAAATTGTAGTAATTAAATGGATATAAAATCATTTATAAATTTTTGTGTTATTAATTGTATTAATGCATGTATGTTGGTGAATTTTATTCAGAATTATGTCATGATAATAGCCACAGTCAGAACCAGGTGTTAAAATAGTAGTATGTAATTTTGTTTTGATGTTCAGAGAGAATTCAAGCTTTTCAACTTTGTGTTCACAAATTTATGAAAATGTTTTGATTTTTTATATACATATGTATGTATATACATATGTACACGCGTAATGGATATAAAAATACAAACTTGTATAGATTTGTGGTATACGAGCATATAGGTATTTTTGGTTAAAGAAACTATTTTAGATATCATTAGATTTCGATTATGATGAGTTCAGTTTTAAATCTAATGCCATCTTCATATATTTCCAGGTCCAGATTAATTATCATGATGATAATCAGGATTATTTTTATGTTAAATCACTAAAATCGATAATTAAATCAAAATATTAATGTATTATCGAACCAAATGTTATTGATATGTTTTCAGAATGCTCGTGTATGCGCTCTTACCCTTACTCTTTAATCATTTTCCATAATTTATGTTTTGTTTACTACCTATGTATATAAAATCATCTATGAATAAAATATTAGAAAAGAAAATTTTTTTACATTCTAATGCAATTTACAAAACCTTATTTTTTAAAAAGATTTTTTTTTTTTTTTAATAATTTTTACGTTTTTTTTCTTTTTCTATTTATATTTACAATTTTTAATTAACATTTTTTGAAAATTTTCACATAAATTGCAAATTTCTAAGTAATATGATATACTGATGTTACTGTATATTGTAAGAACGTGCATGTGAGTAATTATTTTTACATTCGGGTATCCCACAAAATCCATATTGTATATATTAGTAAAATTAAATTCAAAAGAAATTTTAAAATAATTTCCATAATAACAAAACTAAATATAGAAAATATTTTTATTTTTTTTTTAAACACATCATATCACCATTTTCACAATAATGGTGTGGTGTTTTATGTTCTGTTTGGATACTAAATTAAAGAATACAATTTTGGTTTATTATTTGTGAAGTTGTGAAAAAATATAGTTAAGATGAAATTTAATATTATTTTTTTAAGTTTTAGTTTATTCTTATTATTTATGTTTATTATTTAACTTTACTTTTATGCTAATTGTTTATCTAGAAAAGACAAAATGTTAATGAAATAAAACGTACCTATATATGGAATATGTACGTACCTATGTGTATATAAAAAATAAAGTATGGATATAAAAGAAATTTACTTTTCTAATATCAATATCATTATGTTATTACTCATATTCCAGGTGCTCTTATTTATAACAAAAATATTATACTTATGTACATACATATTATATAGACATAATTGAATTTTTTTTTTTTTTGTAATTGTATGTTTATGCTTTTGACAAAATTATTAGTCATTAGTTAATAAATGAACTTTGTCTTCATGCTTTATCTTTTTTTTTTTTTTTTTTTTTGCGATATTTATTTTTGTATAAATTATAGTATGTATTTTCATTTCAATTATATATGTATGTACTTATACATATTATGTATAATTAAGTCGAAATATTATTAAAAAAACCATGTATGTATGTATATAAGTAATTGCATTTATTTCATATTTGGAAAGATTTTTAATTCAGTCGTTCACAAAAATTAAAATACTAGATTTTTAATTCAGTCGTTCACAAAAATTAAATACTAGCCCATAGCGAGTGATTCAATTTCATAATATTACTATTTACTTTCAATTACTATTAGAGATTACAACTGTTGCATCTATTCTATCTAAGTATTTTAATTTGCCTGTAATGTAATTTAACTGGGTTTTATTTGACCGCATTTACCTCCATATATAAAGCATTTTCTAGTCAAATTCGGGTTTTTTGGAATTCAGAGTTTTACTAAGTGAATTCAGATATTTACTAAATAAATTCAGGTTTTTTTTTTGGAATTACGATTTTTACTAAATAAATTCAGATAATTTGTTTAATTCAAAAATTTAAAAAATTAAAACCTTTCAAATGATAAATATGTGAAAATTCTCAAAAATATTTATCGTCGGAAATTTGAAAAATATTTCTCTAATAAATCGAAAATTTGAATTCTATCAATTTTCAAAAATGTTCAGAATTTTTTTTTTTCTCTCTCGAACATATGTTGATTTAACTTTAAATTTTTTTAGTTCAGAACTATTTTTTTTTTTTTGCTGCCATTTTTAATTTTTTTAACCTTTTTCACATTAAAAAAGAATTATTGAACGACAGAAAAAGCGTAGTAATATATTTTCTGTCTAAATTAATTTTTGTTCGGAACATAATGTTCTGAAGCAATGAATTGTTAGCGTTAGAATTCTCTTTTAGTGAATTCAGCATAAAATATCACTGTGACTTGGAACCCAGATAAAATCGATATTAAAGATTTCTTCTAAATAATTAAAAATTAGAAAAAGCATTAGAAATAGAAATTAAGATTATAAAATTAGAATTATGTAGGTACAGTGTATGAAAATGGGTTAAAAAGGTTAAATAGCTTATTATGTTAATTATAGGTACTTTATTTGTAGTAAAAACTAATTAACTAATTCACTTTAATTTATAATTTTTTTTTTAGATATTTAAAAAAAACTCAAATACTTTCTTAAAGATTAAGCATGTGGATAAACTTTAATTTTCATAATTATTTAAATTTATACATTTTTTTTTTACAAATTAATTTATGACGACTTAATATGTATAGACACTACATAATATCATTATTTTTCTTGGTCCATCTTATCTCAAAACATTTCTCTATTAATATAAAATTTTTTAGTTCAATAAATCGTTTTTTTATTTTAATTTCATAATAATTAATAATATGTGATCATCGACTCATAATTTGGTTTTAGTATACACACAACACAGACAAATTAGTTCTTTTTTTGCTAATTATAGTTTTACATTAGTATAAAACAATTTTAAACAGTTGAACAGTCTGTGCAATTTCACATAACATCAAAGAAATAATAAAGTAAATATAGCTGAAGAGTTAAAAGCTATGCGAATACAATAAGAAATACATGGACACAGTACAATTTACAAAATACATACATATGTTAGTTGTACCTACATACAAATATATACAATCTTTTAAATGAATTACGTTTTAAACGTCACGTCGTCGCCAGTGTCATTTCATTTTTTCATTTTTTTTTTTTTACTATATTAAGCGGTTTAAGTTTTTTTTTCTTTTTTTTGGTGATTTAACATAATAAATCTTTATTAAAATGGGGGCTTGGCAATTTTTGCCTATGTATTCGTTAGTAATGTGAAAAAAATAAAAAAATAAAAAAAAATTTTAAAATGTAAAAATAAAAGCAGTGAAATTAATTTAAAAAAAAAAACCAACAAAATAATATTAAAAACAAAAAAAAAATGTTTATTTTTTTCAGTTTTCATTTTTCACAATTTTACTTTGAATTTACGTAATATGAAAATTGGAAAATTTTGTTTATTTGTTGTAAAATAGAAATAATAAAATAATATGGACTTTTCATATTTTACAGATAATTTTTTAAATTATTATTATTTACTTTTATATGAATGCATGTAATATATATGTATGAATGTATGGATACCTAATATTTTTGCATATTCATATAATAGGTACTATACTATACAATATAATATATATATGTATGTACATATATATATACCTAATTGTGACCTGTGTAACTATTCATAGTCACATATATAAATTAATATAATTATAATATGTATGTATGCATCTATATTCCATACAGTAGCCTCGAAATATTGTGAACAAAAATTAATTTCGTGGTTTGTCAAGTTATGGGTGGTGTTCATAAAATGGGGAACATAAAATTTTTGAAAAATATTGAAATTAGCAATATGGTAAATTCAGCAAATATAATTGTCGATAAGATGGTAGTAGCATCTACCACCTTTATCATATTCTTCAATAAATTTCGCTTTTTCGTTAAGTGATAAACATTTAGTTCCATTTTATCAATTTAACTAATCTAAACTAAAAGCAAATTAACTAATCAAAAAAATTTCTATTTTAATAAATAAAATGCAACAATAGGGAACGCTTTTTCTAACTAACTTTTAAACTATATGTATGTATATTGTTACCGTAACTTACGTCAGTTACGGGAATTAGTGCAGGCCATATGATGCTAAGACCACACGCTTAAAGAATAAACAAAGGCGACGAAAGAAATGAGGTTAGAGAAATGAGTTGTGGGCGGGGGAGGCAGAAACCGTAGAATCTTAAAAAGAGGAATCTGGGGAAAATGCTACTAAGAATCACGGGATCATCATAATAATTCTTTAAGATCATTAACTGGCTCTATAAGTCGCTGTGATAAACTAGCATCTCACGGAGTTGGGGTCAACAACGGGTTGCAGAGCTTAGATGTAAGAATAATTGTCCATTCGCCTATCAAACAACTAACGCCAACGTATTATTGTACATTGTAAGTGCAAAAGCATTTTTTTTTTTGCATGATTCTCTTTGCAATGAAAACTAGATTGATGTTAAAATTTTCTTGTGTTTTTAAACTTATGCATGCAGAATGTGGGTAGTTACATCTATAATATAATACACAAGATGTTGGCGAGACCTTGCCAACATGTAAAAAAAAATATTTTATATCTATAATAAAACACTCACACTGAATGTAATTTAAACTGGCAATGATGATATTTCTGTATATCTAAATATAATAAAAGACAAGTTGCTGCTGCTGAGTAGCGTGCCCTCCTGTTATGTTAAATGTTAATTTAACAAATGTTATACTATGAAAAGAAAGAAACGTACATCTGATATTTACCCATATAAAAGATAGAAAACATCTAAATATAATAAAAGACAAGTTGCTGCTGCTGAGTAGCGTGCCCTCCTGTTATGTTAAATGTTAATTTAACAAATGTTATACTATGAAAAGAAAGAAACGTACATCTGATATTTACCCATATAAAAGATAGAAAACAATAAATATTATAATGTTATGCTATGAAATGAAAGAAAAAACAAGGCAGTGTATAAATCAAAGTTTTTAGAGGGTCGTATTTTTAAGTAGAACATTATAAAATTGCAATAATATTTTTATTTAAATTTTGCTAAGTAACATTTTCTTAATTTTTTAAAAATTTTGCCATAATATAGTACAATTTTAGAATCAGAAGTTTAGCCCATAATATAGATATATGAATAAAAATATGGGTATACATATATTAGATTTATTATAGATTTATTATTTTTTATATAGGCAACAGTTATTTATATGAATGAATGGACGGTAAACATAAACGAACAAAAAAAAAATTCAGAATGTTCTATAGGTTATAATTTATATTTTTTAAATAGACTGATGTATAAATTTAATATTTAAAAAAAATAACAGAAAACAAAAAAAAAAAGTAAAATGTAATACTGCGAAGAAAAATAAAAACGAATAGAAAAAAACGAGAACAAAAATGTTACTTTGATTGTTTTTAAATATTTTTAAAGAAAAAAAGAACTATTAAAATGTTATGATTTTAAAAGAAAAAAACATACGTCTGATATTTACGTACCTACATAACAGATAGAAAAAGGAAAAAAAAAATGTTATGCTATGAAAAGAACGAAAAGTCCATCTGATATTGAGGTACATAACAGATAGAAAAAAAGAAATATCAAAATGTTATGCTATGAAAAGAAAGAAAAAACAAGGCAGTGTATAAATCAAAGTTTTTAAAGGTTCAGATTTTTAAGTAGAATATTATAAAATTGCAATAATATTTTTATTTAAATTTTGCTAAGTAACATTTTCTTAATTTTTTAAAAATTTTGCCATAATATAGTACAATTTTAAAATCAGAAGTTTAGCCCATAATATAGATATATGAATAAAAATATGGGTATACATATATTAGATTTATTATAGATTTATTATTTTTTGTATAGGCAACAGTTATTTATATGAATGAATGGACGGTAAACATAAACGAACAAAAAAAAAATTCAGAATGTTCTATAGGTTATAATTTATATTTTTTAAATAGACTGTATGTATAAATTTAATATTTAAAAAAAATAAAAGAAATACTTAGCGTACGTAAATAACAGAAAACAAAAAAAAATAAATGTAATACTGCGAAGAAAAATAAAAACGAATAGAAAAAAAAGAGAACAAAAAATGTTACTTTGACTGTTTTTAAATATTTTTAAAGAAAAAAAGAACTATTAAAATGTTATGATTTTAAATGAAAAAACATACCTCTGATATTTACGTACATAACAGATAGAAAAAGAAATATTAAATGCTATGCTATGAAAAGAAAGAAACGTACATCTGATATTTAGGTACATAACAGATAGAAAAAAAGAATTAAAATGTTATGCTATAAAAAGAATGAAAAAACAAGACAGTGCATAAATCAAAGTTTTTAAAGAGTTGCATTTTTAAGTAGAAATTATAAAAAAATAAAGCGGTGCGTAAAACCAAAGCTTTTAAAGGAGCGCAATTTAAATTATAAAATCACAATTTTCAATTAAATTTTGAATGTGTAACATTTTCTTAATTTTATGCTTCTTTTATGATTTTTATTTTCTAAAACTTCAACATTATATGCACAGCCAATTTTTATTGTTTTACATAAAAGGTGCGTAAAACTTACGGTGTGAAGATTTTGTAGAGAAAGCGATAGATAAAGAGACAGAATATTATTACGGATAGAGTAAAAATTTGTTTGAAAAATATAACAAAGAAAGTTTTGAAGCATTTGCTATGGCAACCATAGAAAAATATAACAAGTGTACTATATATTATAATTAGGCAAATGCATCAGATCAGTGTAGTTTAGTTTCAAAATTATAAAGTTTGATACTGTATTTTTTCGAAGCGAAAATTTTTGATACTATTGGCAAAAATTTATTTACCATTGGTTTTTAATCCAATCTTTGGTTTTTTAATCCAAAGTTTGACAAAGAAATTTACAAGAGATGAGATTTATTAAATAATCATTTTTATTACATTTTTGAAAGAAACTACTTCACAGCATCATTGAGGTTTTTCATTATTTAAAACACTTTAGCAATAAATTTTACATTTATCAATATCTAAATATAATACATATAAGTATTTGAATAAATTTACTAAAATTAAATTGTTCATAAAACTGAGGAAACTTTCACAAAAGCTTTAATTTTCTACTTATACCCTTTAATAAGGCTTTTTTACTATTTATTTAATAATTTAAAGTTTTATTACCAGAGATACGAATCTTTAACTCAAAGTATTATCAAGAGACGCAAACCGTTAATTAAAAATATAAATAAATTTAGTAAATATTATTACCAGAGACTAAATTTTCCACTAGAATTATTGTCAGAGACACAAACCGTTCATTAAAAGTGAGTACAGTCAAAAAAGGAAAAGTACATACATACTTAAAAAACACATTTTCAATCAAAATAAATTCAGCAAATTTTTAATTTTTAAATTTGACCGCTACGTCCATTATGAACTGGTCGCAGCGGTAAATTAAAAATAAATTATTAATCTTCTGTTGGCGTTTTCAATCTTTGTTTTGGAAAAAAAAAATAAAAATAGGTACTCTTAATAAAATTAAAGCGCCTGAAAGTGAAAAAGTGAGAGTGAGCAAAGTTTATAGTAAACCTCATATTTATTAGAAAAAAATAATAGGCCGATTTTATTCTTGATTTTGTTTTCATTAGTATAAAAGCTGGTGCTTCGTAACAGACTTTAAAATAGTTTTGTTTATTTAGGTTGAAATTTAGATTTTTAAGCTAAATTTTCGGTAGAACTGGTATAACATAAAATATTCGAAATTTTTTTATTAATATAAAATTAGGCAGACTTAAATAATTATATTTCATAACAGAAGTCAGAAACTTACTAAATATTATAGAAACGGATATTTTTCTTAAAAAAAAAAAGAAAAAAATTACATAGAAAATGTCATTTTAGACGCCTTCTCTCACAAAAGATTCATAATTTTGTACTAATTTATTATTAGACCATTAATAATATTGTTAGCCATGGAAAAAAATAAGATTTGTTAATCAGATCAGATAATATAATACCTGAAATTAATGATTGAATTTCTGATAATATACACAATATAATGATTATGGTTTAATTCACAAAGATAAAAAAATTTTGTAAATGCATAAAATATATGAATGATAATTTTTACATTTTACACCAGATTTTACAGAAGATTCTGATTTTCACTAAATTCTTTTAGCTATGACACAAATCAAATATTTCTGTGCTTTAAAATTTTTAAAACTAGCCAGTTTTAGCTGGCCCGTTTGAAAAAAAATTAGTACAAATTTTTGTATGAATTTGTACATCTCTATGTAGTCTCTGATAATACCAATTCACACAAGATATTAAATATCATATAGATATTAATACCAGACACACAAGATGTAAAAAAAAAATATTTTATTTCTATAATAAACCACTCACACTGAATGTAAACTAAACTGGCAAAGATGATATTTCTGTATATTTATTTAATAATTTAAAATTTTATTATCAGAGACACAAATCTTGGACTAAAAGTCTTATCAGAGACACAAATGTTTACTTTTTAAAAAGTACTTTCGACACAAAATTTAAAGCAAATTTTTAATTTTTAAATTTGACCGCCACATCCATTATGAACTGGTCGCAGCGGTAAATTAAAAATAAATTATTAATCTTCTGCTGGCAGTTTTCAAATGACTCTTTGTTTTGAAAAAAATAAAAATACTCTTAATAAAATTAAAAGACCTGAAAGTGAAAAGAGCAAAGTTTATAGTAAGCCTTATATTTATAAGAAAAAAAATAATAGGCCGATTTTATTCTTGATTTTGTTTTCACTATTATAAAAGCTGGTAAAAGTTTCGCAACAGACTTTAAAGTAGTTTTGTTTATTTAGGTTGGAATTTTGATTTTTTAAGCTGAATTTTTGATATAACATAAAATATTCGAATTTTTTTTATTAATATAAAATTCGGCAGACTTAGCTAATTATATTTCATAACAGAAATCAGAAACTTACTAAATATTTTAGAAATGGATATTTTTCTTAAAAAAAAGAGAAAAAATAACATAGGAAATATCATTTTAGATGCCTTCTCTCAAAATAGATTCATAATTTTGTACTAATTTATTATTAGACCATTAAATTAAAAAGCTGTCGAAAACGACCCACACAAAAAAAAAAGGCCCCGAAAATTTATGAAATTACATTATCAGAGACATGAATCTTTTATTAAATATACTAAAGACCTCTTCCAAAGTACATTTAAATAAAATAAATTCAGCAAATTTTTTTCAAGCAAAAAAAAAAATAAACGCAAAAGACTTGAAAGTAGTTTTGGTAATTAAAGTAATTCGCGGCGAAAACAACTGTTTTTATCGACATAAAAATTTTTTTTTTTAAACTAAAGAAAAATAGAGAGTCTGGTAAAATTTTAACAAATATTAAAATTATTTCGATTATTGGGATTATTTTAAATGTAACAAAAATAAAAATGTCGTAGCGGTTGGTGTTGGTTGGCTTTTCGCCGGTTTTTATTGTGCACTTTATACATGTGTTTCAAACAATTTTTGAGATATCGGCACGAACTTTTACCCTGAATGTGTTTTTAGCTTGGACCATTTTTTCTCAATGATTAAAAAACTGTCAAAAATTACCGCCACGAAAAAACGGCGTGAAAAAATTAATAAACTGTTCCTAACATTTTTAATTTTATGTGTTCAGATTTGTTTTATGTTTTTTTCTATTACATCAAGTAAGTAAGTGATACCAAAGTTTTTTTAATGGTGCTGATGTAAAAATGAAATTTTTAGGTAGTTTATTAAGGGAGTCAGTATGATACCGCAAATGTTTTTGAATCTATAGAAATTGTGCAATTGCACAGGGGATTTTCTAGTATGTATTTAAAAATTCAAGGTGTATGTATGTATTTTCTTTTAATTATTTTTGTCGTTTAAAAAATTTAAGGTATTTTGTTCAGGTTATAAAAAGGTCAATCAAAAAAAAAAAAATATGTTAACGTCATCTATAGATTCACATTATCGCGAAGCTACTGTGTAATATTATAATATGTATTCACTCACGGATTCAAATTTTACAATTTTATATGCAATAATTTTCAAAAAAAAAAAAAATTATACAAAAATAACTTTATTTTTAATGTACACTTGTTATTTTATTTGTAAATTCAGAATCTGTTTGAATTGGATATTATAAGAGCAGTTTATGGATATAGCAAATATGGATAGTTTTTTTTTTTAAAACTTGTTGGTTTCTATTAGCACAAGATGAAATCTAAAATAGTTATAAAGATTTCATTTTACATTATGGCAAAATAAAGTAGATCATAATACTATTATAAAATATTTTAATTGTAAAAATTTCCCTTCTATAGTGCTTTTGAATTTATATCTTTTATGTAAAAATTGAATGTTATTGAGAGTATATCAATATATTTAATTTAATTATTCTGTTAGTTTGTATTTAAAATAAGAGATACATACATATATAAATTTATATTTTAAAAGAGTAAAAATTCTCATATTCTTATGTATATGTAACTCATAAGCTTTTAACTTAAGCTCTTTTATAATTTACATTATTTATACTGTAATTTTAAGATATACTGTAAATTTTTCATAAATATTTAAATTATATAAAAATTCCTTTAACAATTTAACTATATTTCACTATAAAGTAAATCTTAAAGATTAATTCTTTAAATTTGATGACATCCAAGAAGGGTTGTCCAAATCAATTAAAATATTGTTAATAAACAGATCATGTATGGCATTTTCTACAAAAAAAAAAATTGTACATTTAAGATAAACTACTATGAGTATTTATGTATGATTTATTATATGATTGTTTATGTGATTTAAATTTGTCAAATATAGCTGCATTTTTTTTTAAATCTGAGGAATTCATAGTTTTCTATAATGGTTCTCATGGCTGACTCATAAATTATAATAATGTAAAATATTCTGAAAGTCAAAGTAGAGTTTATCAATTGTTACCGTACAGAAAAAAAGAAAATAAATAATATTATGTGTAAATATATACACTCTAATTTTTTAATATAAGTTTTAAGTTAATATTTTGTTAAGAAATTCTGATTCGGTAATTTCTTTTTGTTTTTCCTAATTGTTCAACTGTTAAACTGATATGTCTATCTTTAGAACTGATACTGGTATTTTTGAATTAAAGGGAAGATATTCTAGGAAAATAGAAAAATTATGGATAAGAGTGGTTAAGGTAAATTCGTTGGGAATGTATTCTTATTCTTATTCGAATTGATATGTATAAATTGACATTGACTTATGATAAGAAACAGTATTAGACCATATTACGTGTAGAATTTCTTAAATTGCAATACATTTAATTCTACATTTGTTTATATTTTGTTATAATATTATTTTTAAGGTATAATAGAAATTATTTCTTTTATATTTGGCTATTTGAATATTATTGTTCGTTAACATTAGAATATTTAGTTATCTGTGAATTATAAAGTATAAATTAAAATTGTTTGTATTTTACAGTATTAATTATAGTTTTTTACATTCATTTGAACCGATTGACAAATGGTATTTGAATCTGTTTGAATATCTAATTAAAATATTCTGAATTTTATTTAGATTCAAATCTGTGCCTTCCGAATGAGAAGACGATACTCTAACTACTATACCATACAGCCACCATTAAAGAACATTGCGTCATATATAAAATTTTATTCTCTTTCATTTTCATATAGGTATAATTGAACTTCAAACTGAAGTTAAATTTTATTCTTACGAATATTATAAATATATCTTAAAAAACATTAAAAAAAAAACTAAAGATATTTTTAACATTTAAAATCTAACACATGGCTTTTTTTTTTTTGTTTTTCTTCAAGGATCTTAAACAAAAAGTATTATTAATAATTGAATATAAATTGTTACTTTTTTAAAATAATTCAATGCTAAGAATCCAATCAAAAATTATATATGTACATATGTACGAGTATGTACTTCTCCATCAAAAAATACAAAACAAAGGACACATGCCTTTCAGTAATACCTTTTTCACATCTAATTACATTTCTGAATTTTAACATGATTATGTGTGGGTTTTCATATCCAACAAGAAAGAAAAAAAAAAAAAATGTCGTGTGTTTTTAAATACCGGTTACTAAAAATAGAATCGAAAAAGGCTATTTTTAAACATAAATAATTTTCTTTTTTAATTTATTATTATTATTATTATTATTGGTTTGCGTGTATTTATATGTACGTATGTCTGTATGTGTTTTTGTGTGTTTATACTAAAAATAAAAGTTTAACTTGATTAGCCTTAAAATATATTAAATAAAGGTCACACGAGTAAAAGAAAATAAAAATAAAAATTATTTTAATTTAAGATCACAACCACAAAATTGTAATTCTGTAGTAAAAAAAAAAAAAAAAAAAAAAAAAAAACTCTAACATAACAAAAGAAACAGAAATGGTTATTGTATTCTTGGAAATTGATTTTGTAATGAGTTTCATTTTCATCAGAAGATTAGTTAAAAAGTTTGAATTATATACTACAATTTTATAAATGAAAGCTTTGAAAAAACTCAAACGTATATATAAGGTAAAAAAAAACATTTCTTGACATTCAGCTGTTATCCTTTTATACACGTGATTAGTTTGAATTAATTAAAATGAGTTTTTTTTGTTTTTTATTTTTTATTTTCTAAAACAAATTCATATTAATGAAGTAGATTTAATTTTTGGAGAATGGAAAAACAAAAAATATAAATTTTTTCTATTTGGGTTGGTATATTGGTTTTTCTATTTATTTTTGGTTTCCAATTGCCATAATACCATTATCTTCAATCAGTTGTCAAGTAAATTTTAATATAAATTTCTTATAAACAATTTCCAAAATATATTTTGATTTTTATTATATATCAACTTATGTGAAATTGATTCGAAAGAGAAGATAGTGTACATAAATATATATAATAAATAAATAAAAGATAGCGATGGAAAAAAACTAAAAATTGAAATATCCTATTTAGAAAACACAATTTAGAAAAAATATTAAAAATGATCTTTTAAATTTTATTCTGTACTTAACAAAAACTTTTCTCTTATTTTTGTTTTTTTTTATATCCTTTTCTTTTGAAAAAGGGAAAAAAAATATATATGTACCTAAATGTATACGTAATTCATACTATACACATACATGTATATATATAAGAATTTTAGGAAAGTGTTGTAATAAGAGTATAAAATTAAGGTTTGACATTTTCTTGTCAAAATTGAAATGTTTCATTTTGAAATATTCACTTTGATTTTTATGAGTTTTGATGGGTTTTTTTTTTTATAGACAAAAATAGGTATTGAATTCAATGTATTAAATTGAAACTTTAACTTTTGCTTGAAAAAAGAAAAAAAATAAGTGTCAAATCAAATAATAAATTATAAGAAGACGGTTTTTTTTTTTTTCTTATTTTAAAAGTTTTTATCATCATATAGGCATGATGACTTTTCATTTTTAAAGGTGGAATCTTAAATTGGTTTTTTATATGTTTGGAATGTTTTTAAAAAATTTTTAATCAAGTGAAAACCTATTTTTATTTAATTATTTCTTTATTATATCGGTGTTCGGGCAAAAGTGACTAAATGCCATCAGTTCTTTTTTGTTATATTCGGTTTGCTATATAAATGATCAAATACGAATCTTATCAAAAATGGTTTAAAAATGAATAAAATATTTTAAAAAGAGTATACATTATGAAGGAAGTGTAAACAGCGTAAAATGAGGTGTCAAGGTTACTTAATGTTACGTGGAAATTGCAGAACAGGAACATCAATTTAATTTTTAATGTTAATTATTTTAATGAATTTTTAATAAATCGAAAATCCGTTTATATAAATAGTTTTTTAGTACGAGTTACGACTCGTACTTACTCAATTAATATTTTTAATTTAATTTTACTTTTTTTTCCTGTCACATAAATGTGACAAGGAAATTACACAGCCTTTCCTTTTCAGACGTGACTATAAATGTCGTAGAGGAGAATTATTCTTACGACGTGTGTGGGATTCAAACTTACACTTCCTTTGTTTTTACAACGTATTTTCTACGCTCTTACTCACTAGGCCACCGAGGCCCCTAAAAAACTTCAAAAAACACCCTAAAGAAATGCGCATGATTCTTCCGAATAGAGTTGTACTTTAACCAACCAAAGTTACCTTTAGATTGGGACCTTTGATACAAATGTACAATTTGGTTTACGGGATCGGGGATAACTCAATAATTTTAGTATTCTAAACGATTTTATTTTTCATCAAGTAATAACGGTGATAATAGTTTAATTTTAATTTAAAACTCAAATTATTTTATCCCATTTGTCGTGCTATTGTGCTATTCAGTATTTATTGTTCTATATAGAACTTTAAAAGAAGTTATTTTATATAGGCTATTGTTACATAATATTTCATAAAAAAATTTATTTAAAATAAAACAACAACAAATTTGTTTTTCTTCGTAATATTCTACAAATATTTTCCAAAATTGTCCAATTAATATTAAATTAACATAATTTTATTGTTAACATAATTATTATATTAATAAATATGTACATACATATTTTGAATGGCATAAATTTTATTTTTTTGTAATACAATTTTTCTTTTATGTTAAAACCTATAAATAAGATGATATTTCATACTACATATTCTATAAAAATCACGAATTTATTTGATTTACTTAAACAAAATTATTTTTTATTGAAATTATACTATAAAAATATTGAAAAAATATTAAAACATAATCTTTTTTAATATATATAGATATATATATATTAACGCACTCTACCCTCTATATCATTCATCTTATCTTATAATATAACTACATATTTATATCACTTCATTTTTCTTATACACTAATAAAGATATCCTTAAACAAAAAAAAACAAAACAAAAAAAAAAAAAAGATAAAACAGATAAAAAAAGAATTGTATTCCTTTTATTCAGTATTTTTTTTTTTTATATAGCTTTTATGGATGACCAAAGAAACAAAAGAAAATATAGAAGGAACATTTTTGAATAAAGAAAATGAAAGATATTCTGTGTTCATTTATATCCTTCCTATACATATAATTTTTTTCCTTAAAAAAAATAAAAATAGCCTCTATTCTAAAAAAAAAAAAAAAAAAACTTTTAGAATGCGTCAAGTTTATTTTTGTTTTTATTTTTTGTTTTTTATTTTTATATAAATTTTTCGGGATACTAAAAAAGAAAAGTATCTTTTTGCCTTTTGAAATATATTTTAAGGTCCCGCATTTATTTGTTATATAGTCGATCTCCGTCGTTCTTTTATATAAATATCAATTTCATATAAAAAGTTATATAATTATGTAATTATATTATGTATATATATATTAAACTAATATTGCTTAAAAAAAAAAAAAAATTTTTTTTTTTTTTGTTAAAAGTATTGAAAGGTAAAATAGAATTAAAAGAAAATTTATACTGGAATCAACCTCTGTTAAAAGATTGAATATTATATACAGATAATATATACCATAATGGTAAACATTAATTCTATATAATAAATTTTCTGCTTATATAAGTAAAAGATTTTTTCTTTGGAAAAATATTTAGATAAATTCTCGGTTGATTGATTCGTGATTTAAATAATGCGGTGTAAAAATGGTGAATGTTTTCATTTATAAATATTTTTAATTGAAAATAATTAACAGGAATACTACCTGTATATCTGAATAAAATTTAATGATCATCTATATATAGAATTTATTAATTCGGTTTTTAAAATATAAAATTTTACTATCCAAAAACAAGTTAAATCATCATAGTTTTCCCTATTTAAAAAAAAATGTTAAGTCTTAAAAAAGCCTAAGCAAGTCTCCTATTACTTGATGAAAACTTACTGTTATACATTATGAACGGAAAAAATAAATTTGTAACATATGTACAAATAAAATAACGTTTACATTTGTTAAAAAAAAAAAAAAAATGAAGATTGATAATGGAGAAACGAAATGTACGTTTTATACACGTGCCTGAAATAATAAAATACCTAATAAAAATCTCAACTTTTTTTTTTTTAACCACCTTTTAAATAACTTTTATATAAACTTTTTAAGTTTGTATAGTTATTTACACATTATAAGAGTTTATTGATTTTTCAGTTTTATACGTTTGATCCAATAACCACTTTAAAATAATCAATTTTTATAAGGTGTTAGCTAATATAACCTAAAATAATTCAAAATTATAATAGAATATCAGATTTTTTTTTTGCTTGTAAATAATCTTAAATCTATTCAGTTTCCTTCAATGAATTATCATATATACAAAAATGAAAAAACTTAACATTCTTATAAAAATATATAATGTGTATATAAATATGTATATGTTAATAAGAGTACATATATATAAATAATGCATTGTCATCTTTTTATTATTATATGATAGATTAGATTTAACCCTCCTTTCATCATCTTTGTAAAACTTAAAAACATGAAATTAAAGTTTCATTATAGAGATTTTGTTCATCTTGGATTGGATGTCGAACAATATTAATTATATAAGGAGTCATAAATATTTTCTTATTATACCAATATTCCATATTTTTCACATAGATTCATTTAAAGCATTCATTATATAATTCCTAAAGTATGCATGTATATCATCTTTGTTAAATAATTAAATCGAACTTCTACAACATACGATAATTTTATTTTTAATAAAAAAATTAAGATTTTCAACTAAATTAAAGTAAAATATTTTTTTTAATAATGAATAAATAAATCAATTAAAATTTGATTAAATATTTTTTCTTTACACTCATGGCGCGCAGAATGAGACATCCACTAAATCGCACATTTATCATATTTGACTAAGCTTCAATTTCTTTTTAATCACCATTTTCACTAAGCCGTTCATTATTCGACTATAGCTATACTGTGCAAGATTATGAAAAACAAATAGGTATTTAATTTGTGCGCCATCTTTTATCTTATGCAAGAGTTTTTTTTATTTATTTATTTTATTTATATTATGATATTCATGTTTACGATATAAATTACTAATTGAGAAGAAAACACAACCCCTGACGTTAGTTGCAAAAACTATCTAATTTCCATAGACAGCTGAATTGACAATGACAAATGAAAAAACAAAATTCAGCTGTCTCCACCACAGGACCGACCGCCCCTACCAGAAAAGTATAATGCCAAAATTTTTTTTATAATAATAATTTTATATCAAAGCAAAATAACTTCTAATAATTTAACAACATTTTGTTTTATTTAATAACAATAATAAGCAATGAAATCGTAAAAATATATGTATTTACATATGTATGTATGTGCATTCATTCATTTCCATTATTATGTAATGTAGATACATGATTTTTTTTTCATTCAAAAATATTAAAAGTAAAAAACAACAAAACAAACATAAGATTAATATTGAATCTGCTAACAAATATTTTACCGTTTTAATTTTATGTCATCAACAAAAGAATAATATGCATAGATACAAGTACATATTATGTATATAAATTTTTAGGAATATAAAAAAAAAACAAAAAAAAATTGTTCATATAAATTCATATGGAGTGCATATAATATGAACTTTTGGACTTAGAAAAAAATTAAAAAAACTTTAAAGTTGGTCAGATCAAAAAATGTTCTATGGCAAAGTTTTTGCTCTTTACTTGTGTAACAACTTTTTCTTAATAATTTTTCTCATAAAATTTTTCTGTTACGAAATATTCGAAAAAACTTAAAAAGTACACTAGTAAACTACCATTTGCGGTTGTCCGATTTGCTCCAAAAGCTTATCAATCCGATATGTTTACGTTATAACCTTAAATATGAAATTTCAAAAAATTCCGTTAGTCGTTTAAGCTGTACACGTGCCCACAGGCATACCCACACACGCACCCACACACACACACAGACGGACATCATGCTAAAAAAATTTTTACAGCCTTCTCCACACCGGAGTAGTGCATTTTTGACAAAATCTCGGGTACAAATTTTTAGTATGAATACAATACCTACCTTATACATAATTGTATGCGGTCGGTAAAAACAAACATCTAAAACAATTAGTAAAATGTAAAAATTTTAATAAATTAAAAATATTAAGCGGAGTAGAAATACAAAATTAATGCTTTAATTTTGTACCTTCTTGTTTACATACAGAAATTGTAATGTTAGATTTTTAATTTCTAGATGTCATTGGGAATGAAATAGTTTTAAAAACCATCACTAGATTTCGCATTTTCACTTTTAGTATTGTGAATATTGAGTATGACCTGACTGAAATTTTAACGTCTAATTTTTTGGTTTAAATGTCGGCAACTTTACAATTATACGTCATTAGTCAGATAAAATAATACAATAAAATAATACAAATAATACTATCTGGCATTTATAATATTATAAAATTAATTTTTGATGTCTAATAGTTATTATAAATTAAACATTGTTATGAAAATAGTAATCAATTTGCCTTTTAAATTAATTAAAACTATATTAAAATATTTAATATAATTTGACCTTATCGAAATTTATCTATAAATATTAATTTTCATTCAATAATAAATTTGATAATATATATATACATATATATTTTCTCTAATTAAATTATATATTTTATTGATTTTAATTTATTAGAAAGAAAATTATTGTTTTAATTCCTGATCCACCGTACATTTAAGCTAATTAATGTCTTATTTTTCTATGTAATAAACTTTTATTTTAACTAAAATATATTCAATAATTTTTGTTACATTAAAATATGTATATATATAAAATAATATATATATGTGTATATCTATTAATAATGGTCTATTCAAATTTCTAATATTATAAAGAAAATCGAAATCAAATGTCACGCAAAAAATATAAAAATTAAGGAATATTAAAGGAAAATTTTAAAGAAAATAATCAATGGTTTAGTTAAAAAAAAAATTTACAAGGATACTTGAATTACGAGGACATTATATACTTTAAATTTTTGATTGGAAAAGAAATAAAATTTTCACTATCTATAATATAGCCTTAATAATAAATTTAATGGAAATTCCTAAAATACTTTTTGTTTCTTATTTTTTTTTTATTATGTTTTTTTTTTTTGTTTTAATTACAAATTAATTGAAGGTTCATGTTATCGTTATTTTAAATAATATTATAGTTCTTAAACATACTGTAGAAAAATATACGTATATACATAAATTGGAATATTTTTATTAAGAACTAGCTAATATCCGATGCGCGTTTCTGCGCCTCTCAATAAATAAAACATTTGGATTTTTAATAGTAAATGATGTTATTAAAAAAAAAATTAATACAAAAAATGTTAAAGCTGTAACGGAAACAATATAGGTTAACGGAACTCCACAATAAAAATGTTGAGACTTTCTTTTGGGTTAAAGCAGTACTTCGATAAATTGGACATAATTCGCTTCAAAATTTTTTTTTGACTAATCGTTGTGCCGATATGGGTTAACAAAATCCAAGTTTCTTAATAGAGTCAACTTGACTGTCAAACAGCAACACGTATACAAAATTTAAAGTTAATCGGTTGAACTGTTTTTATTTTAGAGCGAAAAAGTTTAAATATTTGCATCACAATCTCAACTTGGCGGACCCGTTAGAGCAAAATGGTTAACTTAGAAACATTCCCCGTACCGAAAAACTTTTATACACAAATTTTCATGATGTTCGGCTGATCAGTTTATGAGCCTATAAATTGAAAACAGACAGACAAACATTCGCTTTTGTATATATGTATATAGATTAAATAAATAAAATTAAATTAAAAAAAAAAAATTAAACAAATAAATTTTCCTTAGACATAGGAAAAAGTTTATATGAAAGTAGTGGCATATTATGGAATAAAATAAAATTAAAAAAAAAAAAATGTATAAACATATTTAAATTTATTCAGAAAAAAATATATATATATATTAATATATTATGGAAGTACTATTAACCTTTTGCGTGTTTTGTTTTTTTGTTTAAAAGTAAAGTCTGCATCCAGAGGACAATCGTGTTTGTGGCAACCGTATTTAAATTACCCTACCGAATAATTCGATCCTTAATCTATTTTTATTGAAAGTTGTAGTAACCATCTTTTTCAACGTTGTTGGAATTGAAAACTTATTCATGGTAACTGTTAATTGCGTTAAGAATTGTTGGTTGCTATAACTGATTAGTTGTTTATTAAAATCGAATAACAGAGTACTTATGACTACTGGTTGGTTAGGAAAACCTAGAATATTATTATATTAATAATTTTATTCATTAGATGTAACTTTATTTCAGTTATCATAACTAAATCAAAGTATTTGTTGTAATCAGATGGAGATTAGCATAACCAATGCTAATGTTTGTTGAGAAGAGCTGCGATATGATTACATAGTAACATACTGATTAATTTGATATTATACTCAAATATCAGTCACAGCAAAGAAAATTAAATAAATTGTTGTATAGCGTGGTTAAATTAAATTTAACTTTATTTATAATAATAAGTAACAGTGTTATTAGACTAATCGTAAATTGTTAATAAAAACCAATATTTGATAAGCACAACTGAATAAATTTTCTGACAACTTCATCCTAAAGAATTATTTCTTTCAATGTGTTAAAAATATTTAAATTAAAAGAAAATAAAATCTATTAAATTTTCTTTATTTAATGATATTTCTTGTTAAAAACAAAATGTTCTGGTATTATATTTTGATTTAATAAAGTTAATTAAGGATGTTTTTCTTTTTTTCATCAGAGCAGAGTCAGAGCTGTCAAGCAAAAAAATTGTGTTTCTCTTTATGTTCAGATTATCCAGATTATCCATTTTGTATTTATTTTTTTTTAACTCAGAGTGTGCCCAGACCACGATCTGTGCTCGTAAAATTTTCTCAGATTGTCAAAAAACGAGTTGTCAAAAAATAAAACGTTTTATGTCTTCTATGTCGTTTTACGTCTTTTATGTCCTTATTATTACATTTAAAATAATGAAATAAAATAAAAAAAATAATAACGTTAGGAAATAATTTTGATAAAAATTGTGCTCTGAGTTTTTCTTTTTTTACTAAAAGCGGTCAGAGTTCAGATAAGAGTTTGCTCTGAGCATTATTCGCTTTGAGCGCTCGACATCTGCTCTGAGCATTGATCTGATGAGAAAAATAAAAACGTCCTAAATAATGTAATAAATTCGGGTATTCTAAGTTTTAATACATTTACGGACTATCGAAAAGTTTACGCAGGCTTACAGTCGTCTACATTAAGTGAAATAAAAATCAATTACATTCCTTTTAAAAATTCAAAAAAAACAAAATATCAAATTAAATTTTAAAAATTCAAAAAATAAAATAAACATTTAAAATCTTAGAACAATAATAAAAAAAAAATCATAGAATTTCATTTAGTTTGAAACCAAAAAATGAAAGTCGTCATTTATAAGAAAAAATATTTACTTTCAAAATATAAATTAAGGTTGGGTTTTATATTATATATGTAACAACCTATAATATAATAAATAGGAATATAAAGATACATATATATATTTTGGTCAACATATAGAAACATCATTACCTCATCTTTTATTTCTACATATACACTAAATATTATGTAAACTGAAAAGATATTTTATGGGTTCCATTTCAATTTTTTTTTTTTTTTTTTGAATACAACATAAAAACAAAAAGAAAAAACAAACGTATTTAATATCCTTAAGATATTGATATTATGACAGTTTCAAAATGACACATGTTTTCCAAAAAAAAACAAAAAAAAAAAACTGATTGTTGTATAAATAGGGTCATTCTCTTTTGATTTTGAATATTTATAGGGTGTATTTCGAGAACCAAAACAAACAAAAAATTACAAAATTTTTAAAGGAAGTTTATTTCTTTCGGTTCTTGAGATGATGGAGTCTTAAAGTTTTTTATTTTTTTATTTAATTTGCTTATACATATATCTCAAAAACTATGCAACTAGTTAATAAGTTTGAAACACTGTCAGAAAGTTTTGTATTTTAGCATTCCAATGTCTTTCCATATTTCAGGATACCTTCCGTTCATAGGTTTACTTATGAGCATTTAAACAAAAAAAAAACTTGAAAAAGGAAAACATTTAAATGAAAAAAACGATTAAAGGGGGAGAAAATTTTGAACTAATAAAAAAAAAAAAAATCTTTAAAAATTAACTTCAGAACAATTTATTGTTCGTTTTGGTCTTTCAAATAGATCTTATACATATTCTTCTTCAATCACCTTGTGTATAATCTTATATATTGCATAGAAGAAGAAGAATGAGAAGTTTTTAAAAATATATTTAAGTTTTTGGGATATTTGTTTTAAAATATCTATAGATACACATATATAAATTCATTGTCCTTATAGAGAATATTAATAATCATAATAGTTTACATATACACATTCTATTAAATACCCACTGATACACCATGGGAAGTGATGAATTTTAATAATTTTTTTTCTTTTCTATTATTAATTGTTATTATATTATTTTGTAGAAAAAAAAAAGCTTTATTAAGTCCTAAAATAAAAGGATATAATAACATTAATTTGTAAGTTTTTAGTGGCATATGTGATTTTGGTTTAAAATAAATTTTAATTCTGTTAAATGGAGGCCTCGGTGGACTAAATACGCTGTAAATATCGAGGGAATGTGGTTTCAAATCCTACACACGTCGTAAGAGTAATTCTCTCTTACGACATGTACAGCGACGTCTGAACAGGAAAGGTTATGTAATTTCCTTGTTACATTTATGTGGCAGGGAAATGTACCAAAAAACGAAAAAAAAAAAAATTCTGTTAAATGTATATGAGCGGTTAAATTTAAATCTTAAGTTTAAAATTTTTAAGGTTAATAGTTAAAGCTAAGAAAATCTTGGTTATGACATGTTTTAAATTGAAAGGTTAATTGTTAAATATTCTAGCTAAAAAAAAATCTAAAATTATTATCTATGTATATGTGTAGGTCGGTGTTTATATTCTATCTATATGGATTAAAGAAACAAAATATAAAAAGTATATACCTAGATATATTTGAGATCTAAGCGTGTGACAGTTTGCATAATTATTATTTTATTTTTTTTATTTTTGTTTATAAATTTTTAAGATAATAAAATTATTTTTATTTGGGGGCAAAGAAAAATAAAAATAAAAAGTTTTTCCATTTTAGTTGAAAACTGTATTTAAGTTAAAATTGATGTATTTGTTAATTAACTTTAGTTTTTTTTTATATGAGTTTTATTTTTGTTTTTGTTTTATTAATCTATAGTTAATGGTTTTTTTTTTTATATCTTTTTCACTTTTTTTCACTTTTTTTTTTTTTATAATTTTTTTTTATATATGTAATAAAATGTCCAATAAAAAATTTAGAAAGGTGTTTAAAAGGTGAGCTAAAAATCGAAATGATTCAATTATTTTGGATTTTTCAAGGATATAAGTGAAAAGTTTAAATGGAACTTTTTCCATTATATTTTTTATTCTAGTTTTTTTTTTTTTTTTTTTTTTTTATAATATAGTTAAAGGTGAAGGTTAGAATTTTGGTTTGAAAATTTATTTAAAAATTAATCTATATTAAAAAATTCATTTTAAAAGAATTAATTGGAATCTTTTGTTTTATTATTTTTAATAGTAGCAAGAATTTATGCTAAATCTGACATTTTCAATTGAATAATAAAATTTTTGTCTTATTTTTTTTTTTTATTGAATTGATCCTCAATTTAAGACCCAATTAATCATTAATTATATATACAAGGATTTTATCTTTTCAAATGTTAAACAAATTTCTGAAGTTATTCGCCATTAAATTGAAAATTAACATTATTATAATAATAGAATTAAGTCAATACTTATATTTTATTATTATTTTATTGTTTTCTGTAGAAAATATATAAAAAAAAAAGTTTTAATTAATTTTCAAAATGAATGAACCTATAATTTCATGTAAAATAATTACTATATACAAACCAAAAAAATAAAATTATATTACTTAAAAATGTATCCTTTACATAAAAGAATTAAATATGAATTTTTGTATTTTTGATTGTAATCGAAGAAGAATAACTAAATCCTTGTATAGATTATTATAATATAATTCTTTAAGTATTTTTAATGGACAAGTCTTATGAGAATGTGAATTACGAGAAAAAAAAATATTTGGTAGAAGAAATAAGGATAGATACTACTATAAGGATAATAAATGAAAAATTAAAAAAAATGTTTGTTAAAGAACAAAAAAATGAGATCGTTGATAGAATTTCCTAGTCAAATACTGTTCAAATACTCTATAGTACAAATACTATATAATCTATTATATTTATAGGTTTATAAAAGAAGAGTAAAATTATATCAAGTGAATTTTCTCAGAATTTTTTATTAAAATATTAATGAAATCATCATATAGATATTTATCTACGTGCATTTTTCTCTAATATATATTTATTTGTGTTAGAATATTCTCGATTATATTCATGTACGTTCTGTTGTTTTTGATGCCATCACATAAAAATTTAAATAATTAAAAAATTTTAATTTTTAAAATTTAAGATTTTCATATTTATTTAATGCTTAAATAAACGTATATACATTATAGAGTAAAATATAGTAAAGCTGATATAATATCTAAAAAATTTAAGTTTAAACTATAGAACTTTCTAGCCTCCTGAATATGAAAATTATTGTAAAAATCATCTATATATGTGTTATATTTTTATTTTATGAATGGTTCGTCCTTTAACACTATGCTGATGAGGGAGTCTTAATTATGTTTATAATACTGAATTGCCACCAGTAGACAACTCCTAGTCTCTTTCGATTAGCCCATTTATATATGAAATTTTATAAAAAATACATCTGTGAAGTATAACACTAATCGAAAATTTTAGGATAAGTTAATCGAATATAGTTTTCTACTTCTTATAATTTCTGCACCTTTTATCTAAAATCAAAAAAAAAAATTTAAATCCTATTTTATTAATAATATACATATTTCATATTATTTTAAAATTCAATTTAATATTTGTATACACATATATACTTTAAAAAACTTATTAATTTTGATTTATGATTATTAATAGGTACCTATGTAGTATTTATTTATATCACACAAGATCCATCACGTCTCATTGTATTTTTTTTGTTTAACTGTATATAATTGTATATAATTAGAAAATAAGTATAAAATAACCAAAAAATTTAGTCATAAAAGTGAAAATTTGGCAAATTTCCCAATTTTTTTTTTTTAATATTTTCCAGAACAATAGAAAAATTAAATTAAATAAAAATTCACAAGAAAATCAAATTTTGCATGTCGGATGTAGCGTAGGATTTGACAAACAGATAGGTTAGATGGACAAAAAACAAAATATTATAGAAATGAAAAAATAAAATAAAAAAAAAAAAATAAACAAATTGATTAAAAATATATTAAATTTTTTCATTGTTATTTTCTTTTTGTTATAATATTGATAAGAATAAAACTGCTTCTGACATAGTACAGTTTCAATAATAAAATTAATATTAATAATAATAATAATAATAGTAATAATTGTTAGACATAAAAACTTGTATTATTTGATTCTATTTTATACAATTAAAATGTTATATAACATAATATATATTGTATAGAAATATTCAAGTTTTATGTTACAATAATATGTATGTATTGTTATAATATTAAATGTCAATAATATAAATTACAGTCAAGCAATTTATTGTTATTTTAAATACATACAGTAACATCTAGTTCTTTTGAATTTTTTTTTTTTTTTTTAACTCTGATCCATTCTATACATAAAATAAATTATTGATAAATTGTTTTTTAAAATATAAAATTTTCATGATCCACTGATGACAAATGTGTAATACTGGCACCTAGATATACAATTAACGCTCTGGCTTCGCTTTTTTTACTCAGTCTTTACGCAACCTGCAAAAAAGTATCCACAATAAAATTTGAGTTTAAGAGAAAAAATAAAAAAAAAAATAATTTTTGGGTTTTCCTTTATTTTAACTGTAAAAGAAATTAAAAGAATTTAACTTTTAAAGAAATCGAAAAACATTAAAAGTTAAGTAACTTTTTTTCCACAACTATGAAACGACTGCATTATAAATACAATTTTCTTAAAATTTAATACATTTTAATTTTATTTTTACAGTTTACTGCGTATAGAGAGCTAACAAGAGCGTTCATTGTAGATGTAATATTATAAGACTTAAATTTTTAATTGTTTTATACTTGTGTTGGATTTCGATAGATGGCTTTTGTATAAAAAAAACAAGGCAGAATATAAACCAAGAGTTTTTAAAAGTGCACATTTCCAAAAGATAATACAAAATTTCATTTTAAAATTTCATGAAATAACAAAATATGTGAAAATAGGAATTTTTTGCAATTTTGAAGAGCTGTAAGTCCGGAACCCTATATAACTAAGAAAAATTGTTAGCACACGTAAAAATATATTACTGAAGCTTTAATTATCATGTCTTGCCGAAGAAAAATTTGTACAGGTTTCTAAAAATAGCAAATTTTAAATTTTTGAGGCCTAATAGCTTTTAAACAGGTGGCGGTCCAAAAAAATGTTCTGAGGAATCTTATACTAATTCTAGAAGTTCTTGTTTGTCGCAAAATTTCAACTTCCTATATAAAAGCCTGCCGGAGTTATGAAAAAAGAAATATCATGGAAAATTTGGTTTTCGCATAACGGTAAATTAAAGAAACTAAATTTAAAGAAATTCCACAATTTTGATATTGATTTACAAAGGTAAAAAAAAATTCCTGTCGAAGAGCGTATTCAGTTTGAAAAAATGTTAAACAGAAATACACGCATTGAGATACATGAGATACACGCATTAAAAATAAAGCTTTTTCAAAGTTTGAGGAGCTGTAGCTCCGTAATAGAGAGGACTACATGCAAAAGTTGTTCTACAACATTAATGTTTTTATGTGACCTACCCATGGTTAAATTTGTTTTTCTCTATCTTTAACAGTGTAAAAGTTTTGTAAGCAGACGGACAGACGGACGGATAGAGTGAAAATAGGCACATTTTTTCAAAATTTTTTTTTGGAAATGTGCTAAAAAGGAAACGTTTTAAAAAATAACTAATATCACAATAAACAAATAAATATAATTTTGGTCTTGTTGTATTAGACAATAGATAACGTGTTTTTACTATATTCTCATTTCGTTAGTATAGGTACCTACAGTCATTTTTCATTGACTTAATAAAATTTAAAACGAATGAATGGCATTAAAATAAATTTACAATAAGTTTCCAAAAAAAATAAGAATTTAATGCAGTTTGTCTTAATAACTTATTATTTTTGTCTATAGTTATTATATAATTCAATTTTTTTTTTGTTAATATAAAAAAAAAAACAAAAATGCAATAATTATTAAATTCGAATTAATGAGATTTCACTGTAATTAAAATTTCTTTAATATATAAAAAAGGTAGTATTATTGTTGCTTTTCATTTTTAGCCAATCTTTTATTCTTTATATTCTATTTCTATATACTATACGTATATAACATATGAATACAGATATTATCATTTTTACTATATATATTTTTCTTTATTATTAGTATTTTTTTCTTTTTTTTTTTAATTTTTTTTTCTTTTATTGTATTCTGGTTTACAATTTTAATATATAATAAAAAAACGTGCCTATTTCATCAGCTGGATTTTTTTCCCTTTAAAATGTCCTATTTAATTCCTTTTTATATACGTATATATATATATATATATATATATATATATTTCTTTTTAACATCCGGATTAAAACACATTTTTATACACATGCCGCGAAAAGAAAAAAAAAAAAATCTCTATACTAAAAAAGGTGAACATTATTACGCAATTTCAAAATTTGTAACGCAATTTAATGTTAAAGTTTTTGAAATAAATCTTAAAATTACAACTGATTGTAGGGAGGAGATATACTGAAGTATTTCAAAATATTACAAAATTATTATAATAGATTTTATAAAATATGCATATATTATTGAATTTTTCCTTTGCTTATGATTCGTAGTTAAATTTTTTTCTCTGGTTATATACATACATATATATATATATATATATATATTAGTATATATATATTGAAACATATATATGTACTAATGTATGTACGATTAGATATTATTTAAGTTATGAAGTTACATATATTTATATAAGTAGATATATATTATAATCCTTTAGGATGATTTCAGATAATTTAAGGATATTTAACGATGCGGTTTGATAAATTAGACGGAAATAAAATAAAAAAAATAAAATAAAAAAATAGAAATAAAAGCTAATAATTATTTATGTGGTTGAAAAAAAAAATTGAACACGTGAAAGTAAATAAAAAAGATTTTATTTCATGGTTTGTAATTTTAGTTAAAAATCATTGAACAGAAATAATTTTTGTTTATGTACATATGATTTTATGACATTTAATTTAGTTTTAATTAAGTTTTTTAATAAATCTATATATATATATACATATATACATATATCCATATATACATATAACACATATTATATATACATATAATATCTTGCTCAGAATTAAATTCGGAGTTGATTTGAATGAATACTTCTGTTCGTTCGTCAGCACAATAATTCAAAAAATAATAGAGTTTAAATTCTGAAATTTCCTCCAGCTATTCAAACAGCTCCTCTATTGAAATTGAACAAGTTCGACCGATGGGTTCGTATAGCTATCATAAAACATTTTTTTTTTTTTTTCTTTATATATGAACATAACTATAAAGATCTAAATTAAATATTTTCAGATTTAAAATGTCTGAAATGTTCTCAAAAGAAGTTTAGTTTTATGTGAACGACATTTACAAAATTTGGTTTGGTTTGGTTTGGTACATAATTTTGTTAGGCTAGAATAACAGGTTTTGGTTGCTGTCATACAATTGTGAAATTTATATCTCGGTACTTAATTATAAGCTAAATAACTGCAGTTTTGTAAAAGATAATCAAATTATATATGGCAACAATTTTTTTATAAAATTTAGTTGGTCTGTAAAAATGGGTTTGTATAACTGTCGTACAACTCCAAAATTTATAAAAATTAAAAATATCAAATAATCTGAAATTTTGTAAAAAATTATTATACATTTCATGGAAATTCCATATATTATGTGCGGGCCACTTTTCTAAAGTTTACATTGTCAACTATACAATCTTTTTCGGAATAAATTAAATGTGTGTTGTTGTTTGTGTTCCTTTTACACAAAAGAAATAATATGTAGTTTAAAGTAGTTGCTAAATGAAATCCTATTATCTATATCTACATGCTCTTTCTCAAACGCTGCGTTGTAGTTGGGTATAAAAATGATATATTCATAAAAATAATTTGCTTACTTTAATTTGTAAGTACTTTAATTAGTAATTTATATCTATATTTATTTAAAATAATTTAAAATTAAAGGAAATTATTTATTATAGGCCTATTATTCACATTAGAATATTTTAATGATACATTGTCTATTAAATTTTGAATTTTCCAAATATTTTAATTTTTTTTTATTTCAATTTTTTTATGATCAAAATCCAGAAACCTCTGTTTTTATTTTTTTTTCTTTTTTTTTTATGAAATTCTTATATATGTAGGTACATATGTACATATATGTGTATATAATTTTATTTTTACTTTTAAATTAAAAAAAAACAAAAAAACATGATATTACTTTTAAAAAATACATTTTTTTTTGTAGGTACTAATAACAATAAATTTGAAATAAAAGTTAAAATTTAATAGGAAAAAAATTTAATACTCAATGAAAATAATACAAAAACAAAAATTAGGAAAAACTTTTAAATTCTTAAATTCTTTCTGCATTTTATACATATAGAATTATTATTTAAAATAATTTATTTTTTTGTTTCAATTTTCGTTTGTTTTCAATTCGTTCCGTTTTTATTTTCAATTTTCTCGTACTAATTGCTGAAATTTGTACAGGTACTTAAGTACAGATATCTGAAAATAGTAAATTTTCAATTTTTGATAGCTATAATAGGCTCTTAAAAAGAGAGTGGAATTAAAAAATTTTCTGAGGTGGTTTATGTTAATTCTGTAGGATGTTCTTCTTTTCTCAAGTTTTCAAAATTGGAAGGTCCTAAGTAAATCCATTTTTGAGGGTTGCCTGAAATAAAGTCGATAAAGCCAAATGGCACTTTTTTTTTTTTACTTTATTTCAAAACGCATTTGCAATAAAGATGAAAACATAAAATTTTTGTTTTCGGTTTTATTTCAAATGGGTGTTGAAATAAAATCAAAATTAAAAAGAAATATCAAAAAAATCAAAAACCAGTTTACACTTTTTTGGTTTTATTTCAATAACACATTTGATATCATAAACTTTTTGTATTCGCCTTTTTTTTTATTTTTTAAAAAAGAAATAAAACAACAATGAAAATGAAATAAAGGCAAAAAACAGATGATATTGATAAATTTTAATTTTAATTAGGGATTTTAGAGTTGGATTCAAAATTAGGGTATTCCATTTTCCAAAATATTTGTATTTATACTGTACATATATATATATAAATATTCTGAAAAAAGGGAATAACTCTGATCCAAGTCTAAAATCTCTTCTAATTTATCCCTCTTCTACCGTATTGGTAATGAGCCATAACACCACAGATAATAGGTTTTATTTTAAAAAGTTAACGGCAAGGCGCACGACAAGGCGGACAACAAAAATTTGATGATTTCGTTTTTATTTCAAATGTGGTTTTGAAATAAAGTCATTTGGTTTTATTTCTTTCGACTTTATTTCAAGCACCTAACCTTTTCTGGATATGAAGGAAGCAAAATTTTGTAAAATATTGTTTTCACATAACAGTAAATTTCCATATAAACCTAAAAATAAATTTATAATTTTGATATTATAAAACAAAAAAGAAAATGCCTATTTTGTCGTTTTAAGTTTGAAATAATATTAAGTAGAAGTTCAGATATACACTTTTGAAAATAGGGGTTTTTCGAAGTTGGAGGTAACTCTCTAATGGGTGAGGCTATACATAAAAAAGTTGTTCATTAGCATTTATTTTTTAGCACATTTCCAAAAAAATTTTGAAAAAATGTGCTTATTAGTTTCACTCTGTCCGTCCGTCCGTCCGTCCGTCTGTTTACAAAACTTCTACACCGTTAAAGATAGAGAAAAAAAATTTTAACCATAGGTAGGTCTCATAAAAAAAATAATTTTGTGGAACAACTTTTTCATGTAGCCCCCCCCATTACGGAGCTACACCCCCTCAAACTTTGAAAAAGCCCTATTTTTAAATGCATATATCTTATGTTCTGCTTAAGATTTTTTCAATCTGAAAACGTCATTCGACAGGTATTTCTTTTATCTTTGTAAATTAATATCAAAATTATACAATTTTTTTAAATTTAGTATTTAAATTTACCGTTATGTGAAAACCAAATTTTGCATGATTTTTCTACTGTCATAACTCCGGCACGCTTCTAGATACAAGCTTGAAATTTTGAGGCAAGAAAGAACTTTTAGAATTAGTATAAGTTTCCTCAGAAAATTTTTTCGGACCACCCCCTGTTTATGAGCTATTAGGGCTTAAAAATTGAAAATTTGCTATTTTTAAACACCTGTAACTTAGGAACCTGCACACATTTTACTTCTGCAAGATGTAAAAATTAAAGCTACAATAATATATTTTTACGTGTGTGAAAGGTTTATTTTAATTGTAAAGGGTTCCAAAGTTGCAGCTCTTCAAAATTGTAAAAAAGGCCCATTTTCAGATGTATATATCTCGGGCTCTGCGTAATAGTTTTGCAATCTAAAACCAGCAGAAGATCGAAAATTTTATTATCTATATGAAACAAAATCAAAATTATGTAATATTATGTAATTTACGATTTAAATTTACCGTTATGTGAAAACCACATTTTGCATGAAATTTCTTTTTTCATAACTCCGGCACCCCTTTAGATAGGAACCTGAAATTTTGAGACAAGAAAGAACTTTTAGAATTAGTATAAGTTTCCTCAGAAAATTTTTTGGTAACGCCCCCTCTTTAAGAGTTATTACGCCTCAAAAATTGAAAATTTGCTATTTTTAGACACCTGTAACTTAGGCACCTGTAAAAATTTTTCTTCGGCAAGACATGAAAATGAAAGCTACAATAATATATTTTTACGTGTGTGAAAGGTTTATTTTAGTTGTAAAGGGTTCTAAAGCTGCAGCTCTTCAAAATTGTAAAAAAGCTCCATTTTCAGATGTATATATCTCGGGCTTTGCGTAATAGTTTTGCAATCTAAAACCGGTAGAAGATCGAAAATTTTATTATCTATATAAAACAATATCAAAATTATGTAATATTTTGTAATTTACGATTTAAATTTACCGTTATGTGAAAACCACATTTTGCATGAAATTTCTTTTTTCATAACTCCGGCACCCCTTTAGATAGGAACCTGAAATTTTGAGACAAGAAAGAACTTTTAGAATTAGTATAAGTTTCCTCAGAAAATTTTTTGGTAACGCCCCCTCTTTAAGAGTTATTACGCCTCAAAAATTGAAAATTTGCTATTTTTAGACACCTGTAACTTAGGCACCTGTAAAAACTTTTTTTCGGCAAGACATAAAAATTAAAGCTTCAATAATATATTTTTACGTGTGTTAACAGCTTTTCTTAGTTATATAGGATTGTCCTATTTTCAAGTTTTTTCTTATTACATGAAATTTTCAAATTTTTGTGTAAGTCACACTTCTAAACAATTTGTATTGAGTTTTGGAAATGTGCGCTTTTAAAAACCGTTGGTTTACATTCTACCTTGTTTATTAGTCCTATTCATATGGTTAAAAATGTATTAACTCTTATCTTTAACAGTGTTGAAGTTTTATAAACAGACAGACAAACAGATAAACAGATCAAGAGACGAACGGACGGACAAAGTGGAAATAATAAGCAAATTTTTCAAAAATGTTTTTGAAAAATGTGCTAAAAAACGAAATGCAAACGAAACGAGACTTCAATACCGAATGAATGTAGGCAACATAATTTTAAATTTAAGCTAAAAATAATAAAATTAAAAATCTTTTATATTTTTAATAAGGTTTCGGTTTGATTTCATTCCAAAATTAATATCGTCATAATTATTTAAAAAAAAATAAAATATGTATATAAACTATATATTATATAGAAATTTAGAATTAGAATGTTGTGCAATATTTATTGAAAAACAAACAAAAAAATCAAGAAAATATTATTGTATTTTTTTTTTTTTGTAGGTTTTATAAGTAAAGATGTGAAAATCGTAACAAAAAAAAATATCTAGATATAAAATATTACTATTAATGTTTAATGTTTAATTAAAAGTTTAGGTTTTCTTAGAATTTATTTATAAAAAAAATGTTACCCTTTGAATTTGAAGAAAATGTCAAGAAAGAAGAAAAATTATTTTTTAATATTTTAACTATAGGAAAATTCATTCTAAAGAGATTAGTTGAAATAAAAATGATTACGTGACCGTTGAAATGTTCGTTAATTATCTAATCGGTAAGCAAAATTGACTCATATTTACTTTTCACGTATAACTGCAGATACTTATATATGTATGCATGCATGTATTCTAAATGTATTTTAGTAATAACATGATGTATAAAAAAAAAAAGTGTGTAAAAAAAAAAAAAAAAAAAAAAACATCAATTAATCGCGTTAAATTAAACAAAATCTTGATTACATAATAATTCTAAAGATGTCGTAATTTAATAATGTTAAAATTTATTGCACTTTAGACAATATAGTAATAACAGTTAAATTTCATGATTCATATTATTAATCAAATAATATTATGTACCTATTCGTGCCTATATTAAATTTTTTTCAAGTTGTTTTGCCAAAATTTTTGAATATTTAAATTTTATAGATATTTTTCATTTCTGTTATTTTTTTTTTTTGAAAAAATTTATTAGGATATTAATAAACAAAAACTCATGTCTATAAATAAATAGAATTTTTTTTTTTTTTTTCATGAATATTTCCACGACTGTACAAAAACAAAAAAAAAAAATATTTTTTCTTATATTACACAAACCTAGACTATTTGGCAGAATTTTCTTTCATAGGAAAGGAATATTGTAAAATGCCATTCTTTGAAAAAATTTCGAAAATAAATTAGTACACATTTACATTAACATAATATGAATTTTATTCGTATGCAATTTACGTACATACCTATGTATGCATATGCATTGAAAAAAATGAAAATTGAATTTTTTTTTCTTTTCTTAAATTGAGTAAAAAAACTTTCAAATATTTTTCTTTCATACATGATGATTATGCAAAACACACATATCATATATGTACCATACATACATATGTATAGTATTATGTATAAAACTATAGTAAAATTCTCGATTTTCTTTGATAGGTGGTAGATAGCATAAACAATATCCAAAATCATTCATAAAACAACCGTTAATCTAGTATTGTATAATATTGAACTGATTTTCTGCGAAAATTATGAAATAAAATCTAAAAACAGAAACTAAAAAAGGAAATAAAAAACAATAAAAAAAAAAATACTCAAAATACTCAATAGGTAATAAAAAACTTAAAGAGACAAATTTCACAATTACTAAGAAATATTTTAAAATCCATACATACATATGTACCTACTTACATTTAAAATTTTATTATTTTATTTCTGTTTTTTGATCTTTAACGCAGAAATTACTGTAAATGTATAAACACTACGCAATATCGAATATCGTATTTTTTATTTACCTTTAATATCGTATTTCTTAATTTTACTTCAAAATAACAAAAATTAAATTTTTAAATAAGGGAGTCTGTAGTAAAATTGTTTTTTTTTTTTTTTCTCTATTGGTTGATAGGAAAATTGTAGTAAATTAGTAATTTGCATGTAACATAATTAAATTTAAATTAGTAATTCTAATTATGTATTAATAAATTAATAGGTAGTTCATTAGTACCTATACCTAAAACAAATTACTTTAAAAATAGAAGAATAAAATTAAGAAAAAATTTTATAAAAGCTAATTTTTTAAACTAAATGGTTATACGTATCGAAATATTTTCATGTACATACATATGTACATACAACATGTCCCTACATTCAAAAAAGTAATAATTAAAAAAAAAAAAAATTAATTAATGAAAAATGTAACAAAGATATTTCTTTACCCAATCTCTAATTTTAATAAAAACAAAAATGAAGAGAAAATTAAATTATTTGTTAAATAAATATTATGTATTAACATAATAATCTTTAAATACAATTTTTGAGACAATTTATAAGCAGAAGAATATAAGTTATATGTACCTATGTTTGTATCTACATAATTTTTGTTATTTTAAGAAATATTTTTTGAGTGAATTTCTCCAAAAGCATTCTTTTTAAAAATTACTGTTGCATTAAAAATAAACTCAAAATGAGTGAAATATATACATATTTGAAAATTCTCAAAAAGCTTTTTCTGTTATTTTCTTTTCTATATGTAAAATTTCTCTTTCTTTTTATTAGAGTATTTTACTATAATAAAAATTAGCTCATTTTATAAATGTGTCATTTCTGAGTTGCGAGAATAAAAATTATTACAGTACAGGTTTATGCAGAGCAAATTTTTTATTTAATTTTTTATTTTTATTTTTATTTTTGTTTTAATTTTATTCGAGATCCCTTTTGGCCTTTATTGTGATTTTTAATACTTACCTTATAATATATATATATATTTCTATATAATATATGTTTAATATATTAAACAAATTATCTTATCAACTTAAATATTATATTAATTCATTTACAATAGTAAATACTACTACATTGAAAATACATGAATTTAATGTATAATTTTCATTTGACTGTGGTATGCATACACTATTACATTATACCATTATAGTTCATAATACATATATGTATATATTATAAAAATTTATTTACTTATAATATAAAAACAGTATTAAGAAAAATTGAGAAAAAAAAAAAAAATTGAAATAAAAATGTTGAAATTTCCTCTTTGGATTGTTTGGTTAAATTCAAATTCACTGAAAAAATTCCTTTGAGTCGGTTTCTGTTCGTCATACTGTACAGTGCATAACAGAAGCAAAAAAATATAGAAAAATTTAAAATTTTTTTTTTATTACATATTATTTGAAAAAAAAAAAAAAATATTTAAGAATTTTTTCAATATTATTACTCTTTTTTTTTGTTTTTTTTATTAATTCAATTTACTCTGAATATATTTTACTGAAAAAAATTTTCGCGATAACGCGTACTATTTTGTTTTCACCACCGATTTTGAATAATTATAAAAAAAAAAAATAAATAAATTAAATAAAAACAAATAAATAAAATAAATAAATAAATTATTCATCAAAATATAATTTAAAAACATAGATAGAAAAAAAAAAAAATTATATAAAAAAACATTGTTAAATAATAAAAATTTTTAGAAAATTAAATATATAATATATTACGTATATTATATACATATATATATATATATACAAATTTATCAAAATTTTACCTAAGAAAACCTACCTACCTTAAATAAATAAAAAAAAAAAAAATTTTATTATATAAAAAATTTTTGTTCTTAAAAAAAAAACAAAAAAACGTAGAAAAATTGTACCGTTATATTAGCGTCAACTTTAAAGTACTAAAAAAAAAATAAAAAGAGATAGATATAATACAAATTCCTTACCAATAATCGTAGTTTAATTTTTTCAATTATTATTTTTCAAAAGTGAAATTATAAAAAAAAAAAAAGAAAAAAAAACAATGATGAGAAAAAACAGATATAAAAATTATTGCAATTAAAAATTCGAAAAAGAAAAAAAAAAAAGTAAGAAAAAGTAATTTAAAAAAAAAAGTTCAGAAAAAAAGTGTTAATTATTTACTTATATATTTATTTATTTATTTTTTTTTTTGTTTTTACTATAAATTTTTTTGTTGTTGGTATTGCTGGCACTATGATGTTGTTGTTGTTATGTAAAAAAAATAAAAAAAAATTTATTTTTTAAAAATAAAATAATAATATTAGTTAATTACACTTAAAAACCACACAAACTAGCAATTAAATAAAAAATATCAAAAATAGCCAAAAAAAAAAAAAAAAAAAAAAAAAAACAAGAATAATAAAAACAAAAAAATATATTCTCTTCCTTTAATTTTAATGATCATTCATTTTATTTAATTTGTTTTAATTTGTTTTTAAAATAAGAGAAGAAAAATTTTTGTAGTGCAAGAGTTAATAACAAATTATTGCAAAATTTATAATTTTTAAATTTTTGTGTTTATTATTTTCCCATTTATGATTTATGACAAGTGATTTTAAAAAAGAAAAAAAAAATTAATAAATAAAACAATTGAAAGTGAATAATTTTTTATTTTTTTTTTTTTATTAATTTCAATTTTATTTTTTCTTTAAATAGTAAAAAAAAAAAAAAAAAATTCTTATGCTGGAAATAGGATGGGTTTATATGGGTGAGAGAAAAACAGAAAGGTAAAAACTGAAAAGAAGATGGAAAAAACAAAAAGTTGTAGAATTATTAAATAAAGAAAAAGTGAAAGGAATTATATTTTTATACCTATTATTTTTTTTTATGAATACCTATATAATATGTATGTAGGTAATACGTATATTATTATTTCCGTGTGTTATATTTTTTGTTTTTCCATATTTTGTTAAAAGTTAAATTTATTTTTTTTTTTATTTAGATACCTTTACCTTTTTGTTTTTTTTTTGTAGAAATTTCCTCATATTATTTTAAAAAACATGTGGAATTTGTTATTATAAGATTAAATGAGTATAAGAATGAATTGTAGAAAGAAAAGAAAAGAAAAAAAATAATTACTTATTTATTTATTTATGTATTTTTTTTTTTTTTTGTCTTTGTAATTTGCATAATATAGGTAATAAAATAATTTTTTAATGTATTTTTGTCGTCATTACGGCTTTAAATTTTTATTTTGTTATTTTTATTATTGATTTAAATTTAATTTATTTTTAAATCGATATTCGATTAGATTTAAATAATAATAAATATATATACATATATACATTTATTGTACATATAAATGAATTTCTATTATTGATTATTAATTGTCATTAAATATCGAAGATTTTAAAAACTCATATAGGTATATATATATATATATTTTTTTTTATTAAAATAGGTATATTTGTTTTTTAGACCAAAGAATTGATAAAGTGTCGAGACTTAAAAATTTAATTTTAAACATTATGAAACCTTTCTGATCTGTCTGAAAAAATTATCTTAGTAATTTATATAACAAATTTGAATAATTATTTGTATTTCTAATGCTTATTAGTCATTGAAAAACAGTAATTTGTCGCACTTAATGTGGTTAATATTATATATTTTAAATTTGCACCTATTGAGTTATGATTAAAATATATTGATACCTATATGTATGAAGTTTCTGATTAAATATAGGTATACATATAGTTTATTATTAATTTCCTTATCATTTATTATTGTAATTTTTATACAATATATTTCTATTTATCTACATATTATATTATTATATTATTATTATATTATTATTATATTATTATATATTAATAATAATATATTATTATATTATTATTATATATATAATATACATATACTCGTATATATATATATACTTCAATTATAACTCTAAACAAAATTTGTTGTTTATATTAAATAGTAAACATTTAGCTAAAAGTTTAAAAAGAAACCATTTCTTTTTTTGTATATAAATTTATGAATAATTTTTTTTAATTAATATTTTATATATAAAATAATTAAAATATTCAAATGTATATTCAGGTGTATTATATTATTATAATTTTTTTTTTTTTTTTTTTAAATAAATTAATTAAACCATAAGTAAATAAAATTTTGTTTATTTAAGTCAATTGTGATTAGTACAAATAAAGATTTTCATTAAGAATTAGTTTTTTTTTTTTTTTTTTTTTTAAATGATTAATTGAAAATATTTTAAATAAAAGTTTCTGATTAATTTTTCAGTTCATAAAAATTTTGGTTACCTACTTATAGTTATAAAGTATAAAGTAACCTAAAATAAAAATGTTTTAATTCAAAAAAAAACAAAAAATCAAAGTTATTGAATCTAAAGTTATATTACTTATAAAACTATATCTAAGTATTATGGTTTAGCTAGAGTTTTAAGTATGTGCCTTAAAATAAAACAAACAATAGAAAAAACTTTTACATAAATTTTCGTTTAATGTTTTCCAAGTAAATTTTTCCATATCCAAAGTTTTTGTTATTATTTTTTTTATTAATTGTATATTTAAAAATTTGACAATTAATTTTTTTTTTTAACACTAGCTGCCAGTTTTTAAAATTTCTATTATCTATAAAATTCAATCAATTGAAAAAAATATGTAATATATATATACATATATATATATATAGTATTATATAATATGTAAACATTAGTATTAAATATAGAAAAAAAAAATAAAGTGATACAAAAAATGTTATTTGATCTACTTTTTTCTTATAAAATCTTACAAATAAAAAGTTTGAAAAAAAAAAATAAAAGATGAAATTATAATATAATAAAAAGAACAAAATAGGAAACAAATTAAAAAAAAATGAAGAAGAATACAGTTGTCTTTGTCAACTCTTAGATACCCGTACGAACCGTTACTATGTTCATAGCCTGTCACTCTGCTTACAATATTAATTTTTTTAATTATTTAGTATTTTAAAATAATTTGGTGGAATTTTATAATGTCTATAGAACTATTGGTTGTACATATATTCAAACTATATGTTTATACATTCTTCAAAAGCAGATTCCAACCTTCCACATAACGATTATGAATCCAAAACTTTTTCAAATATGCTATAGTACCATTTAATACTAAGCGGCAAATGTATAATAATTTATACAGGTATACGATACATATCATATATCATTCATTCATCAGTGACATATACGATATGTAAATAAACATGAGTATGTATACTAATTTCATATAAATATAAATTCTTCAAGCAACCGTTGTATTTTTTATTTATTTAATTTTTTTTTTGTACTAAGCATCATTCTCAACAATTTCAAATTATCGAGTAAAAAAAAAATGTAAAAAAATTTGTTAGAAAAATGTAGTCACACTTTCGTCAATTTTATAACCCTATATTATTAAGAAAAGTTGTTAATAGAAATAAAAATATAATGTTGGAGCCTTAATTTTTGTATATTACTTTAAAAAAATTTGGACAGGTGTTCAAGTCACAGGTGTTTAAAAATAAGGAATTTTTAATTTTTGATCCCATTTAGCTCCGAAACGGGGGGCGATATAAAAATATTTTCTGAAATGACTCCCTAACTTTTCTCAAAATTTCAAGTTTCTAACTTAAACCTTTTGGAAGATAGAAGGAGTCAAGAATTTTCAAAGATTTGAGTTTCTCATAACGGTTAATTAAGACACCGTATATGGCCGTAATTGAAGATATACCTTATACAACTTGTGTTATAACAATTTGAATATAGAGCTTTTTTGAACTTTGAAAGGGCTGTAGTTCCGTAACGGGTGGGGCTACGAAAAAAAGTTGTAAAAAATAAAATTAATATTTTTATGATATCTATCAGCACTTAAAATTTCATGGCTTTATTTAAAAAAAATGTGGGGATCTAAAAGTCAAGTGTTCGAGAGCTATCTGAAGTTTTGGTCGGATCTCAACTGTGTTAATTTCAAGACTCTAGCTTTCTTAGTTTTTGAGTTATCTTGCTGACGGACGGACGGACAAAGCTTAATCGACTTAGAATTTGATTATGATCCGATCCTTATCTTTGAAGGTATATCTAGCTAGCTTATTTCGAGATGTTACAAACGGAGGAACAATTTTAATATACCCGATCCTTATCGTACGGGTATAAAAATATCTTGACAGTGAAAAAAAATACATAAATCGTGAATGAATTATACTGTTTTTTTTCATATTTATAATAAAAAAGAAAATTCAAAGCGCGAAAAATGATATTTGAAAAAGTGGAAAGGATTTAAGATTGCAAAAAAACACAAAAACCAAAAAACAAGAAAAAAAAGAAAAGAAAAAAACTTGTCATTATTTTACACTTTTCTTTTCTAAAAGTATTAAATATCAAGAATATAATTTTAGATGAATTTTTTTTCATATAAATTTATTAAAAAAAAAAAAAAAAAACAACTAAAATTGATTTGATACAAGTTTTTTTTGTTTTAATTACATAACTTTTATTTTGTTTGTACTTAATTTTTTGCCTTTTTTTGCTTTTGATTCAAATATTCTAATTTGCGAATGAAAATCTCTACAAAATAATAATTATAAATTAGTAATGCATGTAACAAAACAATAGATAATTTATATAAATTTTTTTTTGTTGTTAATGACTGAAACAAGATTTAATAAAAATTGTACAATAATAAAAAAGAAATATTTCATATGATCATGCTAATGGTTTTTAATAGTACGTAGTATAAATATATATTTCAGTAATTTTTTGATGGTGTATACATATTCCGGGAAATTTTTTGCCAAAATGACTAATATGCAATAAAAAACTTTTAATTATATTTATTAAATTTGCTTCAAAAAGTTAAAATTTTTCACCTTACAATAAACACATCCCATCCCACCTCACTAGACAGAATATATATATGTATATATATTAAAGTTAGTTGATAATTAATTGGAAAGAAAAAAATATTATATTTTATGTTATGACTTCATTTAGAAAAAATTAAATTAAATTAGTTTTATTAGAAGAGTAATAATTTTTTCTGTCAGTTTAGAAAAAAAAGAAAAACAAAAAAAAAAAATATATATTAATTATTACTGAAAGTTTAAATGAAAGTTTATCTAAAAAATTTTTTTTTATGAAATTATTTCTTTAGCTTCTAAATAAACAATATTATATTTATTATATAATGTGCTTTGATCAAAATGATTTTAATTTTGATTTTATTTAAATTAAAATAATATTACATAAATAAGTATAAATAGTTATTTATTTTATTTTCTTTTAATTTCAATGCCATTTTTCATAGTATTATCCTATACTTACTGAATATTTAAGTACTTTTTAGTATAACATTGAAATATTTTAGACCTCGGTACTTCAATGTTTTTAATTTATTTGTTCCATAATTTTCTTATTATGTATTTTGTTTTTATTTTTGAAAAACAGGTATTAGCATTTAGCAGTTAGACATCACTATTTCATATTTTTTTTTTTTTTTAAATGAAGAAATAGGTTTGATGTGTCACTTTTTGTCACAAATAATATAAAAAAAGTAGGAAAATTTTTATTTTACTTTTCCAAAATGGCAATTTAAAGATATAGTGAAAAGAATAGTTAAGAAATGGTGATGTCTAACCGCCAAGTAAAATATATTTTGTAAAAAAAAACTTTAGTAAATTAAAATAGAAAATATATACATATATTTTTTTTTCAATTATGTAATATTTATTTGTTTAAATTTCCCAGGTATAGTTTACCGGTATTTGGTATAAATATAAACTTTACAAAATTTCCTTACCTTTTCTGTAACTTTTGTTTAATTTTTCTATTGTTTGTACGAAGATGATCACTAATTTAATTATACTGAGAAAAAGGAAAAGTATAATAAGTATAATATTAAAGAATGTTTTTTTTTTTTTTTTTTTTTTTTTTCGTAATAAGTAAATGAAAATGTTTGAAGTAAAGTTAAAATCATGATTTAAATCTTAATTCCATTTAATTTAAAAGTTTATTTAATAATTTTTTTTATTTATTCATCAAATTTTTGATTATGTTCCTTATGTAATCTCATTTTAGTGTTCTTTTACAAAAATCAAATCTTGCTGTGTTATATAAAATTCAATAAAAACATCAATATAAGGAAAAATGATTTAAAATAAAAAGAAAAATTGCGAAAAAATTTCATAAAGAATAAAGTATTGAAATATTTTAATTTTAATAATAAAAAAATAGCGCTTAAATTTAAAAATTCATTTGAAATAAAGAGTTGTGAAGTGAAATTTAACTAAATATGATTTAGAGTTTTTTGAAATTATTATTTACTTATAAAAAAAAAAAAAAGGAAATTTCGTTAACTTTAATCTTTAAAATTTTTTTCTGCAATAAAATAAAGAAATTAGAAAATCTGGAAGAAAATTAACAAAACACCTAAATAATGAACATAAATAACTTTAATTATAAAATAAATTCTTAATTGAAAATTCTCAAGAACTCAAAATCAACAAACCAGATTTTAATTGTCTTTAAAAAAAAAAAAAAACGAAAACCTTAAAATTTTTAATTTACTTTAAACAACTTAGAAGTTTGTTATATGTACAATTTTGCAGAAATTATACATTACGAATTCCTTACTGTTCTAAAAGCAAAAAACATGATTTGATCTAGGGTAATAATTGTTAGATAAGTAGATAACCTAGAATTTTAAATAGTTACTAACATGTTTTGAAAAAAAAAACTTTAGAAAGCCTTAAAAAAGAATAAAACTATTATTTTTTGAAAGTATATTTTAATTTGTCTTAAAAAACGCAATGGTCCTGATTTCGATAGTCGTCATTTCATAAAAATGAAAATGAAAAATTTCATTTCATTTTAATAATTTTTTGCGATTTCGATAGTTGGGCAAAATGAAATGGAATTTAAAATTAAAATGATTTATATTATTTTTTAAACCAGCAATACTTTCTTATTTTGAGGTTTTGACTATACAAAGAAAAGCTATAAGTAAAAAATTAAGATTTAAAACACGTAGTGTTCCCAATACTGTAATAGAAAAAAAGCAAAAAATTAAAAAAAGTGGCGAGAAGTGGTTTCTTAGTTTTTGGGTTCTGTTTTTTGGGGCGGGCTTAAAAGTTGATCTTTTTTATTTTTTTTTATAATATTTAAAATTTTACTACAAAATCGGTTAGTACTGAGTACCTTTTTTTTAAACATGTCGGAGCGACTTCTAATTCACAAATTAATGGGCTTTCTTGCAACCTATGCTATCGTATAGTCATAGGTTACTTATAAAAATGCCTATATTCAAATAAATATAAATAAAATACTTCATAATTTTTTCCTAAATCCATTTTTACAAGCACTCATTTAACAATTTCAAAATGAGAAAATTTGACGTTTTAAATGAGTATATTCATAAAATATGACTATTAAAATCAGCTTCTTTTCATTTTTTATGATTTTTTTCATTTTTTATGACTATCGAAATCAAAAATTTTGTTTTTCATAAAAAATGAAAGTGATATGACTATCGAAATCAGGGCCAATATGTAGAAGAAAAGCGATAACAACTCTTCCTGAAAATACTTCTAATAAATAATACTTTTTTCCTTTTCAAAAGAATCGGTGTAATATTATTGGCATATAAACACCGCCCCAACACAATATTGAATATTCAAGCTTAGATTGGAATTAGGTACATAGACCATAATAAACAATTTTTAAAGCTTTTAATGAAAAGAATTTTTGCAACTGGTAAAACTTTCACAGAGTACTTACATGTAAAGGAAATAAATAATTATTAAGTTACAGATGTGTAGGTGTGTAATTCATTAGGGTTGTCAAAATTAATATTTAATTACTTAATAAATATTTATTGAAATGATTTTGATCTATGTACATACATACATATGTAAGTACACATGTACCCTAACTATTTAATATTTCTTTTACAAATGTCAATTAATTTAGTTTTAGTTTTATTTTTTTTTTTTTTTGTATCATCCAACAATTTAATTGGAATATAAAAAAAAAAAAAAAAAAACTACATTTAAATCACAAATTTTCTATAAAATTTGAAAATTAATGAAAAAAATACAACTAGAACATTCTAAATTTGTCTCGACAAGTCTAGACAAGGAACGGAAGATACAAAACCAGAATAAAAAAAAATATACCTATATACAATTAAAACCAAAGCTTTTTTTTAACCAACAAAACAACCAGATTATTTAAAAAAAAAAAAAATTTTTTTTTTAAACTAAAAATGCGTGCAAAATTTTTAAAGAATTTCTATTTAGCATAAAATTAGCATTTTTGTTTTATTAATGGAATTGCAAAATAAAATAACAATTGAGTAGGTACCAAAATATTTAAAAACAAAAAAAATAAAAACGTAATTTCCGTTCAATTATTAAAATCTTACGATTAATATTATTTATTTTTATTTATTTTTATTTAAAATATTAAATAAATAATAAGTACATATATTAATTTTAATCTCTTTTTAAGTTGCGAAATAAAAATTATTAATTAAAAATATTACGATGTAAATTTTTTTTTTTTTAATATTTTTAATTATATATTAATTTATTGAATATACATATTTTTTTTTTCTTTATTAGTAAATGAAGGGCTCGACTCAACTAAAATCAATGACATATTTGACGTCATTCATTATTAATTTATAAAATAAATATTAAAATGTTTACATTAAAAATTAATTTTTATTGCATATAATATGTAATCATATATTTATGTATGTATGTATGAATGTATGTTTTTTTTTTTCCATAAAATTAATTGCTTCAGTAATAAGTAACAATCATAATAATATAAAAAAAATATATGTAAGTACATACATATACATATATACATAATTTAGAAGGGTTTATTATTAATATTTACTTATTTATTTACATACTTTTATAATAAAATATATGGGTACATACATATACATATGTACATTCATATGTACATTTATAGAATAGATTATATAAAAATCAAGAGTCCCAAGATTTAATTGAAAGAAAAAACCGAAAAACGAAAAAAACTAGAATAACCCAGCTTTTTTTTTTTTTTTTTTAAATAAAAAACTTTGTCTTTTTTTTTTTTCCTAATATAATAATACAAAAACCCACTTTTAATTAATAGACACAAGCACACAAATTTTTATATTGTACCAGCTTCTTTCATCTCTATCACTTTTATAGGCTACACAAAACAAAAATTAATAAACATTAAACAGAAAAAAAAAATAAAAAAAATAAAAAATTAAATGTATAGAAATAATTTTTTTTTAATACTAGTTTTTTTTTTTTTTTTTATTATTTTATAAATTTCCTAAAATCGCATGTTGCGGAAAGTGAAAGATAAATTCTGAATATATAAAAAAAAAAGAAAGGAAAAAAAAAATAAATTAAGATTAATTTATTTTGTACAATATAATAATATATCTACATATTATCATTATATTGAATTGACTAAATTTGTATGGAAAATTAATAAATAAGTATAAAAAAAACTGAATGTAAACCAACGGTTTTTAAAAGCGCACATTTCCAAAAGATAATACAAACTGTTTAGAATTTGTGATTTGCACCAAAATTTTGCAAATTTCATATAAAAAAAAAATGTGAAAATAGAATTTTTTTTTTTTTGCAATTTTGAGGGACACGTAAAAATATATTACTGAAGCTTTAATTTTTATCTCTTAAAGAAGAAAAATTTGTACAGGTGCGTAAGTTACAGGTGTCTAAAAAAAGTGAATTTTAGATATTTTAGCCCGAATTGAGCTCTTAAACAGGGCTCTTAAACAAAAAAATTTTCTAATAAACCTTTAAATAAATTCTAAAAGTTCTTTTTTGTCTCAAAATTTTAAGTTCGTATCTGAAAACGTGACGTTATGAAGGTAGAAAAATCATGCAAACATTTAGGTTTCATGTAACGGTAAATTTAAATATTAAATTTAAAAAAAAAATGTATAATTTTGATATTGATTTGCTAAGGTAAAAATTCTGACGAATGACGTTTTCACATTGAAAAAATGTTAAGTATAACATGAGATATACGCATTTAAAAATAGGGCTTTAAATAAATTCTAAAAGTTCTTTTTTGTCTCAAAATTTTAAGTTCGTATCTGAAAACGTGACGTTATGAAGGTAGAAAAATCATGCAAACATTTAGGTTTCATATAACGGTAAATTTAAATATTAAATTTAAAAAAAAAATGTATAATTTTGATATTGATTTGCTAAGGTAAAAATTCTGACGAATGACGTTTTCACATTGAAAAACTGTTAAGTATAACATGAGATATACGCATTTAAAAATAGGGCTTTTTCAAAGTTGGAGGAGCTGCAGCTCCGTAATAGATGAGACTACATGAAAAAGTTGTTCTACAACATTAAGTTTTTTATGAGATCTATGTTGAAATTTTTTTTCTCTATCTTTAACGGCGGTGTAGAAGTTTTGTAAACAGACGGACAGACAAACAGACAGACAGACAAACAGACAGACGGACTGACAGACAGACGGACTGACAGACAGAGACATTGAAACTAATAGACACATTTTTTCAAATTTTTTTTGGAAATGTGCTTAAAAAAGAGTTTTAAAGGAAATGATTGAATATCAATGAATTTTTTAATACTTTCAAAAAAATTTTTTTAGTGTTTTTTTTTTCTCTTCTTTTCTCTTTTTTTTTTTTATATAAATAAATAATAAAAGAAATTCAATTTGATTATAATAAATAAATAATCATATACAACTAAGTATGTATGTATATGTCAAAATATATTAAGTCATAAGTGTAGAATATTTTAAGATAATATATAAATGCGTATTGTTTTGTTTTGTTAACGATAAAATAATGTAATAGAGAAATGAGCATATGTTTCATGATTAAAAGTTTCTTTCTCATTTTTAATTTTTTTTTTTTTTATATTAATATTACAAACCCCATAGGATATTTCAATATTACAAAACCATCGGCTACTAAGGCCATTATAGGTCGAATACTATTGTAAAATTACATACTAATATTATTTATTTTGTTTATATTATATATTATATACCTATATACACTATATTTGGTAGCAACGGGATTTATTTTAAATTAATAAAACTTGCTACCTGTGCAGGATTTGAACCCGCACTGCCTCCGTTAATAAGCCACGTGCTTGACCACTAGGCCACCGATGCCCCTATCTTTCAGTTATTCGATTCATATTTTTCTTGACATATTATTTTAGGCAATTCTTTTAGGTTTCAACTTTCGGTTGATGATGAAAACTGATATATCTGCTGGTTTTATATATTTTTTCTAGTGTGCCAAGAAAATGAAAAGTATTTTATATTTATGCTTTAATGAATCGAATTATGTTTTTGATCTTTAAAATAACAATTTTAATACTTATGTTGTAAACATATTCGATTTTTTCTTAGAAAAATAAATATTATACTTTTGCTTCACATTTATTATTTATTCTATATTCATAGCTTTAAATTTTCTAATCTTCTAAATAATCTTATAGGGTTAATATTTAAATTTTGTAAATTTATATAATTTATATATTTTAGTTCATAGATATATCTTTATAGTTTAGTATGTACTTATATATTATATTCTTTAAAATATATATTTATATAATATATCCTTTAGTATCTATATAGAATAATATACGATTTTCTATGTTTATTTTCAAAAAAATGATCTCATTTAAAAAGTTACAGATTGATATGTACGTACAATATATGTACTTATATATAAATTAAATTTTAATTCCATTTTATTACCTTTATTTACTTCATAAATTACTTATAGATAAAGTTAGTATTATCTTATAATCGAACTATTTTGTAATTACTAATTACTAATATATGTATTGATTTATAATCGAACGATTTTAAATTGTAGATAGGTAATTTAGAAAATTTTCTTTTATACCTATATTATTATTTACCTATTATATCAAACACATGTTAAATATTATCTAATACTTAAAAGGTTCATTGATAGAAAATAAAATATTTTATTTATATAAATGCATGATGTTTCTATATACATACATATGTATACATATATCTATATGTATATATACACACCTATTATATTTATATAATGTTTTTTATAGGTTTTTAAATTGGTCATAATAACAATAACATAAATATTGATAACATCTTTTATATTTTGCAATAATTAATTTTTTGTACCTATCTTATCTTAAGAAAATTATTATTTTGCAAGCATAACATTTTAATTTTCTTTTGATATGATACGTTATGCAGTATTATTGGTATGTAAACATTTCGTATATAAATATATATGCATATATAGATCTATATATAAATATTATATTTATTTTAAAATTTAGTAAGGTTTTTTTTTGTATACAAAATTATAACTAGCTGTGTTGACACTTAAATACATTTCTTACGATTTGTCAAATAAAAAAATATACAAATCAATAATTAAGTCATATATAATTATAATTAAGTCATAATTAAGTCATAATTATATAATTAATTCATAAAAAACGAATTGCCTCATACAAATCAGAAGAATTTCTCAAACTTTTATAATAAATAGGTACATATAGGGATAGGGGCTTATGATTGAAAACGCACGGAACACGCGTCGCTCGAAAAAGATTATTCACCTTCACTCTACGTTGGTATGATTGAAAACGCGTGATTAAATTTTAATTCGAAATTGAATGACGTTTGTCAAAAACAATTTTTAGTATAATATAAACGTCAAGTAGGTATAAAGTAAGTAAACAAAAATGATTTTTTTATAAAATTTAAAATTTTAGAAACTTCTAGAATTAAAAAAAACTAATTATAAAAATAATTATAAGTTTTAATAAAAAATTTGTAAGGTAAAAAATGTATAATAAACATGTTTTTTCATTTGCAATTGGAATAATTTTTTCCAAAAATAAGTTTAATTTAAAGTGTTAGAAGTAAATTTTGCTATTAAATTATTTTATTTTACCTTTCGTACCAATTCAGCGTATTTGTCCTGTTTTGTTATTTTTCTCGTAAAAAGGTTAAAAATTAGAAAAGTTAAATTAAAAAAATTAAATTATTCATTTTGTTTACTTAAAAGATTTAAAATAAATGAAAAACTTACATAAATGTTTTTTTAATTTTTTTAAAACTTGAACATATCCACGCGTTTAATCATACAAATAAATTAAGTTCGAAAAAAACGTTTTCCTTGCGTTTTCAATCATACGATAATAGTTAATTTGACATTTCGGTAGTATTTATACATATACATATTAATTTATAGTTTCAAAATGTGTATTTGTAATTTTAATGTCCGTTGGAGATATTAACGCTTTTTAAAACTACATATTTTCATTATCTAATGTTAATTCGTTACATGAGTACATGTCATATAGCGACTAGCGAACCCCAATTGCTATCTTGTTTTTCAAAAATTCTCTAATCCACCATCGTCAGTTTCTTCTCTTTTTTTTTTTTTTTTATTTTATTTTAAATTATTATCGAAGAACTTGAAAATAGAAGATCTTTTTCATTACAACTCATTTATGTATATTGTAAGTTTATATTGACAAAATGTTAACAGAAGTAAATTATTTTTGTAAAAATTGATAAGTATAACGCTTTTTTTACATATTTTGATACAATAAATCGCGATACAAGTACCGATACTTGTATTATAATAGTGTAAAACTGTAAACCAAGCTTTTATAAATTCAATATCTCTACATAATATATACCTATATATAGTTTATATATAAAAATGCAGACTGGAGTTTTAAAATAATCTTTACACTACATATGTACATATATTTTTAACTGTATATATAAAAATGTCATAAAAAAAACAACAACGGTAAATAAACAAAAAGAAATATTGTCACTTATCAGTTTTTCGTAGCAGTCTCAGTATTCTGATATCTAAACAAACATTTTAAATAATAAACTAATATTATCTTAAAATCTAAAATTAAACAAGTACTAGGTGCATTTCTTTTATTTTTATTTTTTATACCTACCTATTAATGTATTTTTACCGATTACTTTTCATTTAATTATCTAATAGTATATAAGTACAATTTCCTTTTAAGTATAAATATAACTAATTTTTTCTTGTAACTTTTTTAAATGCGATAACAGGCATTAAAAAACTAAATGTATTGATTATTTGTTAAATTTTCATAATTTGTTGTTTTTGTTTTTTTTTTTTTTTCAATTATTGATTACATTTTTTTTTTTATTTACTTATATTTATTTACTTTTCTAAATAGATTTTTTTGTTTTGAATTTTTATTCACATATCTTGTTTTTAATGGAAAGAGAATTGTGCGATTTTTATTCTTTCTTTTAATTTTATTTACTTTTAATTTTTTATTTTTTTATGCAAAAATTTTTAAAATTCTTGTTTTTCATTGACATAATATAATCTTCATTATTGAAGTTAAAAAATAAAATAATATTTAACTAATAATAGTTTAAACACTTTAAACAATTTTATTATGTAATTGTACTTATTTGATTTAAAAAAAAAATATTAGATACCTATTTAAAAACTTTTATATATACTTAAATACCTACAAAGATTTTTAAATTTACGGAAATCTCAAACAGAACTTAGTTTTTTGACTTACTGATTTTTAATTGATTTAATTTTGAAATGATTGATTTTTAACATTATTGTTTATTGTAAACATTTTATAAGTTGACATATTCGTTTAGGTTGACAAATTTTCTCTTCAATTCGCTATTTAATGATAAAAGCTAATTCAACTTATTAGATAAAACTTATTTTTATTATGCTTGTGAGGAAAATTATCGTTTCATTTAAGAATTAAACAAAAAAAAAAAAATTTTTTTTTTTAAATAATAATTTTAATTCTTTCATATATTCCAATAATATATATGTACATCTATGTATGTATTTATTTGACTGGCCCACATGCCATTATAACAACCGGCCGGTATATTTATACTTACATATAACTAACTATTCATTAATAAAAATAAATAAAAAAAAAAATAAAAATCGGAAAAAAAATAAATGATTAATTTAATTTGAATCATCATATTTAAGCATTTACCTATACATTTTAATATTTGAAATTTTTGTATATGGCAATTAAAATATTTGGACTTTGGTTAAATTCTTAATAATTTTAATTCAAATAAAATTTTTTTTTTTTTTTTTTTTTTTGATATGCTCCAATTTATAATTTTAATTATTTTACAGATATTAACAATATACTAATTTTTTTTATTTATATTTATTTTGATTCAAAAATAAAAATTACCTATTGAACATAAGTACTGAAAATACCATCTATATTTAGTACATAGTGAACTTTAACCACTTTATATTGATTGATAATAATAAATTATGATAAAAGTATTTTTTTTTTTTTAAAGTAGATAATTCCATTATTATTCATTAAACAAATTTTGATATTTAGCTTTTAGTACTATATAGATACTAGATAGTACTTTAGAATTTTTTTATTATAATGTACATTGATTTTTTAATTTGAATATTTTTGTATATACCCACAGTTTTTATATGTACTAGAAAATCCCCTGTGCAATTGCACAAATTCTATAGATTCAAAAACATTTACGTTATCATACTGACTCCCTTAATAAACTACCTAAAAATTTCATTTTTACATCAGCACCATTAAAAAAAAAGTTGAAATCACTTACTTACTTGTAATAGAAAAAAAACATAAAACAAATCTAAACACATAAAATTAAAAATGTTAGGTACAGTTTATTAATTTTTTCTCGCCGTTTTTTCGTGGCGATAATTTTTGACAGTTTTTTAATTATTGAGAAAAAATGGTCCAAGCTAAAAACGCATTCAGGGTAAAAGTTCGTGCCGATATCTCAAAAATTGTTTGAAACACATGTATAAAGTGCACAATAAAAACCGGCGAAAAATCAACCAACACCAACCGCTACGACATTTATTTTTTGTTACATTTAAAACACTCCCAATAATCGAAATAATTTTAATATTTGTTAAAATCTTACTATCTATTTTTCTTTAGTTTTAAAAAAAAAAATTTTATGTCGATGAAAAACAGTTGTTTTCGCCGCGAAATTACTTCAATTACCAAAACTACTTTCAAGTCTTTTGCGTTTATTTTTTTTTTGCTTGAAAAAAATTTGCTGAATTTATTTTATTTAAATGTACTTTGGAAGAGGTCTTTGGTATATTTAATAAAAGATTCATGTCTCTGATAATGTAATTTCATAAATTTTCGGGGTCTTTTTTTTTTTGTGACGGTCGTTTTCGGCAGCTTTTTAATTTAATGGTCTAATAATAAATTAGTACAAAATTATGAATCTACTGTGAGAGAAGGCTTCTAAAATGATATTTTCTATGTTATTTTTTCTTTTTTTTTTAAGAAAAATATCCATTTCTATAATATTTAGTAAGTTTCTGATTTCTGTTATGAAATATAATTAGCTAAGTCTGCCGAATTTTATATTAATAAAAAAAATTCGAATATTTTATGTTATGCCAGTTCTACCGAAAATTTAGCTTAAAAATCTAAATTTCAACCTAAATAAGCAAAACTATTTTAAAGTATGTTGCGAAGCTTTTACCAGCTTTTATAATAGTGAAAACAAAATCAAGAATTAAATCGGCCTATTATTTTTTTCTTATAAATATAAGGCTTACTATAAACTTTGCTCTTTTCACTTTCAGGTCTTTTCATTTTATTAAGAGTATTTTTATTTTTTTCAAAACAAAGAGTCATTTGAAAACTTCCAACAGAAGAATAATAATTTATTTTTAATTTACCGCTGCGACCAGTTCATAATGGATGTGGCGGTCAAATTTAAAAATTAAAAATTTGCTTTAAATTTTGTGTCGAAAGTACTTTTTAAAAAGTAAACATTTGTGTCTCTGATAAGACTTTTAGTCGAAGATTTATGTCTCTGATAATAAAATTTTAAATTATTAAATAAATATATAGAAATATCATCATTGCCAGTTTAGTTTACATTCAGTGTGAGTGGTTTATTATAGAAATAAAATATTTTTTTTTACATGTTGGCAAGGTCTTATCATTATATTGTGTATATTATCAGAAATTCAATCATTAATTTCAGGTATTATATTATCTGATCTGATTAATAAATCTTATTTTTTTCCATGGCTAACAATATTATTAATGGTCTAATAATAAATTAGTACAAAATTATGAATCTTTTGTGATAGAAGGCTTCTAAAATGATATTTTCTATGTTATTTTTTTCTTTTTTTTTTAAGAAAAATATCTGTTTCTATAATATTTAGTAAGTTTCTGACTTTTGTTATGAAATATAATTATTTAAGTCAGTCGAATTTTACATTAATAAAAAAATTTCGAATATTTTATGTTATACCAGTTCTACCGAAAATTTAGCTTAAAAATCTAAATTTCAACCTAAATAAACAAAACTATTTTAAAGTATGTTACGAAGCTTTTACCAGCTTTTATACTAATGAAAACAAAATCAAGAATAAAATCGGCCTATTATTTTTTTCTTATAAATATGAGGTTTACTATAAACTTTGCTCACTCTCACTTTTTCACTTTCAGGCGTTTTAATTTTATTAAGAGTACCTATTTTATTTTTTTCCAAAACAAAGATTGAAAATGCTAACAGAAGATTAATAATTTATTTTTAATTTACCGCAGCGACCAGTTCATAATGGACGTAGCGGTCAAATTTAAAAATTAAAAATTTGCTGAATTTATTTTGATTGAAAATGTGTTTTTAAGTATGTACTTTTCCTTTTTTGACTGTACTCACTTTTAATGAAGGGTTTGTGTCTCTGATAATACTTCTAGCGGAAAATTTGGTCACTAATAATATTTACTAAATTTATTTATATATTTAATGAACGGTTTGTGTCTCTTGATAATACTTTGAGTCAAAAATTTGTGTCTCTGGTAATAAAATTTTAAATTATTAAATAAATACACAAAAATATCATCATTGCCAGTTTAGTTTACATTCAGTGTGAATGTTTTATTATAGATATAACATATATTTTTTTACATGTTGGCAAGGTCTCGCCAACATCTTGTGTATTATATTATAGATTATACAAATTTAATTGAATTAATATGCTAATTTTTTAAATGAAAGCTTAATACGTATAGGATCATTTTTACTTTAACTGAAGACTTTTTTACTTTAAGTAAACGAAGACGTTTTTACTTTAAGTGAATTTTTTTTTTACTTTAAGTAAAGACATTTTCATTTTAAAAGAAGATTATTTACTTTAGTAAATTATGTTATATAAATATTCAATATAAGATATATTTAATTTATGTAACTTATATATATTTTTAACTAGGTATCTAATAATGTAATAATACAAATATATACTTATATATAAATATATATTTTTATTAACTAAGTATATACAATTTTTTCCTCTAATTTTTAGTAAAGTATATCTATAGTGTGAAATTTCACTGGGTTGAGTGTATGTACATAAATCTTAAATCTCCAAAGTATTTTTTATAATTATTATAAAACTCTTTTAAAAGGTTCTTAGGTTCTTTATAAATTTTAATCCATTTGTTCCAATTCATTTTTTTTTTTTTTTTTTATCTTTTATTTATTTATTTTAATTTTAATGGTCTTTTTTTCTCAGTGTATGTATTATTAAATTCAGAACATTAAAAATAAAGATAAAAAAATTTTTTTTTATTTTATTTATAAACAATAAATTTGTAATTCTGTTCTTTTCTTTTTTAAAAGTTTTTTTTTTTTTTTTTTTTTTTTGAATTTTTACTATTTTTATTGATTTACTCAACCACAAAAAAAAAAAAAAAAAACAAAAGATTAAAAAAGAAAATAATGAGACATTTATGTTAAACAAAATTATAATATTTTATAATTATGTATTTAATTTCGTACTTTTAAAAACAAAAAAAAAACCAGATAAAAGGAAAATCAAAACTAAGTTTAAAATATATAACTTAATATGTATTAAGTATTAGTAGTAAATTATTTATATAATTGAAAGCCAAACAGTAATAAATTTAAATAGGTACACCTCATGCATATATATGTAATACCAGAGACTAAAATGAAGTTTCTGGTAAGATAATACTTTAATAAAGGTGCAACCAAATTATAAAAAAATTTGTTAAAAGCTGCAGTTGTGGTTGTATATATATATATATGTTTTTTTGTAATCTTAGAATGTTCGGATTCTGTTTGGTAATAGATTTAATGAATTATGTATACATAATTTCTCTATATACATATAATACTTAAGTATATGAAAAAAATGTTCACGTTGTAATATGTATACATTTGATTACCCGCCTATTAACTTAAATAAAATCTTGGTTGGAAAAAAAAAAAAATTCTTTATAGGGATAAACATTATTTGAAAGGAAAGCATATTATTACATTTATGTAATTTTAATTATTTAAATGAAATTTATGTAAAATTTATTATTTTTTTTTTATATATAAATTTAATGAAAAAAAGAAACACATCTGTTGACAAAATAATAATAATAATAATAATAATAATAATAATTACTTATTTACAATAAATTTATACTTCTTTGTTTTTTTTTTTTTATATTTTAAATATACATATATATACATATATTTAAAAATATATATTAATTTATTAGTTAATAAATGTTTTATATAAAACAATATTTTCATATTATATACATATAAATACAATTTAAATAAAAATTTTACTTTATTATTGAAAAAAAAAATAAAAAAAATAAAGAACAATTTCTTTTATATAGAAAAAAAAATATATTTTTAAAATACATATTTGTAAATTTCGTTTTTATTATGAAAATTTAAAAGACGAAAACGAAAAAAAAAAAACTTAAAAACAAATATCGTATTTTATTGTAAATTTGCACAAAATAATAGTACATACCTAGGTACTATTATTTAATTTTTTTTAGTAATTTATTATACATATATGTATATAAAATTATATACATTCTATATATATATTATTTATATATAAAGGTATATAATAAAGTTATACAGATATATCTTGTTATATATGTATTAATATTTTTAATGTCTATTAAGTAATCTACGGTTAAATTGTTTTTGATTGCATATTTTAACGTCATCTTCAAAGAATAGAAGAAAAAAAACGTCGCTGCCGTCGTCGTCGTCGTTGTTTTTTTTTTTTTTTTTCTATTAAGTTATTTTAGAAACATGTATATATGAATAGTAACAATACAAATACTAAATAAAAAAAGAAACAAAATTATTATAAACATTTTAAAAGAACAAAAAGTAAAAAAAATTTTCATTTACGTAACAATTTTTTTTTTATTATTTACATTCCATATAATTAGTAAAAATCGCACAAATGTTCAAAAACCTAACCTCAAAAAAAAAAAAAAAAAAATCTATTTATTTTGTCTCTACTTATATTAATGTATAATGTAAAAATTATATATAAATATGGATTTGTGTAGATATAATAAATATAATAGTACCTACCTATTATATATTATATTCAATAATATAAAATATAAGTAAGTACATATACATAATTAATATGTACTTAAAAAGAGCATTAATTTCAATAAAAAAAAATAAGATTTCATGTAAAAAAAAAAAAAAACGAGAGAAATAATAAAATGAAAAAAACATTTTGTTTGTAGTATTTTATATCTCGAAATTGAATAACAAAACTGAACTAAAATAATTTGCGTCTAAATTGTAACATTATTTTTTTTTTTTTTTTTTTTTATAAGTACATAATCGGCTATACATGTACAATATACGTACGTACATTGTTGTAGGTATATGTTTTTTTTATTTTTAATTTTTGATGCACTTATGGGTTAATATAAATTCTTTAATATTTTTTTTTTTTTCATATATTTACCTATATAGAAAGAGATAGAGAGTTGTTGAACTCATGGTAAATGAATAAGAAAAAAAAAAAATATATAAAAATAAATAGGAACAAAAACAATATTTTTATTTGCATAGTGATTATATAGAACATGTGATTATTTAATTTACAATTAAATGCAATAAAATTGTTGAATTATTTATTTGTTAATTTTTTTTTTTCCTTTTATTTTTTCACATTTTATTATTTAACTGTATATGTATAGATACATACATATGTAAATACATACATACAATATGAATATCTTGTACTATTTTAACTTTTTTTATTTTTTTTAAAGGAAAATTGATAAGAAAAAAAACAAAAAAAATTCGGAATGCTAATGAAAATCTTTGAAATCAGTTAATATCCAAGAAAAAATTAATCAATATTTAAGTTAAATTTTCGAAAGTATCAAAATATTAAACAATTAATATCTTCACAATCGAAACTTTATATTTAATTCATATGAAATAAATACATACGGTAATATGCTGTGAAATAAAAGGGTTAAATTTTACAAATTAGTAAATGATAGCTAATATGTTTTATCAATTAAAAATGTTTATATCAGAAAAATATTCCATTAAATAATAAGATTCCTGCAAATATGTACTCGCCATTAAACTTTAAAATAAAATTTTATATTAATTTATAGTGAATTTATTCGGTTTCAAAAAATTTGTTACTTAACAGTTATAAAGTGTCACCTTTTCATCCCTGTTTGTTCACTTTTTTTTTTTAAATTGAAAATTTGAAATTTTTCTATTTAGCCTTCATTTTTGATTCATATTTTTTGACATTTCTTGTATACTTACATGTTTTTTGACATTTTGAGATGGTTATTATTAAATACGGTGACACATAAAACACTTGAAAACTTTTCTAAAGTTCTGAACCTATTCTGTTTAAAAGTAAAATTTTTATTATTGTCATCATTCACAAAAACTAAAAGATAATCAAAATTTTAAAAAATAAAAAATAATTTTCAAATTAATATAAATAAACGTTTCTTCAAAAAAGTGAATTTCTCTAATTTTTTCATTTTATTTTTGAAACCCTTCAAAAAAGTTAGACTCCTGTCATTTTAAAAAAGTGTAGGAGAAAAGCGATTAAAAAAAGTGATAGAATTGACATAACATAACATTATGTATGTCAATTGACATTGACATAATAACCACTATTTTTATACATTTATTTATTTCAGATTACAAATTTGTTATAATTTTAAAACTTTTCTATAATATGTTTTCTATTAGTATTCTGATATTTGATACCGTCATATTATACGTATTACGTATATACACTAAATCATTTATTTGCTAAAAAAAAAAAAACATATTAATAAATTTAAAAATGAATGAATATTAAGTAAATAGAAAATAGATATAATTTTAATAGATTTATTGTTTATTTATAACTATAAAAATGTAAAATTATACCTAGAAATATTTTAATATTTTTTATTTACTATTTATCATTTAATTTTATTTTCCATTTTCTAACATGTATTTCAAATAAATTATATTTTTTCAAATATAAAAAAATTATATAAATAGAAGAAAAAAAAGAGAAAAATTAGTTACTTAAATGATCACATGCGAATAAAAAAATTGTTATGCTTGAGGGGAAATTTTCTATTGTTGCCGATTTTTTTTTTTTATTTTTTCCTTTAATTTCTTTCAATTACAATTTTTAATCAACATTAATTATAGTTGTGTTCTTTTAAACACTAAATAAAATCTACCCATACAAAAAAAAAAAACAACAATTTGGTAATTTTTAAATTATGAAAAATATTTCTATTTATTATAACTATACTTACTTTTGTTCTTTTTTATATGTTTATAATATTGTCACCTAAAATAACTAATAAAATGAAAAAAAAAAAAAAAAATACAAAACCTTTATTAAAAAATGATTAACTTCTTTAATCATAGTATAATTTGTAAAATAAGTATTTGATGATACCCCTTAAATCTATATTAGGATAGTTATTAAAAATAATAAAAATTACAAAAATTAAATAATTTTTTTTTTTTTTTTATTATTACACCCTACAAAACAAATTTAATTTCCTGTATTTTGAAAATTATTTTTGTGGAATATATAAATAAATATTTATATATATATATGTACTTTTATTTATTGTTTTAAATGGAAAAAAAAACGCGCCATAAATTAACGTTAATAAAAATTACAGTCAACTTGAAAACGAAAATGAAATTTATTCATATGAACAATTTGAAGCCAAAAATAAAGATCAAAGAAAGAAAATATTGTGCAATAATAATAATATTAATAATATAAATAAGAGTGATGAAATAAATAATAAAATTAAAAATAACAATAATAATGAGAATCAAAATCAGAAAAATATAAGTGAAAATAAATTAATTAAAATACAAATAACAAATAATATTGAAATTCCTCCAATTACAACTGAAAAAACAACAACAACAGCAATATTTAATAAAAAAATTAATGATCAAAATTTGGTTAATAATTTAATAAATCAAAATCATCAAATACGTGAAAATTCTCTTTCACCATTACGTCAAACATTAAAGAATTTCACTATAACAAAACAACAACAACAACAGCAACAACAACAACAAAAAGATTTGACAGTACCAAAATTAACATCATTAAAATCATGTGATATTAAATCATGTGACAATGATATTGTTATTAATAATAATTTATATTTAACAGATCTTAAATCGAAAAATATTGAAGATAATAATATTATAAATAACTGTAACAATAATAGTAACAGTAACAGCATTACTAATAATAAAGTTACAAATAATAAAATAATATCAGTTGTTGATGGTGGAGGAGTACGTTCTCATAAACAAGAACAAGAACAAGAACAACAACAACCACAACAACAAAATCAACATCAATATCAAAGAATTAAAACATTTACAAATAATATACCATCAAGAATTATTGAAGATAATAAAAAACCAAAATCTGTTACAGCTTCGGTATTCACTCAAGTTAAACCAAATGAACGTAATGCAATATTATTAAATACAAATGCACAATTTAATGTTGCATCACGTGCTCAATCTGTAACAGCATCAATTTTTAAACCAATATCACAAGTAACAAATTTATTATTAACTACAAGACAAAATAATAACGGTTTTAATATTAATAACGGTAATATAAATAATCGTAATAATAATATTAGTGTTGATAAAAATAAAATTAATAATAATAATATTGTAAGTGGAATACAACAAAATATTATTATTCCAAAAGTTCAAATTCAATCATCAACTACATTATCATCATCGCCATCATTAACAAATCCATCGTCTATTGTTGAAAAACAATCACGTTCAGAAGATATGAACAAAGGATATATATCATTTACAGAAGACGCTGATTTAACAAGTAAGTAAATTTTTTTATTTTTATTTATTTTTTTTAAATATATCTAATATCAAAATTAATTAATTTTAATTAATAATAATTTTTTTTTTTTTTTTGTAACTATATCATAAAATAGTTTTGGATATTATAAATAGCATATAATATAAAGATAATATATATTAGATATCTATAATTACAAAAAAAAAAAAGACATTCCTATATATTTAACGGTTTAATGAATTGAAAATAATTTAATTGATTAAAATCATCAAATAGGTACACTGTACACTACTGTAGAAGGTAAAAATAAAAATTTAATTACAGTTATTCATTTCAGGACATTATGCTCTAGTAAATTATAAAACATTATGATAGATTATATGTAGGTGGAATAAAGATGTATTAACTTGTTTCAGAGGCCTCCGTAGCCTAATGGGTAAGAGCGTATAAAATACGCTGAAAACATCGAGGGAGTGTGGGTTTGAATCCCACACACGTTGTAAGGATAATTTCCCCTTACGACATTTACAACCACTCGTCTGAAAAGGAAAGGTTCTGTAATTGTCCTTCTCACATTTCTGTAGCAGGAGAATGACCTAAAAAAAAAAAACTTGTTTCAACTTAATAATTTTTCTTTTTAAAATTTCTTTGAAAATTTTTCTAATCGGTATGTCAGAAAATAAAATTTTATATTGTTTAACCCATATTAAGACTGCAGTTATAGCTATGATTGGAATGCATCATTAAAAGTTTTATTTTTATTTTTATTTTTTTTTGCACCGTACAAATATAAAATTTAACAAAAAGATTAATTTAATGGTTAAATATTTTCTATATAATAAATTTGGGCTATAAATTTTTAAATATTAATTTTAATATTTCTTTAAAAATGAATTTTATCATTTTCCCCATTTTTCGAATTGGTAATTATTTTTCTGAACAGCTGATCAGTAACTTTGCATATGAAATAAAAATTTTTCAATAATATAAGTATATTTCATTTCTTCTCATTTCTGCCTGTTATTGAAAAAAATTATCATTCAATCTAACCACAAAATTAACTTTTATTTTGAAATCTCATTTTACTGAAATATTTTTCTGACTGCTATAATCGCCCTTACGTTAAAAAATGTAAGTTTTCAATGAAACGAATTTCAATGACATAGCATTGCAATCTAAATGCTCGAAAACATCATGAAACACTTCACAAAAATTTAAGTTTAAAAAAAAAAAAAAATAAAAATTGAATTGATAATTTTAATATTATATTACTAGAATTATATTCAGTATAAAATGGATTAAGTATTTATTTAATTATACAAAATTACGTGATATTTTTTTATTGTGTTATTTATAATTTTTTTTCAAAAAAAACCGGTTTTTAAATAAATAGTAAATTTTTTCCATACATTCCAATTCAATATGTAATTACGTATAAGCAAATTTAAATAAGTATATACGTGTAAAGAAGCAATCTTTATTTTATTTGTAATTGATAAAATTATCCATAAATTCCTATTAATTCTATTTATTCTTTATTATACAAAATGTTCCTAATAAATTATTTAAAATATATTTTATTTTCCATAAGAAATTTTTTTCATTATCAAATTCATCAAAAAATGGGGTAGAATGCAGTAGAGTAAACTATGTCAACTCTGGGATACTCGTATGAACATAATATATGCTGTTTCCATGAATCTTGATAATCATTTACAAAATTTCAGATGTTTTAGTACTAACGTTCAGTACAGAGATATATTTATGTAAATTTTAGACTTGTATAACAGCAGTTCGAGTACCTGTTGCCCCGAATCAACCATATATTTTATACAATTTTTTGCATTAAACTTGATCATCTTTTACAAGTTTTCGAATTCCCAGCTTAATTAAGTTCCAAGATATGCAAGCAACCGGAATTTGCTGCTTCAGGAGAATCAAATTTTAAGTTGACATGCAACTTGACATCTTTTCACAAAATTTCAGATACCTAGTTCTAATAGTCCTTGTAACTCGCCGGCTTAAATTGTTGGATTTAAATAGCGAAACTAACAATTTTACGAAAATGATGTGGTAAAAATTTTAGAATCCTAGTTCCTTCATTTTTTTGAATTATCGTGCGGATGAACGGACTGTACATGGCTTATTCAACTCAGAATTCGATTCTGATCCGATCGATACATTTCTAGCTCGACTACTTTAAGATGACATAAACATGATGGGAGATTTATTATACCTTTAAACATATACATTCATTCAGATATAAAAAAATATTAGATTTAAAGCTATTTTAAATACTTAAAATTACATACGTACATATAAGCTATTTCGAATAAATTTCAATTAAAATAATTATTTCTTACCATTAAATAATATATTGTCTTGTACATATACGAATGCAATACAGTAATACAGTGATTCAATCCTCTACAGTAATTTTATGTTATCTAAAAAAACGGTAGGCTTTTGTCATATCAAAATTTTGATAACATATATACAAATTAGAGCTGAAAATTTTAAAAGAACTAAATAATGTGAAAATAAAATTAAAAAATCATCCCATATTTTAAATTTTGACACCCATATCACCTGCTTTCATTTTGATTTTCGAAAACTGAACACCCTGTTTTAAAATTCATTTAACAATGTGAGAATGTTTTAGTCATAAACTATATGGAAAAAATTCTTTAAAAATTTATACTCGTACAAAGTTATATACATACATACCTACATATTAGGTTTTTGTTTTTTCGAAATACATATTATATTATAATTATGTATATCTATATTTAAATATTTCTCTAACCTTGACATTAAATGAAAAAAAAAAAAAAATGTAATTAAAAAATACATTTTTCGTTATTAATGCACTTATTTTTACTTAATTTTAAATGTTCATTGTAAATCTAATTCAAATATTTAAATTTTTACCTTATATGATACAATTTAAATGGTATTTATTAACCTATTTTTAAATATAAATATTTAAATACTTAATGTATTAAATTGCAGTTAAGTAATTTTTAATTAAATATCAAGAAATACATTTTTTTTTTGTTTTTAACTATATATAAATTAATTTATTGTTTTAAAATAGAAATGGAGGACATTATCATTTTTAATCAATAATAAGGTTATCTCAATGTACTATATAATAAAATGAAAGGTCTTCAAAATTAACTTATTTTTATAAAATAGAAAAAAATGTTTATAAATTTTCTTAAATTAAAAAAATTTATTTAGATGCATGTTTTGATTGTTCATTAACACTTTACGGAAATCTTAAACTAAACGTTTTCTATAAAGCGAATTTTTTCTCAAAAATTGTATTTTTATTGTATGGGTTTTAACAATTTAATTATTAGTGATTTCGGGTATATTTAAAATATTTAAAATACATGAATACTGGAATATATATACATACTATATTTATATATGTATCTATATAAAAAAATAATTATGAGGAATTATACAGTCTATTAGAAAATCTGAGTTCCAATATTTTCGTAAAATCTAAATTTCAATGACGGCCGAATTCATTTTTATAAAAATATTCTGTTGTTGAAATGTGTACATAATATGTTCACAAATAAGAAGGAATTGTTTATTTGGTTACTAACTAGAAGAAATTGTTTAGTTGGTTGGTAAATTAAAGTAATAAGTTTTTTCTAGAATATGTGTATTGATTTAGGACAAATGTCAAAAAATGAAACAAAATGAAAAAAAAAGTGTTTGAAAAAAAAATAAGATTTTGAAAAATAAGATGAAAATAATACAACAAAGTCAATATAATTTATTAATTATAAAAAACAATTATGTTTTAAAATTGCTTAACATTTCATTCTGATAGTTTTTTTTTATTGTATCTTAAAACAATTACCTAAACTATAAATATTTAAAAACCAATTTTCCATAATTTTCATAATTATTTCTAAAAAAAATTTTTTTATTGAAATTTTTTTTTTTGAAAATACATAAAGTATATCATAATATAAATTTGTTGTTTATAAGTTTTTACACTTCAATTAATTCTGTTTGCAACTTATGAACGTTCAATGCAACAGCCACACCTCTGCAAAGTAGAATAATATATTATATGCATATGTGTACAGTGTATACAGGGTGAATATCTTTTGGTCTTGAATAATTTAATTTGGTGTATTTCGTGGCCTAAAATGAACAAAACATTGTTCTGTAGGTGATTGGGTCTATTTCCGTCGGTTCTGAAGATAATGGGGACAAAAGTTTTTTTTTTTTTGAGGTTCATTGTAAATGGTTTTTATCTTAAATACAACAGTCGCACCTTTGCAAAGTAAAACAATATATTATATGCATATATGTATACAGGGTGAATATCTTTCGATCTTGAATATTTCAATTTGGTGGCCCAAAATGAACAAAACATTGTTCTGTAGAGGATTGGGTATATTTCCTTCAGTTCTGAAGATAATGGTGACAAAAGTTTTTTTTTTAGTTGCCAATTTAAGTAATTGGTTTTGATCTTAAAAACTGCCAAACTAATTAATAAGTTTGATACAAAGTCAGAAAGCTTTACATTTTTAGTTTTCCAAACAATGTCTTTCTATATTTTAAATACTTTTTGTTCAAACCATGACATAACATTACATAGCATTTTTTTTTGTACGTTTTGGTATTGGTCCTCTAAATACATCCTGTAAATATTCAAGATCCAAAGAGAATCAATCACTCTGTATATAATGTAAATAATTTCTTTTTACATTGCAATAAAAAATAAAGTTTTGAATTTTTTTTTATTTACTAAATTTTTAAATATATTAAAATGGGACAGAGTGTAATTTTTAAATTTAAGTAATTGACACTTTAAACATCACACATAATAAAACAAAAAAAAAAAAACTAAAAATTAGAGCCAGCATAAAAAAAAAAAATCATATACATATGTACACAATAATATATATTTATGTATCTTTATGAAACCCAAATGTACCCTAAAAATTACGCCTTATGGATAGCATTTTCTTTCTTTTTCTTTTTTTTTTTTGTAGTGTTGAAAAGTAGTGGAAAATTTCATTGTTTGATAACAATACATATACATATAACAATAATGCAGTAAATTTACATATAAAAATACATATATATATATATGCATATAATATTATATATTATATTATATTTTATAATTTGTATTAATATTAATTTATGTATATTAAAGAAAATTTTATTTAGTTTTTTTAATAATAGAGTTTAAAATGACAGTTTTTGCGCGATTTTTTTTTATTAATAAATTTTGAAAATGTTTTCTTTTTTACACAACATAATAAAAAAAAAAAAAAAACACAAAAACAAAAACAAAAAGTAAATAAATAAATTGGTTTATTGTTATATGTTTTTATTAATTTATATAATTTTTAAAAATAATCAGAAAAGAAAAAAAAAAATTTATTTTTTTATATGCATAGTTTATAGAGGGCTCAATGAAGTTATCATCATTCAAAAACTTTAAAAACGTCAACGATATGTTATGATTTTTGATTAAAAAAAATTATATGACGTATTAAAATGAACTCAACCCTATTACTATGTTCTTTTTTGCTTTAATAACTAAGAAAATAATTTAGAAAAATAAAACTATTTATAGATTTTTTCTTTTTTTTTTTTTTTTCAATTTCTATCTTCTAAATGTTTACTATTTTTTAACAAAAAAAAAAAAAACAATAAAAATTAAGAAACAAAAAATAAAATTGTTACATTAGCAAATTGCCAATTTTTTTTTTTTTTTTGTTTATAAAAATTTATTTATGGTTTTATTACTTCACGCGGTTTTTATTGACTTAATTGATATTATATAGAATTTTATGTATAAATTGTTATATTAATATACATACATAATATGTATATATATATATATATATATAAAAGTGTATCAACCTATTAGATTTAAATTGATTGAAATTAAATTTTTACTGTTTTTGGTTTTTTTTATATTTATTTTTTTGTTTTAAAAAAAAAAAAAATTAATTAAAATAAAATTATTTAGGAATTAGTTTTATTTGAAATATAATAATTATATTGAATTCTTTTTGCTTTGATTACCATTGAATTTGAAATTAAATATAAATCAAATTACCTACATTTTTGAAATTGTTTTATTTTAGTAGTGCAACTGTACAGTTCGAATCTAAAAAAGATGTTCATATTTATTTACAAATTATTTACAAGTTAACAGTTTTACAGTCAAGTGAACAAAATAAAACACAGATTTTTCACTCCATTAAATGTGAAAAAAAGCTAAAAAATCACATAAGTAAAAATATACTTTTTAATACCTATATTTAAAAAATTATCTTTAATTATTACTTTTTTACCCCTAATTGACTTAAAAATCATTTTATTAATTATTGAAACATTATTAATTTTTGTCCAGTTAATAAAAATGTGTTTATTACAGAGGAGCTGCTTTAAAAATTAAAAATTTTAATATTTATTAAAAAAAAATTAATGAAAAAGTGTTAAAAAAAAATGTTCACTGTTAAAATTAAGATGTTTACTGTATATGTAAAATGTTTATCGTATGTACCGAAGATCAAACTTTGAGAGTGTTTGATATTTTTTGGGCAATATTAGATTCTCAATACAAACCAAATTCTTTTATATAAAGTCTTATCTAAATTAACAGTTACCAATATATTTTTTTAATAAATTGCAGAAAATAAAATAAGTAGCTTACCAACAAATGTTGAAATAAAAATACATGTATGTACGTACTTACATATATGTTATCGATAAATCTAGAAATCTGAAAAATAAATCTGCAAAGGAAAGGCTAGGTAATTTTCTTGTCACATTTATGTGGCAGGGGAATAAACTAAAAACAAAAAAAAAAACTAAGTAGGAAAATTTTTTTTTTGACATATTTGCAAAATGAACTCCATTTTGAAAGTTTGTTTTGACATTTGTAAACATAAATGAGAAAATAAAAAACGGATTTTAATAAAAGCAATTTTATTTTTGTTTTTAACAAAAAAATATTAAAATGTGTATAATTTTTAGGAACTTAGGCATTTGTTTTGCCGGACAGAATTTTTTAATTTTTGAAAAACTAGAAAACAATGTATTATTTTTTTAAATATTATTATGTATGTATGTATGTAGATACCTACATTAAAAATTTTCAAATTTTGTTTTGATTTGTTTAAAGGTTGTTGACTTTAAAAACTCATTTGAAAATCTATCAAAATGGGAAATTTATAAATTTCCTATGATTTGTATATTGAAAAAAATCTGTATCAATGATTTGTATGAAACCTCATCATAATCGGATTAATAAAGAAAATTACACAGTTAAAATATCCCATATAAAACAAGGAATTTTGATTCATACTTTTGTACTCACACTATAAATTTGAAAAAACAATAGGACTGAATAAAATAATATAATTAAATGATATTCTTACGTATGTATGTATATTCATTGTACTCCTCTTTGTCTCGTTACAAATAAAATTTTTTTTTTTTTTTAGTATCATTAGCCAGAACCTTGAATAATTAACGTAAATTTACAAAATTAAATTTAAACTTTTTTATTTATTTAATTTTACAAATATATATAAGAAATTATTTATAAAAAAATGTTTTTTTTTTCCTTTTAATTATTGTACGAGATTTAAATTTATAAATTAATTTTGGTTGTAGGATTATTATATTTTGATAATCTAATAATGTTATATATTATGTATACTTACAAAAAATTTTTTTTAAAACATTAAATTATTTGATAATATTAAAAATTTTTATCAATTTTTAATTTCATATAAAATTATAAAGATCTTAGGCGGTAAACAAAATGACATAGTTTGACATGTGTAAATGTCACTTAGTGACAATATGTTCCGTTTATTGAAACCATATGTTATTGTTCATAATAAGCATATGTTAGATTCGTTAAGTTTCGTTAAATATAGTTTTTCTTATGTTAATTTGATCAGAATGAAATAACTAATTGTATATTTGCATTGTAATAATTAATTGTATATGACATTTCTTTGTTGATAATTTTTCTTATCTTCTATTATAATATCTTTTAAACATTTAAAAATATATTTGTGAATCTGAGACCTATATTTGCATTTTTTTTAACTGGGTCATTTTTTATTTTATTAAAATTTTTCAGTAATTATTTTCGATGTTACTTTTTTCTTTGTTATGTTTCTTATATTTACTTATGTTATTAATGTTACCATTGTTTTGACAAAAATGGCTATACCAATATGACGAAAAATTATGACATTTACATACATATGTATGTTGAACTATGTCATTTTGGTTACCATTTTAACTATAGAGTGATTAAAAAAAAAAATGTTTTCGTACATATTTTAATTTTAAATACAATTTCAAATTTCAATTGTTTGATAGTGTTACAGTTTTTTTTTTTTTTTAGAAACTTTAACTTTCTTTACCATTCTTCACCATAAACTTATTTCTTTTTACTAAAAGCTGCAGTAGTTGTCTTTCAATTGATTGTTCATAACTTTCTTTTATAAAATTCTTTGTCATTTTACCATTTATTTTGCTGTGTCCTCAATCTCTTCTTGGCTCAAGAGATCAAGAGATTTCATTACAAAAATTTTTTCTTGTTTTTCATTTTCAGCTCATCTTAGCTTATGACTTAATAGTGATAAGTGACTTTGAATGGTTTTTAAGACGTGATTATCTTGCAATAATAATAGGTATTGTTTAAAATTGATTATTTATTTTTACATATATAATATACTTATTAATTGCTCTAAATTTTTTTTTTTTTTTGTAATACTTAAGTATATTAATGTTAATTGTTCTGTTCTTGTTACATTAAAAAAAAATACAAGATTCATTTAGAGCTGCTGATTATTTTATTTGTAAGCACCCTATACATATATATACTAATTATTATGCACATTATAATGAAAAGTTGTACAAGATTTTTATTTTTTATTCAAATTTTATCTTTTGTTATAAGTATTTATTTTCGAATTTTAATTTTGTATTTGAATTTTTAAAACTATTTACTTAATAAATTTAATTTAATAATTAATAAATCTATGATATTTCTTAAAATTGAATTTTCAACTCTTTTAGAGTCTTCTGACCTTTCTGCTATTATAAGTAGATTGTGTCTCATTTAGTTCTGATTGTGGACCCAGTTATGAGATTTTATTAAAAACAATATTTTATTTCACAATTAGTATAAAATTTTATTAAAATATTAAATCTTTTTCTGATAACATAATCAAATCACGCCATTTTTTTTTTTGTTTTTATTATTGCAAATGATGATTATTCAAACATCAGTGATATATTCGCTATTCGTAATGTTAAACGAAAAATTTCAAACAATTTTTATAAAACGAATTATTGTTATTGTACAATGTAGAAATTATATAAAAAAAAAAAACAAAATATTGTTTATATTATAAAATATTATACAATAATTTTTTTTCTTTCTATAATTGAAATTTTTTTTTTTTCTATCTTTTTTATTTTTATTTTTTTTTTTCATTTTTATAAAATACTTAAAGTTTTTGTTTTCGTACAGATAGCGATTCAGAAAGAGAAAAAAGAAAAGCGTTTTCTTTTCTTATTTTTTTTTTTTTTTTTTTTTTATTTGTCATTTTATTTTAATTCACATCAATTTTCACGTGTTCGTATATTTATTTTGTTAATTTTTTTTTTTTTTTTATTGTTATTTTTAGAATTTAAAAAAAAAAAAAAAAGAAAAATTTAAAAAGGCAATTTATAGCTAGGTGCCAACAAACATAACGTAAGAGATGAAGCAACAAATAACAATATGGAGGATTGCCAAAACAATTTGCACTTTTTTTTTTATTCTTTATGTACATAATATAATATACTGGTCGTATACGTATGTAATTGTCTAATCGAGGTTTTACTGCGTTAAATGAAATGAATTTTGTTGAAAATATTTCTTATATTGTTTTTTTTTTTTTTATTGTTTTATTTTGTAATTCTTTTTTTATTAAATAAAATTGCAATTTAGTATTTTGAAAGATACTTTAAATACAATAAAACATAATATTATGTTTGTTTTGAATTGTTTTGTTTTTATTTTTAAAAAAAGAAATGAGGGTGCAGTTCTTATTTTCTAATTTCAATGAAATATTTTTTATTTTTTTTTGTTTTTAATATGAATGTATAATTAATTGGTTAGATACATGGATGTATATTTTTATATACCTATTTACTAATATATTAAGTAATTTTTATTTACAATTTTCTTTATATAGGTAGGTACTTATTATATATATAGTCGAAAACGAATAACTGCATAACGGATAAGTGCAAAAACCGCCTAAGTGCAACCTATTTTTAATCTCTGCGCCATTTTTAATAATCTCCAAACAAATTTGTTTGAATAACTGCATAACGTGTATTTGTAATAACTGCACAGAATTTTCAAACCTATAATTAAAGTTTTCATTGCGTTAGGAACGGATAAGTTCAAATCTTCAAGTTATTATTTAAGTACTTTTTTTTTCTAACTTATGAAAGTTCCATCACTATTTAAATGGTTTTGATAAATTTTTTAAGTGTCAAACACTCAAAGAAAAAGTTGAGGTCAATTAAACATTGAATTAACAAAAAAAAAATAGCTATTTACTTATTTTTAAAGCTCACAAGTCACAGTAGGTACATACACGTATGTTTGTATAAATTTTCTACATATTGCAGATACATAAATAATTGCTCGTATAATTGCAAATATCTCATAACTGCACAAGTTTCATTTGTCTGGTTAATGTGCACTTATCCGTTTTCGACTGTAAAAAATTACATAAAAAAAAATTTAACATATTATAACCAATGTGATAGAAATTAAAATAAATAAATAGGTACAAAATAAATAAAATTTTTTTTTTTTGTTATGCTTAATTTTAAATTTACACTTAAGACAGTTAAAAACACTAAATAGAATTTATTTATTTAAATTTAATATGTTATTTTAGATATATCAATTACTTTTGTAGTTTAGTTAGTTTAATATTATTTTTATTTAGGTATTTATTTTTTTTTTGTTCAAATTGTTATTCCAAAGTTATTATAATGCGTATCGATTTAGTGTTAATTAATAAGAATAAAGTGAGAAAATATTGTTTATTTATTTGTTCAAAAAGTTATTGTATTCAATTAAATAAAAGCAAATAATATATAAAGTCATACTTATATTGTATAAAATTATTTAGATAGGTACTAAATATATATAATAATTAATAATATATTGAAATGACAGGTGAAAATTAAATCTTTTTTTTTTATTTGGTACAGGTGAAAATTAAATCTTTTTATTTGGTTCATGTAAAAAATTGAATCTTTTTATTTGGTTGATGAGAAAATTTAATCTTTTTATTTGGTTCATGTAAAAATTTTAAATCTTTTATTTGGGATGGTGTCAGGTATCATAATTCAAAAAAACAATTTCAAAAACAAACTTCTACAAAACAAATTCCATAAGGAAATATTCTAGTTAAACTATATATTCATATAATTAAAAATGTTTCCACAAAATTGAAAATACTATACTTTTGAATCGAAATATAGTTCAGTTAAAATAGAGGCAAACAAAACTTAGTGCGCATCATCCACCACATCAAAATTTAAATAATTAGCGGGGATTTGTGGGTAGCAACCCTTATTATTTTAAGAATTTTGTTGTTACATAAAATGCATGTAAAGAAATATTTATAAGGAATTTTATAGGTATGGTTATAAAATCAGGATTTCAATAATTTGTTTAGCGGAATTTGACGGTGACAACCTTACTACTATTTAAATTCTTTTATGGTGAAGTATGTATGTGAAAAAAATTATTGGGAACGATTTTAGAGTTGGTTGAGAAAATTTGGGTTATACGCTTTTTCTAGTATATTTGTGTATATGTATATGTATATGTGAAATTCTGAATTAGGAGGAAATTGATAGTTGATTACAAAATCAAGATTTCAATAAGTTGTTAAGCGAAGGGAGGTCCACTATTTAAAGTGCTATTCATCAAATTTTAATTTTTCAGGTTTTTTTTTTTTTATTGCATTTTCTTTTTGTTTGAAATTATATAAATGGTACTTTAAAAATGGAATTTTTTAGAAATTTGTCCTGGACGCCTTTTATTTAGTATATAAAATATTATAAGTAAATATAAATAAATTATGTAATATAAATAAACTTCTTAACATCTTAACATGCTTAAAGTATTATTTGTATAGGAATTACTTTTTACGTTTATCATTAATTTTTTTAATTCGCATTATTTTTATCATTTTAACGTAATTTTTTTTTTTTTTTTTTTTGAATAAACGAATAATTAATGATTAACTAAATAAGTACATACATATATAGTATTTCAATATTAGATCGAATTTTATTAAATTGTTATTTTTTGGCTTTCCTTTATTTGTAAATAAAATCTATAAATTATTTTTAAATTTTTGATTTAAAAAACAAAATTAAATTTAAGTTCAAAATTAAAGTAATTTACCATCTTTCGTATATTTATTTATTTTTTTCGGTAGAATCAAATTTCTTCAAAAAAAAAAAAAAAAAAACCACCCAAAAAAAAAAATAAATCTTTAGTATATTATGCATTATATTATATACATATAATACTTTTTTTTAAAAAATAAAGTATATAACTAGCCTGAAAGACTTATCTTATATTAATATACATATGTATATATAATTTTCTAAATTTTATTTTAGAAATTAAACAATTTAAATTTATTCCATTATTAAAAAAAAAAAAAAAAAAAAAAAAAAACAGATCGGAATGTTAATTTATTAACCTAAAAGTTATTTTTAAAACAAATCTCTAGAATTTTTTTTTTTTTTGTGGAACAATATATAATAAGAATGCAACATTTATTTTTTAAAATATGTATATAAATATTTTATCAAAAAAAAAAAAAAAAAAAAAATTTCTCTTTGAATTATCTATTTTCTATTTCAATAAATATTATAAAAATAAAATAGTTATATAAATTACGTGTGCATTTCATAATGTGAGATCATATCCAAATTTAAAAAAAAAAAAAAAAAAAAAAGAAATCTTAATAATTTATCATTATAAATTGTTTTGTTGTTTTTTTGTCAGAAATATAATCAAAATATAATGTTGTTGTTTTTTTATTTTTATATCTTCAAATCCAATTTAGAATGCTTTGTTCTTTATCACAAATTCGTCAAAAGTAATTTTAGGGTTCAGTTTTATATTATCGTTATTTTAATTAAATTATTAACAATAAATGCATATTCTAGTTTCAATATTTACTTTAAAATAATCTAGTACATAATGTAATTTTAAAATATTATTCTAAAATTATAATATATTTAAGGTAACTGACCTTTTTAGAAAATTGCAAAAAGATTTTTTTTTTCTAAATAATTGCAATTTAAAAAACACATTTCAAAAACATCCAGAAAAAATTAATTTATGTCAGAACTGAATAGACAAAAAAAATTTAAATAATTTTTTATTTGTAAATAGATTTTTTTTTTTTTAAAATAATATTTTACAAGATATTATTCAAAACAAGGTTTTCAAAATAGGACACTTAATTTTAGAATTTTTCTCTTTAATATTGAATAACTTACCCACTCATTTTTTTTTTATTAAAATGTTTTTAGTACTAAAAACCACAGCTGTTAATTTGACCATTTTTTATTTTTTTTATTTTATTTGGCTGATATTTTAATTTCTTTTGTATTTTTTTGAATATTTTTAATGATTATGTATTTATTTGATTTGATTTACACCGTGTTTGGGCCTTTGTGATATCACATAGAAACTTTTCTATCCGATTCGTTAAAACCAATTTGATCTTTTTGCAAAGCGAAGAAAGCTCTTCACATTTTTATCTAATAAATCACTGAGATTGTTGAAGAGATATTGTCTCAAATGGATATTTCTTCTCCTAGGGTGACTAATGGGCTACGAATACTCTAAGAACTTAGTGCACGCCTTAGTAAAAACGTCATTTATATTCTGGATATTTTTAGGAATTTCAAGGAATATAAAGAGAAATGTTGACTTTAAGTGTTTCCCTGTTTTTGTACTTCAGTTTCTTTTTCCAATCAGTTTTCTTAAGGTTACAATAGACTGATTTTATTGGAAAACTTTCGTCCAGACTGAACTCAAGGTATCTGTGATCTAAAAAAGGAATGATCATCAAAAACTTTTCATGAGTTTATTTTAAAATAAATGAAGTCTGAAACCAAGGAGTTCTTTCCTATTACTAGTAACAAGGGTAAGTTCATTGCCAGTATTACAGATAAGAAGATTAGTACTTAAAATGTAATGAAAAAATGACTCACCTCTTTCATTTGTATTCGATTTACCTCATATGGCATGGTGAGCATGTTTATGATGACTCCAATGGCGTCGTAGTTTATGATGAATCCAATATTTATCTGTATCTGAAAAAACCTGCATCCGCAATCAATCCTGGAATATTGTATGGAGGGAGCGAATCTTGCGAATCGTAAGGAAGATACGCTGCAACAATCCAGGGTCTTGAGTTTTTTGGCTCTAGTCTCGCCCCGACTATAGGTCAGAAAAAACCTGTATAAAAAAAACTATAAATATATAAAACTTCTATAAAAAGACAAGTTGAAATAAGTCTTAAGTAGAATAAAGTAATTTTTGTTACATTTTTTTGTTATATAAAAAATGTTATAAAAATCGCATCAATTGTAAAGTAAAATTCTTTTTAACTTTAGTTTAGAAATTTTAACGATTTAATTCCGTTTCATACGTAACAGTAAGTAGTATTTTGTCCTAAATTGTTCAAACGTCTTTTTCCCTTAATTCCTTAACACTTTTTTAAATTAAATGATTTTCAAATTAAACAAAACTTATGGATTTAATAAAAACAAACTAAAACAACAAAAAAAATGGAAAATATTTTAAGAATAGACCAAATATCACCCCATCAATATTAAGTTTTTTCCTTTAAGTTTTTTTTTACTTTTTAGGTTGCATATATATTAAAATAATTCTATTGAAATTTATCTGCATTGTCTTGGATTCAAGATTTTTTTTTTTTTTTAATTTAGAAAAATCTTAAAATATTTTATAAAAAATAATATACATACATATTATACATATATATTATATATTTTTAATCTTTTCCAGAAATGTTTTTTCTTTTTTTAATTATTTATTTTTAGAATTATGGCTTGCATATGTTGTTGCCTGCTATTTCAAAGAAAACCTATGTGAAGTTTTGTTGTTTTGTTGTTTTATACACTATTTCTTTAATTATTGGGGTTTTTTGGTTTTTTTTTTTTTTTTTGGAAAATTTTAAGAAATTTAATTCTATTGTTATTTTTCTATATTGAAAAATATAAGAACTTATAAGAAAAAAAAAACAAAAACTACACTTTTCTCTTAGGATTGACTTTTTTCTATAAGAATCATTTTCATATAGTTGCGTGTGTACGCGTATATACAGAAAACAAAAAAAAAATGTTGAATTTGAATTAAAATTTTGGCTAAAATGTTATATTAATTTATTTTTCATCCAATTAGAATAAGAAGATATTTATTTTAATATTTTTTTTTTTTTAGTAGATATTTATAAATTTTAATCACGTAGACTCAACATCTATTCATATGACATTTTGTTCTTTTGAAGGCCTTTTCAGTGCAATATTTCGATTTTTTTTTTTTGAGTAGTTTTTTAAGAGTGTACGTGAAAATTATATGAAATATTTTTGTAACAATAAATGAATTACTGACAAAATCTACTAAAAAACTGAATGAATTTACCTTAGTTTTAGATTTTGGTTTACATACAAAAAATTTGTTATATGTTATAACTTACTATCTAAAATATGATACTCTTTTCAATTTTTTCCTATATAAGAAAGCAGTATGTATACTTATTATGTATATAAAAATAAGCATTTCACAGTTTCTTATTGAATTTCTTTCATTTACTGGCATATTTATATAAGATATAATAAAATATACTTTAAGTACAGGTAAAAGTTATTAAAATTCACTTTTCACTTTTGATTTAAATTATTTTTGTATATTGTATATTCATATTGCAAAAAAAAAAATTATTTTTACATACATATATGTATATTGGAGGTTTATTAACTTAAGTTTTTTGTCGGTTCTTTTGTGTTTCCTTATTTTGAATTTTTATATATGTACAATATTATATACCTAAATATGTAAATTAATGTTGACACGTTTGAGGTGAATTTATGTGTTGAAAAGATTTTTTTTTTTTTTTTTTTGTAAATATGATAATAATAAAATGGGTTGTCATTAGTATTCAAAGCATAATTAAAAATATTTTGCAAGTACATATAATATACATAAAATATGTTTATTTTTGATGTAATTATATTAAGGGTTAAATATGCAATAAATATTATGTATACATAATATAAATCAAAGTTTGGTCATACTGTATTGTTAATTAGCTTTCTTTTCATTTTTTTAGTAATTACATATATGTATATTGAATTTTAATTATTGCATACAAATAATATAATAAATAAAAAATGTTATGCCATAGATGTGAGTTCATAGCATTTTATTTTAAATTGATCGTTTTCGGTCCAATGACGTCATACAGCCAACATTATTCTTTTATTTATTAGGTAGATCAAATATTCTCGCAAAAATCATTTGGTTATAAATCAGTTTTAATTATAAAATATATTGTTTTATATTAGAATTGTAAGTTGCAATTTACTTGAGATAAATAAATAAAATAAATACTCAATTGAATGCGAAAGTTATAATAAGTATTTTATTTATTTATTTTCTCTTATTTTTTAATTTTTTACAAAGAATATTTAAATTTAATTCCATCTTTTTTGTTTTTGTATTTCATAATTCAACAAGGGGAAGAGCCGAGTGGAATACATTATCATTCGCAAAATACAATTCTAGCGCGCAATCATTTTGACTCATTTTCCAACATGACAAGATGAGTAAAAATGTTTCCATGTTTCATTGTTAGCGTTTCTTTTACCAGTAAAAGGAACGCAAACATTATATCAAGTTCATTTAATTTGTACCTGTGTCCCTTCACACATCATCCAACATGTCAAGGTGTATGAAGGGCTTTCAGTATTACGTTGATTCATTCTATGTGGTATATTCAATTCTGCATAAAAAAACCCTTTAATTTTTTCGCAAATTTGATTACATTTAAACTAAATTTACACCAATGAGTTATTATATAATTTACATTACAAAACAAGCTTAATAAACAAAAAATTGGCAAAAAAGATGTTGAGTATTGTTTTTATTTACCAACCTACTTACCTACCTACCTTATTTATTTATTTATATTTTAGAATTTCTCTCTTTTATGCATATATATAAAAAATATATATTTGACATACTTAGGGGCATATATATATAAATCATGACATATATTTGACATATATGAATGCTAATGTGTATAGCCATTTAATATAATCGAATATTCATTATCCTTTATTTAATTTTTAAACTTTTAATAACAATTTTCGTTAAATCAAGAAAAAACTAATAACCAATTAAAGGCGCATATTATATACCTAAAAAGCAATACAAAAAGTTTAAAATATTGTGACTTGTACCAAAATTTGTAATTTTTCTTATAATTTTATATATAAGAAAAAAATCTGAAAAATGAAGAGATACTTCTTCAATTTTTTTTTCTTCCCGCTCCTATAAGAAATATCGGGTATCCAAGGGCAAGTTATTTATTATTCATATTTGACTAAGCTCCAGTTTCTCGAATCATTAATTCCACTACCCCGTTGTTTATTCGGATGTATCTATATTGTACAAGATTATGACACGTAAATATTTCTTTACTCCTACGTCACATATTATCTTATACAAGAATTTTTTTATTATATAAAAAACCCTAAACAATTAAAAAAAATCATTAACATATTATGTAAAATTATGATGTTGCAGCTTAATATTTACATTTTATTTTGAAAAAAATTTGTACAGATAGAGTAACTAATAGATGCCTAAGTAACAGATAGATGTCTAAAAATAGTAAAATTTCAATTTTTATCCTCTAGTTCCTAAACAGAACCGATATACAAAACAGTTTTCTGATGTAACTTATGATAATTCTGAAAGATTTTTTTTCTCTCAAAATTTTCTGTTTAAAGTGCCGAAGAAATGAAGGAAAGAAAATCTTGCAAAAATTTTTTTTTTTTTCACATAACGGTAAATTTAAATACAAAATTAAAAAAAAAAATTGTATAATTTTAATATTGATTTATAAAGGTAAAAAAACAGGTATCCTGTGATCGTTTGGCATTTTTAGATTGAAAAAATGTTAAGTAGAATTTGAGGTATAAATATTTAAAAATAGGGCTTTTTGATAATTTAAGGCTCCGTAATCGGTTGGATTTTATGAAAAAAATTGTGCTATAAAACATATTAATTTTTTCAAGAAACTTATGCATACTTAAATCTCTATTTTAAACGGTATAGGAGTTTTTTTTAAATAGAAGAAAGGGGACAAAAGGACAGAATAAAATTGTTCAACAGTTTTTTTTGAAAAATTTGCTAAAAAAAAAGAAATCTAAATAAATAACTCATTAGATTTTTTCTAACTAATTATTTTTTATTATTTTGTTTTCTAAAGATTATCATATGTACATAGTTACATACCTAGATATTTAAACATTTTTTTTTTTTTTTTGTTTTGACACAAATATGTATCTGTAGATAAATGTCATACCACTTAATTTAACTATATTTATTTGCTAATTAACGTAAATTTTTTACTTTTATATACCTATATATTATAAAATATAGTAATTAGACAAACCAATACATTTAAAGTTTTAAATTAAAATTGTTTGTTTTGGTTATTTTGAATTTAAATATATTTTAAAATTCTTTTGTTTTTTTTCTAATTTAAAATTTGTAACAAAAAAAAAATATATATATATATATATATATATGCATATATAGATAGATAAATATACATGAAACTAATAGTAATAAAAAAAAAAAAAAACTAATCAATAAATATTATTTATTAAAGAATGATTGAAAATACTCTTATGAAAAATACTAAGCAAATATATGTAATATATGTATATACAACTATTTTATATTTAAATTAAAAAATTTAAGAGACAAAAATTCTCTTATAAAAATAAAAAAAATAAAAATCAAGTTCATTTAGTTCAATGTTATATAGTTTTTGTATTCTCTTACGAAAATTCATTCTACATATTATACACAAACTAAATTTAATTATTTTTTTTTTTAACTGATAAGTTATTATTTGATTACTAATCAAGTTTATTTAGTGAAATATGTATTTTCTTTTTGTTTTCCAATAGAATATACGTAATGAATGCCAAAAAATATGGTTAAAGAAGCAAAAATCTCTTAAATTGCAATATATGTAAATGATTACCAAAAAATAATTACATAAATATAAATATAGTTAATTGAGCTAAAGTCTTTTAAGGATTGTTAATGTAATTTTTTGTAAACTGTATCTAATTTTTATTTTTCATAGAGATTCAATAAAAGTTAAAGCAGATTATAGTTTTAGAGTTATCCATTATAAGTCGATTGTATTTAATTTTAACATTTAACGATCATTTAATTTAATCTTCATGGAATTTAATTGAATATTTTTTTAATTTAATATACAGGTACAGGGTGTTATAAATTTTTTAATAAATAGTAAAAATTATACATTTGTGATAAAATAAAAATCTTAATTTTCCAAATTGTATAATTTAATGAAATTAAAAAGTATATTCTAAATTAAAGATGAAACTTTAAAGATTAGAAATATTGTAAAATTTAGGAACTCATCATATAAAGATACATTTTTTTTTTTTTTTTTTCAAAAATTATTAAAATTTCTACATTTTATAACTTTGAAAGCCTCAAGTTTTAAAAAGATATAAATAAAGATAGAAGAATTGAATATAGATAGTTTTTTAAAAGAATATTGAACGCATTTTATTGAATTATTATACATTAGAGTTAGAAATGTAGTTAGATCTTCTATTTATTAAACCTAAAAAAAAAAAAAAATATATATATAATATCCTAGTTTTCAAGATTCTCAGTTAATTCTCCATACTAATGTATCGTTACATTGTAGTTTTATAATTAATTAGAACAAACACCCTGTATATTGTTTAAATGTGTAATATTATCATTTTTTTTTATTGAATTAATAAATTAAAAATGTAAGAATTTTTTAATTTGGGTCTAGACTGAATAAGATGAATTCACATAATGTTTACTGTGTTAACAACAAATTTAAAGAAGGACAAATAAATAATTTTTTCTAGAAATTTTTTTTTCATAGTGAATTTTTCATTGAATTGTACATTGAAATTAACCGGCTGTGTTTATTATCAATTTTAGTAATTTGTTTAGTTTTTTTTTTTTTCTAAATGTCTATAAGATTTTTTATTTTATTTTTTTTATAACTAACCTTTCTTTATTTTTTTTTTTTTTTAATTAGTTTTTCTAAATATTTATAATTATGTTATCAGTATAATATACAAAGTTAAAATTTAATTATTTTTAAATATTATGACATTATAATTTTGAACTTTACCTTATCAACAAATTTTTTTTTTTTTATATTATCTTTATTGCAGTTGTAAAGTGGATTTTTTATTTTTTTTTCATCATGTACATTTTATGTTTGCATTTTAAATATTATATGTATAATATTTAAATAATATTTGGTAGTCAATGCCTACTGTATATACCATAATTATCTATAAATATTTAAAATAATTAAAATGTTATAAAAAAAATTATAAATTTTATTGATTATCTTAAAATAAAATAACAACTAACATAATTATCTAATAATTTATTGTTATGCTCGCCAATTTGTATATATGTAGGTATTATGTAGATACTTGCGCAATTTTTATTTCATACAAAAGGAAATCGTATATTCAAAAACGGAAAAAGAAGTAAAGTGAGGATGTTTATTTTTTTTTTTATTACTTAAAAATTGGGTTGACATAATTGATTCTTTATGAGGTGTTTACCAGTACATAATTAAATATATTATAGCTATATAATTGATATATTCATTTTAACCCTTAAGCAAATATGTGTATATGTATATGGATTTTATTTAATAATTTAATATTTAAATTTAAATAATAATTTTAATGCTAAGTTATTTATTGTTTTTTAATGCATTTTTTCTCTCTTATTAGTTAGTTATATATACTCGTTATTAAAGATCTAATGATTATAATATTGAAGTTTTTCGTCCTTCATAATTATTTTTTTTTTTTTTGTTTATATAAATGTAACTATAAGGTGCTGCTATAAGTTTAGTTTATCTCTAATTGCAATTTAATGATTTATTTTGTTTGATAAAAAAAAAAAATATTTGTATAAAAATTGATGTTATCTGAGAGGTTATCACGTTATTATAAAAAAACAAAAAAACAGGAATAGAATTTTTTTTTTTTTTAAATTATGCAAATATTGCATTCGTCATTTGTTTTTTAAAGTATATGTACCTACATTATGATAATATTATGTACTTTCGCTGATAAAAGTTATAAATTAAAAATGAATTTATGAATAATAATAAAAAAAAAAAAAAAAATTACATAAGTTATAAAGTTTTATATTTTTTTTTTTTTTATTGTAATTATAAATTTACAATATAAATCATTTGTGATTTACATGTTTTTTTTTCTTTAAATAAACTAAACATTAAAATATATTTAATTACGCAGCAGAGTGCTATATTGAAATATTAATTTAACAATTATTATTAGATACTTATATACAAATTTTTTTTTTATCTCATTTCTCTGCCACATAAAGGAAATGGATAGGACAGGAAATTACACAGCCTTTCCTGTTCAGTCGTGGCTGTAATTGTTGTAAGGGGGAATAACTCTTACGACGTGTTTGGGATTCGAACCCTCACTCCCTCGGTGTTTACAGCGTATTTTATACGCTCTTACTTACTAAGTCATCGAGACCCCTTTTTAGATATATGTGTTTGGAAATTAATTTTCTTAAATCTATTCAAAATATAAATTTTTCTAAATGCAATTTTTGTTTTTTTTTTCATTACCAGTACAGTTTTAAGGGAATGTTTTATTTCGTTTTGAAATATTTTTTTTCTGTTTTTATGTTTAATTTAAAATATCTATAGTTTAAATTTTTAGATACTCAATCTGTATCTTATACAATTAATTTACAAATTTCATAAAAAACCTAAAATCAAAGTCTACTCAATTGAATACTACAGTAATACTGAATTGATTTTAAACTTTTTGAAATTTTAATATTTAAAGATTACTATGATATTATGTAATAAAATAATAAAATATGTACTGTATCTATTTTAAATTGTTACTGAGAAATTGATGATATTATATCCTATATAAACTGATAATATGACGTAATTAGGCGCAAGCAATTATTGAAGGAAAAAACTTTAAATAGACAAAATAAAAATTTTTTTTTTTTTTTAAAAAGATAGACTACTTTAAGTGTAGATTATTTTTTTTATAATTTAATAGATGACGAATGTCGATTTATATTCATTTAACTTTCTATCATTTTACATTTATTATTAAATAAAAAAAAATAAATTAAAATTAAAATAATTTTATATTTATATTTATCTGAAAATTGTATCCATATTTCTTTTTCTATTACTATTTTTGTTTTTAAAAGTAGGTCCATTATAAAGCAATCGTTTAAATGGTATAATCCAACTCACATCAGTTAATGTGTACTTATTAAACAAAAGAAAGAAATTTATATAAATCCAATTTTATATTTACCCGTTTTAGTTAACAAAAAAAAAAAAAAATATTTTGTATTTGTAAAAAAAAAAAGAGAAAAAAAAAAAATCTACACAATTCAGCCATAAAAATTAAAATCAAAATTTATGACCAACCATAGGATTTACTTTAAAACTTAACTTATTTTATGTTTCCGTTTTTACTTATACTTTTTTTTTTTTTCCTTTTTTATTTTATTTAAGAAGCTTTTAACTTTCTATACGTTTTTCTTGCCAATTTCGTCTGCGTTCTATACATTGTTACACCTACACTCTCATAAGTAATTTGTTTTCTTCTTTGATTTTTCTTAAAAAAAAAAAAAAAAAAATCTCAGGTTATTCATTGGTTTTTTTTTTTGTTTTTTGTTTTTTATTGCAAAAAAATTTACGCTTAAAGGTAAATAATTTTGCTTTATTTTATTTTTTCCTAAAGTATTATCTACTGGTTTTTCTTTTATTTATATTTTAAACAACTCATATATCTATGTATATATTATATAATGCATACATATATATTAGTCTTAGTCTGATACAGTTTTTGTTTTTTTTTTTACTGTTTTATTGTACTGGTTATACTTCAAAAGAATGATAGGGAAAAAAAACAAAAAATACAGAATAAACGTGCTCGCCGGCTGTAATAATTTTCCATTAAATTTCATCTTAGGATTATCCATTAATCTTTCAAATTCCGTTCATGGTTGTTACAATGCAACTGTTTGTTTAATATTATATAATAAATACAAGTCTAGTTAAATTTACGTACCTACAATATAAAATCAGTAAAAAAAAAAAAGCTAAGCTATTTGTTATAAATTTTGTTTTTTTTTTTGTTCTTTTTTCTATTATCCAATCCTGGTATTATATTTAATAAGAGCAAATAGAAGTATAGTAGTTGTAATAATAATAATAATAATAGTAATAATAATATTAGTAATAATAATAATAATAGTAATAATAATAGAGTATAATAGTCAAACTTAACTAAAAATAATTTTTTTTTATTATTTGCTTAAGGGGGTCGTCTGTAATTTGAACAGTTGTTGAATAGTTTATTAAAAGTAAAAAATGTTAAGTATTATATATACATTATATACCATACATATACTATAAAGTTATATAATAAATAAATTAAATGTAAAAATAAAAAAGAAAAAAAGAAAAAAAAAAAGAAAGAGAGAAAAATGGAAAAAAATTTCTAAGTACTACTTAGAGAATTTTTTAAAACAAGGAAAGATTTAAAAAATAAACTGTACAGACTCATACAATTAACTCATATTTTTTAGACAAATGTATACAGGATATTTTGATCATAATGAAATTTAAGATAAGAGAACTATTTTAAACGATCTATAAAATATGAAAAAAAATTTAAATTGAAAACGGAAGGAAGGATTAAAGAAAATCTGAAAACTTAAAATGTATTTTAAAAATTATATAATATTAATAAAATATTAATATAATGTTTAAAAAATACATAAGAAAAAATCACATGTGTTCAGCACAGAACCGATCGCACGGGCAGGAAAATTTAATATTAGTTTTTTTTTTTTTTTTTTTTTTTAAATATAGGGTTATTTACATTATATAAGAACTATATTATATAAGGCTATGTATGTAGTTAAATTCTCTGTACATTTGTACATTTTATATAATCTATAATCTATATTATATGTATCTTCTATGCACAAAATTATAAATTTGAAAAAAAAAAAAAGTTTTCATACAAAATTTTTCACACAAAATAAATTTCGTATTAGTAAAAAAAAATAAATTGTGTAAAAATGAGGATGAACCTAAAAGTTTGTCAGATTAAAAAGTATTCTATGGAAAAGCTGTTGTTCTTTGCTAATTATGTAACAAGTTTTCCTTAATAACTTTTTTCGTAATATTTTTCTGTTTCAAAATATTCGTAAAAAATGTAAAATGGCCCTGGCCCCTTGAGACTGACAGATTTCGACGAAAAGCTTTTCTGAGACATTTACGTCAAAATCTTGAATATGAAATTTTATCAAATTCAGTTCAGCTTTATTTCGGCTGAATAGGTACATTTGCTCACATACTGACACACACAAACAAACGCACAAACAGACACAAACATCACTCCAAAAACACTTAATTCAGGTTTCTACGTATCGTTTGAGGTTCAATATTTTGGTGCCATCACAATATACATACATATCTTCCTTGTATTGTACATATACACAGTATATGGATCAGAAATAATTTTTTTTAAATATGTATAACTCATTGATATAAACGAAATGTAGTTCTGTAAATAAAGGTTGGGCCATTAATTCTTATATATGACACTGAAGCGTTAAACTAATTTTACTTTCAAAAATTTTAATAATGTTTAATTTATTAAAAATAAAAACACCATAAGTATATTCAAAATCAGAATTTAAAACATGCTTCATTTTGATTATTTATAATATCACGATTTAAATTGAGTGCCACCTACTCTAAATATAAAGCAATTACTTATTATTTATTCAGAGAAATACTGTAGAGTTTTGACAAATTAATGTTAATATCTTCGAAGTAAACTATTTCTTTATTAATTCAGAGTTTTTGTTCGAAAATAATTTTCAATTAGAATTAATATATTATCCCAACACTTTCGGTGCAGTGTTACAAAAACTAAAACAAAAAAAAAAATTATGGTATATATAAAAATTATAGTTATTGATTAAAATTTATTTCTGTCCTAAATTTTACATATCTGCATTTAAATTGTATGCATGGTTGCATGCAATTGTATGGCATGTATGAACAGATTTTTTTTCATGTCTTATATTTTTTTTTTTTTTAAAAGCCGATAACAAGAGAAGGCATCAATTGCATATTTTTTTAAATTTCTTAAATTTCAATGTATTTTGTTTTTTTTTTTTTGTATATCCGGTATAATAATCATATTTTTGCACAATTTAATTTATTACAAAAGTTCCAAATGTATACATGTACATATATACATTAATTAACATATTTTTTTCCATAAATATTTAATTTAGGTTAATTTTCAAAAATATTTTGTTATTATTTTAAGGAAATTGAAGGAATAAAAAATACAGATTATTATTTTTTTTTTTTTTTTTTGATATACATATAACAATTTATCTAATTAGGGCATTTTTTGAATTTTATTGATCTTAAACGTGATCTTCTGTTGATTTAAGTTATAAATTTTAATTTTAAATTAAAAGAAATTTAAAATTTTTCACTTTTTATTTTTTATTAATCTTACTTTTATTTCAATTGTAGATTTTTTTTGTTTTTTATTTTTATTTTTAATAATTTAAAATAACACGTTTTTTTTTTTTTTATATCAATATCAATTTCATTAATCGCAATATACATATGTATATAATGGAATTTTATCGTGACTAGAATTCTGGTTATATCTTAAATGATATATTATTGAAATTTAAATGATCACGATATATTTTGATTATTATTTCTTTTATTATTTTTTATATATTTTTAATTTTGATTCATTTTTAATTCATATAAAAATAAAAAAAAAATAAAAAAAATTTGGAAAAAAAAAAAAACTTATAGAACAAGTGTTATTGTACATGCATACCGCAGTATACATTTTTACTTTATATACGAATAAGTATATAATTATCACTGTAATATTCCAAAGCAAAATCATATGCTATAAGATGCATATACTGTACGTACTCTAGGTGTATATTTCATAAAAAAATCTAATGAATCCTTAAATCATTAAATATTTTAGAGAAATCCAATAGAAAAAAAATTGTTTTCTTTAGGCATTAATTTTAATAATTCGATTGTATCCTATTAAATACGATAACTTTTATAATTTATATTTAGAATGAATAATAACTAATTAAAATAAATGTGTTGTTATGTGTCCTGAATTAAAAAAAAAAAAAATAATTAAAAACAAAATTACTCATATTATTTAAGGATTTGCTTTTGGCACCAATTCCATTAATTTTTATTTAGATTTTATGTTTTTTATTTTATTGAGTTAAAAATTTCTGGCAAAGAATAAAAACAGGATTTCTGATTTTTAATATTTTGTATAAATTTACAGTTTAAAATTTCTTGCAAACAAGACATAAATTATAATGGAGTTCATTTTGTATATTTTTTAATATATTTTCATTTTATATAGTATTTCATTAAAAAAATATGATTTTACTTTAATAAATAAATTTGACTTTTGTTTTTTTGTTCAATTTTCTTTTATTGAAAAGAAATGTCCTTTTCTCGAACCTGTATAATATACATATGTAAGTATATAAGTAGAAGATTTTTCTTTAAAAATAAATAATATAAATAGCTAGAGGGATGAAAATGATATGATATAATATAAGTAGGTGGTTGACAAACACAAAATTTCTTATGAATTTCAAATGAATTAAACGGAAGTAACCTTTTAGTTTTTTTTTTTTTTTTTTAAAGAATCATTAGAAAGACTTTTTGGTTTCCTCTTTTTTGCAATTATACAAGTTAGTAAAAAATTTACTGTTTAGTTTATAACATTTTCATCTGTTATTACTACTGATACCCTACTACCTCTGATTTAATAACATATTTTTTTTTTTTTCTGTTTTTTTCTTGTTTTAATTTTTATTACGTAAATATGAAAAATGTAAACTTTTTAAAATATATTATTTATATTTACATAAATTCACATATACGTACATATTATTTTGACTCTTATTCAAATATACTGATACTAAATAAAAAAAAAAAAAATTTTTTTCCCTAAGTATTTGTTTAGTTATATATATTTTTCACTTATGTATTTATTTATTTTTTCATTTTTATTTTTCTCTTAATATTTTTTTCTTCTAATTTTTGATTTTCATTTCATTTCCTTTTTTTTTTTCTTTTTTTTTATTTTGTGTTGTAAATGTTGTGAAAAGCCTAAAAATAATAAATAATATAAAAATAAAAAAAAAAAAGCTTTTATTATTTTTATTTTCGTTATGTAATCACTAATCATAATTAAATATGTATATATACACATAATATATATGTTATATAAAAACACATTTATACATTGATAATATTTTACCTTTACTTTTCATTTTCAATAAGAGATGTCGTTTTTATAAAGAAAAAAAAAATGTATTACAAAAGGGTAAAGAGAGGCCTACAAAAATACGAATACATTATTATAAAAATGCTGTTGTAACTGTTTATTAAATAACAAAGGGGGTTTTTTTTTTTAGATATTCTATTGTAAATAGGGGAAGATGACAGGGTAAAAGATAGAGGATTACAATATAAAAATAAGAGAATGAGTTGTTTTTTTTTTTTGTTAATTTTTTGAGGTAGGTCGTAAATATACATACGAATATAATTAAATAGTAGGTGTGTAAAGGAATTTTTATTTTTTTTTTCCATTTATTTATTTTAGTTGGTTGTGTGTTTTTTCTCTCTCTTTCTCTCTTTCAGTTTCTTGATTAGATTTTTTTTCTTTTTATTTTGTTTTACAAAAAATATTTTCAGAATGAGATGATTACTCAAGAAAAAGCAACAAAAAAAAAAAATAAAATAAAAAGAGAAAATAACAAAAAACGGAAAATTTACTAAAAAGGATATTTGAAATATTTAAAATTTATATATGATATTATATTGGGTATACGAAATGAAACTAAAAAATAAAAGAATAGTTAAAATAAAATAGATGTATAAGAATATTATTATTAGTTATTATGATTTTAATTAATAATTATTTTAACACTTGCATATTATAGTATAAATAACATCAGCTATCAAAGTAAAAAAAAAATAATTAAGAAAATTCTGTTACAAAATAAAAACATTAAATTCCTTTAATTTTTTTGTTATTATACTTATATTATAAATACATTTTTTTTTTATTTTTTTATTTTATCAAAATTAAAACCCACATTTTAAGTATCTTATTAAATTATATAGTATAATATATTAAGTTATTATGTTATTCATACATATTTAAATTGCAATCGTTGTCTTATTATTAAAAATTGAATATACAGGGTTTTCCAATTTGATTAATATGATTTCTTTTCAAAAAAAAAAAACACGCACTAATTGTTAAGGAAATTCAAATGTTTTTTATTTAATATGAAGTACAATCGATAATTGTATGATTTGATTTAGTGGAAAAAGTGCTCGAAAATTGGTTTCATCGAATTCGTTCCTTCAAAAGAAGTCGTGAAGGCCATTTGAATGACGCTTTATTCAGAACTTAATTGTATCGATTGTACTTCACATTAAATAAAAAATATTTGAATTTCCTTAATAATTAGTGTGTTTTTTTTTTTTTTTTTAAAGAATTCATATCACTCAAATTGGAAAACCCTATATAGGAGTATTGTGATAAAATTAAATAAAATTAAGAGTTTTTTTTAAAGATTTACAAGCGAGTACTTTGTTTAGTATATATTATGATTTTTTTAGTTATTATGACGTATTATATTATATAAGAATCTTTTTAGTTCAGTATTATATATAGAACTGTTAACATGAGCTAAAAAACGTATTCCTATTACAAAAATAAATTAATTGGTCGAATGCATAAAAAAAACTGGAATCTTGAACACAAATATCACTTTCAAAAAAAAAAAAAAACAGCAAGCTCAGTTTTGTTCATGTGATCCAATAAATTAAAAAATGCTAATTTATTAGAATCCAATACCAATAAGATATTTCTTATTGATCCTGATTGATTTTAACTTTTTAAGTTGATAAGGCGTGTATATTTTAGTGATTTTCAGAATTTGTCAATTAACTTTTCCCACATAACACTGCTCCTTTTTTTTTTTTTTTTTATGAAAAAAACGTTAGAATTAAATTCACAAATTAATTACAGTATTAAAATAATATTTTCTTAATAAAAAAATACTTTTTTAATAAACAATAAAAAGTGTATCCTTACCGTTAGCTTTCAAAATACATATACGTAATATACGAAACATATACTAATTAAGTGGTTAAAGGGTTGTAATTAAGTATATATAACAAAAAAAAAAAAATGATATTGAAACCATCATCCGTGTTAATTTTAATTATATTAAATTATAATGTAAAATATATAGGTATGATAAATTATTATAAATTAACACTTTAAATATGTAAGTGTTAATTAGTTAAAGATTTTTTTTTTTTTTTTATTTAAATATGAATAAATATGAATAAGAAATTTAGCTAAAAATATGAGCTAATATAACAAAAATTTACTAATTAGTTATATATACATAAGAAACTTTAAATTAAATAATTTTTTCTTTAAATTTATATTTAAAAACATTTTTTTTTTTTGTTTATTTTTCAATGATATAGGTATTTAAACTTAAATTTTACTTAAGTTATCCAATCAATAAAATAAGTTAATAATCAATAATTTTTTTTTTTCTGATATAAATTAAAATACAATTTATTTAACTGTTTTATAATTTAATTGAATTTTTCGATTTCAATTTATTATAAAGTATTCTATTTATAATATCCAATCCAATTAAATATATATATACATATATGTATGTATATGTATATAAAAATGTATATCTTTTAATTAATTCTTAATTAAAAGGAAAAATTCAACAAAATAAAATAAAAATTGAATATATTAAAATAAATAATATTGAATATATTATTTATTTATTTTTTTTTTCTAATTTACAGTGCTTAAAGAAGAACCAGACGATTTAACACAGCTAACATCATCAGCTGGTGATTCTTGTATACCATTAGATGATTCAACACCATTATTTGGTGAAATGCTTGAAAGTTTAATATTACCCGATTCATATTCTAGTTTATTACCAGATGAGATTAACTCATTAGATTCACAACAAAGTAATAATCAGAATAATAATTGTAATAATAACAATAATAATAAAAATAGTGTTGGAGCACCAATAGATCCATTCATAAATTATCGTGATGATACAAGTGATACAGCTAGTTCGCCGCATTTATTATCACCTGGTGGTTTATCAAAGGTATATTATATAATATAATTAAAATAAATTATTTCAATTGAATTATTTTTATTATAATTATAAAAATTTATTTATTATTATTATTATTATTGTTTTAATATTATGTTTTTGTTTTTGTTTTTAGAGTCCTGAAGCAAGCAGTTTACCATCATTATGTAGTCCACATTCATTAAGTCAAGAAGATGAATTTGCATTTATGACAATGAATGTTGAAGATGATATTGATTTATCAATGCGTGCTCCATATATTCCAATGAATGAAAATGATGATTTACCATTATTAACTGATGATTTAATGTGGAGTACATTTTCTGAAGAATTAAGTTTACATAAAGATATGAAAGATGTTATGCAAATGCAAGATATGACAGCATTAAAAAATCAAATAAATCAAACGAATCATAATTGTTATAATAATAATACTAATAATAATAATAATAATAATAATAATAATAGTAGTAATAGTAATAGTAATAATATTAATAATAATAGTAATAGTAATTGTTTAACAACACAATTAAATTCAATAGCACAATCACATGTTCAACAACATCAATCAACACCAATAATAGCAACATCAATATTACAAACAACAAATAATATTAATTTAATTAATAATAATAACAATAATAATAATAATAATAATATAACAAATCATAATGCAAACGAATCTAGTTTGATAAATTTATTATGCAATAATAATAATAGTAATAATAATAGTAATAATAATGACGATAATATTATATCAAATAAATTACAATCAGATGATGATATTAATAATTGCAAAAAACGTAAATATATTGATGAAAATTTATGCGATTCGATTGATGCATTTGGTCAAGTTTTTAATAGTAAAAGTTGTAAGTATTTAAATAAATTTTTTTTTTTGTTTAAATAATTTATGAAACGAAAATCACAATATATAATATATATTTTCTTTGGTACATTTTTCTATTTGTATCTGTATATTAATTTTTTTTTTATAGTCGTTAAAATTGATGAAAATATAATATAAAAAAAACATTACCGATGTTCTTATCGTTTATCGTTAATCTACGCCTTCATTCCAATATAATTTATAAACATTCTAATATAAAATCCCATTTTAATTTTATTGAGTGAAACGAAGAATATTAGTCACTGTTATCTCCATTATAGCACCTACTGAATACCTTTATTCATTTGATGGATTCGTTTAGAAAAAGGGAAAGTTATCCTCAAAAAAATGAAGTGTCAAAATGAAAATTAAGAAAAACATACTTAAAACATGGAATTAATATTACAAATAATCGAAGTAAAAACCAAAAAAAATATTTCAAAAAAAATTTTATCTCCTTTAAAATTTCAAAATTTCAAAGCATGAAATTATTATTTCAATTATTATTTCTATCTTTACACATTTTTTACGGTATACAATCTTAGCAATTTATTGTAAACAATTTTTCATTGTGAAAAAAATCCTAATTGACCTGTCAAAAAAAAAAATTTTATTTTTTTTTTAAACATGTGCCGTAGCCGTTTTGTTTTTGAAACATGTGCCATTTTGTTTTTCAAACATGTTGTGTGCCAATGCAATAAAAATAAAAATAAAATTTCATAAATTATAAAAATAAAAATTTTTGTAATCCTTATAATTTTCTGGTGGTATGGTAGGTACTTATTTCAAGTATAAGTAAATAAGTATAAGTAAATCAAGTATAAAAATAAAGTTTTTTAAATTTAAAATATTAATTTATTAAAATTAATTTTGAACTTATTTTGGACATGGGTTGGTCATCAATTGATTTTTTATATAACAATTTTTGTTTTTTTACTAAGAAAAAATAATTTTTGCAATAGCGTAAAACGTTGGTCACGTTCTCGTATGTATATATATTATATACATACATACATACAATAATATACTTATAAATATTTAAAAAAAAAACTAAAACAAAAATTGTTTTTAACTTTTACAAAATGTTTGGTTTTAATTATTTTGTTATTTAGTTAGAATTTATTTTTCAAAAAAAAAATTTACATATCTAAAATTTTAACCGTTACCTTAATTGCCGTTGATTAATTTTTAAATAATTTTATTTTAATTTACGTTTTTTTTTTTTTTTTTTTTTTTTTTTTTTTTTTTTTTACAAAGTTCGTAAAATATTTGTAGTTTAGTTTTAATGAAATAAACTGTAACATTTAATAAATAAAAAAAATGTTTTTTAAAACGTGAAATAAATAATAAACATTTTTAATATTGATTCATTTTCTGGTTGCATGTCAACAAAATCAAAAGATTAGTTTTTTAACTTACTTAAAAAAATAATATTTTTGATTAGTATTATAATAAGTAAAATATTGTGGTACATGATTTTCATTTCATTTGAATGAAATTAATGATTTTTAATAAGTTCAATCCAAGTGTATCATTATAATGTGCACATTGTGTAGGTTTCTTTTAAAATTGAAATTATTCTTAAAGATTAAAAGGTGTGAAATACAAACTAATTAAAAAATATTAAAAAAAAAAAAAGAAATTTTTTTAATTTAAATTCATATTATTCAAAAATGTTATTTAAATGAATGAAAGTTGATTATTGTCGTTTAAGTAAAATTTTTTTGGGATCGCTTATTTCTCAGTTCAAGATACCTTTGTTTAAGTACAAATGAATATCATGTGTCTGATGTCCATTCAAGATACTTAGCTTAGTTTGTGAGTATAAATGGATATCAGTTGTCTGAAGTCCACAAAACGGACAAATTGATTTTTCTATAGACAAAATAATAATTTTATTTATTAAAAACAAAAATAGAGTGCAAAAAATGACAATCATAATATTTTGTTTATTTTTGTAGAAATATTTTTTTTCAACACGTGTAAAAAAGTAACAGCAACATTAAAAAAAAAAAGTTTATATATTTTTAAGTTTTAATTTTAAAAAATATGTTTTTTTTTTTTATCAATTTTTTTATATTATTAATTTTTTTTATACAAATTTTACAATTTCTTCAGAACATAATATTAATATTGTTTATGAAAAAAAAAAATATTGTTTTTGTTTTGCTTTGTTTATAAAATTTTTATGGCACCGTGACCAAAAAAATTGAAAATTTTTGAGGGTCCTAAATAAAATTCTATAAAAAAATGACTTATGTATATAGGTTTTTTTCAGTTGTAATCTTTTATTGTTTTTGTTTTTTATAATTATTTCGGTATTTCGGTATTTATATATTTATTTTTTTTTGTTTTTTTTTGAGCTATTTAAAGATTCCATTCATTATAGAGACTGTTTTTTTTTTTTTTTTTTTTTTAAATCATACGTCAGATACAATATTCATATAATTTTTATCTGTATATGTACTATGTTTATTTATTTATTATTTTTTATGATGCCATAATACATTTTTTATGAAAATTTTTATTTAGGTAACATTATATAATTATCCTTAAAATGTTTAATAAGATAAAAAATAAAAATTATGATAGGATATTAATTTATATTAGTTTTGGTTGAAAATTATTGCAAATAAAAAAAAAAAAAATGGCGTATTTTATTACCTATCAGTTAAAGCTTACTTTTTGGCAAAAAATAGTTATTTTACATAGCAAATAATTTTATAAAAAAAAAGTCGTTTTTTAAATGATATTAAAAGTAAAGTAAATTAATACATTATGATTAAAAAAAATATTTTGTTTTTTTGGTTTAACATTTATGAATAATATTTTAACTAATTAAATAACAAAAGAAAATTGACACTGAAATGTCATGTGTCTTCAAATGATTTTTTAACAAAACAAAAAAAAAATATTCTTTGAAGTTTATAAAAAAAGTATAGTGTTATTAATTAGTCCTAGGAGATCAAATGCTATATGATAAACCAAACAAAATGTTTGTTTTATTTTCTATATTTTGCAATATCCATAAAATATTTTGATCGATACACGTGCCAGATTCTTGAATTACGAACCAAACAAATGTCACGATTCAAGGATTTTTTTTTTTTTTTAAGTACATATATAACATTCTAATTTTCTAAGGTATAAGATTTCAATATGTTTTGCTATTAGGATTTTTTTTTTTTTGTTTTTTTTTATACATTTTATTTTTTTTGTAGAATATTAGTTTTTTTCGGAACATTATAGTTAATAAAACTTATTTAATATAATTAGGTATAATAAAAAAATAAATTTTATAATAAAAAAATAGTTAGTTAATTATGTTATTTAATTATTATAAATATGTAGATACTTTTAAAAATTCAACATGGAATCTTTACCCATACAATCTATTGTTTGGTTCGGGGGGATTGGGAAAATTGAAAAAAGGAAAGTGTAAAATTATGGGAAGTTAATGGATGTTGAGAAGATTATTTAGGACAAATATTTTGATATTCTTCTTAAATTTCTATGATTTCCAATTTTTGGGAATACTTTTGGTGACAAGCTACTCCATATTCATGCTGTACGCATTCCAAATGAATTTCCAGCTTCGGAGCTGCACGATCTGGGAATCTTTAAGTTATGGGGGTTGGACTGTGCATCCGTAAAATTTTTAAGAGAAAACATTAAGTTTTTTTATTTCTTCTAAGCAGATTCCTATATATATATCAATAAAAAATTAATTTATATAATAGAGTAAGTATTCAAACGGCAGGTCGATAGTCTAATGGAACCAAAGTTGAGGTAGCAATGGGATTGTTTATTAAACGAATTGCTTTATTTTGCATTTTATTTAGATATAACAATGCTGTTATTGGGGCTCCTGCCCAAAAATGTGCATTGTACTCCATATAATCTAAAGACAGAAAAATAGTCTTACAGCGATGCAGAAACATTTTGCTCCTTCCTTAGTTATCCCAAAAACATGGTTAGATCAGTTAAATTTTTGGTTTAGTTCTTATTTTGAAATGTGAGGTTAGGTATTGCAGTATTTAATTTAGATGAGATTGAACAGCATTGTGTTTTGTTTTGGAATATAAATTGTAAATAAAGATTACATATTTATAGGGTTTGAAAATTAATCGAAATTAATAAATGTATATGTATTAGAAACTTTAAAAAATTAAAAGTGAAATAATTCGAAAAAATTTATGGAAAAATTTGAAATTTTCTATTTCTAAAAAAAAACATAATTTTTTCTTTATTTTATAAATGCCAGTACATTTTAAAATTTAATTAAGGACTTCAGTTAAAAATTCAATTAAGTCTCAAATATTATAATTTAAAATTGAAAACTTAGAAAAAATACTGGCTCAGAAGGACTCAGAATAGAATAATTATTCTTAGAAAATTAAATTTTTTTTTTGTTGGTAAACAACTTTTACAGTTGAAATGCAATAATTAATATTCCAAAGTAAATATTTACAATGTATTTCTAATAAAATTTAATAATATAATATTTATATTAAAAAATTATCTTATGTCAACTCTTTAACAGAGTTAATTATCAAAAAAAACAAGGTATGTTTTAAAATAGTTTATTAATTTATTAAATTTTTTTTTTATAAACCAAAAAAACAGAAATACCTATTTAATAAATTTATTTAAATTTTTAGTTAGACGTGTTCAGTTTACGTGACTTTATTTGAAAAAAAAAAAAAAAAAAAACAAATAATGTCCACTTATTATTTGTTTCACACTAAAAATATTTCTCTTATGAAAAACAAAAAAAGCAAAGAAATATTAAAGAAAAATAAATTTTCAAAATACATTATAATACAATTTATACTATATGTACATATGTATGTATGTATTTGACAAAACCTAAAACTAAAGACAAAAAAATATCTTCAATTTTCGAATTCTATAATAGATTTTTTGTTTTTTTTTTTTATTTCGATTTATTTTTTTTTATCTAAACTTTTTAATATTTATTTTGATCATGAACAAAAATTATTAATCCTTGACTTTGAATCATTTATTAGATAAAATATCTACTCATATTTATTGTTAAATATATACGTATACATATATATTATTAAATTTAGATATTTTTTATCTGGTATGGCATGGCATTTAAAATTTTTTCAAAATAATAAAAGAAAATATAGTTAAATGGCCTTGGGGGAAATAAATATTTTGATCTATTTTTTTTTTTTGGTTTTTCATATAAATAATAGAGACATTTTTTAGTTGATGTTTTTTTTTTTTGTTTTTATTATTATTATATCTATTATTTTTAACTGTTTATACTGACAATGTTTGTGGATTTAGTTCAAGTTCAATAAATTTTAAATCTATTTTCATTATAGGAACAAAAAAAAAATATTTGTTTTTTTATGTTTATAACAAATTAGACTAATTCTCCATATATTTCGACATGTTTTAATCTAAGAAAATCTATTTTTATTTGTTGCCACTTTCATTTGTATAATTTAATTAAAAGGATAACGAAAAGATAAAAAAAACCGTTATATGAACCGACATATCAAAAATTGAAATTACATATATTCGAAATTGACATGTACAATAACATGTATTCGTATGTTGGTTTTGTTATGAACGGCCTTGTATATCTTAAAGATATTGCGAATTTTAAAAGATTTTGTTATTTTGACGAAATGAACAAATTTTCTCAATTATATACTTAAACGCTGAGAAGTGATTAATACATACCTATCTTAAAACTTTGCTAAAGAAATGTTACAGAAGACGTCTCTGAATAATTTTCTTGAATTAAAAATTTTTGCTTTGTTAATGATGGAACGAGAATATTTGCATATAATTAAAATTATATTGAATTTGAATTTTTAACATAAATCATACCATAAATTTTAATTACTAAGATTAGACTTTAAATTAATTACTTATACATTTTTTACTTTGTTTAATTACATTTCAATAGAATTATACATAAATATTGATAAAAATAATACTAATACTTTCCAATTTTCTTGAAATAAATATATTATAGGTAAGAAAATATTAAATATTGTTGATTTTCGTTTTTTGTTTTTTTTTTGGTTATAGATTATTTTTAATGTTATAAAAACAAATTAATTTATTTTTAATATTAACAGGTTCAAATCTTGATTGTTGGTCTGTTACCGATTTATTACAATTAGATCAAGAGAATATACAATTTAATGATAAATCACAAAATATACTAATATCAAATTTGACGAATGGTATTGGAACAACACTAACAACATCAAATACATCAACTTCACCAATATTATCAACGATATCTCCATTAGTAACATCAACTGGAACAACAACAATACATGTTCCATTAATAACTATACAAAATAATCAAAAAATTAATAATCAAATTAATAATAATATAAACAATAAAATAAATATACATATTAAAGATGAAAATCGTTGCACAAAATCAATATTAGAAAATCAAATTATTAATAACAACAATAATAACAACACTATCAACAATAATAATAATAATAATAACAATAATAAATCAACAATAACACCAAGAATTTTAAATTCTTGTAATAATAATAACAATATAAATACGTCACAAGTGAATACTGTCAAATTAATTCCACATTCTACAATAATATTTAATGATTCAAATATAACAACAAATAATAAACGTCATATTATTGGAACTGCAACAACATTAGATTCCAAACGTATAAAATGTAGTGAAAATTCTTCATTATTGACAAAAACAACAACACTTACCTCATCAGTAACATCAACAGGCACTAATACAACATCATCATCAACAAGAATGCAATTAAATGTTGGTATACAACAGCAACAACAACAACAACAACAGAATGAACCAAGAATGCAAAATGTTGAAATACAAACAACACCACATTTATTACAACAATTAATTGCTGCACCAAATCCTAAACAACAAAAAGATAATCAAAGAAATCAAAAAAATTTATCCGGAATGGATAATAAATATAATCAGAATAGTAAAAAAGATAATGATGAATTAATAATAAATAAAAATCATAATAATCATTTAGAACATTTAAAATTACGTCAACAACAGCAATTACAACAACAACAATTACAGCATTCACCATCGAATTCTGTTTTAAAGAATCTTTTGGTTAGTGGATGTGATGTAAGTGCTGGTTATATTTGTCTTGTGCCAATGCGGCCAAAAAAAACAGCAAAAGCCTAAAGAATTTTTTTTTAATTGAAAAATAAAAAAAAATAAAAAAATATCATTGCACAGTTTTATTATGCAATCTCATTTTATCGGTTCTAGATTTTAATTGCAGCATAAATAAATATAATATAAATATAAATTCTTAAATTTTTTAATTTTTAATTTTTTTTTTTTCTCGTTATTTTGGCTGGATCTCCAAAACTTAGATAATAGATATTATTATTTTAAAATATTTTATTAATATAATATGTATATGTAGTATAAGTTACGGGTAATTTGTATAATCCGGTCATTATGCACATTTATCATTTATATGCAAAATAAAATACAATAATTACTTGTATTTATGACATACTTTGACAAAAATCATTTAATGTTAAACCCTTACTAAATCAATTTATTCCTAAATCCTGATTTTTGATAATGATGATGATAACAAGGACTAAATCCTATGTATCGTTTTTAAAGTTTTGTCGGCTTATATATAATGTAAACAATATTGTTATTTCTTCTATAACTAAAAAGGCCAACACTTCACTAAGCGTAATTAAAATTTGGCCTTTTTATAAAATGTTTGCTACATATATATATGTTAAGATATTCAAAGTAATTATGAAATAATATATATATATATATATTAATACATCGTTTTTAATTCTTATGTAATATTAAACGGCATAATAACCAGGTTACTCAAATCTACCACGATATACACCCACATCATGTTACTTCTTAATATATATTACCAAAATTTATCATTGAATTGATTGAGATTCGAGCCATGGAACTTTTTTTTTTTTTGTTTGAACACAAAAAGGTAAATAACCATTCTATATGTGTGCCAAAATAGAATTGAGAGTTCTATAGTTCGAATTTTAATTATTACTGACAGATTTTGGTGTTACGCATCACAAGTTTACGATAATATGGGTGATATATGTCATACATACATACATATATTTAAATATGTATTACTATTATTTAAAACTTTAAAAAATTCTCAATTAATTTCTTAAGTATATATACGAGTACATAAATATAAATATTATGCTTGCTTATTATCAAATATTATAAATAATTTGACATATCATGCCAAATAATTATAATTGAAAAATAATTTTATCAGAATGATTATTTGGGGCAATAAAATCGTGATTACTGACAAGTTTCTAAGTTTAAAATTAATTCAGTTTAGTTTAATAATAATATTTTCGAACATACATATATAAAGAAATTGAAAATGGACAATTTTTAAAACGAATAATATAAATGGTTCATTTTTCGATAGCATTTAAATTATTATTATTGTTATTATGAACTTTACTACATTAAAACTTAAATTTCCAACAGAAATAAAAATTTCATAAAGCAATTTAAATTTAATACGCGCGAAATATTAAAATCAACGAATGACAGTTGAATGTGTCAGAAAAAATATTAAATGACATTTTCGAAAATTACTATTTTAATGTATTTGTAAAATGATTTTAATATGTTTCGTTTAATAATTATTTATTCCTTAAAAAAATTTTTCTCAATTTTTCTGAAAAATTAAATTCATTGTTTTTTAAAAGTTACTATAAATTATTTTTCAAATCTTAAAGTTAAAAAAACAATGTTACCGAAATAAGACAATTATTATATTTTGGAAACGTCAAAAAAACATTTTTTTTTTTATATTAAGTATCCGTTTTTTTTTTTTCGCTTTAATAATTTGTTTTATATACCTACTATTTATTCTATTAAATAGATGTTTTTAAAAAGCAAATTATTTGTTAAATATTCAAAATATTGAGATAATATTTTTCTCGTATTTAGAAAAGAAAAAATCTATGTTAGCGCTACAATATTTATTTAAATGGATCGATTTATCAATGGATCATATTAGAAAAAAAAAAATTAAATCTATTTTTAAGTGTATAAATATAAATTAGGAAAAATAAAAAGTTGTAAAAGAAGAATTTAATTTATATAATATAGTTTAAAAAATAAAAGAATAATAAAAAAAAAAATAAATAAAAATAAATAAAAAATAAATAAAAAAATAAAAAACAGTTTGTTTTGTTAAAAATTTTCTTTTCTCATTTTTTTTTTTCGTGATTATAATTAAGTTTACATCAATTTCTAAAAAAACTAAAAAAAATATGATTTTTTATTTAGAATATGATTTAAATTTGTAAAATAATTTTTTAAAATAAATTAATATATAATAAAAAATGCTTTTTTTTTTTTTGTTCTCTGTAGCTATAATATCTATTTAAAAATAAAATATTTTCTTTAATAATTATTAAATTAAATTAAATTTTTTTTTTGTTAATTAAATATAGTAATAATTGTAATTTTATGTAGTCCAAAAAGAAAAAAAAACAAAAATGCAATGTATGGATTATATCTTTAAGAAATCCAAAAAAAAAAAAAAATTTTTAAAATAAAAATATATTTAAAAATATATATTATATAATACGACTTTAATTTACTGTGATATAAGAAAACTAAAACAAAAAAAAAAGAAACAAAAGAACAAAAAATGTTTTATTTTTGTGTTATTTTTAAAAACACACGTTTATTCAAAACAAAAAAAAAAAAAATCCACAACAAAAATTTTATTTAAAAAAATTTTTTTTTTTCTATTTGAAAATTTTCGAAAATTATTTCACGATTTTATTCATTTAATCCCGTTTTTAATTGTTTTTAAATTATTTAATATCTAAAATACAGAAAAGTGTAAAAAATGTGTATTTTAATTGAAAGTAAAAAAAAAAAAAAAATTCACTGACAGTTATTCGCTTTTTAATTTATTTTATTAGCACACATTCTATATCAGTCATTTCAAATAAAAGCTTATTTTTTCAGTGATAAAACACGAAATCCAAACAATACTTCATAACAGATTCGGTGATAATAAAATCATTAATTAAAAAATAAAAAAAAAAAAACAAATTCAAATTTAGTCTTCAATTTGTCAATTAACTTTAATTTGATATAATTTCGTAAATTATATACAGTAGAAATTCGATAATATGAATTATAAAAACTTAAAGTTCACTTTAAAGTCGACATGCGAGATTGTAATAAGATTTTCAATATTTTAAAATAAAAAATCGCATGAACTAATTAAATAATAAATGTATACATATATGTATTAATAAATAAAGTACAAACATATTAAAAAATAAAATAATAAATATTTTTATTTGAACTTCATATTATAACATAACCAAAACTTTGTGCTTGGTCACAGTTAATTCTTTTGGCGTAAAATGTTCAATTACTTCTGACTTTTCTTTTAATGTCAAAAATTTTTAATTTTTTTTCAATACATTTGAAAAATAATTGTAGTTTTACTTAAATAAAATAACGGAAATTCTGTTTTGACTCATATGAATAGAAATTGAAATGAAAATTTTTGTTCATGTTATAGAGATATTTTTTTTTTCTTGTTCACGTTTTAGAGTAGTTAATGTAAAAAATAAATTGTTCACGTTAATCATTTTTAACGAAAGACGATGTTCACATTTCGAATTTTTACAGTACATAAATAAAAATAATATACTTACTCAATTTATATCATGTACTATGTATCTACATATATAGAAAATGTTTGTACGTATATAGTGAACGCAATAAAAAAAAAAAAATGTTAAACGTTTGAATGTTATTCATTATATTGAAAAATCCATTACTAATGCGAAATAAGTAAAGTTATAAATCAAAGAAACAGTTTTTTTTTTTTATAACATTTTATTAACATTTTGTAATTTGTTACTTTATTGTTTTTAACCTATAGTATTTTATTTAATATTCATTTTTCTTACAAAATATTAATATTTTTTTTTACAAAGAAACAGTTTAAAATTTAATAATTCAAAAGTTGTAAAATTTTTTTTTTTTTTACTCTTCTGCTATATAGTATAGCGGAATGTTTAGACCTTAATAGTGTTCCTAATTTATTTTATATATAAAAAATTAGAAATTTGTTTATTTTCTTCGCAATTCAAATTGTCAGTATACCCGATTTATATATATTTTTACTTGATTACAATTTTAGATTACAATTTACCGACTTTTTACATATTTAAAATAAACTTAGCATTTTAAGTAAAAACCTCAAATAATTCAATTTTCGTGTTAGTCGAATCATATTTTATGAATTCAAAATTGAAATTTACCTACCTACATACATACATCTATGTATGTATATTATATTTTTTTTTTTATTAATTAACATTAATTTTTTGAAACCAAAAGGGAGGGACTGAAAGAAAAGTACATAATTTGAAACAATTAAATACACACTGTAATATTTAAGTATATTATATTATAATCAACAATAATCAACAATAATTAATATTATTTATAATTTTTAATCGAATCGAATTAACAATTTTGTTTTTAAACGAATAAAAAAAAAAAAAATGATTTATGTCTACCACATTTGAACAATTTCCTATATAAGTCAATAATTACATACTTATATTTATAATTGATTAAAAAAAAAAAAATATCACATTAAAAAAAATCCGTTTCAAAAAAAAAAAAAAAAAAAAAAAAATGTATTTGGATTAATTAAAAGATTTTTAATTGTAAAATTTTTAAATCACAATTTTAAAACATCACAAAATTTCATAAAATTTTTTTTTTCGTTAAGTTCCATGACGAAATAAGTTTTATTTTGGCTCTAAATTTTCTTAAACAAGTAAAGCAAAAAAATAAAAAATAAAAAAAAAAAACAAAAAAAAAAAGAAAAATTTTAAATTTGAGCGCTAAACGGTACAAAAAGAAATTTTTTTTAAAATAACAAAAATGATAATAAATTTTAAATAAAATTATATAAAAAAAAAAAAAAAGAAAAATTTAAAAAGTAAAATTAAAAAAACACTTGTGGACATAGGTAATATAATTCAATTGTTTCGACTCAATTCAACTCAAAAATGTTTTATTATTATAACTAAACACATACAACATACTTACATATAAAAGACATTTTCTAATAGATCCAGAATAAAGCCAAATAATTTTGTTCCATTCACTCAAAAACACTAAAATTTGGAAAAAAAACAACCATGAAGTAATCAAATCTACAATTGAAATTATAACAAACATTTTTTTTTTTGTTTTCTTTTTTTTTTTTTTTTTTTTTACCGCTAAATATAGCCTTTGACATTTTAAAACATATAAAAACACTTTTAAAACCGATGAGATTTTCAAGGTTATGTCATTAAACTTTTTAACTCCGATTCGATATGTTTCTGTGTTGTCGTATATTCGTCGTATGGTTTTATGGAATGGAACAAAAAAAAAAAAAGAAATTTTAATTTGTGGATCGAAATGATAAAATTGTATCATTTTTTTTTTTTTTTCTAAATAAATATAAATGATGAAACATTGATGACGAAAAAAAGAAAAAAAATAAAAGCACATAAAAGAATTATTAAAGCTAATTGTAAATATGTAATATAAAAAAAAAAAAAAAAAAATAAAATAAAGTTATGATAATGATGATCGAAATTTTATGTTTACTATTAATGTTAGGAATTAGAAAATGTGTTTTTTTTTATTTTTTTTTTATTTTCGTTTTTGCTAATTAGATTATTATATTATATAATAAAGCATGTATAAAAATACATACATATGTATCTATACATACATTTATATTATATAAAATATATTAGTTTTTTATTTGTATATTACTTTTAATTTTTTAAATTTTATTGTACGAAAAAGATATTTTTCTTTAATTTTTAGTTTTTTTTTTTGGTTTATTATTAAAATTAAAAATTGATTTGAAATTTTTTTATTTGTTTCAATTCATTTTGTTTTATTACTGTTTTGGTCTTTTGGAATTCTAATTAAAAATGATTACTTGTATGTAATTGAAACTGTCATATTTAAGAGAAAGAAATCGAAATGTTGTGACTTTGTTTTTTGAATATAAGTTACGTAACATCTTACATAATTGAAAATATTAAAAAATTTTTATTTAAAAATATACCTACTCATTTTTCTACATTTCTGCACCATTTTTTTTAAGTAGGTACATCGTTTTGCTTTAAATCTTTAGCTAAATTAATATTGTATAATAATACATTTTATGACATTTTTGTAATTAATTTTTGTTATTTTTGTAATATGTACTCGTTAAAAAAAAAATGTTAATTTTTTTGTTAATTGCGTTTTAAACGATTTTTTTTTTTAAATAACTCCACAGGATACACATATTGCACAGAAAAAGATAACAATTTAAGTAACCAAAAAATCAAATCAATTGTATATCGTAAGTAGGGAGTTGTTTTGTTTTGATAGGAAATTGTTTTAGCTTTGTTTTCCTAATTTAAATTAAAATAATATGGTGCATTGTGCAGAAAAAAATATAAATCCTGTCTTAGTAAAAAAAAAGGAAACTCTTCTTTTTTTTTATTTTGTGGAAAATCTTGGAAAAATATTAAGTACATACATAAGGATTACGAAGAGGTATACGAGTACTTTAAAAAAAATATATAATCATTGATTGTTATTTAATAATTGTTTTTATTACAAGATCATAAGTTATTAAGTTAATATTCATAAAAAAGAAAATTGTTTTGCAAGTTTGTATGTATCACCATTTTCATAAATGTAAATCTGTAGTAGATCTGTAAAAATAAATAAAAATGGATGTCAAATTTCTGAACGTTGTTCATAAATGAAAAAAAATCTATATTAGACGTCAAAATTAAAGATGTTGTAAGTAAAAAAAAATGTTTGTAGTACTTTATTTTCTGTACTCACTTGTTTTTTCATTGATGAACTTCTTTTACAATGAAAAAAAAAAAAAATGTGTACAAAATTAACAACTAATAGTCAACTAAATGTCAAATTAATGTAGAATTTCTTTTCGATATTGCAAAGTACGCCGACTGGCGGCAAATTTATTCAGTCTGAAGCATTTATGAAAACGCTCTACATTGTATGTTCCAATTCCAATATTTTCCATTATTCATTTTAAAAAATAATCTTCTTTTCAAACTGTGAAATTTGCCTTAAAATATATTCTTTTAATTGTTTTTTTTTTATTTTGTTTCGTTTTATTTTAATTTTATTTTATTTTATTTTGTTTATTTTATTTTGTGTTTTATTTTATTTTTATTTTTTTCAAAGATTTAGAGACAGCAAAAAAATGAAAAAAAAAAAAAAAATACAATAAGCTCTTTAAATGTTTGCATATATAATTTTTTTCATTTAATTGGTTTTATTTTTTTAAGAAGAAAGATGACGATAGCATGGATATATTTCTTAATGAAAATTTTAAGACTTAGAAAAATTTTAGTGTAATTAAATTTAAACTCATAAAAATATGTACTAATTAAAAAAAACAAAAAAAAAAAAAAATAAATAAATAAAAATCAGAATCAGAGGAGAAAATTAGTAATTATAATAATAATAATATATTGAATTTAATCTATTAGAATAATAAATATAAGATACATATAAAATGATAAGTTAGCAAAACAAGTAAAATTAGCACGAAATTAAATAATATATAATAATAAAATAAAAAAAACTTGGATTGTAAAGCTCCAAAAAGTGTGATGAAGGGAATTTAAATTAATTTGAAAGACTGGTAATTAAGTGAGAAAAAGAATTTTGAAATTTTAAAAATTTCACAAAAATATAAATACATACATATAAATTAATTCAATTTAATATAATATGTATATATACACATTTTATATATTTAAATAAATATATTTATATATAATATACAGAAAATATAAATTATAATAAAATTATAGGAAAATATTTTAGAAATCAAATCTCTTTATCTTTATATATATATTTTTTTTTAGTAAAATAATCAATTTGAATTCGATTTTATTTTTCAATTATTTTATACATATTTTTCTTCAGGAATTTGAAACAAATTGCCATACTATTAGAGTAAAAATAAGATTTTTTTTTTTACATTATTTAAATTTTAAGAAAAAGTTTAATCGTTTTTTTTTTTAAATTTATAATTAAATTTACTTAAAACCTTCCCATATCATTGAACGTCATATAAAATTATAAACTCATACTATTCAGGTAATCCGTCCAATCGTAAAACATGTATTAGGCTACATATAAATTGATTTCACCTTATAACTTAAAATTTCTTCTTAATTCTATAATCTTTAATATGTTTAACTTTAACAAATCAAGATATGATTCGTATAATTGAATTAAAACTTATTTTTAGAAAGAATAATTCAGGAAGGTTTATAAGAATATTCAAAATTAAATTTATATAATTTAAAATTTTTTTTTTTATATGAAAGAAAATAGGATTTTAAATAAAAAACTAATTAAACTCATCTCGTTCAGACGCTGTAATGGGCGAGCGGAGAATCTTTGAGAAGGGGAGTACATCGGGTTGCATGGCCTAGGTGTATGGGCAATTTAACAAGAAAATTTTTAGTTATATAATTTATAAAAATAAATTATTATTTCTTTAATTTTCATATATGGTGGTTATAATATTTGCGTGCGTAAACTACTACTCTAAATTACTCTTTCTTACTCCCCACTATAACAGCCTTTGAATAAGAATAGATAGAATAGTAAATACAGTTATGTTAAATTAATGTACTCAGGGGCCTCGGTGACCTAGTGGGTAAGAGCTAAGTGGGTATAAAATACGCTGTAAACACCGAGGGAGTGTGGGTGTGAATCCCACACACGTCGTAAGAGTTATTCCCCCTTACGACATTTACAGCCACGCCTAAACAAAAAAAGCTGTGTACTTTCCTGTCCACATTTATGTTACAGAGAAATCATTAAAAAAAAAATGAATGTTCCAATTACCAAATACTCCCAATTACTCTTAAGTTCCAGCGATGGGCGCGACAATAATTTATCGTCAACAATATTAATTTTTGACGTGTCAATAATGTCAAATCGACAATTAAATTGACGTGTCTATAATGTCAAAAATGTCAAGAATAAAATAAATTTCAATTACCCATATTTTGAATTGAAATATTTTTTTTTTTTAATTAAAAAAAATTAAAATACGTTTTTTTTAAAGTCAAAATAAATTTTTTGTTAATAATTCGTCAGTTACATTTTGATCACAAAACTTTAAAGAATAATAGACATGGAATTTAAGTGTACATATTAAGACCAATTTGATAATACTCTTACAAGCTGTGCTGAAGAAGCTGGAATTTTGAGTAATCGTTAAGCTAAAGTGGCTGAGGGTGCTTTATACGGGTTGCTTTATAATAAGCAAATGGATTTTCGATATTTTTTTCATTTAAAATTTTGAAAAATTCAAATCTTTCTGTAAATTGTGTCCAATCAGTTATGCCTGAACCATCAAGCTGTTCCAGGATCGTTCTTATATTTAGGATGTAAATAAAATGCTGCTAAAGCGTAAATATTTAAAGACTTTTCTTTACGGGAATGAATTTTGTTTCATATTTTGTGTATAACGGATTACTTGCCGAATATTTCTAACTTTCAATTATGCATTGAGATTGATTGACAAATGGCATTTGATTTAATTTTTTCCGTAATTGACAAATTGTTGACATTATCGTCATTGTCGACTTAAAGTTGACGTTGTCAAGTCGACAATAAAAGATGAGACGTCGACGCCTACCGCTCTTCTTAACTACTCTACCATTTTCGTGGATATTATTTTGTCATGAAACCAGCCTTTAAATTGGCGAAAATTAATTTAGGTAGGCAAACTTAACGCCGTCAAATGAAATTTGTAAACGTCCAAATCATATTTTTTTATTGTCAACTGAAATTTTTGTTTAGTTTTTCAAATATTTTTTGAGTGGTAACTAAAAAATTCAAAATTTTAAAATGTAACTTTTGTTCTTAAATTGTGTTTTTAATATTTGTGATTTAAAATGAACTATGAAGATATAGTTGAAATTTGATTTGCAACAATAATTACTTAACTTTTCTCCTATTTTCCTCCACATTTCAGCCTTTACCTTCACATTTTTATACGTTTCGGAGAATTTTTCGTATAAAATATTATAAGCTCTGGTTCATTCGTGTCAATTATTGCACTTGCCATATTAAAAATAAAAATATTTTCAAAAGAATTATTCAAACGTTTTTTTTTAGACATAAATTTTACGCTTACTTTTCTTCAAACTGATTCTTTTTTTTTTTTCAAAAACTTACTAAACAAACAAATAAATATCATGTAACGGCTAAAAAGTTAAACTTGCATCAACTTTGTTTTTTTCGCCGAACGAACGATGTAGAACGTCGTCGAGGGTGCCTACTTATATTATTTTCATATATTTTGACTTGTTTTTGACAGTTCATAGAACAAACGTCGTACATACGTTGTCGAGCTTGCCCTCAAGCATAAAGCGAAATTAAAACACATATTATATAATATAGAAAAATTAATTTATTTATTCAATTACATATATAGTAAATATACTCGGTGTATAAATTTACAATTTTTTTTTTGCTTGTACAACCACCAGAACAACCACCATATTATATGAAAAATATTATATAAAAGAAATTAAAGAATTCACAAAACTTTTCTGAATAAATAAATAAATAAAAATTCCAAAGAAAAATAAAATTTAATTCATCCCAGATCTACAAAAACTTGAACCTCTTTTCAATTAGTAAAAAAATGTTCTTCCTTTTTGAAATCAATCAACTGTAAGTTATTTGAAAAAAATAAAAGAGAAAAACATGAAACATGAAAAGGAAAATTTTAATAAACAACATTACTCCAATTCATGATTTTGCTTTTTCGGGTTTTTCTTTTTTTTTCGTGAATTCAAAAAATGATATATAAAAAAAAAAAAAATATTTAAAGAAAAGAAAAATGATTTAAGTAAATAAAAGCCATTATCAAAAATTTTATAGAATGAATATTCAATAAAACAAATATTAAGTCTACCTCGTCTAATATTAATTACATATATATACTATATATATATATAAAATATATTTTATATTTATAAAAATTAGGATGAATATTTAAAAAAATATATATATATTTGTATGAAATATAATTTAATAATAATATTGAATTAATATAAATATATACAGGGTGTCCGAAACTCAAAAGTAACGAAAAGCGAAGGTGATAGAGAAATCCTGACAAACATTAAGCATTATGGTTATATTTAGATAATTATCTCGAAAACGGTAAAAGATAAGAGAAAAATATGTGAAATTAAATTGAAGCTGAGGAATAGGTGATTTTGAAAATGAAATAAAAGTGATACATTAATAACTGTTTTTTATTCAAAAATTACAGTTATTTCATAAAAACAGTGAAAAATATCAATGTTTTTCATATTTAAAATCTTAAACGAATCTTCTATTCTATACATAGGCAAAGATGTTATTATTTCTTTCAAAAGTGAAAGAAATTACTTTGAAGGGCGTTATCTCTGAAACCGGAAAGAATAATTTTTTGTTTGTTATGAACTTATTTATCACCTCCGTTCTTCGTGACCTTTGACACCCTTTCGGACACCCTGTATATATAAATATAATATTGAACAACAAATGTTGGAATTTATGTAATTCTCATAGAATATTCTTTTAAAAATTATTTAACTATATAATAGGTGTTAAAGAAAATAAATAAATTAATAATAAATTATAATTAAAAAATATATATATACTTATATGAGTTATAATATATTTATATATAAATTAAACAAATTTTTTTTTAAACTTTAGAATTAATTAAATTACCCCTAGAATACTAAATGTAAATAAATGTAAAATATTACAATAATAGAGTTATGCGTATATAAATATAACGACAAGAAAAAAGTAAAATTTAATGTCCAAAAGATATACTATATAAATATATATATAACAAAAATTAACTTTATATTTTTTTTTTTTTTGAAAAAATGGGCATTTTAAAAAAAAAATTTTACAAAAAAATAAAAAAAAAGTTGTTTCGTCCTAGTTCAGTTTATTGGACTTCTCAATTAGTATAAACTAAACTTTACTTAAACAATTTCTAAATTATTTCTCAATACCTTTCTCACAAACCTTTATATTTAGAATTAATAAAATGGTCTGTGAGTTAAGAGAACAATTTATAAATTTTAATTGTCAAAATATGTTGTGTAAACAATGTAAAAAATTTCCTCAAAATCAAAAAAAAAAAAAAGAGCAAATATTAAAAATATTATTTGATATGGAAAACGAAACTGCAATTTCCAATGTCCATTTCCATCAATTAGACAATCAAAAATAATTTTTTAATTTGAATTTTATATTTATTTATTTATTGACTGTTTACATAGCCAGATAAATCTGGCAGACAATAGCAAATATCCTGCTTCTTTGAGTAGTATTCTTCCCTGCTTCTTTCCTGTATTCTGGCTTAAGAAATTCATATCTGTTAATATTTTGCTCTATATGACAATTATATGCATAATATATCAATTAAAATTTACACATAAATCTATAACGCTATTTTATAATTTTCATCTAAAAATCATATGCAAAATATATAAATAACAGTTAGGTAATTATGTTATTATGTAAAAATTAAAAGACAAAAGTACATATACTCTACAAAAATACAAACAAAAACTGTTAAGTTTGAAAATTCTTTTAAAGTACTCAAAAACTTTGTTTAGTATTCTCGGGTTAAAAATAAAAAAAAAAAAATTTTTGTTTTTAATCATCATATTATTATTTTTAAAATATCATAAATACAATTAATTTTTTATACTTTTATATATAATTTTTTTTTTCGATATCCTTTTCATATTTTTGCGTAAGGATAACATTTTAAATTGTAATTTTTTTCTTTAAATTTTTTAAAATAACTGTCGGTACTGAAAATAAATCGTTAAAAAAAAAAAATACTAATTTATATATTTAAAAAAAAAATATATATATATATATATATATATATATATATATGTATATATATTTAAAAATACATACATATAGTCATACATTTTATAAGAAAAAAAAAAAAATATACACACGCTGTAAACGGAAATTATATACTTACCTCATAAATAAAAAAAAAAAAAATTAATATATTCATCCTATATTTAATAGAAAAATTTTAAACAAAGCTACTTTATACATACATATATATATATATATATATATATATTATAGAATATATTTATAAATTTTATGTCGTTTTGTTTTTTTCATATCAATATAAAATAAAATGTTGTTATACAATAAATACAATAAATATATTAAAATAATATTTAAATATTCCAAAAAAAACCATATAGTATTAATATATATATATAAATACATGTATATAGAACAAGAATTTATAAAACAATTTTATTCTATATATCAAATTGGAAATTACCAACCTACCTCAATTAAAAAAAAAAACCAAAACTTTTTTCTTTCCTCAAACCTCTTCAAAATTAAATTATTTATAATATGTATATATTAAAAGAAAAATATACATATACATATAGTTAAAATCGTAAAAAAAAAAAACAAAAAAATAGAATATTTATGTTTTAACTAAATAAAATAAATATGTATATTTAATAAATCGTATAAAAAAATGTTTTGGCAAAAAAACATTACAATTAATAGAAATTTTAACAATATTTATATTGCGTGCATATTAAAAATACATTACCATTTTACATTAAAAAAAAAAACAAAATTATTACAAAATATTTACAATTATAAAAAAAAAAAAAAAATAACTAAATAAATTAAATCAAGAAAACTTATTAAAATAGTCGAAAATTTTATTATAAATAATTTAAATAATATAATAAAAAAATTAATAGAAATATTTTCAACTATATCTTTACACCTATACAAAAAAAAAAATATATATATATATAACATATTAATCATATATACAATAAATAAATTTCAAACTACCTCAAATATATTGAACTGATCTGATTGATCTGATTAAAATGGAATTTATTTATTTTTATATAAATTTATTTATTAATTTATTTATTTCTTTAGATTTTTTTTTTTTTTTCATTTTATTAATAATTTTGATTTTCCCGAACGAAATCATTATTTTTCGAATCCAATTAATAAATAAATTAATTACAAAATTAATTTTTCAATCTTAAGGGTCAAACATATAATGAAAGTGCGTGCGTGACTTGTGGAAAAATATCGAAAGTCACATAGATACATTTTTAACTCTGCGTAACCTGTTCTGTTGAAAATATAATTAACTCTCTGACGAAAGGAACGTTATCAATTGCAAATATAATAGATGCAAGCTAAATTTTGTCTGTCAATTTCAATTTTTTAAATCGGTTATACGAAATTATATTATCAGACAATTTAAAAAATTTTTTTTTTTTTTTTTTTAATTTATTTTGAAATAAAAATGAATTTTTTAGATTAGAATTTTTTAGATAAATAAATAAAAAAAATACTAAAATCTTAAAATTTTTTACTTTAAATAAAAACAAATCAAAAAGTCTTGAAATTTAAATAAAATTATTTAATTTTATGTTTTTAAAAAAAAACGTTTTTTATTATATGAATTATTATATCTCATTTTAATTTATTTTTATTTTTCACAATAAAGAAAAAAATTATTTAAATGCACTACAATTTATTTTAGTACACATTTAAAAATTATTTATTTACTTTTTATTTCAATTTTGACAATACGCACGTTTATTTATGTTTGGCCCTTTAGGTAATAATAATATTTTTTTATAGTTCTTTTTAAAAAATCTTTCATAGTTTTAATTATTTTTGCAAAATAAAATTAATTAGAAAACATCATTTATTTTATATTAAAAAAAAAAATTCCATTTCAGATCTAGACAATTTTAAATTAATATATTAAATTAAATTATAAATATCATAAAAAAAAAAAAAAAATTTAAAATTAAATTTAATTCTATACTAAATTTTGTATATATATATATAGATATATATATATATATATATATAGGTTTGAATTTTTTTTTTACTATTTAAATTTTAAATGAACTGGAAAAATAATTTTTAAAATATAACAATTAAATTAATAATAAATTAATTAATAATTAATTAATTAATTAATTATTAATAAATAATTAATAATTTTTTTCTAATTATTAATAATAATTTAATAATTAGAAAAAAAAAATTCATTAAATTACCTAGAAAAAATTAACTATTAACTATACTTTATAACAAAATAAATAAATAAATACTAAAAGAAGCCTAGCATCATTATATATAGGATATAAGTATTCAAAATGAAAATAAAAAAAAACACTTAACTTTTAATATAATAAATTATTAAATTTTCAAAATAAATCTGTAATAAATGTCTATCGTCATATTAAAATATAAAAAAATTTTATAAAACTAATCAAATAATTAAATTCAATTTTAGAAAAAAAAAAAAATAAAAAAATGCAAACAATTTTAAAATGCGAATATTAAAATAATTCGAAAAATAAATTATTATAAATTAATTATTAAAAATTAGAAAACAAAAAAAAAAAAAAAAACAAAATGAGATACCCCCGAATTTTTAAAATAAAATTTTAAAATTACAATTACTAATATTAAATTATAATTATTATATAATAAAAAAAAAAAAGGCAAAGCCTCGTTTTTGAAACATTAGAAAATATAAATTAGAAAAAAAAATAAAATTTAATAAATCGAAAAAAAAAAAAAAAAAAAAATTAAATTAAATTGCTGTATTATTATTAAAAATTAAATAAATATAGCTGAATATAGCGAAGTAAAAAAAAAAACGATATCAATTTGTGTAGTTTGATTATATATATAAAAAAAAAAAAAAGAGTGGAGTGGTATTTTTTTTTTTTTGACACTGATCACTTGTTAGTAATGAATCCATTAAATCACAATAAGTCAAAATTCCTTTAAAAATTTTCAACTGACTATAAATGAAAAAATTGTTTAACAATTAATTGTCTAATTTACTTATATCATAAATTAGTTATCGATCACTTCTGATTCAAAGTTGGAACAGCTACTAATAGCGCACTAATTATTAAAGTATCAACAAATCATTTCTCCTATAAACTTAACCCGAAATTAAAAAATGTTAAATAATTTTGTCTATATAATAGAAAATTTACAGAAACTTTTCTAAATCTGATAGAGATACTGACCATAAGAGAAATTTTCTCTTATAATAATGTTAAATGCTCCCGTGTTAAGGTTTAAATAATATAGTCTTCACTATGTTTCTTTAGATATTTTTTTGTTTTTGTTTTAGTCGTCCCTAATTTTCTATTATAAGATTCTATGTTGTCTTTTTATCTCTGTGTGATACTATGTCTCTATACATATAATTATTTCGTTTTTGTGTCATTTTTGGTAAGTTGGATGAACACCTTGTAATATTTATAATTTTTCATTCTCATTTGTGTTTATTAATTAAAAATTATATCTTCACATTTATATTCACAGTTTTCTAATTCAATTAGTCTATAGATTAGTTTTTTAAATCAAAATGTCGTTCGATTCCGTATTAACTATCCATATTGGACAAAAAATGTTTTATAAATTTTGTATTTGTATTTACGTATAGTAATTTCTTGTGAGCTTAGTAGTATTTGTTTTTGTTTCCTGCTTTCCCTGTAGTTTTGTTTCAAAATAAATTTGTATATTATTCTCGTTCGCATATAGTATCGATATTTGGCTTAGTATAAACATTAATTAAAAAGAAGTTAATACAATTTAGAGAAATTTCACTAACTGATTTAGTCATCATTTACTTGTGTTTTGTTTGTTAGTAAAAAAAAAAAATTAAATTACTTTTTAAACTACTTAATCACTGTTAGTGATGTTAAGTAAGAGCTGAAAACCTAAACATCTAATGAAGAAATTACCTGTTGGTAAACCATCGAGGAAATGCAAGATTAATAATATGTAATAGACTACTGCTAATTATGTCTTGGTAAAGTCTGATTTTTAATGGTACCTTGTTGACGCTTGTATTGGTCAAAGATATTAGGTTGGTCTCTCTCAACATACGTCAAATAGTTTTAAATTTGTGTAATCTGTAGAGTGGTGGGAAATATTAAAAAGCTCGACTGATCTCAAATTATCACCGAATGAAAATTATATCACCGCATATAATTTACTGAATAAATATGAAACTGGACACTAAACGTACTGAAGATATACTGAAGCAGTCCAAACGAGTATTGGTAAAGCGTTAGGAAAATTATATTTCACTTGAATACTAAAGGTTAAGTTTTAAATAAGTAACAAAGAGATGTTTTGTAATATAGAGATCAGGGAATTCTTTTGATCAACGCTGAATAAATGGTGGAGTTGAGTTAGCTTTATTAGTTTGATATGATATAAATGCGTATCGGGATATTTAAAAGTTTTAAAGATAGTTTTTTAGTTAATATTTTTTTTTTATTTTTAACCTAAATTATTTAAAAAACTGAAAAAATAACTGTGAAAATATCAGTATCCGGTAAAATTGAATACTTATATTTCGTAATAACAAGCCTATAGTTAAATTGGCTGTTTACACTTTTTATTTTTTTATTTTCACCCAACTTCTGACAATCTTTTCGGTCAAGTTGACGAAGAAAAAAAATGGATCAGATGTTTTATTTTTTGAATATGGCAGATTTTAAGTTTTTGTGCTTTTATATAGAATTTCAAAAATAAATAAAAATCTTTTAAATTGAACACTGTGAACATTTTTAAAGGAGAGTAAAAAGTTAAAATAAGTTTTTAAATTTAATTAGAATGTTTTTAAAGCTATACTTTTAAATTTTAATAAGAAATTGAAGTGATATAATATCTAAATGAGAAAATGATCATTTTTGAACTTTATTCCTAATATGAAAATAATTTAACTTTTCAAAATTTTGTTAAAAAGGTTATCACTACAAAAGACAACAATAAACACTCTGTAATCTGTATTATTTTTTAAAGTCAGTTTTAAAATAAATTTGCCTTCCGCCATATTATATTTTACTGTATACTGATTACTGATTACTGAAATTTTTGTTTGATGAGAGTTTCTCTGATATTAAATATTTATCTAACTTGAAAATTTCAATTTTCACTTAACCTCAAAATCGCAATTAATAAAAACGATTGACAGAATTTGACTCTGTTATCTAAAGTTATAGAGATTAGGTATACTTAATATTATACATTAACATGCGATTTATTTATTTTTTCTGTCCGTTGAACAGAGAAATGAATTGAAATATCCATTGAAATATGGTGTTAACACTCAGCTATTAAAATTTATAAACATTTTCAAACTATCAAATCGAAACGTAATAACCCAATGTGCTGCTTTTTAAATAAAATGATTATCAAATACGATGTTGCTGTCATTTTATAAAACAAATTTAAATTCTGTATGTAAAAATAATGTAAATTAAATTGTCAATAACAAGTAACGACCAATATAAAATAACAAAAAAAAAAAAATTGATTGTCAACGCGACTAAGAGCATAAAGTTGCTCTACTTTAGTGTTACGTCTCGCTGTGCATTGCATTTAGACAAGTAATATTTAAATTAATATTTTCAGTTTAAACGGCAAAGCGAAGTGCGAGACTACGTAAGCATTGAGTCATTACCTTAATTTTTTTACTATACTTAATATTTGTATTTACAATACAATATAATTTAAAAATCACTGCTAATTTCGATTTTTGAAATAAAAAAAGAAACACAAAATTTAATTTACTTTAATATTAAATTATTTTTCTTTAAATTTGATCTAATTTAAGAATGAGTATATTAGTTTTGACTGTCATGTATGATTTAAAAAAAAAAATTAGAAATGCTTATGTCTAGACAAGAAACAACAGTGAAAGGAAATCTTTCGCAACAAGTATATTTATTTATCTATTAATTGTTTAGAATAAAAAAAAATACTTTTTAAATATAATTAATCAATATTGTCCCCTTTCTAAATTTTAAGATCTGTTTATTTTTTTACATACTCATATAGTAAATATTAGCTCATAATTTTGGTATCATAATTCACATTATTTTGTTATTACAATATTAAACAAAAAAATAAAAACATTTTTTTTTTTTTTTATTATTTCTATTTTGGTTTATTTTCTGTCTGGTCATTTTTTTGTAAATAAGTAATATATGGATATTACGGTTTTTTTTATCTTGAACTAAAACTTAAACGGCAACACTCTTACCCTTAATATTCTCATTATAATTGCAAACTAATCAATTAATCAAAAAGTATGACTTTATGTGGAAGTGTAGAATTTCTTTAATATAATGAAGTGATATTTGAAGAAATTTGGGGAAAGAAAAATATATTAAAGAAAATTTTTGGTATGGGGAAATGGTATGGATTTTTTTCTAATGATTTAAGGCTTACAGAATTGAGAGACCTTTCATATATTTTAAAGAAACTCTAAAATTATAGCAGATTTTAAATAATGTTTTATTAATTTAATGTATTGTGTGAAAGAAATAACAATTTCTATAGAAGTAATTTATTAAAAAAACTTTTTTTTGTTTTTGTGATATTAATCATAACTTAACCAAATTCTTAAATGTTGACGGAAATGATAATGTTTGTTGAACTTGTTTATAGATTTATAATTAATAAAAGCATTTAAGAACAAAAAATTCAAAAAAAAAAATTACAAAAAAGGTAATTTTTATGTAATTGTTTTTTATTTTGTTGTTTATGAGAGGTGGAAATCTTCCAAAGGCACCAATAATACCCTTTTGATAGTATCAGATTCTTACTAACTAAACTCACCTCTCCCTTTAGTTAATATACTGGGACAAAACCACTAACTGGTAACGCTGTATATTGGCTAGGGAGTAGGAATAGGAAAGTATAATAAAAGAATGTATTAACATTAACTTTTTTTTTCTGTTTTTTTCTTTATATATGTATATATATATTTTTTTATTAAGTGTTTTCTTTTTCTGCTCTTTTGGGAATTTAATTTCATAATTTATTATAAAATTATATATAATATAATTCCATTATAAAAGCTTCCATCAAGTCATCATTATAAAATTTAGAAAATTGATGAAAGTCAAAAAGAAATCCCTTAAGAGGGTCGGTTATCAATTTTTTTGTTTTTTTTTTTTGTTTAGATCCTGATGTTCATATACATACATATATTATACATGTATTTCATGGTAGTTTATATTTTCTTAAGGAACATTTAAATTATTAAAATATGTACTACTTATATTCTTAAAAAACAAAAACAAAAAAAAAAAAAAAATCTTTTAATAAGAATGTGTTGCGGGTTGTTGGAGAAAGAAAAGATAGAAAAAATTATTGTTTTACATTTTTTTTTTTTTTGCTTTTCATCAAATATCATTTTCTCCTTTAATTTTTATTTTAATTAATTAAATACTTTTATAAGCCTTTTTTTTACATGTATGGATACATACATTTTTGATTTTTATATATATATAGATATAGCAATAGGCTTTGGTTTTGGTGTAAATTTAAAATAAAATTTAATATAGAAAAAAATAACTAAAAATTCTTCGAAAAATTAAAAAGCGGCAAATATACACACACATTAAGTATGTGTTTAAACAAGTTTTCGTTTTTTTAATTTATAAGCATCTTTATTTTATTAAGAAGTAATGTAATTTATTACATTTAACAAAAAACTCTTATGCTGATTGCGATAAATTACTTTTCCAACTTGAATTTTATTGATGCCATTAATGAGTATTAAATTGATTTTGCAGAATAGAAAATCTATCAAAAATTGTCATCGATTTAATTTTTAAAATCTCAATTTATTAAATTTAAACAAAAACAGTTTTATCTCTTAACCAACAAAACAAAATATGTAAAATTAGAATAAAGTAATAAAAAGGAAAGAAAAAAAAAAAATATCTCCATTTTCCTTTAAGAAATTATTATATAGCTATTAAAAAAGGACACGGAAAAATAAACTTTTTTTTTCACATTATACACTTAAGAAATTTTAAAATTTATTTTCTATATGTATATATATAAATATATCTACAATAATTTGTTTTTATATATATAATATATTTGTGTATTTATCATTATGTTGAGTTTATTTTAAACAAGGTAGAATGTAAACCAACGGTTTTTAAAAGCGCACATTTCCAAAACTCAATACAAACTGTTTAGAAGTGTCACTTACACAAAAATTTGAAAATTTCATGTAATAAGAAAAAATGTGAAAATAGGACATTTTTGAAATTTTGAGGGGCCGTAATTCCGGAATCCTATATAACTAAGAAAAGGCGTTAACACACGTAAAAATATATTATTGTAGCTTTAATTTTTATATCTTGCAGAAGCAAAATATGTGCAGGTTCCTAAGTTACAGGTGTTTAAAAATAGCAAATTTTCAATTTTTAAGCCCTAATAGCTCATAAACAGGGGGTGGTCCGAAAAAATTTTCTGAGCAAACTTATACTAATTCTAAAAGTTCTTTCTTGTCTCAAAATTTCAGGTTCCTATCTAAAGGCGTGCCGGAGTTATGAAAAACGAAATTTCATACAAAATGTGGTTTTCACATAACGGTAAATTTAAATAGTAAATTACAAAATATTGGATAATTTTGATATTGTTTTATGTAGATAATAAAATTTTCGATCTTCTGGCTGTTTTAGATTGCAAAATTATTACGCAGAGCCCGAGATATATACATCTGAAAATGGGGCTTTTTTGTAATTTTGAAGAGCTGCAACTTTGGAACCCTTTACAACTAAAATAAACCTTTAACACACGTAAAAATATATTATTGCAGCTTTAATTTTTATATCTTGCAGAAGTAAAATGTGTACAGGTTCCTAAGTTACAGGTGTTTAAAAATAGCAAATTTTCAATTTTTAGGCCATAATAGCTCATAAACAGGGGGTGGTTCGAAAAAAATTTCTGTGCAAACTTATACTAATTCTAAAAGTTCTTTCTTGCCTCAAAATTTGAAGTTTCTATCTAGAAGAGTGCCGGAGTTATGAAAGTAGAAAAATCATGCAAAATTTAGTTTTCACATAACGGTAAATTTAAATACTAAATTTAAAAAAATTGTATAATTTTCATATTAATTTAGAAAGATAAAAGAAATACCTGTCGAATGACGTTTTCAGATTGAAAAAATCTTAAGTAGAACATAAGATATATGCATTTAAAAATAGGGCTTTTTCAAAGTTTGAGGGGCTGTAGCTCCGTAATGGGAGGGGCTACATGAAAAAGTTGTTCCACAAAATTATTTTTTTTATGAGACCTACCCATGGTTAAAATTTTTTTTCTCTATCTTTAACGGTGTAGAAGTTTTGTAAACAGACGGACGGACGGACAGAGTGAAACTAATAAGCACATTTTTTCAAATTTTTTTTGGAAATGTGCTAAAAACAGCAATCAGAGTAAACAAAAAAGATCATAATATGATAGAAAATTATTGGTATAGGTATATAGGTATCTTTTTTCACTTTCTTCATTGTCAACAGAAAATAAAAACAAGGGAAAGCAAAAGTAAGTATATAAAAATAAAAGTATAATATTGTAAAAATTGTTGTAAATTTTTTTTTTTTTTTTTATAAAATTCTTTTTTTCTTTTAACGTTTCTTCCATGCCATAGAATAAATTATTGATATATCAACTTAACTTAAGAATGACTACTTGAAATATCTAAGGATAATACTCGATTATTGAAATTAAAAAATATGTATATATAAGTAGTAAATACAAATAAAATAAGAATAGTATTGAATTTAACTTAAGAGTTTCTGTCAAATAAAGATTTCCCTAAAGAATGTAAAAAAAAAAAAAAAATCGAACATTGTTAAAATTTAAAAATTTTTTTTTTTTTTTTCAAATATTTTAAATACTCGTACAGTGTTACATATATTTTCTACTTACCTTAAAGAAAAAGAAAGCGACTTAACTTCAGTTTTTTCAGTTTATAAATTTTACCCATTGAATTCTCAACTGTATCTATTTAACAAAATTTTGAAATCACAAATTTTTCTAAGCTTTTTATAGCATCAAACCTATAAAAATCTGAATTTTTAATCCATTTGATTATTACAATTAGAAATTAATTTATTAGCAGCAATCATATCTTAATTAAAGATTTTCAGATTAAGTTTCAGAGCAGTATTTCTGTTACTTTAGATTACAAGGCTATTTGAGCACACACATTTATATCTAAAAATGTTTAAAGGTCAATTTGCAAAAAGGAAAAATTTTAATTAATATTTTTACATGTAGTAAATAAACGTATAGTTATTTTTATCTTTTTATCTAATAAGATTTACTTGAAATTAAAGAAAATCGCTCTTGATTTATATAACCTTTCTTTGTTGTAACAAAATAATTGTTATTTAAGAAATTTTATAGTATTTTAAAATCGGAGAGTATCGAAAGCTCGCGAATTAAAATCTCGTGTTTCAAAATCTCCTGCTTTTATAAATCTCGTGTCCCAAAATAAGGTAATACACATTTTTATCTTTAAAAACGACAATCTTAAGATTTTCATTACGCTGAGTATTTAAATATACTTGATTAGAAATATGAAACTTCATTGTACGGAATTTAACATTTTTAATATCAGTATATTTAAAAAAAAATTAATATATAATTAAATTATTATATTATTTTTATTAACTTTTAATATTTATTTACATATTTATTTATTTTGGTTCTTGTACCACATACAATGAGCTGAGGAAATATCTAAACCTTTCATTTTCAGTTGCTATAGTTGAGTACAAGTATTAAATTATACTAATTTTTGCCCGTCGCTCGAAAATCGTACAAATCTAGATTAAAATACAGCTACATATAGTGTACATCTTATCTATTTTTAAAAGCCAACAGTTTTTATCGAATTCCTGATCTGCAAATTAGGATTCTTTTTCTTTCATGGATAGATTTAGTTTTACAGTCGAACCACGAATTTAGCGAACCGCAAATTATTCTTAACAAAACATTAAATCTAAATAAGTACTTAAAAGAAAACTATAAAAGAAAATAAAGTAAATAACTCTTAAATTATTAAAAACAAAAACTTAAAATGAACTGCAGGATATTTTAAAATTTTCATGTAAATAATTTAGAGCAGACGATTTTATATTGGTACCTATTAATTTTAATATGATACCTATATTATTTTAAAATGTTGCAATTTCAAAACTTACAAATATTCGATGTGCAACCCATATACATAGTAAATTAGTAAGATTCTATAAACCAAAAAAAAAACATCAAACATTTACATGTCATTATCTATCCGTAAAAATCGGCCCCAGTAGTTTCGTCTTAAAAGGGGTGGGCTAAAATTGATATTTATCGATTTATAAAATAATTTTATTTATTTTGCTGTATTATTATATTTTTTATATTATTTTGACCTGACTGGAGTTTGAACCTTTGAGAACTCTCGCCTAAAAGTTCGATTATTTACTCATTACGCCATTGGTCAGATTTTTTAATATATAATTTCTAAAGGGTGTTAAAAATTGAGGTATCATTTTAATTTTAATAAAAAAAGACTTTTTTTTGAAATATTAAATATATTTTTATTTTAATTTATTACAAATAGGTTCCGGTTAATAATGAAAAATTATGTCCCTCTACTACTTCGGCAGGCTTCCAATCTTTTACAATTCTGAATCACGTTGTTCAATAAACTGTTCTCAATGGTTGAAATCTGCTCGATAATGTTGTTTTTAAGCTCTTGAATTGTTGTGGGATTATTGCTGTACACTTTCGATTTCACAAAAACCCATAAAAAAAAATCCAATGGTGTCAAATCGCACGATCTTATAAGCCTTTAAATGGAGATCACGATGCAAAATGTTGAATAATGTGGATGGTTTGATGTTTAATTGCTGCGAACGATGACGAATGGAAGTTTTTGGATTTTCTTCAACACTTCTGCTCACAGCTGCTACATTCTCGGTTGAACGGCCACTACGTTGATAAATGTTGCCTCTGTTATCAAGAACAGATCCAGTTTCTAGAATTTATCAACCATCAGCTTGATGGCACGATTTGTTGGAGCATTTTCTCTACCAAATTTTGTTCGAAATTTCCTAATTACATCTTGAAAACTTTTACCATTTTCAAAAAATGTTGTAACAACAAAAACACGTTGTTCCTTCGTGTAACGTTCCATATTAACTAACCGGAATGTATTTAGAATATACCTAAAGAAACCTCGTATAAAAATTCCAGGTAGGAAAACAATGGCGGCAAAATTAAAATGATACCTCAATTTTGAACACCATGTAAAATATGAAAATATTGTAAAATTTAGAACGTATGTATATCAAATCAATTAAAAATTATTTACTTAACTTGAATTAAAGATAAAATAAAATATAGACTCAAATATATACATATATATATATATATATATAAGTGAAATTAATGACGTCAAGATTTCGTTAACATATTTAATATAATAAATTATTGTTGAAAATCGTTGTTGATTATTTATCACATACTTTAATATTTTACTAATAATACAATGATGACTGACTACCAAAATCGTGACAATATGAAATATAAAATTTTCGCATCATTATTACATTATAACTATTTAACAAATAAATTATCATAAACCTGTAATAAAAAATATCTACATCTATATATAATATATAAAACAAATCAGGAAATTAAATAGGATTAAATATCCTTATTGATATATTTATATATACATATGTATATATATATATATAATTATAACATTTCTAGGGTGAGGGAAAAAAAAAAATTTCCAATTGAGAAATTTTGATTAACTTGAATTTATTCGGTTTTCCTTTTCTTTTTCCTTTTCACTTTTTTAATACCATTTTTTATTTATTTTTTTTTTCTTTTTTTGCTATTTTTTATATAGTAAATTATTAAGTAATTGTTTTCGCAAACTGAATCTTGAATCAGAAAAAAGAAAAACAAGGATTTTCCCATTTTTTTTTTTTATTCCGATTATCAATTTTGTTTTAAAAATTAATTTTTTTATTTTTGAATTTTTATTGAATTTTTTTTTTTGTTTTTTTTTTTTGTTATTTTACGTAGTACATAAAATTTTTTTTTGTTTTATTATATCTGAAATTTTAATGATATGATTGTAAATCATCTGTCATGTTAAAGGCCTGCCACTTCTTTTTCTTCTTCAAAAAACAAAAGAAGAGAAAAAGTAGAAAAATAAATAAATTGATTTAATAATAATAAACTACAATTTATATATAACTGTTATTTTGATTACTATTATAACTGTATTATATTACTATTATATTTGATTACAGTAAAAAGTTTATCAGCAATTACTTTTTAACTTTATGTATCTGGAATATTATATTTTTTATTTTTATAAATGATATATGAACATTTTTTAATTCGTAATCGTATATTTTTTAACAATTGTATGTTTTTTCATCAGAAATATCCTTATAAATTTCTATTTGTTTTTTTTTTATCTTTATTTGTGATTTGGATATGTTTATTGTGTCTTGGTCTCCTGAAGCTCACCAGAGATATTCTAGCCAATATTTTTAGCTTTTCAAATATCCTTTTAAATACATTTTTAATCAATTTTTGGGGATTGTTTTTAATTTACAAGTCGTTCTTATTTTGAAAATTGTTTATACTTTATTATGTTTTTTTTCTTGTCATATCTAAATGTGCATATATGTATGTACCGTTTTTGTTACCATCTCGGATATGGGTTGAGTATATTGTTTGAATTTTTTTAATATTATTTTGTTCTCTATTGGAAGATCGTTAGGTGTACTATAGGAATACCACCAACTAATGTCAGGTAATTCAATTAAGAGATGTAAGTATGTATATATATTCAGATTCCTGCTGGTAATGAAGGATTTTACTCGTCGTTTTATAAAACTTATTTTTTATTTTATTGACAGTTTTCAACACATAAGTTGATAATGTGTACTTCTATACTAAGTTTCTTAATTTTATACAAGTTTACTTAGTATTATTTGAAATTATTATTTATGAAATTTCTTTGGCGATATGACTGTTGGTCGTCACCAATGTAGAAGTTAATATTATTTCTGGTTGTAGTTCGAATTACCGAGATAAGTTTTAATAAAAGTTAAAAATTTTTTTTTTTACACGCTAACTAAATATTTGGAACTGATTTCTTTACACTAATGTAGGCTTAGTTAAATGGGAGAGGGAAAATGAAAAGGAAATATGATATTAAGGATGAGTTTGCTGGTAAATTAGAAATTAACCTAAAAAAGTTCTTTTTGTTCTAAAGCGTTCTATGGGTTCTCAATGATGACACTTTCATTATCCAAAAAGTGTGTGAACGTTTCTAAAACGGTTTTTAAAAATAAAATATTTATAAAAGAAAAAGGTTTAGATTAAATTGAAAAAGAAAATAATTTATAAATTTAAACTATACTGTTAAAAAATATTTGAGAAAAAAAAAACGGCTATTGTTATGACGAGCATTATTTTTAAAATTTTTATATTTTAAACTATGCAATGAACTTGTCCATTTTTGACCAGATCAGTAATTTCATGTTCATGTGTATATATCAGATCCAGAAATTATGTTATTTTTTTGTATCTTAAATTAAAATCAAAAAGTTTTTAAGAACTTTAATGAGCAGAAAAATACATATTAGACAATAGACAGTACAAGTTCTATAAATATAAACTTACATTGTACAAAAAAATAATAGCTGTGTTCTTTTTCATTCAGTTCAAATTTAGGATTTTATAAAATTTAAAAGAATGTTTCGGGTTAATGATCTGGATAATTTCTTTAAGTTGGCAAACCCTATTGCGACATATAAAAAATAACGTTCTGCTTTCTAACATTTCAGTTTCAATTTGAAAGTAAATACAAATTTGAGTTTTGTATTTTTTTTTTAAATTTTGTTTTTCAAAAAACTAAACAAAAATAAAATCTAATTTATTCGATCTGAAAGCAGTAACTATAGTCATTTGTAGCGAATTACAATTCTAATTTTTAAACCTAGATTATACGCAGATCATTTTATATAGGTTTTGAGTTGTTATTTTATTTTCATATTAAACGGCTGACCTAAACCTTGAACCAAAGCAAAATAACACAGCTATTGTATATTTGAGAGTTTTAGAAGAAAAATTCTGAAGTATATTTTTAGAGATTTATTTTTTTTTTTTTTAGATATTTTGTGAAATAACTTTCAAGTAGCTCTCTAACTTTACTCTCAAAAACACAAATATATTAGATATTTTAAATTTTCTTTTTTCTTTAAAATCTTTGAAATTTCTTGCAATAATATAAGAATTTTCAAATACAATTATAGAATTTTAGATTTTTTTTAAGAAACATTTACTGTAAGCATATATTATTTAATTTTTTTGTTTCTTTTATTTATTTCCTACAAAATCGAAGTTAATATACTTTGAAAGATATAAAACAAAAAAAAAAATGCGTAGAATTATTTATAAGAATGTGCTAGGAATAACTAAATTGATTGGAAAAAGTTCATTTTTCCTTTTCTTTTTTTTTTTACAATTTTCTTTTCAATCATGTCTAAATAAATTAAGTGAAAATATGTTGACGGTAGGTGACTGAAACAATCAGAAAAGAATTTAAGTTTTTTTTTTTTTTTTATATAATATCTTATCGAGGAGAAAATATAAAAATTAAATTAAAATCAAGGAGACCTTATACTTTTGTTATCATAAACATTATAAATTTCTTCTTTTTTTTTTTTTTTTAAATATCGACCTTGATACACGCATGTAGAATTTTAATTATTACTTTAGTATTGGTGTATAGTACATTTTTTTTTAATTTTTATTTTAAAGAAATGTCCTGTTTTTATTTTTATCAAAGAAAACTAAAAAAAAAAAAAAATAAAAATAACAATGACAAAATATTACTTAAATATCGTATTGATATTAATCCACTGCGGAATAGGCGAATAAATAAAAATACCATTTAATTTATATATCCTTAAAAATGAAATAAACACGTGTATATATATATATATATGATTTTCATTTAAAAATATCTTAATTTAACTTCAAAATAAAATCAATTTCAATTTTAATTAAGTTTTAACCAAAAAGTTAAGCCTATTTATATTTAAAAAATATTAAAGTCATTATTTGGAAATAATAATAAAGAAATAAAATAGGAAAATGATCAAATTGTTTGGTATTAAACATTTAACAATACAAGTCTTTCAAAATCCAGAAGAAAAATTCAGAATTTTTAAAATATTGAGAAAGAAAAAAAAGGATTTTCTTTATATATAAAATAAATTTTTCTGTTTAAAATATTATTATCCAGTAATGTAAAGTAAAATGTCAGGAATGTGAAAAAGGATAAAAATGGATACCTCAAACCAGAAAATTATATAAATTTTTGGTTCTTTTAAATTATAAAATAAGATATGTATTTTCAGAATTCTTATTATTTTGAAAATTCAATAAAATAAGAATTATTGTCTTTATAAAATAAATATCAAATTTTAGATTAAAACAAAGGTTTTCTCTTTTAAACCACATCATCTAAACAATTGGGGAAAAAATTATTTTTGTTTTTTTTTTATTAAAGCAGTAAAAAAAAAAATATTACATAAAACAAATAAAAATTTTATCAGATTTCAAAAAGAATTGACTACCCCCTTCAAAAAAAAAAAAAAAAAAAATAGGATTTTATTATACTTAAATGAAAATCTTATGAAAGACCATTCTTCTTTGATAAAGTCCATCTTGTTATAATATAAAATAAAAACAAATATAAAATGCGTTCTAAAACGTTTTGCACAAAAAAAAAAGAAGCAAATACTTATGTATACAAAAAATTTTCCAAGTCAATAAAAATGAATTTTATTATCCGAAAACACAAAAACAAAAACCATTGTTTTTCTTTTTATGTATTATTTTTAAGTAAAAAATCTTAAAATGTTTTTATTTTTCAGTTAAAAATGAGTTAAATATATAATAAATACAAGTATAATATAATAAAAGAAAATGAAGGATATATTTTTTTTTTTCCTTCCATGAATTTTCTAAATAATTTTTATTATCTTATTATTTTAACTTTTTAAGTCTGTATTTTAGATCTTTTAATTTCTATATATGACTTGAACATAAAATTAAAGTAAACCTCATAAAATGAACTTTAAAAAAAGAAAAAAAAGTAATAAAAATCCTAAGATAAATTAACTTCCATTAAATATATGTTTCATTTTATCTAGAATATGATTGAAATTACATATTCGAAATAATCAAAATAATTATCATTAATATGTCCTAATACCCATCTAAAAGAAAAATGGGTATTATAGTTAGAAAATCTTTTAAATTATATACTTACATTAGTTTTTTCTTTTTTTTTTTAATAATAAAATTTTATTCATTACTTCAATTATTTAAATTATATAAAATATTATTGGAAGAAAGATTCTGCGGTATGATTTTCATTAATTTTAAAAGTATCTTTCATATTCCATTTTTTCTAACAAAAATATGACAAAAAAAAAAAAAAAAATGCACGCAGTATAATAACAATAATACCATTACATTTTCATTTTTTGAAATAATTGAAATTTCAATATTTTTAACTAAAACAAACAATAATTTGGGGTGAGGTGCTGCTATAAAGCCTTTAATTCTTTAAGATACAAAATAACAACTTATTCCCGAAAATGTATTTTTTTCTCATGCGAATATGAATAAGGTCTTAATGCTTTATTTCTTAATTAAAAGATTTGTCTAATATGATTAATAAGATTATATAGTTTGATATAATATGTATGTATGTATATGCAAGATTCTGAATTAGAAGGGATTTTATAGTTAGTAAAAAAAAATCAGGGTATTTTCTTTATCCAGACTATTTATATATTCGTAAATGCAAGACTCTGAATTAAGAGAGATTTTAGAGTTGGTTACAAAATCGGGGCATTTCTTTTTTTTTCAGAATTTATATATTTATTATATATATGCAATATTTTAAATTATTAGGAATTTTAAAGTTGGATTTTTGAAAAAAGCGTATAACCCTGATTTTGCAATCAATTCTAAAATCCGTCCAATTTATTTTTTTACATACATACATATTTCAGCATAAGAGAATTTTTTAAAATAGTGGACGTTGCCGTCCTGCTAAACAGATTATTAAAACCCTGATTTTGTACCCAACTCTAAAGTCCTTCCTAATATTCAAATTTAGAATTCAATAACAAAAAGGCTTTGTTACCCATAATAATAACATTTTATTTCATATTCGTTTGAGAAATAAAACATTTACGTGAATAAGGACTTAAAGTAAAATTATTTACTTAAGTCCTTTTATTTAAAATTATAACTTTTGTTTTTTTTTTTTATTATATATATAAATTTTCTTAATTTGAATTTCTTAATTTTGCAATTGATTCCAATGCAAAGATAAATTTTAAAATTCTTTTTGTATTTTATGATAGATAAAAAAGATTTAAGACAATTTGCATTTATTATCAAATCGATCCCAAACGAAAATCTTAAAATGTACTATGGATAAAATTTAGGTGACAGCAAGCAATTAAATAAAATGTTCATAATTAAATTAAATAAACAAAATAACTAACTGTTTCTTCGTTTTAATAATATTATATAAATTTTGAATAAATTAATTTTGAAATAAATTGAAAATAAATAAAAAAAAAAAAAGTATAATTTGATCTATGGATTTCTTGAATATTCATTTTTTATTCTGATCTTTTCTGTTTTTTTTTTTTTTTTTATAGTGATCCCAATTTGTTATTAGTTTGTCCTTTTTTCTTTATAATGTCTCATACATATTCATAATTAAATAAATTGAATATTTTTATTTTTGTTTTAGTTAATTTTAATTCTGTTATCAAATAGAGCCGAAAAAACATTCAATTTTTCCTGTTATAACCAAAATGTTATGCTCTAAAAAAAAAAAAAAAACAAATACATTAATAACTATATAGAAAAAAAAAAATTATCTCATTCTTGATGTAATCATTAGTTTTTCTATACTCTGTTTCTTTAGTTTCATTTCCATACTTTTTTTTTCTTTTAAACAGGAAACATAAATACAAAAAAAAAAAAATTTCATTACCCAGGAACGTTCCTTGATGCCATTAACTACAATTACGTATAAACATTTTATTTACTTAGTTATATATTTTTAATAGATATATTTTAGTATATATATATATATACATATATAAAATTTTATTAAAATTCTTTACCTTTTGTACTTTCAATGCAATTTTTTTTTTTATTAAACTTTCACTTTTATTATAGCTTTAATTTAAAAGGTGAAAATTTATGGTTTGAAATTTTTCTTAATAAGAAAAAAAAAAAAATATTTATATGTACTTATGTATAACCTACCATAATTTTTTTTTTTTTGCTTTTTATTATTCTCTATACTTTTTAAATACAAGCTCAGAATCGTATTTTTCTATTTTAAAAATTAGATACTATTATATAGTTATCTATCTTATATATTTAAAATGATGCCTTCAAATATGGATATGTGTTTTTTTTTTATTTTTTATAAAGAAAAATCTGTAATATTTTCCCTTGTGAATTTAATTTTATAAATATACTCGCAACATGTTATATATATATAGACAACATAAAGTTCATTCTCTCCAAAAATACTTTCATTTTCTTTAGTTTGGTGTAAAATACTAGGAAAAATACATGGGGCATAAATGTATCGTACAAATGTAGGTAGGTCAATTTTTATTATAAATAAATTTAAATAATTTTTTTTCCAACTTAAAATATTTTCGGCAATTGTTTTAAATTGAAAATAATTTTATAAGATTAAATATTTTATAGCATCCCAATCCAATACGCCGATGATTGAATAAGAATCGAACCTAATGAGACACAATATTTTGTTTCTAAAAGAAATAATAAAGTTATTTGTGCCCTTTTAAAAAATCATAAATATTTCATAAATATTTCGTAAAAGGCAAATAACCCTGATTTTATAACCAACTATAAAATATTTTTCTAATTAAGAATCTCGCATGTACATATAACTACATAAATATTCTGGATAAAGGAAATACTCTGATTTTGAATTCAACTCTACAATCTCTCCTTATTTCAATCTCGTATATATGTATAAAAAGCGCTTAATTCTGATTTTTTAATCAACTATAAAATCCCTCCTAGTTATTTTATTACATACATAAATATCAACAACAAAGCATTTAAAATAGAAGGGGTTGGCCGCCTCCAAGCCATACAAATTATTGAAACGCTGATCTTGTAACTAATTTTAGAGTTACTTTATAATGATCTAAGTTCGAAAAATTAAAAATTAAGTAAGTGCGACAAGAAAAACAACAGAAATTTTTTTAACTTAGTCATTTTTTCTTAATTGAACAGATTTTTTTTTTATGATCATTTTTTGCATATTTATTTCTGCGATTTTTGTGTTTTTGGATTATTTTTTGTGGATTTTTGTTTTTTTGTTGACCATTATGGATTTTGGGACTCATCCATATTTTTTTTAAATACTTTATGGCATAATTTTTAGTTATTTCTAAGTTACGTCCCTGGTTTAAAAATTCAATATAGAAAATATAATACGTATTTCCATAGGCCTTTCAATTTAAAATTTATTTTTTCTTACTGTTTTTCCAAGAAAGAGAGAAAAAAAAAACTTCTGTCAAAACAACAGTATTTATGTTTTTAATATATTTGATGAGAGTTCAATGCTCTCTTAATTTAATATCCTTTCATTTTTTCTCTTCATCAATTTTTATATGTTGTTATTTTTTTCTTTATTTTATCTCTTCACACTTTCATTGTATTAAAGTTCTCTAGAGAATAAAAAAAAATTTTTGTTTATTCCATAAAAATAATAAGTATAATCATTTTTCCTAGGAATTTCAAATTCTGTTCCTGTATATTCCATTAAAGAAAATTTTTTTTTTTTTTTTTTTGCAAATTTGTAGAAAATTGTGCAAAAACGTGTTTTAATGTTTATTTGTGTGTGTGTATATTTTTTTATTCATTGTATTAGTTTTGCGTATTTGTTTTTTCTGTGTAGAGAATAAATTTCGTTTGATGAGAAAATCAATGAAAAACTAATAAAAAAAAAAAGAAACGATTCTGTGTAAATATTCTATGATAAAGAAATTGAGCTTTTTTAAGTAAAAATGAAAGTGAAATTCAATAATAAAACAGTAACTTTTATAGTTTATTTTTTTTTTTTTTTTTTTTTTTGCTTTTATGGGTGTGTTTGTTTATGTTTTCTTGAATTATATGAGTGTCTTATTATGATTTTAATGAAAGGATTAAATAAATAAATCATAACGAAAAAATCATTTTAATTTTTGCAGTTTATGGTGGGATGTTAAGAAAAATTTAGTATGATAGAATTTAAGTTATTGTGCATTTTGTTTGTTTTATTATATATAAAGGATTTCTCATATATATACTTTTTGCATTTCGTGACATTTATAAGAAAAAAAAAAACATATTAAATTATATTGAATAAACCTAAAACGACAAAATATAATCCTAAATAAATACAATATATGTAATTTTTTCTCTTTTTTGTATATAAAACGAAAGATTACGTAAAATCAATAATTTCTTAAAAAAAAAAAAGTAATCTAAAATATAAAGTAACTTTAATCTGGATTTATTTTAAGAAATATCTAATTCTATTTATATTTTTTGTAAATTAAATGATTTACTTCGAATTTTTTACTCATTACAAAATAATAAAAATGGATTTACTCTATATGCACATACAATTTTCTTTTTTAATATTCGAAAATTTTTAGTATATTCTTATTAGTGCAGTAAAGAATATTATAAATTTTATTTTTGTTAAACAAATTTCCATCAAATACTAATAAAATGATTGGTCTTTCAAAAGAATAATAAAAATAATCCAGAAATATGTTTTATTACAGGATCTCAACTGATATAAAATTTTGTTTAGCAAAACACATATACACATACATAAACAAATAAAATTTGTTATTTAAAATGTTTATTTTCTTATTACTATTATGGTACATCTATTCAACTATATTTAAAAGCCTCTTTTAATATGTGTGTATATCTCATTTTCGAAAATATAAAAATTCCCCTTAAAATAAAAAAACAATTTTTTATTTAAACAGGATTTAATAATTGAATGACATGAATTAAAAATTTTCTATTTAGGCATACAAAATATATATAGTTTTTTGTTTAGGAAAACCTGTATTATTAGTTTTATTTTATTCTATCTTTTTATCAGTATATAAAACTTGTATACATGATTTGAAATAAAGCAATGAAATTTTGATAAAACTTTTTGTTATATTACTCCTCCTTAGACAAGCTACTTATTTAGACAAGCACAACTAGTCAAAGTAAAAAAAAAGTGTTTAAGTTTAAAAGTTTATATGTTGTAATTTAATTTTTATTAACAATTTTTTTAATCTTAAAACAAAAGGGAACTTTCATAAACTTTGTTAATTAAATCAAAGACAAAATTATTTTCTTTTTCAATTTGAAATAAAAAATTTACTAATATAACAATATGTCAAATTCTTTTAAAGTTACCAATTTAAATACACCGTATGTGGATATTAGTATCTTCTAGAATTCAGATCCTTAAATGAGAAATTTGTTGAACTAAAGTTATTTCAGATTACAGAACTAATCTCAAATTTTTGTATTCGTTTTAAAGTTATCGAAGTTTAGATAAAGAAAATTTTTAATTTTGGTATAGTTGGAACTTTGAAATCTATATATACAAATTTTTAAAAGATAAAACGTAAATATTTTGGCTTAATTATTATATTATGTATATAAAAATCGCTTTATTAACTATCAAAGTTTACTAAAAGTAAAAAATTTTTTTTAACAAATTAATCACACTTTTAAAAAATACGGTATGTTACCGTTTAGGAAAAGTATAACCTTAAAATCTTTTGAGTTTACCTATAGGTACATATTGTTCTATTTAAAACAGGAAATAAAATTTTTATCTTATTTCAGTTGTTCTCTTAAAAGACAATATTTTTCTTTCTCTTTTTCCTTTTTACAACAATTAACCCAAATATTGAAAAATTTATACATTTATATTATATACATACACTTATATAATATATATCGATATATTTTATTGGTACAAATAATTCTATGAAATATTATAAGTTTTCAAAGAAAAAAAAAAAAAAAAAAAAACTTCTCCAGTTCATTGACGTCAGTTTTTGCGTGTTTAGAATCGGCGATGGGGGGAAAGGTATGAGTTAAGGATTGATTTTATTTTTTTGTATTTTATACTAAAAATATTATTTTTATTTTCTAAGGATTCTTTTCATTGAGAATATCATTTTTATATTATGATAAATTTTAAATAAATTTGTTGGTTTTTTTTTTTACATTAAAGTCTTTAAATGAAAGAAGTTTGTTGTTTTTTTTTTTATATCCATTCATCGATTTAAAGGATAATTAACATGACGCAAAAAAAAAATTTTTTTTTTTAAATATCTTTTGGGAAATAATGAAAATTCTTTAAATTTTAAATTTTTATTTTTGCGTTGATAAGATTATAATTATATAGTATAATAATTACTAATTATAAATAAATAAATAAAAGATTTTTAAGGTAAATAAATATTCTCGAAATTATTATTAACTTAATATTCCTTAGATAATATTTTATTTTAAATTTTATATATTATGATTTCTATCTGACGATGAAATATAAAAAATTTTTCGCACTTAGGAAATAAAACAGTTTCATTTAAAAATTTACTAAAATCAATTTTAAAATACAATATAAAATAAATCAATGATTTTTTTTTTTTTTTGTTTGTGATAAGAATATAATGACTACGTAACTCGTTTTTAAAATTTAGTTCAATAGGTACCTAAAACATTCATCAAATTTTAATTGAATTTTTCAATCCTTTTATTTTTACACTTATATCTGTTATAGTAAACATTTTTAATGTCGTAATTTTATTTAATGATGTAACAAGTTATACAAATTTTTAAGCAATAAGTTGTTGTTATACTTTTTTTTTTGCTTTTTTTTTTATAGATGCAAATCACTGTATTCTTTATTACACATGTTTTACTTTTCTTTCTTTTTCCCTCTTTTCTTTTCTTTTCATTTTATTTAATTTTTTCTCATCATTCCTGACCTAGAAAACTTTTAACAGAAATTTCCTTTCGAAAAAAAAAAAAAAAAAAAATTGGACATAAGAAAATGAAAAATGTTTGTATATATGTACTACTAATTGGTATGGTTGAATATTTTTGTATAATAAGAGGAATATAGGCGAAAGAAAAACAATATATTATTTCCTTATTTATTGTTCGTTAAACCACTTCTAGGTGTGTGTGTGTGTGTGTGTGTATAAATATATAATGTAAATTTATATGTATAGAAAAGTAATGAAATATGTATGCTTTTTAAATTTTCTTACGTTTTAGTTTTTTTTTTTTTTTATTTCTTTTAAAAAACTGATTTATAAAAAAAAAAAAAACTTTTCTTAAGGATTTATTCAAAGTAAAAATTAGGTAGCAGATTTAAAAATTGATGAATAGAAAAAATGTGTATAGAGGTTTCATTTTTTTTTTTCTTTTTTTTTGCACTCAAAATTTTAATATTTTTTAATAACGATCAAAAAAAAAAACAAAAACTTAAAATGAAAAAAAAAAAATGTAAAAATTGTCACAGATTTTGACATAAATAATATTGCATACCATATTCTTTAGAATAGATATAATTGTATGTAAAATATGCCAACAACCATAATGTGTAATTGTTCAAGAATTTATGTATGTATAAATGTGTGTGTATGTATTTTTTGTTTGTATATAACTTCCTATATATTTTAAATGTGTTTTTTTTTTTTTTAAATAAATAGATATATATATATATATTTGTATATATCTAAATAAACATCTATGTATCATGTATAATGTGCATATATATATATATATATGTAGTTATGTATATTATGATATAACGTATGTATCAAATTAAAAAGAGAAAAATTAGAATAAAAGACAAATATTTTTTTTTTTTATTGAATTTGAATATTGAGTATATCAGTACATATCACTTCAGATTGATGGTTTGATAGAAATAAAATTTGTAATTCAAAATTTAGTGGTTTTTAAAATTGTCAATTTCATATGTTCTTATATGTTAAACATTTTACAGTACAATGTAAAATAGTGGTACCCTTTCACTTCCCTTCACAATTTTCACATTTTGGTATACATGTAATATCAGATAAGGATTAATATGAATCGAGAAAGAATTCGACTTAGAGTTCGATTTAATGAATTTTAACTTTTTACACTTTCCCGAACAAGATTTTTGGAAAAATGTCAGTGAATGTGTGTATATGTTCTTAAATATGATAAGTTGTGAACTCATTAATTAAATTATTAAAATTGGTCACACTTATTTTATTCCAAAAAAACATAGATTATTTTTTGTTCTAAGTTGGCACAGTATTCCTTATAAATTTTTAACTTAAACTAAGAATAGAATTTCAAAGTTCAAACAAGTCTTTTAACTTTAACAAAGTTAAAATCAAATCTTTTAACAATTATTTGTAAAAATTATTTTTGAATTTATAATAAATTTGCTAAATTTTTTTTTCCTCTTTTACTCTTTATCTTTGGAAGCATAGGGTTTCCCTAAAACTTTCCATTTCCTTCTATTTTGTGATATTACTTTTGTTTGTGACCATGTCTTGTTCATTTGTGTTATTTTTCGTTCTACTATTCTGCGCCATAATAGAATAGACTTAAGAAATATTTCTTTTCCCTTGGAGGTTTAATTTCAGAATTCTGCGCCATAATAGAATAGACTTAAGAAATATTTCTTTTCCCTTGGAGGTTTAATTTCAGAGTCTGTCTCTATATGCAATTAGAAGATCTTCTATAACAACGTGACTAATCCATCTATATTTTTGTTTTTTTTATTCTATTTTGATTTCGATCTAGATTTTGGCTGGTTATTTCCCAAAGCTCTTCGTTTGCTAATAGTTGTACCTACTGCTATTTAATATTATTAAATACAGAATGTTTAAATACAAGAATGCTGAAAGTGATGATTTTTTTTTTCAAAACCAAATAAATAATTTTTATAGTTATAATCGCAAATGTTTCTAGTATTTTGAATTGCTAAAAAATTAATGTATTTACGCAGTATGTACACTAATTTGAATTTTCAAACTTGTTTGAAATTTCATTATTATGTATTATATTTTTGTACACAACTGTAGTCTGTATATATATTTAACGATTTTCCATTATAAAACTTGTATAATAAACGAAATAATAGATTTAAAGTAGATATGCTTATTAATATTCTTACGTATGTTTCAGTAGAAATTTAAGGACATTTTGTTTATAGTATATGAATATTTTGTATATATATATATATATATATATATATAATACCTACCTACATAATATAGTCTTTTTTTTAATGTTTGATTTATTTTCATGATTCTTGCTTCCACATTAAAAAGAAAAAAAAAACAATTGATATAAAAATACTTTCGAAGACTTATCAAATTTGGGAAGAAAATTTTTCAATTATCATAAAATTATATAAAAAAAAAAAAAAAAAACAAATTTCAACCATTTAATTATTTAAATAGTATATTATTTGCATTTGTATAAAGTTTATAATTTGCAAAGGTTTCTCTTCCATAAAAAAATATAATTTTGTTTTCTAGAAAAATTAGGTTTTTTTTGTTTTTTTCAAATTGTTCATTGTTTTTATGTCGTAATTTTTGTAATTTTCCATATTTTTCCTTTACCTTCGTAATTTGTTAAGTGATTAGATTCTTATTAAAATTATTTTTCTATTATAATTGGTGAATGTGTTTGTTGAAAAATGAAATACATATATTAAATTTTTTTTTTTTTTATAAATGTATATTTTGTTGTCCAATTTGAACAGTCAAATTTTAGTATTTTTATTACTTTGAACAAAATCAAATCTATATATTTGGAAGTCTTCATTCAGTTGAAATTCAAATGTTTTCTGCCAAAAATACTCCGTATTTGAGATTATTAATAATAATTTTTGTAGGTTTAATTAATTTAAAAAACACAAAAATGTATTAAACAATATTTTTATTTTAAGTATTAATTTTAATTAAAATTCAAGTTAAATTCTAAGAACAAAAATAGATATAAATAGTTTTTAAAAATAGATTGTAGATTGTAAAAAATAAAAGTTTTACAAATTAAAATATATTATAAATGAAATATTATTTTTAAGTTTATAAATAAAATCGATCCATTTTTATTAATTTTAAGTTTAAATCAAAACAAATCACTAAAAAATGTGATATAAAGTTTTTTTTTTTGTTAAAATAATAATTTAGATTTTAGTTTTTTTTTTCAAACTAACTTTAAAAAAAAATTAAATTTTAAAATTTTATTTTTAAAAATGCTGCAATTAAAATGAACCGCCAAAAAAACAAAAAATTCATATATAAATATAATTGTTTTAAAAAAAAAAAAAACAAAGTTAATATGAATCAAAAAATCTTAAAAATAATCTTAACTTTGTTTTTTTTTTTTTTTTTCTTATTGTTATATAAAACAAAAAACTAATATATATATTTTATTTTTTTATTTTTTATCAAAATAAAGGGTACATCACCATTACCACCACTAATAACAGATGATGAAAATAGCCAAGAATCAATTGGTATTAATACAAATCAAATGTCACCATGTACATATTATCAGCGTCCGTATAATTGTAGAAATTTAACAGCACAATTAATGCGTAATTGTGGTGCAAATCCAATGATTGGTGGTCCAACAATGTTACCATCACCACCAATACCAGATTTTTTGAATACAACATTAACAACAAATTTTTGTAATATTGAAAATGATGTTAGTAATGATAGTGGTATCGATGATGTTGGTAATGGTAATGGTAATATTAAAAATTCATATACAAAATTAACATTTAATGAAATTGCATTTGATTTACAAAAACAATTACAAATGAATAATAAAACAAAATCATCATTATCATCACCAATTATAATTGATACAAACACAAATTACAATCAACAAAATGATTGTTATAATAAAAATGATAAATATATATCAAAAGATGATGTTGGAGGAGTATCTTTAAATAATAATAACAGATCATTATTAAATACAATCAATACAATTTCATATAAAACAAATAAACCACCACCTACAAACAATAATAATAATAATAATACAATGATAAAATCAATTTCAAATCAACAAAATTACTTTAAAAATCATTATGAAAATCCATCATTACAAAATGAAACCATACCACCATTAATAAAATCTGGAGAAGAAAAAATGATAATTGATAATAATGAAAATGAAAATGAAAATCAAAATGGAAATGAAAATGAAAATAATGTGAAATTGTCATCATTACCTTTGATTGATGATTCAACGAGTCCTTTTGAGAATACATTTTTTATGGATTTTGATGATTTTCTAACTGATAATTGGGCAAATTCTCTAATTTAGAATTAATAAATGATGTAAAATTCAATTTTGATATAACAAAGAAGAAGAAGAAAAAAAAATAATTAAAAATAATTTCAAAAACCATTTTTTTTTTCAATATTTATTCAAAAAACAAAAAACTAAAAAAACTAAATTTAAAATATAATTTAAATTCTTATATTACAAAAAAAAAAAGGTTTTGTAGAAGTAAGGAACTACAGTTTTTTTCATTTTTTTTTTTAATTCAAATTTACTAAACATTTTTTTTTTTCTTATTTTTTTTATTAAATTGGTAAAAGTAACTGGTAACTGGTAAAAGAAAAACTGAATTGCTTTTCTTACAAAAAAAAAAACAAACAAAAATTTAAAATGTTGTATAAATTTATCATTACTCAATATAATATTGATGAAGTTTTGGTAGAAATAAAAATGGTAATTAAATAACAATTATGTAATAATTTTTTTTGAGTAAATATTGGAAACAAAAGGTAAAATCATAAAATAATGAACATTATAAAACCACAAACATATACTATACAATATTACTACATATACATGCAAAATATTATGAAAATATCTTTTAAACATTAAATATAAATAATTTATCATAAAAATATATTATTAATGTATTTGTTTTTTTTTTTTTTTTTTTATTTGATTTCAAAAATATTTTAAAACTATATGTTTTTTTTTGTTTTTTTTTTTTAAATTTTGCTAAAACATGAACGATATAACCAGATATAACTTTTCTGAAAATGTAAGCCTTAAAGTATGCAATGAAAAAATACTTTTTAAATTTTTTTTTTAATTTGTATTATAAAAAAGAAAAAAGAAAAAAAAAAAATACATAATTTTTGAAACTTTTTATAAATAATTAAAAAAAATTTTTTTTTTTGTATTGTTTTAAAATATAATAAGACAATTTTCAGTTTTCAGTTAGGTCTAGTCTAAGCGATTTTAAAAATTTTTTTTTATAAAATTTTTTTTTTTAGAATGTAAGGGGGGGTTGTTTGTATTTTTGTCATATTGGAAAATGAAAATGTAGAAGAAAAAAATTACTTTTGTTAACTTAATTTTTTCTTTAAATATAAAATTGTAAGAAAACGGCCATTTAAAATTTACAAAAAAAAAAAAAATTAAAATCAAAGAAAATTTAAAAAAAAAGAAAAAGAAAAAAAGAGTTTCTTTCCAGGAAAGTTATATAAAATGCTAAACTAAAATAATTTTAAAAAAGAAATAAAACAAAAATGAAAATTTTTTTTTTGAAAATAAATTAATAAAAATTTTTAAAAATAATATTGAATATATAAGAAATATGTAAGAAAAAATAAAAAAAAAATAACAAAATAAATATTAAATAAATAAATATAAAAATTAAAAAAAAAAAAAAAAAAAATTAAAAATGTAATAAAATATATGTACATGTTAATTTTTTCCTGCACAGAAATATAAAAACAAAAAAAAAAGACAATGATAACAAAATATTTGTAAAATTAAATAAATTTCTATAGGTGCAAAATACGCTAATAAATAATTATATCGAATTTCATAACAATATATATTATTTATTTAGAAACTATAATAAATTGTCAACCAACCCTAGGATAAAATTTAATAATATCAATAAATTACATTAGTTTACAAAAATTATTTTATTTTAAATTCTTTCTTTTAAAATTCCTTTTTAAAATCATATCAAATTTTTATTTTTAAATCCTTTACTGTTATTTATTCTAAATTGTTTGTTATTAAAAGTATATGCAGATACATATTATCAGATTATTAACAAATTTCTGAAATATTGAATTTTTTAATATTATGCACATTAAATTGATTAGTTCTTAATATAAGCAGTTGGAGTTTTTCAATATAGTTTTCAACAATTATACATAATATTTTGTTAAATTTGTCTTTTAAAATCAATTTTATAATAAATAAATTTAAAAAAAAAAAATTTTATAATAAATCAGGCAATTATTAAAATGTTATTTATTTTATATGATACAAAAATATATACATATGTATATACATATATATATATATATATAATATATTTATTTATATATAAACAGAAAAAAAAAATATTAATAATATAAGTGGTGGTCCGTTAAATATTTAATATTTCATATTAAATGTATAAATGATTGTTGTTTTTCAAAATTTTAGAATATCCAATAGTTGTAATTTTTTTCTTTTTTTTTTTTTTTGAAATAGAAAAACCGCCACCGGGAAATATCTTTTTTTTATATTTCAATATTATTTGATTGTTAAAGATCAAAAAGTTGGTTAATTTATTTAAAATTTAAAAATTTATTTGTCAAATATCAATTTTTTTATTAAAGCATATAAAATTTAAAATTAAAAATTCTTTTAAAATAAATATCAAAAATTACATTAATTTTTGCGCGTTTTTTTTAGAGAGTAATCTACTCTCTTTTCTACTCCAAAGTTCCAACTACACAAGTTTCTGAGAAAAATTTAATAGGAGTAAATACACTTATGTTAAATTACCGTTCTATATTTACTACTACCAAACCAACTACTCAAAATCACAACTGCTCTTAACTACAGCTCTTTTGTAGGACGTGTAGGATACGTAATATAGGAACGTAATAACGAATACGTGTAGGATACGTAATAGGAACGTAAACAATGAAAAGAAAATATTATGTAATATGAAATATGAAAATAATTTAACAGAGTACCACTTTAAATACTGCCCGCATACAATTTTTTATTAAATATAATTATTTTACATTTAAAAAAAAATTTTTTTTTTTTTTGTTTTTTAATTAAATAATTATTATAAATATTATTACAAAAATATTAAAATTTATTTTTCAAATTTCAAAAAATTTTTTTTTTTTAATTTAATTTCAGTTTTTATTAAAAACAAAAATATTATGCAAAAAAAAAAAAAATTTAATGTTTTAATCAAAAAAAAATATAAATATATCTTATTTTTTATCTCTTCTTTGAGTTCTTGAGCATACATTTTTTTTCTTTTTACTTTTAAAATTTTGAAAATATTATGAAAGATTAAATATTATGTTAACAAAATATATTTACAAAAAAAAAAAAAAAAAAAAAAAAATATAAAATTAAAAAAAAAAAATATAATAATAATATAATAAAAATACTAATGTTTGTTTTTTAAAATTTAATGTAAGTTTGCAAAAAATAGAAAAAATTTTTTTCTTATTTTTTTTAGTATAAGATTTATTTTTCTCTAAATTTTTTTTTATTTTTTATTAATTGGTGATGGCTTACTTTTTTTTTTGTTTTTTTTTTTTTTATAATTTTCAAAATTTTAATTTTATTTTTAGTTTTAAAATTTTATTTTAAAAGTTCGATATATTAACGGATTCTAAATAAAACTTTTTTTAAAAGTTCGAACACACTGATTCACAAAAACCAAAAAAAAAAAAAAAAATTACATATACATACGAGAATATATATGTAATATACTCCTTGTCTTTTTTTAAATTGTACTATTCTGAATAAGGAACCTTTGTATTTGTTTTTTTTTTTTGTTCGTTTTACCATTTCTGGTACATTTGTACCATTTTTACCCGTTTGTTGTTTTTTTTTTTAGATAATAATTACTTCAATTCTCAAATTAAAATAAATGTGTTCAGTAAAATTTAATTTAAAACACAAGATTATTTAAAATCTCATGCTGCAGCGCACTTGTTTATAATTTTTCTCACCTGCATACATATATATATATATATGTATGTATGAAGCATAAAAATAATCAATTCATCGGATACATACATCTAATTTGAATAATTACAAACTATATTCATATAAGCTTAAACAATTCAAAATACACGGTATAAATTCAGGACACAAATTTAAAGCTAATACCATAATATTATATTTTCCGTGACAAAATGAAAATGATGCATAAAACTGTCAAAATTTCACAAAATTTACCGTTTAAAGAATATATATTTTCAATAAAAGAGCCCCTATATGTGAAACAGTCGAAACTTTATTTAACTCGAAATTTTTTTTGTTTTTTAATTCTCAAATCAAAATACATACATATATATAAATATCGAACTTTAATTAATTGAATGGAAACCATTTAATTTAAAATTTAAAAAAAAAAAATTTTAAGAAATTCAATTTAATTTATTTTTAATTTTTTGTTTTTTTTTTTATTATTATTATTATGTATTTACTTACGTATATAAGTGTTTGTAATGTAAAGTAAATCATAAGGATTTATATTATTAGATTTGATCTCATTCTGTGAAAAAAAAAAAAAAAAAAACTAACAAAACAGGAATATTTCTATGCCAAATATCTTTTAAAAATACATTTTTTTTTTTTTTTTTTTAAATTAAAATAAAATAAAGAAATATAAAAAGTCAGTCGCATTAAATATATCTATGTAAATGGTCTAATCCATACTTATGAGATACTGAAATTTTTATATTTAAAATAATAATTTGTTGACTTAAAACAAAAAAAAAAAAAAAAAAAAAGTACAAATTTTAAAATATTTTCGAAATAATATTTCAATTATTCTCAATAGTGACTTTGACCCCATGTCATCATATATCTTAATTAACTGCTTATTATATGTCAGAATAATAATTGTTCAATAGCGAAAATTAATATAATCACGACGAAATTAAATGGTTTCTATTTTTTTTTTTTTTTCAAAAATAATTTTTTTTTTTTTTTTTTTTTACATTGTGTAGTTTTTAATTTGTTATAATTACTAGAATTATATTAAAAATTTAAATTTTAGTTTTAAGCTCGAAAAACAGACATACATACACAAACATACATACATAATAATAATTTTTAAAATTTTCATTTCTTGTTGCAATATTTTAATCCTTTTTGTTTTTTTTTTTTTTTTTTCTCATATAAGTTTTTATGTTATTTATAGGTTAAGAAAGTTTTGTTTCAAAATTTTAATTTAAAAAAAAATTATAAAAAAAAAAACAAGTAAAAAAAAACAAAAAAATAAATAAAAATTTCCTTTTAAAAATGAAATATATAATAAATAACAATCTGAGAGCATTTATTAGAAAGTTATTAAATTCTTATTGTAAAAAAAAGAAAGGGAAAAGGATGAAGAAATCAAATCCTTTAACATGAAAAGATAAAAAGAAAAATTTAAATAACAGAATTAAAACTAAAATTATGTTTTATTTTTATACCAATTAATATGTCAAATGCATTGTTTAAAAATTCATTAAATATGGGAACAGTTATCGCAATTTAATGTGGAAAGAAACAAAAAAAAAAAAAATAAAAATAAAAATATTCGAAAAAAAATTTTGTATTTTACATAATATGTATAAAATAAATATAAAGAATCGTATGTCTGTTTAAAAGAATTTGAAAAAAAAAAATTTCTTTTTCTAACACCTTTAATTTTTAAATTCTATTTTATTTTACAATATATAAAAATTGTAATTTTGTAATTTTAAATTTAAATAATTTTTTTTTTCTTTTTTTCAATTATTTTGAATTTAATTAAAAAATTATTTTTGTTTAATAATATAAATAAAATGTAAAAAAAAAAAAAAAAAAAATGTATAAATCTTTTTATTTAATTTTTTTTTGTCTTTTTTAACAGATAAAAATAGGAATCATTTTAAATGTTGTACCGACATCTTTTGGGCAAATGTAAATCGAATCTGATTCTGAATATAAATCGAATGTAAATATGTATTGTGAATTGATTGTTAATTTGACTCTTAAAACTTGAATTTGACATGCAATCCAGCATTTCCCCACATTTTCGAATTTTGCACGTCGAATTTTGAAAAGAGTTTTTATTTTAACATTTATTTTGTCAAAAAGTGTAATTAAATATTTTAGAATTTTGTAGGAAACTTAGAAAGTTTGAATTTAGTTAATTAGTTTATTAAAATAGAAAATAAATGTAATTATATTTGAATTTATGTAAGAAAATAGAATCATATTAAAAAATAGATATTTAAATGAAAAAGTTTGCTTGAGTGAGTGTTTAAAAAAAATATAAAATTTCAGGATTTCTTCTGAAAAATAAAATAAAATTAATATATTTCAATATTTTTTTGTAGATATTAGAAAGCAATATTATACGTTTAACATGTATCAAATCGAAATATTCTATCATTGTATCAGATCGTACCATCATAACACGCACTTCCATTATTTTTATTTAGAATAATTAAATGAAAAAACCACAACAAACTCACATCTGTAACTAAGTTGCAATCAAACTGTTTCAAATAAGATTCCTCCAGTTGCTTTTAAAATTATATTTAACTGAGAAAATAAAAAGAAAAAAATGAAATAAGTAGCTGTAAGAAATTTTTAAACAGAAATTAACTTTTCTTTATTGTATAGCATTAATATCGGATTATCTACCATACATATTGATTGCATATTAAATTAATATACTGGCAATATTTAGAATATTTAAAAATAATTTTAATTTAAGGGGCCTCGGTGGTCTAGTGGGTAACGGTAAAAGCGTATAAAATATGCTGTAAACACCGAAGCAGTCTGGGTTTAAATCCCGTAAGAGTTATCCCCCCTTACGACATTTACAGCCACCCCTGAACAGGAAAGGCTGTGCAATTTCTTGTTCACATTTATGTGGCAGAGGAATGCATTAAAAAAAATAAATAAAAAATAACAATTTAATGAATTTATGCATAATTATTTGTTGCAATCCAATTATAAAATTGATGGTACATTCAAAAAACGAAAGTTTTGATATTTTTAAAATCTTTAAAGGCCGTATGTTCACATAAGTATTAGCTTTGACCGGTATCAACTTTATATTCACATCGGTATTAAAAAAATTTTTTAATACCAGTTTTGAGACCACAAGTATGTGCTTGTAATACCGCCGCAATTTTATTTTAATTCAAATGACATTGTATGTATATTTATATTTTAATATATAAAATATACCAAATTATATTTATTACTATATATCTAACTATTTTATTTATATTTTAAAATTAATAAAAAGTTAAAGTTAGAAGATGGTTAGAAGTAAACAAAAATATTTTGATTTTTGCATTTCAAATTTTGACCTATTTGAAATTTTAACTGAAAAACAACTACTTAGTACAAAAATCATTAAATGTCTGCGTTCAATATGTTTTTGTACTAGTTTTTCGTTCAATTTTATCTCAATGTCAACATACGGTTTCAAGTTTAAACCTGATCAAGTTTGAAATGTTATTGAGACCCATCTGGTATTATCTGCGATATTATACATATGTGTTCTTACGGCCCTAAGTGTTTACAAAATATTGCAAAGTAGAAGGACTATTATTTAAATTGAGGTAGCCTGTATCTTATGTGTACACTGCACAGTGTAGTGAGAGAAGGTGAGACGTAGTCTAAGCTATAAAAGGTTGTTACCTATTTTAAAACAAACGATTTTTAACTACCGTATCCATAAAAATTTCATCAGGTTTCATTTCCATTTAAAATTGTTTCATTTAAAACAACAATGTCGCTGATGTCGCTTTTGTCGTTTGAAAAACAAAAAAAAATTTTTTTCTAGGTTTGTGAACTAGCTAATATTTTTTAATTTTTTTATTTTGATAATGTTTCATTTCGCATGTATTCTGAAATTGTTCCATATAATATTATGAATTATGGAATATGAAATTGTAAGTCTAATAACTCCCAACAGAGTTGCTAAGTGCTATGGTGTTATTAATGTTATTTTAAAATATTTACCACCAATGACGCCACAGTACATATGTTAAAAAAATAAAGAAAATGACATTTGATATAAAAAAAAAATAAGAAAGAACACGTAAAAAAAAAAAGAAATCTGTAATTTAAACAAGTAGGCATGTAATTTAAAAAAATAAGTGGAATTTAAATCATTGTAATCATTGAAATTTGGATTAATACTTAAATGGAGGATAAACTTGAAGCTTATAGATTAAGAAAAAGAAGAAAAGAACGTTTTGAGCAATTCAAAAATAAAATAATTTCAATGATACCTTTATACGGCAATAATCTAAAATCAGATGAAGTAACTATTGACTTAAAAGAAGTATGTACAATATTTATGCTTCAATAATCAATTTGTTACGCTAAAATTTCACTTCAATTACCTGTGTTTTTTTTTTACTTTTAGGAACCTAAATCAAAAGAGGATGAAGTAAGAGAAGAAAACAGTAAATCACCGATATGTAGTGAATTAGCATCTGATTATGTTTCTGAAGATGATGAAGTTATATTTCCAAAAAGACCAAAAGAAATAAATCCACTTGTACCAACAAGTAAATATTTACGTTATTTATATTGGATAATTTTATTTTTATTTTGGGCCACCTGTTATGCTATTGCAATTGAATTAAGATTTGGAATAGTTTATTTAATGTTTTCAGCGTTATTTGGTATTTATTTTAATACAAGAACAGGTCCGAAAATAGATGGTGAAATAAGTGCATACAGTGTTTTTAATAAAAACTGTGAAAGTATTGATGGAACATTAAAAGCTGAACAATTTGAAAAAGAAATACGTTATGGCCCAATTAATGTTAGATAAAAATAAATTTTAAGATAAAAGTTTTTTTTTTTTTCATTATATGCTTTAATTTATATTTAATTTATAAAATATTTTTTATATTTAATGTTTATAATTAGTATTTATTTTAATATACATATATGTACATTAATAAATTGAAATATTTTAAATATACACATCTAATATGTTGTCTCGATTTTTAATTGAAATAATTGATCGTATTTCAATCTGGGTTTTTAAATTGGTACTAAAAATAAAAACAGATTGTTTTTGTTTTTATATTTAAAAATATGAAGAATTTAAATATGTATTTAAATGAAATATAGAAGCACTAGAAGATATATAAACCTTGCTCTCTTAATAGGGAGTTTGTATGTGCTTTTTTTTTTAAGTTTAAAAGAGATTCAAATAAGCTTATAAAAGTTGTAGTTAGATATGTATTGTAACTTTTATTCGTAGATGTTCGATTTTATCAATTAAATGATCCAACAATATAATAAGCTCTATTATAAGAAGTTATAAACTCATATCAATTTGTGTACCATTGATAATAATCTAAATCTAAAATGATATGAGTGTAAGGTGTAAGAGTTTGATAGATTTTTTAAAACAGTTAAATAAATTTTTAAAATATATTTCGAATCGCATTGTAAGAACATACAAGAAATTTAATAATAATTTAAAATTATAGTAAACCGTATTGGTAATTAGTTATGTAAGTATGTATTGTTATCAAAGCATATTAAAGTTTTTATTAATTCTCTTATCGTTTGGTTAAAAAATACTTTGAAGTGAAGCAGAGGGTTGAGAAGAATGATAACAATGTACGGAACCTTAATTTATAATTGATGTCTATGTATTTAAAAGATAAATTTGGTATATGAAATAAAAAAATATATATTTTTGTTTTATTACATCAAAGTGCATTTTTATTAGTTTCTATTTTTTTTTTTTTTTTTGATTAATACAAACTTTATTTTTACTTTTATCACTTATTACAACTATAATAGTTTTTTTTTTTATGCTAAAACATAGTTTTGTTTTTTTTTTTTTTATTTTCAAAAGATTTTTTTTTCTTCTGCCTTAAGTTTTAATAAAAATATATCCATACATTTTATATACTTATAAATGTTTTCTATTTTATATAATGGTAGTAATTATTTTGTATTTTTGCTTTGCTATATTTTTCTTATTTATTTAATTTTTCTTTAATAATAATATATGTTTGTTCTTTTTATCTTAAAAGATAATAATATACATATATATATGTGACTTGAAAAGCTGTACATTTCTTTTGTTTTTATTTAAATATTTGTTGTATTTATTAAAATAAGCATATTTTTATTTTATTCACAACGTACATAATTTTTTTAAAGTTTAATAACAAATTTTTATTCAATAACATAATTAAAGACAGCTTAAAAAAGGTTTTTTTTTTTTTTTGTAAATTATTTTTAAGATAATAGGAAGCATTTTACCTTTGAAGATAATCTTAAGAATTTTAAAATAATTGTTTTATAATATAAATTAGTATTTTTTAAAATAACACACAATGTAAATGTTTTTTTTTTTTTTAACGTCAATTATTTGATATTAAAAAAAAGTATTTTAAAAATTTTCCAAAGTAGACACACGAACCTTCAAATTTAGAAATTTCGGGGGGCGAAAAATATGATGTAAAGCATATGAATTGAATCTTTAAAATTTTATTTAAAAATTAACGTACTTTTAATTTATTACAGTTTTGTTTAAAAATTTGAGAAGATATAACATAATAAATAGATCTTTTGAGATTTTTATAGTTAGATTGATATCTCCTATCTGTATACTGATATATAAATCTTAAAATAACGAATTTTGCAGATACATAATGAATGATAAAAATATTTTAGGTTTAAAGTATTGCTGCATCTGTCCTTGTATAATGTACATAGTTAATAATATTAATTAGCTGAATTCAAATCATCTCTAAATTATCGTTGATAGAAAACTTCTTTAATAACAAAAAAAAAAAAAAAATCATAGATATTTTTAAGCCTTTCTCTTTTAACAATATTCATAAGCCTTTTTAAATTAAAAAATTCGAGAAAAGTAAAAAATAGGATTTTTCATATTTTTAAGATTTATGCTAGAAAAATTAAAAATACTAGAGCTCATATTTGCGATTTAAAACAAACTTAACAAAATAGATGTTGATACAACGAAAATAATCATATGAAAACAGATGAAAAAAAAAAAAATTATGAAAATATAATAAAAATGGTAACAACTTTTTTTATGAACCTTATCCAAAATAGTTAAAATGCTACATATGTTTTTTTTTATATCATAATATCATAATACATATATTTAGGTAAATATATTTACTTATAATTAACAGAAATAATATATAATTAAATGGTAATTAATAACTTTAGCTATGAAGTTCATGATCAAAATTTAGATTTTTATAGATAGCTTGAAACTTCACCATGAAATTTTAAAATCTACCATTGACACAACATCTTTGCAAACTCTAAATCATTACTAATATGCTGTTAGACAGTATCATACAAGGTTTTAAATCTCCATCTATCCAACTTCAGTTGTATTTTGTTAAAAATGATAAAAGTATAAATGTACCTTGAGATTATCTAACGACAGAAAAGGTAAGCGAAATATGCCTTTATTTAAAGAAAAAATAATTAAATCCCATTAAAATAAATTTTTTTTAATATTTCATAAAATTTCTTTTATATATATGTATGTATATTTATTTTAGATAACATTTTATTTACTTATTTTTTGCAAGATCTTTATTATTAGTAACATACAATATTTGTATACTGACACACTAAACAATTAACACAGCTTAAATACTTTTGGCCTAAACAGAATATAATTAAACAATAATAATATATAGTAACACAGTAATTAAAAAAAAAAAAGAAAAAAAAAAAAAAAATAGTATTACAAAAATAAAAGTAATAATAATTACACTTACATATTAGAAATAACAGAAAAATAAATCAAAAATTACTGAGATATAAATTTAAAATGCAAAAGCAATAATTAGTAAGAATATGGCGTTTTAGACAAATATCTACACTTATTTATCTTTCGGAAGTTTTAATTTTAAGTAGAAAAAAAAATATATAAAATTTTTATTTGATTTTAAACTACAAATACCTAATTTTTAATTTTTTTTTTTGAATTCTACAATTCGATTCTAATAAAATTTTACAATGATTTTAAATTTATCCGATTAATTATCAACAATAGTTATTTTTAGAAATTTAACAGATTTTAAATCTGGTTAAAAAAATCAAATAAATTCGATTAAATCATTTAAATTTGTTTTTTTTTTTATATAACACTTATAAAAAGCTTTCTAATGATACGTATATATCTGATAACTATTTATTTTCGCTTATTTTCTGTTCTAATGAAAATTTATTATTTGATATTATGATGTTTGTAACTTTACTAATCGTAAAGTAATAGTTAATTCCATATACGAACAAAAGAATCCCATGAACCAGTTCCTATAGCCATACCATTATCTGCAACTCCTAAACATGAAACTCTATTTGAATGACCAACTAATACATCAACACGTTCAGCTTTTAGGGTATTCCAAATATTACAATTAAAATCATCATAACCCGCAAAAAGTAATTTACCACTTTTTGAAAATGCAACTGATGTTATACCACACATAATGTATTCATATGCATACATAGCTAATTCTTGATCAGCCCTTATATCAAATAAACGGCAAGTTGCATCGTCTGAACCTGTTGCAAATGCCTGACCATTTGGAAAGAAAGTAACAGCATTTATGTCACCAACATGACCTGGAAATGTTTGTTTGCAGATACCTTCACGTATATCCCATAATTTTCCAGTTGCATCACAGGCACCCGTTATAAATGTTTTTAAATTAGGTGATACAGCAAGTGACATTACATCACCACCGTGTCCCATAAATGTTGATACTTGTTGTCCTGTTTCTAAATCCCATAAACAACAAGTCATATCACCAGAACTAGTTATAATTTGATGATCATTTAAAAAACGACAACATGATAAATAGCCCGTATGACCAGAAAATTCACGAGATATTCTCACATTACCTTCTCTATTTTTTAAATTGTATATAGTGCAAATATTATCAAGTCCTCCGCATGCAACATAATTACCGGATGGTGCATACGAACATGTCATTACCCATGAAGAACGTAAAGGAATAGCATGGACTTTATTTGTTGTATGAGAATCCCATATTATTAATTTACCATCTTGAGATGCTGATACCAAATTTCTAGAATCACTACACCAATGCATAGCATAAATTTTTGCTAAATGACCTCGTAATGTGCGTCTTGTTCTTAATTGAAGACGGCCAATTGATTCCATATTAGCGGTCATTTGCAATAAATTAGCATCACATGCCTCTTTTCTTGCATCTTCAATTGTATTTTTAAGAGATTCAACCTCTAGCCTTAAACTATCTAATATATTCATTTTTGCACTTAATTTCAATTTCAAAAATTAATATGTTCGTTCGGAATTTGTATAGTGTTTTTCCACTTTATTAAATTTTTCTTTATCATAAATTAAATGCCAAATTATATATTTAATTCTCTACATTCACTTAAGTCATTCGAAGTGCTTCTTTATTCTTATTTTTTTTTTATTGTATTGTATTTTTTTTTTTTTTTTTTTTTTTATATAATTAAAGTTTAGAATAAATTAATGTTTTATTTTAATCATAGCACAAGATTCTTTTTGTTCGTATTAAAATTAAATTTCTCAGAAATATAATTTATAAATATTAGATAATAATATATTTTTATATTTTTCTTGATATTTACTTATAGAGTTATTTTATTAAATAGCTTTAAAAGTTATGGAATTACTAATTTGCATTGCGTATTCAGCTTATGTTTTGTTTACATTAAAAATTTTATTACTGCTTGTTTTGTTGTTGTTTTTTTATCAAATTTTGAAAAAATTATAATATTATTGCGCCATCTGTGATTCATATATGAAATAATCAAGGTATAAAGTGAATTTTAGGGTTGAACAATAAAAATATATTTATCGTAATGATTGAGTTAATTATGAATTTTATTAAAAATTTCAAATTAAACAAAATTTAACTTAATAAAAAGGTTTTTCTTCTTTTAAGTAGCGTTCGAACGGATTTACAATTAAACTTTTATATGTAGCTAATAAGTAGATACTAAAAAAAATAAAAGTTAAAAGATAGGTTGGTAAAAAAAAACTTTAAATTGGTAGTGGAAGAACACGTTGGGAAATCTGGGATGGGTTGGGAAATAATGAATGTTGTTAATTTAAAGTTATACATGCATATCTGCTTATATTTTTGAAGATAAGATGTACATTTTTTGAGTTTTATTCAAATTTAAATAAAATCTGTTCCATATCACATATGCCTTACAATAATCTTATTTTTTTTTTTTGCATCTAAAAATTTAGTTTTTAGAAATTAGTAGTTGTTAAAACTCTTCACCTTAATCGAGATTTTATTATTTTTTGATTATTGTCTCATTAATAATATTAATAATAATATTAATGAAGAATAATCAATTATTTTGTGGAACTAAACTAATGTAAATGTGTTTTTTTTTTTGTATAAATTATTACAGATTAAATACTTTGTAGGTCAGATTCTGTATGTCAGATTATTAAAAAATTGTTTATAGAAGTGAAGGAAAAGATAATTTTTTAATAGTCATTTTTAATGTTTTATTATATTTTAAAAAAATAATTTAATTATAACGAAATTAAGATAATTTATAAATAATTTTTAACATTTTCATTTCTTAAGATAACTTCAAATTAAATTGAAAGTATAGTAATTTCATAAAGATATTATTATATATGTATATGTATATATAATGTATTTAATATTTAATATAATAAATATTTAAAATAAATTAAAATAAAAAGTATTCACAATAAATATTTAATTTTTAAAAATATTTTTGTGAATTAATAATAAAAACTAGTTTACATTTGAAAAATATAATATTTTAATGAATAGGTACCTAAATTAACTTAATTTTATATACATATGTATGTATGTATGTAAATAGTAAATTTATAAAGGAAATTTTCTTTATCGTTTTCATTTTTAATTTAATTTTATTTAATTTAAAATTTATTATTAGTATTAAATAAAAAAAATAATAAATGTTAGGAAAATTAATATGAAAACATCAAAATTTAACAACCAATATAAAATATTTAAAATATTAAGATATGGTTTGTCAACTCGTATATTTTCCATTCAAATAAGAACCTAAAAAATAAAACTTCTTTCTAATATGTATTTAGCTCATTATCATAACTTTTCTTTTTTTTTTTTTTCGATCTAAAGTCTAATGTATATTTCTTTAGTTAATAGTTAACTGTTGGAATTGAAAAAAAAAAAAAAATAATAAAAGCTCAGAAACTATATATAGGTTATGGCAGTCGTGGGCTCATAATATATTTATGTATAAACTTTTTATAATTTTTTTTTTTTTTTTAATTTTGAGCAAAAATTGTATAAGAATTAAATAATTATAATTTTTTTCAAGAATGTTTAAATATTATGTACGATATACATATATATACTAAAAATTGTTTAAAAATCGATTATTATTTAAGTCAACAGTTAATTTAATTTTGCATTGCATATATGGCAGGCTACAATAAAATGTCGACTATAACTGTTAATAATATTCGAATTGAAAGTACCAGTTGAATTGAAATGTATACCAGTTTTTCGATTCCAACTGGTAAAATTCGTAAATCGCTTTAGTAAATATTTTGAGCAAATTTTTTTTTGTGTTTTAGTTCAGATTTTGGCTCAAAAAAAATTATAAAATACATACATATAGTTTCTTTTATAGGTGATAAAGTACCAATAGTTTCAAAAGTCTTCAAATATCTTAAATCATTTTGATTTAAATTCCATTTCTTTTCAGTTTATAAATTAAATCATATACTTCGATTTAAAAAGTAGTTGTTGTATAGAAAAAAAAAACCACTTAAATCGAAATAGTAAAAATAAGATGTAGAATATGTAAATAATATGGATAGAAGAGAAAAAATTTATATTCTGTTTCTGTTGTATATAAGTCGCAGATAAACTGAAATAAATGTTTTAATTTCGAATAATTTTAACATCAATTTGTAATATTTTATTAAATATAAAGCAAAAAAAAAAATAAATTAAAAAATCGAAATTTTTAAAAAAAAACTGACTTTATTCTTAATATCATTAATATAAAATAAATATTATATCCAATTTACTAACAGAAATAAAAATATAATCAAAATAAATACAATTAAAGATATCCTCTTTTATCTTGTCTTGTTAAAAGGACTAAGTTAACATTGTAAATTTAGGAATATGTCGAATGTGTAAAACTGAGTTTGAACTCAAATTTTACTTTTTCAAACAAAATCAGTTCAGTTAGTGGTAGTTTTTGTTTGAAAATGTGATATTTGAGTTTATACTCAATTTTATGCATTCGACTCAAACTCAATGTATCTAAATAATTTGATAATAATTATATGATTCATATATGAAATCAACATTTAATTTAAAACAATTTTTTTTTTTTTTTATCAACTATCGAATAAAAATTTAATTTTTATTTTTAAAAATCGCCTAAAAGTGAAACCGTATAAATCAAAATTGTGTTAAAATCTGAGCAAAAAATATTTGAGCAATATTGTAATTAAAATTTAATTTTATAATGAGTTTTTTTTTTTTTTTTTGTCTTTTATAAATGGTTTTTGTTCTAAATTTGCAGTCACATATTTTGTTTTCTTTTTTTACAAATTCAACAAAATTAAATTTTTTGAATTTTGTTTTCTTTTATTTAAAATAGAGGTTTTGTTTTTTCTTGTTTTTGTTTATGCTAACATTTACGGAATATTAAACTATGTTGTTTTTTAATTTTTTTTTTGACTTGTTTTACTTATAGTTATAAATAAATTTTTACCTTTTTAAATTAAATTTGTTTTTTTTTGTTTTTTCACATTTTTGTATTGTTTTTATTTTTTATTTTTTTTTTTTATTTTAATTTTTATTTTTTAGATTATTATACATTTTCACAAGTACACATATCATATAACTAATGTTGTTTTATATACATATACTAGCAATTATGTATTTATAAGTTTTATTTATATAATTAATATTATTTATAAGCATTTTTTTTTTTAATATATACTATAAATACTTTATATATATACATATATGTATATATTTTTTTTTTGTTCTTTGGTTTTTAAGTAAAATAATGTTTTTATTTTTATTATTTTAAATTATTTTACTAATGTTCTTCTATATATATTTATATATATATAACTATTTTTTGTTTTTTTTTTTTGTTGTTTTTCTTGTCTTATCAAATTACATTCTTATCAAAGCTTTATAATTTATTTATGAGTTGTTGAAGCTATAATTTTTTTTTTTATATTAAAATATTTTGCAATTTTCATTTTAATTTTTTTTTTTTTTGTTTTTTTTTTCTTTTGTCCTTTTTCAAATATAATTTTTATAAATCTACATTTAATATATAGAATTTTTAGCTTTACAATTATTATTTAATATTATTAATTTATTATAAATATATTATATATATATTAAATTTACATTTTGTTGGGTTTTGCATTTTTTTTTTTTATTTTTTTTTCTATAAAAAAAAAAAAATCATATACATTTACATACACAGTTCTACATCTTTTTTTTCTTTATTATTTATTTATTTATTTATTCATTTATTTCATTTATTATACATTAAATTAAATTAAATTTTTATTTTTTGTTTTTGTTTTTTTTTTTTTTTATTCTGTTTTCTTAATCAATTAGTTTTGCTAATAAGGCTTTTCAGTTGTTACTTTTTTTTTTTGTTTTATTTATTATATATACATATAATAATATTTATATTCATAGTAACATGTACACTTTTCTTAGTAAAAACTATATATATAATATGAATGTATATAAAGTATATACCATATTATATTAAAATGGGGTATAATTAAAATAAAAGCAAATTTCAAAAAAAAAAAAAACCAAAAAACAAAACAACGTTGTGTAAAATGATTATGTATTTATTTAAGATTTATTATAGCTTATAAAAATGTACTTGATTTGGTAAAATTTGTTCTTTATTTTTTTTTTTTTCTGACGAAATTCAATGAGCATATAATTATTAAGTTAGAGTAAGATTGCAATATGTATTATATATAATTTAGTTATTCAGAGGTCAGAGGTCATGTAACAAAAAAAAAAAAAAAAAAAAATTAAAACAAAAAAATTGAATTTAAGATTTTATTTTAAGATTTTCTTTAGCCAACTCTTTTTTTACATACTATACATATACTGACATATATACTGATCGCATAAACTTAAAAATATAAGGGTATACTAAAATATAAGGGTTTTTTTAACAGTCTTTAAAATTGTCTTTAAAAAAAAAAAATGAAAAATAAACTTATATGCAAAACCACATCTATGTAGGATGGTGTCATAATCCAAATATAAAAAATTCTAAAGTTAAAAAGTTTCAAACAATGTAAAAAAATAATTCCAAAAAAAAAAAAAAAAAAAAAATTCCAAAATATTGAAAAAAAGTCCTTAAAATGCCCCCAATTTTTTGGGTTTAACGATAAAGTTAAAGATTTGGAAAGAAAGAAAAAAACGATAAAGTTTTTTTAGCAAATTTTTAAACTTCAAACTTTAAAAAATTTGATTAGTGGGAGCGGCAGTCTCTATTGTGCGAAAATAAAAGTTTGCAATTTGGGCCGATAACCCCAATTAGTTCTAATACCAAAGTATGTTAAAATATGTTGTTAAAAAAGTAAATAGGAAGAATATTGTATAGTTGGTTACAAAATTAGGATTATACAGAATATGTATAAATGTGTACTCGTATATGTCAGATTTAGAAGGAATTTTGTTATACAATATTTTAAATCGTGTACACATTGTTATACACAAAATCGTTATCACAATCGTTTATATACGCTCTTTTAAGATCATTTTTATATATATATGTATATGTGAAATTTTGATTAGGAGAAATTTTATATTTGGTTAAAAAATCAGAGTACCAATAATTTGTTTAGCGGGTATTTTTAGCACTATTTAAAGTGCTTTTCCTCATTAAATTTTGAATTTTGGAATTTATTTTAAGTGGAATTTTCTTTGTGAAATTTTTTTATTTTGGATTTTTTTTTTGGAAATTGTATTTTGGAAATAGAATTTTTATTTTTTTTTTTGAATTTCGTACTCAACTCATTCTATGTATGTATGCAAAAAATAGAAAACTAAAATATTGATTAGAAGGATTTGACAAAATAAAATTAAGTTGAGGTTTTTTTTTGCCTTTTTTGAAACTAAAGAAAATTTGACCCAAATAATTATTTGATTGCTCAACAATAATCGTGTATGTTTAAATTAACTTTAAAATTTTAATTAAAAGTAAATATGTATAGGAAGAAAAAAAAACAAAAGTGAAGAAAATTAATGAAAAAAATTTTAATTTGTCATCTAAAACTCAAGTTTTCTAATATTTTGTTTTCCTTTTTTGTTTTCCATATACATATATCATGTTATTAAAAATTCTTTTACAAAATGGGTTGTGTTCTTTTTTCTTGTTTTTTTTTTTTTAAATAAAAATCTATAGTTTGTGAATCCATTGAGATCATTACAAATTTTAATAAAATTAATAAATAAATTCTTTATAATTTGTTTTTTTTTTTTATTTTATTTTTATTTTGAATAGAATGTTAGTAAAATTTTCCTAATTCAAATGAACACATTACAAAAATATTATTCCTAATCACGAATAATTTTCCGTTTGTCTATATGTATAATATATTTATTATTAATTAAAATCAATAATACATCAGACATACTTGAGCAATACCCAAAAATTTAATTTAATATTTTTTTTTTTGTGTTTTTTTTTTTTTTTTTTAAGAATATTTTCATGAATATTTTCATTAATATTTAATATTATGTAGAATATAGATAGAAATAGAAATTTTATAGAAAAGATAATAATATATGTATGTATGTTAAAAAAAAAAAGGAATGTTAAAACAAAATCCCCAAAAAACAAAAAAAAAAACACAAAAAAAGGAATGGGAAAACAATTTTCTTTGTTTGAAATAAATTCTAAAACTTAATTGAATTTATTGAATTTTATAAATATACATATACATATTTATACATACACATATATATATATATATATATATATATATATATATTTACATATATTATAAATAACTAAGGTATTATCATTTTCAATTTATTTTAATATATTAACCATTTTTCATTCATATACGTTATATAAATATATGTATATATGTATATACATGTAAAAAATATATATAAAAAAAAAATAAAATTTCACATATAGAATTCTTGTTCCATTAATAAAAATTCTCTTGTACATGATGCCAATGAATGCTAGCATTTTGGTAAAAATGAATTACGACTTGGTAATAAACATAATAAACTTAATGCCATTACCATATGCCATACTGAATGTACAATATGATAATTTTGTTTTGTTTGTAAGAATGCATAACAAACTAAACCGATCATAACTAATACAGCACCAATTGGCATATATATTGTTAAATATTTACGTGATGGAAACCATTTACGTGTTTTACGACATCTCATACCCCAACTAACTGATATTAAACATAAACCAGTTAATGCTGGTGCTAAAAATACCCATAAACTTTGTTTATTTAATTCTGTACCAAATGCTAATACAATTGCACCAATCATATGAAGTAATGATATAAATTGTTGTCGAATATGTGCCATTGCAATTAATGTTACCCAAATTGCTAATAATCCACAATAAAAATCACAAAATTGTAATACATTAATTTTAACTAAACAAAAACTATATTCATCTTCACCTGAATCACATGCATGATAGAATATTGAAAAGAACATTGCAAAAAAATATATCACAGATTCTGTATAATATTTACGTTTAACAGCAAAATATATACTTGGTATAAATAATAAATTACTTAATGTTAATAATAATGATGCAATTAATATTGATATTGATGATGGTACTTGTGAATCTTCAGTACAATCCCATCCTCTATAACCTTTAATACATAAACATGTTGAAAATACAAAACCACCAGACATATAATGATAACAACGTCCATAACGACCACATCTTCCAGCAACACATGGACTAGATGATATTGTAAATACAAGTGATGTATTACATGAACTATCTGTTGCAACACTTTGTTCTGTTGCAAATTTATGATGTATTTCAAATTTTTTTGTCATATCAATATAATTATCAGTACATTTTGAATCCATTAAACATTCTTTAATTTTAAGTGTTTCTGTTTCATTCATTTGTTGAAAACATTTACGCTCATCAATACATTTTTTATAATATTCAGTATAATTAGCACATGAACATGGTAATTTCATATTATCTAACATTTTTGAATATTTTTTAACAAATTCTTTAACACTATCAATAATTGTAACACGTGCTGTTGTTTCAGCACCATGACAAAATAAACCAACTGTTATATACCATTGTCCACTTTCTGGAAATGGTACATGTATTAAACCAGTACTTGTTTCAGCATCAGTATTATTAATAATACCAGATGCTGGTAATAATTTTCCATTATAACGACATTTATCTGGCCATTTAGGTTCACCTGGTTCACCTAATCTCATACATATTATTATTGTTTGATTACTTCTTGGTGTTGATGATAATGTTTTATCATATATTCCATTATCATTATCTATTAAACCATTTTCAGAATATAAATCAATATCATCATTATTTAAATAACCATTATTAAATGATCTGTCAACAAGTTTTTCAGCTAAAATACCATTTTTTATATCATCATTTAAATGATTATCATTACCATTATTATTATTATTATTATCATCATTTTCATTTGATTTGTTACCATTATCAAGACGTTTCATTGATAAACCAAAACTTAATGTACCACCAATATCATAAACATCACCAACTTCAAAACGAAAACCAACTGGTTGACCTGCTGTTAAATTTAATATAGTTGGTACAGTACCATTTGAATCTGGAATTAAATCATAATCAAACATAAAAAATTCACGATATGTTTGACGTAATAATGGATAAAATTCAATATTTCTAAATTTGATTGGTTTTTCTGGTAATTTTATATTATTGTTGTTATCAATTTCATTATCGTTATTACTATTTTTAATATTTGAGGCATCCGATTCATTTTCAACAACATGTAAATGTAATTTAATTGAATAATTAACTTCATATGATAATGTATTTTCATATATTTGAGATGATGATGATGATGATGATGATGTTAAATTATTATTATTTTCGATAAAATTTCGTAATATTCCTAAAGGTTCTGATAAAATTGTATTGTAATCTCTTGAATTGTCAACACTTCTCCAATTATTATAGTTATGATTTTTATTGATTGATGTTTTATTAATACCATAACCAATATTATTACCATAAATATTATCATCATTACTATTATTATTAAAATTATCATATTTTTTATTTAAATTTTCTTTTATAGTTGTTATTATTGTTGTTGATATTGTTGATGATAATGATGATGTTGTTGTTGTTGTTTGCAATAATTTTGATGTTAATTGATGATGTCTTAAAAATTTTATATCAATAAAATGCCATGTACCAGATTGTACATAAAATTCAAATTCAATTGAACCAGTTTGATTAGTTTTTATTATTTCATTATGAATAAAATTTGTATCACTTGGTAAAGCATTTGATTGTATATAAAATCCTAAATCTGGGCATTTTAAGCATATTGAAGCAATTATTAAACGTGCTGTTACAATACCAACATTACGTGGTACAAAAAATTTATAACTATTTATTTCAGATTCATTTTTTGTTAATGTTGTTTCTGATGTTGTATTTTTTGAATTTTGATCATTTTTTGTATTATTAGAATTTGTATTGTTATATGTTTTACCATAATTTTTACTTTTACTAGAATTAGTTATATTTCGTGTATTATTTATACTGTTACTATTAATTTCTGATAATGGTATTGTATTAATATTTTTTAATGTATTGTTAAATGTTTGTCCACTTTGTATTATTGTTGGTAGTATACGTGAAACTGACATCTCTGATAATAATAATGTTTCACATGATGCTGCTAAACCTAAAAAATAATAAAAAAAAAGTATTTAAAAATTGTTTTTTTTTTTTTTTTCAGAAAATAAATAAAAAATAAATCAGCGATTGATTAAATACTTTTTTTTGGATTTTTTTTTCTTTTTTTTTTTAATACAATAAAATTTTAATTATAGAGAATAAATTACAATTACGAATTTTCCAGACTTTAATTAGAAATGTCGATATAAAAATTGAAATTTGATTTTATATACAGTTGAAATAAAATTAAAATTGATATTTTAATTGTTTTAATTGAAAATGATTCTTTTAATTTGTGAAAAAATTAAAATTAATTTAATTCTCAGTCAAATAATAAACGTATCCAGTATCCGTACGCATTAAATTTGTTTTTAATTTAAATTATTAAAATTCATAGAATCGGAATAAAATTTTGTTGAATTTAAACGTTTTGGACCGTTTCAAATACAAAATGATTTTTGAAACAAATCGCTAGCGTGCGGGTTTCTCGATTTCTCGTCCCTTTTATTAATTTGAGAAGATTTGTACTTATCTTAGTAAATAAAATTCGTCAAAAATGTTTTATGAGGGCCTAGTTCGGTGGCCTAGTGGGTAAGAGCATATAAAATACGCTGTAAATACCGAGAGAGTGTGGGTTCAAATCTCCCACACGTCGTAAGAGTTATTCCATATTACGACCTTTACAGGCACGTCTGAACAGGAAAGGCTGTGTAATTTCTAGTCCACATTTATGTGGCATTAAAAAAAAAAAAAAAAAAAATTAATGATGAAAGGTAAGCATTTTATTAAATTTTTGAGAAAGAGTCAAGAACTGAAAGAAGGTTTAGAAATAAAACAAAACGTTTCAAACTGTATATATCTTTAATGTTATCATGTTCTTATAAATTGTAATTATATAATTACATATTTTTTCTCTGGAAGAGGACAATAAACAATAAAATTTCAAAAAAATTGTATGAAATCGACAACGTTTCGTGTATTTTTAACATTTCATAATTCCTTCCAATACAAAATTAAAATAAATAACGTAATGGCAATTTAAAAATATTTTGAATCAGTTTAACAATATGTTAAAAAAGTTGAAAGATTCGATAAATGGAGACAAGCCAGAGTTATTTTAGAAAATACTTTTCATATTCAGAATGTATATTTTGTTATTATATTGATATATAAAAATAAATCTATAAATATATAAAAATAATCATATGTTCTTTCTATAATTGAAATAATCCATTTATTGAGAAAATTTAAAAGGGATAAATTCAGTTTATTTTTAAATAATTTGATATGTTTTAAGGTTTTGTAAAATGATTATGGATGAAGAAATAATCTCTTGTTGGTGTTCTATCTTATTGCGGAAAAGTCTGTTAAATTAAAATAAAATCCTATGCTTTCCGTAATATAAAATTATGATCTGTCAAATGATTTTTGATTCGATTTTGATTCTACTAAGCAGCTGTCAAATAGAATTTTGCACAAATTTTTGACGCGACGTCAAGTGACGTTACCGAATAAAAACAAAAATGTTTTTGTTTTGTGTGCTTAAGTATAATTTTTGTATTTTTGGTTGTTCTGATATTATAAGTAATTTTTAAAAATTTAGATAGAATATTAATTATACATGTTTTAAAATCTATAGAAGATTATTTTTTGAAAATTATATATATATATATATATACATATATAATAAGGATAAGGAAGACCATCTAAATTTAAAAACGTATTTTTTATTTCAATTACTTTTTTATGTTTCAAATTTTAAAATTTTATAAAATTTCACAAGAAAAAATACTCCTACACTTCTTTTTCAGAATCAGAATACATTTTAACAAAAAATATATTTATATTTTTTCTTTTGTACTGTTGCAAGACCTACTGTTAACACCAAAAATCAACAACTAATCATAAATTTTTACCCTGCTTTGTATGCAGAAATTTGACTGACATTTTGACTTTTTTTTAGCATAATCGAAAGAATGACGCTTGTTGCAGCGCAAATGACATTACCGAAAGCATTAACAACAGTAAAATTAAACTTTAATGTACGGTTAAAAGAAATGCTGGGTAATACAAATGCAAACAACTAATAAATAAGAAATATTAATACTGTGATTAAGTATGTAATAAAAAAAAAACAAAAAAAAAAAATGTTTCAAAAATTAAAATATCTAACATACCTAACAGTTAATTTAGGAATAAAAGAAAAATTTAAATAAAAAAACTGTTGTTCTTATCAACAGATACGACGTTTTTAAAAGTAACTTTAAAAATTTATTTACTAGCAAAAATTAACTGGAAGATGTACTTATTTGGAAGCTCTGAAAAATGGTATAAAGTGAGATAGTAAATGACTAATTTAATGAAAACAAGTTGAATATATGATTTGTAATGTTTGTGTAAGGAGAAAAAACAATAAAGAAAAATATTTTCAATGACATCATAAGCAATTTTAGAAAGTAGCTAAGTATTTTCTTCTTTTTTCCAAAAACAAATTTTTCATAATTTTTAAAATATTTTAAATAAAATAACTATTAAAGTTTTTGAGGAAAAGTTTTATGCAATAAGGTAAAAATTTGATTATTTTTGTTCTATATGTATATATTTATTTTTTAATGAAATTTTATTTTTAAAAATTTATAAAAGAATTTGTATTTAATATGTATATGATTCTTTTTGTCAATTGTAATTATTCTTCAAATTTTTTTTTTAAAAAAAAAGTCAAATACCATTTTAGAACTTCTTAAATTCACATTATTCACATAACTAAAATTTTTTTAGTAGTTTTTTTTTTGTAAAAACTTTTATATTTTTATTGCACCTAAAATTTTCTCAACTTCAATATTGAGGTCATAAATAAAGTTTTTATTTTTCATAAAATATTAAAACAATATATTGAAATGGATCTTGTGCATGCAACCTTTTAAAAATTATTCTTATATGGCAATAGAAACTATAACTTAAAGAAAAGAGAATTTTTTTTGTTTTTAAAATATTTTTTTTTTTTGTAATTACAAGAAATTTTTAAAAAATATTTTATATATTATGTGCTATGTATAGTGTACATCTATATATAAAAACTTGTATAGCCCTACTTTTTAACCTTTTTAATTAAAATATTTCATATCGTAAAAATGTCAACAATATTATATACTATATGACACATAGATGTGTTATTATATATAGTGTGTGTTGTTCGGTGTTGGTCTTTTAAACTTTATAAATTTTTTACTTCAGTCGTACCATATGGAGTAATTTGATGTTTGTTGCCCCTAAAACAATTAACTTTACTTATATATGCATATATACATCTGCATATACATTATTTGAAAAGTTTTTTTTTTTTATTTTATAATTTAATGATTTTTTTTAAAATGATTTGATATGACAGCAGTAGTGGTTAAAAAATATTGAAAAAGTATTCAGAGTTTTGAGTAGCTTCTTGATTTTAAGGAAAATAAAATTTTACTCGATGTAAACTTTTCTTATTATGTATATCTATATAATATGTAATATGTTATATATCTAGCTATTTTTTATACCATTTAATTTTACATTGTTGTTTTTTTTTATTTTAAAATAAATGTATTTCTTTTTTTAGTGTTTTTTAATATACGAAAGTAAAATTTAAATTAATTCATTTTATTTGATGTTAAATCAATTAGAAATGTCAATATGAATTATTTTTATGCGTATAACAATATTTGTATAGGTTTCGTGAAAATCCTAAAAGTATGCAAAAAGGACAAAATATAAAAATCAGATGGAAGGCCTCGGTTAAAGATTATAAAGTACAGAAATAATATTGTTTTAAACACCTAAATGTTTTCAATAACCAAAGGAAAATATGTACCTATCATTACCACTTAAAATATAAATATCTTATAAAAATTAATTATACCAAAAAACTAACATAAAAATTACTAAAGATAATTTAAATGTTATTAAAAAAAAAATTAAAAATGCTGTTTTTCTAAACTTTTTGTGGGCTAGGCTAAGTATAATAATGTAATTAAAAAGTAAATAAAAAAAAGGTCTCGGTTAAACGTTAGCTGAATGATTGTGATTTTTAGTTTTACAACTGCCTTATCAAACGAGTAAGCGTCAATTTAAATTCTTATCAGTCTCAGGTGACAAGGATTTTTAATAACAAAGAAAATGACTGAAAAAAGTAATTTTAAAATACAAAATCCTTTTGCAATCAAATATTGATTTTAGTAATATCGCATAATTGAATATGTGATATATGTATATGTAATAATAAAATAAATAAGTTTTATAAATGTAATAATGTAATAAATTTTATTCAATCTATAGTGATCTTAGAAGTCGAAAATGATTTTACTTTGTTCTTATGTGGCCGGAGGAGGTAAACAATACACAGTAAGGGAACTTTGCAATAGGTAATAAGGGGAGTACAATATTGGATACACATACACGTCATCTAATTATGGGCTGTTAATATATTTGTTCTAAAAAAATTTTTATGATTTTGAGATTATAATATGGTTATGGTTTTAAAAATGATTAAAAAGTTTAATGAAGAATAGATTAACTTAACTACAGATCATTGGATTTTAAATTTTTAATGCTAAACTTTATATATTTTATTATTTGCCACTCATGTAAATTTATAAAGTAATTAAACATTTTGTAAAATTTTTTTGTTTGCTTAAAAATGTATTGTTATTAACATTCTGAATGTATATATTTAGATTAGTATTAACACGTTCTTTTAATTTTTTGTTTTTATTTTTGTATTATGGTTTTAAAACATTTTCAAGAAGAAGAACATAAAAATATTTATAGTTGCTTCCATAAACTGTAAGGTTTTTAAAAACAATCTAGTTGAACATATACGAGTACTATTGCTTGAAGTTAGAAAAACAAAACATTCATGAATTTTGGAAATAAATCAAACACAGACTTAACCGACAAAAGAAGAATTAAATTTGAATCAGTTCTAGGTAAATTTAATTAATTTAAGATAAATACTTCTAAGAATATAACATGAAGATCTAATTATTTTTTAGATGATATTTAATGTATCAAGAATTTTGAATTTTGCAGACTTATATTAAAATTCATTTAATGCGCCAGATTCACTAATTGTATCTTAATTAGTAGTTATACTCTTGAATATGATGACAGATATTAAAGTAAATGAATGATTAATAATTAATATGCAATATCGGTTATGCATTACCATAATCATACTACCATTTATCCCAACGGCTTTTCCATAAACAAATATAATGAATAGCTTTTCAATAAATTAATTAGTGAGATATTGAGACAGTTGCCAATATATGAATGTGTCAGTTTCGAAAACAGAAGTAAATTATCGATAATACGAATGATCGCCAAGGGAAAAATCATTGCGTATCATTCGTATTGTGATTTGAACATGCCGAATATGCTTGTAGTTCAAATGGTCAAACCATTCATATTAAGATCTCTAAACACTTATATTGTAAGTTTTCCTTTTGATACGTTCTTTAAATTTGTTCGAATCTCCTGTAATTGGGAATTAAAAAGCTTAAACATGAAATATTTAAAAAATATCATAGTTATTCGTGTTTTTTTTTAAATTCGTTTGTTATGCAGTTGAGGTGCATTGCTGTTAACTGCCGTGGTGCATCACGAATAACTGTCTGAATAGGAGGAAATTAAAATTAATTAAATAAGATTTATTTTCGTCAGAAGGAAGACAATTTATCAATTTGGAACAGTTTTTCATGAATTTCATAAAGCGATATAAGAAATATAATAACATATAAGATACTTATTTTGTATAAAAGAAGAACACACATGGTATTTTTATTAAAAATAACATTATTTTCTTATTTTTACTGTTAAAAAAAATTTTTATATAAAAATTAAAATTCATAACATGTTTTAAAAGTATATATACTAAATTTGAGAAATAAAAGAACTTTCTTTATGACAATCAAGTGGTCATTTTAAGGATGTTTAAAGAATTTTATAAATGTTTTAATTATTGTCTAAAATTCATGTAGAATCATGTACTTAGATTATTTAAAACCATATAGATTTTAATAAATTAAGTCTTTTTGTATATACGACCATATTCAAAAACACAAAAAAAAAAAAAAAAAATACAAACAAAATTAAAATAAAGAATATATGTAATATTAAATTGAATTTTCCTCTCTAAAAATTAATGACCTATAAGAGAGTTACTCAAATGTTATTTAGGTGAGATCCTTTTTAATATATTTTTTTTCTTGTTTATTATTTTATTAAAAAAATATTTTTTCTAAGTATAGTAACTAATTTCTTTTTATTTATTTATTTATTTTTTTCCTTGAACTAAAATGTATAATGTGCATATTATATATATCATATATGTATAAAGGTTAGAAAATTGTAATGTGTTAGAATAATGTATGTGTCTTTTTTTATATTCTATTTTATATTTAATATTTATTTAAATTGTTTCGTAATACACTTTTTCTTTAATTATTATAAAAATTGTATGAGGGTGAGGTAAATACGCATATATATACGTATATTATATATATATAAAATCTATTTACAAGAAAACTAAAGACTCATTGATTTTATTTTCTAGAGGTAATAGGTAGAAAATATCATAGAGGTTTAGAAACAATCTAAAATCTTTGTTATTGTAATATGCATTATACTTAGTCTGATAAACTTTATTTAAAGGTTGCAAGCACATATATTATATTATTTTCTTTTTTATGACAATCAAGTACATGAATTAGATGGTTATTTTTGATCTCCGGATATAAAGAAATTAAACGCAGTAGGATTCTAGATGAGTTACCGAAGGTTGCAGTTCATAATAAAATCTCATTGATCCAGAGTCTTTCTTAGCGTAAAAAACAATGTAATTGTTGCTATTATCACATAAAAGTAACAGTGATTTAATTAGTATCCTTTGGTTTAGATTTGATATTAAACAAACTAAAAGGGATAAAAATCGTAAATTAATCATTCTGAAGGCTTATAAGATCTCTTTCACATAACTGTAAATAAAAGATATAAGCTGCAAATTATGTTAAAGAACTGTTGTCGCAAAAATTCTTACCTTCATTAAAAAATTAAAAGGAAAAATTTTTGAAATAAAACTTTTTCACGTGTTTGCCACACAAGTTTCTTCTATAAACCAATATACATACCATTAAGGCGTAGAAAGAAAAATAAGGCTTGAAAAGAAAATGAAAAATAATTTTTTTAAACTCTTTGTTATTCATATGGGTTTATGTCTTGACATTTATAATTTCATTGTTCAAATTTAAGAACTTATATATATATATATATATATATTTATATTTCCATATATATGTAATTATAAAATTGTTTTTAAATTATATATAAATATATGTAGAATATAAAAGAAATTTTATGTATCGGAAATAAAATTACATACTCGTATATAAATTATTATGTGTGGGTATGAGTCTGTACATTATGTAATAGGAATAATACATTTTTATGGTTGGTTTTTTTAGTATTTTGATTCTAAAAAAAAAAAACCAAAAAAAAAAAATAAAATTTTAAACATTTCTTTTTTTATTTTATTTTTATTTAGTTTTTCTAACTTTATTTTACAAAAAAATTTAATTTAAAGTTCATTAGATTGAAAGAAATTTTTCATTAATTTCAAATATTTTCACTCTTGAAATATTATTTAAAACTTAAGGAAACTTTTAACTAGAAAAAAAAAAAAAAATTATAATATAAAAAAATGAATTTAATCAAATTCATAAAATAAATTTTTAATAATTTATATAAATTTATAGCTGTTAATCTTTTAAAATCATAAAAAAGAAATAAAATTAAAACTATTAAAAAAACTGCTGTTACTTAAAAATAAAAATGTTTGATTGTTCTTTGTCCTTTTAAAAATCAAAAAATCCTCACGTTCTTTCTTTGTATATTTGTTAAAAAAAAATTTTTTTAGAAGTTTTGTAAAACTTTGTAAATTTTAGAAAACTTCAAAAATTTTTTTTTTTTAAATTAAATTTTTTTTTCTTTTGAATTAAATTTAATCATTATTATTTAATTTAAAAGTTGTGATTTTCGAATTATTTAAAATAAATGACAAAAACACGTTTTTAAGACATCAACATGAACGTGTTAGTTTCATTTTGGAATTTTGGTATAGTCATATGCTTATAGTAAATTTTAGTTTCAAAATTTTTTTATTATTTTAAAATTTTAAGCTTTATATATATATATATATATATATATATATATATATTATATAACGACTGTGGTAAATAAATTCATTTAAAATGTTAATTTTACTATGGTATGCCACAAAATGGAGTTTGATTCATAATTAACATATATTCAATTCTTATGTTTTTCGAATTTCACTTCTAAAGATTTAATACGGGATAAACTTCCACTTCCGTGTAGAATATATAACTTAAGGATGCTTCCATAAATGCTTTAAACTACTACTTAGGATACTTTGCAATGTTAAAAAGAAATTCTACATATATTTTTCTAACCATTTTTTAAAATATTTCAGTTAAATTTTTCATATTTAATGTTTTCAATGTTGAATCACATGCGGTCATTCAGTCAGAGTTAAGCTTAGAAACAAAACAAAACGAAATATTATTTTTTTTTATTCTAAGTGAAAAGTGGTAAAGAAAAAAATGTTTAATAACGAAAGCAAAAGAATTTTATAGTATAGAAATATATTAATGAAAAGGACGAAATTTAATTAAATGACAAAGGTATTATGATATTATTTTAGCTGAGAAAAAAAAATTGTAAACAAATTAGGATTAATTAAAAGAAAATTTTTTTAAATTTTCATCAAATTCTTTCTAAATACACAACAAAAACATAAAATACTTCTACAAAAAATGACTTCCTTACTAGTTTTCATTATATTTCAATTTGACGTCAATGAGATTTTATTTTTTTGGGTTATTTTTGAATAAAATTAACAAATTTGACAATTATTTTTATATACATTGGAATACGTTTAAAAGAAACATTGAAAATGAGACATACATTTTTCGCTCTTAATCGATTTGTGCTTTCATACGACAAAACAAAAAATTAAAATTAAAAAATAGCATTGATTTGGCAAAAAAGATATATTTATTTTATGCAAAATTAAAGTTTTTGAAAAAATTTAAATTGCCACTTGATTTTCAATATTTTCTCCATAGTCATAGATGGCGTTTGTGATTTTAAACGTTATAAAATGTGTGAAATATGTTAAAAATTTTCAGAATTGCATGTATTTTTCAACGTTATGCTCTGCTCTAATGATATGCTCTCAAAACAAAAAATAAATTTTCAAAAAAATCGAAAAAATAGTTCAAAATATCATAACGTTTTACTTTCAAAATATTTTCTGATCTTAACTATAATAATACTTTTAAACGTATTTTACTATATACAGAATTTATAGAATCCTATATTTACTATTTATTAATATTAGTAGTTTTATTTATATTATCTAAGTTATGCAATTTATACAGTTATATAATATACATTTTTTACTCAAAATTTGTAGTAATTCAAAATTTTTAAAAATATCGAACCAGTATCTTGTTATTTTTTTAATTCTATTTTATCAAGTTGTATGTCAGTCACTTAACAAAAGTGCTAATAATAAAGAAATATGTGTTATTTATTTCATAAAAAAGTTTATATTCAAATGGAAATGTAACGAACCGGTTTAATGGTGAACTTAATGAGTTTAATTTTAAAAATTCACAAAAAGATTCTTTAGTTCGATCTATAATTTAAAATTTTATTTGCAACCAACAGAGAAATATAATAAAATTTATTAACAAATATTTAATTTTAGGTTCGACGGAGAAAATAGCTCGAGATGAGGATAAAATGATAGCCACAAAAGAAACTGGACCTTTTTAGTTAATATTGTAAAAGATATTGTTAAAATTATAATGATTAAGAAAATAATGAATTGGGTTTTTATGTTAAATGGGATACCATCGTATACAACTAATTGCAATAGCTAAATTTTTCATATATCATGACATGTTAAAATATAGGGGGCGTTGGTGGCCTAGTGGGTAAGAGCGTATAAAATAAGCTGTAAACACCGAGGGAATGTGGATTGGAATCCCATACACGTCGTAAGAGTTATTTCCTTCTACAACATTTACAAGCCATGTCTGAACAGGAAAGGCTGTGTAATTTCCTGTCCACATTTATGTGGCAGAGAAATGCATTAAAAAAAAAAAAAGAAAAGAAAAGTTACATAAAGAATGAAAGTATCACCAATGGTTTGACATTTTCATTTGTCTGGACATGTTTGAAGATAAATGTGTGGTATTGATGTCGGATTAATGATTTCTCTGGGGCTATAAATATTTCATTTGGTATAAATAATTTTTATGAATATAACGCTTTAATGGTACCTATACTTAAATAAATCGTCGTTTTCAATGTATATATTATAAAAATAACAAAAAAAAGGATAGAAATTATTATATATATTATATATTCCAAATTTCCAAGTACATAATATATTGATTTTCCATTGTTTTTTTTTATATACCCAATTCCAAAACTCAGATAATTATTTTATTTAAAAAGATAAGATAAGATAAGAAAAATTAATAGGTTAATGTATAATTAGATCCAATATATCAATTTTAAAATAAATTTTGAAAGTAATAAAAAAATGATAAAATTTCCAAAATAAAGTGAATAATTTATAAAACTTATTAAAAAATTAGAACAACTATAATAGATCTAAAAATCTAAAATTAAAAAATGAAATTTCATTATTAAAAAAATATTTTTTTTTTTTTTGCATATTTTAAATGATTACAAATATATACAGAGTATATGAAAAAAAACTTTTCTATTTATGAAAAGCAAAAAAAAAATAAAATGAAAAAGAAAAAAAAAAAATAAAATTGAAAAACCAAAAAAAAAAACTTTTGTATCTTCATATTTTGTGTGGTTTTGTAAACATATATATAAACCACATTCCATTAAGAGAAATGAACAAAATGCCTATAAATTTTATTACTCTTAGTTTATTCAATTCACATATTTGAAAATTAACTTTATTTGGAAAGATATGAATTCAATATATATATATATACACTTACTTAGATATACATCTTGAAACTTTATATTAAGTATATAATATATATATGAAATGAAAGGCAAGAAAAATATATATGTATGTACATATAACATAATTTAAAAAAATGAATTTTATTTGGAAAGTTTTATGTATTACACATTTACTTTCTTCAATTTAAAAAAAAAAAATTTTACCATATTAGCAAAAAAAAAACTTTAAAAAATCAAAAATTAGAACAAAAAAATCAGCTGTCTCCACCACAGGACCGACCGCCACTACACAAAAAGTACAATGCCAAAATTTATAGATTTTTTACATAATAATTTATATCAAAGCAAAATAACTTCTAATAATTTAATAACATTTTGTTTTATTCAATAAAAATAATTATATGCAATGAAATCGTAAAAATATATGTACATTCATTCATACATCCATTTATTATTATTATTATTATTGTAATGTAGATACATGATTTTTTTTTCATTCAAAAAATAATATTAAAAGTAAAAAATAATAAAAACTGTAAACAAATACAAAACAAACATAAGATTAATATTAAATCTGCTAACAAAAATTTTACCGTTTTAATTTTATGTCATCAACAAATAAATAATATGCATTGGCATAGATATAAGTCCATACATATGTATGTATAAAAATTTTTAGAGATTCATATGGAGTGTTACGTATGAAATTTGGACTTAGAAAAAAAATTAAATAAAAGTTAAAGTTAGTCGGATCAAAAAAATATTCTATTGCAAAGTTGTTCCTCTTTACTTGTGTAACAACTTTTTCTTAAAAATTTTTCTCACAAAATTTTTCTGTTACGAAATATTCGTAAAAAACTTAAAAAGTACAATAGTAAACTACCACTTGCGGTTGTCCGATTTGCTCCAAAAGCTTATCAATCCGAGATATTTACGTCAAACCCTTAAATATGAAATTTCAAAAAATTCCGCTCAGTCGTTTAACCTGTACACGTGCCCACAGACATACCCATACACGCACCCACCCACACACGCACCCACACACGCACCCACACACACACACACAGGCGGACATCATGCTGAACATTTTTTTACAGCCTTCTCCACACCGGAGTAGTGCATTTTTGCGAAAATCTCGGGTACAATTTTTTAGTATGAAAACAATACCTACCTTATACATTAATGTATGCGGTCGGTAAAAAGAAAATTCTATTTAAAATATAACATTTTTTACATATAATCCTAATGAAGATATGGAGATTAGTAAAGAATATCAGATTGTAACATTTATGTGCACATATTATATATATAAATTTTGTATTTTTTATGAATATTTGATATGACACTGTAATTTAAGATATTATGAATAAAACCGAAAAAAAAAAGAATTTATCTTTTATGTGGTCAGCAATAATCAACGTACTTACTTTAGTAATATTACTAAATGTGGTACTAAAATAAAATAATTTAATTTGAAATTTTTGTATATAGTTGATTATTTGTGCTTTTATTTTTCATTTAATTTTTTAAATTTTATTTAAAATGTGCAGTTAATATATAATTTAAAATAATTTAAAAGCATTCCATTTTTCATTGAAAATTATTAAACATCATCATTGATTAGTTTACATGGTTGTATTCTAGAATGAGATATTAGAGAGCACAAATAGTATAGACAAGGGGTGGCGTTTTTATATCATACTCTTATTTGGATTTAAATTATGTTCTATAAATAGTTTGTAATAAAATTAGTTCTTCCGCAGAGAAAGTGATAAAGAATCTTTTTTATCCCTGTTTTTTTGGCAACTTCTACTAATTCCGACTATAAGTTGAATAGGGTTCCTATTTATATACGTAATCTATTATTTATTTGAAAATGAACTGTGAAATAGTTAGTTGCATAATAACTAATAGCAGTTTATCTGTAATTATTACACGTAAATAGATATATCTAATTACTTTATAGTTCACTTAATATTTAATTATCTCGCAAACTATATATGAAATATATCTCTATTTGATTAGAATTCATTTATATTTTCTATCCTCCTTGTTGTTAGGATACAGAGAATATGCTACCTTCTGCCATTCTTTGCAGTAATTTTGTGTATTTTAAAAATTAAAATATTCTTATTATATATATTTATATTTAAATTTGTTAAAAAAGTTTTGTTTATATTTGCTAAAAAAGTTTTGATTAAGTTATTATGTTGATTGACTGGTTCAATGAGCGAATGTGCTAAACGAATGTCACGTGGAGTTGAAGTGAATAATGTGACGTAGGGCCTATGTGTAAGGATAGTTGTATATCTCCCCCTACCAAATAACAATATGTTAATTTTTAAATATTGTAATCTAAACCTTAGTATCCGTTATATCCGTTAAACTTTTTAGATTGCAAAATAGTTTTATTTCGTAGTCAATGATACCGCTTCGGCTTTAATAGCGTTATTAAAATTTAAAATGATAATAAAATTTATTATGGACAAGTGATCTATATGCATATATACTAGCGAGTTTTACAAAATTTTAACTTACACTTCTTCGCATGACACACTAATTGCTGAACTACTCAGCTACTCTGACATATTATTTTTTAATTTATTTAATATTCCATACAGGATCAAGTAATATTATTGAAAACCCTTTAAGTAATTTCCATTCTAATTAAAAAGAGGACGCTATATCTGTGCAGTATTTGAAGCATTGTTTAACAAGCCACGTGCTTTACCATCGAGGCTCCACGTCCCTTACACATTATTTATTTATTTATATTAATATTACAAGTAATATTACAAGTAATATAATGGTTTTGTAATATTACATAAGATATTGCAATAGAACAAAACCATCTGCTACTAAGGCCATTATAGGTCGAGTACTATTATTAAATTATACACAAATATTCTTTATTTTGTTTATATTATATAAGGGGTATCGGTGGCCTAGTGGGTAAGAGCCTATAAAATACGCTATAAACACCGAGAGAGTGTGAGCTCGAATCCCACACACGTCGTAAGAGTTATTCAAACTTACAACATTTACAGCCACACCTGAACAGGAAAGGCTGTGTAATTTGTCCACATTTGCAGGCAGGATTTGAACCCGCATTCCCTCAGTTAATAAGCCACGTGCTTAACCACAAGGCCACCGACGCCCCTCATATATTTTTATTTATTTATTTATATTAATATTACATACATAAATGTAATGCAATATTATTGAACCATCGGCTACCAAGGCCATTATAGGTTTTTATAGGATTATTAAATTATGTACTAATATTATTTATTTTGTTTATATTATATACTATATATTTACATTATATTCGTAAGGGGGTATGTAAAGAAAAAAACAATTACGGCCTGTGCAGGGATCGAATCCACACTCCATCGGTTAATGAGCCATACGCCTACCCACTAGGCTACCGAAGCCCCCCTCCCCCTCATATATTTTATTTATTTATTTATATTAATATTACATACATAAATGTAATGCAATATTATTGAACTATCGGCTACCAAGGCCATTATAGGTTTTTTGTACTATTATTAAATTATGTACTAATATTATTTATTTTGTTTATATTATATACTATATATTTACATTATATTTGGTCGTAAGGGGGGTATGTAAAGAAAAAACACTTACGACCTGTGCAGGGATCGAACCCACACTCCTTCGGTTAATACGCCACACGTCTACCCACTAGGCTACCGAAGCCCCTCCCTCATATATATTTCAATTTTAAAATTTAACTATTTATAAAAATTTTGCATACTTTTAGGTTATTCTTTTAATCAATATTTAAAAGATATTCTAAATTCTAATACACTATTTCTACTTCTGTGTTATATAATATAAAAGATTGTTCTCATTTAAGTTGTAAAGAATTTGTATTTTTTTTTCGTTTTAAATAATTTTAAATGGAATCTTGTATATACAAACTAGTTCAAACTGTATTTATGTACATATATATAATGATATACTTAATAATATGTAAGATTATGTAGTTGCATTTAAAGGTAAAAGAAAGAATTTTCTATTTTTTTGTATTTTTTATTTTTTATTTTGGTACTATGTATTATAAATACGTGATTGTACTTTTAAATAAAATTTTGGATACAAAATATTTTGTATATTTTTTTTTCTTTACAATTTTACTTAACAAACTTATGGGTGTTTATAGGCTAAAAGGCTTGAACTTAAAAAGTTACTGTAATTTACTACTTTTCTAGTATACTTCATATGTACATATGTATATATATGATTTGTGCATTTCTAACTTGGTATATTTCTAAAATAAGAAGAATATTTTTCTTTATTTTATTCGTCTGTAGTCAAGAATAATAACAAAACAAAACAAAAGAAAAAGAAAAACCTTAATTTACTTTTTAAATTCAAAAAATTAAACAAAAAAAAAAAATAAAAAAAAAGAGTTTACAAGTTTTTGTTACATCTCCTTGTACATTCTTGAATTTAATGTTACTTATACTTATATACAAATGTTATTTAATGGTAACTATTATTGTTTTATGTTATTTAAGTATTTTGATTGTAATATTAGTTTGAAACGTAACAGTATATAATACAGTATATGAATTTGTACGGTGTATACATACTTAAGTTATATGTAATATAAAAAAAAATAGAAAAAAAAAAAACAGATTTAAAACCAACTCAGATTATAATGATTGAATTATTTATTTTTGAAACGAAAAATTGAAAAATAGTTTTTTTTTTTTAGTTTAAATTGTTTTTGTAAAAATTTAAACAAAATTTTTGAACAGTTATTAGATAAAATATGTTTTAATAAGTAAAGTTTAAAAATTTTAATTAATATTTTGAAGAATTTTCGACTTGAAAAGTTGAATTTATCTTTAAAAAAAATTTTTTTTTTTTTTTTGAATAAAGAAATTTTAATAATTAAGTTTATAGGTATAGAGTTCAATTAAAGTGAAATATTATGATCTTAAATTAAAATTATTTTTCATTTATATCTTTTAAGAGCAAGTAAATCTAAGAATTTCCAATTGTATTTTCAATGACCAAAAATTATATTCAAAGATGTAAAAATCTAATTCAAATACATATATTATAATATATTATAATAGAAAGATAATATATTATAAGATATATAATAGAATATATTGGATATATGTATTTGTTAAATATTTTTGAAAATTAATCTCCAGTAATCGATCATAACTTTTATTGTAAGAATTCGAATATATTTAAAAATTTTTACAAAAGTTACTGCAACATAAAAATTATATTAGTTAATAAAAATTAATTGCATATTTAAAGGAGCAAATTGATAAATTTATTTAATTTTAAATTATTCATAAGCTCTATTTAAAAAAAAAATATAGAAAATATTTTCTTCTATTAAGTTTGTAGTTTTGTAAGTCAAGTAATTAGTATTGGCAGTTAAATAACATCTTTCTTAATACTAAGAAATTAAAATATTTGAATCGAACGTAAAATCAATACTTTTATATTGCTGTGAAACATGGAAGGTAACGGCTAATATCACCAAAAAATACAGACGTGTATTATAACAAATGTCTTAGATGCAGCTTGATAATTTGTTGGTCACAAATAATTGATTATAAATCATTATGGCATAGAACAACGAGATTCGAAGAAGAAAATGGCGGTGAATTGAACATATCTTGAAAAAACCATACAATAACCTCATAAAACAATATTTTGAACGGAATGCTCAAAGCGGGTGAAATTTCGTAAGATCGAGAAGTATTGTTTTAGAAGAAGAAGAAAAACATTGTTTAAAGAATTAAAGCCAATTCGGTAGAAAATGAACGAGATGGAATGGAATTTATCGTCACGCCATGTTTTACTTAGGGGTTAGAGGATCGAAAAGAATTCGCTATAATTTCGTTATTCTAAATTTCATATCAAAATAATTTTAATAATTTTAAAACCATCAAATAAACAATGCATTATACAGTATTTCCGATAATTTCTTTTTTATATTCTAGACATTTTAAATCATTTAAAAATTTTTGTTTTCTTATTTTAAGCGAGAACAAATAAAATAATTTTATAAGTTGTGCTTTTTTTTTTTTTTTTTATAATTTTTTGTATTTATAACTTTTGATTAAACAACAATTGTTGCATATTTGAAGTTTCAAAGAAAAAAAAAAAGAAAAAAGAAAATTTTTCCTGAAAATTAGTTTTTCTTTAGTTTTATTTCAAGTCATGCCACTTTGAATGGATGAAATAAAATGAAAAATAAAAAGAGTGTAGTAGAGAATTTTAAAATTACACAGTTTATAATCTATCTATGAATGTTAGAAAACTACATGTTAACAAAAATCAACAAAAAAAAAAAAAGAAAAAAAAAACAAAAAAAAGTATAGAGGGAGAAATAACATTGTAAGAATAATAAACTTTGTACATATATATATATATATATATCTTTTAAACTTTAAATAAAAGCAAAATTTTTTTTTTTTTATTTTTTTGATTGTAAATATATTAAAGGAATAGAAGTGAATTTTCTTCATTATCTGAAGCAATAAATTATTATCATGAAGAACGTGCTAAATAAATATTAAATATATGTGTAATATGTGTGCGATACGTCAAGTTTAATGAGAGAGAAAGAAATAAAGAAAACTAAAAATAGAAAAAAAAAGAAAAAAAAAAAAAAAAATAAAAGGATATAGGGATCAACTGATCAGAACGGAAAAGGATTTAAGTTAAATTGTATACATTTATATAAAACTTATGTAAAAAATACATGTATACAAAAAAAAATTTATATATATGTATAAATGCATGTGAAAAAATGCACTTGAATGAATTCTTTTCATTTTTGTTGTTACGCTTTGTATTTTTATATATTTCTTATTTTTTTTTTTTTTTGTTTTTGTTTGTTTTATTTTAATTTTATTTAAGAAGAATAAATAATGGGTCATGTTACAGCTAGTTTTACTTTAAATTGTTACTTATATTTGATATGAGATTTTGTACAATAATAGAAAAAAAGTACGATAGAATATTATGTACATATATATAATGTAACATACACTATAGGAAAATGAATTTTATTTATAAAATATAAAGTTTGTATGTGTTTAGGTTCTTTCTTAAGATCAATGAATTTTAAATTATTTTGATTATAAATACATAATATATACATACATATATATATATACTAAATGAAGAAGATATTATACAAAAATGATTTTAATTTTAAAATTATTTTATATGTAATACATGTATATAATTACATATAAAATGTTGATATAAATTGTATAAAATGGGTATATGTTTATTTGTATATGTATCTATATATGTAATATGTATTTAAGATTTCCTGACCATTCTTAATTTAAATAAATTGAATTCTCTAGCTGTTAATATGTTATAAATTTTTATATAGGAATGAGGGGGAGAGATTTTTTTTTTTTTGTTTTTGTTTTTATACTATAATGGAACGGAAATCTCAACAATATATGGTTGAATAGATTAGATTGTTTAAATGAGTTATTTTATCTGATTTATTTCATTACATATATATGTATGTGTATATATAGGTTTTCCATTTTATGCATTTTGTATACATACACACATATATATATAAAAGATAAATAATGTTATTCAAATTGGAAAAATATTTTAACTAATTTTAAGTTTTAACAATATTGTTAACTATTTTTTTTGTTTTTGTTTTTTTTTTTTTTGTTGGTATTTGGTATATTAAAATTTATTGTTTAATTTAAAGATTAGATTTTTGTTGAAAATGTAATTATTTTTTGTTATGTATTAATTTCAATTTTGAAAATTTATTTCTATTGAATAAATATATAAAGTAAAGAAAATAATATATTTATAAGTATAGAAAAATATGTATATTTTATTTAGAATTTATTATTAAAAATAAATTTAAATAATACTGTTTATTATGTTCTTTTATATATATTTGAAATTGAAATTTCATAATTTAAATATTATTTATTTATTATATTTATTTTATAATTAAATTTTTTTTTTTTATAAAAATTTCATAATTATTAATAAATAAATTACTATATTAAGATTTAATGTTAATTTTGTTACTATAAGTTTAACTCAGATAAAATTTTATACCCCACAGGTTAGAATGAAGGTAACAAGATGAAAAAGAAAAAAGGGACTAAAGATAGTGTGAATTATATTATCATATTTATTTATTTTTTCATTTCTATATACTCGTACATATAATTCTTTATTAGTTCGAAAACCAAATTTACGATTTTCCTAGGAAATCGAATGCAACAAATACCGCCATTAATACAGCAAGGCTATCTATGATCAACACAGTCAACTATAATTTAGCTAAATTGATGATTGGGGAATAAACAATGGAGTTTAACATCACCGAAATCCAAGACCGTCAGATATTTAAAAAAAATATCCAATTATAATCCAATTCTGAGATTCCAGTTAGAGATCGTGCGATGATTAGAAAGTCCAAACATTTTAGGCATGCAACTTAATCAAAAAATGATGTGGAATGATCACATTTTTGATATAGAAAAATAATTCTCTTTAGGTGCCAAACATATTTATCGCCCATATACGACCTAAGATGAAACACAATTCACATATATGAATTTGCGCCTCATTTATTTTTTTGAATTACCTCGATCTGGTTCAAAAAACAGGCCAATCATCTCATTAATTATCCTATTGATTCTATAATACTCTCATCTGTCTTCGATAACCGTCGTAATATTGAAACCTTTTCTCTATTTTATAGGTATCTTGTAGGTAATGACATTTGCTCAGATGAATTTAAATCATTGATGCTTTCTCTCAAAGAACTCCTACCTACCATCAGATCGGCTGCAATTGCTCATTCCTACTACAAGGACTAATGATTCTCCACTGGATACAGTAATTTATTTTTGCCAAAACTGCAAAATGTGGAATCTATTACCATTTAATGTTTTTCTAAAAGCTGGTAATTTTTTGATTTGCACAAATTCGAAATGAATCTTAAAAGATTTATTATTCAATTACTTCCCACCTCCCTTTTATCCTCATTTTTCCCATTCCTATCTTATCCCATATATGGTCAGAACTACTTTTAGTAGAAAGGAAGATATTCCTAGATTGTGATTTAGGAATAAAACAAAAAAAAAAATAAATGAAAATATTCATTTTTAGATAACTTGAATTTATTTATTAGTTATCTAGTATCTATTTTGAAAATTAATTTAATTTTTTTTTTTGAAATATGGCTTGCAAATTATTTGCTTTTTTTTAATTTTTTTAATTTTTTGTTTTCAAAATTTATTTTCTAATTTAAAATTGTTTGTTTTTTCTACTTTTCAAAATTTCTAACAAATTTTCAATAATTTTCTCCTCGTTTTAATTTGCATTTTTATTTTTATTCAACCATTTTCATTCTTCATTTATTTTTGTTTTGTTTTTTCTTTTTGCTTTTCTGTATATAATAAAAACTAATTATATGCATAAAATTAAAGCATATAAAAGAATAAAAAAAAATTGGAAAAAAATTTTATTTATTTTTTTGTTTTTTGCAATTTTACCTTGTTGTTCAATTCTTTCGTTATTTGGATCTGTCCAACTAATAAAAGCAACAGCAAACCAGTTACCAGCTTGTGGTCCATCTACGGATAACCGTTGTTGTTTACCGTTCGATTCAAATTGCAAATTGTAAATCTTAAATCTGAAATTGAGTGAAAAAATGAAAAACAATAATTAAAATAGTATAGAAAAATAAAATAAAGAAAGAAAGCAAGCAAAAAAAAATCATTTTATATTCAGTTTTATTTCAAGGAGAAGTAAAGGCAAAAAAAAAACATAAATAAAAATAATTTACCGTCAACTTCTGGGTATTTTAATTTTTATGCACCAATAATATAGTTTCATTAAAAATTCAAATTTAAATCTTTAGAAAATTAAATCATATTATTGAAATGGTGTTATTATTGAATGGAGAAAATTCTAAGTGGATACTATTGGGATTTTATGGAAATATGCATTTGAAATAGATTAAGATTTTCTGTTACGATTACGATTTTTACATATTTTTTGAATAACAAATTATTACTCAATATTTTACTCAATTTTTTTTTTACTCGATATTTGTTATAATGTATTTAAGGATTAATGAAGATTTAATATTGGTATTTTTATAGTTAACTAAATTCTAACAGTTGGCAGTTTATTTGAGAGCAGTTTACACTTTACAAAAATATCCTCGGGATTTTTGTTGTTTGTTAGATAACAATTAAGATATTATTCAATAAAATAAAGAAAAAAAAAAGGTTTATCTTCAACGTTTAATATTTTTGTACTATATACTATCATTGTAATGTACATACTTTGCATTTTATATTATCTTTAAAAAGTATTTACAGTAAAATTAAAATTAATTTAAATTTATATAGTATAATTCCATTTATATATATGTACATTTAGGTATTATAAACTTAAAATGAAGGATTTGAAAAACTTTTTGATTTGTATAAAAATAAAACATTCAAGGACTATGTCTTGTTTTTTGTTTTTTATTTTTTTTTTAAATAGTTTAAAAAGTTTCAATTGGAAAATTATGGTTCACTTCTATTCTAGTTTATCGATTTTTTTTTTTTTGTATTTTTACTTTAATTTTTTCTTTTTTTTTTTGTTCTGTGTTGGTATTTAAGTTTCTTGTTTTCTTTATTGTTGTAAATTTGTTGTTAAAAAATACTTAAAATAAAAAAAAAAAAAATCTATTGTCCTTAAATTGTATATAACATACATATAATATTATATATATTTATGTATATATATGTTATACATAGAAAATTCTTTTTGTTTAAATATATGCATATCCGTTTGGTTGTATAATAAATATATTTAAGTACAATATTAAAATTACAATAGCAGTTATAAATAGCAGTTAAAAAAAAAAAAATGAAGGATTAATAATTACCCATAAGGCAGAAAAATTATAATCGTTCTTGCATACTATATTGAATTATTGTTATTTAAAATAATTAGATATTTTCGTGGGAGAAAAGATTATAATATTTTTTTTTTTTTTAAAAATGTTTTTTTTCTTCTTTTTTTTTTGTTATAATCTTAAACCTCTTATATGACCTTAATTATATAAACCGACTTGTAATGAAATTGATGGATGTAATTATATATGGTCTTACCATTATTCTGTGAATTATTTTGTATTTCGTACAATTCACTAACCATTCCGCAGTGTTAAACAAATTTTTTACCGCCAAAAAAACCCACTTAGTACAAAATGAAAATTAAAAAAGAAAAAAAATTATGGTTTTTTTTTTGTATACAATTTTATTTATATGTATATAAATGAAGCAAAATTTGTTTTTGTGTACAAATTAAATTTTATAATTTTTTTTTTTAAATCTTTATTTGGTATATTCAATATATCCATAAAAGGTGGTTTCTTTTCCTTTCGAATGTGGGCCATCAGTTACAAAATTATTTTATATTTATTTTTTTCAATTTAGGAAAGAAGAAACATTACGTTTATTAATTAATTTTGAGACATTAATCATTTAAGAATGTTATCATCTTTTTTTGTTTTAGATAGACAATACGAGGATATGACATTAAAGATTATAAATTTTATTTTTCAAACTTAGTTAGTTCCATAACAAAATGTTGGCTGTTCTTTGGAATAGCTGACTACTACAGACCGTAACCAAATTTTCGGGAGTTACCATAACTTAAGAACTAAGAGGACTAAAATAATATGTAAGGGCTCTTTGGTATGAGAGAGAGAATGAAAAAATAAAAATTTTTGGAAAAAAAGTACTATACATATATATTTTTACCGATATATTCAAAAAAGTAAAAAGAAACATTTTTTTTCTACTTTTATCTATCCTATACTCAAATGCGATATCTAAATAGTATATACCTGAACTAATATAGTATATACTATTTTGAAAGCCTTTATCAGATCTATCTTTTGACACTAATAGTTAGATATATGTTATTGTTTTTGAGATATTTACAGTTATATGAGCATGTATCTCTTTTTATCATGTGACAATTTTAACCCATTAATGTCGCACGCGACATTTGCAACCCCCACAAAACTTCATGAATTTCATTGTAGTTTAATCTGTGTAAAATTTCAAATCGAACTGTGGTGGTCACCCATTCCAAAGAACAGCCAACATTTTATAGGATATGTATATTTAAATGAAAATGTATTATTTTAATCGATTTTGCATCGATTTGTGTATTTAATTTGTCTAAAATATATGCTTTATTATGCAATATGCTTTATTCTAAATAGAATTTAAGTAATTAATATTTGATAAAATATAAAAATAATATACATATATATTATATACATGTAAAGTGTATGAGTGCTAAAATCTTTATGCATCCTTATTAAAATGAAGATATATGGAGTTATTTATTTTTATTATATATGCTCTACATATTCACACCATTTGATCCTCGAATCCAAGATCAATCCTGAGCAATTGAAATATGCTTTACAACTTCAACCTTTTCATTATTTAATTAAAAATTTATATTAGTTAAAGTGAATTTTGACTTGGATTTAAAATCATAGAGAATAAAATCATTGTCTTGTCTTTTCTTATAGGTCTTCATCCTTTTGCTTGGTATTTTAAAACAACTTTGTCAGCATATATCTTAATGCTACCATTTAATTTCATGTACGGTATATCCTTTATATATATATATATATAAATTAAAAATATTACGTCTAAGCATTAAGTCTTGCGGAACTCTTTTACCAATTCCTTTTAGTTGAGTTTTAACTATTTAGTGTTTATTTTAACTACCAACTGATGTTGTCTTTGAAATAAATACTAGTATTACCCGCCCCTCGAAATTCGAGATGTTTTAATAACTAATTGCAATTCACGCAATCAATAACAAATATTCGAGATTTTTTAAATTTACTCTATCAAATGTAAATGATAGTCCTCAAAAAGATTTTTTTTTATTATTATAGTGTTTTTATTTATTTATACGTTGAACTCGAAATTTGAGGTTGTTTAACAAATACTGTAATTAACCACAATTATTCCGAGCCAATATTTATAATTTTTTTAATTTACTCTAACTAATAAGTATTTGGTGGCCTTCAATAGGGCTTTATTTATATTTGATTGTAATTCATATGTCCATTTTGAGTTATAAAAAACGAAATCAGCAATTTGTTTTTGATTTTATTATAAAGAAACTATACGGTGTATATATATACATTATATAGTTTCTTTATGATTTTTATTTAAAACGTAAAAATACAATTTTTAATAATTAATGCTTTTATGAATTTAAAATTTCTTTGTAAACGATATTTTTTTTTTGTAAAAATACGGTTATTATTATCTTTTAGAAGATGTCCCTGATTTATTGAGTATTGGAAATTCAATATATACCTATTATTTATATTATAAAATGCATTTTATAAGATACCCCTGATTTATGTAATATTGAACATTTTATTAAATTTTACATGTTACATTTCATGTTTGTTCAAATAAAAAATCCTAAAATAACAAACATCATTTTAAAATTTTGTTTATGTGTCTAGAAAAACAAAACAAAGAAACAAAAGAGGAAAATTTAAAATTTAACGGAAACAAAAGAACAAAAACAGAGCGCCTTATTTGAATATATTATAGGTATAGATTATACTATATGATACATATTATGTATGTATATTCTTTACATAGGTTTTTTTTATAAAAATGGAAAATTAATAATGAAAATCGGAAAATTTTAGAAAAATATTGATATTGTAAGATGACTGTATTGAATATTTATCATTTAAAAAAAACCACAATGAAAATCGGTTGATAAATCATTGAGTAAAAAGGTTTTGAGTAAAGAAGTTAATCTCATTAGAATTAATGTTAATTCTTTTTTTTGGCTAAAGCAACAGAAATTTTTGATGTATAACCAATCGAATGCTTTTTGAAAGTCTATATAGGAAAACGCGGGAAACATATTTACTTTCATCCATATTTTGTGAAATAAAGTGTGTTAATCTTAAACAAGCAGTTATATGGTATTGGAATCCTTTTCAAATCCATATTTTTCCTGGCTTATTGTTTTTAGAAATTGTAGTTTAATGAATTTTTAATAATAATTTCAAAGACTTTTGAAAAACAATTTAGAACTTATATGGGTTAATACTCAATAGTTAGTTTGATTTGTTATATTACCACTGAAGCTGAAATATTTTTATACCCTTTTTTGGTATTTTCTTGTTCTTCATTATACTCTTTTGTACAATCCCTAAAATTTCGATTATCACAACGGTTTTTTGTAATTTCATTTTTATAAAACTTAATTTTTGCTTCAATTATAAAATTTTTAAATTTATTTTGGCTATCTTCATATAATATTTGAAGATTTGGACACTACACTACTATCCTTTTTTTGTGAATTTGTGAAATAATAAAATATTGCATCGTGTCAAATATAAAGGAAAATTGCATAAACAGACTCTTGCAAAATTTGTAATGTAAATGTTTTAAAAGTTAAATTTTTTAAAAGTAAAAAAAAAAAGAAAAAAAAAAAAACAAATATTTTTATAATAATTTCATAAAACAAAATTTAAAACAAAACTTTTTGATTTTCCTCATATTAAGTATATACTTTAAACTAGATTAATAACTGGTGCACCGCTTTAAAAATGTTTGTTCTATTTTTCATTACCTATCGGTATATATTAATATGTAGAATTTAATTCGCCATAATATATTCACATATATGTATATTAAAAAAATAAACACACAAAATATGTAATGTACCTACTAATGCATATACATTTTATGTATTAAGCTTAAAATTCCATGCAGTTTATTAACTGGTATTATATGGTGTATTTTATGTAATAACATACATATATATGTTATACTCATTTAATATTGGTGAATGTATAAAATATTATAATATATAATCAAGTTATATTTGCTGTAACAAGGAAAAGAGTAGAGTATACTATGTCAACTCTAGGATACCTTAACTAATATAATATATTATATTGTGTTTCCATAAAATGTAATCACCTAAATGGAGGGGGCTACATGAAAAAGTTGTTCTACAACATTATTTTTTTTTATGAAACCTACTCATGGTTAACATTTTTTTTCTCTATCTTTAACGGTGTAGAAGTTTTGTAAACAGACGGACGAACGGACAGAGTGAAACTAATAGGCACATTTTCTCAATTTTTTTTTGGAAATGTGCTAAAACGAAGCTGTAAGGAAACTATGCGAAACCGCTACTCTAAACCAACCAAAATCTGCAGAAGTTGTTGCCATAAAATTTGACTTCTTTTGACCAAATTTCAGATATTTAACTTTAATAGTAATTACACACTGATTTATTTTCATATAAAGAAAGAATTTGAATGATAACTTCTCGGACTCGTTGGCCTTGAACTCGCTGGATTTCAATAGCGAAATTGATAATTTTAGAAAGATTAAATGGTAAAATTGCAAAATTCTTGCTCCATTATTTTTTGATTTATCTCACGTATGGACACCCCATACATGGCTAATTCGATTCAGAATTCGATGCTGAACAAAACTATATATTATATTTTTCAATATCTAACTAGTCTCCTCAATCTTTAAAGGTGTCTCAAAAACATAATGGCAAATTTATGATACCCTAAGAACTCCTTCTGTACGGCTATAATTAGGTTTGAAGGTATCAAAAATAAACTAATTTTAATTAAAGGTAATTTATAAAGAAGTTATATGTGAAAATTCGAACATAAATTGTCTGGGAAAGAGAGAAAAATTATTACCTTTTACATATGGAAAAATTTTGAAGGGTTAACATTAGTATGTATACAATATAAAATGAAGTTTTAAAGTATAAGGTATATGTATAATGTATGCTATCTATGGCTCAATTAAAATTTAAGGAATGTATAAGAAGTATAAATAGGAAAAAAAATGGTTTTTTATAGATTATTTTAGATTTTTTATTTTTTTTTATAGATTTTTTCCGGTAAGTATTAATATTTTTTCCATATATAAGGATATTAAAGTTACCCAAAACAGTTTTTATTATTTGGGCAGTATGTAATTCAAAAACATTTTTATGCATGCTAATCAAATTTTGTATATTGGGACTGACAGAAGAAAATGAATGTATGAATATATAAATAAAGATGATTTTAACATTAATATGGAAAAGAATTATTGATTTAGTTAATGGACTTTAATTTTAAATGTTTTATTTTTCAAAAATAAAAGAAAAACAAAAAAATTAATTTTTAATGTATTTTTGGGTAAACATTATATTATTTAGTTGAAATTTTCTATTATATTGATTAAATAATATTGAGGTATAATACAAATATATAGGATTTGTATATATTTTATAATATTTTATTTTAATTTTGTTTTTCATGCATCTATTATTTAATTTTTCAATTTAAAATTGTAATTTTGCCAGAAATATTTTTTTTTGATTTTTTTTTTTTTTTTGTATTTTGGAATCATGCCAATGAAACATGAATAAATTTTGATGTAATTTGATAGTTTTTCCTTTTCTTTTGTTTTTAAAATTTATTTATATTTTTTATTATTGATAATAATATGATTTATTATAAATTGAATTACAGAAATGTTTAATTTAAAAATTAGAAGAAAAAATTATTTATTATATTATTAAAAAGAATTACATATATATTTCAGCTATGAATTACCTATAAATAAATTGAAAAAGTAATTAAATTTTCAAGGTTAAGAATAATTTAATGGTTCTTACCTAAAGATCTAACATGAACCTTGCTTTGTCGGATTTCTATCAAGCTTTACACAAAGATTTTTGGGCAGAAATAAATGTGATCTGTCTTATGGTCTGAATGATGTTACTAAAAAGTTCAAGTATAGTCTTTCAAAGTTTAATTTTATACGCTTCACAATTTTTGCTATATGTCTTGAACTAACCGAAGTATTGACATAATATTTAACATCATTTGTTTATCTGAAAAGTCTTAAGATTTCCTTTTTGAAAATATGCACTTTGATAAAAAATGTGAAATAGTTTGATTAAAAAATAGAAAAAAGGAAGAGAATTGATTTTATAGAGTTGTTTTCATTTGCAATTAAAGGAGATAAAGTCTAAATAAAGATAAATTAATCTATGACTAAAAATTTCTATATCCTTTCCTTGTCCTTTCCAAAATATTTCAAAGGACTTTTTTTTTTATCTCAAATAGTAAACAAGTTATAAAGAAAAAAAGGGAAAAGTACATTTTTTTTATATATCTGTATTTTATATATATAGGTTTATACACATTATTAAAAAAATGTGTATTTTATGTTACAGCTGAAAGGTAAATTTTTCGCTTTTCTCAGAATAATGAAAGAAGAATCTTTTGATAAATGCAGAGTTTTTTTGTTTTTTTAACTTGAAGTCTAACTAATATTAAAACAAAATAACGCTGATTTTGTAACCAATTATAAAATCTGATCTATTTAATTTTTTAAAGTGCATATGCGCTAAAGTCTCGCTAAAGAAAATATTGAAATTCTGATTCTGTAACCAAATATCGAACGAAGGCGCCAATTTTTCGAAAATCTTAAAACATAAATTTTTTCATTTAAGATTTTTCGTTTTTGAACATTTAGCGTTTATATGTACCTATTTATAATTAGACATATAATTGAATTTACCCCTAGTTTACTTTACATAAAAACCACCTTAGACAGAAGAGTACTTTGACCCATTTTACAAAAGACGGCGAAAAGCTAGATTTTTTTAAGACATATAGCATATATTGTCAATTAAAATTTAGAAATATACTGTTACCTACTTTAATGGCTAATTTATGTAAAAAGAAAGAAAATCATGATATGTTTCAAATAAGTACAAAATGTTGTCAATAGGTGCTAGTTTAAGTGATAAATAATATTAGAATGTGAAGCGTGACATTTATTTGTTCCTTTTGTTAAAGACGTCATCGCCAATCTGAACCATTCTTCTTTTGCTACCTATCCAATATTTTTGCTTTTGTCTGCCATCAAACGCCTGAAGTTTCCTATATTTGTTACAATAATTATGGTCAAATCCAAATTATTCAATTATTTGATCCGATCCGATTAAGGTTTAATCCGAATTACATTTCAATCTAATCCATAACAGAACATATTTATTTATGTCCAAGAATGTTTGAGCATATTTTAAAAAAAGAATTGACAATGTACCTAAAATGAAGTACATATGTAACCATGATCTATTACTGAAAATCGCGTTAAATGCTAGCTTGGTGTTTTGTTTTATCAAAAAAATCAAGTTTGATATAGCAATCATCAATAATGGGACTGTCTAAAACTAGCATTATCTTCTTATTACGATCCAAAAAAGAGGCAAGTAATTCTTTATTTTAGTTTCAGAAATCTGTTTTATTATCTGCTTCCCCCATAGTTAGTTCTCTACTGACTATGAAGTTTTCCAAATATTAAAATAGTTTTTACTGATCATATGATGACATAAACATATTTTTTTTTAGAAAGAAAGTATTTTCATTCGTGCAATACCGAGCTATTTATTAAACTTGATTATTTTAAAGTACTCAAATTAGCTTAATAATTTATTTTTTCAAATTTAAAAATCTTACCATATATTTTTCAAAAGGTAAGTTAGTACATATTAAACATTTGAAGTGACTATTGTTTTAGTAAATATCGTCGATAATTACATTACATTTCGGTACATTACAGATATGCATTAACTTTAAACGTGTTTTCTTCCCCATTTACTCTGTTTTCTAAAATCTAAAATAAAAAAAAAGTTTGAGAAGACCGAGTAAATGTGGACAAATGTAGATGTTCTTTTGTTAATTTTTTTTCTTTTTTTTTTAAATTACGATATTTGATAAAAACACCTGGAGAAAACATAATCCAAAAAAAAAAAAAAAACGAATAACATCATGAATTTCTAAATTTTTTTTTTTTACAAAAGAGAAAAATTAATTAAAAATTTTGTATTCTGTTGCGTTTTTGAATCGAAAATGATTATATTTTAAAATAAACCTTGCTCTGACTAAAAAAATAATAAGAACAAAACAAAAACAAGGAAAGGCACAAATATAAATGATTATGAAAAGTTTTCCTTCAGGGTCATCAAAGCAGATGTTTTCTACTTGATAAAAATCTTTAATTAAAAGATTTTTTTCTTTTTTTTTTTTTTGACAAAATGTTTAATAACTTTTCATTATAAAAATGAAATTGTACAAAAAACGTCAAAAATATAAAAAAAAACAAATCAGAGTTTTTTCGTGCACACTAAATTAAACTTTATATGGTACTACTGACAGAGTAAAAAAAGTAAATCTCAAGATTCGTTAGAATGAGACAAAAAAAAAATTAAATATTATGTTGCTTTTTCCTTTTTCTTACATAGTCAATTTGGAATAAAAAGAAAATTTTAAATTTCTTAGAAACATTTTTTTTATTGTCTTATATTTTTGTTTTTTTTTTGAATCTAAAGTTAAATCACGAAATAAAAAAAGAAACAAAAACATTGAAAAACAAAAGACATTTAAAGGAGTAAAACTAACATTGTTCAGAAAATTTTCTTTAACGTTTCGTTACCTCCTTTTTGATGTCACTTAGTACTTACAAAAAAAAAATAAAACAAAAATAAAAAAAATAAAAAAATACTAAAATCAAAAAAAAAAAAAAAAACAAATGCAAAATACACGAGGACTAAAAAATATTGAGAATAAAAAACTAGTTGAGACACTAAACTGTGGGATAATACAAAACCCAAAATGAAACACTTATAATTTTCTTTATACAGCGTGTTAAAAAAAAAATAAGTCAGTTAAAATTAAATATTTCGTGTTTTATATAGGTAATCAAATATTTGATTTAATTTGTATTATTAGAACCCATCATTCATCTTTTCTAATATTTTATAGAAATTTGAAAATTTTTTTATTAGAGATTCCAAGATTCCTGGACTTTTTGCAAGAAATTAAAATTTTTTTCTACAAAAATAAGAAAATTAATTAAATACATTTAACTTTGATTATTAAATTATCCCTTGGTCGTACATTGAATAGCGTACAAGCGTACAATCTAACATTACGTGATCTAACTTAAATCACCAATCGTTTATTATTGAGATAATATAAATTGCAAATATAATAAAAAAATATAACAAAAAACTTTTCTTTATAAATAAAAATTTTTAATTTAATTTCATAATATAAAAATATAAATAACAAGGTAGATAACAAGGTAATAACATGTAAACCAACGGTTTTTAAAAGCGCACATTTCCAAAACTCAATACAAACTATTTAGAAGTGTGACTTACACAAAAATTTGAAAATTTCATGTAATAAGAAAAAATGTGAAAATAAGACATGTTTGAAATTTTGAGGGGCTATAAGTCCGGAATCCTATATAACTAAGAAAAGCCGTTAACACACGTAAAAATATATTATTGAAGCTTTAATTTTTATGTCTTGCCGAAGAAAAATTTGTACAGATGCCTAAGTTACAGGTGTCTAAAAATAGCAAATTTTCAATTTTTGAGGCGTAATAACTCTTAAAGAGGGGGTGTTACCAAAAAATTTTCTGAGGAAACTTATACTAATTCTAAAAGTTCTTTCTTGTCTCAAAATTTCAAGCTTCTATCTAGAAGCGTGCCAGAGTTATGAAAGTAGAAAAATCATGCAAAATGTGGTTTTCACATAACGGTAAATTTAAATACTAAATTTAAAAAAAATGTATAATTTTGATATTAATTTACAAAGATAAAAGAAATACCTGTCGAATGACCTTTTCAGATTGAAAAATTCGTAAGCAGAACATAAGATATATGCATTTAAAAAAAGGGGTTTTTCAAAGTTTGAGGGGCTGTAGCTCCGTAATGGAAGGGGGCTACATGAAAAAGTTGTTCCACAAAATTATTTTTTTTATGAGACCTACCTATGGTTAAAATTTTCTCTATCTTTAACGGTGTAGAAGTTTTGTAAACAGACGGACGAACGGACGGACAGAGTGAAACTAATAAGCACATTTTTTCAAAATTTTTTTGGAAATGTGCTAAAAATATGTACAACATAGAAATAATATTCCATTGTATTATGTGTAATATTAGCATGTAGTGTTTACCTTATTACACCTTATTATTTACAATAATATTATAGCAGATAGAAGTGATATTCAAAAACAAAAACTTATTTCAACTGATCAGTAAAATGAATAAAATATTTTTTTTAATTCGAATCAAAAAAAAAAAAAAAAATAGTGAAACAGCGTTATACACTTTAAAATAAAAAATTAAAAAAATAATTAAAAATTTTTCTCACTCTCTGTACTTAGTTCATTTAGGAGATAATATAATGCAAAATAAGAAACAAAGCGGCTCAAATCTCTTAATGTGAAAAACGAAAATAGAACATAAAAAAAATAAAGTATAAAAAAAAAAATACCCGAAAGAAAAGAGACCAAAAAAAAAAAAACAAAAAAACTGAAAAGAAACATTTGTATTTGCTCGGTTTTCTTTTTTTTTTTGTCTTCCATTTATTTGTGTATTTTTTTTTTATTTGTTTATATCTTTTTGCCATTTAAAAAAGGACTTTATTGTGGATAAATTAGAATGAAAATCGTTTGTTCTCTTTTTTTCTTTATTTTATTTTTGTTTTGTTTTTTTTTTCTTTTCTCTTTTTTTTAAGAATTTTGATTTACCTAGAAAATATTCTTTTTAATCTTTATCTTTTATTTTTTTTTTTTTCCTTCTTCTATAGATGAATATGTATTTATATTGTGGGATTTAAACCGTCCCAACATATACGTATATATATATATAGGAAAATAAAATTGATGTGGTGAGACAACAGCAGCTGTCTATAATATTAAGAAATATTTGAGGTTTTAAATTTTACTCTCCATCTTTTAATCATGGTTGATTAGATTGAGAAAAGAAAGCAAATATTATAATTGTAAAAGAGAAGATGAAAATACAAAAAAAGGAAAGGAAAAAAAAAACAAAAAAAGAAAATGTAATAATAATGATTTGACCACATCGATTAATATTGGTTGATTTTTTCAATGGATTTGATTGTGGATTTAAAAATGGTTTTTGATTTTATGATTTTGAAAATAAAAAAAAAAATTAATTTTCTGTAAGGTTCATTTGAATTTTAATTTTATGTAATTTTTGTTTGTTTTTTCCATTTGGGTTTTCTTGTATTATTTGTAAAAAATGAACTCATTTGGATAAAGTATTTTTATGGTTTGATTGAAGTGATTTTAGTAATTTTTTAATGGTTTTGAATTACAATGAATAATACAAAAAAAAAAGATTTCTTTTTATACTGTAATATATTACAAAGGAGAATTTAATAAATTATATTTTAACTTCTTAAAAAATAGTGTTACATTTATTAATCAGTCAAGTTTAAATGTATATTATATTCGTGTATTAAATTCAAATGAAATTAAGTAATTTTTTAGATAATTTTTTTTTATTATTCATATATTTATTTTCATTTACTTTATATGACATTAATTAGATTTTATTGAGTTGACCAGAGTTAACCCCAGTTGACCTACTGAATCATTTAGGTGTCAAATAAGTTATATAATTGATTATCAAGGTGTTAAAGTGAAAAATAACATAGTAATTTAAAAATTCATAATTATACTTTAAAATAAATATTCATCTTGAAAAAATAATAAAATCATTAAAATTTTTTAGGTTGCAAGAAAGAAACTAAGAATTAAAGTGTTAATAGTCAAATAATGAAAAAATTAAAAAATGAGAATAAATTTAAATATGAATTAAAATTTTTTTTTTTAGAAAAAATCTTTAAAGTTCATAAAAAAATTTATAAAACCAATAATCTTATGATTATTTTTCTTTTTGTTATTATTGTAAAATTGTAGAGAAGTAACAAGTTGCAAAAAAAAAAAAAGAAATTATAATTATCTTATTTCTTTCTATGTATATTTTATTGATATATAAGCTTTATTATTTCCAAAATTTTATTTCCAAAAACAATTAAGAGAATGTAAATGTTACAAGATGATTAAAAATTAGTTAATTAACTTTTAGTATTCTTTAGATTAGATTAATTAAACCAAATCTCATAGATATGTTTTATATTTTTAATATATAATTATTTTAAGATAATTAATCAGATTTTGAAAAGTGAGTATGTCCGGCAATCAAAAGACGCATTAACACATTGAAAACGGGGAAGAGTGTAGAGTAGACAGCATTGATTCTACGATACTCACACAAACATAATATACATAATGTATTGTAACATAATATATATACATAATAAACATTCTATTGTTCTGCTCTTTTTATAAAATTCGATCATCTTTTAAATTCGACTAAGTGGGTGCCAATTTATAATTCAGAAAATTTTGGAGTTGTATCATCAGCTAATATTAGTCTGAACAAAAAGCTAATACACTCATAACCGCTGGTGGGTTTTTATCAACATTTGCGTTGCGGCCAAACAAACTTAGCCTACATTAGATCAGAAACGGTCGACTAAACTTGTATCGCTAAATCGTCGCACTATCGGTAATGTAATAGAGGTTTTATTGCTCGATCGGTAGACATACCAGATTTCCCTCATATGATTTTTGCAGAAACTGCAAAGATGAAGAGGAAGACAAATCAATCTTTCAACTGCTGTGTGAATATCCGTCTCTTGCTCTAAAAAGAACAATATTTTTGGGGATATTTTCTTAAACAATCTTTTCAATTTATCGGATATGGACTTAACAAATTTATAGCACTTTGTAAGAAGCTCCCAAAGGATTAATTAGGAGAAACACTGATCTAGGGTATCACAACGTACCGAAACTGGCAAAAGTATGTATCTGCAGCTCTTACCTACCCACTTCCCTTAACAAAACATTTAAAACTGCGAGGACTACAGCTTGAAAATCCCCACACAACAAACTTTTGGCTTACTTGTGATAAAAACTTTTGATTATCTGTCCAGTTTAAATGTAATACGTAATTTATAAGCTTTAATTATTAATTTTTTTTTAAATTTTAAGGTTTTTTTGTTTTGGAAATGTGACAAAAATATTAATAACAAAAAAAAAAATTTAAATAGATAAATAGCAGAGGCCTTGTAAAAACAAAAAAAAAATTTATTTTATTTAATTTTAAACTTAACATTATGAAAAACTTGAAAAGAAAATAAAACTTAAAATCATTAAAAAAAAAAAAAAAACAATTAAGATAAAAGATATAATAAATATTATTCATTTCTTGCAAATGTTTCATTTATAGATTAAAAAAGGCCTTGAATTTTTCCTTTTTGTCTAGCGTCCAATTCAATAAAACTAAAAAAAAAAAAGAAAAATTTTAATTTTAACTGAATGCTTCCCAAGCTTTTACTTTTTGGTACATACATATAAATAATATAATATATGCTATAAGGAAAGTATTGGAATCGTGAATTAAACAAAATTTATAAAATTTTTAATGAATCCCGATATCATTTTATTTAGAAGAACAGTTTTTTTCGTATTACCTCGGGCAAGAGAAACATTATTCGAACATTATGTAATTTTGGAACAAAGAAAAAATAAATCCAATTCTATTTATAAATCAAATGCTAATTTAATTTTCTATACCATGTTTTATGTAAACATGATTATAGTTACTAGATAAAGCTTAAACCTTCCTGAATAAATTTTAGAATATTTTTTTATTCTCGAAATAATGGTTTTCCATCGAAATATGGTTTGCAATCGAATGTATATATATATATATAAATGTAACATAAATTCTCTGAAAATTTTAAGATATGTAGAACAAATATAATCCGAAAATCGAAAGTCCTTCTTGCAGTTTATAAAATAATAACTTAATTTATTATTTATTATTTTGGTATTTTAAACAATTTTTAGTTATTTACATTAAAATAATAATCATTGTATTTCTATGTTTACAAATCATTTTTTATTTACATATATACAGTAAACTGGAAGTCAATGGGAAAACACTTCCGGTTTTTTTTTTTTTTTTTTAGTTGTATGCACTTAATAATTTAATACATTTTGTCTTTTAATTTAAAAAAAAAATTTATATTGTTTAAATAAAAACAAAAAAGAAAAAAAAAATATTTCACCATATTCATATATACATACGTCTCACATTCCAAACGATAAACCAAATAAATTAAACTAAAGAGGACTTTCTGTCGCCATGAAAACGAAATTTTTTTTCGGGTAAAAGAAAAAAATAATTTTATTTTTGTATATTGTATTAAAATTTATTTTTTTTCCTATCCTGAGTCAATTTCAACTTAATTTTACAAAAAAAAAAAACAACAAAAAAGAAGAAAATATCAAATGTTGTAACATTTATTTAATAAAATACGAATATCTACACAGAAACAAGCAAAAAAAAAAAAAGAGAATTGAAATTAATTCCAATTTTATTTTTGGTAACAATTTTGTGTTTTAAAACATAGAAACTTTCTAAATTATAAAATAAAAACATAACATATCCTGATGTTAAATATGTGTATGCAATATTTATATGTGAATGCTAAAAAAAAAAAAACAGAAACAAAATTAAAAAGTGAATTAAATATAACAAACATTACGCTAAAAAAATCCAAATACAATAGAAAAACAGTACTGCATTATTCTAAGATATCACAAATAGATTAACTGACCCGATTAATTTACTACAAAAAAAATAAAGACTTTAACTTTACAGAATTGATTTTTAACTGAATGCAATAAATTAATGAAATACCAAGTGAACGACATTACTTAATTACGTTCAAATTTTTATTCGGAAGCGTTATGTCGGCCAGTACATCAGTTTTTACCTAATTAATCAACAACTAAATAAATTATTGATTTATTCAAAGCTATTTCTTTATTTGACTCAACATACAACTGAAGGACTGAAACTCTTCCTTAAAGTCTCCTTATAGACTGAACTACAGTCATCATTATCATAGGTTTCAATTATATGGTGATATGACGACTATAGCAATTTTTACTAGAGATATAACTAACATTTGATAAAAAACGAGGAAGAATACAGTTGCCTTTGTCAACTCTTAGATACCCGTACGAACCGTTAGTATGTTCACAGCCTGTCACTCTGCTCACAATATTATGTTTTTAATATTTTAGTATTTTAAAATAATTTGGGTGAATTTTATAATTTCTAGAACTATGGGTTGTACATATATTCAAACTATATGTTTATATGTACATTCTTCAAAAGCAGATTCTAACCTTTCACATTCTATAGTACCATTTAATACTAAGCGGTAAATGTATATTAAATTTACTTAGTACAAAATAGTAAATATAATTTTAAATATTATATTATATTATATTTAAATATTCCATTGACAGAATAATTTCTTATAAGTACAATAAAATACATATATGTATGTAAATACGGCGCTATATAATATACATCTATACTCTTATCATTCATTCACTAGTGACATATACGATATGTAAATAAACATGATATTATATAAGTATGTATATATATTAATATCATATAAATAAAAATTCTTCAAGCAACCGTTATGTTGTTTATTTATTTACATTTTTATGTACTACGCATTCCTCAACAATTTCAAATTATCGAGTAAAACAAAATGCAAAAAATTTGTTGAAGAAATTTGTTAGAAAATTTGAATAAATCAAGTAACACTTTCGTCAATTATAAAGTAACCCTATACTATTAAAAAAAGTTATTAACAGAAATAAGAGTATAATATTGAAGCTTTAATTTTTGTGTATTACTTCAAAAAAATTTTAACAGGTGTTCAAGTTACAGGTGTTTAAACATAGAAAATTTTCAGTTTTTGACCCCTTACAGCTCCTAAACGGGGGGTGATACAAAAAAAATTTCTGAAATCACTCATACTTGTTTTCAAAGATCTAACTTCTGTCAAAATTTCAAGTTTCCAACTTAAGCCGTTTAGAAGATAGAAGGGTTGAAGTATTTTGCAAAATTTGAGTTTTACATAACGGTAAATTAAGACACCGTATGCCACAAATATATATTTATTGTATATATACTTTTAAAACTAATGAAAGTAGTAATCGTTTGGCGTTTTCAAAATGAAGATATATCTTATACAACTTGTGCTATAACAATTTAAATATAGAGCTTTTTTGAACCTCTGGGGAGCTGTAGCTCCGTAACGGGTGGAGCTACAAAAAAAAGTTATTAAAAATAAAATTAATATTTTTATGAGATCTATCAGTAGTTAAAATTTCATAGCTCTATTGCAAAAAAAATGTGGGGATCTAAAAGTTAGGTGTTCGAGAGCTACCCTAGGGCTTGGTCCAAACTCAACCAAAAAAAATAGGGAACCTACAAATTACTCCTAGAATATTTTGTGTAAATTTCAAGATTCTAGCTTTCTTAGTTTTTGAGTTAGCGTGCTGACGGACGGACGGACGGACGGACGGACATGGCTCAAAAGTCTTAGAATTTTTTTCTGATCCGATCCATACCTTTGAAGGTATATCTAGCTCGCTTATTTCGAGGTGTTGCAAACGGAGGAGTAATTTTATTATACCCGATCCTATCGTACGGGTATAACTATTTAATTATCCAGTGATATTTAAAACGTAAAAACTGTAAAACAATATATGCTATAATATTTTTATGATAATATATTTCTACATAACTCCTAATGGAAAAAAAAATATAATTAAAAGTTTTTTTTTTTGCACCAATTTAAAACCAAATTAAAAGTTTCAAATATACAGTATTACTTAAAATTAAAATACCAAAATATCTGAAAATGAAAATTTGTTTGTAAGATCATAAAAACTTGTTCTTAAATGTTTAACAGAATAATTTGTTAGCTTTTTTTGACCACCATTATTTTATCCAATAAACAGTACATATTTCTCACCAAATTATTTTGATGATCATTTAGTTTTTTTATTTTATTTATTTTTTTTTTGCGAGGGTTGACGAAAAACTTCAAAAGTCACCCAAAAAAAATTGCACTTTTTTCTTGCGTATAGTATTGGATTTTTAAAAACCACCCAAAATCACTACCTTTGAAATCAAACTTTAAATTGGGATCTTTTATACAAATTTACAATTTGATGTACAGGATAAGCAGGTTCCCACAAGCATATCTTCCGAAAAAGTGACTTAGGAAAAATTTAGGATTATGTAGGATGGATAAGAAAATTTGGAGGGATATTTTGAAGAAAGATGTTAATAATAATGTTCTTCTTAAACTTTACTAAATCGTACATATATGATTCACCAACTTTAGTTAATCTTAAGTAGATAATTTGAGAAAATAAAAAAAATTATCATATCAAAATAATGTCCTGCGAAATATCAGTATTGATATGATTTTATTCCCAACTATTTTTGAGATATTCTTAGATTTTAAATGAGTTTTAATTAAGTACTTTGATTTAATATAGTTTATTCGTATAATTTAACATACTTTAGTATAATGTTCTTAAAATTAGCTTTAGATATGGTTTTAACCTAAATACTTTTAAATATAAAAATTTTGTTATTATTCTTTTATTAGAAATTGGTTTATTTTTAAAATGCACTGTATATGTACTGTACTCCTACATATATAACGCATAGATAGTATGAATTATTTAAAGTGGAACAATTTATTTAATAAAACTAAATAGAACTGTTTCATATATTTTTATTAAATTGTCCTGTTTTTATTTCCGCCTTTTTTACCAGGATTTATAATTATCAAATTATAAAATATATACATACATAACATTATGTAGTATATATACGAATACATATTGTATTGGATAAAGTAGATTAGTATTAGATATCTGTCACGAGATTTTAAACAATTTTAAATTTAAATCTTCATCTTTAAACGTTAATGTAATTTATTAAATTTTTATATATACATATATAAATCTTTATTACATTTATATTATTTTTTTATTTAGTTTTTTTTTTTTTGTTTTATAATAATCAAATATAAAAGTAAGCTTTTTTTAATATTTATTTTTATCTTATACCTTATGATGCGTTTGGCGTTTCTTATTCTAAAAAGTCATCTCAGTTTTAAATAATTTGATATTTTTATATCTATAACTTTAAAACTTTAATTTATTTATATACTTGACTTAGAAAAAGATATTTTACTTCGAGCAAAATATGTACATCAACGATCATAATGCTTTGGAGATGAACTGCCAGCAATAAACTCTTTACAGATCTTTAATCTCTTAGAGGCAACAGAGCTATGATAGAAGTATTATAAATGGTGGAAAATCCCATAACATGGAGTGACATGGTCGCATAACGTCACAGTGTTATTTATACCCTTTAAACAATAATCTTATTAAATCTAATCCGTCATGAAATTAAAACTTGATGTAAGTATTACACTTGAAACTTTACTTAACGTAAAAATTATTCACATAAGTAAAGCTAAAATTTCAAAATTAGTAATTTTGCACTAGTTATAGTTTATAAATCCGTTTATTTTTTTTATTTTAATGCATTTGCCACATAAATGTGGACAGGGAATTACACAGTTTTTCCTGTTCAGGCGTGGCTGTAAATGTCGTAAGAGGGAATAACTTTTGCGACATGTGTGGGATTTGAACCCACACTTCCTCGATGGTTACAGCGTATTTTATACGCTCTTACTCACTAAGCTACCGAGGCCCCTTAAATCCGTTTATTCATAACTCTTTTACATTTAATGAAGAAATTGTTTTTTTGTTTATTTAATAAATGCGAATAATTTCTTTCAATTTTAGGGTTTTAAGATTTAAGATTTTTAGCCTTTCTTAATAATGTTACCTATACCATATTTTCATTATTATAGCAATATTGTTTCTTTTAACTAAGAAGAAATGTTCTATACTGTTGTTTGATCTGTTTTGTTAAAGACAAATGATGGAAATGTTTTTTTTTTTCAAAATCTGATTGATAGATTATGTTAAGGTTAGGTTAAGGTGGCTGCCAAAAAGGCACACTTAGACCGTATTTGGTCCATTGTGATACCACATAGAAGCTTTTCTATCCCACTCGTTAAAACCAATTTGAGCTTTTAAAACCAATCTGATTGATAGTTCATTTTATTGTGTGTTGTTTTAAAGAAAATCTTTAAAACAAAATGTTAATGTAAAATAATTATTTATTTATTATTAACAATTTTCTAGTATAGAATTTAAATTTTGTGTCATTTCCCATAATATATTATAGATATTGAATTTCCTAAAAATTTATTCATTCATATTTAATTTTAAAGGTACAAATATTTAAAAAAAATTTATTTATTTTAATCATAAAAAACTAATATGATCTAAATTTTGCTATAGAAGTTTTTTGCTTTTAAAAAATAAATGTAAAAATTAGTTTTTTTTTTTTGTTTTTATAATTTACCTTTTCAGTCTGAGAGTGTATATAAAGGTTATTGTTCTATTTACGAAATAAACTCGCAAATGGTTGTCTCTTCTTTTACTATTGCAATTCAATTCATTTTATAAAAAAATATATATATATATTTTTTTTTTTATAAAACATCCTGTAATTAAAAAAGTTATATGCAAGGTAGTATATTAACCCAATGATTTTTAAAAGCGAACATTTCCTATTTATGTTAAATATAAAGTAATCACTTTTCTTGCGGTTATTTTTTTTTTTTTATAAGAACTAGAGTTTTTATTAGAACTCTTTCTCTGATTTCGAATACCATAAATCGTAACTATAAAATTTTACGTTTTACATTTGAAAAATGTATATATATAATAGATATTTTGATAGCAGACCAACTGAAGGAATACACATTGTTCTAAGGCTACTTATATTTAATTTTAAAGATCTTACTTCTCTCAAAATACCAAGTATTATGTATTTGAGGAAATAAGGATATTTTGGAAAATTTTGATTTAACATATTACAGAAAATTTAAATATCAGACAGAAAGATCGACACAATAAGCAAAAAATTTTTTATATTTTTAAAAACACAAATTAAAAACAAATCAGTGAAAAAAATCGCGAAAAATATGAAATTATTTATTAATACTATATGTATATCGTATAAATATTCATTCATTACAAATTTCGACATACGATAAGTTTTCATTTCATATATTTAAAAAGCATTCTTTAATATTTTTCGTATATTTTTTTTTTTCTAATTTTCATATTACAAATTTTTTTTTTTTATCTTAAAAATTCATTTTCCACTATGAACATATTTTTATATTGTATTTTTTTTTTTTGTTATTTTTTTGCAAGTAAACATTTTAAGGACATGGAATATATGGAATATAGCTATGCAATAAAATTTGGAGCAATATTTCAATATTTTCCTAAAAAAAAAAAAAAAAAAAAAGTTGAAAAAAATCTGAAGTATAAAAACTGTGCGACAAGGACACCACAATAAAAAAAAAAAAAAACAATGAATTAGGGAAAAAACTATGGAAGTATTGGAATAAAAAATTTAACAAAAAATGAATGGAACAGTCAGGATGTCTTCACAAATTGGCACAAAAAAATGTCATGTAAAATTTTTCATGGTTTTTTTTTCCTATTATTGTTTTTGTTTTTAAATTTCAAATAATGCCTATTTTGCTGTCAGTTAATTTTATTTTATTTTTTTTTATTTATTTTTTTGCAGTTGAGAAGAAGAAGAAGAAAAAGAAGAAGAGCTTAAGACATATTGTTTTATATTTTGTATTTTTATTTTTTAACTTATACTTGTTTCATTTTATTGCTCAAATTTCCCAACTAGCAAAACCAATAATTTTCGATTGTTATGAAATTAACAAAAGTCGAGCTTAGTTATTTTGAGGCTTAGATTTTTCTTTAAATTTAGAGTAATGGGCTAGAAAAACGGACATAACGGTATCATGTGTTTCTCTTTAAAAATGTAAACAAAAGTAAATTATTATAATTTATTTATTTTAGTTAAGTTCTTTAAGATTTTTCTTTTATATAATTGTTTGAAATGTATATTTCCATTAACTTATTTAAGATTTTACATTTAGTATTAGGACGAAAGTAATCATTTTTATAAATTTGAAATTTTAAAATTTTAATATTTTAACATATTTTAATTCAATAGTTTATTAGCCTTTTTTTAATTTATTTCTAAAATTTCGATATCAAAAAGTTTATTTGTATCAATTTCGAATATTCGAATTTAATTTTTTTTTTTTTCCTTTAAAACAATATTTCGGTTCGAGTTTTAAACTTTTCACACTGCATTTATAAATTTGGTCCATTTTATTTTACTAAAATATTTTGTCAGATTCCATTAAATCACTTTTTCTTTTAAAGTTTTCTTAATTCTTATTCCCAAAAGTAATTTTTTTTTTTGTTTTTTTATTCAGTGTTAGAGACTTAAGGTAATAAGAATTCTTGAATTTTAAATTTTACTTGTTACTTATTTAACTTAATTTGCATTATTTTCAATTTAAGAAACTTTTTTAATAAAAAAACAAGAAAAAACAAAAAAAAAAAAAAATAAACAAAAAACATCGCAAAAAAATACTACTTGGGTTTAATTTAAAGAAGAGAATAGAAATCCATTCACATAGCTACTATTTCACTGTGTGAAATTTTTCAATGAATTTTATCCCTACTTAATACACATTCATACATATACAAAGTATTGTGTCGTATCCTTTACTTTTTTTTCTCTCTTTATTTCTTGTTCCAGCAACAGGAGTAAAAATATTTATATATATACGTATATATATATATATATATATATATATATATATATGACATATATGTGTAAATACATGTATATATATATATATACAGATATATTAAATCCTGTAAGTTTATTAGGCGATTCTATAGTACATACTACATATACATTTCTCTTATATATATATATATAGGGTATTATTTTTGGAATTACAAAAGCTAAGTTAAACCGAGAAGATATTTGGAGAGTTAAGCGAAAATGATTTTAAGATACAAAAGATAAAATAACAAAAGAATAAGAAGAATAAAAAAAAAATATGTAAGATGACATTTTTTTTTCGATCTTCAGTAGTTTTTTTTTTCCTTATTTTTCACAATCGTACTGTATCTAAACTCAGTATTGATATTTGAAATTTTTCTATAATGGGTTCGATATGTATATATTTTATAGATGATAAAATAATCAAAAAAAAAAATTTTTTTTTTTAAATATTTTAAAGTTATAAGTTTTTTCAAATTTCTTTTTTAGTTGTAATACATTTTTAATATTGTAATATTTAATTAGAACGAATTTACAATTTAGAGTGGGCACGGTGACCACTAACCCCTACCGCATGTTTTTGCTCATATATATGTATATATGAATAATGTGAAAAAAGGAAATACTATGATTTTGAATCAAATTCTAAATTTCTTCCTAATTCAGAATCACTTGAATAAAAATTAACATCACTTTTTTTTGTGATTTCAATTTCTACTTGGTGGATGTTAATTTCCATGTGATGTAAATTCTCGTGGGTTTAATTTCGGCCACCGTCTTTGCCTGTGAAGAAAAAGGAAGAAATATCTTGGTAGTTTGTTTTTCTAAGATTTAGGTGAGCTCTCTGACATGAATCTGAAAAGTTTTCAAAGCTTTTGTGATCAGAGTGGTAACTAATTTTCGCAGAATATTTTTGACACCATGACGAACCTAGTGATTACTGATTACTAACGTTAGCTCAGCCTTCCTCGATTAAAAAAAATGATCTTATACAAGAATTAGGTATTTATTTTTTTTATATTACGATATAAACTATTATAATATAGAAATATTATGATATAAGAAAAGGTATTGACTGAGATTGGAACCTAAAACCTTTCGATTGAACTACTTCACCAATGTTGTCAGATAAATCATTACGTACTAACTACTACATTTTTCAAATAAATAACTTTTGTTTTTTTTTTTGCTTATAGATATAAACTGTCACTGTATATAAATTTCATTTATTGAATTCACAGACAAAACAATAATGTCCAATTTAAGTCTAAGAATCCTAGAATACAAATAAATAAATAAATATAAGTTTGTACTTTGTAGTGTAATGTAAAGCAAAGATATCAATGATCTCAAACTTAATAAACAATAGGATTTAGGTATTCCAATGTTACAATAGAAGCACAACCTTTCAAAATAAACAATAATAAGTTTTTAAAGCATATCGACCTGCATTTGTTTTCTTAATTTGTTTTGATTTTCGAGCTATACACTATCGATATTAACCAGGGCAATTTAATCCTTAACATATATTAGTTATGTACCGTTTTAGGCATGAATATTTTGAAAATGATATTCTTTTACATTTCAGAAAATTATTTTTCGAATTAAAATATTAGAATATTACTAAAAATATTTTTTTTTGAAGCCCATATGACCTCCAACATACAGATATAAATTGACTTCTGGAAAATATTAACATTTTAATAGTATTTTAAGTGGGAAATTGTCAAATATAAAAAAAGTTTACCGAACCTATATTGAATGTAATCACTGTTTTATCAAAATATTATAATAGTGAATATAACGAGTGTAAGAGTTACAAAATCTCTGTGACAAGAAAAAAAAAAAAAAAAAATTATGCGAATTAGGGTAGAGATAGAGGACAAAAGAAATGTGGAAAGTTGATACCTTGTCATCTCATTGTGCTACATGTTTATTTTGTATTTTGTACTTTTATTTATTGTGAAATTTTCCGTTTTTTTTTTTTTGTTTTGTTTTGTTTTTGCTCGAAGGATTTACGATTCATAGTTTAATTTGGCTGTGTGTTTAAGCAAGCATTAAAATTTTTTTTTCTCTTGTTTGTGTTTTATGTTGTGTTTTTATTTTTATTTTATTTTTATTTTTTTTTATTTAAGTCGGAAAACTTAAACCCCTTCAGCAAAAATAAAATCATAAGATTTTCTGAAGAAACAAAATAAAGGGTTTTTTTTTTTTGTTTTGTGCTATTATTTTTATGTAATATGGAATATATTTCAGTTGAAATAAATTTTTCGAGTGAAGATAAGAGGAAGAAGGAATTTAAATGTAAAAATTTTTTTTTTCTAATATACATATACTTTTATTTATATCTTTCTCACTCTTGGGTATTTTTTGTCTCGTTTTTTTCAAGGATTAAATTACATATTCAAGAGGGTGTTTGTTTTGGGTTTTCATAAGTTTAAATGTAGAAATAAAAGTTTCGAAAAGAAAAAAAAAAATTTTTGCAATGTTTATAATTTGTAGCTTGTTCTTATTCATTTAGGAACTAAATAATTTATATGAAATAATAGTTCCATGAAATGGAAATTTTTTTTTAATTTTTTTTTTTTTTAAAAATTATAATAATATTTATTTTTGATTATTTTTTTTTTTTTTTTTGTGTGTTACTAGTTCAAAATCTATGCAATATTTTATTTTTAATAGGACAGATTCTTCCCCCTAAATGATTTTAACCGATATATACAGTGTATATAGGTACGATATAAAAGTATTGAATACAATAATTTTTAATAAATGATAATAATTCGAATTTTGTTTTTTTCTAATGTTATATTAATTATATATAAAAATTTATTGTTTGAAATTTTTATTTTAATTTTGTTAATAATAAGAGTAAATATTATTAAATAAATATTTTTAATATTTTTATTTTATTTATTATTTGTTTAATGGACAAATAATTTATACAAACCTTTGATCGGCACTTAAAAAATTTCTAGGGAATGTTATATTTTCAGGACTTATCACAGGATAACTACCCGCTTTTAAATGTAATGTTACATCACGTGGCTGGCATACTCTTTCTGTAAAAAGAAAAAAAAAATTTTTTTTTTAATTTTATTCTTATAATTGTAAATAAATTTAAATCATACTCAAAGCTGTTTCAATAAAATGAGTAGATGTTCATGCTCAAATATTGTCAAAAAAAAAATGTATGCTTTTATTATATTATAAGTATAAGGTTTAAGATTTTTCTTTAATTTAAACTAGGAAGAGGACAAAGGCAAGGACAAAACAGGATACTATTGCAAGAAGGTAATTTATATTTTATGTTGCTCTTTTGTAGGAGAGATAGATAACTATGCTTACACCTAGATCGATTGTGCCTAGTGACCCGCTGTGTACTTAAAATTAAATATTTTATAAATATACATATGTTACTTTAATGTGGTATATAGGGCATTCTGGTGTTAGTTCATTGCATTCTGGCGTTAGTTCATTGCATTAGTTCCTTTGGAACGGAACAAAATATCGTGTTTTACTGCATAGTCGCAGTTGTTGGTCACAAAAGGGGAATATCTGCTTTTTCCAGAAATTTGATAAAATTAAGTTAATAATTTTATAAACTCTGTGGGGAGGAGGTCGCGGGCGGTGTAGCAGAGTGCGCGTAGCTGCGGTTCGGCGGGCTCGTCGCATCGCGATTATTATTTCTTATTAAATTTATTCTATATTTAACCCTGAAATTTCTGGAAAAAGCGGTATGAATTATGTATTAAACGTTAATTTTATTTTCATAGATATTTCCGCTGTTTTTTATTTTAATGTCTAACAAAACTGAAGAAAGCTATAAGCACTTATTTTAGAATATTGATAATAATATTCTTAAATTGTAACCACAATCAATTATGACTGATAGAACATATGTCTAGCTTGCAGGCATATAATAGGGTTATAGGCCTCGTAATTCGAAAAGGAGAAGTTTCATAAAATTTATAAAGCTAATTCAACAAGAAGAGCTTTCTAAGATCAGAGAATTTCAACAGATTATTGATAACGGAGGCTTAACAATAAAAATTAAAATGAATTGGAAGCTAGATTAACTGAAGTGCAAACTTTATTATGCCCTTATTGTCGACAAAAAGTTGACGATAAAATTATTGTTTTTAATTAATGCGAAGGACTGTGTGAAATATTTATTTTAATGTTGTTATTTTAATGTTAATGATTTTTCGTATAGCCTTGAAATAAATATAAATTCAAAAAATTTCAAAATTTTAACAAATTTTTACATTTTCTGACATTAGTTCATTGCATTCTGGCGTTAGTTCATTACGTTCTGGCGTTAGTTCATTGCATTCTGGTGGTAGTTCATTGCATTCTGACATTAGTTCGTTTTTTTACCTTAAGTTAACTTATGAACTAACGTCAGAAAAATTAGCTAAAATTCGCCTGGCGTTAGTTCATTTTCAGTTCTGGTGTTAGGTCATTCTGGCGGTAGTTCGCAGAGCCGTATAAAGGTATAGGTAAGTTGGGTGATCGTTGCTGTTTAAACCGAAATTTTAAAAAGGTCAAAAGATTAGATTTTTTGAGATTACTTTTCGAAAAGAACTATCTGTTAATTTTTATGCTTTGCTAATTTGTTTATCTCATTAAAAGATAACATAAAATTTTAAAAGATTATCTACTCAGTTTTTAGAAACCGTATGTAATAATAATTGAACGGACGTGTTATATTATCAGTATACCAAACATATTTCAGTCAATATATTAATTTAAAATATGTGTCAAATGAAACAGAAGAAAATTATTAACGTTTAAAAATTCCTCTCACTAATAAACAAACAATATCATAGTATTGAGTTTAAACTGTGATTAAAAAAATTCTAACAATATTCTATAAAATAATTTTTATTTCATTATTATAGGCCGTGTTGTGTTAGATTGTGTCGTCGTGTTAGTATCTTAATGTCCTTGTTATTAAAAGCAGTTTGCTAATTACCGTTTACCCAAGTAATTTTATTATTTTCAAATAGTTATATTTCATAGTTCTGGATGTTTTTCTGGGTGCTGAAAACGTCTGACAACAGAAAATTTCTTAAACTTTATATGTCAAGAAAATATTTGTATTTTTTAAATTTAATATTTATATTTACAGTTATGTAAAACCAACATCTTTCTCTTTGCGATCCTTAAGTTCTTTAAGAATTGTGATTAAGATATTTAAGATCGTTCCGTTCGGGGACTATATTAGTAGACTTTAACCCACTAAACATCACCTCTCTTTTGTAACCAAACAATATAGATTATACAATCTTTAGTACTCATGTATTCATAGTAATTTGTATTTACATTTGTATTACTATTAGACGAAATGATTTATTTTGTACTTTATCGAGTAATCCCAATACCTTTTTGGAGGATCTTATATATGTTTAGGAGATCAGAAGATGAAAAGAAGGTTTTACAACGATATAAGAAACCCATACACCTAGTTGTAACTTTAGCTCAGCGAGCACTAAGTTTTTTTTAGAGTTAAAATCGATCAATAATAGATAAATTATAGATAATAAAGCCTAATTATTATTAACTTATTTCTTTTAATTGAAATAATGTATTTGTATTTTATGCATCTCAATCATTGTTCACTATGTTAAGGATTTCCAAAAAAGTTAAAGAAAATCTTTTTTAGCAGAGAAATGATTTTTCACAATTTTTCAAAAGAAAAATTTCTAAAAAAAATTACAAATTTTGATGCAAACGATTATATACTGTCTTATTTGAAACATCTTTTTTGATGGTCGGTTTATCATTAAAGTTTTGCTTTTATTGATTTAAAAATTAATTTATATTAGACTTAATTGTATTTTCTTAGGATCTGTCATTATGCAAATTACTCATTTACTCATTTACTTGGAAAAAAAAAAAAAAACATTAAAACAAATAAAAATAAATATTATTCGTAATTGAAAATTTCTCTTATTCATTTCTTTTAATTTGGAAAATTAATTTGGACAAATTTACATCATTAACATTTATTTTATGTAAATTACTTAAAAAAAAAAAAAATAATAATAAATTAACGTATTTAATACATATTTAGACATTTTAATAATATTAAGTTTGTTTAGAGGCATTTTAAGTTTATTTATTTTTTTTTTTGTTTTTTTTTTAGGTTTTTAGGCAATTTATTTAATTTGATTTTTTTTTTTTTTTTTTTATGATTTAAATTTTTTTGTTGGAAATTTTTCATTTACACCCTACTTAAAAACAATATTTTCTTCATTTTTCTTTTAATTTTCCCTTAAAAGTATTTTCAATCTTATATTATTTTTGTTTTGTTTCTTTTTTTTTTTTTTTGAATCTCTTTGATGTATTCAAGTCTTAAAATAAACATCATTTATTATATTCACTAGTGAGTGCAGGTGAGGGGTGATGAAAAACGTTAACGAAATGTCAGAAATGGAAAATGAAGCAAACTTTTTTAAGTTAAAAAAAAAAAAAAAAAAAGAATGAGGGTGTGGTGGTGGCTGATGTTGGAAAAATGAAATGTTAAGAAAAAAATTAATGTTTATAAATTGAGATTTAAGACTTTATAAGTTGATCGTAAAAAAATTTTTTAAGATGATTTTTTTTTTTTCTTTTTTTTTAATTTTTTGTTTTTTTCCTGGATCATAATAAAAAGCTGTAATCATCATAGCAGTCAGTTTCCTTTTTTTTTAATGTTCTAAATTAAATATCTCTCTTGGCTAATATAAAAATAATATATTAACTTATATATAAAGATTGAAAATATTTTTAAATTTTATTAAATTTCTCTTCAATTTCTTTAAGTACCTGTGTCCATTTTCTGATATCAACACTTAACTAAGAAGATATAAATACAGGTAAAATTAAAAGAGGCAAAAAGAGGAAAAGTGAGATAAAAATATTATGATGATAAAATGGATTTGTCAATCTGGTATAAAATGCATTAAAAAATCATTAAATAACTTTTTTTATTTTTTTTTTTTTAAAGTCCGTACCCTAATTTTCTTTATTTTCCCTTTTTAATCAAGTTTTATATTGTATATTTATATTTCTATTTTGTTTAAATTTTAAAAGGAAATTTGGAGTAAACACAAATGTTTTGTAAGTTTCTTATAAGATCTTGATCATTGTACCAATTTCTTTAACAAAAACATAAAACTATAGATATTTTGAATATATTAAAATAAAAAATTGAATATATCTAATATTAAAGATATAGATAATAGTTTTGAAAGAAAAATAACATTTATTTTTGATTAAAATATAAATTGTAAAGCTAAAAATGTAGTCGAACTTATGTATAGTTTAATTTAAGAAGAAAATCTTTAAAAGTATTTTACTTACTTTCTTTTTTATTAAAAATAGGCATAAAATGTTCAGATTTGTGTTTTATAAATGAATGAGTTTGTACAGATGATGTTTTAATTTTTGTTATTGAATTGTTTGTGGCGAAGTTTTTAATCATTTTAAATCATTTTAATCATTTAAAAGTTATTCAGGTATGAAACGACATATTATTTATAATAAAAATTTCTATATATAACGTTTTTGCATATTATATACATACAAAATTTTAAAGGAAATGAGATTTTTTCTTTTTTATAATTAAATATTTTCCTTGGAAAAAACAAAAAAACTAAGTTTAAAAAAAAAAGGACTTTCTTATCAAAAACGTCAACAAGGATTACAGCACGTTAAGATTTATATATGAAAATACGTTACATTTATACTTAAAAATTTTGAATTTTTTTTATTTTTCCGGAACAATAAATATCAGTTGATATGTACATAATAATATTATTTTATATGTAAATTTTCAAAGTTATTTAATGTACAAATGTACATGAATATATAAGTACATATATGTACATACTATATGTACATATATGCAAGAATGAAGAATAACAAATATAAAAAAAAAATTCTTTTTGCAAGCTTAAAAGGGGAAAATTTCATTTTGAAAGATAAATTTCCAGGTGTGTTTATGGAATTTAAAGAACTCATTTCATTTTTTTGTTTTTTGTTGGTTGGTTGGTATTATCGTGGTTATTTATGTTGTGAGGTTCTAAATTAAGAAAAAGAATGGTATTTTTTTTTTGTTTTTTCTTTATATGAATTTTCTTTTGTTATTTTATTATTTGTATATTATTCTTATTGCTATTATTTATAACTGAATGACTTGACTTGACGGTTATGCCGGATTTACGCTTTATAAATTCAATTTTTTTTTTTTTTAATTTTTGTGTTTTCTCACTCCACTATTGAATGTCAGTAAAAAATTAATGTGGTTTTTTTTTCGTTTAAAAATTTTGGTTTTTTGTAATTTAAACTTTTTGAAAAATTATGAATTATGAATAAAATATGTTAGTGTGGCTTAAATTGAAATTTTTTTTTAAGCTTTAAATTATTTTTACTTGAAATAAAAAGTAAAAAAATGTTTTTGTTTTTTTAAGAATTGAACTGTCAAAAGCATTGTATTTAAGTAGCTTGTAAAGCTTAAAAATTTATTATTTCTGTCAATGAAGATTCAAGTCTCAAAATGTACTAATTATAAATTCGCCAGATTTATCTTTAGTAATATTGTAATTCGACTAAATTAATAGAGCAATTTAAGATCTTTGTTTCAGATATATATAAGATTGAATGCATAGAACTGATCTTGAACTCAAATCTCAAATTTTTTAAAAGAAGCTACGCTTGAGCTCATAGTTGTTGCTTAAAACGAGGAAGAGTGTAGAAGAGTAGACTGTGTTAACTGTGGGATACTCGTATAAACTGTTTCCATAAAACTTGAACCGAGATATATTTATGTAAATTTTGGAGTTGTATGACAGCTACCCGAACCTGTTGCACTATCAGCATCACACAGGCTGTGAAAGTTGAGATAAATCTTGGAAAAAATATTAGTTTTAAAAAACAAAACCGAAAAGATAAGTGGGCTTACAATCATAATCATAATTACAATCATAAAACCATGTATATATAATCGTACACACACATACTAATATATATAAATATTATATAAATAATGATTTAAATTAAATTGTCAAAATGTAACAAAATATACAAAAGCTATATAAATTTATTTTAATTGTACTTTTTATTTAACAGTAAATGAGTAATTTAATTAATTGAAAACTTACAGGACATTTAAATAGAGTGTTTTAAGATGTTTTAAAATCATAAACAATAATAAAATATACAAATTCTTTTTTTTTATTTAGATAAGTTTTTTTTTTCTTATTCATGACAATTAAATTATGGTAATTCTTTTTTCAATTTAACGTTCATTCATTTTATTTTTATTTTTTTGTTCTGTGATAAAAAATTATAATTTTATGAAAATCTTCTTTATATTTTGTAAATATTTTTATTAATAAAAAAAAAGAAAAAAAGCAATTTAGTAAAAGACAGAAACAAAAAAAAAAGGAAAGTTATTCTCCAGTTTAGAAAAATTATTTGAATATCAATTAAGTTGATATCAAAAGTTTATGAAATAGAAAAACAAAACAGAAAAATGAAATTATGAATAATTTATATGATATTTATTAGATATACAGGTAAAAAAAAAAATGAAAAATAGTTATTATTGAATTCATATTTTTCTTTAAGATTTTTAGCATTTATTTAAGTAAATTTATTGGTATGACAATATTTAATAATTATGCGAAAAGATTATAAGTAAAATACGATAACCATTAAATTTTGTGAAATGATTTTTAAATCTAAAATATAGATAAAATGAGATAAATTTTCTTTAGAGCATTTTTGCTTGCTTATATTGAAAAATCTCTAAATGAATCTAGTATTAAAGCTTGGTTTTATGATTTTTATCAATTAAAAGCGAATTGTAATTAAGTTTTTAATCAATTTTTGGTGAATTGATTTTTATATTTTGTAATTTCTCTTGATTCTGATTATTTCTTTAATGATTCACTATCATATTTATATTTAAATAATTTTTTCTTCATAATATTAAATTTTATTTTTTTCTGCATTCTCAAGCTAGCTTGTCTCAACTTACTATTAATGCGTTAATATAATTTTAATGAAATAAATATTCCATTTGATAGATGTTGATTTTATAAATATATATGTTGGTATTATTTTGAAGGGGAAGTTTAACAACTGTTCATCACTTTAGAGAAACTCTCCCAATGTTCCTCATCTATGTGAGTTCAATTCCTTTGAGTTTTCAAGATCGGGTTTTGAAATAGAACGTCGGGAACTGTTTGTGACTTGTTTCTGCATCTCTTGCTTAGGTTTGTTTCTGCTAAACCTATTTTCTCGGTATGCCCTTTTAGCATAAGATGGCCTATGCTGATTTCAGTAAAAGTTTTCTGTATATTTTATATATAGTATTTGATTTTACTGAGGTTAGATTCCAATAGTCTTAAATTATTTATTTTCCTTTCCACTCCTAAAAAGAAAATAGAGTATTCATTAAGATATTTATTGCCAAAGCATTAATTTCTTGAATCATTATTTTCACTGAGCTCGTGGTTACTCGAATGTAGCTATACAATAGACTATAGAAAATAAAATATTCTTATTTGTGCGACATCTATTATCTTATACAAGAATAAGAGGGCTAAAATTATTAAAAACTAAATAATAATTTAGAATTTTGGACCACTAATATTTTATTAATAGAAATGTTTATTTAAATTTTAAAGTATATATAGTTTTGAATGTTATACCTGACGTAATTAACTGACGTTCAACTACAATTTTGAATATAAAACTTAAAAAAAAATCTACCATATTTATTTTGTACGTCATTTTTGTTTTTTTTTTTCAATGATTCAAAGAAGTACAATTAGTATGCTTAAATAATTTGGTATAGTACATAAAAATAATAGAGTCAAGAAAGATGATTAAAATTTTGCTTAAAATTTTAACTTAAATTAATTATTACCATTAAATTAAGTACAATCTTGTTTTATTAAATTAACTATATATATTATATAACCGGATCTGTCAGAGTTTATTAATGATTTTCTATCAACTAGTTCAATATTTAACTAAACTTCATTTTAAGAAAAAAAAAAGCCAAAAAAAACTTAAAGATACAACTAAAAAAATAACAATAATTTTTTACCAGTTTTCTAAGAAGATATGAATAAAAGAAGAAAACCTTCACACAATTATTATGACTGTACGTATGTATTATAGCAATAACTAATTAGCAACTTAATTAATATATAGGCGATTATTAAATCGACTTAAAATATTCTATAATTAGTATTTAGAAAATAATATTCATTGTATAGACATACATTAATTATTATTTTTTTTTATCTTTTTTTGTTTTTTGTTTTATTCTAAATTATTCTAAATTCTAAATTATAATTTATTTCTAAATTTCATAAATTTTAAATAGAAAATATTAAAAAAAAAAAAAAAAGCTGACTTCAGCTTTTGTTTAAATTTATTTTCAAATCAGATTTAAAAAGAATTATGAATTTTAATTAAATTAATTAACATTAAGAAGTTCTTATATAAGTAAAATATTATTTATAATATATTAATTCTGGTTCTATAGCTTAATATTTTTTTTTTTTAAATAACTTTAAAATTATTTTAAATGAAAAAAATTAAACTTTCTTGAATATTAAATTTTGTACATACATATAAGCAATTGCAGTTGATTTTTATTTTTGTTACACTAGTAGGAGCGCCACGTAATTCCCAAGAAAAAAAAATTCCAAATTAAACATAAATTCCAAATTACAAATCGAAAAATATCAAAATCCGAAAATATTAAAATCTTAAAACTTCAAAAAAAAAGACATATAAATTTTAGAATTATTTACAAAATGAGGGAATTGTTTAGTAGGAGTTTCGGGAAAGGATTATTAAGAAAATAATTAATTTGGTATGTTATTTCATATCGCTTGTATATATGTATATTGTATATGTAAATCTGCAGACTGCAACCCACCCAACTTTCATAATTCCCAACATTCTCTAGTAACTTCCCATATTTTCCAATTTCCTTTAATCCTATTTTCCCAATTTATAAATTAAACAGTACATTGTACAATGGATTCTAGCTTAATGTTTGATTTAAAATGAAGGTGGCGTTTAGTTGGTTGAAGTTCAACACTGTCAAAGAGAATTCGCACGTTAATCTCTTTTGAATTTTTCTTATTTTGAATTTTGGGATTTTGAATTATTATGTTTGATTTGTATTTGGATTTTTGTATTTGCGATTTTGTATTTCGAATTTCGTGCCCAACTGCTTTAATGTCATACTCGTATATTTCAATTTTTTATTTATAAAATTAAAACGGATGAAAATTAAAACACATTCATATATTATTATATTGATTATTTTAACACAAATACAAAAAATGTAATATAACATTTATATGTATATGTATATACTATTATTGTTTTTTTCAATTAATATTATATAACAGAATTAAAATAAATTTCATTAACTGCATATGTTTTAAATTGAAAAAAAAAAAAAAAAAAAGAATCTTAATTTAATTAAATTAAATTTCTATTCAATTTTAATTTAATTCATTTTAAAAATATATCATTTTAATTCTCAATTTAAATTAAAAATAATTATTTTAATATGAAAATAATATTACAAAAGCCACAAAAATTAATGTTTTTTTTTAATGATATTCTAATGAAACCTATCAACTGTACATATTTGTTATAGGTATTAATGTTATGTTGCGATATAAAAAAAATATTATATTTTAATAAAATTATTATAATCTACACCTAAAGTATAGGGTATATTAACTTTGGTATGGTGTTAGTAACCACCAAAAGGAAGCGAGTTAGATATGGACATGTATATATATTCTGAATCAGGATCACCTCCTGAGTCGATTTAACGATGTCCGTCCGTCCGTCCGTTCGCACGATAATTCAAAAACTAATAAAGCTATCTTGATGAAATTTATATAGTAGGTTACTAATTACGAAAGGAAACTAAGCTCGTACATAATAAGGCTAAGTAATACAAAATCGGTCCATGGGTTCGGATTCTGGAAGCTTCCGAATGATTCCGGAGCAAACGAGATTATCTCCAAAACCAACAAAGATAGAACCTTTAAATTCGGCAGAATGGTGTTATTTCATGTTTGATTTAGGTTTCTGAAATTTGAGAGGATTTGGTCTTTGGGTTCGGATTTTGGAAGCTTCCGAACGAGCCTCAGAGCAAATGATATTATCTCCAAAAGCAACAAAGATATAACCTTTAAATTAGGTAGAATGGTGTTCCTTCATGTTTGATTTATGTTGCTGAAATTTATGAGGATTTGGTTCATTGGTTCAAATCTTGGAAGCTTCCGGACGAGCCCCAGAGCCAACGAGTATATCTCCACAACCAACAAATATAGAACTTTTATTTTTAGTACAAAGGTGTTCTGTTATGTTTCCTTTTCTGTAAAATTGGAAACTGACATTTGAAAGAATTTGAACCATGGCTTCGTATTTTGGAAACTTCCGGACGAGCATATCTCCAAAACCAACGAAAGTAGAACCTTTAAATTTATTACAATGGTGTTCTGGCATGTTTTCTTTATGTTCCTGAGATGGATTCGATGAATTGGAGTGACAATTCGGGTACCTGACACACACCTCCCAAGGGCTAACAATCTTCGAAATTAATAAAGATAGAAACTTAAAATTTTTTACAAAGGTGTCAAGCATATCCCAAGAGGATGCCTTTTTTACGTTCCTGAAATTCGAGTTGAATAAGACAGAAAAGGGAAGAAGTTCAAGCAGCTGCCAAAAAAACTTATGGATTTTTAATTTAATTCGAATTATTCAGGTGTAGGGTATTAATAAGTCGGTTGCATCGACTTACTGTTACATTTACTTGTTTATTTAGTCTTTTAGGACATTTAAAATATTTTTTATGTACGTTAATTGCGTTCGTTCGTTCGTCTGTTTGTTAATAAGAATTTTACATTTTTTTTTGATAAGGTGACGAAATTTTAAAACTTTAGCCAAAACTATAATATTCTATACGAATTTTTTTTTAATTTGACAACGTTCAATGATTGAAATCAGGGTTTTTCATTAGGTAGAAAATCAGGGTTATTCATTTTAACCGAATATGTACCTATATTCTTATTGGCAAAACATGGACTAAAATCTAATTATACGCTTTTTATTACAACTTCTCAAAATTACAAGAAAGTAGAATGCGTTAGTCATCATGACAATCGAGCATTTCAATGTAAATTTTGATGTCTCAAGACTGGATTTGAATCGATTTTAAAAACATAATTTAAAAAGGAAAGCAGATGAAGAACTAAAACTAACTTTATCTAATATTAGAACTTTATCTAATATTAGAAACCGTATAAAATATTATAGATCATTTTCAAATTTTCGATTTTTGGCTCATTTTTCATGGAATTCCCCATATATATATATATATGCGGGTTTTAGTTATTAGTTATTCATGACATTTTTTGTTTTTCGTACTCATGTCATATGTCACAATAAAAATGACGTATTTTTCTCGTATATATGTCATTCTTAATTTCGTACTTATGATTTATGGAAGCGCCGTTTTTAGAGAATAAAAATATGTTTCCTTAAAAAAAATTGAAAATTTGTTATTTTTAGACAAATAGATAATTTTAGAAATGATATTTAACAATATCCTGTCTATAAGCTATAGCACATAAAAAGGTTAGTATTAAACTACTTATTAGTTGTTTTGTTTGATTTCAAATTTGTTAATGTTGCGGTTTGTTCTTATAATACATTTTTAATTAAAATGTCATCAGGTTAAACTCTAGCCCATTGCTTGTATAACTGTAAAAGTAATTAATATTCACATAACAATACAAGAATATGCTATAACATAAGCAAAAACTGAATGTGATTAGTGCATCGAAAGTATACTAGTTCTAATTCAAATTCTCAGAATTTGAAATGAATATTTATTTTATATTTGAAAATATTTGTACAGGTGCTTAAGTTGCAGGTGTCTAAAAATAGTAAAATTTTAATTTTTGACCGCTAATAACTCTTAAACAGGGAAAGGTAAAAAAAAAAATGTTCTGAAGTAACTGACTGTCTCAAGTCTGGGATACCAGTATGAATGTAGTATATCCTGTTTCTATAAAACTTGATCATCTTTTAAAAAATTACAGATGTTATAGTATCGATGTTAACTACCGAGATATATTTATATAAATTGTGGAGTTGTATAACAGCTACACAAATCTATTGGACGAGGACAACCAAATTTCAGAGAAGTTACTGCCCTAAAACTTGATCATCTTTTGTAAGATTTCAGACGTTTAGCTTCATAAAGTTCCAAAAAGTGCAAGAAACCTGAACCTAGTGCTGTATCCCAACCAAATTTTGCAGAAGTTGTTAGCATGCATTTGACATCTTTTTACGGATACCTAGCTTCAATAGACTCGAAGTTATTTTCATTTAAAAAGAGAAGTTGTATGGCAGCTATCATCATTTGTAAGACTTCAGACGCCTAGCTTCATTAAGTTCCAAGAGGCGCAAGAAGCCTGAACCGGCCGCTTTAGGCCAACCAAATTTTACAAAAATTGTTGGCGGGTAACTCGACACCTCTTCACTATATTGCATTTACCTCTTCATTATATTTACCTAGATTTAATAGATATTTTTAGCCACTTAACTCCTTTATTTTTTGAATTATCGTGCGGACAGACGGACGTACATGGTCACAAAAATAATGGCAAATTTATTCATACGCGTATTAATAATAATATAATATTCGATAATTAATCTTTAACTTTCTTTTAAAATGAAACAATTATTTCTTGAATTTTTAATATTTAAAAATGCGTTTATGCGTTTATTGATTATGAATATTTGTTCAAAACCTTTTGAAATGACTAGTCTAATTAATTTGATTATTTTATGCATCGAAAAAGGTTCTTGATGTCGCAAAGAATAAAGGTTTCTTATCAATGATTTTTTTAAAAAATAAGAAGAAAAAAATTTATTAGGTTTTGTCGAGTATGCTACAATACTTTTATGTAGTATCACTATTAAAATTCAATATTAACCACTTATTTTAAAGTTGTTAAAACATTTTTAGACCAAGCTGTAACATTTTTAATTAAGCTTGAATCACATCTTACATTAAAACTAACAAACATAAATAAAAATCTTAAAAAAACTTCCCAAACAAGAAATAACTGGATTTTGAAGTAAATCAATCAATCAATTAAGGAGAAATCTTAGCACAATTATTTCTAAAAAGTAGAAAATCTTATAAAAATTTTTGTTGACTCGTTTTAGTTGTACACCTATATTAGATATTGTATTGTTATTTTGTTCAATTTTAAAACTATTTTTAAAACTAATGATAGAATTAAAACTTTTTTTTTTTTAAATTAAATTGTTAAATTTATTCCGGACAGATGAAATTAAATTAAATAAACCACAGCAGCTAATACAGAATAAAGTGAAAATTAGAAATAAAAACTTTTTCTTCACCAAATTGTAATTAACACATTTTTTTTTTAATTTTAAGATATTTAAATCTTTATTTATTTTTTTTTTTTTGTTGTTTTTTTGTATGATATTTATAAAAAAATTAGAAATCGAATAGATAATTATTATTGAAATAGAATTAATTATTCAATCTGTATATATTTTGATCAAAAAGTCTTCGATGAAATTTTTCTAGTTAACGTAATATATACATAACTATGGCAGCATTAATTCTAAAATTATTATTAATAGTTTTTTTTTTTTAATTTTTTTTTTATCTTGTTATCACATAATTTATTTGATTTAAAAACGGTTTCTGAATCTGTAACGTTTAACAGCTTTATAATGATAACCATCATCAGCTAATACAGCACTTTCTTGTGAAGCACCAAAATTAGATGGACCAGAAGCTGGTGGTAAATATTCTTGATTTACTTGAGCTGGTGCTGAGAAAGATGGTGCTGAGAAAGATGGTGCTGAAAACGATGGTGCTGAAAAAGATGGTGCTGAAAATGATGGTGCTGAATAAGATGGTGCAGAAAAAGACGGTGCTGAAAAAGATGGTGCTGAATAAGATGGTGCTGAGAAAGATGATCCTGAGAAGCCACCTTGTGCTGATACTGGTGGTAAATATTCTTGATTAACTGGAGCTGGAGCTGGAGCTGAATAACTAAATGAATTTTGAGCTGGTGCTGAAAAACTATTTGAACCAGAGAATGAAACTGGTGGTAAATATTCTTGATTAATTTGACCTGATGATGATCCTGGTGGTAAATATTCGGAACTTAAATGTGATACATCAGCTGTAACAGCACCAATTATGGTTAAAGCTATTAATAAGAATTTCTGTAAAGTAAATATTTATTATTATTAATCCTTTATTGTTTTAAGTCGAAACATCGAATTTAATTTATTTTTACCATTTTGAATAAATGATGTTTAAAAAAAATATTCGATGTTATCTGAAGACGATTAAATCTAAGATTGATGCTAGATCAAGAAAATTCCACAATATTTATAGTATAATTATGAAAAAAAGATTAAATATTTTATGTTAGTGTATGTACACAGTACACACATATTTATGTGACCTCTAAACTTAATTTTACTTTGAATATTAATTTTCTTATTTTTACTTTTGTTGTTTTCTTTTTTTTGTTAGTAAAAATTTTCGTTAAAGCTTTTTTTAAAATATAATTTTAATTAATTGTCTTTTCTTACCAAGTAAATTCAGTCGGTATTAAATTAAATTAAATCGGTATAAATAAAATCATTTTTCGTTTAGGTAACAATAAATTTAAATTCAATTGTTTATTTTTGTAAAATTTGCTACGTCATGATGTTTATGTTGTGTTGATGAAAATGTACGATATGTTCTTTACAGATTATTATTGGTACAGTATTGTACAGATTATTGGAAATTTTTATGAAAACTTAGAAAAAATTTCAATATACTAATTGTAAATATCGCTATATGTAGCGCTTTTTTTTATAATTAAACCTGCATTTTTGTATAAAATTAAAATATGTCGTGTAAATTTATACTCATTACCGTTTCTAAAATTGACCATTGGGGTTATGTCAGTAGTATACAAATTTTATTTTTTTTTATCAAAAGTTTTTTGGAATTGTCCCACCACATAAATGTGATAATTATTAGACAACTGTGTGATTGTAAATGACGTAAGTGTATGTGATTAAGTGGAAATTTTTAGGTACCCTCTCAAGATTTTAGCTTTATAAAATAACAGATTTGTTGAGTTGATCGCTGCAGACCCTTATTTCGCATCTCTCTTAGATACATATACTACATATCTATTGAATTTCCAATCCAAAAATATGTAAGCCAACTCAAATTTTTGTCTTTAGTGACAAAAAATGTTATTGGTTCATATATTAATATTCTTACGTTTGTCACGCGCCATACTCTTTCAGATACGTTCTTACCCATTAGGTCTCAGAGAGCTCTGTTTTTTTTTTTTTTTTGATGAATTTTAGTTATTACTTATTGTTGCATTAATCATATAAAATTTAAGCATTATCTTTTTCATAACTACCATTCTTAAAAAAAAAAATTATTTTAAGAAATTTTACTGATGTCTGGCGATTTCTGTTGTAGTGTTTTTTGATGCTAAAAGTAAAGTACATATATAAAAATATGACTTATATTACCGGTTAATTTACCGGTAATTTTTTTTTTATTTTTGGTTATTTTACCGCTTTAAGGTATATCATTATAGTATCTAATAATTTTGGAAAAATAACTTTTGTTTTCAAACGATATTTATTTTTTTTCAAGGTTAACTTTTAATTTTTAGTTTTTTTTTTTAAGTAAATTTCTTCGTTTTTTTTTTTTTTTTTTTGACATCATAAATTTTGTAAAATTGCAAGTTACAACAAAAGGCTACTTAATGGAATTTTATATTAGGGGTATTGATATTGATGCACTTGAGTAACTCACATAATAATAATAGGTATATATATATGAATTGAATAATTAATGTTTTGGTTTTCATATATGGATTTGAATAGTTTTATGTTCAAAAAATAATAATTTTTATGAGAACAATCTGAACATATAGATGTTTTATGTTTTATGTTTTTGTTTTTTGCTTTGTTACAGGTGATAATAAATAAAAACTATAATTTGTTTTTAAACAAATTAATCAATATTTTTTTACAAATAAAAATTTTTATTAAAATTTTATTTGTTTTTTTTTTTAAAGGTCATCATTTTGTTTTAATTTTTATGTGATTCATTTATAGATTTATTAAACAGAGATTTCAATACAGATTTTTATTTTCTTCATTTTTATAGAAACTTTTGATTTTTTTTTTTTTTTTTTTTTTTGTTTTAACTGAACAATATATTCTTGCATAAGATTAAAAAAAAAAAAAAAGAGTTAGTCAAAAGATAAATGATAATTTGCTACTTAATAAAAATTTAGATCATGTAAAAGTAAGTGAATAGAAATGAATAGTATTTTTTTTTTTGTCTTTTTCTTACTAAAATATTGTATGGTATGAAAAGTAGGTAACCTTTTGAATAATATGTGACATGTTATTTTGTTGTAGAGTTTTATTCTATTAAAAAAAAAAAAAATAAAACATGGAAGGAAATTAGAGAAATGTAAAATTAAAGGTAAAAATTGTTGGCAATAAATTGTCGTAAATATCGAATTAATAATATACATATGTATAGTTCAAAATTATTAACTGAAAATATAGGTACTATTTTGGATAGCATTTCCGGTGTATTTAAGTTGTGATTAATTTTTTGTTTTGTTTTGTTTTATAAGTTTGTAGAATTGTAGTTTTTGAAAATAGTATTTTAATTTTCTTTCATTTTTAATTATATGTTCTTTTTTTTAGCAGTTTTTTTAAAAAGTTTTCAATTTTGATCATGGGTGGGTCTTTTAAGTAAATTAATGTTGTGAAACAACTTTTTTCTATGTAGCGCTATCTATTACGGAGCTACAGCCCCTTAAACTTTAAAAATTTTTTTTTTAAATGTATATATCTCAAGTTCTGCTTAAAATTTTTTCAATTTAAAATTACCATTTGGCAGGAGTTTACGTTTAGGTATAATACAATATCAAAGTTATACATTTTTTAAAATGTAATATTTAAATTTACCTTCAAATGAAAATAAAATTTTGCTACATTTTGAGCCGTAAAATTGTGAGAAAGCAAAGATATTAAAGAATTACATCTTACATTGTTGTTTCGGAATTTTTTTTTTGTACCACCTTTTGTTAAAAAGCTATTAGGAGTTAAAAATGAAATATTTTCTATTTTTAAACATCTGTAACTTAGGCAACTCTACAATATTTGCAAATTATTAAAAATTCAATCCTATATTTTTCAATATATGTGGGTACTACATAACTGCAGCTTCTCAAGTATGGAAAAATGCCCTATTTTCAAATGGTTATATCTCTAATATTATAAATTTTCCTTAATATTTTTTAATTTAGGGATGTCAAACAGCAGGCAATTGTAAGCTTTATAAAATAATGTCAAAAAATACAATTTTTTTTTTTAAATTTAGTATATAAATTTACTGTTATGTGAAAAGAAGTTTTTACAAGATTGTGCAGACATTTTTTTTTTGGATCTTCTCCCTGTTCTTAGCTACCAGTACAAATTTTTTCAAAGAAAAACGTAAAACATAAACTTCGAAGAAAACTTTGGTACAAGTTACAATTCTATATTGTTTATATAGTCCTTTGGAAAATGTGCCCCTTTAAAAATCTTTGGTTCTGGCCTTGGTATTGGCCTTCTTTAAATTTTGTTTAAGATTAATACTACGAGTTACGAATACTGTTAGCAGCAAATTAATGTGTATGAAATTAAATTTGAATGATTTAAAAATTTAAATAAATTGAATTGAAATTTAATTTTAATGATGTAATTAATTTTCTATGAATGTTAGCAAGTCTTAAGTTCCGGACATTCTAAAAAAAGCTTAAAATCCTAAAAAAAAAAGTTTTCACAATATAAAAAAAAAATATTAGGATTTATAAAATAATTAATCATATTTATTATTTCTTATGAATTTGCTTTAATCTTTTATCTTTTGATTAATCCTATCGAGTGAATCATTTGAATAATTCTAATAAAAATATTTTTTTGTATTTAAAAATATTATTCGTTTTTATTTTATTCCTCTGTAGTAATATCAAATTTATACTTTATATGAATGAAAATTTTTGAATTATTAAATGTAAAACAAGAAAAAAAAAAATAAACATAAAATAAAATAAATTAAATCTCAGAAATTGTATTTTTACCAAATGAATTCTAAAAATAAATTATAATATGTAATAAAAAAAAGATGAACATACCATTATAATTTCAAAGATTATCATTTATAGGGTGGAAAAAAAAATTGTCATAAAAATGCAAATGATGAAAATCATAAAATATTTTTCATTACATTCTTTAATAACAAATTCCAATTTATTCATTTTTATTACAATTTCATATACATATTATTACAATTTAATTGAAGTTATATTTTTTTTTTTTTTACACAAAATTTCTATATATACATATAAATATACATAATAAAATTAAAATTCAGTTCTAGTTCCGATGAAAAAAAAAAACAAAAATGTTTACAAAATGTAATAAAGTTGTAATAAAGTTGAAGCCTTAAAGAACAGTTGCTTTTGAGAGAATACTTTATTTTTTTATATTCTATTGTTCAATATTTTTAAGTTAATTTGTTTAGAAAAAAAATGTTTTATTTGATTTGAGTTGTTATGTTGTATAATTTTTATTTTTTCAAAAATAATCTCACTTTATGTTAACAGTAATATCATTTTGGTTTATAATCTAAGAAAGTGACATTACTATCCTGTCATTTTGTTTATCACTTTATTGAAAATTATTTTCTGTCCACCTGTTTGGTTTCACATTATAATGTGGTAGAACGATGGGCTATTCTTTCCTTTAGCTCTCGCGGCCGATTTGCTTGAAATTTTACATAACGGTACCCAGTGACGTCACCTATATTTCATAGAACAGGACTTTGATCAGCAAGGCCATTTAAAGGTCAAATTTTTATTATTTCAAATTTTTTCTAACATTTCGAACTATTTTATTTAAACCGTTATATTTTTCTCCTACAATAATATGCAGGAACGAATTTTCAACTACGAGCCTGATACTGTCTTTAATATACACCTTGTTTCATCTTAATCGGTGTTACCATTTCTGAGATATTGCAGTTAAAAGTTTGGTATAAAATAAAATTTTTCTTCAGAGTTTCTAGAAATCACTACACTTTGAAAAATTTCAAATTTTCAAATTAATAAACTATGGACAGGTTAAAAATGTTAACTCTTACATATATTAATGTTGTGGCATATTTTTTATTTTGTGGCTCCTCCCATTAAGCAGCTGCAGCCTCTTAAAGTTGGAAAAAGCCGTACTAAAGTCCTGTAAAATCCCTAACCATAGATTAATTTTTAGCTTTTCAATTCAATATCATAATTATTAAACTTTAAACTTTAAAACAAGTTAGTATGTAAATATACCGTTATGTGAAAACGAAATGTTGCAAAATTTCGTTACATATCTCCGGCAAGTTTTTCGTTTGAACTTTGAAGTTTTAAGAGAAGAAAAAGGTATATCAGAATTACTTTAGAATATTTTTTTTTACACTCTCTCAGTTTAAAAGCTATTAGCAGTCATAAAATGAAAATTTGCTATTTTGAGACACTTTTAACTCAGCTTTTCTTTTCTTTTCTTTTCTAAGCTAAGCATTTCATTTTTACATGTGTTACCAACTTTTCGGAATTATATAAGTTTCCCTCAAATTGAAGAAAGTGTCTCTTCATCTGCAAATTTTTATGCAAGTTGCAACAAAAATTGCAAATTTTTATGCAGGTTATTTTTTGCCTTTTGACAAAATATGTCCGTTTGTGGTTTTATATATTGCTTTGTTTTTTTAATTTATAGGAAACCTTATGAAAGGATTCCGTTTTTATTTTAAAACAATAAATTTATTTAATTTAAAAATAATATGATTGCCATTAATTTTGATTAAAATAATTTTGTATAAGCTTACTATTCTTCTAACATTATTCTTTCCTTTACCGTTAAAATTTTTATTTTATCTCTTAACATAACAAAAAAGTATGGATAAATCTTTCAATTTTAACCAAACATTTTTTTATCTTCTAGATATTCTAGGGGGCTAAATGAACACTTAGGAATTATTAGAACTTTTATGAAGAAATTTTATGTAATATTGCAGTTATACAGACTCACTGGCACAAATATTATTCACTCCCATATTGCAGTATGCAATATATTTTTTATATTGTATGCAATTTTATAGAAACTAGGCGCCCCTGTTAATGTGTAGTCCAATTCTATGTTAAATACCAATTCATATAATTGACAGTTGCACTTTAGAAAAATAGAATTTGAGGAAAAAGTACAATCCGTAAAAAATCTGAAAGTAAAACCAAATTCGTCAAAACACTTACTGAAATTATTTTTAAAATAGCGCCAAAACAGAATTAAATTGTATAACGAGCCTGTAGTTGGTGTATGTACATTTAGGTTATTTGGTATTGTGAGTGAGAACTATTATGTCTATTTATTTATCGAGTTCGAAATAAATGTTTTAAATGTACGTGGAGAAAACGGAATAGATATCCGGAAAATATTCGTAAAATGCACAAACAAAGTTTAGAGCAAAATTCAGTTAAATTTCTTTATAGGCCACGTTGTCTGTAATAATATTGCCGTTGTTCGTTTTACCTTGCCTTAATGTAAAACGTTTCTGAAAAATCTGAAAAAGACCGTATATTTGACGTACAATCCTTGATTAAGATTGTACATTGTACAGAGGGCGTGAAAACCGTACAAATATTACTATAATTGTGGTAATGGTAATTGGTAACTCTGCATAAAATTGGCAAACAAAATATTTAAAAATAAAAAATGATTCAAATTAAATTTTGGTTGTAAGAACTGCTGTATACTCATATTTAAGTATATATATATATAAAAAAGAATACAATTAGAAAAGTTTTAAAGAGACTCTGCCCAACAATTTAATAGAAAAGTGCAAAACCAAAACAATTACATATTTTGAATTTTAAAGAGACTCTGTCCACTGGTCATACATAAGTATATACATATTGATGATTAATATAACATCAATATCATTTATCATTATTTTCAAATTTCCATGCATATTGTGTTAAATGATGATTTTTATCAATTTTTAAATTTTTTTCTATGTACATGCATAAGTTAAAGTACTACATGTAGCCAAAGAAGAGTCGAGGTCGAGACTCGAGACTCGAGAGGAAAAAAAAAATACACAATTTTAAAGACAGAATCAATTATTTGTTTCTCCTCAAAGAGTCGATTTCCATACAAATAAAATTTTGATTAGTGATGAGGAAGTACCTGAAGAAATAATATGACGTAATATTTCAACCGGAATTTTTCCATAGGACAAGACGTTCCAAACGGTACAACCGCCTTTATTTGTTTAAGCTACATATAACATCTGGATGGGCTTACGCTTACCGGTATATAATTGACTAAATCAGACGTAAAAAGTTTCTACATCATATAACCAGCATATATCTACATAAAACGAGTACGAGTACAACAACCAAAAAGCTGTTCATCAACAGAAAGGTAAGTAGTTTGATGTAATCTAATATAACATATCTGAACTGACATACATACTTTGGACAATTTCGTTATAGTAGTAAAAAAACTGTTGGAATTTGGTGCACGTACCACATATTATACTCAAAATATTACAATCTAATCTAGCAAGACAAAAATATTATTGCAAAACTCTATTCTCATAATAATACTCCAAAAAAGAAAACTCTTTTAAAGTTTAGATTAATTTTAGTATATAGCAGCTCCAAATGTACCCTTCATTTCCTTGATATTTACTATATATAAAGATCAGTGTCAGACTCGTAACTGATATTTTACAAGACAACATCTAATATTTGTGTTAAAATCCTTCATGTCGCACTAATGTTTATTTAATATAGGCCGCTTTTTATCTAATATATTTAGTTCTTATATTTCTACTTGTCATTATATTACTATAAAACTTGTGTTCATAAATTATTTCTTTAATTAAACTTATTTAAAATTCTATAATTTCAATAAAATAAAAAAAAATTTATATTGTAAAAACATATAAATAAGTAAAATAATCTTAAATAATATACTTACGAAAGGCACTCTTGGATTCTTCATATGCTTTAAATGTAAATAATGCTGTTCTAGTATCTGGTGGTATTCTAAAATGTAATATTGATACATCCTTATATGCAGTATATTTTAATAATGTATTTGATGGTAAACGAACTAATGCAACTTGATCTTTTGGTAATTTTATTTGATCTAATTTTTCATTATCAATACCACGTAATGGTATATCATCTTCATCTGGCTGTGGTACTTGAACACTAGCTCTATTTAAGTTAACAGTTAAAAATCCTAAAAGTATGACTAGTATCGTCCTGTACATAGTGCAATGTTAAAAATTCTCTATCAAAGTCACGTCATATATTATGTATGCAATATGTAGATATAAAAAAAATATCTTTTGTAGAATATGTAGTGAGCAAAAAATCTAGTTTGTATTTTTTTTTTTTTATTGTTTTCCCTTTTTTGTTTTTTTTTTTTGTCTTTTTTGTAACAATATTTTTAAATTGCTATTTTAAACGGAAAGGAGGCGCCGTATATCTTGTCCTTTCTGTTTTTTGATTTAAGTACTTTGAAAAAAAAAAAAGAAAAAAAAATAGTATAGTTTCAATTTATTATCCCAATTGGACAAGCTGACAATTTCTATTTATTTCCCTTTAATATGAGAATGAAAGATGTTCTGAAAAGAGAAAAAAAAATAAAAATTGTTATAAAAATTAGTTGAAATATGAAAAAAAAAAAAATTTATTATATAATGTATATTGTAAAAAAAAAGATATCTGTTTTTTTCTTTATTTTCGTTATAAAAAATATTTATAGGATGCATTAACATTATGAGTAAATGTTTAAATATGTTGGGTTGAATCAAACAAATCATGAAAAAATTAATTACGAACAAAAATAATAGATTTAACTTCCTTAATTTTTTTTTATCTGTTTCTGTTATACATGAAACTTATTTTTAATTTTATTATGAATTTGTTTTTGTTTTTTATTTTTTTGTTTCTACATAAACATAATGTACATTAAAATTTCTTGGTAATTTTAAATTAACAAAAAAATGATTCTCACGACTAATAAATCAAAAAAAAAAAAATACTTTAAAGTATAGGAAACTGTTTTAAACGAAATAAACTTCAATTAAGTAATTTAAGATTATTAGAAAGTTTTTAAAACTATTTTCGTATAATAATGGAAATACGAGATACGATATATTAACATTAAGTCTTATTTCTTATACTAAATATTTTTGGTTTAAATTCTTTTTCTGTTCTGTGTAAAATGGTTAGAGATGAAAAATCTATCAGGAAAATTCAATTTTTTAGTAAAATTTAATTTTAATGCGGTATTAAAAAAAATATGGTTAATAAATAAAATAATCAACCAAAAGTTAGATGATCGATATAAGCAGCGGCGGGGCGCAACATTTATGAACTTCCGAAATAAGAACAGAGTTGTGAAATATACTTACTACTATTAATGAATTGGAGATATTTCAGAGAGGGTTTATGCTAATTAAAAAACTACGGTATATTGTTAGTTATTGATAGTTAATTTCAGTAAAATAAAGGACAATTAAGTGATATTATTATAGTCATAATTTCGGCTTAATAATAAAAATAATGATAAACGTGGGATATTATTGTTCGATAAGAAAACACTTTTTCAAAAAGCATCAGTTTAGACCATTGAAGGCAACAGTTCAAAAAACTTAATTTTCAAAATTTATTTCTCCCATTGACCAAATTACTAGTTTTAGTTAGTTTAAATATTTGCAAGAAATCAATTTAGCAGCAAAAACGAATAAAAGGAACTACTATAATAATATAGTCAGCGATGCACAACAAGTAAAAACTATGTCAAATAAAGGTCCAAATAAAGAACGCGCAATAAGAAATAAGAATGGACAAATAATAACATCTTCACAACAACAAATGGAAAGATGGAGAGAATACTTCTTGGAAATGAATAACAACAACATAGATTGGCAAGACAATATTTGAGACAACCGAAACAATAATCCCAATGGAATTAACTCAAACCCGTCAACAACCAGGGAAATTTGCTATACGATTAATAAATTGAAAAATAATTAAGCTGAAGGATCTGACGGAATAAGTGCTGAAATCCTGAAAATCGTCTCTCTACAAGCGCAAGATCACTACAACCTATTATATTTAGAATTTGGGCAAGCGAACAGATAAGCCAACAATGGAAAAAAGGAATCATAGTAAAAATTTCTAAGAAGGTTGACTCTAGCATTTGTAGTAACTGGAGGGGTATAACAATACTTAACTCAGTTAATAAAATCCTTGCACTAATCATCTATGACAGAATCAAAGATCATATAGAAAGTAATCTAAGAAAAGAACAAGCAGGATTCAGAGAAAAGAGTAGTTGCACAGAACACTCCAATACAATAAGATTTATAATAGAGCAGTCAAATGAATATAAATCACCATTATATCTGGCATTTATTGACTTAACAAGAGCATTTGATACACTCAGTAGAGATGCAATTTGGAAAGTCCTACAGATAAAAGTCATCGCACAAAAAATAATTAACATAATCAGGGACATGTATACGAATGCGGACACTCAAGTTCTACACAAAGGAAAACTAAGCACGCCCTTCAATAATGCCCACTCTCCCCTATCCTGTTCAATACTGTAATTGACGAAGTTATGAGGAAAACAATTAATGGACATGGTATTAACTGGAATATCATAAATAAATTAGAAGATTTAGAATATGCGGACAATATATGCCTCATAATTCATACCTATGACGACATGAAAGAGAAATTAAAAAGATTAAATAAAAATGCAAACGAAGTGAAGGTCTGCAAATCAATATTAATAAAACAAAGATTATGAGATGCAATACAAGAAACCAAAGGGGCCTAGAAATAGATAATACAACAATTGGAGATATAAAAAGTTTCGAATATCTAGGCAGCATCATTGGCACGGATGGAGAAACCATGAAGGATATAGATAAGGCAAAGCACGAGCGGTATTAGGCAGATCGAGAAATATCTGGAAATCCTCTCAGATCGCAAGGAAAACAAAACTGAGGATTTTCAACGCCTGTGTCAAATCAGTGCTGTTATACGGAAGTGAAATTTGGCTATCCACCAGTAGGCTTATACTAACTATAATTACAAGTCTTCATAAACAAATGCCTCCGAATAATCTGCCAGATATTTTGGCCAAACAGAATAACTAACAGCCAACTCTGGAGTATGTGTGGGGAAGATCCTATTGAAATCCAAATAAGAAGGAAAAAATACAGATGGATCGGGCACAAAATCAGGCGACCAGAAATTGGATTAGTAACTACAAGGAAGAAGAAATATAGGCAGACCCAGAAACAGTTGGAAAAGAATAATATTGGAAGAGATAGGCGAAATTAACAAATAATGGTCACAAGTTAAAGCTATAGCACAAAATAGAAACAAATGGAAAGGGTTAGTGGATTCCCTATGCTCCCTAGGGGAGTTGTAAGGAAAAAAAAAAGTTTAAATCTAGTTTAAATCCAACTTATAAGTTTTTTTTGATCATAATTAATACATTATTATACAATGAATGCATTTATAAATAATTAAAACACTTAAATTAAAGTAAAGTAAAATATTTTTTTAAATTTAAAATTTTTATATAATTTAAATAAAATTTCTTTATTTAAATTATATAAAATTTTTATTACTTTTTTTTTTGTTTTTATCAATATAAATTTAAATAGCAATTTTTATTGAAAGTTTAAGCAATTCAACAATTTATATGTTCTCAACATCTTAATATTTATTTATATACACCTATTTATATTAAAAAGAAAACAAAAAAAAGTTAACCGTTTGAGGTAATACTTTTTTTTTCTTTTGTGCAATTTAATTTAAGTATTTTTGCTCTCTTTGACAATTTTTCAAAATAGCATAGTAGTAACTTGTAAGTAGAGTTGTTCAAAGATATCAAAGTAAAGAAAAACAAAATAAAATAAGTATAAAAAAAAAAAAAAAAATCTGTCTAAGAATCTTGACTAAAGTATGTAGATATTTTCAAAGAATAAGATTAAAAAAATAGACAGATATAAAGAAAGAAACATATACAATGTACATATATATATATATATATTATAGAGAGAGAAAATTGAAAAGTAAATGGAAAGAAAGAGTTAAAAAAGAAAAACAAAATATAATATATGTATATATATTGTATATATATATAAAATAATATTAAAATAAAGGCAAATAAAAATAGTTAATTGCATGATGAATTCTTAAAAAAAACATTTGTGGTAAAAGGATCTTGTTTCTATGATAATAAGTTTTTTTTTTCTGTCAAAGTAAAAGTGGATACATTTTAAGAGTAAGAAAAAAACAAAAAAAATACATTTTTAAGTTTTTTATTACAAATTTTTTTTTTTTTTTATTTTCCAGTAAATGAATTTTCTTTTTTCGTAGAAGATTTTTTGTTTTTTTTTTTTTTATAATTTTAAAAGGAAAAAAAAATTTAATTTCTATAGAAATTAAACTCAATTCCTCTTAGAATGAAACAAAAGTTAAAAAAATATAATTAATTAACTTTAAAATCTTAAAGATATTTTAATGTAAAATAATAATTTTTTTTTTTTAAATACAAATACATACTTATGTATATAATTTACAATTAAATTTAATTAATTAAAATGAAATATATTTATATAAATAAAAATTTTAAATAAAAAAAAAAAAAAAAAAAAACCAAATATGTTCTAACACTTTTTAAATCTTTCCTTTTGTTATTATATTACCATTATCTGCCTTAATTAAGAAATCAGGATTTAATAAAACCAGTATTAATGGAAAAAAATTGAAAATTTATAAAACTTTAACACTTTATTGGTATATTCTTGGAAAATTGAATGTTCGCGTGTAATAAAAATTATCTTTTTTCTTTATATTTTAACTCATATTTTTCTTTATATGTAAAAAATTAATTAATAATACTTACAAAAAAAAAGGCTCAGTTTTTAAGCCATAGAATTAAATATGTATTTTAATTTAATAAATTATTTTTACTAATACATAATACTTTTTTTACTTTTACTGAAGACATTTTTACTTTAAGTGAATATTTTTTATTTCAAGTGAAGAAATTTTTACATTAAATGAAGGTTTTTGGAATTAAGTGAAGACTTAAAGTAAATAAAATTAAAGTAAAAAATTGCATATAATATACATACTTTTATATATAGCATTTTATGGTCAGAAATTCAGAGTTTTACTAAAAGAATTCAGTTAATTCAGCTAAAATAATTTCAACTTTTTGTTTTGGAATTCCGATTTTTTCTAAATAAATTTAGATAATTTTTTTAATTCAAAAATTGTAAAAATAACGCTAAAAACCAGGTGATGAAGGTTAAATTTGACCAGCATAAAAATTATATTCTTTGGATTCATCAGTGGCATAAAGGGGTAAAAAACAAAAAAAAATTAACACATTTTTAATTGATGTCGAAACTTATAACAAAATATAATAAAGAAAAACAAACAGGTATAACAAATTAAAAAAAAAAAAACTGAATTAATTTAGTAAGAATCTGAATTAAAAAAAAAATTATCTGAATTTATTTATGGAAATTCTGAATAAAAAAAAGAATATGAATTTATTTAGAAAATACCTGAATATATTTAGCAAAAACCTGAATATATTATCTAAATTTGACCGGAAAATGCTATCTATAATATAATACACAAGATGTTGGCGAGACCTTGCCAACATGTAAAAAAAAATATTTTATATCTATAATAAAACACTCATACTGAATGTAAACTAAACTGGCAATGATGATATTTCTGTATATTTATTTAATAATTTAAAATTTTATTACCAGAGACACGAATCTTTAACTCTAAGTATTATCAAGAGACGCAAACCGTTAATTAAAAATATAAATAAATTTAGTAAATATTATTACCAGAGACTAAATTTTCCACTAGAATTATTGTCAGAGACACAAACCGTTCATTAAAAGTGAGTACAGTCAAAAAAGGAAAAGTACATACTTACTTAAAAAACACATTTTCAATCAAAATAAATTCAGCAAATTTTTAATTTTTAAATTTCACCGCCACATCCATTAAGAACTGGCCGCAGCGGTAAATTAAAAATAAATTATTAATCTTCTGCTGGCGTTTTCAATCTTTGTTTTGGAAAAAAAAATAAAAATAGGTACTCTTAATAAAATTAAAGCGCCTGAAAGTGAAAAAGTGAGAGTGAGCAAAGTTTATAGTAAACCTCATATTTATTAGAAAAAAATAATAGGCCGATTTTATTCTTGATTTTGTTTTCATTAGTATAAAAGCTGGTGCTTCGTAACAGACTTTAAAATAGTTTTGTTTATTTAGGTTGAAATTTAGATTTTTAAGCTAAATTTTCGGTAGAACTGGTATAACATAAAATATTCGAAATTTTTTTATTAATATAAAATTAGGCAGACTTAAATAATTATGTTTCATAACAGAAGTCTGGAACTTACCAAATATTATAGAAATGGATATTTTTCTTAAAAAAAAAAAAAAACTAACATAGAAAATATCATTTTAGAAGCCTTCTCTCACATAAGATTCATAATTTTGTACTAATTTATTATTAGACCATTAATAATATTGTTAGCCATGGAAAAAAATAAGATTTGTTAGATCAGATAATATAATACCTGAAATTAATGATTGAATTTCTGATAATATACACAATATAATGATTATGGTTTAATTCACAAAGATAAAAAAATTTTGTAAATGCATAAAATATATGAATGATCATTTTTACATTTTACACCAGATTTTACAGAAGATTCTGGTTTTCGCTAAATTCTTTTAGCTATGACACAAATTAAATATTTCTGTGCTTTAAAATTTTTAAAACTAGCCAGTTTTAGCTGGCCCGTTTGAAAAAAAATTAGTACAAATTTTTGTATGAATTTGTACATCTCTATGTAGTCTCTGATAATACCAATTCACACAAGATATTAAATATCATATAGATATTAATACCAGACACACAAGATGTAAAAAAAAAATATTTTATTTCTATAATAAACCACTCACACTGAATGTAAACTAAACTGGCAAAGATGATATTTCTGTATATTTATTTAATAATTTAAAATTTTATTATCAGAGACACAAATCTTGGACTAAAAGTCTTATCAGAGACACAAATGTTTACTTTTTAAAAAGTACTTTCGACACAAAATTTAAAGCAAATTTTTAATTTTTAAATTTGACCGTCACATCCATTATGAACTGGTCGCAGCGGTAAATTAAAAATAAATTATTAATCTTCTGCTGGCAGTTTTCAAATGACTCTTTGTTTTGAAAAAAATAAAAATACTCTTAATAAAATTAAAAGACCTGAAAGTGAAAAGAGCAAAGTTTATAGTAAGCCTTATATTTATAAGAAAAAAAATAATAGGCCGATTTTATTCTTGATTTTGTTTTCACTATTATAAAAGCTGGTAAAAGTTTCGCAACAGACTTTAAAGTAGTTTTGTTTATTTAGGTTGGAATTTTGATTTTTTAAGCTGAATTTTTGATATAACATAAAATATTCGAATTTTTTTATTAATATAAAATTCGGCAGACTTAGCTAATTATATTTCATAACAGAAATCAGAAACTTACTAAATATTTTAGAAATGGATATTTTTCTTAAAAAAAAGAGAAAAAATAACATAGGAAATATCATTTTAGATGCCTTCTCTCACAATAGATTCATAATTTTGTACTAATTTATTATTAGACCATTAAATTAAAAAGCTGTCGAAAACGACCCACACAAAAAAAAAAGGCCCCGAAAATTTATGAAATTACATTATCAGAGACATGAATCTTTTATTAAATATACTAAAGACCTCTTCCAAAGTACATTTAAATAAAATAAATTCAGCAAATTTTTTTCAAGCAAAAAAAAAATAAACGCAAAAGACTTGAAAGTAGTTTTGGTAATTAAAGTAATTCGCGGCGAAAACAACTGTTTTTATCGACATAAAAATTTTTTTTTTAAACTAAAGAAAAATAGAGAGTCTGGTAAAATTTTAACAAATATTAAAATTATTTCGATTATTGGGATTATTTTAAATGTAACAAAAAAAAAAATGTCGTAGCGGTTGGTGTTGGTTGGCTTTTCGCCTGTTTTTATTGTGCACTTTATACATGTGTTTCAAACAATTTTTGAGATATCGGCACGAACTTTTACCCTGAATGTGTTTTTAGCTTGGACCATTTTTTCTCAATGATTAAAAAACTGTCAAAAATTACCGCCACGAAAAAACGGCGAGAAAAAATTAATAAACTGTTCCTAACATTTTTAATTTTATGTGTTCAGATTTGTTTTATGTTTTTTTCTATTACATCAAGTAAGTAAGTGATACAAAATTTTTTTAATGGTGCTGATGTAAAAATGAAATTTTTAGGTAGTTTATTAAGGGAGTCAGTATGATACCGCAAATGTTTTTGAATCTATAGAAATTGTGCAATTGCACAGGGGATTTTCTAGTATAATATAAATTACTGATAATTCTTCATTTAAAATAATAATGTTTTCACTTAAAGTAGAAAATATTCACTGAAAGTAATCAGTTAGAGTAAAAATGGTATAATATGAAAATGTTTCCGTTTTTTTTAGTTTTATAAATTAATTAACTATATCCTAACTAACCAAAGATAAATTGAATGTTGTTTTCTTCATTGCTATATAATCATTCATTGGTACGGTCCTTCTTATTCATAAATTTAAAGTTTATGAGATTAAAAAAAAATTAATAAGAATTTTCAAATGTTATTTAATAATAAATTTAAAAATAAAAAAACCGAAAACTAAAATTATTGTTTTATATAATATAACGAAATAAGAAAATTTAATATAAAAAAAAAAAATCCAATTATGTAAATAAAAAACAACACTTCAAATGAAAAATATTTATTTTTCTTCATTTTCTATGATTAATTTTTTTTTATATATTTTAATTTTTTTTTTATTTTCAACATGTCACAACTATCTGGTATTATAGTAAAGGCATCACATCACAAAATGAAAAGAAAAAAAATTAAAAAACGGGAAAATTAAAAATAACATGGAGTAAAGAAGCTAAGATAAGTGTAGAAAATAAATTCCGTTTTTTTTTTCAACTATATATATAAAAAAAAAATAAAAGAAAACAAAAAAGATTGGGAAAAAAACTAGCGAGTTTTCTATCTCCATCAGTGATGTACTTTATTTATTAATTTTGCTTTTGTTTTTTTTTTCTTGCAATTATACTACTTGCCTCGTTGTATAGATACTACAAATATAAAATTTAGATTTACTCTATTTTTCTTTTTTTGTATAATACATTTCTGTGCACAACTTACAGTCTTGTACGAAATTGAATAAAGATTTTACATTCTAAAAGTAATTGTTTTATAAAACCTAATTAACATAAATGCAAAGTAAATTATGGAAACTAAATGAGTATAATTAAAACATTTAAATTTATACACATATTCGTTTTCAAATATGTATTTGAAATAACCGTAAAGTTTGCAATTACAATAGAGGAAATACCGTTAACATTCCTCGGATGGTTTTATTACGGCAATTGGAAAAATATTTCGTAATCAATAGTTTTTGTGCTGCGGTCGTATGAATGCGGTCGTATGAAGAAGAAAGACGCCGTTAGGCCCCGTCGAGTTAAATTTTTATTCTACCAAAGATAATTACTCCAATTTGTTTATGAATATTCGGAAATATATGAGAACTCCTTTAGAATTATAATAATATTCTATTTCCAAATTTAAATGTGATGTGCTTTTTAATCTGATTTGAATTGAGCTCATTGTATTTACATGTTCGCATTTTAGATGCTTTTTTAAACTTATATTAATCTGCTTTTTTAGTTACCATATTCTCATTTTAGATGTTTTTTTAAACCTATATTAATCTGCTTTTTCAAACTTCATTTTGATTTACCTATTCTTAGTGTATCATCGCAGCTGTTACCAGGTTACTTATTTTAAAACAAATAAATGTAAATATTAAAAATAAGTAAAGCTAAAACTAATTCGTACTAAATTAATATTTTAATTTTTCTTATAGTATCAAAAAAAAAAAATATATAAAACCTTTAATTTTATTAATTAATCCAGCCAATGGTGTACTTGTTAAGACCCCGGCCTTTCATACGAAAGGTCTCAAGTTTAAACCCCGGCTGGATCATATAGATTAATAAAAAATAATATAGATTTTTGTTATAATATATAATTAGTATAGAATATAATTAAATTAAAAAAAAAAAATAATAATAGCTAATATAATAAAATAATAATAAACCATAATGCTTGTATAAGATAATAGATGGCGTAAAAATAACAGAAACATCTTAGTCTTGTACAATAGCTACAGCCGAGTAATCAATGGCTTAATGAAATTAATGATTCACAAAACTGAAGCTTAGTCAAATATGAATAATAAATGACTTAGTGGATTCCCTATACTCCACATTCATTGGAGTGGCAAGAAAAACAAAAAAAAAAAAAGTTTTATTAATTTATTAGTGAACTATTCCTATATTTCATGAAAGTATTTTGCTTAACAGTGTTTTTTCATTGCAATTTCGCTATCAGAGTACAAATATTTTTTTGTTTGAGGTTTTTGTTATGTATATTAAAAAAGCCAAGCTGTTGTTAGAACAAAAAAACAAAAACAGAAAAAAAAAGAACAACTCCAACAAAGACAAAATAAACTTTAAACGACCTCCTGTTCAAAATTTTTTCTCTCATTTTAAAATTAAATGGACAACTGAAAAGGAATGAAATTAAATGCTGAAGAACAAAATGGTATAAAAATAAAAATAACTAAAAAACCTACCAACATTCAGTTATTGACTTCCCTTTTTTTTTTTTTCTTCCTTTTATCTTAACTATACTAACTAATCTTTAAAGTTTTTTTGATCGCTTTGTGCAATTAGTCCTGTTCTATATTATAATACATATAATAATGTTAGTACATACATATATACGATATGAATTTGGATGATGCCTCGAGTAATTCATTTATAAGAAAATTTTCCATTTTACCAAATTTCTTCGAATAACATAAAAACAAAAAACAAAAAAAAAAATGAAGAAAGACAACCAAAAAACGAAAAATGAAAAACGAAAAAGCCAATTAATTATGTTCAGTTCATTCATAGCTTAATTTTTTATTATCGTAATTTAAACGGAAAAAAAAAATAGAACTGCTTGTTTGTGGAAAAACTTTAAAGAACATCTATATTTTATATTTTTATTGCATATATATAAATTTATATTATATGTAATTATATATTTTAAATTGTTAAGAAATGAAAATGATAGCAACTAAAATATATCTGACAGGATATCTTAATATAAAAATTTTAATTTAGGATATTTAAGATATAGTTTTGTAGTAAAATGCCATTTATTTAAATGACATTAACATTAAACTATTTTCATTCTTAAGAACACTGAATTAAAAATAATAAATTTTTTTTTTTTAGAAAAAAAATATAAAAAAATTACTTTATTCTAAAAAGATAAGCATTATTGTTTAACTACACTAAGTCTGTAAGTTTGATGTACAGATATTCTATTAAATGTAAATACGAGTATATAATGCATTATGCTCTTTTTTTTTTTATTCTATATACTCGTATATGATATAGAAAAAGATATTTTATATTATTTTTTTCAGATTTTTATTGGAATAATTTTGAAACTTTAAATTAAAGTAATTAGTAGCTCATAATCTACCAAGAGGATAATAAGCAAGTTTTTAAAATGAACAACCGAAATTTTTAAATTTACAACCGAAAAATATGCAATTAAATAATTTTTAAAAGTTAATTATTTATTAAATGCCCTCAAAAATGTAAAATAATTATCTTTTCCAATATAAATTAAAATGCATTATGGTGCTGTAAAAAATGTATATATATATATATATATATATATTGCACAAAAATGTATATGGAAATGCATAATATCATTTCAATCGTATTTGCATCAGGCCATGTTTAAATAAACATTAAGCGTCTTCACGTAAAAGTTTTCACTACATATAGTCTTGCATCTCAAGGATCGACGAATTAATGGAAATTTTTGACAGTAATTGTTATTATTTACTCTTGCATATTTTTGTAGTTTGGTTTTGCTTAATTTAATATTTTTAAAAGATATCAAAACAAATATTTCTGGAAAAAATACCAATAAACATTTTTCTAAACCAATCAACATTTCTGTCATCTATTATTTTTACTTTGCAATTTATATTTTGTATTGGGTTACATTACATGAGTAACATTTTTCCATTTTATTTTTCTACTTTAATAATGCGGAAATAAAAAAAAGCGATAATATAATGAAAAAAAAAAATTGTATTATAAAATTAATTATAATAATTTAAATGCTTTTTAGCTTATATGAATAACTGTTTTTTTTTTTTTAAGTTTATTCCCCTGCCACATAAATGTGACAAGGAAATTACACAAGAAAATGATACATGGATTTCATTGATCGTTTGCATTCTACCCAAAAATTTTCTTATAAAAAATAAATCATTAACAAAAACCATAGTGTATTATGATGACAGCAAAAAAATTAAAACTTTTAAAGTATTATTTAACATAAGTTGTTAAATTTAAAAAAAAAAAAATAGTGCTATATATAATATAACTTATACATATATTATGAAGGTAATATTGGTGCAATCAGAAAATAAAGGTAAAAACAGTAAAAAAAATTTAAAAAAATGTTTAATTAGTGGAAATTATCTTAGTTTTTCACACCTTTTAAGCTTAAAAGAAATAAATTTAAATTTATCTTTGATTTTTAAATTTATTTTAGTTTGGCAAACTTTCATTTTTTTTTTTTTTTTTTTTGTGTTAATTTATATAAATAATTATTTTTTTTAACATTGAAATTAATTTTAATAAAAAATCCTTGGAATCCTAATTTTAAGAAAATTTATTTAAGTATATGTTTAGGTTACCTATAATTTGGTTCTATTTTTTTGTCTATTTATACATTTATTTATTTTATAGATAAAAAGTAGATAATTTTTGAATATTAAATTTCAATTAATTTAAAAATATTAAAGTATCGTAAAAATATCAGTAAAATGGTAGAAAAATGATATAACTTATACAAAAAAGAAAAACGATAACAGTTACAATTGAAAAATAATTAATCATTTTTGAATCCTTTAATTTAATCGTTTCGAATTAATTAAATTAAACTAAATTATATTTATAGAATAAAACACAAAAAAAAAAACACCATTTATTTATAAATTATTTAACTATTAATTAAAATAAATTAAAATGATTTAAAAAAAAGAAAAACAAAAAAATCTGTAAGATATAATATTGAATAATAGTTAATTATTTACTTAATATTTTATATAATATTATATTATATATGTATAGTATAATAGTATTGTGTATAGTATTGTGTATATGTGTATATATTACACAAAAAAGAAGAAATTCACTAATAATAAAATAAATATAAAAAGAAAAAATAAATAGTAAAATTGACAAATAAATAATTAGACGAAAATATAACATTTCGAAATTGTTTAGATTCAAAAAATGAATTAATTATCACATTTAAACTATTACATGGTGGTGCGTGAAAAGAATGTCAATGTGATTATTTTTTTGTGATGTAAGGAATATGAAAAAAAAAACTTGGTACAAAGTGTTCCAAAATTATACTGATTCATATAAAAGCTAATTAATTAACAAATAAAAACTGGTAAATTTTACATAATTATAATTTCTTTAAAAAAAAAACATCACAAAACATTCTTTTTAATATAATCTAAATGATTTTAATTAAAAAACCAAAAAAACTTTATAATGATATACGAATAGGTTGTCAGAAATTTAACGAATTTATAAATAGAATTAATTTTCGATTTTTATATTAAAATCTAATCTATATTATTTTTTTTATTAATTTATATATATCCAGTAGGGGTTGGCAATATAGGCTTCTGAAAGAAAGGATCCTGTTTTAATCATTACACCATTAGATGCATAGATAATTGCACTTATAATATATAATCAGTATAATATAATTAAATCAAAAATAAGATTGTATATAAGTATTTATATTTAGATCGAAATTAAAATAAAATTAAAAACAAAATAATTTTTGTATAAGACAATAGATGGCGTACAAATAAAAATATTCATTTTGGGTTCAATAATCTATGTACAATAGTTTCAGTCGAGTAATTAACGGTTTAGTTAAACTGAAACTAATATGAATAATAAAAGAATTTGTGGGTGTCCTATTGGTTCTTTATAGGAGTGGGAAGTAGATAATAAAAAAAAAATTAAACTCAAATAATTTGGAAATTAAAATTAATTCTGTATTGAATTAAGTTATTTCTTTCAAATATAATATGTATTTAATTGTTAACAATTTATTTTATCTTGCAAAATGTATTATTAAATAACAGCTACAGAGTTTATATTGAATTTTGAGTACACGATAGGCCTTAACTGTTGAATTTTATACATGACTTTTATAATATATTTCATACAATCTAATTCTTTATTATGCATAACAATTTATTATTAATTTTTTAAATGACGTCATCAAAACACTTATGATATTTTATTTTTATGTGACCCTCTGTATATATTATATATGTATTTTCTAAATTATGTATATATTTGTGGTTTTATTTAATGTAAATACGTATGTATATATATGTACATTTCGTGGGTTCCTACAAATTAACAACAAAATGGCGTTCTATTATTGTATTGTATAACTAATACATATATATATATATATATATAGAAAATATTTAAATTGTTGTGGTAATTTATTAAATAACTAACTTAGACTGGTTTTATTATTATGTAAAGCTTATTATATAATTGGTGTTAATGACCGTGGTATTTTTTTTATTTCTTTTTCTATTTTGATTTGTTTTGGTTGTGATTTGTTGAAATTTTCAAAAATCTCTAATCAAAATTTAAAATAAAATTTTTTAAAATATTTTATTGTAAATAAATTTTATATATAAGTTATCACCTAATTTGGTACGGTAAAATAAATTTTTTTTTTTTTTTTTCAAAATAATTTAATGGCAAATTTTATACGTTAATATTTAGAGCATTAATTTTAATTATATTTAATATAATAATTTTAAGGTTAGTTTAACGGATATTATAAATGAATAACAGAATTTTTGGTTTTTAATTAATTAAACAGTTAATTACAGAAAATTTAACGAGAGTGTATTAATATTATATTTAATGAAATGTAAAATTTGTATTGTTGGATTATTATTAATATTATAATATAGGAATAAGTATATGAATTTGATTTATTAAATATTAATAAAATTTGTATATATAATTTATATAATTAAAATTAATGTACTTTAACACTTTTAACAGGAAATGGTACAATTAACAGTGATAATGATAGTTGATTTTAAACAAACATTACATATATGTATAATATATATGTATACAATTAATTCGTATAATACTATTAAGAAAAAAAAAACTCTAAAATATTCAAAATAGAATTTTGTTGTCAGGGTGGTCAAATACCTCACATTTTAACCGATGAAATCTGGATTTAGGTTATGCACAAATCGTTGACACTTTTAACATAAAATAAATTTCAAAAAGTATAATTTTTATTAGAGGAAAAGATTGAAATTAAATAATTTATATTAAATTATAACATTTAAAATTTAATAACAGATGGTTGGTAATATCCCACCCAAATTAATAAATAAAAAAAAAAACAAAAAAGTTTTTTATATGAAATTTTATGAAATAAATCATATTTAAATTAGTAATTAAGGAATAATCATTGAAAGAAAGCAGTTTAAGTGGTTGAGAATGAAGGAGCACGTTCAAGAAATTTAAAAGGAGAAAAAAAAAAAAAAATAACTCATCTAGGATAATTATGATTATTTGAATCTAAATTAAAATAGGATGATTTTAGAATATCATTTAAAAAAAAAAAACTAATTTATTAATCGGAGTGAGCTTTAAATTATAAAAAAAAAAGTTTATTACATTATATAATAATAAATTCTTTAAGAATTTCAAGAATATTTAAAACATGTTTTAAGATTTTTTAAGAGAAGATTTTTAACTTAGTGGTTTTAGACGTCATCTTTTCATCACTTTTTCATGCTTAAAGCGTCCGTGTTCAGTTTTTTTTTTTAAAAATGAAAAATAGAAATTTTTCTATTTTACCTCCACTTTTGATTCACTTTTTTTGACATTTATTCTATTTATGTTTTTTTGACATTTTTTGGCTGTTAGTTTGGCTGTTAATTTCACAATATTTAGAATTTGAAATTTCTGAACTAGTTTGTTTTTAAAATAAATTTGTTTATTGTCGGTCGGTCATAAAAAATAAGAAATTGTAAAAATTTAAAAAAAATAAAAAATAATTTTTACTTAAAAAAAAAAATTAATTTCTCTAATTTTTTCATTGTAGTTTTTAAACTCTATAAAAATGTGAATTTGTCATTCTATTTTTTAAACGCTTGAAAAAAATTAAACTCCTGTCATTTTAAAAAAGTGAAGTTTTAAAATTAGGGGTGTTTTTCTTTTTCTCATCAGAGGAGAGTCAGATCTGTCAAGCAAAAAAATTATGTTTCTTTTTATGCTCAGGTTATCCAGATTATCCGTTTTGTGTTTCTTTTTTAACTTGAAGTGTGCTCAGAGCGTGATCTGTGAGCTCGTAAAAATTTCTCAAATTTCACAGGGTTGTTAAAATATAAAACGTCAAATTAAGAATAAAATAATAACAACGTCATTAAAAAAAAATCTCGTACATAGGATAAACATTTTTTTTTTTAAGTTTCTTTTTTAAATTTTATGAAATAAGATTTTTCATAAATTAACTTTTTTTCATTTTATTTCTCAAATAAATTCCTTTTACAATTACATTTTTGCATTTAAAATAATGAAATAAAATAAAAAATAATGACGTTAGACAATAATTTGGATAAAAATTGACAATTTGTGCTCTAAGTGTTTCTTATTTAACTCGTAGCGGTCAAAGTTAAAATAAAAGTTTGCTCTGAGGACATCTGCTCTGAGCATCGATATGATGAGAAAAAGAAAAAACGCCCTAGAAGAAAAGGAATTAATAAAGGAATAAAACGTTGACATCTAACCCTCTCCTTAAGTGTCAAATTTATTATTATTTATATATGCATTTAATTTGTTAATCTTTTAAAATAAAATTTAACGGAAAGAAAAGATTTAAGAATTTTTGTAATTTTTATTGTTAATTATTAAATGTCAGTTGATTAAAAGTTAATTTTACATAGATTTATTGAAAATAAAAACCAAAATCAAGTATTAAAAATTTTGTATAAAATTTACATCTTTTTTTTTTATCAATTTTTTTGCTTATACCATATTATTTTATTAATTTATAAATGATTTATTTGGGTGTAATTTTCTCATAATACAAAGACAAATTGTCACCTTACCTATACTTAATTTAATACAACATAATTTTGACCGTTAAGTTTTATCTAGAGATCTTTAGGATAAAACAAAATAAATTATTTAATTGTAGGGGGTCGAGGCAAAACTAAAATTTTTCAGTTCAAGTTCACCTACCAGTATAATTTTAATTTTGTTGTTGTTGTTTTTTTTTTTAAAGTTTTTTCGTGAACTTTAGAATGAACTTTTAATTGTAATTTAAATTCTATGTAATTTTAATATTCAAATTCTATAGAAAAATAAAACTTGAAATGAAAAACAAGTTTATAAATTATTGTGAAAATATAGGGCTTGTTATAGTTATTATAAAAAAAAAAATGTATTTAGCTTTATTTGTGAGTTATGACTTAGTCATTCTGTTTTTGTTGATTTGTTTAATTAGAATAAAAAAAAAAATTAAATTTTTTGATTTCAATATTTGTAGGGTTAGTACTGACTCACCAATATAATATTTGTTATTAAATGGAAATACTTGCTGTTTACAGGTTTTATTTTAATAAAATATTTGTAAATATAATCACCACAACCCCCCTTTTTAATTTTATCAATGTTTTGGTTATTTTCACATTATATATAATTAATTATTAATTTTATTATATATAATTTATTTTATTATTTTTATTGTTAATAAATAAAATCGTTTTTTTTATTGATATTTGAATGTATAGTAACAGTTTATAGATACACATTATAGGTATAGATATAAAATATAGTGCATAGTATCGTAATATTATAATGTAGTGCATATTATTTTAAAAAAAAATTCCAGAATATAGAAGAATCAAGGTTATTTTTGTGTTTTCTTAAAAAATCCTGAAGCCAAATGTTTTAAAAGTAATTTTAAAGATTTATAAATTAATATAACTGTAGGCAATGATTAAAAATATATAATTATGTATATAGGCTAACAAATGTTTAATTTTAACGTGAGCATTTTAAATTTTAAAATAAGCATTAAATTGCTTAAATTTTCTAATTATTATGTTTAAGTCATTTGTAACTTCTATCATAAAAAGATTAATTACTTAAAAATTAAAATACGAATAATAATAGCATTTTAATACTATAAAAATGATTGTTTTTAAATTATTTTCTTTAAATTTTAAGGTAAGTACCTATAGTTTGTATAATTATCTTTAAGCCTATTATATTTTTGTAAATAAATTATTTATTTTTTTAAGTTAAATCACAATTGTTTTAAAATTTTAGTATAAAATAAGCAAGTAAAAGTAGAAATTTAATATAATTTTACTATCGATGTATTACCATATCTAAGAATTGAAATTATTTTGAAGATAAATATTTTGAATTGTATGAATGATTAGGTAAAATATAATTTGAATTTAATAGAACCCATAAAAATAGTCAGATGTAAATAAATGTAAAAAATATCACACGTATGGAAAATTAAATTATAATTATTGACAATGTTTATTGATATTTTGCCATGACAGTTTTAATTAAACATTTCATTGAAATGATATACATATATCGTATATCTATACTTAAATTAAAAAAGAACAAGGCAGAATGTAAACCAACCAAGATTTCTAAAGTTGCACATTTCCAAAAGACAATACAAACTGTTTAGAATTGTGACTTTCACTAAAATTTGAAATTTTTCTTAGAATTTCATACAAAAAGAAAAAAATGTGAAAAAGAAAGAGACACTTTCATCACTTTTAAGGGAACTCCACATAATTAAGAAAAACCATTAATACATCCAAAATTATAAAGTTGAAGTTTTAATTTTTGACTTTTATTTAGAAAAAAAAATTGTATCAGTGCCGAAGTTACAGGTGTTTAAAAATAGCAAAATTTCAATTTTTAATCTTTAATAGTCTTTAACCCCCTTGTGGTATAAAAACAAATTTCTGAGGAAAGTTATACTAATTCTAAAAGTTCTTTCTTCTCTCAAAATTTCAAGTTTTCTATCTAAAGGCATCCTGGAGTTATGAAGGAATGAAAATCATATAAAATTTGTTTTTCACATAACGATAAATTTAAATACTAAATTTTAAAAAAAATTCTAATTTTGGAATTGATTTATAGAAGTAAAAAAAAGTAGCGAATGCCGCTTTTAAAATGGGAAAATGTTACGTAGAACTTGAGATATCCACATTTAAAAATAGGAATTTTTCAAAATTTGAGGTGTTGTCGGTCCGTAATGGATGGGACTACATGAAGAAGTTGTTCTGCAACATTAATTTTTTTATGAGTTCCACTCATGGTTAAAATTTCATTGTTCTATTTTTAACGGTATACAGAAGTTTTGAAAACAAACGGACAGAAGGGCAGAGTGAAACTAATAGGCACATTTTTTAAAATTTTTTTTGGAAATCTGCTAAAAAGGTTTAAAAGACCACCCATTTTTCAAAAAACAGATGGCGACTTCATTCCGAGTGAATCATATTTAAAGAACTTATTTTATCGATCTTCGATTTTTTTTTATTAACATGACATCTTGAGAGCTTTAATTTACTTCATTAAAAGATTATATTTCATATGATTTATTCTAAAAATATTGAATTCAATTCATTTATGATGTTATTAATACCGTGGAATGCAAGAAAGAGATGGACATATCTTTCATATTTCGTTTATATTTTGAATTTGATCTCTTTAAAAAAAAAAATGTATGATGCTAATGCTTAATATGGTTTATGAAGTATGCTTAAATCGGTTATGGTTTTTCTTCTAATCTAGTTCATATTAAATTTTTCTATTCTCAAATTTTTTGGGCAATCTTTGAAGTTCATTTATAAATATATGACAATCCTCTTACAAAATTATCATTAAAATTAAAATCTATTCAAGATTTCGAATGAGTATAATTGTAATAGTTAAATTAATTTGCACCTTGATTCGTGTAGGAATGATATTGTATTTAACATATATTATATTTAACTTTATCTAAAGATTGACATCAACAAAACACATCAATACATATATATATATCTAATATATGACAAAAAGTTATTTAAAGCTTATAAGTTCATTCATAATTTCATTAAAAGAAAGTTACCATATATGACATAATCTATTTTATTTTTTCCCATAATGAATTCAAATAACTAATAAAATTTCTTTTAACAAAAGATAAGAAAAAAAAAATTATTTAAATTCAATTTAAAAAAAAAATAAAGCTCAATAGTTCGCCTTCTATTCATTTATTTCGCATATATTAAACTAAATTCAATAACTTATAATCTACAAAAAGAAAAAAAAAACTATCTTAGAGTTATAGTTTTTAATTTTTTTTTTCTGACTCATGGACAATAAGGAAGTTATTTTAAATCCTAAAAAACTTGTCTTTAAAACAAAAATAATGAATAAAAAATAAAGAAAAAAGACTATAGAAAGATAAAACAAAAAAAAAAAAATTCTTAGAACGAGAAATACTATTAAAATTAATTAATTTTTAATTTTATCCCCCTAGAATTCTAAATATATATAGTTTGGAATCTTAATAATTTTTTTTATTTCACGCATGTCTTAAAAAAAAAAAAACAAAAAAACAGAAAAACTAAAATTATTCTAACTAAGAGTAAAAAAATTAAATGATTTTTAAATACAAGTAACAAAAAAAAAAAAAACAATTAAAATCAAAATAAAACAAAAAAAAATTAGACAAAAATATATCTCAAATCTAAGATAAAGATTGTTTATAATTTTTTTTTTTATATAAAATAAAAAAATATGTTAAACAAAAAAATTATGATCGGTTTCATTGACAATAAATGTGAAAAAGAAATGTATAACATTTAAGTTTTAAGCTAAAATACTTGAGTGGAGTCGTGGGGGGTAGGATATACTTCGATAACTATATTTTACGAATACACCAGCATTTGTAAGTACTTCAATATTGTTAGTAAAGCCATAAGTTTAGTTTCAGAACATTCTAGTCTATAAGTATAGAGAATTATTTTGGCTTCTATAACGAAAATTAAGAACTTTCAAAATCAGTTAGGAGTTTAATTCCATTATGCTGGTTAAAGGAGGAAGTGGGTTAAGTCAATAAGAATTTGTATTTTTCTTAAAAGGGCAAAAAAAAATGTAATGTTAATTAAAAAAATTAAAAAAGAAGTACCTATTGAATCTTATAACAAAGGAAGCAATGAATAAAGTTTAGAGCAGCGTATAATTGTAGAGGTTGTCAACTTCGCTGTCAAATTCATCATTAAATTATGCTGTCATTTTAGTAATTAATTTTGTTAAAAAGTTTTTTTTTTTGAAATAAATACATATTATTATATTTCATTCTTTTACTTCAGATATTTTCGATATATATGTTATTAAAATTTTGCAAGTTTTTTTTTACAATATATCGTTGAACGTCAGGTTTTTTCCTGGGATTAAAAAAATTTTTTTTTGTCGAATCGGAAAAAATCCAAAATGATTTAAAACGCATTTTGTTTTTTTTTTTTTTAAATGAAAAATGACATAGTATAACAGGTATTTTGTTTTTCTTTGTAGCTTTAATTTCGACTAACCATTAACATTATTTGTCGTTTCAAAAAAAAAAAAAAAAAAAAAACATTGGCAAAATCAAGAAATATCAACTGTATCTATTTTATAAAATAATTTATAAACATATGTCATATATTTAATTTAGAAAAAAGATAATAATTTTTATTACAGAGATTATCGGTTAATTTAGTGTCAACAATACAAATTAAAATAATTAAATCACCATCATATATACCATAGTAATTATATCATCATATATCATATAGTATCTTAAGATACAAATCAATATCGAATAGAACAGCAGATATGACACTCTACTATTATAAAAAACTGGTTTAATAATTTTTATTTACTAATAATAGTACCTATATGTATATTAGTTGTAAAATTGAATGTATTATTTAACTGTTATATGAATATTTATATTTTAATATTCATTTATTAAAATGAATTAATTTATAAAACTAACAGAATTGTTTGTAAAAATATTTGACTAAATTATAGTATTATTTGCGTAAACAAAACAATAGTAAAAAACAAAAAAAAATATATAATAAAGATTTGAATTTTAATATGGTTTTTGGTGATTTTTAATATATTATTTATTATGTATTTTGTTACCGGTTAATTATTATGTAATTTGTTAATATAGTGTTGAAAGGACGTGTCATTTTTAACCTAAAAACACTTTATTAATATTTTGATATTTTAGCATAAAATAATTAATATTACTAGAACTTTTGATGTTTTGTAAAAAAATATATTTTTTTTTTTTGTTTTATGTCTTGTAGTGATTAATTTAGTTAGGCTCTAGAAAATTAACCCCTAGGAAATTAATTCTCAAAACTTTTTGAATTTTTATTAATATTTTTATTTTATTTCACTAATAATATATCAATTTTAGACTTAAAAAAAAACTTTCTGTTAAAAAGAAAAATGTGCACCTAAAAGTAAAATCTTCCTGTTAAAAAAAAGTATTTACTTAAACGAAAAAAATTATATTAAGTTATAAATTCTAATATTTGTTTTCCTATTCTTTACTTTGGAGCTTCTTTTTAGGAATTTGTTTAAGTACTCTTATTTTAAAATTAATTTTTCAAAATGGAATCATCCAAAACTTAAACTTCAATAATATTTGAATTCAATAATATTTTAGTTAAAATGTCATAAGGTATGACTATGACATTTAATATACTTAAAATCGTAATTTTTACAGATCTTTATCTTACGTATAGTTATTTTATTATGCTAGAGCAACCACAGTCAATGCTTTTCAAATTTAAATTTAAATTTTGTTTTTATCAAGCGATCTTTAATTTAAGCTTATTTCTATAGGATGTCAGATAATATCATAAAACCTATTGGATGTATTTATTAAATTAAATTTTTTTTTCCGCAAAGTAAACTTACAGCTTAAATTTAGGTAATTCTCCAATGTTGGCGTGTAACTTCACCGTCAAACAATTTTGAACATATGGAAATTAATGTAAGCTTCTTCAACGCTTGCCTTGGTGGATGGCGTGTAACTCTTTTAAATGTTCAAATCTAAACGTTGACCGCTGAACTATTTAACAGTTTGATTAAATTGACATTTCTTTTTTGTGTTTTTTTTTTCTTTTTTTTTGTGAACAATAAAAAAAAAATTTAAAGTAATTGTGAGAAACAATAATTACTTTTCTTTTTAATTCTTCACTATCCATTTTTAAAGTTTAATTAATATTTATACAATGACATTTGACAGTTCACTGACAATTGAAGTTACGCCAGCGTTGGAAACTGAAATAAAAAAAACGCTGGCGTGAAACTTTTTTAAAGTTAAAGTTACACGCTTATACACAAACATTAGAGAATTGTCTTTATACATGCACACAATAAGCTTTAGGTGTAGCAAAATATTTAAGAACATATGCATATATACTATATATTTATTATATAATTTATTATATACTATAATAAATTAAGTACTTATTTAATAACATGATTTATTTAATAAAAATATTTTCTGAATATGTTGATTTCATAGTAATTCCAAAAATTTAGCGAGTATCTATTATATATCTTCTATTATATGAAAGCTAACAGTTTGCAACAGTTTTTTTTATTTTTCATAGCAAAAACTAATACTGCATATAACAGAAAAAAAGAATAAAAAAAATTGAAAATTTATAGGGTTTTGTACATAGTCCCGAAAATCAAAAGCCAAATTCAAAATCTCGAAAACGAAATCTCGAAAAATCAAAATCTTGAAAATTTAAATCCCGAAATTACAAAGTTTCGAAAATCAAAATCCCGAAATATCAAAATCTAGCATAGACATACATATATGGATACATATATATATATCTAGATAAGCATATCAAAATATATCTCAAAAAAAATTTAATTTTCACATTTCCATATGGAAAATAATTAATATACTTATTAATAATTAATTTCATATTAAATTTTGACATTTCACTTAAAAAAATAGTGAATTTTATACGAATTTAGACATTTTTATGAAAATAAGATCATTTATGCAGGAACGAGGGCTATCGCGCCTAAAACCCCCACTACAAAATTTTTCTTTAGTTTTCTTAGTGTTGCTATCTACGTTTTTAAGATTATTTAAATTTATTTTTATTATTTTTGTAAAAATTTAAGTATTCTTGCAAATGAATGGAACATAGCTCTCAAAAAACGTTTTAAGGATAAATAAAAACTATATTAGAACAGAAAGATATTTCTTTTTATTTCATTAAAAAGCTAAGTGACAAACAACCAATATTATTTCTCGATTACTCTCGATTTTACCAGTATTATTAACCAATATTATTTCTTGATTACCAGACTGGCGTATATCATTGCTTTTGGATTTTGTTAGACTAAGTTTTATATTCGCAATGCAAAGGCATATTAATCCTAACTTTTACATCAAAACAAGATGCCTTGATTAGTTTTTAACTTTTACTTTACTTTATTATATTTTTATATTGTTTGGTTAATATGAATTTAAAAATAAACATTTTGATGTAATATGTCGGATAAATATATTTTTAAACTATACCTATATGTATGTTAAATATTACATAATAAATAAAAAAAAATACTTTTCTTAATTACTAAAAATCAAAAGAAAAAATTTAATTGCAATTATTAATAGTAACATTTTTAGTTTATTTTTTAATGATTAAGTTTTATTTAAGTCTTCTTCTTTATTTTTCTTAAGTTAGTTTTTCTATTTGACTTGTCTTATCATTTTGTTGTTTAACATAAATAAAAAGTTGCCTTTACATTAAGTAAAATTCACTTTTTTCTATCACCATTTTACATAAAATCTTTTAAGTGTACTTTTCTTTTGCTTTATTTAACCCTTGTTCTCTAAACAGTTTTAACAAATAACAAAAAAAAAAAAAAAATTTTTTTTTATAAGTAAAGTTTTTTGTAAGGTCTATGAGGGAAAAATAAAAAGCAGTAAATTTTCTTGAAAAAGTTTAACTTCTTCATCGCGTCTTATAAAATTAAAGAGTGTAAATAAATAAATAAAACAAAATAAAAAAATGCAACTGAAATATTTGAGATTTTATTGCAATTTTTAAAACTTTACTTCTATTTACAAGAATTAAAGTGACCAACTGTTTGTAATTTTACTGTAATATTATTTATTATATAACATGTGTAAAAGTTTCTCAATCTATTTTTGTTTAATTATTCCATTGTTAAGCTATAAAAATTTTTAGTAGGTAAATCATAATATGTCAAATTGTTTTTATACCCGTATGAACTATGTTCAAGGATATAATAAATATTTGCCATTACGTTTGTGATACCTTAAAGGAGTCAAGCTAGATATAGTGGTAAAGGTATAGATCTGGTCAGAATCGAATTCTGAGTCGATTAAGCCATGTGCGTCCGTCCGTTTGTCCGTCTGTCCGCACAATAACTCAAAAAATAAAAGAAGCTGAAATTTTCTTTACGTTACTTTTGCAGAATTGTTAGTTTCGCTATTTAAATTCAATATTTTTGGCCGCCGAATAGCTGCCACACAACTTCTTTCTTTATATGGAAATAGCTCAGTATCTATTGAAGCTAAGTATCTGAAATTTTGCAAATGATGATCAAGTTTTATGGCAACAGCTTCTGTAAAATTTGGTTATGCAATAGATTCGGGTAGCTGTCATACAACTCCATAATTTACATAAATATATCTCGATAGTTAATGTCGGTACTAACACATCTGAATTTTTTTAAAAGATGATTAAGTTTTGTAGAAACAGGATATATTACGTTCATACGGGTATCCCAGAGTTGATACATGAATAAATGAAAATAAATTATTTACAAAGAAAATAAATGAAAATATTTTTCATTTAATTTCTTTGTAAATAATTGCAAAAATTGCTAAAATTAATACGAAAAAGGGAAAATTTTTTATTTACAATTACAAATTACAAATCTCATAAGATATTGAAAAATCATTGGATATTACAAAACCATCTGCTATTATAGGTTGAATACTGCTATTAAATTATACAATAATATTATTTATTTTGTTTATATTATATATTTTATATTTACACTGTATTTACTAGCAAATAAAACTTGCTACTTGTGCAGGATTTGAACCTGCATTCCTTTAGTTAATAACTACTAAGCCATCTAGGCTTCAGGGAAATAAATTTAATCTTCGATTTAATAAATTTATACTGCAAGCAATAAAGAATGTCATGTATTTCTAATTTTTTTTATTATGTTAATGGTTTAGTAGTCATTAAATTGACCCAAACAACAAAAACTGTTTCAAAATAGGTTGAATTGAATATGACATAAATTTACTTTATTATTTACTTAAATTCGAACTTAAACTTTTAAGTGATATGAATTTTGTTCATTCATTTTATGTATTTATAATGAATTAATGATATTTTTAACATTCTCAGGCAATTTTAGAAGAAAATATTATAAATTAGTTTTGTAACTTTATTTATTAACAATCATATTATGTAAAAGTATCAAAATCTAATATAAAAGTATACCTATATTTAAAATCGAAATTTTGTATTGTTTATAAATAAATGATCACTAAAATAAATATTAAATAATAGCAGCTGGAATACATTCAACTAAAATACCTATTTATTTAAAATTTAAATTATATCTAGGATATCATCCTATAGCTTGAATTTTGAATAAATTAATTGTTTAAAAATAAAAGTTTTAAAATTAAAACTAAGAATAAACTGGTAATAACAGTTTCAAAAAACTAACTGTTTAACTGTTTAAACTATCAGGAGTAAAGTAAATAGGTTCTCTTAGAATGTATTTTTAAAAAAAAATTTTAATATTATAAAATAATTAAATCTTTTGTGTAAGAATTAAGTTAAGACATCCAAATGGAAGATAGATAAAAAATGATTATTAAAAAGCTTACAGTAAAATCAAGATACCAACATTTTCTTTAAATTTTATGTTATTTTAAATAGGATATTTAAAGCAGTTTTGTCATTTTGAATGTCCTTCTATACACAGAATAGAAATTAATAAATTTTATAAATACATAATTACTAATTAAGGATAATAATAATTATCAAATTTTAAGTTTTCCGTTATGTGATGAGAGAAAAGAATTTACTAAGGTAATGAGCATTAAGTAATGAGTATTTAGTAAATTTGTATATATATAGGTACAATTTTATAAATTCAATCACGTGAAGATACATTTTTTATTAAACTTTCAAGGTTTATCAACAAAATGTTTAATTTTCTTGAAGTTTTTAGAGACGCTTCTATTTTACTTTTTGATGAAAATGATGAAAAAGATTATTCCGAAAATAATATTCTAAAAATAATAAAAAAATCAATAGTATACCGAATAAATCGTATTTACGAATAAATGACACGGTTTTAGAAATTTTGTGTAAGAAAGTACACTTAATTTATTTAAAAAAAAAATATTTTAACTTTCTTTGTCATATTTTGACATTTATTATCTCAATTTATTATGCTCAGATCAGCCGTACTCCTCATATTTGTTCTAAGCGTATAGAGCGCATTCCAAGCATACTCTGATCTGATTTAATAAAAAAAACTCAAATTACAAGTTCGAAGAGCTCAGATCTAAGCAAAGAACAATAATTTAATTTTGACAGATCCTGATTTAAAAAAGAAAACGTCTCATGAAGGCTTATAAAGATGGAAACAACTCATTCTTGTTGCAAATATTTTATAATATTCTTTTAATAAAAGTGTATTTCAATAGAAAATATTTGACATTTTTTTTTTTTATGCAATTCTCTGCCACATAAATGTGTACAGGAAATTACACAGCCTTTCCTCTTCAGGCGTTGCTGTAAATGTCGTAAGGGGGAATAACTTTTATAACGCGTGTGGGATTTGACATTTTTAAGACTTAATTTTGCAGACTTTTCTACAAAATAAATTTTTATGAAACGAATGTTTATTTTTCGTTTAGTAATTTGGTTCTGTAATATCATGGCTATAGATATAAATAGGATTTATTAGAAATAATACATCTGTATTGTCTTTGACTTTTATTTTTAATTTTTTTCTGTACTTTATATTTTCAACAAACTAAATTCGTAAAACCAATGAGAAGTTAAAATTGCATAATACTAATAATCCGTAAAAATTGCGAAAACGAAAAAAAAATTAAAAAAATAACAATAACACAAATGCCGGTAGAGTCGAGAACTTAAAAAAAAAAACAAAAAAAAAAAAATTAGTTAAAATATTATCTACTTTGGTTTTAAATTTTTAAATTCAAAAATTTAAATTTTATGAGATATTTTTTTTGTGATTAGTTTTTGTTTTCGTTTTTTTTTTTTGTGCTTTTCGGTTAGTATATCTACGACTTTTGACAGGTGGTGTTAGTGATGATTATACATGTTTATTTTAAAATTTAGTGAATGTTTTTTTAAGTATGTTTGGCATTGAAAATGTTTAAAAAAAAATATATATATATATATAAACTACAATAAAATATTAAATCTTGGTTATTTATAAGCTTATAAAAAAGTGGTTTTTATTTTGGATTCTAATAAATAATATTTAATGATGATGTGGTTATAATATAGGGGAATACATTTTTGTTGCAAATTATATACATACATACATACATAAACATATGTTGATTCAATTAACAAAACTACATTAAATTGTTGCACGAGTTTTTTTTTTGTTTATTTTTTTACTGACTTAATAATAATGTATTTATTGTATATAATTATAAATTTTATACTATATTATACATATGTATGTACGTATATCGTATATAACAGTTGAATGAACTGAAATTATTTAATTACTTTGTTGATTTTATTTTGTCGCTTAAAATATGTAATTAATCATTCATTTTGTAGTATAATATTATTAAACTGACATTTAATTTTTTTTTTCATAGTTTTTTTTTTTTTTTGGATTCTAGAACTAATTAAAAAATATTCTTTGTTTATTATTTTTTTTTATGCAACAAAAAGATTTCCTGTTCAATTGTTTTATCATTAAATATAAAAATACCAGTTAATTCTAGATTAATCTATAATAAAATATCATTATAGGACATCACATCATTTTAAAATCTTTTGTTTAAAAGATAAAAAAAAATTTATCTGTAAATATTTTAAAGTACTATCTAGAACAATAATATTATATAAAAAGCCAAAGATGATTGAAGTTTATTTTTAAATCGGTAGTAGATTTCAAGTACACTTTAATTTATTTTTATAAGATACTTGAACAGTTTAAATTACTTTATTAAACAGTTCAAATTACTTACTTTTAAATAATTAAATTTAGAAATAAAAAAAAAAAAATTAAACAAGGTAGAATGTAAACCAAGGTGTTTTTTTTAAGGCGTAAAATTGTCCAAAAGACAAGTTTGAAATTTTACATATATATAAGTTTTCTTAGAACTTATATATATATGTAATATTGTCAAAAAAAAAGAGACACTGTCTTTAGTTTAATGGAAATGCTATATAATTAAGAGAAGCTGTAACGCATGTAATATTTAAATTTTAATATTTATATTTTACTTTGAGAAAATTTGCACAGGTGTCTAAGTTACAGGTGTTTAAAAATAGTAAAACTTAAATTTTTTATTCCTAATAGCTCCCAAATAGGGGGAGGTACAAAAGCAATTTCTGAAATAACATGCTAATTCTGAAAGATCTTTCTTCTCTCAAAGTTTAAAGGATTTTCCTGGAGAGATGAAGAAAGTATAATCTTATAAAATTTGGTTTTCACATAAATGTAAATTTAAATACTAAATTTTAAAAACAATTTTAAACTGCCGTTTAACGTTTTTAGAATGAAAAAATATAAAGCAGAACCGGATATATATACATTTGGAAATAGCGCTTTTTTCCAATTTTGAGGGACTACAACTCCGTAACACTATATAAGTATATAACAAAGAAAAACAGTTAACAAAAAAAAAATATAAAAATGTAAAATATAATATTTACAGTTACAGCTTCTTAAAATTTGCAAAATTTCCAATTATGTATAAAATGATTGCAAAGAAAAAAAAATTAATAATTTTTTTTCTTTTAAAATTTAACTTGTTTTATGGTTAAAATCAAATACAAAAGAATAAATTGCTGGAAAGGCGTTAAGAGAATTCATAGTTAGTTGTATGCACTTCCATATACAAAACTTTTCTAGATTTTAAGGTTCGTGTTGATGTAAAAATATTAAATTCAGCTTAAAAGGAAGCTAGAGTTAATTTTGGCTGATAAATTGTCATAAAAAAACATTACAACTGAAGAATTTCTCCTAGCTTCCAATGTATCAATTTTAATAAGATTACATGTTATTGTTAAATATTCTGTAACGTCTGGTTGCCAATTAAATTTACGTAGACAAAATCTAATCATATTTTTCTGAGTGAATTTGTTTTAAATTAAAAAAAACTTTAGTTATATAATTTCTGGTTTCTAAACAAAATATCAAAATGTAATAAAAAATTTTTTTTTTTTTTCTTGCTTCTATATTGAAGTCTTTAGTTTCAAATATCGGGCCCAGCGTTCAAATTTGATAAGAAATTGAATTTTTAAGCAATTTAATATGGCATTTTTGATCTGTATTTTATATGTGCACTTAAACCCTTTCTGTGGATAAGAATATTAATTTCCGTTAATCCAAAATTTTTTTTTTTTTTTTTTTTAATATTACATACATAAATGTAATGCAATATTATTGAACCATCGGCTACTAAGGCCATTATAGGTTTTTATACTATTATTAAATTATTTATATTATATACTATATATTTACATTATATTTGGTCGTAAGGGTGCTATGTAAAGAAAAAACACTTACGACCTGTGCAGGATTCGAACCCACACTCCCTCGGTGTTTACAGCGCATTTTATACGCTCTTACCCACTAGGCCACCGAGGCCCCCTAATCCAAAATTAATTTTTTTTTTAATTTGTGATATAAATTTAAATACGTTTTTTTTTAAAACTATTTTTAAGAGTAGCTATATTTTCTTTGTCTTTGTTATTAGACTGCATTAGATATATATTTTAGAATATATATTTTGTATATTAATAATATAATATTTATAATAACTTGTCAGATATTTTGTTCATATTTAATTCAAATTATAATCTTTGTTAAATATAATCATTCAAAATTTCAATTTTGTTAATATTTCTATTGAAATTTTTTTTTTCAAATCATCACAATAGATCTCTCCCATAGATTTAGCATAACAAATAACTTAATGAAAATCAAAACTGTCACTTTTAATTTTTATGAATTTTCATATTATTAAAAAGAATAATAAATATTTTATTTTTCTTTAGGTTTCTTTAAATCTTGATGTGAAAATGATATTGTTACAAAAGATGTACGTATATACGAAATACGAGTAACAATAATGTAATAAATGATGGGAATAAGTTTCATCGAACCTAACAAATAAATGAAAGTTTTCCCAATAGAATTATAATTATTATTTAGAAATGATTCTTAAGAAAAATATTTCCTTTTTGTTGAGTTGATTTTGTTATTCTTTTTCAGTTCTTAATGTATCAAAAAAGCTAAACACGAAAAAAAAATAAAAAATATAGCTAATATAAGAATAGCAACCTGTCAAAAGTTTTCTAACTTTTTTATTTTATTTTATTTTTTCACTTTTATATTCTTTATCTAATAATATTTATACTACCCCTGGTAATTTGATGTCACCGAAATAAAAGAAAATTATTTTAATTTCATTTTATTGTCCACATTTATAAGTACAATCATTTTCTTTTAATAATTATTATTTCATTCCATTCTGATTTTATTTCGTTTTTTTTTTTTTTTTTTTTTGGAAAATTTTCTGTACAAATATTTTCATTTACTTTTTTTCTTTATTGAATGAAAATTATTTGTCCTATGATATTAAAATTAAAAGAAAAGTAAAATTAAATCATTTGAATATCCATTTTTTTTTTTTTTATATTTAAGTCACCAAATATAATGAAGTGAAACAATTTATTTAAGTAACTTTTTTTAAAAATAATTAAAAAAATTAAAAAATTTTTGTAAGGTTAAAAGTGTAATAAGAAAATATTTTATTGTTTTAATAAGTAAAAAACAAGTAAAAATAACAGTAAGTCGATGCAACCGACTTATTTATACCCTACACCTAAAACATTCCAATTAAATTAAAAATCCATAAGTTATTTTAGTTAGGTATTTAATACAAGCTAAAAAAAATAAATGCTGTTACAACCTTTGTACAAAATTTCAGGTTTCTATCTTTATTAAATTCGAAAATATGATTGTTAGGTCTTGGGAAGTGTGTGAAGGCACGCGGAGCACCAACCCAATTCATCTCAAATTTTAAAGACATCAACAGGGTAGAACATTCTTATATTAAATTTCAAGTTTATATATTTATTAATTTCGAAGATATGCTTGTTTGGTCTTAGGAGTTGTGTGGCAGATACTCGAACAACCATTCTAATTCATCTTATATTTTGGACAAATCAGGGATTCAGGAAACAACACCCTTGTACCAAATTTGAGTTTCTGTCTTTATTAATTTCGAAGATATGCTTGTTCGGTTTTGGGAGTTGTATGGGAGGTACCCGAACGACCACTCCAATTCATCTCAAATTTTAGGCAAATCAGGGATTTAGGAAACAGCATCCTCGTATCAAATTTGAAGTTCCTATCTTTATTAATTTCGAAGATATGCATGTTCGGTTTTGGGAGTTGCATGGGAGGTACCCGAACAACCACTCCACTTCATCTCAAATTTTGGGGATATCAGGGATTCAGAAAAACACACCCTCGTACAAAATTTTAAGTTTCTATCTTTATTAATTTCGAAAATATGCGTATTAGGTTTTGGAAGTTGTATAGGAGGTACTCGAACGCATAGTCCGATTTCGCCCATTTACAATCCCCGCCTTACCTTAGTCATTGTTAACCTATAGTATAAATTTCATCAAGACAGCATCATTATTTTTTGAGTTATCGTGCGTACGGACGGACGGACGGACGGACATCGCTAAGTCGACTCCGGCGGTGATCCTGATTCAGAATATATATACATGTCTATACCTAACTCGCTTCCTTTTGGTGGTTACAAACACCATACCAAAGTTAATATACCCTATACTTAATGTGTAGGGTATAAAAATATATATAACTCTATTGCTAATAGCAAATCAAATTAAATTAAGAACTTCTTTGTTTAAAATGGCTGAAAAGTAAGGAGGGTCAACCTTAATCCCAAAAAAAAAAACAATCCCAATGATACAAAATCCCAAATAAGATAAAATTGCAAAAAAAATTCCAGCAACAAATAATCCTAATTTCAAAATTTCAAGTTATAACATCCCAAAATAAAATCCCAATGAATGTTTTTTTATGCATTTATCTGAATTAGGAGAGATTTTAGAGTTAGTTACAAAATCAGGGTTTCATTAATTTGTTCAGCGGAAGTTTAAAGACGCCAGCCCCCACTATTTTAAAATGTTATATGTCTTTTGCAGAATATTTATATATTATGTATATGCGAAATTCTGAATTAGGAAAGATTTTAGAGTTGCAGTCAAAAATCAGGGTTGGCCCTTTTTCCAGAATATTCATTTATATGTTTAGGTGAGATTCTAAATTAGAAGAGATATTAGAGCAGCACACAAAATTAGAGTTGACACTTTTTCCAGAATATTTATTTCATACGAAATTCTAGATTCTGAATCAGATTTAATTTTGATATATTTTTAAAAAATTTAGTTTTAAAACACGAGATTTTAATACACAAGATTTTAAAACACGAGAAATATTTAGAATTTTTTTTGGGAACTTTTTTCGTATGGATTTATATATATTCTGAAAAAAAAAAAAGGTATACACCTGACTATATAATAAATTATAAAACTGTGTCTAGTTAAGAGTCTTACATATATTTATAAAAATTCTAGAATACCATGATTTTGAATACAAAACTAAAATCTCCCCTTTTTCAAAATTTCGCATATACATCTATAATATAATACACAAGATGTTGGCGAGACCTTGCCAACATGTAAAAAAAATATTTTATATCTATAATAAAACACTCATACTGAATGTAAACTAAACTGGCAATGATGATATTTCTGTATATTTATTTAGTAATTAAAAATTTTATTACCAGAGACACGAATCTTTAACTCAAAGTATTATGAAGAGACACAAACCGTTCATTAAAAATATAAATAAATTTAGTAAATATTATTGCCAGAGACCAAATTTTCCACTAGAAATGTGAGACACAAACTGTTCAATAAAAGTGAGTACAGTCAAAAAAGGAAAGTATGTACTTAAAAAACACATTTTGAATAAAAATAAATTCAGCAAATTTTTAATTTTTAAATTTGACTGCCACATCCATTATGAACTGGTCGTAGCGGTAAATTAAAAATAAATTATTAATCTTCTGTTGGCGTTTTCAATCTTTGTTTTGAAAAAAAATAAATAAAAATAGGTACTCTTAATAAAATTAAAACGCCTGAAAGTGAAAAGAGCAAAGTTTACAGTAAGCCTCATATTTATAAGAAAAAATAATAGGCCGATTTTATTCTTGATTTTGTTTTCATTAGTATAAAAGCTGGTAAAAGCTTCCTAACAGACTTTAAAGTAGTTTTGTTTATTTAGGTTGAAATTTAGATTTTTAAGCTAAATTTTCGGTATAACTGGTATAACATAAAATATTCGAAGTTTTTTTATTAATATAAAATTCGGCAGACTTAAATAATTATATTTCATAACAGAAGTCTGGAACTTACCAAATATTATAAAAATGGATATTTTTTTAAAAAAAACTAACATAGAAAATATCATTTTAGAAGCCTTCTTTCACAATAGATTCATAATTTTGTACTAATTTATTTTTAGACCATTAAATTAAAAAGCTGTCGAAAACGACCGTCACAAAAAAAAGCCCTCGAAAATTTATGAAATTTCATTATCAGAGACATGAATGTTTTATTAAATATACCAAAGACCTCTCCTAAGTACATTTAAATAAAATAAATTCAGCAAATTTTTTTCAAGCAAAAAAAATAAACGCAAAAGACTTGAAAGTAGTTTTGGTAATTAAAGTAATTTCTCGGCGAAAACAACTGTTTTTCATCGACATAAAATTTTTTTTTTAAAACTAAAGAAAAATAGAGAGTAAAATTTTAACAAATATTAAAATTATTTCGATTATTGGAATTGTTTTAAATGTAACAAAAAAAAAAATGTCGTAGCGGTTGGTGTTGGTTGGTTTTTCGCCGGTTTTTATTGTGCACTTTATACATGTGTTTCAAACAATTTTTGAGATATCGGCAAAAACTTTTACCCTGAATGTGTTTTTAGCTTGGACCATTTTTTCTCAATGATTAAAAAACTGTTAAAAATTACCGCCACGAAAAAACGGCGAGAAAAAATTAATAAACTACTACCTAACATTTTTAATTTTATGTGTTTAGATTTGATTTATGTTTTTTTTCTATTACATTAAGTAAGTAAGTGATTCCAAAGTTTTTTTAATGGTGCTGATGTAAAAATGAAATTTTTAGGTATTTTATTAAGGGAGTCAGTATGATACGGTAAATATTTCTGAATCTATAGAAATTGTGCAATTGCACAGCGGATTTTCTAGTACCAATATATTTACGTATTCTGTAATAAGTTAAATGCAAAAAAACATTAATAGTTCCTTGGAATTTTGTATCATTGGGATTTAGGTAGATTTTCATAAAAAACTGGTTTTCAAACACTAAATGTTCAAAAAAAAAAAACCTGCAGAATATTTTATGATCTAATATCATTTTAAATTTAAAAATTAATATTATTTTTTTAAAAAAAACGAAACAAATCTAGAGAAAATTTCTTGGTTTGTTCTCTTATAGTTTATTCTGATATGCTGTTTAGTAAAAGTTTCACAGAAATTCCAAAAAGTATAAAATAAAATTTTTTCAGTTTCAATTGATCAAACCATGTTTTTAAGAGTTGTTTCATTTTAAATAAAATTGGTTAACAAAATTCTGAACTTTCTAAAATTTAAAATTTTCTTTTTTTATAATAATTCATAATAACAACATAAATACATTAAAAAAAAAAAAAAAAAAAAAAAAAAAAAACTCTTATACCGGATATATAATACAAAAAAAGTTTATTTTCTTTTTTTTGTTAAAGATTCAAAAAAACATTAAAAATTATCAAAAAGAAATTGTTATGTATCTTTGCGTGTACATTTTGTCATCAAATTCATAAAACGGAAGGAATATTTCCCGTCGGTCGTATTAAATTTTTTATTTTTCTCATTCAAAAGTTGGGAAAAAAAAAAAACAAAAATAATAATTTTCATTTTTATTTCATTCGCATTCAAAAGCAACAAATAATAACAACAAAAAAAAAAAGAAAAAACAAAACTGAAAGAGATAAAAAATGAAACCTAAAAATCATTGGGAGAGTTCTTATTTTTTATTAAGTGCATAAAAAAAAAAAAGGATATTTTTTTTTTTTTTTTTGTTCTTTTTTCTTATAAATATTTTATTTTTATTCTTCTTCTTAACTTTTTATTTTGAAAACCAATGTATGTTGATATTCTATATTATTGATGTTGATGTCCTGTTTTAATTTTTCTTTTTATTCTTGTTTTTTTTAGTGTATATTTCAGTTGTATAGTCATACATGTGTGAATTTCTAGGTGAGTTAGGGTTGACAGATGTTATTTGTTTTTAGTTTTTAGAAGAAATTTAACTTACTTGTTAGAAATTAATTTTACATTGACTTTGCACATCATAATTTCATGAAGGCTATTATTTTTTTTTTTTGGAAAAAAAAAATTATTTCATTTAAATTGATAAATCTGTAAGATCCCGAGTATTAATAAATAAACTTATTAATAGATAAGTTAAAAAGCTAATTTACAGTAATTAAGATGAAAAAAAATTACTAAAAATAATGAAATATGCTATAATACTATAAGTATAACTATATAAAAGGTACGAATAACGTGTATAATTAGAAGAGAGTTTGAGAATTTTTGTAGCTCTTTTTTCATGCTTTACAATGTAAATAAAAATATTAATTGTTTCTTCGAGCCTAAAATGAGAAAGAAAACTACAGTTATTTTTATTTTTTATTTACTGAATTTTCAAATGTTAAAATTAATATATAATTTGAAAAAATGATAATAATAAGTTTAACATTCATCTTGCTTTCGTTGTATTCCTTTAAAATCTTCAACATCTAAAAAGAATTAGATTCCTTTTTATAGTACTTGAGCAAATACAAAAGCTATCTTAATTGAAGTAATCAAAGGCAGTAAAAGTATTTAATTGACGAATCTTCATTTCGATGCTCTTTTTTAAATATTGGTTGGTTGGGCTTATTCCGTTTTTAAATATTGGTTGGGCTTAAAAAATTTTGATTATTTAGCTTAATATTTTGTTAAAGTAAACAAGGTACAGGAAATCATCTAAGCATTGTTTCCTAACTTTAACATCTATTACTTTCAATCAAATTTTATGAATGTGGTTTTAATATAACCATATCAGAAAAAAAAAATCAAAATAAATACTAAATAACAAAAACAAAAAAAAAAAAAAAAAATGGAACAAAACATAAAGCAAAATTGTAATAGAAACTTTAAAACTACCTACTTGTTAACATACAAATGTAAAAAAAAATTACAGTCCTTCTAATCTATTTTGAATATATCTGGCAAACTTGACCTAACAATAATGCAATATATACATACATATATTATATAAAACTGCCTCTTCTTATAAATATTAATTTATTTGTATGGACGTGTAGATCTTTATATATGTAAAATATGTTGACTTGAGAAATGTCTTTTTAACAAAATAAAAATGTGTTACTCAAGAGTTGTTTCTCAAACTTCTTAAGAGGAGAACTTGAAAGAAAAAAGAAGACAAAAATAAAAATTGAAGACAGCATAAAGTTGAAACTTTTAATGAAAGGAAACTTTTTGTTCTAAAAAAAAAATACTGAAAGGAATGGGAACAATAAAAAAAAAAAGAAAAAAAAAAAAAAAATGAAAAACTTTTCTATTTTCAATTTTTTGTTTTAATTTTGATTTTATGAATTTTCTCTTTTAATGTTTTCTTCATCAAGAATTTTCTTCAACAATAAAATATTGTTTGTTTTTACTTGTAAATAAATTTTTGCAAAAAAAAAAAAAACAAATCCTCTCGCCTTTTAAAAGAGGGACATTATTTTAAAGTGTTAATGGCCTTGAAAAAAAAAGAAAAAAAAAAAAATAAAAATTATAAAACATAAAATTGAGGCAACATAAAAATAGGGAAATTTCCTTTTTTAATAATTTTCTTATTTTTTAATTTTTTTGTTTTCAAGGCTTTTTCCTCTCTTTTTGTCTTTGTCGTTTGTTTTATAAATAACAAAAGAATTTCGTATTTTTTTTTTAGATTAATTTGTTGAGTTTCAAGAAGTCCTTTTCAATTTTAATATACAGGAAAAAAAAAAAAAAAAAAAAAAAAGCAACAATTTACTAAAAGGAAAATAAAAAGAAAATGAAAAACTTTAAGAAAAGTTTCAATTTTTTTTTTTTTTTTCTCATACTGTGTTTCTTTTTTTTTTTTTTATTTGTTATATATGTTAAAAATAGTATAGAAGGAAATAAGAATACATTCTTTGTCAGTTACTTTGTTGAAGCTAAAATTGCATAATTTAATTTATAAAAAAAAAAAATTTTTTCTTTGTATTTGGTGTTGCTTAAGGGATTTTTCTTGTATAACAAAATAATAATAAAAAAAAAATAATTTGAAATAAAATAAAAACAAAAAACTTTTTTTTTTCATTTTTTATATTATTTTGAATTAAAAACTAAATTCATAACGAATATAAAAGAATTTTTTTTTTTGGGTTTTGTTGCACATTGAATTTAAATACGAAGTTAAAATGAAAAATAATTAATTAAATTGAGTGGAAATTATAAAGTTTTTTTCTTTTTTAGACCATGAGTACTATTTATTAAAAATTTTGTTAAGTAAATTATATTTTTTTAAATGTAGGAAATTTCTTACAAGTTAATTTAATTTTTATTTATTTTTTGTTTAAAATAATTTATATTTTTGAATTGAGTAAACGTAATCCAAAATAATTTTTATTATAATAAACAAATAATGAAAATATTATTAGATAAATGTATTATCATGGGAATATATAAGAGAGAAAAACAATAGAATTAAAATTCTATAAAAATAATGGGCTTCCTCAATTAGATTCTCCAATTAGGTTCTCGATCCTGTCAAAATTATATCCACGAGAACCAAATTCTTTTTTAATTTTTTATCAAGTTAGTTTAGGTTAAAGTGGCTGCCGGAAAGGTACACTTAGACCGTATTTGGTCCATTGAGATACCACATAGAAACATTTCTATCTAACTCGTTAAAAACAATTTGAGGTTTTTGCAAAGCGAAGAATGTTTTTCATATTTTTATCTGCTAGATCGCTGAGGTTACTGAAGAGATGTTGTCTCAAATGGGTGTTTCTTTTAGTCGTCAAGACTGGAAATGTGCAAAGAAGACGAAAAGTCGTTTCCTCCTCTTCATCTTTGCAGGTTCTACAGTAGTCATTTGCGGATAAGCCAAGTTTTTTTGGCACACTTTCTTATTAGACAGTGACCGGTTTTTTAATTAAGTGGGAAAAAAATTAATTTTTAGAAATAAATTCTATTCACGCCGATAAAACTCATTTCAAAAATAAATTATTTTTACTGGAAAATTGTTATTATATAAAATAGTTTGGAAAATGCGAAGAATAGAGTTTCCTTTTGTACGAAAAAAGCCTAAGAATAAATACAACAAAATGACATAAGGAGAGTTGAAAAGTTGAAAAAACGTAAGAAGTAATGTCGAAAAATAAAAGTAACTATTGCAAAGAGGAATCAATTTTTCACCTCTTGTGTGAATATCCAGTAATTGCTCTTAAAATTAATAGGTAAACGAGAACATTTCTTCTAAATAACATCTTTGATCTGTCAGATCTAGGCATAACCAATGTGGAACGCTTTGTAATAAACTCCCAATATTTTAATGTAAAGAAAAAAAATCCGGGATATCAAAACGTGTCTAAAATAATTTAAGTGTGCATCTGCAAATATTTCTACCCACTCACTTTCATAATATGTTGTTACTAGAAGCGAATATAAATAAAAACTAACTTATAAATCTAAAGATAAAATATTATATATGTAGTACAGAATCAATTGATTATTTTCGAAATTTATTTGCTCTTTTAAATAAAAGAAGATATGGAAAGAATAAAAAAAAATTTTTGCAATGTAAACAAAAAAATTTTCAATTGAATATCATACAAAAAAAACAACAAGTTTTAGATAATATTACCCCAATTTAAAATTAAAATATCAAATATTTATTTTGATATTTCACCTACTATAATTTATTTTAAAATAGAAAAAAAAATACTGAACAAAAAAATCTAAATTAATTTGGAGAGAAATAACATTATAAAAAAATTCGCGTGTTCATGACATTTTCAAATTTCAAATATAAAATGTCATTTAATATGTTAGATACTATCTATACTTTTTATTATATTTTATAACTAGTTTTTATTTTTAAAAATAAATAAAAAAAAATTTTAATTTGACATACATGCTTACCACGTTCTATTCTCAAATAACTTTTAAATTAAAACCCTTAGGATTATTATTAGGAAAAAAAAAAGGATTGTTATTGCCATAATCTAGTCCTCCATGTAAAAATAGAACATTTCATTTTATTTTTTTTTTAAATTTTATCATACCCAGTAGGTATAAGGAGAGTATTAAAACCCTATAAAAAAAATCCATTTCCCAAGTGAAATTACACGTGTGTATGAAATGTAATTGGAAATATTTCTTTACGAATCGAATAATTCCATTCCAAACATCAAAATTTGAAGCTAAACCTATAAATCATAATCATAAGTAATAACTTTTCTTTTGCTTATTAAGTACTTAAAATTTTGCTAACAAACTTTGTTTTACCCATTAGAGGCAAAGATATTTTTAAAGTTGATAGAATTCTGAGTGGTAGCTAAATGACGTTCCTTTATTTGTCATTTCTGCACGCACGATAGCTCAAAAATATTGCAGCCAGGATTCTAAAATTTTCATAATTTCATTTTTATATAAATATGTCAATTTTGCTATTGTACCAGTTCGATCGGCTTGCTTTGAAGCTGTCATAAAATTATTTTTTTTTTATCAGCTTATCAGTTTTGTATGTCTATAATAAAGCTGAGTTTCCAAAATTTTATCAAAAGAAGTTAAATGCAGTTAATATCAATTATAAAAAAAATTTAAATACCGTAATATAAAATGTGAATACCGTAAACCTATTTTTTTTATACTTAAAATTAGTCCTTTAAAAAATCATTTAATTTTTCTTCTTTATATGGTTTTACTTTTTATCTTTTTAGGATAAATGCATTTAGACATGATTTTTTAAATCACTAATTTTTGAATATAAAATATGTTTTTTAACTATAAAATAATTTATTATGTTTTCTTTATAATTTAAAATTTTAATAATAATATGTATTACCAAAACCAGTTTGAACTAAACTGAAACTGAACTGAAATGATGATGATTTTTGAAAAAAATTATATAAAGTGTTGTAAGATTCCAATAATTAATTAGAGTTGTCTATCTAGGTATAGTTTGTTATTTCCCGGAGTTCTGCGCGTTTCTAATTCTTCTGGGCGAAAATATTTTGTATATTATTCGTAACAAGACAAAAACCCATAAATATACAGATAAAGAAAATAAAATGGAAATGAATGGGATACACCCTCAGAAGGCCAGCAAACAACATCGCACGGCAAGCTCTGGTATGGAACCCACAGAGTAAAAGAAAAGTAGGCAGACTGCGTGAAACATAGAGCGTAGATCAGTCCAGAAAGAAGCAGAAAACAATCATGGTCAGAAATAAAACAACTGGCCCAAAATAGAGTCAGATTCAGAAGTGGATGCCCTATTCTGCCAAGGGGAGTATAATAAGAAAAAAAAAATATAGATATAGTTTAACAATATAGTTATATATGAAAGAAAAAAGAAAAGTAGGCAGACTGCGTGAAACATAGAGCGTAGATCAGTCCAGAAAGAAGCAGAAAACAATCATGGTCAGAAATAAAACAACTGGCCCAAAATAGAGTCAGATTCAGAAGTGGATGCCCTATTCTGCCAAGGGGAGTATAATAAGAAAAAAAAAATATAGATATAGTTTAACAATATAGTTATATATGTCAACATTATAACTACCGAAGAATCGAGTAATATTGAATGGTTAAAGCAATTCAATAAAGCTTCTATTTGTTAAAAAAAAATAAAAAATACGCCCATGTGATCATGTCTAAAGATAAACTTAATTAATTAGATTTTTTGAATCACTAATAAAAAAAAGGTAGAAGTTAAGTTTTTTCCCAAATGACGTCTCTAAAATTTATATCCTCTAATCTTAATTCTTAATTATGTGTTATGGCGTTATGGCGTTATTTTCGGTAAAATTTTGGTTGATTTGGTGTAACAGTTTTGAGAGCTGTCTAACTCTGTATAACTTTGTACAATTTACATAAATATACCCATATAATATAAATATATTGCGGCCCTAAATTAAGTCGGAACACACACTTTTTCCTTTTTTTTTTTTAAGATGTACATTAAAATAATGGTGTAATGACATATAAATATACGAGTAAATTAAGGAGGGAACACTTCAAATCTTTTTTTTTTTTGTAAAAATATTGTATAGTTCAACTGAATTAAAATTTAACAAATCTATATTTAATTAAGGTTATTATTAAATTATTTCAATTAAAATTTTCATAATTTATAATTATAATACAAAATAATAAACATATTATTTTATTATAGCTATAAATATATATACACTTATATATATTAATTATCCTTTCCTTTACTTTTTTTTTTGTTTTAAATCCATTTAGGACTATTTCATTAATATATCAGGTTAATTAATAATTACGAATACCTAGTTATAAATTAGAATAATATTAAAAAAATATGTTTTTTTTTTTTAATCTTTAAATCTTTGTTAAAATATCTTTTTTTTTTTGTATATAAAATTAATTTAAAACTATGGTTTTGGGCTATAAATATAAATTATTTTTAAAAAGTTCTTTTTTATATATTTAGTAAGTATTCTTATTGTAGGTTTAATTTAGGTTTGTAATGTAGTATTTTTGTAAATTTTTACTTATACTAAATTTTATTATCAATTGTTATACTAATTAATCTATCTGGAATTTAATATTTAAACTTGAAGAGGACTTACATTTTCTAAAAACCAAAAAAATAACTCAAAAACTAACTCAAAATCAACTTTGGTTTCATTTTTATAAATCTGCAATTTTTACCATTTTATTTGGGTTGGGTAGGAAATTCCAAAAAAAAAAAATGTTTCATTTTAAAAATAACATTTAAATAATTTCAAAAACAAAAAAAAAAATTTAAAATTCAAAATTTAATGGCAAACAATTTAAATAATTGCGGCTGCCGCCATCAAAACTCCTGTTTAACAAATGATTGAAACCCTGATTTTGTAACCAACTATAAAATCCCCCCTAATTTAAAATCACACATATACAAATATTTTGTATAAAGCGTATAACTTCGATTTTGAATTAAACTTTAAAAATTCCTCCTCATTAAAAATCTCGTATACACATATCTTAATATACTGGAAAAGGGGAACACCCTAATTTTGTAACCATCTATAAAATCGATTCTAATTAGGTTTTTATATGAATATTATGTAATTAATTTATATTATGTAACTAATTACGTTCTGCTTAAGATTTTTTCAATCTGAAAACGTCATATGACAGGTATTTTTTTTAACTTTGTAAATTAATATCAAAATTATACAATTTTTTTAAATTTAGTATTTAAATTTACCGTTATGTGAAAACCAAATTTTGCATCATTTTTCTACTTTCATAACTCCGGCACGCTTTTAGATAGAGGCTTGAAATTTTGAGACAAGAAAGAACTTTTAGAATTAGTATAAGTTTCCTTAAAAATTTTTTTGCACCACCTCCTGTTTAAGAGGTATTAGGGCTGAAAAATAGAAAATTTGCTATTTTTAGGCACTTCTAACTTAAGCACCTGTACAAATTTTTCTTCGGCAAGACATAAAAATTAAAGCTCGAGTAAAATATTTTCACGTGTGTTAACGGTTTTTCTTAGTTATAAAGGGTTCCGGACTTACAGACCCTCAAATTCTAAAAAAGTCCTATTTTCACATATTTTCTTATTACAAAAAATTTCTTAAATTTTATTTTTTAAATTTCCAAATTTTTGTGCAAGTCACAATTCTAAACAGTTTGTATTGTGTTTTGGTTTGTAAATGTGCGCTTTTAAAAACCGTTGGTTTACATTCTACCTTGTTTTAATTATTTGCTGTAGTTAAGATTTAAGTCACTTCGTGTACCGGTTAAGGTTAAGAAAGGTCTCGGGCTCAAATCCTGGCTGGCATATATTCTTCAGAATACATACATATTCTGTAAAAAGCGTATAAGCCTAATTTTGTAACCAACCTTAAAATCTTTCCTAATTCTGCAACTTACATATGCATATATCTAAATATTCTGTAAAAGGCGTATAATCCTGATTTTGTATTCAATTCTGAAATCCCTCCCAAAATTCCTGAGGCTTTAACGATGAGACAAAATTTCCATGGGACTTGGTACTTTGAAACTCCCAATGGGACTTCTGACCATGGGATTTCTGACGTGTTACTAAATAAAATCCAGTCATATGAAATACAGACTCATGATAGTAACATTTGTTTTATTGAGTTGGCTTTAATTCTTTTTCAAACGTTTTGGAATTAAAGCCCGCAGGATTTATTTCCTTGGGCGTTCTGTCACAGCACCGGACAATATGGCAAACTATCGATTCGATAGATATTCATTTTTAATTTTTTCCGAAGAGCAAATGAAGTCAAAAGGGATCAAACAAAAAATAAATCAGTCGTAAAGGCAGTAAAAATATATGCGAGTTCTTTTTCCAATTCTCAATGGTGTTGATATACATTTATGTACATAAAACACATAGGTATGTAATTTTAAATAGAAAGTGGAAAATTATTGTTATTTAAAATTATAATAATTTCTTTAAAAAAAAAGAAATACCTAAGTATATCTACTGTAGACAGAAAACAAAGTATTTTTGTGAAATTTAAAATAAATTTATTAAAAACAAAAAAAAAAATAAAGTGGCGGCTACCACACTATAATAAAATTGCTAATTTTCTTTTGGGACTTCCTAAAATAACAATTATAGTTTGTAGGACTTCTAAAAAAATTATTTACATACCTATACTTTTTTTTATAGATACTCTATTCTACTATTTTTTTTTAAATGTATTTCTCTGCCACATAAATGTGGACAGGAAATTACACAGCCTTTCCTGTTCAGTCGTGGCTGTACATATCGTAAGGGGCAATAACTCTTACGACGTGTGTGGGATTCGAACCCACACTCCTTCGGTTTTTACAGCGTGTTTTATACCTCTTACCCACTAGGCAACCGAGGCCCCTATTCTACTATTTTTATATATATATATTTATCTTATATATTCATTGACAGTAAATTTAATGATTATAAAACGATGAATAGAACTAAATATTTAACATTTTTTTTTTTTTTTGTAGATTTAAAAACTAACAAGTAAACTTTTAACTGGATTATTAATACACACACACACACACAGAATTATGCCAATAATGAATAAATGGATAAAAGGATATAAAAAATAACTTTCATCGCAGACAGATTTTGTTATTTTTTTGGCCCTTCAATATTCTTTAATAAAAAAAAAAAAGAAAAAATCAATCTAATAGATAGACATCATAACATAAAAGGATCTACATAATATATAATGAATTTTTGGATAGGAATAACTGAATTATATATATGTATTTCAAATAAAAAGATATAACATAGGGTAAAAAATATAATATTTAAAAAAAACAAAAAGAATATTACATACAAACATTATGATATGAAATGTTTATGTATATATACATATAAGTACATATATGTATTATGAATTAGATTGGGTTGATTTTATTTTTTATTTCTTTTTCATTTGGGGTAGGATTCATCAATTTCAATCTTTTTCGCTTAAAAAATTCATTGCATTATACAATTTTTTTTTTTGTTTTTATACATCCTTCATATTCCTTTGAACTTTATCTTTTTCAATTTTTTTCGGTATATAACCTATGTTGTATATTCTAAACATATACCCATAAATATAACCTTTCTCGTATGTAGGAACAAATTACAATCGTTATTTTTTTTTTAATATTCTTTTCTCTTTCTTTCTTTCATTTTGGTAAAAATTATAGAATTTTTGAAACAATAATACTTATTATAGATATATTATGTAGACCTACTCATATATATTAAATTTATAATTGTAAATTATTTAGTCTAACAATTTTTATTAAAATTTTAACAAAATATTTGTGGTAGGATTCGTTTGTTAACTTTTTTTCACCAAACAAAAAAAAAAAAAAAAAACAATTATAAACCTTTAAGATATTTCGAGATATTTTATTTTGTGCGTTTTTTATAATTCACCACGATATTGTATCTATACATATAACATACCTGTACATGGTAAAGTAAAAACCCAAAAAACATATTTTTAAAATTTTTGAGCGTTCTAACTTTTTTATTGCATATATACATAATGTGTATATATATATATATATGTTTTTTTTTTTTGTGAAAATTGAAAATTAGAGTGAGATGGAAAAAATAAAGTAACAGAAAATTGGTGTTGATAGGTATTCCCAAAACATATGTTTCAACAATTTTGTTTTTTATGTAATATGAAGGATAAGTATCGTAAGAGTAAATATGTATTATAAATGGTGGTTTGAGTGGGAAAAAAAAAAAAAGATAAAACAAAAACAAAACGGAAAACAAAAAATGGTTTGAATAATTGTGAATGAAGAATGTATAAAGTTATTTATAAATTAATTAATATTACGTATTAGTTGAAGAGGCATGTGGATGTGCTTTTTAATAGAATTTTATAATTTTATAGAATTTTATATAGTTTTTATAATTTAAAAGTATGATGCACAATAATAAAAGAAAATGTTTTAAGAAACATTTAAATAATTAGTAATTTTTTGATTTTTTGTACTACTTAAAACAATTTAATTTAATTAATAATTTTATTTTATTTATTTTACATAATTGGGTAAAATTTTAAGTAATTTTTTCATATTTACTCTATTTTTTTTTTAATTTAAAAATATCTGATTAAAAACCAAAACCTTAAGTGAATATCCAAAGCCAAAATCTTAAGTGAATATTAAGAAAATTACTTTATATATTTTAATTTAATCATTTGTTATTATTGCCTAAAGGTTAAATTTACACCGATTGATAGTCAAATCTAAATGCCTAAAAATATGCAAATTTTTGTATACGATTAAATATCCTGGCGCATGTGAGAAAAAGAGCCGTCTATTTTGCAAGGGCATTTATACTCTTGTGAAATTGTAATAAAATCAAAATAAAAATAAATATTAATTTTTAAAAGATTTTTATTCCTATAATTATTTTTTTTTTTTACTGCATTGTTATCTGCAAAAATTTGATTTTTAATTTACGATATTTACGTAAAAGTAGCTTATGTTAAAATTAGCGTAAATATCTACATTAAATATTTGATTAGAAGATTGAAATATATAAATGAAATATGAACAATAATTTTTATTATTACTTATTTATTTATTTTTTAAGAAATGCAAATTATTATTTTAGTAAAAGAAATTTTTAATAACCTCTTTACAATGCATTATGAGATTTGAATTAAATTAAACAAGGCTGAATGTAAAACTAAAAATTTTTAAACGCGGACATTTTCCACAATAAAAACATTTTAGAATATTTGCACCAACATTTTTTAAATTTTAAGGAAACCATATAGGCTGTTTTTGTAAGCGAATAATTTCGCCACTTTGAAGGGCTTTTAATAAGTACGTAATGGTTGAGACTAGATTTTTTCATTCAATTTTTCATTACAATTTTTTTAAGACACGTATCCAAGGTTAACATATTTTAAATCTAATATCTTGAATGGGGTAGAAGTGTTGTAAAGATATGGACGGATGGTGTGCAACTAATTAGTTATTTTTCAATTTTTTTTTTGGGTAGATGGACCTTCACTATAAAGTGAAACTAAAAAGCTAATTTTTCATAAATTTTTTGAAAAGTGTGTTAAAAAATATATAATCTATAAAAAAATTTAATATCTAGATACATTTTTATACGAATACATATTAAATTTTTTTTAAACATTTTTTCTAATCAAATGTTCGGTAAGAATTTTAAAATAAAACAAGTATATATGGAAGTATGTAAAACCAAAAATTTGTTTTTATTTGTTTTACAAGGGCCGGTGGAATACATCAAAAGTCACTCAAGGAACTGCACTAGGTTCCTCTTTTAAAACCAAACTTTAGGATGGCTCTTTTAATACATAATAATATAATGTACAGCTTGGTTTTGACGAAAAGGATTAGGGAAGCATTTCTTGGGAAATCGGATTTACGATATTTGAAATTATGGATGATGAAGGGAAAAATGTTGATAGTTATTTTGAAAAAGGATGTTAATCTTCTTCTTGAATTTCGTTATATCGTACACAAATGAATTACCAACTTTTGGAAACACATGTGCAGGCATTAGGTTCCATAAACGCGACTTGCGCATAACAAACGAATTTCTGAATGCTGTGTTGCGCCATCTTGACAGTTCGACAGTGTATAGGTGGGCATCTGTTGCACTCCTCGTTTCACGTTGGAAAACTTTGAGTGGAGGCATCAATTGTTTTATTTCTTTGGAACAGGTGTTCACCCCTACAAGGTATCTATGAAAAATGGTCACTGACCCGACATTACGGCGATGGCAAAGTGGAGTGAGCGTTGAGGTAACACTGTAGTTGCCAATAAGGCCAATAGCTCTGTTTCGCACTTTTTCGAGATAACCCAGCGCTGTTTGGAGAGCTACAGCCCAAATATGACCGTTATACTCCATTTTCGGCCTAATGTTCATTTAGATTACATTACAACATTGTTTTAAATTACAACATTTTAAAACATTATAAATTAAATTGTAAATTTACAATGTTGTAATTTTCTGCGTTTCGACATTTTTAAAATGATTTTAAACCTTACATATTCCAAAATAAAATTGGTACCTTATTAAAATATTAAAACGATTCAAGAGTGGAGAGTCTACTGTTGTAAACTGTATGTTTTCTTTATTTTGCAAAAAAAGCAACAAAAACAAACCAAAATACCAAAATACTTAAACTTAAAAAGAGTTTTTGGTATAAAATTTTATTTTTCGGTTTTTAATCGAACCATTATTTTTTATTTTTATTTTTTTTAATAATAATTTGGGAACAGGAAAATAAAAACTAAAATAAAAGATCAAGGATTATACATATTATATGAGTATTTAATAATGGGGTTCTTTTTATATGTTTTTCTGATTGTATATTTTATATATAAATGGAAAGTAAAAATAAATTGGAATTTAAATGTAAGGATTATTTTTTAAAATTGAAAATTGGAAAATAAACATCAAAAATCCTTAACAAAAAAAAAAAAACGCAAAAAAATAAAAGAACAGGTTTTGTTTTGAAATAAATGAAAAATCATTAAGATTTTAATTTTTGATAAAAATTCATTACTTTTTCTACTGATTTTCACTAATAAGTTAACAAAAAAAAAAAAAAATAAAAATTTGAATCGAATTTTTTTTAAAGAGCCCCAGTACTAAAGAAAAAATGGATTTCTGCGTTTTACCAAAGTTAAATTAAATAAAAATTTTTTTGGAGCTGTAAATTTATTTTGATATTTGGATTTAAAATAAAAAAATATTAAAAAATGGTCCTATAGGTACATTTTAGTTTGTTTTAATATTCTTTTCTTTTATAATGAAGCAAAACCATATTTGTATATTGAAGTCTAAAATTTAACATTCAAGATGAGATTTATGGTTTTATATTGTATTGATCTTATGATCTTATTATTTATCTTAATATGGCAATTACGTGAAAATTTCACTCCATAAAACCATTCACATCTCTTTCTTTTAATATCCTTTTCGTCTAAATATTTATTTTTAAATGTTTTAAAATGTTGAAAACTTTGAATCATTAGGCGTTGTGGAAGTGATAATAAGCGAGAAGCTTTCTTCGAACGATTATATTATTTTTGAAATCGTAATAGATGTGGAAAGTGGAAAATGATTTAAATCTCCTGATCTGCTTCAAATTTTCTTAAATATTTCATATAAATTTTTCTAAGTGCGGAAAGTAATAAAAATCAGTGGTAATAATAAAGAAAATGAAATATTTAAAGATTGTAAAAGAAGCTTAATGTCGAAAATAGTGGTGTTATTTAATTTGAAGTTATATTGTCTAGAAGTTGGATTAGTCAGTAAAAAAGATCATGCAAAGTTAGATATTTCTTAATATGCTTTTTCGAATTCTCTTGAGAAACTTCTCTTAGAATGTAAAAAAAAAATTTAAAACGATTTAAATTAAAAAATGATTATAGATTATATGAGTAAACTTTAATTAGTCCCTTATAAAAAAAATAGATTCAATTTCAAAAAATATATATACAATATTTGTATACAGATAGTCTTAAAATGGGGTTTATGTAAAAGCATAATACTAAAACTTATAAAGAATACCTTAACATTTAATAATAATTTGATCAGATATATATATATATATATATATATATATATATTATCCTATCAAAGATTTCATTAAATCTTTTACATTTATTTACATTTCAATTGAAAATTTAATTAATAGTTTATAGGATTTTCATCAAAGGTACGATAATTTTTGTTTTTAAATAAATAAAGGAAATACTTCCGTATAGCGATGTTGAAGAATTAAACTAAAATATTTATCCAAATTTTAAATTTACATATTTATCCAATTTACCATATATGGGGTATTTCCCAAAAGAAATTTCTGTAAAACTACATATTTTTTTAAAAATATAAAACCTATTAGTTGTATCATGTATGCTGGTAGAAAGTATAATAACTCTTTTTGGTTTTTATAAGTGAAAAATTTATTTTATCATTATTCGGAGGTATAATCAGATAAAGTACGTATTACAATGCTTAATATACACAAATCCATTTCAATAGTAAATGTAATTTATTTGATCACATGATTTTATTTAAAGATAAAATTTCCGATAGTATTTGGATTTATTTTATTGTGCGCAAAGTTATTTTCATGAAAACTAATAATAAAAAGTCGCGAAATCCTTTCGGCATTTTATATATAATATATATATATATATATATATGCAAGTAGATATTTGAATAGATTTATATAAAAAAAAACATACATATATATATGTCTATGTAATTTTGAATTCATATACACATACAATTTTTTAAAACTAGCAGAGAGAATCTATTTGAATGAATTTCAATGGAATTTATACTGAAATCTAACAAAAAGGATATTATATGGAAAATAATAAGAAAAATAACAAACAAAAAAAAAAAAAAATAAAATAATTAAATAGATATTTTAATAACATACTTGTATATAGTATTTACAGAAACAACATGTATATAAATGTTTTAAAATTATTAAAAATATGTTTCATTATTACATTATTATCTATACTATTCTGTATCTTTATACCCACGAGAACATAGTTCAACGGTATAATAAATTTGCCATTACGTTTATGACATCTGGAAGGAAGGAGATGCATTTCACATATCGAAAGTATATGTATTTTTGCTTAGGTCAAATTCTAAGTCGATTTAGAATTTCAAGAGTCGATTTTTCTGTTATAGGTACAACTCCGTTTTTTTTTTTTTTGAATCAGCGTAACAAAGTGTCGAAATATATTATTAATACTCGAAATTTTGTCAAAAAAGGTTAAATTTTATACAAAAAACTTTTGTATAATTTGATTAGTCTAATGTATGTCGGTCTCCATATCTCGGTACTTAATAAAGCTATTATAGACATCTGAAATTTTGTCAAAGATGATCAAGTTTTATGGCAAAAATTTCTGTAAAATTTGTTAGGGTTGGCGCAATAGGTTTTATTAGCTGTTAGATTACTCCGAAATTTACATAAATTCATCTCCGTACTTAATTAAGTTCGATTTCTTAAATTTTTTACAAGATGATTAAATTTTATGGGACTAGCATATATTTTATTCATTCGGATATCCTAGAGTTCATACAATCAATTTTACACTCTTCTTCATTTGTATCTCAATTACATTATTGACATGTTATAAAAAGTTATTAGTAAATCATTACAAAAAGATAAGAAATTTATTGTTTTTTTTTCTATAATCTTTAATTTTCTATAGAATTGTTGTTTTTTTTCGAATACTAAAATTAATTTAAAATCAAAATTTTTTTTAAATTAAAAAAAGGTTTATTTATTTTTCACTTGTTTTGTTTTTTTTTTTTTTTAAATAGATTTTTCATTTAAATTAAATATGACAATGTAATCCTTTTTTAAGATATCAGTCAAAATGATCATTTAATAACATGAAAAAGGGTTCTTATTAGGATTATATTATAATTGAGTTAAAATTTTGAAATATTTAAATATTTAATTAATTCTAGTGAATTTTTAGATTCACAAAAAAAAATTTTTTTTTTCACAGTGAATAAAAAAAGATTGAATTTTATTGTTATCTTTTATTATTAAAATAAACTAAAAGGACCTTTTAATAATTTGAAAACTCTTTTCTCTTAAAATTTAAATAATTAATAAAATTTCAATTCTGAATGATTCAAGATGTGAAAATTAATATGTAGGGATTTTTTGTTTTTTAAATAATATGTTTTTTTTTTTAAATAAAAACGTTTTTTATATGGTTTAAAGTTTATGGGTGATAAAATATTTCATCATATTATATTATCTTTTATTTAAAATGAATAAAATATAAGATTTTGTGATATATAAATATTTATTAGTTCAGGGTTTTAACTATTAAATCAATTTATAAAAAATCAGTTATGTCCACCACAGAACCGATCGCAGGATCAGGATTTTAATAGGGTTATTTACATTATATAGCTATATATTATATAAAAATATGTAAAACAAGTATATAGCCATATTATCTGTATATTTGTAAATAAAATAAATAAATTTCGTATAAGTAAAAAATGTCTTAGAAAAAAATCGTGTGGAAATGAGGAGTAACTTAAAACTTTGTCAGATTGAAAAATGTTCGATGAAAAAGTTATTGATCTTGAACAATTTAACAATGTGTAAAAATTTTCCCTCAATAATTTTTTACATAATATTTTTCTGTTCTAAAATATTCGTAAAAACTGTAAAAATGACCCTAGTAGAGTGGCACTTGCGATCCGATCAAAAGCCTTTTAAATTTAGACATTTAGTTCAAAATCTTAAATATGAAATTTAATTAAATACAATTCAACAATTTGGGCTGTAAACGTGACCACAGACAGACAAACAAATACATAGGCAGACACGGACAGACAAATAGACATAATTACTCCAAAAACACTTAATCCTCATGTTTTCTAAGTATGGGAGAAATGCATATATATGCAAAAATCTGATTTTCGAAATATTAGTACCATCACAATACCTTCCTTATACATTACATGTATGCGATCAGTAAAAACAAAATATTTCTTTTTGAAATTTCTTTACTGACTGACATGCCATATGTATAAAGAAAAACCACAAGTGATTTAGAAATAATAAGTGTCTTTTATTATTTGGGATTTTATAATTAAAAAATTTATTATTTTTATTTGGTTTTTGTTTTGTTCAGAAAAGGACCTTAATATAAATTTTCTATTTAAAATGGAAAATGTTAATTTAAAAAATATACAAAAAAATATAAGATTGAATATAAGTATTATATGGCTTTAATTAATTTTTAATTTTGAAAATATTAAATAAATTTTATTATATTACGAATATTTATTTCTTTTTATAAAAATTTATCATATATATCTGAGAAGATATTTCAAGGAATCTAATTACAATAATATATTTTGGTTTTAAAATATTTTAAAGATTTAAATTTTTAATTAAAAAAAATATATTGATTTTTAAATGAATATTACGTTTTTTTAAGAAAATAAATTTATATATATATATGAAACTTAATAGAATTATCTTTAAAGTTTTTATATTATTAGATTAGGACTTTTTAATTGATATTACAGATAATATTTCTTGTCGTTCTGCTTAAATCTGATATGTTAATCCGCTTAATCAAATATGCTTATATCTTTTAAATTTTATAAAAAATAAATAAAATTTTGTTGTTCATTACTCATAATATGTTATATTATAATCATAACACATATTTTTTATCATTTCATAGTGCCATAATGGTAATTTATTACACTGTCTATAGGTTAATGTTTTACTTTTCAGGACTAATACATATGAGCTTGGATGTGAGCTAAAGTAATTTAAAGTGTATAAAACTTAGTGAAGATACTTATGGGAATCAACTATTTATCTTTTTTAAAAAGTTTGAATGGCTAATTATTGTTTGTGGATTACCACAAGATGTTAGTAACTTTCAATCATTGTTGTATATGAATTTTAAAAGAATATTTTAAGTTAGGAAAATATTAAAAGATTTAACTCACTATATATATTTATTTAATGTATTAAGTATGTAACAGTTAACACCAACCTGTAATAAAAAGAAAATAAATTTTAATTATCATAAAGTAATTTATATATGGATTATTTTAAATATTAATTTTAATTTAATTTGAATAATTAAAAATTATAAAAATCAATTTTATCGAATATTAATTTATATTTTACATATTGATTTTTAACTTTATAATTAAATTATAGGATCATATATTATAAATATTTGTAAATTATTTTTAATATTTTAATTAAAAACTTTAAAAGTCTAAAATTATATCTGATTAAAAATCGTTTATATGAGATTCTTAGATTAATATGGTCAGTTTGTGTTTAATTAAAAAGTAAAATACTTTTATTATACTCTACACCTAAAGTATAGGGTATATTAACTTTGGTATGGTTTTTGTAACCACCAAAAGGAAACGAGTTAGATATGGACATGTATATATACTCTGAATCAGGATCACCTCCTGAGTCGATTTAGCGTTGTCCGTCCGTCCGTACGAACGATAACTCAAAAAATAATGATGCTATCTTGATGAAATTTATACTGTAGGTTAACAATGACTAAAGTAGAGGGGATTGAAAATGGGCGAAATTGGTCTATGGTTTTGGGTACCTCCCATACAACTCCCAAAACCGAATACTCATATCTTCGAAATTAATAATTGGTTGGTGGTGGTCCGGGTGCCTTCACACGCTTCCCAAGACCTAACAAGCACATCTTCGAATTTAATAAAGATAGAAACCTGAAATTTTGTACAAAGGTTGTAAAAGTCATTTATTTTTTTAGCTTATATTAAATAGCTAACACAAAATGACTTATGGATTTTTAATTTAATTTGAATTTTTTAGGTATAGGGTATATATAAGTCGGTTGCATCGACATCGACTTACTATTACATTTACTTGTTTTTTTATTATTTTACTCAACGTTTCGTCTGTTGTTTCCTAAGTTCTTTAGGCGTAATGAGACAATCAAATTTAAATTGGTCAAAACATCATGTCATCATCATAAAGATTTGTTTTTATTAATCTTATTTTTAATTTACTGTGCTAAACACATTTCCAAAAAAATTTTGAAAAAATGTGCCTATTAGTTTCACTCTGTCCGTTTGTCTGTCCGTCCGTTTGTTTATAAAACTTCTACACCGCTAAAGACAGAGAAAAAAACATTTAATCATGTGTAGGTCTCATAAAAAAATTAATGTTGTAGAACAACTTTTTCATTTAGCCAACTCCCTTGCGGAGCTACAGCCTCTCCGTATTTTTGAATGCGTTTCACTCATTTTCTGTTTTAATAACTTTTTTCAAATTGAAAACACCATTTGACAGAAATTTATTTTAGCTTTGTAAGTCAATATTGTATTTGTTGAATTCTTTTAAATTTAGTATTTAAATTTACCGTTATGTAAAAACCAAATTTTTCCAGATTTTTCTGTTTTCATAACTCCGGCATGCGTTTAGATAGAGACTTGAAATTTTGAGGGTGGAAAGACCTTTTAGAAATTTGTGTGTTTCCTCAGAAATTTTTTTTGGACCAGCCCCTGTTTATGAGCTATTAGCGCTCAAAAATTGAAAATTTGCTATTTTTAAATACGGTTTTTTTAATTGTATGGAAATTAAATGGAGTTACGAAGTTACAGCTTCTCAAAATTTCAAAAAAACCCTATTTTCAGATGTATATATCTCAGGTTCTGTGCAGTAGTTTTGCAATCTGAAAACACTAGAAGACCGGAAATTTTGCTACCTCTATAAAACAATATCAAAATTATGCAACATTCTGTAGTTTACTATTTAAATATACCGTTATGTGAAAACCAAATTTTGCATGATATGTCTTTTTTCAGAACTCCGACAGCCTTTTAGATAGGAACTTGCAATTTTTTGAAGAGAAAGAAGTTCTAGAATTAGTATAAGTTTTCTCAGAAATTTTTTTTATACCGACCCGTGTTTAAGAGCTAATTAGGGCTCAAAAACTGAAAATTTGCTATTTTTAGACACATGTAACTTAGGCAGCTGTACAATTTTTTTTTCTGCAAGACATAAAAATGAAAGGTTGCGTTGTTTAATATACTGAATTTAAAAAAAAAGCATTTAAATATTAATAAAATAATATGTAAAAAAAATATTTTTTAAAATATGCTTTTATCGAAACCAAATTCGCCCCCTAAAAAGTAGAAAATAAAATTGTTTGCAAAACTTTAGCTTTTTTGACTGTTATAATATAAAAGTGAATTGCTAGTGCAAGCATTTTGGACTGTTATAATATAAAAGTAAATTGCTGGAATAAGGTTAAATAAAATCTGAGAAATTTTGGGTTAGTGTTTCCTTTTTATTCCAGCAATTTACTTTTATATTATAACAGTCCAAAATGCTTGCACTAGCAATTCACTTTTATATTATAACAGTCAAAAAAGCTAAAGTTTTGCAAACAATTTTATTTTCTACTTTTTAGGGGGCGAATTTGGTTTCGATAAAAGCATATTTTAAAAAATATTTTTTTTACATATTATTTTATTTTATACTTTTTAGTTTTAAATGCAACACATAATTTGAATTTAAAAATATGGGATATTTTTTATTCATACATACATTAATTATTGTTTCTGATATAAAATACGTTTTATAATTTTATACCAAATGTTTAAGTAAATTAAGAGATGTTAAATCTATTCCATTACAGCAAGAGTAAAAATTTTTTATTCCAGTATGTAATTCATAAATAAAGAAAGTACCTCGCAGGGTAAAATATGTACCAAAATACTGTGATTATATAAATATTACAATCCAACAACATAACTCGAATGAAAATGATATACATAAATGTACTTTACTGTATATTTCTATAGTATACTATTAGTAGTATATCGTATATCCAAACAAACATCTAACCTTGAACACCTACCTACCTAATCCCTTAATAAGATCATGCAGTAAAAAATGTTGACAAATATCTTGATTTAAATTATAAACAAATGGAGCGGAACAAAATAATTTAGGAAATTAGTTTAACATAATATTATGTGTATCCAGCCATTGGTGCAGTGGTTGACGCACCGCTTCTCATTCATAAGGGAATGAGAGGTCACGGGTTCGATTCCCGTGGGTACAATAATAATAAAATAAAAAAAAAAAAAAATTCATATATCGCAATATGTAAATACTTTATAATATATCATTATATCACGTACACATTCCTACCAGGAAACAAGGGTTATAGCTACCACATTTATGTACTACGGTACCTGAATATAAATAAATAAATAAATATTATGTACATACGTAAGTACATATTTACATACGTAGTTTTAATTTTTTGTGTTGACAAATCATAATGCGTAATAGATTTTTTGTTTGTAAATCATAATGCGTAATGCGCAAAAGCATAATTTTGTAATGATCTTTACTTTTTATATTCTTTTCTATGTACAAAATAATATTATGTAGGTACATAAAATTTTATTTAAAAAATATTGATGAATAGAGTTAAAAAAAAAAAAAAAAAATTATACATATATACGAATTGGATTCGAACCACAGTCCACACATTAACACTCACTTTCAAGACCTGTACACTTTCCTCTGCACCATATATGCATTAATTCAATATGCATTAAAGAATGTTGACAGCAAATATTTTGATTTAAATACTAAACAAATGTTGTAAACAAAATAACTTAGCAACATACATAAAAATATTATATGTATGGATTGTGTTTTGCTAATTATGCTAATACAAAACACCAGGAAAGATCAAAAATATAATGTGTATGTTTGTATGCATGAATAAGAGATAAAAATGTAAGTTTTAAATTGATATATACAAAAATGTATACATATTTTATTCAAAAAATGTTGATGAATAGATAGATAAAAAAAAAAATGTTGCATGTGAACTGGATTCGAACAACATGATCCCCACTTTTGAAACCTGTACACTATCCTCTGCACCATACTACACTTACAAATGTTGCTAACAGATTACGAAGATAATAAAAAGCGTGACAGAATGACAAATAAATAAATAAATAAATAAATAAATAAATAAATAAATAAATAAATAAATAAATAAATAAATAAATAAATAAACCGACAGCGACGAGTTAATATAAAAGCATATAAAAAGAATTCATTTAAATCTAATGAATTCTTATTTTTATATTTTTATAAAAGCATATAATTTCTCTGTAGAAACTATAGTTTAAGATATAATAAAATTAATTTTGAGACATAAAAATTAGAATACGAGTTTTCTATGTCTCTAATCTAGAATCTAGAATCTAATCTCTAATCTAACACAAACTTAACATTAAAATAAGCTGAATAAATCAAAGAACAACTTGATTTAAAGTATTATTATACGTAAAATAAAAAATATATTTAAATATATAAAAAAAGGGCCAATATAAACATTAACTTTTCTAACTTTTAGTACGAACTTTTACTTTTCTTTTAGTACGACATCTTCTTTTTAAAATTTTTCTAAAAATCTTGGTAATTTTTGTTATTTTATGGATTATGTAGTGAGAGAGGGGCATTTTCGGTGCAATGTTTTCCAGGATTTGTATGTATATGTATATACAATTCTCAGGATTAGAAGAGATTTTATTGTTGGATATAAAATCAGGGTTCTACGCTATTTTTCAGAATATTTTTATATTTGTATATATGAAATATTCTGGATTAGAAAGGGATTTTACAGTTCGTTACAAAATTAGGCAGCTCAAATTAAATTTAAAAATAAAAAAATTAGATGAAAAAAAACGAAACGAAATGGCATATAAGGAGGCAAAAAAGTCATTATCAGGGTCAATAACAAAAATAAATCCTTAAGCCATACACAATGATTAAAAAACAAATTACAGAACACATTGAAAGTATTAGACAGCTAGAATGAGACTGTTTAACCTCCTTTAGAAAGCAGATCTTTTCTAACATAAAAATAACAAAAATTATAAATAAAGGAAGCAGAAAAACTGGAATAAAGATGTCGAGGATTAGACTACACACATAAACATATATTTGCCGGAGAAAGTCCTCCCACTTGCCGATTCTGTAACAACATTGCCACATAAACCACATAATATTTGAATGTCCAGAAATCAATAGAATTTGGGCGAATGAACCTACACACGTAAAAGAAACAATAATGGAGAACGACAAAACTATCATCAACAAAATAAGAAAACTCCTACAACACCATGAAATATGGAAACAACTATAAATGAAAAATCGAAGAAAAATATAGAAAGAAAAATACAAATAGATAGATAAATAAATAAATAGATCTAGATATATATGTTAAGTTTATATATAGATATAAGATTAAGTTAATAAGTATTTATACTTTTTATTAATAATAATAAATAAATAAATAAATAAAAAAAATGAGATTTTAGTAAATGTTGAAATGGGGGGCCGGCGCTCCAAATGAATTAAAAAATGAAATAAAATTGTTTTTGAATTATTTAAAATTATAATTGAAACTAATTGAAATATATTTGAAAGTAATTTAATTAAATATTATATAAAAGATTTTGGATTCAAGTATTAACTTTCTAAAAAATATTCAAAATATTTTTACTTTAAATGTTAAAATTCTAACATATTTCTAACAATCTTAACATATTCTTAATGGGAAATATAATTTTTACATTAGATAATAAATTAATTTAGATATTTAAAAAAAAAATGGATTCATTATAAATACATTTAAATTATACGAAATGCTTTAATTTGCTAAAATAAAGGAACTTGTTAATTTTTATTTGTACCATATACTAACATAACATTCTTCATAATTTATTGCACAATTATTATCTATATTGTAGATACTATAGAAACTGTATATTTGTAACTAATATATTCACTTTATGCTAATAGATAAACACAGATTTATGTGATCAAGGATACAATTTATATCAAAAATGTGATACTAAAAACGCCTAAAAATTGGTTTTATCAAAATTTTAAAAAATACAATGCAATGGTCATACAGGATGATAGAGTATTGGACACCGCCAAAAAAATATGCATATGATACCAGTTATAGTAATTAAATATATATATGAAGGGATTCCCTATACATATAAATTATACAATCTGTTTCAGTACTATAATACCAAAAGTATCTTAACAATATGTTATTTTTTAAAAGTATCTAAACAATAATTGTAGAAAATAAATATGAAAAATAATATAAAATTAAGATTATAACTAGTATTATTTTATTTGTAGTGTCTTTGTATATAGTAAAAAGAAAAATATTAACAAATATGTTCAGGGGTTTTCCCTTAGGGATGATACAATTTAAAAATTAAAAAAAATACAAATTATTCTCTTAGACCAAAATTTTTTTTTTATTTGAAAGGTTACATTATGCCATTATATATGGCAATAACATCATTAAAATTACCACCACGACTTCTCCGTACGTACTGCTTCCTTCAGCCTAATTTTTCACATAAATTTGGCAGTATTTCAACAATAGCACGTTCAATGTTAATTTTTAATTGCTCAATTGTTGTTAGATTATCAGCATAAACTTGTGACTTAACATATCACCAAAGAAAGAAATAACAAGGTGTTAAGTCACACGATCTGGGAGAATAATTAACTGGACCATTTCTTGAGATAATTTCATCATCAAATTTTGTTTTCAATAAATCGATTGTTAAGGTGGCTGTGTGGCAGGTGGCATCGTCTTGTACAAACCACATTTCTTCCAGATTATCCTCAACAACAGCAGGAAAAAAATATCATTTAACATTGTTCTGTATCGTTCTACACAAGAAATATGGATCAATCACTCCACCACACAGTAACTTTATCTGGATGTAATGGTGTCTGAACAGTTTTGTGTGGATTTTCATCACTCCAAATTCTGCAATTCTGCTCGTTTACATAACCATTTAACCAAAAATCAGCTTCATCAATGAATAAAATTTGAATAATAAAGTATTCACAAATGAGCACTGATTTTGATAAAACAATTTACCAATATCTAAACATTGTTGAAGCGTGTATTTTTCCATGATTAAATGGCATAGACTACTGAACACAACTGACATAAGAAATGTCGAATAATAATACGCAGTGTTGGCATTATAACCATTTTAAATAGTATCATTCCCCTTGAAAAACCCATACTTGTATGAATGTATAGGTAATATGTGTTCAAATAGAAATCATTTGATAAACGAAAATAAATGTTAATATATATTGAATTAGACATAAAATTTTTATTTTACTTAAACATATCTGTCAGTTTTATTTTAGAATATGGATCTCCTAGGCAATTCTTTTTAACTTAAAGACAACAAATACAAAAAAAAAAACAAAAAACAAAATATTCGTTGAGAATATTGTAAATGGCAAAGAAAATTTTATAAGATTTTCTTAAGAAATTGAACCCAATTTTTATTTGGTATATTTTATTTGAAAAGTATTTTGTAACAAACATATTTGCATTTACAAATGTAAAAATGTTTATATAAATATAAATTAAAATAAATTCATTTTTTTTGTTTTTTTTTTTGTTTTCATATATATATTATAATGTATTGTATACATATGTTTTTATTTGCAATTTTTTTTTTTTTCTTTCTAAATTTCTTCGTTCTCATAATAATCCTTACATGGAATTCTTAAACATGAATAATTTATATGCATGCGAAACGACTGCTGAACAATTTCTATGTATATAAAGAGAAGCAAAAAATAAAAATGAGTACGTAAATCTATCGTTATTATAATAACGGTATCGTATTTAGGAACATTAAAGAATAAGTTCAAAACATAATCTTTTAAATTCCAAGAAACGTTTAAAAAACGTTGTTACAGAAAGAAGTTTAGTAGTTACTAACTCTTTATAATCAGTTACTAAATAGTGTTAGTACTTATTAAAAATTGGAACTTTATTCAATTTCACTTAACAGTACCCTATACGTGTTTATGCATATAAGAAATTAATTGTTTATGTCAGTATAAAAACTTTTTAGATTACTCCTTTAAATATGCAATATTTTTCATCTTTGTTATAATAATCTTAAATAAATGGTAAGTTTGTTTTTAAAAAAAGCTCTTATTAAAATACGAATTTTAAAATTTTCTTATTTTAGAAAATTTTTTGTGTAAGCATAAATCAAATTATTTAAAAAAAAAATGCATTCAACGTTTATGCAATTATGGGATTTGCCTTATACTGTTTAAACATCTTCATACCTATTCACTTTTTTTTTTACATTTAATTTACATAATATATTTTTAATCATTATTATAACTGATCAAAAATATTTGCCTGTACTGTTTATAATTAAATTATTTCAAATGACAAAAAGAATTTTTTATTTACTTAAAATGGATTATTCATTTTATATATATGTGACAAATATTTTTCTAAACGAACAGTCATGCAATATTGTATTGTAATTCTTTTCTTTAAAAAACAGTGAATAAATATATTAAATAAAAAAAAAAAAAAACCCAAATATTGGGTACGTGAACTTTATAATATGTTCTCTCAATCTCATCTCATAAACATAATATATTTTGTCTTTTATATATTTTTCACTTTGATGCTGATTTCTAGCTCTGTTTATCGTTTTATATTTTCTATCTAAAATATTTACATTCATATGTATATATATATGTATATATTTTATTTTTATTTGAGTATATATATTACAATATAAACTTTTTGATATGGTGAACAAAGTTGAAACATTTGAAATTTTCTTGTTTTTTATTACTTTCATTTTTCCATCCCTCAATTTTATATTCGGTACGTTTGTTATTTCTACACTGCTGCATTATATTACATTCACCACTTTATAAACTTAGAACTTATTTAGTCGTATAGAATTTTTATTTAAAGGGGAATAAAAAAAGAGAAAAAAAAAAAAAAATGAGACAAAAAGAGGTAAAATCCAAAAACACAAAAATATCAGAAAAATAAAAAAAAAAATTAAGTTTTTATTTTTTTAACAATTTACATTTTTATAGAATTTAATGTAAACCGTAATACTATGGATACACGCGAATCAACCGTTAGATATATATCATTTTTTATTTGAATATATTAAATAATATCTATATATTTGTTTCTATGTGTATACAATATATATATATACAAATAAATAAATGTAAAAAGTAAGGATTTGAAAATAAAATAGTAATAAAAAAAAAAAAAAAATCGAAGAAAAACCAAATATGTATAAATTTTAAACGGATATAGTAAAGTGCGTGTTCTGTTCTTAACTATAGGATATAAAACAAAAAAAAGAACCTGTAATAATTTACGCATTAATGGGCTCAGAATTCCAATAAAATATAACAGAACAAAAACATATAAATAGAATTAAAAGTTTATTTTGTCTGTGCGTTTTTGGTTAAAAATCACTTGGTTTATAATTTATTTTTGTAATCAATTGAGAACTAATTTTGTTCCTTTTTGGTCATAAAATTGAAAATCATGTCTTCTTAACAAAAAATTTTACTTAAACTACTTTTTTCAAAATCTTTTTAAAGGTATTAGTTAAAACTCTTTTGAAAATTTTAAAAAGAAATAAAATTTTCAAAAGTATTGTTTTTTTTTTTTTTATATAATTTTGATAAAATTTTTATGATAAAAATGAAATAAAATGTTTTTGTAAGGGGTTTTTTATGTTTTAAAAGTTTTTCACTAAATTTATGTGTATGTATTTGTAAACTAAAATATTTAAAAAAAAAAAAAATTCTTGTGAACATTTTGATACAGAATTAATTTCTATAATGTGGGATCATTAAATAAAAAAAAAAAAAAAAAATTTTGTTATAAAATTTATAGTTGATTGAGTTTAAATTTGTGTAGGATTAAATTTAATACTTTAATATATTTAATTGAAAAATTTTAATTTATTATTAATTTTCTGACAAAAAACAGAAAAACTATAAAAACTTTTACTTTACTGTAAAAATTTAATTTTTATATTTTTATTTATTGGGTTTTAAATTTAAAAAAAAAACTATGAAATTTATTTAATGATTTTAATCAAATAATTACTTCCAAAATTAAAAATTTATAATAAAAGTTAATATTGACAGCTCAACATATGTCCTTGATTGTTTTGCATAAGATTTAACTTTATAATAAACAGTTGAAAGATAACTTTGAATTCAATTCAATTTTTTTTGGTTTTTACACCACTAAGCCAAGTTTCATAAAAATTATTATTCTTTTGAATTTTTTAAATTAGGTACACTTGATGGATTTGTTAAGAAAAAACTCACTACTTTTCGCCATTTTTCTTTCAAATATAAATGCAATCCCTCGATTAATAAGTTTTGTGCTTGAAAAGTCGGTAACTGAAGCCCTTCGTATTTATCATAAATATTCATGCAGAATTGCATATATTTAGGCGATTTTTTTTAAATCAATGATTTCTACTGCGTATATAAAAATAAACGATTGTTTGTTTAAGTAAGTATTAAAAACAATATTTTTTCAGATAATTTGTTTACATATAAAAAAGTTAAGAAATGTAATTTCAAAATTATTTATTGTCAAGCTAAGTTTGGTAAGGCAAGCAAAGCTAAGAAATGTAATTTCAAAATTATTTATTGTCAAGCTGAGTTTGGTAAGGCAAGTAAAGTTTTGTTTATTGTTTGGGTAAACAGACTTCAATATTTTATTCAATCCTTTATAAATTTTTATAGTATCTATTGTATAATTTCAAATAAAATTTTTTAAATTGTAATTGTGTTAATTTATGGTTATATTATATTCCATTAACTAAATTTGCCATAAATATTTCTTTAGCTATTTTTAAAATTAAATGAATGAAATTTGAATGAATATATATATATATGTATGTATTTCTTATATAAAAAATATTCAAAACTTACTTAAAAAAATTTACATTTAAATTTAAAACATTTTTTTATTTCATTTAAAATTAGATGCTCTCAGCACATAATAACTGATATGCATATTAAATAGCAATTTTAGGTTAACCTTTTTTTTTTTTTTTTTTATTTCCATAAATATTATCTTTTTATGCTAATAAAAACAAAAAAGTAAATAGATAAAAAAAAAAATACTTTGTACAACTTTATTCCTATGCATATCCTCCAATTAAATTTTTTTTTTTTTTCGTTTGAGAATTATAACAAAAAATTAGTAGGATAACTTGAGAAACAAGTACATTAGAAATTACTATATATGTGTTATGCATGTGATAAAATACAAAAACAAAACAAAAAAAAGAAAATCTCTGGAAAATTTTCTATTTTCTAAAACTCAAGTTCATAGAATCAAAAATGATAACTATCTTCTTTTTATAACAAACTACATATACATACTAAACATACATATATATAAATATATGTATTTATTATATATATATATCTATATATATATACATATATTATATGTATACTTGAAATCCTTATTTTTTATAACTTTTATTACCAGGAAAATTGGCATTGCGATATGCAATTGCATAAACATAAAATTTTTAAATGGGCTATCGTTTATAATAACCGAAATTCAATTGAAATTTTCGGTAAAAGAAAAACGATTCTTATCAGTTCTGTGAAATCTTTCAGTTTAAGAATTCTGAATAGTAACAGAAATCAATAATATGCTAAGAAATTTAATATCAAATATAGAGTATGAACTATTTGGAAAGTATAATATGAATAATTTGATTAAAGCATTTTATAAAAATTGAATGTTTTTCTATTAAAGATTTATGAAAAACAATAAAAATTGTATTAGAAAAACTCATTTCGTGAGCAATCTCACTTCGCGAAAGGATTAGCAATTTTTGTTTAACAGCTTAATATAAATTTTTATATTTCCGAAATAATTTTAATACCATTATAAAATTTCACATCCACTTCAATAAAAATTAAAACTAAATAATAAGATTCTTTTAAAATATAAGAATGGATACGTAACTTTAATATTTGTGAGACAATTTGAACGATGAAAAAAAAAAAAATTTTTATTACATTACACTAATAGAAGGCAAATTTGTTGTAATTTTCTTTTCTAACGGTATTCTAAAGGTAAGAATCTAAATTTTGGTTTATTAATAAAAAGTTCGGTATTGGATTTTGGTTTGGTTCCTCCATCACAGCACCCAGCAATCAAATAAATATCAACCTTTAAAATGGAAATCAAATAATTATCAACCTTTAAAATAAATTAACCTTTCCATTTCAGGTGTGGTTGCTGTACAACTATTAATATTTATATTATTGTTGTTTTGACTATATTATAACATTTATATTTCATACAATGTTTTGACCTGACTGGAATTTCAACGCGAGGCCTTTTAAGGAACTAGGAGGAACCAGCTTAAGAGATCGGCGACTTGCGCACTGCCCTAATGGCCAGATTAAATAAGAAAGAAAATATGCTTTTTATATAAAAAATGACAGTCTGAAAATTTTAGGTAACTCTAAAATAAAATTCCAAAAATTTGTATTTTAATTTTTTTTTTTTTCAGGTCAAATAATTTAAATTAATCTAAAACTTTAAAAAATTTTATTGTGTATGCTTTTAATTTAGAAAAAAAAAGGTCAAAAAAAAAAAAAAAACAACAACAAAACGTAAAAAAAATAAATTAACGAAAAGTAAGTTAAGTAAAAGTTTTTTTTTTTTTTTTTTTGGTGGTAACATGGTGGTTAATATGACAATTTCTGTTGAATTGAATAGGTGTTGACTTTTTCAAAGTTATATTGTAACTCCTACTCCTTTTTAAAAAGTTTACATTTCTAACTAAAATCCAAACTAAAATTTCTCTTCTTTCTTTTTTTTGTTTTGTTTTTTTTTTTTTATTTTTAAGGCAAAACAAAAAAAAAAAAAATAAAAGTAGAGAAAACAAAAATTCTAAAATTTTTTCTATGAGTTTTTTCTTTTTTTGTGTAGATATACCAAATATTATTCATACATATTTTTATTTATGTATGTAAATAGGTTAGAATGCGCGGAAGTAATAATAAAATCATATTTTTATTATTAAAGGTTTCATTCACATAATGCAAAAATAAAAAAAAAAAAATTAACAAAACAAAATATAAAGCCTGGGAAAAACAGGAAATAAAGAAGACTGTACGGTCCTTATGGGCTTTTGAAAATTAAAATAAATAGAAGAAGAAAAAAAACATAAAAACAAAAAAAAAAAAAAAAAATGAATAAAAATAAAAGCAATATATATTTTGTAATATAAAAATAAATGTATTCAGGATTTGTAATATAGTTTCATGAATAAATTAAATTTAAAAATAAAAAAAAAAAAAAAAAAAAAACAGAAATAAACTCAATATCATCTGTAAATTTCATTTTATTCCCAATTTCTCTCTCTCTCTCTCTCTCTCTCTATCATATCTCTACAATACCTCATATATCCTCATGTACTGGTCCTGTTTTATATAAAAAAAAAAAAATTTGAAGAGATAAGTATAAAATCCATTCTGATGGCTATGATAAGTCTAAATCTGTATTCACATATAGGATTTTGGTTTGTTTTTTTTTTATTTTTTTTTCAAATATTAGATTTATTTTAATTTTCTTTTTTTGAATTCTTTGATATTTTTTGTAGTTATTTATGTAAATATATACATATATATGTATTATTATATATTTATGTATTTTATATATTTTTTTTTTATTAACATTAATATTGTAAGAGTTCTCAAAAAAGGATCAAATTTTTTTGTTTTTTAAAATGGTTTTTTTTTTGTTTTTTTTTTTTTTTGTATATTTTTCAGTAAATACATTTAAGTGTATCTACTGTATATGGATATTAAATCAAAATAAAATAAAGAGAAAATCTAGTACATTAACAATACAATTTAATTTTTTTTTTTTTTTTCAAAATTTTATAAATATGTATTTTATAATATGAGTATTTTCCGACTATACATGTATAAGATATTTTAGATTTGGATTGTTTTGTTTAGGAATTATAAAAATTTTTGGTTTTTTATTTTGCTTTTATTTTAGCGAAAGGATTTTCATATGATTTTATTATAATCAAATTTGACAACAAAATGAAATAAAAAAAAAAAAAAAACATAAGCTTAAAATTAAATAAAAAGTTATTATTATATCAGAAATTTGAATGTTAATTTAAAAAATTTTTGAATTTTATTTAAAAAAATTATTTTTGTAATTAATTAATACTTCATTTTACATAAAACATTAAAAATAGACAACTTTAAGATATGAAAGTGGAGGTCAGTCACGATTCATAAGAAACATCAAGCTAAAAACTTCAGGTATTCATTAATAAGAACATAATAAGGATTATAAATGGAATATACTTGACGAAAAAGAAAAGAACAATTTGGTAGGAAATCAAAAGGAAAAAATGAAGTTGAATAGTATATACATTTAGAGAGATATGAATCAGCATAGCAAGAGAAGTACTAGTTGGAAATCGAAAGAAAGTCAAAAATGTGCGCGCCCTAATATCATCTAGAAACGAGCGATTCTGCATGAGCTGTCAACAATTAGCGTCTATATTTAATGGAATTTCCAAATGAAATCAAAACTGGTTATTTGGGATAAATTAAATTATGAGAATTTGATTTAAAAAATATCAATAATCGTGTAACAAATGATAGAATCATTAAAGTAATTTTCAAAATGCTTAGCTTTAAATAATGAAATAGTAAGTATGATGAAATAGATCCTATCTATGTCGAAATAGATCCTATAATGTCGAATAAATTAAAAATTATTTAATGTATGGAAATGATAAAGAGAAAATGGGTATATCCATTTTTAAACATTTTAACTTTGTTAATTGAAAAAATTGTAAGAATTTAAAGTCTCAAAAACTCTGACATTTTTCGATAATAAACAGTTTAAACTGCCATTAAGATATACTTTTAATTATTTTTTTTTAAAGCTATCAATGTTTAGATCTATAAAACGAAAAATTTCAAAAAGATTAAATTAAATATAAATAATATAATTAAGTTTGATTTAATTAGATTTACATTTTCACTTGTAAGTGAGAGAGTACTCTATCCTCACTTATTACTCACTATATTTCTTTTAAGAAACTTCCTTAAAAATTTAACCTTTGAAATTGCTAAGATTTTTTTTGATCTTGCATTAATACTTTATGAAGTATTAATAAATATAATATTTAAAGTATAGAATGGATCCATTTTATATTTAAATATTTTTAGTGTTATTTGTTTTAGTTCAGGCTATTTGTAAATGTTTTAATACATATTTTTTTAAATTAATTTCCGTGTCTGCCTAAAGGTAAAAAAATAAAAACAAGAAAAATAAAAAATTTTAATTACAAATACTGTAACTTCATGTTAGTTAAGTACATATTTTTGTATTTTTTTTTTGTTCTATGGTAATAGATGCATTTTTATATGGGGCACACTAATAGGTACCATGTTATAAGTGCAATTTAAATATGTTAAAAGCGCAAGTTAATATTGAAAAGTATGCACATATTTCTTTTTTTTTATTTATTTACTTAAATATTACCCAATATCATTACTAAAAAAACCATCAGTTACTAAACTCATTATAGTTCTATAAATATACTATTACATAATATAATATTTTTTATTATTATTTTATATATTAATATTATTTATTTTCTTTTCATATCTAGGTTATATTATATATTAATTGACTATTGAACCTCGATGTTTCTATTTTTATTAAACAACAATACAGACAACATATGAGACTACTAATATTTTCCAATTGCAAATTAAAAAAAAAAGAAAACATTATGTTGTTATGTTACTGTTAGTATATTTTCAAAATAGATAATGTAATTAAATATATAATCTAGCAATTAATGTAATAATTTAATTTAATCAAAATAGTTTAATTTTTAATTTAAGAAATGTAAAAGTATATAGCTATAAAACAGGGACACAAAATTGTAAAAAGTAACTCCTTATGAAGTAATGAATATGTAGGAAAAATGTATATATAAGAATGATAGATCTGGTGCTTTAATACAAAATGTTTTACAATTCTTTTTGATATTAGCATTGTTATTTTTAACAGTATTTGCGCACAGAACAGTTGCATATTTATTAAAATTTATTTTCAGTTTCCACCATTCAGCATATTTTATGACTTTGTTAAAGTTTTTTTGTAGCATAATTTGGGCCGTATTAACGTTGTGACTTGATGAATAAATACAAAGATCATCAGCAAAAGCTATACTGAAGTTAAGCCCTAAACTTATATTTAGGGACTTCGCTTATATATATGTTGAATAGTTCGCTTATATATATGTTGAAAAGGATTGGTGACGTCCTTGTTGTATGTATTACAAATTTTTTTTTTTTTTATTTAACTTTTATTTAATAATTTACATTCTAATTTAACCTAAAAAAGTTACTACAAAAACGGCTTTATTTTTAAAATATTAATTAACATATAAAAATACAATATTTTTTTTGTTAAATTTTTTTTGCATATTCTTATATCTATTTTTGAGGATTAATTTATAATGATTTAACATTGAAAACTAGAAAAACAATGTTTCTTATTTATTTTTTTTTTATAATAAAATTCCTACCCTAATTTAACCTATCTTAACCTAATTACCCTAGCTTATACCTAATATTGGTTCAAAACCTTATTTATGACCTATCTAACCACCAATAGTTTTTTCTAAGACGTGTATCTCTAAATGGCATATTTGTATCAAATTTTAATCTATCTCCGTTTATATTACCCGGATTATATTCAATTATTTTACATGTAGCCCGTCTGCTATAATGATATAGTAGAGGGACATGATTTTCTGTTAGTATAAAACCATTTTTGTCAAGAAAGATAAAATGCTCAGGAGCAATGAATCCCGTGAGCAAAGTCCTTCTAATGTACTCCTCATTGTGGTAGAATATATGTGATATTAAACCATTTTCAGTTTAATGCTCTCTCATAATGATTTCGAATTAGTTTTATCATAAAACTGTCGATTCTATTTATGTTTGCTTTTTTGAACAAATATTTATTGGAATAGAAATATTTATACTCAGATTTGGGTTTTCTGTTTTTGTTAATGCATACTCTTATACACTTTCTTTCAAACTTTCTGAAGTTTTCCATCAAGCTTGCACTTATATTGTACCAAACAGGCACACCATATGTCATGGTTGGTCTTATTAATGACAGATAAGCTATTACTTTTATTCTGTTATTTATTATTTTATTGTAAAAGAGTTTTTTGCAAGCATGAAATGCTTTGTTGCCTTTCTGTATTGGTTTTTTTACGTGCTCTATGTACTTAAGGTTGCGTTGTAAGTAAACACCTAGATATTTAACCGTATCACTGTTTAATAATACTGTATTATGAGGATCTTTAATTTCAAAGTTTTTCCAATTATCTTTAATATTATGTATTACAAATCACATAGATCACAATATAAAAAATTTTTTTTTGCATATTTTTAGGCGAATCTTACGGTGAAGTATATTATTTGATTAAACATTGTTTACGGCTCGTAGATAATATTTTCGAATGTTAATCAAATTGATTAATATAAAATAGCTTATAATTAATTGAAAATTGCTATTATTTTAACAAATAATATTATATTGACTCCGAATGTTGGACATCAGTTTAATTTAATTAATTAGATAATAGATATATTTTGTAGTTCTTTACAGTAAGTTACAAAAATTTACTTTTAATTTTTTTACAACTTTTTTACAACCAGTTCCCATTTCTAATAAAAATTCTTATATTTTTTTGTTATCTTAGGATATCTAATCTAATTATAGAATGTGAAAATAAAGAAAAACTTACTGATTATAGAATGATTATGAATGAAAAATTTTTTTTTTTTACTCAATAAAATGTTCAACAACTATTAGTGGAATTTTAATTAATATAATAACTATGTTATGACTACTTCATAAATGATTTAATTCATATACAATATTAAAAAATAATGTCCCTATAATATAAAATTATTATGTTCTTCTAATATTTTTATATTTTTTTTTTTTCATAAAAAGAACAAAAACTGAAATTGAACAAAATAATTTAAAAAATTTTTGAATTATCATGAAATTTTAATAAAACCATGCATTTCTTAAATAACATAATAATATACATATGCTTAAAGCCTTTTAAAATGCTATTTTTATTCAATGCACATTTTTATTCATATGTATATATTTATGTACCTATATAATAAATAATATGCATTTTTTAAATATATATTTATATATATATATATGTATATATGATTTGTTGTAGATACATAATATGTATATAAATATTATACGAATGAATTTTAAATTTGAAATAAAAAAAAAAAAAATATTTTCGATGAATGTTACTAATTTAATTAATTTTAATACAAAAAAAAAAAAAGCAGTTTCATTCCCAAAATATGGATTCTTTTTAAATTTATTTTTATTTTTTAAATCTTAAAAATTTGTTATTTTTTGTTTGTTTTTTTTTTTTTCTTCATTGTTCCCATTATTATAATTTTTTATTTATTTTCTTTTTTTATGAAAAATATCAATTCCATTTAGTAAATTATTATTATCTACCGTTATTATGCAACATCATCTCATCCAATTTTCATTGAATTTCGTGTTGAGAATGAAAATGTATTTACATGTATTATCAATTTCATATATATTTATATATATATATAATTTTACAGTATCTATAAATTTTTATTTATATCTATATTTATATACAAGGTGCTATATATTATAGAAAGGATCGATTCAAGCGCAAAAAAAAAAAAAAAAAAACACATATTAATAAAAAAAAAAAAAGTTAAAATTCACAAATAGAAAAATTACTATTTTATTATACGAATATACGTAAGTAGTTTTTCTTTTTTTTTCTTTTTGTTAAATGATATATTATAATAGATGATGGAAAGAAGGTATTGTAGCCGGTGAAAAATTATTTTCGAAAAAGATCTGAACGGAATTTTTTATTTGTTTTATTGGATTTTAATCTCTTCAATTCACTTTCGTTTAAAAATATAAAGCAGAAGAGATTATGATAAATAAATATAGTATGACATGTGATGATAGATAATGGATTGAAAAAACTGAACTTGTATTCATACCTCATTTTTTCGAACAAAAATATGTGTTCAAGTGTAATTTTTGCTTAAAAAAAGGAGATTTGAGCTTAAGCTCAATTTTATGCGTTCGAGCCATTGTTTTGCCATCAAAATTTCAAAACAAAAAATATTTTCTAAAATCATTTCGAATCAAAAGTGTTACCTTTTAAAAGTCGACATCTTGTAATTATATTTAATCTGCGTGTGAAACTGCATATGTAAACACGATGTAATACTTTTTAAACATAATATTTACTATTGTAAAGTTATTAAAAATAAAAAAAAGAAAAAAAAAATGGGTATATAAAATTTTAATACATGATACATACATTATATGTACATATATTTAATACATACATTTGATAGTATCAAAAAAAGTTCTTGATTTAATCCGAAATTTTCTAAACTTGATTGAGCTGCAGATATGACAATAATCTGAACTTAAAATAAAGATCAAAATTTATAATCATTCACTTTGTCAGACACTATATTATTATCCACTTGTTTCAGTATACGAGAAAGTAAAGTGGAGGATATTTTTGGTTTTTTTTTCTTTTTTATAATTTTTTTTTTTTTTATATTATGATAGGAAATTGCTTTTCAATTTCGTTGATGTGAAAATGCATGCATTAAAATTCTGTGAAATTGCACACATATCTGTATATACAAATGAATCTATTGCTATACATAAAATACCATTATTATGATTAAAAGATTTTCTATATATACATTCATATATTTATGTATTTTCAAGGATTATACATACATGGTATATACATGGGTATTTTTTTTATGTTCTTATGCACTCAGTTTCATTCCCAAAAAAAAAAAAGTGGACTCATTGATTCATTTCATATTTGAAATAGCATTTGAAAATAATGCAATATTCTTTGTATTGTTGTTCATTACGTTAATGCTGGAAGGTGTTATTAAATAAAATATTTTTCATTATATATGTTAGCTATAACTATATCCTAATATTATTATGATCATCAAGTCTATCAATTTAATTCTTTAAAGAATTCATAATGTACTTTTTATTTCTTTTATACATTGTATGCATTAAAATGGTATCGTATTTTTTTTTAGTTAAGTTTTTTATTTTTTTTTGCTTTATTAAAATTGCGCGTGCACTTGTAAAAACTATAGAAATTAGCAGGTATAAATCCGTTTGATGAGAATAATACAGCTGCCAGATTTAAAGTTCTGTTTAAGATTATTCGCGATTATTTAAAAATCTCATTTTTAAAAATAATAAAAAAGAAATTGTTGGTCAAAAAAATATAATAATATAATATACTGGTGTAAGTATAAAGTTTTTCTCTTTTCAAATTGAAAAAAGTATAAGTCATTAGAAATACCTATATGTACATATTTTAAAATTTTTTAAAACAGAAATTATATTTAATAAATATTTTTTCTAGAAATTCAATGATGCCATTTAATTGATGTTGGTTACTAAATTGGATAGATGACTGTTTGTTTGCTCCCACAAATCGGTTTTTTCTCTTTGAAAAATAAATAGGAAACAATGGGTTGAATGCATAAAACTGTGCTTAAACTCAAATTTTACTTTTTCATACAAAAACTACACTTAAACTTGAAGTTTTTGTTTGAAAAAGTGAGATTTGAGTTGATTTTATGCATTCGAACCACTAAGTCGCAAAATAATATTTGTTTTTCTTATTAATAATATTGTATAAATACTACATACATGTATACTACATATATGTATTATACCTATATACTATGTATCATTAAAATATGTGATCGTGAATGAAAAATTTTTTGAATCGTAAAAAAAATTTCTGTATAAATTTTCGTTGTAGTACAAACAAAAATTATGTCTCCTAGCCATATGCAATAATTAAAATTCATAAAAGTGCTTCAAGACTATTATGGAAATAGAAAATTGTACCATTTTTTATTTTTAAAATTTTAATTTTTGCATAATTTAAATACTAATGGTTTTATTTGGAAATGTAGGCAAGAATATTCATAAATCTTATGAAAATATCATAAATAAAATTATCTTATCTCCATCTAGTAAAAAAACTTTAACTGTATTTTGATTAAAAATAATTTTCTTTTAGGTCAGTTAAGGTACAAATTAGTTTTCGTTTGCTTAATCTTAAAAGATCATTAAAGCACCATTAATATTTATGGTACTATATGAAATTTTTAAAAGAATAAAATTTGTTTAAATATTTTTTTTTAACTAATAGGTATATTGAATTTAGAAAGTATGTATGTATGTACAATGTGTTTTTGTTTTTGCATATTCTTCATTAATATTTTAATAATAAAACAAGTAAATTAAAAATGTTGAATTTTTAATGAAAAAATATGAATTCTAATCGGAAATATTTATTTTGTTTTTCTTTCACTAAAATTTCAACTAAAATAACTAAATTCAAAAAATATGATATTATGCATATCATTTGTTACTAATCCGGGATGTGTTTAATTGTCCTTGCAGAATTCATTTTGCTATATTTGAATCTTTTAAGATTTGATTAAAAATGGTGTGTCATTTTTACTTCAATTACGAATTGTTCGGAAAATACTGGAAATTTAATTTTTTTATAATTTCATGTACATAAATACTTATAAAAATTGATTTGAAAGAATTAAAAAAAAAAAATTTAAATACATCAAATCCTAAAGTTATAATTCTAATTAACTTTTAACTAGAAACTTATTAAATTTTTTCTGATTTTATCATTCAACGGATCAGCGAATTCATTTGTACCTATCTTCAAATTGCGCTTAAAAAGATATTTGTATATATAAGTATGTATGTTGTGTATTTCAACTTAATTATGTACATTTTTATAATGTTTATCCAATTATACATCTTAATTTTAGATACAGATAAAAATAAATCTTAAAATAATAAATTCTAAAATTTTATGTAATTTTTCTTTGAAAACGGTTTTCGTTTTTTCTTTTTATACCATTTTTTTTGTGCTTTTATAAAAAATTATCAAAATTCTAGTAGAAATATGAATATAGAAATAATAGAATGATATAGATAGAGTAAGACTTAATATTGGATTATATACCGAATAGATTTTTACAATTTTGCAATTATATACCGAATAGATTTTTACAATGTTATTTTTATGTTTGCTTTTCAAACAGATGTCACAAAATATTATGTAAGGTAGGTATATTAGATTTGAAAAATTCGTTAAAAATAATTTTAAAACGTTACCAAAAATTTTTTTTCATTTTCCACCTAAAATATAATACTTCATAATATTAAAGATTTGCAGTATGTTAAATACTTTACATACCTAAATATTAACATTAATTTTATATATATATTAATAAAGAAGAGTTTATATTATGTTAAGTTTTTTACATTTATAATGTTCTTAAAACTTAGTCAGTATTGTAAGCATTGAAAATTTAAAAAAAAAAATTTTTTTAAATCCATATGACAGCTTTAATGTGCTTACATGGAAGTTTTGTAATTATTAGGTAATTTTTTTTAATATTTCAGTACAAGGGTACAATTTTTTTTACATAAAATGAGTACTAAAATTAAATTTTAAATTAGAATAAGAGAATGCACTTTTTTTTCCACGTGAATGAAGTATCACGAATGGATATTGCCGGTTAAAGGGACACTTAAAGAAAATTAGAATATAAAATTAGAATTTATGCAGATTCTGTTGAGAAGAAGAAGAAAATCCGGGTCACAAACTAAAAATCTGAACAGTTTTACTCCGAGCAAGATATGTGCACCTACAGGAACATATTACTTTGCCGGAGATGAACTGTCAGTAATAAACTCTATACAGATCTTTACTTTTTACAGGCAGTGTGGCTGATCGAAGTATTATAATAAGTGAGGCAAAATCCACAACACGTTGGAACAGGGGAAGCACAATTATAGATCTAAATGAAAAGACTGCAATGTTATTTATATCCCTTAAATAACAATCTAAAAACTGGTATACAATCAATACCAATCTTACAATCAATCAATCAATTCTTACAATCTAAATTATTTTACATTTTTAGATTTAAATTTTTTTTTCAATTCTATAATTCTATATTTGGAACATATTTTATATTCTTTCAAAGATTATTGAAGGTTTTTTAGGTTATTAAAGATTACATGCCATTAAACATTTTCAGTGCTATCGCTTAAGTTTCTGACTGTTATTAATCGATAATTCTTAGCAGTTCTTATGTCGTAATTATGAATTGAAGCATTTGTTTCTAATCTTAAGTTGCTTTTAATTATGTTATTTGATAATTATATAGTTGATCAGAATATAATAAAGTAGTTGTCTAACAGCTACTCATACGTTAGTCTGTATAGAATTTTTATTGCTCAGTTGATGTGAAACCTAATTGAATTGATAACTTATTTAGAATAATTTCATTCTAGACTAACAATAAAAATTATATATTTTAATACAATTAAAATAAATATTCTTAAAATCTTGTAATGTTTCATTTATAACAGAAATAATCTTAAGTACGTGTATAAAAGATTGTATCTATCTAAAAGTTTGTTTTATTTCAAATATTTTAAACTAACTGCTATCATTAAATTTTCTTAAATACATGAAAAATTCAAGAGGAGAATATTTTCAATCTTTTAATATGTTATGCAACTAGTAGATATATCTAGGTACTATATAGTATATAACAAATTTTGTGAAACGTTGACATATTATAAATGCAAATTTTCTAATTTACATATTCTGATGTTAGCATTAACTGAAGTACAATATATTGTATAATCAAGAACATTTAAAAATATTGAATGGCAAAAATTAAGGTAGGTAGTAAAAAAAAAAAGAAATGCTATAGAAGATAGAAGTGAATTACAAAATGTATTTGACTTTTGAACTGTAAATGAACTAAAAATGTTTTATTTAGATTCGTGTTAAGTTTTCTTTGTTTAATATATACAATATATGTATATGAAACACCTTATTATATATATGTAACACCTTATTATATGTATTTTCATTTGAAAAAATAGATTGGAATTTATAGAATTGTTGTTAAAACTTTATACATATATTCAATATAAAAATTTAAAGACTAATAATTTAAAATAGTTTAAATTTCAGTTTGTATAATTTTATCACATTAGCATTAAATTTTGTGAATTTTTTCTTTTAGTAGATTTAAAAAAAAAAAAGATTAATTTCAATTGTTTTACTATGATTAAATAAGAAATAGTTAAATTCAGAATCACCTGATAAAGATTAAGAATATATAAAAGGACTAAATAAGTCATGAAAATATTATTATCTAATGCTATTTGTAGTTAAAAAACTTTATTCCCTTCAAAATTTTTAACCCATTCTACAAAATTCTAAATTTTCTTAAATTCCTTTTTATTATGACTCCTTCTCACATCCTTATCACATAAATCAAACTGTACATTCGTATTAAAGATCCCAACGTAAAATTTAGTTTAAAAGGGACTAATTTTGTTTGGTCAAGGTTAAACACTATCTGGAAGAATCAGCTGGAAACAAAGATAAATGCAGAATACTATATATACTCTGCATATATTTAATTATATACAGGTGAAGGTGTTCAGTTTAATGAAGAAGTTATATAGTAGAGTCAGCTAATAGATTTTGTATTGTCGAAAAGTTTGTTTGTTATCAAAGCAAAACAAAAATAATTAAACGGACAGGGTTATGAGCTAATATTAGTTTCCCACAAAAAACCGATGATAGTGTAAACCAATTTCTCATTATATACTATCAGTATAATAAATTTCATGCACTTAACTTATTTGTATGCATTTAAGTTATTTTTTTAAAAATTGTTTTTTACTTTTTTTATGTATGTAGTTGGAAATTTATTTTTGAATTATTTGACATTTTTTAAAATGCAATTTATATTTTTTTTTACAAAATTAATTGTTTTTTAATATTAATTTAAATTACAATTTTTACTGCGCGTGTCATACTTTAAACTGAAAAAAAAATTCATAAAGCAATCAAATATAATTTGTATACTATAATGTCTGGTGCGCTTTTGTAAATTTTCATTATTAAAACAAAAGAATTCTTTTATTTTTACAAAAAACTACAGTGTCTTTAAATATTTTTAAAAAAATAATAATTAAAATATCCATTAAATGCTTCTATTATTCTATCCATTATTGTTTTCATTTTTACTAGCAATTTTGAATTAACAGTATTTATAATTAAAGTTTTTACTGAAATTTTTTAACATGAAAGACTACCGAGATTTAAAAACGATTTATTCGATAACTTTTGCTTATTATATTTTTATCATTTTATAAACCACTTTTGGACTAAATTTGATTAAGATTGCCTGCAAATGATTTGCAAATCTGATCTAATAAAATAAAAATTGATATTTAGCAAAAGGCTTGCGCATAACTTGTAAATTGTGTGATTTTGTGTACAGAATATGTGTATAATTTTACTAAGCCGTTTATATAACTCGACTGTATGTAAGTAATTTGATTTAGTTGTACTTTTAATAAGCAAATAAATAATTTTATATTTCATATACGAGTCATTAATAAACTTAAACTTATAGTTTGAGTTTACAGGGGCACCACTCAATTTCTTTTAGTATAAATTATAAAATAGACTAAAAGAGATTGAGTGGTGCCCCTGTAAGTATGCAAATTGCTTAAAATTTAATCTAACTTAAAAAAATCAAAAAAAAAAGGTTCCTTGGTGGCCTAGTGGTTAAGCACGTGGCTTATTAACCGAGGGAGTGCGAGTTTAAATCTGGAATAGGTTGCAAGTTTTATGAATTGAAAACAAATCCTCCTTGCTGCCAAATATAATGTAAATATATATTATATTATAATATAAACAAAATAAATAATATTAGTGTATAATAAATATTAGTGGCTACTAATAAATAATGGTAGCCTCAGTAGCCCATAGTTTTGTGATATTACAATATTCTATGTGATTTGTAATAATAATAATAAAAAAAAAAAAACGAAACGAATTTTTTACACTTTAACAAAAATTATACCGCGGACGGCCGAATACATTAAAAGTACCAAAAAAATAAATTTCATTGTACTTTTGTTCAAATAGAGCGTTACAAAATGAAAATAAAAAAATTTATTTCAAAAATACTTTATAAACATTTTAAATATAATATACTAAAGTCTAATTAAGTTAGGTATTTAAAATTGTATTGAAAGAAGTTTAGGCCGAACACCTTTTTAAAATTTGGTCTAGCGTAACAGAATCGGGTAACTACCATATAACTGTGAAATTTTTCATAAAAAAATTTTGTAAAAAATGATCAAGTTTCACGGTAATAACTTCAGTAAAATTTGGTTGGTTTACGGGTAACGGGTTCGGGTAGCTGTCATACAACTTCAAAATTTTCAGAAATATATCTTTATAGTTAATTAAGTCAAATAGCTGAAATTTTATAAAATTTTTCTTTAAAAACAAAATACATATTAAGAGATTAAATATTAGTGATATAAAATTGTAAATTTTTATAACCAATAATTAAGATTTAAAATCAAATAACAACTAATTTTTAAATTTCATAATGTTGTTTTAAAATTTATATTTGTTTATATAAAGTGGAAGTTATATGAAAAATAATTCAATATTTGTGTTAAATTTTACGAATTCATGGACTACCGCAAAACCGTGAAAATATAGAGAAAGAGAAAATTAAAGATATAAATCCATAATAATCTCCCCTTAAGAAGAACCGATAAACAAAAAAAAACTTTTTCCTCAATACCACAGTATCGAACCGATCATTTTTTTTTCAGTTTTTCTTTTTTTGCTGCAATTTTTGTTAACTGTATAAAAAATACAGTTTGAAACTTTAGTTTATAAAAAGTAGTAAAAAATTTTTCATTTCCGAGATTAAAAATTTAAAACACTTTTAAAGGATCTTCCAATTTTATTGTTGTTATCTTTTTTTTATTATAATAATAATTTGTACTTTACACTTTAGAAATAACATTGAACTGTGTATAAATTAATTAGAAGCAGGAACCAAAAATATTATTTCAATACTGTTCTTTTATATATTTTATAATTATGTATGTTTGTAACTTATGAGTAATTGAAAGGAAGTCGAAGCATAGAAGCACGACAAAAAAAAAATTATAAATAATTTTATAACGCTAAATTTATTAGTTTTTATTTTTAATTTAATTTAAAGGTTAAGTGTTACTATACAAACCTTTTATTATCTTTAAATCTTTTGAGTTTATAATACTTTAATTCATTTTTTAAAATTCTATAAGGTTTTTCATTGGCAGAAATGCTTAAAGGACATTTATAAAACAAAATAAATCATAAAATAAAATTTTGTTTGATTGTGTTTAGAAAAAATTTCCGATTTCTCCGACGATCGAAAAGATGTACGTACAAACTGATCTAGCCAAAATAGCATTGTATAATAAACGCGATAATATTTTTAAAATAATATACTGCCCATAAAAGATTGATGATGAAAGAGATAAAAAACAAAAACTCAAAGGAAGACTAATTTGTAAAAGATATTCTGCTTTTGGCGTTTCTTAATGCAATTGAAGCTATAGGTACTAAGAAAAGTTTGGTCAAATTCAAATTCATTCAACAAGTTTGATCAAATTCATTGATGATGTTATTTGTCTTTAAAGACACCTGTCTTTTTAAGCTATTAAATATTATTCTTAGTTATTAATGAATTCCATACATAAATGCTATGTTAAGTCCGGTTAGATCAGCGGAAAATGCAGAAAATGCTTTTATTCACAAAAAAATATTAAAGGTTATAAAAATATTTTTTCATGTAAAAATTTAAGAAGCTCCTTCCGAATTATATACATAGTCATCATTATAGTATCCTTCATTTTCATTTTTTTTCAACTGAGATTTTTATAAATTTAATACGTTGGTGATGCATGACCCAGGATATTTTTTTTTACTGTTATTCGATTCTATATTTTTATTGAATTATTTTTATATTTATTGAATAACGGTGATATTTCAAACCGCTTTTGTTTAATTTTTTTTTTGCTTTACTTTTAAAGTATAAAAATAACATAAAAAAAAAAATGTTATTGAAGAGCAACAAAAAAAAAAAAGAGAGAAAGCAAAATCAAAAAAAAAAAAAATTTATATCTTCCGTCGTGAACTTAATATTTAAATAAAAAAATTTGTCCGCGATAAAATAATGTTATTTTTACATATAAATTTTATATATGTATGTATATTTAAATTATAATATGTACATGCAATGATATATTTGCAAGGAGCATATAATAATGTAAATTGCGCAATAAAATTTAAAACGATGAACATGAACGTTTCCTTTTTTTCTTTACTTTATAATGATAAAAATAAAAGTCGCCATTTTTTTGAATTTTTGTTTTGTGTCGCTGTGAAATTTTCATTTTTTATTTTTTTTATTTTTCTGAATAGAACTTATAAAAGCGGTACTGAGGTTTTCCGTTATTTTTATTTTACAAGCAGAAAAACTGTTCCTTTTCATATAGATTTACGTATGTATATATCATATACATATGTATATCAAAAACTAAAAAGGAAAAAAAAATTAATATGGAAGAAAGAGATAAAAAAAATAAGGAAAATAAGAACTCTTGAGTCGGTAATTTTTTTTCTTTTTTTGTGTATGTAAATATCCTTCAAATGAAATGTGTGTAAAGAAAAGAAATTCACATTTTTGGTATATAGTTCATATGGTACTACTTTTCTTTGTCAGAAAAATCAAGAACAAAATGAAGAAAATGTTGCCCTTGACCTCTAAAAAACAAAAAAAAAAATAAAAAAAAAAAAATTTCCGTCCTTCGCTAAAAAAAAAACAATTGTTAGGCAATTTTCTTACAAAGATAAAAAAAAAACTATACATTTTTAAAGGCTAAAATTGGTTAATGTTTGCCATTCTATTGTAATATGTATAAATGTATGTGTGAAGCGGTTGCGAAACCGGTTAAATATTATGTTTATTCATTTAAAATTAATTTTAAAACAATTAAAAAAATACTTTTAATTATACTTAATATTTAACAAATCAAAATTATATTTGGGCTTAAAAAACAATTCAGAGACACTAATGGCTGGCAGTTGTGATTACCATTATTTTTCAACATGAAATATTTATTCAAATCGTACTCCGTAGCATCATTTAAACTCAATAATAGTTTTTTTCTACAAACTGGAACCTTAACATAGATTGTATTTAATAGATTTCTTTTACCATCTCTTTATCTAAACAGCTTTGGCAAACATTATTAGAAGTAATACTAGGTCTATTATAGATATATGGTCAACTAACGATCTATAATATAATAAAATGTACAATAAAGACAAAATAACGTAAATTTTGATTAATTTTTAATAAATTTTTTTAAATTTTAGGCCATAATTATAAACTAATATTATTTTATAGAATTCTGCTCTTAGATATCCTGTTTTATAATCTCTATGTGTGGGTTTCTGTGTGTGTGTTATTGAAACTAATAAATTTAACTAGACATGGAAATGTGTGTAAAGATATACGAGACAGTATAGAAAAAAAAAGGAAAGGAAAAATAAAAGCTATATAAAAAAAAATATATATTAAAATATATTAGCTGTGAGAAATATCCTGAAATCTTTGTACTAAAAAAAAAATGTCTTTTTTTTTTTTGAATATTTAACATTGAAAGGAAAAAAAAAAGGATTTGAAACAGATTTTGATCTTAATTTGGTTATATATCATGAATCCTTTTCAAGTACATCTTTTTTTTTTTTTTTAGTTTTGGGAAAATATAGTTTGAAGGTGATGGTTGCCCGAAAGTAGTAAATAATTTAACATAACTAGTTATGCAGGATACACCAATGCACCATAAAACTTTTTTTTTGTGAATAAAAAATTCATTTTGATAAGATAAAAAGTTACTATATATTAATGGATTATTCAGTTACAAAAGGTATATTATGTAATTAAGACACATTACTAAAAACAAAAAAAAAAAATCTTAATATTGAATATTTTATTTTGTAATATTGTTAGTAGTTTAATTTGATTAAAATCACATTCATTCATTTTACTTTGTATTAACTTTAATTTTTAAGTTTTTATATTTAGTTTTTGTAGTTTTAGTACTTACGTTTATATTCTGTATAAACGTTTTATATTATAATAAAGTAGTATATTTGTAAAATTTGCAGTTTAAGTTTTTTTAGGAATTGTATGAAGAATAACAAATAAATAAATAAATAATATATATTTTGTTTTTTCATTTAACATTATATTTAATACGTACCTACAGATGTGTACATATATGTATAGAATATAAAAAATATATATAAATACTAAACTTTCTTTAATAAATATATAAATTAAAAAAAAATTTGTTTATTAAAATATTATTTTGTTAAAAGTTTTTTTTGCAACGTCTCCCTTTTGTTAAAAGTCTTTTTGTGAAAGGGCATTTTCCAATAAGTCTTTTTTGTCAAATGGCATTAGGCAAAATGTCTTTTAGGGAATTGGATTTATGCAAACTGGGATACTTCCATAAATCATACAGTCTAGAGCAATGGTTCCCAAACTTGTTTTGGCCACGGATCACTTCTTATAGATAAAACCTGATCATGAACCCCCAAGTGAAATAACTCTACACAGCTGCATAACAAAATTTATTTATATAATCAAATTTGGAATTTTCCCTACAACATATCAAAAATTTAGATTTCAACACGTAATTTTAACTTAATATTTAATAAAATTACTTTTAAGCCTTTTTAGTTATTTTTTCTGCTTGCTTTTTGACATTTGCAAAAATAGAATAAGAGATTTTTTTCTTCGAAAAATAAGAGTGAGATTGAAAGTTTTACTTGAAAGCTTTTTAACATAACCTAAAATTTATTAAAAATTATAGTGCGAATCAGGCTAGAAATTTTAAATTAATATCGAGTTTTAAATTAAAACTATAAATAATTAAAAGTGTATTAAATTATATATTAAAATAAAATTTGGAATTTCTTCTTTTTTGTTGTAAAAAAAAATTAAATTTCAATTCGTATTTTTTACTAATGTTTTGGCAGTTCAAAAAAAAGAAGTCAAGAAAATTAGTAAAACATTTTTGATATTTTTGATACAGTACCTGATATTAATACCGTACACCTGAAAAATTCAAATTAAATCTAAAAGTTAGTTTAGGTAGATATTTAATATAAAATTAATCTTTGGGAAGAGAAATCAAAAAGAAAAGAATAGGCTAAAAAGTACATAATACATAATAATTTTTAAAAAACTTTGCGCGGACCCCTTGACATTGTCCACGCACCCCCAAATTGATTTTGATTTCTTATGGACCCCTGAGCAGTTCCGATGGATCCTTGGAGGTCCAAATGAACCACTTTGGGAATCATTTAAAGTCTAGAGTATAATTTAACGTAAAACTTTGTTTAAAATTTAAAATTATCTTAAGTGTTTAATTATGTTATCCAAAATTTAAAGTATTTCAGCATTTTACTAGTAGTGCACAGTCAGAGGAATAAAAATATAGTTTAATAGATAAGCGATTATCTTATAGTTATCTTATTTTTTTTTGCTGAATGTCATCATAAAGTTATCATGTGTTAGTCAGATTAATATGTGACATCATCTTCATTTACTCGATTCATATAATTTTGTTTTTTTAAAATCTATTTATATTAAAATCGTATTTTTGAAAAGTTTTGCCAAACCAGAAAATACATAGAGAAAAAAATTGAACAAATTATTAATTTTTATTAAATAATAATTTGTTTCAATAAAATTAAACAAAAATTGGGTTTAAACAGGAAGATTGAGTAAGTGCAAAAAATGTTGTTTGTTTATTCTCAATTTTGTATATCAAAATTATGACAAAAATCATTGAAAATTCTTTTTTTTATACCCTACACATTAAGTATAGGGTATATTAACTTTGGTATGGTGTTTGTAACCACCAAAAGGAAGCGAGTTAGGTATAGACATGTATATATATTCTGAATCAGGATCACCGCCGGAGTCGATTTAGCGATGTCCGTCCGTCCGTCCGTCCGTACGCACGATAACTCAAAAAATAATGATGCTATCTTGATGAAATTTATACTGTAGGTTAACAATGACTAAGGTAAGGCGGGGATTGTAAATGGGCGAAATCGGACCATGCATTCGAGTACCTCCCATACAACTTCCAAAACCTAATACGCATATTTTCGAAATTAATAAAGATAGAAACTTAAAATTTTGTACGAGGGTATGTTTTTCTGAATCCCTGATGTCCCCAAAATTTGAGATGAAGTGGAGTGGTTGTTCGGGTACCTCCCATACAACTCTCAAAACCGAGCATGCATATCTTCGAAATTAATAAAGATAGGAACTTCAAATTTGATACGAGGGTGCTGTTTCCTAAATCCCTGATTTGTCTAAAATTTGAGAGGAATTGGAGTGGTCGTTCGGGTACCTCCCATACAACTCCCAAAACCGAACAAGCATATCTTCGAAATTAATAAAGACAGAAACTTAAAATTTGGTACTAGGGTGTTGTTTCCTGAATCCCTGATTTGTCCAAAATTTGAGATGAATTGGAGGAGCTGTTCGGGTACCTCTCATACAACTCCCAAAACTGAACATGCATATCTTCGAAATTAATAAAGATAGGAACTTCAAATTTGATACGAGGGTGCTGTTTCCTGAATCCCTGATTTGTCCAAAATTTAAGATGAATTAGAATGGTTATTCGGGTATCTGCCACACAACTCCTAAGACCAAACAAGCATATCTTCGAAATGAATAAATATATAAACTTGAAATTTGATATAAGAATGTTCTACCCTGTTGATGTCTCTAAAATTTGAGATGAATTGGGGTGGTGGTACGCGTGCCTTCACACACTTCCCAAGACCTAACAATCATATTTTCGAATTTAATAAAGATAGAAACCTGAAATTTTGTACAATGGTTGTAACAGCATTTTTTTTTTTAGGTTGTATTAAATACCTAACTAAAATAACTTATGGATTTTTAATTTAATTTGAATTTTTTAGGTGTAGGGTATAAATAAGTCGGTTGCATCGACTTACTGTTATTTTTACTTGTTTTTGTTTTAATTATTGTAATTTTTACGAAAATAAAATAATACAAAACAAAATCAAACGAAATATTCAGAAACAAAATTTTGATTAAAAAGAGATTATCAGAAACGAGTATTCATGGCTAACATAATTTTGATGTACATGTTTTGTAATAACACCTGGTATGGTACAGTGGTACAAATTAAAGTTTTAATTAATTTTATCCCACATTGACGTTTAAAATAAAAGACAGAAATTTAATTTTAATTTAATTTAAAAATAAATGACTAAATGATTCAAAATTTAAAAATACTATGGAAAAACTTTTAATGAAATTTAACCAAATTAAACTATTAAATATAAGTTTTTTTATATGGTGTTTTCAAATTAAATTCAGTGAAATGGTAAAATTATAATCTTATCATTACAATACATTCTGATTTAATTTCTTTGTCTAAATGTTCCAGTTTACTTTGGATATTGGCGCCATTTTCTTTCTCTTTCATAGTTAAAAAAAAAAAAATTAAGTTCCCAATCTTGCTTTATCATATGTTAGGGATATCTAGGGATATATTATTATATATCCCTGATACAGATACAGGCAATTTATCTGTAGTATCATATTCCTGAATTCCACTTGCCTGTATTTCATTTGCCTGTATGCATTTCATATACGCTTTTTTAAGAATATTTATATATATGTGCGAATCTGAATTGAAGATAAATGAAGGCAAATGAAATACAGGCTTCCAAAATAGTAATGCCCCTACTATACTAAATTAATCTCCGACATTAATTACTAATCATTTACACTTTTTCCGTCTCTACATTTAATACCCAGTATTTTTATTTTTAAAAGTGTAACTAGGTGACCTGAATTAAGGCCCTGAGAAATAAAGCCTCCGGGGTGTTATTTCCCATTTAATGAGAAAAACCGCCCTGGGATTTTATTTCTCGTAGTAATTGAGAAATAAAGCCCCCAAAATATGGGAAATAAAGGCCAGGGTTTTATTTCTCTTTAAGTTGAACTACGACTTCTATGAGAAATAAAGCCCTGGGGTGTTGTTTCTCTTTCAATTGAATCTTCGACTTCTTCAGAAATAAACCCCGAGTTATTATTTCTCATTAAATGTGTAATAAAATCCATTTTTGTAATATTCATACCTGAAAAAATTTTAAAAATATAAACTTATATGTATTTAATATTTATATATATTATATTAATATTTATATAACTTATTCATCTATTCGAGTTTTTTTCCTAAAATTTTTAGACTTCAATTTATGGTGTTAATTAACGATAGTTTTGTCAATTATCATAAATTTTAATTTCTTTATAAGTTTTAGTATACTTAGACAATTTATATTCATATAATTAAAATTTCAAATATATTTAAATTAAAACTTAAAAATTGCATTTTTTCTTCGTCATATTTTAAGGTAATAATTCAAAACAAATCTTAAACCACAAAAATATGACATAAAGTTTGTAATTATGATTATGATAAAAGATTTCAAAAGAAAATTATAAATCCTTTTATTTTTTATTTGTTTTTTTTTTAAATGCTGTTTATTTTACTTAACAATTTAAATAACTTAGAGATTATCTAATAGTAATAAACTTTTTAAATCTAAAAAAAAATATTAAAAAAAAAATAAAAATTAAATAATCTTTTTAAACTTTATTTTAAATTTTTCATCTGCTAATCCTTATAAAAAGTTAGGAAAAAAAAAAATGGATTCCACGTAAAACCCTCAAATTGCATTTTTTAAAAAATTTCAGAAAAAAGATTTTTGTTTTACATTTTTGTTTGTTTGTTTTTGTTTTGTTTTTTTAGAAAATGCTTTTAATATTTTAAATCCTACCGCCCGGTATTAGAAAAACTTTATGTAATTTACAAAAGGATTTCTTTTTGAAATATAAAATAAATTTGTATATACCACATAAAAAAAATATATATATATATATTATATATAGTTATATATTTTATAATATGTGAAGATTTTCAACATTTAATAAAGTAACCATATATACTAACTTAAAATATTAGATATAAAATTTTCACCAAAATCGGCGACTTTTTTTTACTAGGCTTTAATTTAATTTTAGATTAAATAAGACCAAAAGGCTTAAAAAGGGATAGCTATACTACAACGAATTGTTGAGAATGATATTTAAAATTAGGCTACAGTATTGAAACATCTTCATGTCGTTGTTGCCGGGTATAGTATGAATATATTTATAAGAAATACACATAATTTAATAAAAATCATATCACGTCATCGGTGCGTTGTAGTCACGCCGTTCTAGTGAGAATTCACCTTATAATTTTTAGTTTCATATACTTATGTTAATTTCTCTACTGTTAGTTCCGACCAAACATAATAAAGAATCAAAATCTCTATGGATACTAACCCGTGAAGAATTCAATAACAAATCATATCAGAAAGTGGAAGCATATAGGCCATTCGCTTAGAAAACCAAACCCAAGCATAGCGCGAACGGCCTTAGAGTGGAAACCTCATAGAATAAGAAGACGTAGCCGCCCTAACAGTACATGGCGCAGAACAATCCATCAAGTACTGACTAAATATAACATTTTCTGCAATAACATCAAAATATCATCGCAAAACTGAGTGAGATGGAGATATCAAATAGAAGCCCTATACTCTGAAACGGAGTGAAGAAACAAAAAAAAAAAAAAATTGAGATATGTGACACCTAAATTATTACTAGGTCCAATTGAAATTAGATTATACTATTTCGAATGCCAGTCAATCAAACTAAGAAGCAAAATTTACTTTTGGTACATTATGTTAGGCGCATTATGATGTTAAAAACATCAAGATTATTTTAAAGTAAATTTCATCATTATTTATTCAGTTTTCGATGTCTGATTTATAGTAGCTACCGAATACTAAAAACTTATTTAGATTTAGAAAAATACTATGAAATTAATACATAATAATGCAGTAAAATTGGTCACCTTTATATAATATATTAATACATAAATAAATAGTAAAAAAAAAAAATTTTTAAAAGAAAATTTGAGGAAATAGAGAATTTTTTTTTGCATCGTATTTTATTAAAGCACGCTAAAACCAACAAAAAAACAAAAAATTAAAAAAAATACATAAATAAAAAAGAAAAAGACAAAAAAAAAAAATTCAGTGACAGACATTTTGTTGGGCTCTGTGTTATTTAACTTTAAATTTTTATTCAGATTTATAAAAGTTGCAGGCACTTAGGAGTCATTGCCTTAAGTAGCATAACAAATGCAAATTTTAATGCTTGCATATATATAAATATGTGTATATTAACATATATATATATATATATATATATATATATATATGTATAAAAGAAATTATGTATAATATTATAGTTTTGAGTAACCTAGTATGCTTTTAGTAGTAACAGAAAAAACAGCAACAACACCAACAACAACAACAACAGGAAATACTAACATTGGTATGACTTAATATTATGTAAAACACTTTTGGGGATATTGTTGATAAATTTGTTGAAAAAAAAAGTAAAAAAATTATATTTATTTATTTTTTTTTTTTTTTGTAAACCTTGTTGCTACTGTTGTTGATGTTATTGTTGTTTAAATTTCATATCAGATTATTTAAATAAAAATTCTCATAAAAATGAAAATTTTTCGTATTTATATATTATATATATATATATATATTTACATATATATATATATTTATATACCTAAATGTATTTTATTTTATTTTTTTTTTTGTAACATATCAAATGAGCTGTAAGTATATATGTATATATTATTATAAAATAAATTACTAATATATATATATGTATATGTATATATATGCATTTGTACATATTTATTATTTGGTTATTAAAGTGTATATTATATAATATATCTAGGTATAAAAAAAAAAGGAATAAAAAATATCTGTACAATTTATCTGCAGAATCATCAAATATTATAATGCCAAAACTTATTTCATTGAACATTTTACAATGAATCCAGGTTAAATATTTTTATTTTTTTTTTTATAAATTTTAGAGTTGTCAAAGTCACTCAAATGTAATGCAAGGGTTATTGGGGTTTTAATAAAGATTTATATGAAAACTTTCAAGTGAAGTCATTTAAAATAATTTGAATGACTGCTATCTTTATTTATTTTCTTTATTTTTGAATTAATGTTCAAATTAATATATAAAATTATATAAAATATTCAAAATATTTAAATTTTAAACAGTCATTATTTATTTTCTTTTTATTGTCCTGTCATGGAATTTTATACAGGGATAGTTTTAGTCCTAATACTATATATTAAAAATACGTAGAAATTAAGTGTGTATTTTAAGCAGATGATTAAAATGAAAAATTTTCCTAATTTTCCTAATGTATATTTTGTATGTTTAATGAAGTTTTAAAACTTATACATGTTAGTCTTTTTATTATACATACAATTTTCATTTGAATAGAATACTAATATAAGATACATACGCATTTACCACAATTCCAAAAACATATACTTATATAGATTTTGTTAAAATAAAAAAAATATATGACCGTTTTAAAATAGTAAGAAGTACAATCTCGAAAGAATACATACAGCCTTCATATTTACATATCAATTTAATTAAAAATATACATTACATGTACTTTTAGCTTCTTTTGCTTTAAAAACATAATAATCATTATAAATATAGTGATAATCAAAATGTCCTTTAGTGAGCTTTAGTGAGAATGTTGCCAGAGAGCCATAGTTTGCCGGCAAAACTTGTTATTCAACTAGAGCTATGATACCGATCTTGAGTTTAAAAAGATCCAAATGTATATAATCTCTCTCTCTCTCTCTCAAGATCTGAAATAAGGTAACTGGTTGGAATTAAAAAGAGCCATTGTCTAATTGCAGGCTAGAAGATTAAATATGCATGTAGATCTGTAACTGTAGACTTTTCCGAGGAATAAAGGCTATAAAGTGCGTAGAACACTTCTTTGTACCTGTCTCAGTCTTTCAAGATAAATGTGGAAATATCTCTGTATTTTTTTTTTCAAAATTTATGTGAACTCTTTGACAAAAATCTGAAAAGCTTTCAAAGTTTTTACCGTGAGAATGGTAAAATATCATTGCATAAATATAGGGTACTTAACACCAATCTTCGTTGAATTATTTTGAAGGTACGTTTGAATTATCTTATCTTACCATTTGAATTTGAATTAAAAATCTATCTTTTACTAACATTAAAACCAGTTACTATGTATATTTTTAAAGCAATTTTGTGTGTATTGACATAATATTGATTAAGACTTATAATTTAAATATTTTTAAAACTTTAGTTTTTTAAATTAAAAACTAAATTTCAATAAATTTTAAATTGTACATTCATATATTTGTATACGTATATAAAGAATAGTACAGCGATGCCATTTTTAAAAACTTCAACATAAAATTTGCATAATATATATTTTTTTTTTGAATAAAAGTATTCTTTTATTTGATTCCATAACTGATATTCATTTTAAATAACGGACATATTTCACGAATATTTTGTTTTCAAGTAATGGTAATCCTGATTGGAAACGGATATGACCAAAAGGAACAGGTTAATATTTTGATATTAAAAATATTTAAAACTGTACTAAATGACATAAAAGCATTTATACCTGTGTGTATCACATTAAAATATATAAAACACCTTTACTAACTTATTTACATTTAAAAAAGAACAAAAAAAAAACAAAAAACTTAAAAAAAAAAGGATATAACTGGGTTATGGGAATTATGATTTTCGTCTTCGTATTACGGTTCATTACACGTTTTTTTTTTTTCGATTTTTTTTTTTTTTATGAGAAAACATTTATGAGCCTTTAGTCAATCTGTGAATCATAAGACCAAATGTACACAATAATAAAGATTTTAATGGCAATGTATGTGAAAAAATTTAAGAAAGAAAGTAACTGTGAAATAATAAATGAGTTCAAATTATGATGCAAAAATGAAGAAACATCATTATACACTGTATATTCAAATGTAAATTTTTTACTTTTATTTACTGTTTATTATAAGGCACAATAATAAAATATTTTATTAGTACTGTATAGGACAAATTAATATTTAAAATTTCAGAGAAAAATTTATATTACTTTAAAAGTATAGGGAACACTAATTTAAGATTTTATTAAATAAAAATAATGTGAAGAACCATATCTTATATATAAAACAAAAACTGAGTTGTCTGGAATTCCTTGCCTGGTTTTCTTAAAATGTATATAATATGTAATTTAATAAGAACGAAAATAAAGAAAACGAAACTGCAAATTTTTATGAAAATTTTAAAAATACTAAATTGGGAAGAGGGAGTAATTTTCGTTAAGTTTAATCTTTTGAAATAATTAAATTTTTCCAAAAAAAATGTTCTAAAGACATTACATTCTTGCACTTTAAAACACTTTAAAATTACGAACCATTACGACCATTAATTAATTAATTTTTAAAAGTTTGTAAATAATTAAATTATAATTCTATTAAAACCAATCTGTTTAAAAACAAGTAGAACCTAAGACTCATGGAGTAGTTGTTAAGTGATGAGCCTTTCAATCAGATGATCTCGAGTTGTTCAATAATAAAAAAAAATAATAATAACAGACGGATTTGTTGATTCCTTACAGACCCTCTTCCAAATGTAAAGCTTTTTGCATCTCTGTCTTATTCTTCCAGTTGGCTGTCGACTCATTATTTAGGGAAGAGCGGAAAGTAGGTTTGGTCAATAATAATCTGACACGGGGGTACTTGGTGTCTTGGGAAGATACCCACAACCCTTTGGGAAAAATAAAAGATAAAAATAAACATCGAAAACTTCAAAGTTTATTAAAAGCGACTTAAAAATGATCCTTACCTAAAAAAATATTTAAAATTTATTATATCACTGAATAAAATTTCGAAATCCGTGTGATAAGACTATTATTAATTTTATGTGTATCTGACGATTGTTTTAAAAATTGTGATTTGTTATAATTTTTTTTTTTATAAAAGAACTGTTAAGACGCGTTAAAAACTATATAATATGTTAATTTACGTAAGAAAAATTTTAAATACAGATTATATGCTGCTATAAATGTGTAATAATTTTTTTTTTTTATTGCATTTCTCTACAGCGTGTTTACAGCGTATTTTATACGCTCTTACCAACTAGGCCACCGAGGCCTTGTGTGTAATAATTTATTTTCGTTAAAAAAAATCTTAACAAAATAATATAATTTTTAAACATAATTATAAATTACGATTTGTTAAATTTCAATTGAATGAAGTTTCAGTATTACTTTATTTTCTTGGAATAAAAGGAAATCAGCTGTGTACACTATGGAACCGATTGCAGGAACATAAAACTTACTATTTATATTTTTTTTAATATTAAGTTACATTAAATAAGAACTTTTTTATATAAATATATATGTATATGTTAATTTAACATATTTAATTACCTATAATTATCAGTATATTTGTAAATTTTATATATTATCTATATTATTATGTACATTTCATGCATAAAATTGAAAAAAAAAGAAAAAAATGTTCACACAAAATAAATTTTGTATTAGTAAAAATGATTTCGTCTTAGTAGAAATGAAAATCGTATGAAAATGAAAACAAAACCTAAAAGTTTGTCCGATCAAAAAATGTTCTATGAAAAAATTGTTACTCTTTCCTTGCGTAAAAACTTTCCCTTAATAACCTTTTTCATAATATTTTTCTGTTTTAAAATATTGGTAAAAAATATGTGCCCCTAGTAAAGTAGCACTTGGAAGTGACGGTTTTCTTCCAAACCTTTTTAATTCAAGATATACATTAAAATCTTAAATATGGAATTCAATCGAATTTCGGCTGTAGATGATTGAATTCCGATTTCGGCTGTAGATGTGCCCACAGATAAACAAATACACAGGTAAACCTATACAGACAGGTCTGTTTGCCTTCAAAAACACTTAATTCAGGTTTCTACGTATCTAATGAAATGCATATTTGCAAAAATCTAAGGTTCAAAAATTTTAATGCCATCACAATCTTTACACATTTTACATGTAAACGGCGGTAATAAACACCGTTACATTGTTTAATTACAGTTTAACAAAATCAATATTTGGAAACATTTAAAACGAAATTTTATTTTAAGATAGGAATGTGCTACACTCTACTCACTGTTTGTATATATTATAGCAAAAGTGTATGTTTAAAAATTTAGTAATGGTTACTGTTATAGAGTAGTTATTTGTAATTATTTAAGTTATTGTTTTAAAAGAGGTAACAATTAAAATATTTTTATGTTATAATTTATTTTTTAATGTCAATTTTTTAAAGTAAATTTTAATGTTAATATATCTACGTATATATTTTTTTTCAACTTAAATAAAAACTAAACAAATTTTTTTTTTTAAATTTAATCATGTTAGATACATACTTTTTGCAATATTAAATAACTTTTAAATGTTATAAATCTTATATTTAGAAAGAGTGTAATTTATGCAATTTAATTTTCTTAAACCATTTTCTTTATATAAATCTTGATAAATATTACAATTTTAAAATTAAATTTTGAACCAGACCACTATCGTGTACACAGACATTCTAGAAGACTAGGAGTGCCAGCATATGACTTTTGTAGAAGCTGCAAAGATGAAGAGGAAGAGAAATCAATCTTTCATCTGTTGTGTGAATGCTCAGCTCTTGCTCTAAAAAGTAAAAAGTCTCTTTCTGTCGGTGGTGGACTGAATCCATTTACCACGCATTGTAAGAAACTCCCAATGAGTTTAATTAAGAGAAAATACTGATCCAGAATACCATAATGGACCTAAGTATACATCTGCAGCCCCTGCCTACCTACCTAAAACTAAATTTTAAATAAATAATCTAAAAAAAGATTAGTAATAATTTTTAATGTTCTGAACGTGATATGTCTGAAATTATTCTTTATATACCTACATTTTATAAGTCAATGTACACCCCTAAAAAAATTAAAAGTAAATTTTTTAAAGACAAAGTTTTAACATGAGAACCATTTAAATCTAATCCGGTTGTAATATAATAAAACACATTGATTTTTTTTTCCCTACATTTATTTTGATTTTGCAAATATAAGATTGATATCAAGGCATAAAAAACTATTGAAAATTTATGAAAAAGAAAGAATTTTGAAAATAAATATTAAATTTTATAGAATAAGCCTGCAGTATTTCTATTACATTTAAAAACAGTTAAGTATACATAATATTATGTGATGGTATTATGAAAAAATTATTACCATTTATAATAAAATTTAGATCTTTTATTACTGTAGAATAAATGCTGATCAATTTTTTAATTTGATCAATGGTGTATATTAGGATCTTGGTTTCAAATCCCTGTCATATCTAATAGTAGTAATTTATATTGTAATAGCCTATATGATATATCGTAATATAAAATAAATGAATAATTTTTTACAATAGCTACCGTGGATGAATCAATGAAAAAGTGAAAATAAAAACCTAAAAAATTTAAGGTTATAGTCTAATATGAATAAACAGCTGAGTAGATGCCCTACCCTGCATGTAAGGTTTGGAATGGAACAAAACAATAAAAATTAGAATTAGTGTTGACTTTATATACGCACTTTACACTTTAGTTATAAGCCAATTTCAATCTAATGAACTAATGGTTGAAATTGGCTTCTTAGTTGAAAAGACACCGGCGTGAATAAACTATAATTAAATAAAAAATAAGTATATATCCTATTATTAATATCATATCAGATCATATTGTAATATATAATAAAATAATAATAAGAAAAAAATAATTCTTGTATAAGATAATAGATGGCGCAAATATAAAAAAAAATATTAACATCTCATAGTCTTGTACAATAGCTACTGCAGTCGAGTAATCAACGGCTTAGTAAAATTGAGAATTCGAGAAACTAAAGTTTAGTCAAATGTAAATAATAAATGACTTAGTCGGATATCCTATGGTCCTTATATGGAGTCGAAAGAAAATTTCAGTCTAAGTAGATAAGAGTAATAATGAACATTTTTTTAGATTTAGCTTAGCATGGAAATTCTATACAAAACTTGTTGTTAAATCATAAGGTTAATACAATAAAATTTAAAAGGACAATTTTGTACAAAATGAAAACCTAACAATAATAATAACCTAAAAAAATTAAAATTAATTAATAATAAATGATGTTAATTGAATAACAATGAATAATTAACTTGGTGGTTCGACAAACAGATTGAGGGTCACTTTAATTGACATGAAAAACTTTAAATGGAAAAACATTTTTTTCTGATATTTAAATGATGATGCCTTCTCCATTGCTGTTTTTTTTCATTGTCATTAAGAAAACTTAATATAATGAGTAATGTATAGAACACAATGATTTTATTGAAAATCCTATAATAGACAAAGATAAAATTTTCTTTATGTCTACTTTATATATTTTTTTTTTTTTATAATATTTTTATAGTAAAAAAAATATAACTAAGTATATGATCAGTATTATAAGTAGACATAACATATAATCTTCTTCAAATACGTTATATTCCAAGAAGTCTCGTTTACTATATGGTTTTTTAAAGTGGGCAATCAAATATGCATGGCATATAATATAAAAAAAAATATATATATCTGAGTAAATTGGATTTTTAATGTAATGATGGCGTAAGAACCGTCTTAAAAATAGATTTTTTTATATTATTATGTTTAGTGACAACGTCCCGTTTTTTGTTTTTTTTTTTGAGTATTTTTTTTTTATTGTTGCAAACTTTTCAAAATCACATGAAAATTGTTCATAGTTTAGAGGATAGTTTAGGAAAGGGTTTTGTTTTTTTTTGTACATTAAAGTTTTGTTACTTTTTGTTTATTTTTATTAGAGTATTAGTAATAGAAATAGTGTATACATTACATTAAAGTTTCGCAAAATATATATGTAGTTTTCATATTTATTATTATTATTATTATTGTTATTTTTTTTTTATTTAATTTTAAGTTAATACACAGACAAAACATAAAACAGAAAACGATAAGGGATTGACTTTAAGGAAAAACTATATAGTTAGGTATAGTTTTATTATTTCTTTTTATTAAAAAATGAAAAAAAGGGGGTTAAATATAGAAATATAATATAGATATAAAAATATTACTGTACTGTATTCTATACATACGTCATATCCGGTCTATATACACGTTAAACTATTAAAATCTAAGTTGCAAAAAAAAAAAAAAAAAAAAACTTTGAAATCTAATAAAAATAATTCATTCGATAATACCCCATTTCAAAATATTCTATTTTATTTAATATCAGTTGATTCTAAACGAGTTAATAAAAATTTTCTTTGTAGTGTGTATTTACAAGGTTAAAGTTTTCTTTTTGGAAAATGGGTAGGTATAATATAAGGTTTATGATTATTAGAGCAGAATATTTAATTTTCTTTTTTTTTTTTAGTTAAGATTCAATAGTTCGTAAATCTGTAGGTTAATAAATAATCTTTAGGTATATATTATTAAAATAAATTACAGTAAAATTTAAATTTAATATGTAGAATTTTATTTATTTTATTTTAGTAGATTAAATTATGGAATTAAAGTATTTTTTTAGAGCTAAATTTAATAATATTAATAATAATAATTTATACTAATTTAACAATAATAGCTGCTACAGTGTCACTGAAGTTGTCTTCCATTTTTACCTCATGCAACAAGTAAGTACTACGCATGTTGTAACTATTGATAGTTTCTTCACTGATAACAAAAGATTAATAATAATAGGCGGATTCGTTGTTCCTATTCCTTGCTATTTAATTAAATTTTTTTGGATCTTTATTCTATCTTCATTTATTCCTACTTCCCAATCAATATAATGCGTAAGCTAGTTATGGGTTTCATTTCATTATGTTGGTTAAAGAAGGAGGTGAATTTATTTGGTAAAAATCTGACATTACCGAGAAGGTATACTTGGTGTCATTGGAAAATTTCCAGCTCCTTTAGAAAAAAAAATTGCAAAAAACTTTATAAATTTGGGGAATTTAATTATTATTTTATTTCATATAATAATAGAGTATCGTTATATAATGTAGTATTAAATTTTACTGCCTTGCGCGGGAAATTTTTTCATAGACGAAACTATCTGCAAACAATGACACAACTCAATAGTAAAAAGATTTTTTGATGAATTAACGTATACAGAAGCTGATGAATTCTGAACTTTTCGGACATTAAACAGCGCATTTTCAAAATTTAACATCTTTTGTTAATACCTAATTTCGAATATTTCCTTTCTTTTCGAAGCAATCTTCTTTTGAATCTAGATTGTATAGCATTTATTTTGTCAAGTAAATCAAGATGTTAAATTTTTAAAGAATTGACGTCAATACAAAATAAGGAAAAAAAAAAATAACAAGAAAATTGAATTAATTTTAACAATTAAATTTTATATATTTTTTTTTTTTTGTTAAAAAGAATGTCCTTTAATTTTTCCATAATTACATTATCCTTTTTACAGCAATTTTTATTAATGAAAACTTATAAAATAAATGCCATTTGTTGTTGACTTGTTGTTTTTTTCTGTTATATATCAATAAAAAAAATTAAAAAAAAAAATAATATAAACATAAGTTCCCGTTAAAATACTATAAAAAAGACAAAAAAAAAAAGATAAAATACCACTGAAGAAACTATAAGAAAAATAAAAATATAATTATTTTTTATCATTAAAATGTTCTATAAGTATGCATTAACAAATCGTTTAGACACAGAAAAATTAAATTTTTTTTTTTTTTTTTATAATGGACCATTAAGAAAATAAACGCAATGTGTAGTATTAGAAACTTTAACAGCAAAAAATTATTTACATTAAATATACAACAAAACAAAAATAAGAAAAAATAAGATGAAAAACAAAAAAAAATTCTTGATTTTCCATTATATTTTCTTTTTATTCTCATTCTACTTTAATTGCCACCATTTTTTAAAAGTCATTATAAAATTTTATCACGTCAGGTTCATTAACATTTTGGCTCATTTCTTTTCTTTTTAATTCATGCTGTTTTTTTTCTTTTTTATTTTGAAAGCGTAATGTACAATACCGTAACAGTATACATTTCATTGCTGCTGTTTATACCATGTTTACTTAGTAACCACTAAAGATTTTTAATTTTTAATATTTAATATTATTGAAATTAAAGCGAGTCCAATTATTTTACAAATATATTTATTTTTAATATAAAAAATAATATAAGGTGTCTGACTGTGGAAAGTCATAAAGATGACAAGAGATGATAAAAAAGCTGAAAACAAGACAAATATTATTTTTTGAAGAGTGGTTCAATTCCTAACACTTCTAGAGATTATCAAATCTCTTTCTGCCATATCACAATTAATTTAAAATTCATTTGGTAAACATTTTAAATTGTTTTCCCTTATGAAATTAAAACTAAAGCCACAAAAATGTATATGTAGCTGTATATTTATTTATTTATTTTGTATAGACCTTGTATCATTACTAGACAATATGTTTTATTGACTTTGAGTATGTTACAGACATGAGACGTAATTAAGTACTATATTAATTATTTTCTATAGTTGTATTGTTTATTTGAATATGATGTGACAGGAGTTTGAACGGAGGATCTTTTGTTTAAAACATTGGTCAGATACTTTTTAATAATACTATTAGGGATGTATGGTTTAAATTTTGTTCAATTATTTTAGTTTATAATACACAAGATGTTGGCGAGACCTTGCCAACATGTAAAAAAATATATTTAATATCTATAATAAAACACTCACACTGAATGTAAACTAAACTGGCAATGATGATATTTCTGTATATTTATTTAATAAGTTAAAATTTTATTACCAGAGACGCAAATCTTTGACTCAAAGTATTATCAAGAGACACAAACCGTTCATTAAAAATATAAATAAATTTAGTAAATATTATTATCCGAGACCAAATTTTCCACTAGAAGTATTATCAGAGTCAGAAGTATTATATACACAAACCGTTCATTAAATGTGAGTACAGTCAAAAAAGGAAAAGTACATACTTAAAAAACACACATTTTCAATAAAAATAAATTCAGCAAATTTTAAATTTTTTAATTTGACTGCCACATTCATTATGAACTTAATAAAATTAAAACGCCTGAAAGTGAAAAGAGCAGAGAAAGGGAGTTTATAGTAAGCCTTCTATTTATAAGAAAAAAATAATAGGCCGATTTTATTCTTGATTTTGTTTTCATTAGTATAAAAGCTGGTAAAACCTTCGTAACAGACTTTAAAGTAGTTTTGTTTATTTAGGTTGAAATTTAGATTTTTAAGCTAAATTTTCGGTATAACTGGTATAACATAAAATATTCGAAATTTTTGTTATTAATATAAAATTCGGCAGACTTAAATAATTATATTTCATAACAGAAGTCTGGAACTTACCAAATATTATAGAAATGGATATTTTTCTTAAAAAAAAAAAAAAACTAACATAGAAAATATCATTTTAGAAGCCTTCAGTCACAATACATTCATAATTTTGTACTAATTTATTATTAGACCATTAAATTAAAAAGCTGTCGAAAACGACCGTCACAAAAAAAAAACCCCGAAAATTTATGAAATTTCATTATCAGAGACATGAATCTTTTATTAAATATACGAAAGACCTCTTCTAAAGTACATTTAAATAAAATAAATTCAGCAAATTTTTTTCAAGCAAAAAAAATAAACGCAAAAGACTTGAAAGTAGTTTTGGTAATTAAAGTAATTTCGCGGCGAAAACAACTGTTTTTCATCGACATAAAAATTTTTTTTTAAAACTAAAGAAAAATAGAGAGTCTGCTAAAATTTTAACAAATATTAAAATTATTTCGATTATTGGGATTGTTTTAAATGTAACAAAAAAAAAATGTCGTAGCGGTTGGTGTTGGTTGGCTTTTCGCCGGTTTTTATTGTGCACTTTATACATGTGTTTCAAACAATTTTTGAGATATCGGCACGAATTTTTACCCTGAATGTGTTTTTAGCTTGGACCATTTTTTCTCAATGATTAAAAAACTGTCAAAAATTATCGCCACGAAAAAACAGAGAGAAAAAATTAATAAACTGTACCTAACATTTTTAATTTTATGTGTTTAGATTTGTTTTATGTTTTTTTTCTATTACATCAAGTAAGTAAGTGATTCCAAAGTTTTTTTTAATGGTGCTGATGTAAAAATGATATTTTTAGGTAGTTTATTAAGGGAGTCAGTATGATACCGTAAATGTTTTTGAATCTATAGAAATTGTGCAATTGCACAGGGATTTTCTAGTTTTAGTTTAATTCTTTAATTTATGTTAAGATGATTTATCTTCAATATCAATATTTTGCGCAACTATTGAAAATCAATTTTACCTTCCGCTGTAATTTATAAAACATAGTGACAGAATTTATTTTACAGTTATTTATTTTATAAATGAAACCCATTATTTAACTGTACAGGAAAATAAATATAAATTATTTCAAAGGGGACATATTTTGCAAAATTTGGCGTTGCGGTCATTCTAGATATACTGTTAATAATATATACTTCCCTTTCAAGTAAATTCCTTTTATAATTGTTTTTACCACCTCCTTTCATCGAAGAACTTACACAGTCAGACAACTTGTATATATTTATATATAATTATATATATATATAATAAAATATATGATAATGTTCATTAAAAATCACTATAGAAAATGAGGCTATTGGAGTATTGGGTATAGTAGGTGGCATATAGAAATAAAAAATTGAAAATAAAGTTTATGTACCTATATACTTTATAAGTTTATATGTATTTACAGGAGATATTATAAAACATTGTCATAATTTTTTTTTGTAATCTTTGGTATGGTAACATTTAACCTTCATTTATGTTCTGTAAGGTTATAATAGGTTAAAAATATAACTTATACTATAAGAGAAATTCCATTTATATCTCATTGTATTATAATCGTGAAGACTATCATTTTCATCATAATCATTATATTATTATTATCATCATTGTGAAAATGAAAGGCTCTTAAATATTATTTATGATCATAATTGAGATCGTTAATTATTTTTATTTTTACATTTTTCTCTATAAAATTTGCTTATGTATTTAATTATAGTCTATATTACAGTCATTATTATAAACATATATTATATTATATACTAAAAATATACATAATATTATATACATAATATAACACAAACTAAAATAAAGAAAATACAAAAGAAAAAAAAAAAAAAAAATTAAACGGTATAATTTTTATTATAAATATAATTTTTTATCTTTGCTCTTTTATTTCCTTTAAAATTAATTACACATTCTGTTAGAAAAAGCAAAAAAAAAAATATTTTATATAAAATAAAATCATTAAAATATAAAAAAAAAAAAATTTACAGTTTAAAAAAATTTACATAAATTAAAATCTTGAAAATCTTACTAAAAAAATTAAAGATTTTAACGTACGTACTTATATACATATATTCAAAGTAAATCCTTTTTATTATCCTTTGCATTAATATTCACTTTTTTTTTTGTATTGTTTTGTTTTTTTTTAATTAACACGAATACGTTCATAAAATTGGGTATATATTTTATTTTGATATAGGCTTTAAACGGTATTCGACAGGTTGAATGAGAATTTTCATGTTTTCCATTTTTTTCTTTTTTTTTTTTTTTTTTTATGAACTGAGAAAAAAAAAAAGATTTATACAAACATATGTAGATATTAAATATTTATGATTGCATACATGTACATATATATATATAAAAGCACCCATTCCAAATATTGTTTTTTTTCTTTTTATTTTTCATTAATTCACAATTGAGAATAAGCTTGACGAGATTTTTTATTATTGCATACTTTTAACTTCTTACTCTTTACTTCATTATTTTAAGGTTTTTTCTTTCGATCATTTTTATTTTTGTTATTTTCACATATACGTCCTTATGAGGTTAGTAGTATATTAGAATCGTGGAAAAAGTATCAATGAATCTCGTTTCAAATGAAAATCTTCTAGACTTACCTAGATTTACCCTTTTAGACTTACCTAAACTTACCCTTTTCGTCTAATCTAGAACTAGTCTAAAACTAGAAAACCTGACCTGTTAAATCTGAATTAAAAAAGAAGGCATCATGCACAGAAAGCTATTAGTGTTTTTTTGGTTTGTATATACAAAAAGTATAAAAGGATACTTATAATCTTTAAAAATTCTTAAAAAGATTCTGTTAAGGATTGACTGCAAATAGCTCTCTTTTTTTATAAATGCGGGTTCATTTCAATTTTTTGTTAATTATATTGACATTGAAATCAATTTGAGAATCAAAAGTGTTAATTTTGACAACCTGAAATTTTCAATCAGAATACAATAATATATTACCGTTCTAGAACTACATTCTAATTACATTTCTATCATTCTTATTTATTTTTCATTAACATTCATATATGACGTCATTATACGAAAAAGTCAAGATGTGACCATTTGTGTTTTTTTCTTTCATTTTTATTCTCATTTAGAATTTATTGTTCATCATAAAAATTTAATTTATTTGCTTCTACTGTTAAGTACCTTAGAGAATTAAATGAAAATTATAAAATTTTTTTTTTAAAGGGGAAAAAAAAAAAATTAAAAATTTTAAAAGTAAAAATCATTTTAGGAGGTGGAACGTAAAAGTTTAATAAAAAAGAAAAATATCATTAAAATTTTAGAGTTATTTTAACAAAAAAAATTTCTTAAGATCTAATTTTTATAATAATTTAGAACAAAAAGAGAAAAAAATATACATCTTGCTTGCATGTCATAAAGATTCTTTATCTAACATTAGGGATTAAGAAAAAAAAAGAAGAAAAAAAATGTAAAGGATAATGAAAATTGGTGCAATTAGTTTTATAGTAATGAATATTTTAAAATATGGTTTGTTGTTTTGTTTTGTTTTTTTTTATTGTCATTTAAAAATATAATAGAATTTTGAAATCAAATTGTAGTTTTTATCATAATTTATTAAATGATAATTATAATAATATATATAAACAAGGTAGAATGTAAACCAACGGTTTTTAAAGGGGCACATTTTCCAAAACACAATACAAAATGTTTTGAATTGTGACTTATATCATAATTTTGAAAATTTTCTTAGAATTTCATATAATAAGAAAAAAAGCTGCTAAGGGTAGGTAGGGTAGCTTAGCCCTATCTAAGGGTAGCTCAGAACTCGCAGTGTACATAATAGCCTTTTTATTTATATGTTTATAAGTTATAAAACAAAGTTTTAAAAATAAATTTAAATATGAATAATTTATTTTTATTTTTATAAGGCTATTTGAATTAAAAAGGCTGTTAAATATACTACAAGTTTTGGGTTACACCTAGGTTAGCGGTTTTTTCAATTATAATTGAAACACATTTTTAAAAACAACCATAATTACTGATTAAATTAATAATAGAGATTTAATACAAGATACTATATTTTCTTGCAAAAAAAAAAAAAAAATAAAGTTCCACCTGGAGGGGCAGCAACTTGGTTTAGGAATATACCCCCTCATCTATCTTATGGAAGTGAAGGCTGAAAACTGGTCCCATTTTTTGAAAGGTTTTAACTTACTCTACCTAATTTTCAAGATTAAACAGTGTATTATAAAATCACTTGATTTTATCAAAATTTTAATTTAGAGCCCCAATAGTAGAGTTAGGACCCACTTAAGTTTCCATCCTCAAATTATTTTAGCATTAACTATATCGTAATATTAACATTTATACCAAATTTCATTCTAATAAGAATTTCATGAGTTATGCTGATTACAAGTTTGTGCGGACGCAGAATTTTCAAAAAAAAAAATGCCACATCCAAATTCTACAAAAGATTCTACATCCTTAAAAACGTTCAGAAAATGAATATACTACGAGTAAAATGTTAAAAATAAAGATGCGCTTTCTTCAATTTTAAAGGAACTCTATATAATTAAGAAATGCTATTGACACATGAAAAATTAAAAGGTTAAAGCTTTAATTTTTGCTTTTTATTTTGAAAAAATTTGTACAAATGCCTAAATTACAGGTGTTTAAAAATAAGTAAATTTCAATTTTTGAGACTTAATAGCCCTTAAATAGGGGGTAGTATATAAAAAAATGTTCTGAAACAACTTACACTAATTCTAAAAGGTATATCTTCTCTTAAAATTTTAAAATTCTAACTAAATGTTTGCTGCAGTTATGAAAGAAGAAAAACTTGTAAAATTTTGTTTTCACATAAAACTGTAAATTTAAATACAAAATTTAAAGAAAATTTAGAATTTTGATATTGATTTATAAAGGTAAAAAATAAATCCTGTCGAATGGCGTTTTTAAATTGCAAAAATGTTAAGCAAAACAAAAATGTTTATTATGTTCGCCGTATATGGGATGCTAATTTCTACGTCCGGTAAATAATTAAAGGAAGTTATTTTTGAACGACCGTTTCATCACATAGATTCAAATAAATCTGTTATTACTAAGATCACCATCAGTAAGAATTTTTTATCTTCTTCTTCTTTTTTATCATAATTCTCGAAGTTTTTTTCGTCACTTCTTCATCATCAATAACGTTTTGAATTTCATTTGCTACAAGTTGTGGTAAAATTATTTAAAGACCGCAATATATATATATGTTTTATTACATTTGGGAATTCAAATTTTTGGTGGTACATACATATGTGTACTGCCCAAGTCAAAAGGGTTAACAAGCTCAGAAACAAAAACCGAACTTAAAATTATAAAATGTCAATATCGACCTTTTATAAAATAGATTTTTTTTTTTGCTCTTGAAGGCTTCATTCATTTCTCTTTTATTTAAATCTTAATTCTAGAATATAATTAAAATTTTATAGTATGACTAATAAAAAATTTATAATAAATAAAAATATCCAAGCTATATTGAAAATTATATATTCCAAATTTTAAAGAAAAAATTTCGATAAAAAAATTATTTTTCATGTCAGTTTAATTTACAAAAAAAAATATAATATTAAACATACCAAAAAAAAAAAAAATACCTTTTTGATTAATAATATGATGTTAAAAACAAAATTAATATTTTTTTATACAAATAAGTAAAAAAAAAAAAGTTTTTTTCTTTTTCAAATCATTTTTTTACTTAAAATTTGAACACTTTAACACATTTTGAATATTTAATGTTCAATTTTCTTCTTTTATATGTTCATATATTATAAAAAAATTTTAACAAAAAATGATACGAAAAAATAAAAGCTATAAAATAAATAAAAAAAAAAGAATGAAAAATTTCAAAATTAAATCTAATAAGTTAGAATTTTCGAGGTTTTAAGCAAAGAAAAGAACAATAAACGCCAAATACAGCTAAACAAAAAAAAAAAAAAAACAAGAAAAGAAAAAAAAAATACCTACTGCAAATAAATAAATATATATAAAGAAAAATTTAAATTAATTTCTTTCGACATCATATCGCTTTATATTTTTGTTTTTTTTTTCTATATTTTATTGCAATATTCAAAATAAAAAACGATTTCACGCCAAAAATAAAAAGCAAAAAAAAAAAAATATTCAATGATAATAAAAAGGAACAAAAAAAAAAAAAAAAAAAATTGAACCTCCCATCATTCTTAAGTCTTGAAAATTTTTTAAACGGTTTAACTTTTATGCTAACTTCAATTTTTCGTTTTATTTAACCTGTTTTTTTTTTTTTTTTTGTTTTTGCTTTCTTTTTAAATCTTAACATCTCTTCTATTGTTATTATTTAACATATTATATCTATCTCTTTCTTATACGTTAAATTTTTTTTTTTTTTTTGTTATACGAATATACTCTAAGAATCTTTCAGAAGTATCAAAAATATAATATATAACAGAAAAGAATCTTAATATATCAAACAGTAGTAGAAGCATTAGTGGTAACAGTACCTGGATCTGGCACACAACATGACTAATGTGCTTATGCTTCATTTGATGGAATATGTGAAGAAAAGCAGAAAAAAACCTGAAGACAATTCATGAATTCATGTTATACATATATATATATATATATATATATATATATTATATATAACAGCATAATATACGACTATATATATACTATATTATATTTCTCAAATCTTCTCAACCCCAAAAGTGTAATAATAAAAATAATAATAAAAAATTATAGAATAAGAGAAAAAAAAAAAAAAAAAGATTGCGAAAAGAAAAGCTCTATAACATACACTTAACTTTATATATGAGAGACTGAAATGCAAAATAAAATTTAAAATTATATTCTTTTGTTTTTATTTTTAGTTTTTTTTTTTTTATTATTATGTTTTTTTTTTTTTCTGTATAGGTAAATTGCCATAGGAAGTTTTTTTTTTTTGTTTTTTATCAACATAAACATTTTTTTTTTTAATTTGTGTTGTATTTGCAATAAAAATGAATATTTTCTTTCGTTTTACGTTATTTTAAATCCTTCTTTTCTTTAACAGAATATATTAACACATATCATAATATGATTGTAATATAGATATTTCCATACGGGTGGATATACATATATAAATATATCTTAAAAGATATTTTTTTTTTCAGTTTTTCAATTCTAGAAATCAATTATGAAGTAGTTTTAAGCTATTGGACTTCTGTGAAATATTATTTGGTATTTGGACTTTTACATTCTAAAAATTAAAGTTATTTTTCCTTTATTTTAAACACTAAATGTTTTTTTTATTGTCACTAAAATTTTTAATTATTTTTCACTATACGGTTAATTAAAGTTGTTGTTCATACTTACACATTTTTTCCTCCAACACATTAACTTAACTTTATCTACACTACCTTTATTGTTTCTATTGTTTATTTGTTTGTGTATTCTTCATTAATATTTTTAATTAAACATCTTAGAATGGTTGTAAGTCGGTTTGCAGAACATTAATTAACCTTAAATCATTGTCTTATCGCGCACTATATTTTAATTTTTAAAAAACTGATTTAATTTTTAGCAAACATAAATTTAGTAAAACATTTTTAAAATCTATATTTCCCATTAATACCCCTTGCCAGTGAACTTTTTTCAGAATGAATCCTACGAAAAAAAAAATAGTTTTTTTTTTTTTTAAATGTTTTATTAATTTAAAGTTTTTTTTTAATCAGCTACAATTTTTTTTCTATTAAATTCTATATAAAATATTGGGGAACTTCTACAAAGTCTTTTTTATTCAAATTGGAATACAATAAATTTTATATGAAATCTAAGCCAATCATTTTATTGGATTGTTGATTATTCAAGTTTAGCCTTGCAATAAAAGATACATGTATCTAATTTTTTGTTAGTTCATTCCCCTGTCACATAAATGTGACAAGAAAATTACACAGCCTTTTTTTTTCAGGTGTGGCTGTAAACATCGTAAAAATTATTGTTACGGCGTGCGTGTGGTTCGAATTCACACTCCCTCGGTGTTTACAGCATAGTTTATACGCTCTTACCCACTAGGCCACCGAGTCCCCCGGATGTAATTTGTTATTTCAGGATTTGCTTGAATTTAATTCTTTCTATATCTGTATATTCTATTGAATATCTGTAATGTTTGTATTTCATTCTTATTGCATATGAAGTTTTTCACAATTGGAATTGTTTTTACTCTATATATTACCTAATTTCTTAAGCTTTGTACTTCATTGTTAGGAATGCAAGAGTCCGATACATTTTATATTTGATATTATTGCAATTAATTTGTAATCTTTATGGCACTGCCGTTGCATTGTTCTTCTACATCCAGATTTATTAACTTTAAATTCTAAAATTTAATTTAAAACTATAAACCTACATATGAAATATTCATCCTATATTTTAATTTTAATTCAAGATCCGAGTCACATTACAGAAAAAAAACAAAACAAATAAGTATTAATAATAATATTTGAATTAAATCCCCTGTGCTTACTAAGTGTAATAATATTAACTACATTTATTTTAAAAATTTAATTAATTTATGTACTCGTACATTATTTCCCATTTAACGTATCTGGGGGAAAGTACTTTAAAAATCTTCAATTTAAAAAAAAAATGTCACAATGTCATGATTTGAAAAAAAAAAATAATTTATTAATTGGATAAATTATCAAAAACAGTTTACTATTATCATTTAAAAATTCTTAAGTTTCCAATAAAAAATAAAATAGCATTTCATCTTAAATTTAATTTTCTCCTATTTATAACTCTTTATTGTTTTTTTTTTTTTTTGTATTTTCTTTCTAATATAATCACATGAAAGTGATCCTTTTCATATAAAATGTTAACATGCATAAACCAAAAACAAAAAAAAAATAAAAATAAAAAATAAAACCTAGAGCAAAAAAAAATATAGAACATATTCGTATTTTCCGTCTTATCCTGTAAACATAACCATCAATACATCAACACGGAAATTATTCCCTGTACTAAAATTAAATCTGTATACAACAAAAAAAAAATAAATAAATAAAAATATATTAAATAATAACAGCTTTAGATAAATTCGAAAAAAAAACACATCATAAGTACTATAACGGAAAATGAATCGCATGACGTAACGGAAAAATAAAAATTACGAAAAAAACATAAATGAGATTAACGGAAAATCTAAATAACTATTATCAATCATCAAGGATATTACAAAATACTATCTAAAGATAAAATTAAAAGAGGTGGAGTAGTTTCCTATATTAAACATGAAAAATTAAAGTTTTTAAATTAGTGGAAGCTTAATTTTATCACCATATATGTATTTAATGTTAGATTAAAATTATAAATATATTAATATATTATATATATGTATATGCATAATATTATATGGATTTTTTTTGAGAGGCAATTACTATGTGAAATAGTCGCTAATAAATAATTTTCTGTGACTTAGAACATTTTGGTAAAAAAATTTCTTGATTATCACTTATCTCAAGGAAAAGTGTGGAATTATTTTTTTTTTTTAAATAATTATAGCAGAATTCCGTTAATTATATGATGGGTTTTACGGGAATCTTATATCTTGTTTGTTATGAAACAAACAAACATTATAGCAAAAATAATTAATTATAAAAATATTGAGATTTTCTTTTAGACGATAAAATTCACATTCAAAATTGAACACAATTTAAAAAAAAAAAATTTCCCCTGACTAAAAGCAACCATTTTTCTGACTAAAAAAAATTCCGTTCTACAAAATTTAAATCGATTAATCGGTTAAATCGTTTAGGTAAGAAACGAAAAATATATACAATCAGAACGGTGATTTCTATTTTTTGTAAAATATACTTGTAATGTATAAGAGCAATTACCTTAAAACTGTTTACTATATCATTCTATGGATCAAATGAGATTTAATGTGATCCCATCCTTTATATTGAAGACAATCTATTATACTTTAAAATAATACTACTGATATTAATATCGAGGGTTAATTTTTCAAATAAAATTAAAGAATGTCATAATCATAAAAAAAAATTTATTAAAAAGCATCAGGAGCAAAAAATTAGATGTATTTTATTTCACATATTACTATTAATATATACGGTATTCCATGCGGCAATATTGGAATAGGAAGTAGAATTAGAAGTTAGAGTAATCTTGAGTATCTTTCGAAGGAAGAAAATTACATAGTACTTAACATAAATCAATCAAAATAGTGCGGAAACTGGCATAAAAAAGAACTAGTATGAATAAGAATATACCATATATGGTTTACAAATAAAAGCAAGAACAGTATAGCAAAACTAAGTGTAGCAATTTTTGATTGACAAATTTAAGATACTAGTAATTATTAAAGGAAGAAATTATTAAATTAATATAGTTTTCCGGAAAAAAATATATTGGGATTTGGCAAAAATTTTTAAAAAACAAAAAAGTTACAAAAATATTAAAAGAAAAAATACAGTAAATCAGGGTTCAAGAAATCAGGGCTAAAATAGTAAGGAAATCTATTGTAAAAGAAATAGCAGAAATAATAAAAGTTAAAAAAAAACTTAGCTAATTTTAGAGGTTAGAGATAACATATATTAAATTTAATAAAATTATACTAAAATGAATAGGTTAGGTTAAATGAATAAGTAATTCGCAATTTATGAAAAGATTTTTAATGTTGTTTTTAATATAAAATAAAATTTTAAAATTTAAATGTCTTATATATTTTGAATTAATCTCTCAGGATTTATATTTAACATCCTAATTTATTTTACTCTATAAAACACAAAAAACAAAATTTATATTTTTTACTATAATATCTAAAAAATGTATTATATACCTTATATAAACTGATAATCGATACTGACTGACTTAAATTCTTTATTCTTTGATTAAGACAAAAATAAAGAGAAGAAATTTTTTTTAAGATGCTTTTACACCTCTCGAATATAAAAATAAAAAAAACGTTCAAGATGAGAAAAAAGTTTATAATGAGAAATATTTAAAAAAAAAAATATACATATATAGATATATATAGTTTTTACCGTTATTTCTCATCTCATACGCTATTATATTTTATTTTAAGTTGAAAAAATTCAACCTCTTCGTTTTTCTTTAATTTTTTTTTCTTGCTCTAAGATGAAATATAAAATGAAGACTGGTGGAAAATTAACAAAATTCCTTTTGATACGGATATAATTTTTTGTTTTTTTTTCTTTTATTTTTTCTTTTTTTCCATTTTTTTTTTTAACAAGCTAAAGAAAATTAATTGAGAATACTCTCAGTAAATTAATAACTGTAAAAAAAAAAAAAAATAAAAAATAAAAAAACAGAGCAGGATTCAAGTTCCTGTTTTATTTTTTTCTTTTCACTTTTTACTTCTTTCTCGTACTACTCAAACAACTTTTAAAAATAACGAGAAAATAATGTGAAAGAATTTTCAATTTGTTATATACATTATTATTTTCATATATTATTATATATTAATAAATATATAATATATATATATATATATATGTATGTATTAGAAGACAAAAACATCATCGTATCTTGGCACTATCTAGATTTTAGAGTCATATTGAAGTGTTAGTACTAAGAAATTTTTTTTTTCTACTGTTATTGTTGTTGTTGTTGCTATTATTGCTGCCAATCTTTATTTTGCTGCTATTGCTTTTATACTGCTGTTGCAATAATAATAATTAAAGTGTTAATAAATTTTTTTTTTTTTGTATTTTCTATAAGAAAAAAATAAAAAGACGATATAAAAGATGAACACTTAATGTTTAAGTTTTTTATATTTGACCTTTTTTTTTTTTCTTAAATTTTGAAGTATAGAAGAAAAAAAAAAACAGGAAACCTAAGATAGATGCAATATCTTAAAAGATAATGAAAATGATGCACATAAAATAGAAAAAGTAAAAATAAAAAACAAAAAAAATAAAAATATTGAAGCTTATAAAAAGGATTCAATAGATTCTTTAAAAAAAATTAGTTAGGTACATGAAAGATAATCAAGTATGAAGGAAAAATTAAAAGAAACAAGTTAAGGGTCGTTAAGATACAAACGAATTATGATAGAAAATTATTATTTTTTTTTATCCTATATAATATAATATACTATAACTACATATATGCTTTTATATATGGATATGTATACATATAAATGCTTATTACACTGATGTACAAATCAATAAATACATTATATTATGTTTAAAGTTCTTTAAATTACTAGTTTAAAAATTTTAATATTTTTATTTTTAAAATCTATAGAGTACGTCTTTATTATTAGTGGCTATTTGTCTAAGGACATGAGGGAAATGGTATTGTACTGCGTGCATCTGTTTTCGTAAAAATATTAAAAAAATAAAATAATTTTCCACCACTGATTCCACAATTTCCACAATGATTTCATAGTAACAATTTTATGAAATCATATGTTGTACTTCACAGAATTTAATAATGAAGACGTACTCTATAAAAATAAATATAAAAATAAAAATATAAAAATTTTTAAACTTGTAATTTAAAGAACTTCAAACATAATATAATGTATTTATTGAATTCTGTGCAGTACTACGAATGACTTCATAAAATTGTTACTATGATCAATAGTTGAAAATGATTTTATTTTTTTAATATTTTTACGAAAACAGATGCACGCAGTACAATACCATTTCCCTCATGTCTTTAGACAAATAACCACTTTGTAAGAACCTAAGCTTAAAACCATTTATAAATATTTGGTCTTAAGCTGTTTTTACACGATACAATGGTTGATTAACGGTTGAATCGATTTGTAAAAATCAAGATAATGTCGAACAATAGTTTTATTGTGTATTTGTTTTTGTCAGTCGTTGAAACAATATTGAGCGATTAAATGATCTGAATGTTCGAAGGTGGTCTGAATGATTGTATAAAACCGTCGAATGAAAATCGTATCATATATTTTGAATTGTTCAACTATTGAATTAATTTTATTATTTGAAATTTTTAATATAAACATTAGTGTTTTATTTTTAAATAAATACCAATATAATATTGCAAAAAAAGAAATATTATTAACTCTTACTTTTATAATTAGAAAAATAGGAATCATTTCCATTGTTATGGAAGTTTTTAATTAAAATATCTTTTTCATTAAGCTCCAAGACAATTGTCAAAGTTTCATGCGTAAATAATGCTGATAATAATTTACACATTTTTAGGAAATGTATAAATTGAATGCATAAATATTTTTGTTAAATTAAAATTTTGCATCAGATTGTATTGTGTAATTTAAGAATGTGACATCAACACAATATCATATCAATTTTAACTCAACAGAAATTGATTCAATCGTTGAACAACCATATTGTATTGTAAAATGAACGATTTAAGATATACTCGTATATAAAGATATAATATAAATATTTTACTTATATGTACGAATACAATTAATGTTTATTGGTTTGAATTGAATAAAAATCACCACTATAAACATACTTTTGCGTATTAGTGTATAAATAAATGAATATCAAAAGTTCACAAAATAATTACACTATAAAGAAAATTTTCAGTTCAACAGTTCATTTTTTAATATTTAATTTTTTATTTTATTTTTTTCTATTTTTTACTTTTTTTTTTTTTTTTTGTTTTATTTTAAGGATCAAGGAAAAAATTGTTCATTTTTATTTTATACAAAAATTATATGTATATAATATGTACATATGAATATAGGTACTATATATATAATAAAAGAAAATTTAATTTTTTTTTTTTATTTTTATTAAATTTAATATTTTAAGGTTGTAATTATGATCGATGAAGGGAGTCATTATTATTTAATTAAGAGAATATTTTCCTTTCTTTTTTTTATTTTTTATTTTTTTTTCATAATTAATAATTAATTAGAGCTAAAAAATTTTTTATTTTATTTCATTTAAATTATTAATGTAAAATTTAGTCTTTTTGTTTATATTTTTTGATGAATTCAACCAATACATAATTATAAGCGTATATATATATATAGTATATAAAAGATTTTATTTCCAAAATATATAAGAAAAACTTTGAAGTGGAAAAAGAATTTAAAAATAAAGAATGATGATAATTTTTACTATAAAAGTGAACTTTTCACTTTAAATTTCAATTAATTCACTTTAACTTTTCTTTAACTAAACAAAAATAAAATTAAAGCCATAAGAGAAATTAAATGCTATATAAATTTTAATAAGGTAACATTATAAATTCAAATGTTTTTCTATAAATATACAATAGAAAGAAGGGACTTATAAGAGAAATAAAAAAAAAAACATTTTGGGCTTCCTTCCTATAAAAGGATTATAATTCATAAATTAAAAGCAAAAATATTAAAAGAAATTTTTTTACGTTATGTAAATTGATTGACTAGGAAAAAAATTTCTTAGAAATTTTCTTAAGAATGTGTGTGTGTGTTATATATAGCCACAATTATTATAGTAGTGTCTTCAATCATTATAGAATTTGTACCAATAAAATAAGAAATACATATTTTCATAAATAGCGTAATAATATAGTTAATTCATTTAAATGTTAAAAAAATTTGAAAATCATCATTAATTTTATGAAATATGATGGAAAATCGTTATTAAATATATAACAATATTTTTCTTTTTTTTTTTGCTTTTCCATTCCTTTAAGGAGCATATAATTGTACAGGATTATGTAGGCTTATTTTTATGTTTGCATGTAAGAATTGCATTTCTGCATAGTTTTAGAACTTTTTAGCACATTTCCAAAAAAATTTTGAAAAAATGTGCTTATTAGTTTCACTCTGTCCGTCCGTCCGTCCGTCCGTCTGTTTACAAAACTTCTACACCGTTAAAGATAGAGAAAAATAATTTTAACCATGGGTAGGTCTCATAAAAAAAATAATTTTGTGGAACAACTTTTTCATGTAGCCCCTCCCATTACGGAGCTACAGCCCCTCAAACTTTGAAAAAGCCCTATTTTTAAATGCATATATCTTATGTTTTACTTAAGATTTTTTCAATCTGAAAACGTCTTTCGACAGGTATTTCTTTTATCTTTCTAAATTAATATGAAAATTATACAATTCTTTTAAATTTAGTGTTTAATTTTTACCGTTATGTGAAAACCAAATTTTGCATGATTTTTCTACTTTCATAACTCCGGCATGCTTCTAGATAGAGGCTTGAAATTTTGAGGCAAGAAAGAACTTTTAGAATTAGTATAAGTTTGCTCAGAAAATTTTTTTGGACCACCCCCTGTTTATGAGCTATTAGGGCTTAAAAATTGAAAATTTGGTGTTTTTAGACACCTGTAACTTAGGCACTTGTACAAATTTTTCTTCGGCAAGGCATGAAAATTAAAGATTCAATAATATATTTTTACGTGTGTTAATGGCTTTTCTTAGTTATATAGGATTCCGGACTTACAGCCCCTCAAAATTTCAAAAATGTCCTATTTTCACATTTTTTCTTATTACAAAAAATTTCTTAAATTTTATTTTTTAAATTTTGAAATTTTTGTGCAAGTCAAAATTCTAAACAGTTTGTATTGAGTTTGGAAATGTGCGCTTTTAAAAACCGTTGGTTTACATTCTACCTTGTTTTTTTTTAATTTGAATTACTTATATTATGTCATAAATTAATAGTTTATCATATTTAAGTGAAAAATGTAATTTTAACTTTGGGTGTAAGTCGTACAATTCAATGGAATGTAATTCTTATATTTAAAATGAAATTCAAAAATACATAACAATAATTTGAAAATAATTTTTGCTAATTAAATTAAATTATTATGCGACCATACGGCTACAGCTAAGATTTTTAGTTTTAAATAAAATCTATAAATAAATTGTAAATATTATTGTATTAATCAAAAAAAATTATTGAATTAATAAAGAAGAAAAAAAAAAAATGTAGTTCACTTGTTTTGTATCGAAAATAGTGTATTTTTATTTTGGAAAGTATACTATATAAATAATCAGACATATTATGTTTTTTCAATAAAAATATACAATATGGTGCTGCAATCGATACACATTCTATAGAATATAAGTTTTTGTTTATCTTATTAAAATATTATATTATACAAAACTGTATAGGAATAGACATAAAATACACGATTTATTTTTAATCTTAGGTACTCTATATGTTATTTAATTTAACTTTTTTAAAAAGCTGCTTATTAACAATATACTATTTAAAAAAAAAAAAAAAAACTATTTGAAATACTTTGGTTTGTTATTCATTTTTAGCACATTTTTTATAAAGATTTATGAAAAATTGACCTAGCAATTTCACTTTGTCCGCATATGCGTTAGTTCATCAGTCTGTTTACAAAATTTCTACATTGTGTAAGATGGAACAATGAAATTTTAACCATATGGATAGGTCTCTTCAAAAAATTAATGTTGTAAAACAACCTTTTTATGTAATCATACCAGTTTCAATCCAAAAACACCTATATCAAAATTTTGCATAAATCTGTTTTGATCACCTCCGGTTTAAAGCAGTTATGAAAATTAAGAATTGAAAATTTGCAGTATTTAGACAGCTGTAACTTAGGTATCTGTGCAGACTGCCACAAAATAAAAACAAAAAAATTAAACCTCTTGTATGTGATATATTTTCACTTGTATTATAGCATTTTTTCCTAGTCATGTAGGATTATCTTCAAATTCAAGAAGTTTCTCTTGACTTTTAGCCTTGAAAACCGTTAATTTTTTATTCTGGCTTGTTGTTTTTTTTGGTCCCAACTTACTATTTTTAACACATTTCCAAAAAAAATTTAAAAACATGTGCCTATTAGTTTCATTTTGTCCGTCCGTCTGTTTAGATAGAGAACCGTTAAAGATACCGTTAAAGATAGAGAAAAAAAATGTTAACCATGAATGATTTTCATAAAAAAAATAATGTTGTAGAATAACTTTTTCATGTAGCCTCCTCCATTATGCAATTACAGCTCCTCAAACTTTGAAAAAACCCCATTTTTAAATTCGTTTATCTCACTAAACATTTTTTTCATCTGAAATACATAACAATTCGACTGGATTTTTTTTTACCTTTATAAATCAATATCAAAATTATATGGGTTTTTTGAATTTAGTTTTTAAATTTACCGTTTTGTGAAAATCAAATTTTGCATGATTGCATGATTTTTCTATCTTCATAACTCCGGCACGCTTTTAGATAGGGAAATTAAATTTTAAGGTAAGAAAGAACTTTTACAGTTAGTATAAGTTCCCTCATAAGTTTTTTTTATACCACCCTCTGTTTAAGAGCTATTACGGCTGAAACACTGAAAGTTTGCTATTTTTAAACACCTGCCACTTAGGCACCTGTACAAATTTTTCTTCGGCAAGACATAAAAGTTAAAGGTTCAATAATATATTTTTACGTGTGTTAACTGTTTTTCTTAGTTATATCGGGTTCCAGACTTACAGCTTCTCAAAATTCTAGAAAATTCCTATTTAGATATTTCTTCTTATGAAATTTTCAAATTTTAGAGCAAGTCATAATTCTAAACAGTTTGTATTATCTTTTAGAAATGTGCGCTTTTAAAAACCGTACATTCTGCCTTGTTTTTTTTTTTGTTTTTGGAATGTCACGTACTGTAGATAAATTTACCTTAATTTAAATACAAATAAATTAAAAAACAAAATATTTCTCTAAAATTCTAAAATTAAAAATTTTAAAGAATATTTTTAATGCTTAAAAGTTGCTTAGTTAAATGCGTACATATAAATAAAAATAAAGACAAGACGTTGAAATGTTAATTTCTTCAGATTAAACATTTCATTTTTAACCCAAAAAAAATTTCATGAAAGACATTAGTGAAATTGATAACAATTAGAGCAACAATTAATATATGTCTTAAAATTTTAAAAATCAGTTGATATCATTCACCATTGTATTTAAAATAATAATGGATACAATTACAAATTTAAAAGAAAGGACAATAAGTAAAAACATTTATATAAAAGTAATTTTTTTCTTTCATTTTCTCTTATACTTTGTTTTTTTTTTGTTTTTATTTTAATTTAAGCTTTTATTTAAAATGAAATTTGTCATTTGTATTCATTTTCATTTATTTTTTTGTAAGTTTATTTTTGTGTTTTTGTTGTTTTTTTTTTATTCATGACTGAATTAATCATTTTTATAGTGAATATTTTCATCTAAATGTATGAATATTTTTTTTTTTTTAAATTTTCATCTTCAGATTGTATTTTATTTTATTTCATTTCAAATTTCAATGTACATTTTTCATTTCAAATTTATTTTTCATTTTCTATTGTTGTAGTTTATGACTGGATCAAAAAGCAAAATATATATGTATATATATGATAACGAAGGACATCTATCTTTCACCTTAATATTTTTTAACTTGACTTCCTTAGCGTTACAAAATTTTTTTTTTTTTTTTCTTTTTTTATCTAATAATTTTTTTTTTTTACTTTCTAGTTTATTTTTCTACCAGAGTAATTTTTCTAGAATATCAAAAAAATAAATGGAATATGAAAAAGTAAAAAAAAAAAAAAAACAAATACCTTAAAGAAAAAAACAACAAAAAATAAGAAAATACTAACTCTGTAGTAATACGAAAAACAAAAAAATAAAAATATCAGCTTAGATTTTAAAATACAAAATTGTTACGAATATGTGGGGAAAAAAATCATCTCTTATACAATCGGAAAAGGATATAATATAAAATAGTATGTTATATAACACCTTCAGTACGTATATATATATAAATATAAATATAGATATACATATACATATACATATATATATATACATATAATATTATATAAATCTAAATATAAAATATAATCAGCGAAAAAATTCACCTGAATGCTGCTGGTGGTATCGCATTTTCTATCATGTGAACTGACAAACAAAAATAAAAAAAAAAAACTCATAAAATTTTAATATATTGTATAGAATTGTTAAACAGAAAAAAAAAAAAACCAAAAATAAAATAAAATCGTTCTATACAGTATAAGATATATTTTCACACCTTGCAATTCTATCTGTCATATCATTTTTTATTTTATTTCATTGTATATACCAGTAAATATCTTTCTACATATATAGGTATTCTTATAACATATTATAATCTGGTAACACTCCTATACCTATATAAAAATTCATAAGTGCATGAAATTTGAAATAGAGCGAAAACAAAAAAAAAAATTTCTTTCCGTTTAAATATGGATTTTTTTGTTTTTTTTTTTTTCCGTTTTGATTTTGTTTCCAAGCATTTACAGATCTTAAAGCGATAGATTAAAAAAAAAAATTTAAACGTTTTCAAAAAATTTTCACAGAAATTTCTTTTTGGATTTAAAAACAAAAAAAATAAATAAATATTGAAAAAATTAATATTGGACAAAAAGTTGTTCAAAAAGTCATACAAAATATTATCAAACAAAACAATACTTTCTTTTTTTTATTAAAAATTTTACTTTTTATCTTTTGATAAGAATCGATTTGATAATGACTTAATCATTTTATTTGATAAATAAAAGAATGATTACTCATAATATTCTGGATAATAATATGACTATCAATAAAAGAAAAAAATCAGTTGTGTCCACCACAGAACCTATCACAGGAACTAGGAAAATTTAATATTTGTTTTTTTTAATAGAGTTATTTACATTATATATGAGATATATTATATAAATATATATATATATATATGAAACAAGTGTATAACTATATTATCTGTATATTTGTACATTTTATTGTAATATTATCTATATTATATGTATATGCATGCACAAAATTAAAAAAAAAAAAGGTTTCACGAACCATAAATTTCGTATATTCCAGATAAATCCCAGTATTTGAAAAAAATCGTGTGGAAATGAAAGCAAACCTAAAAAAAGGTTGTTGTACTTTACTTGTGTGACAAATTTCCTTTAATAATTTTTTTCATAATATTTGTCTGTTTCAAAATATTCGTAAAATGATTTTACAAAGTGACAGACACTTGGAGCTGACGGATTTCTATCAAAAGCTTTTCAATGCGTTATATTTACGTCAAATTTTAAATATGAAATTTTATTGAATTACGTTCAGCCATTCGTCCACAGACAGACAGACATACAGAAAGACACACAGGCAAACAGACAAACACAACTCCAAAAACACTTAATTTAGGTTTAGAAAAATGCATATACATATGTATATGCAAAAATCGTATGTTTGAATTTTTGGTGCCATTGGTGGTAAAATTTTACTTTTTATCTTTTGATAAGAATCGATTTGATAATGACTTAATCACTTTATTTGATAAATAAAAGAATGATTACTCATAATATTCTGGATAATAATATGACTATCAATAAAAGAAAAAAATCAGTTTTATCCACCACAGAACCTATCACAGGAACTAGGAAAATTTAATATTTGTTTTTTTTAATAGAGTTATTTACATTATATATGAGATATATTATATAAATATATATATATATATGAAACAAGTGTATAACTATATTATCTGTATATTTGTACATTTTATTGTAATATTATCTATATTATATGTATATGCATGCACAAAATTATAAAAAAAAAAGGTTTCACGAACCATAAATTTCGTATATTCCAGATAAATCCCAGTATTTGAAAAAAATCGTGTGGAAATGAAAGCAAACCTAAAAAAAGGTTGTTGTACTTTACTTGTGTGACAAATTTCCTTTAATAATTTTTTTCATAATATTTGTCTGTTTCAAAATATTCGTAAAATGATTTTACAAAGTGGCAGACACTTGGAGCTGACGGATTTCTATCAAAAGCTTTTCAATGCGTTATATTTACGTCAAATTTTAAATATGAAATTTTATTGAATTACGTTCAGCCATTCGTCCACAGACAGACAGACATACAGAAAGACACACAGGCAAACAGACAAACACAACTCCAAAAACACTTAATTTAGGTTTAGAAAAATGCATATACATATGCATATGCAAAAATCGTATGTTTAAATTTTTGGTATACATACAAAAGTAAAAAATATTATTTATGAAATTTTAATTAATGTTTATATGTCACAGATTCAAAATATTTAATAAAATAGGATTTAATTCGTGATAATTGCAGTAATTCTATATCTTATAATATATTCTTTTAAAATAAAATTGTTAAATTGAATTGCTAAAAAAAGAAAGGAGATTTTCACAACAATTTTAAAAGTTAAAACTCTTTTGATAAAAAAATGAAAAAAATCATGGTTGATTACTCGGTTTTTGATGAAAGTGATTACTGATTAGTAATGCTTTATAATTTAACAAACTTGAATATCATAATTTTTTCAAAGGTTAGCCATTTTAAGATTTCTGTATAGTTGTGTTATGAATAACTTTTCCAAAAAAAATTTTTGAATAAAACATAAAATGAATTTCAGTATTTTGCTATTTGTTGCATTGAAAAAACTAAACTAATCTGTTGTGAAATCTATTTTTTCTTATTTTCTTTTTTGATAAAGATGATATTGTGAAAAGTCACTAAATGTAAAAAGTTAATGATAAAAGTTTAAAATTTATCAAAGTTAAAGAACAAAACTAAATAAATAAGAATTTTCTTTAAAAAAATCTAAAAAAAGAAAATTGTGCCACCTACAATCTGGGAAATATAATTTAAATTGCATTTATTTTCCAACAGAGTACGTACGTATATAGTATTTTTTTTTTATCTTTTTTATTTTTTTGGGTTTTGTTTTTTTTGGAACTTGTTTAAGTATACATATGCTTAGGAAAGAAGGATTTATCGACTCTCTGGTGTGTACTTTTTTAATAATATTTTTTTTTTAATTTTTCTTTTTTTTTTTTGTAATACCACAGATATTTTAGGTTGTTTTTTTCTGAATTTTTTAATTTTTTTTTTTACGTTTTTCAAAAAAGTAAATATTTCTTCACTAGATCTGTTCCACTAAAAAAATATTTAACAAAAAAAAAAAAAAACATGAAAACAGAAAAACCAGCGGGAATTTCTTTTTCGTTTTCCTTGATTTTTTATGGTAGCATCTAACAGTTTCCTCATTTTTGTTTGGATATGTACCTATGTGTGTGTGTTTTTTTTTAATTTTTTTTTTTTTGTTAGTATAACGGTACTATAAAAGTGATAAATTTTAACTTTCAACCCAACGCGAATTCAAAAATTCATAATTTTCAACAATATCCAGGAGTCACTGTGTTTTTTTTTGTTTTTTTTTTATATTAACTGGGGGTAAAAGAGATAGTGATATACTGATAGAGAGATATAACACGTTGAGGTTGATGAATCTTTTTGTTTTTGTTTTTATTATTTTTACTCTGTTTGCATTTTGTATCTATTATATAATTCTGTAGGTGTATAAATCTATTTAAAGTATATACGTATAAGTTTATTTATATATATGTGTATGTTTGTAAATGTAAAGTACTTGAAATATTTGTTTTTCATATTTTCCTGTTGTTTTTTCCCTATTTTTCTATATCAGTATAAAATAAGTATGAATATATATTTTATATGTGAATGATTATGTATTCTATATTTGAATTTAATCTAGTTAAAAATTAAGCGTATTTTTTTGTTTTTTTTCAAATTTTTGGTTTGTCATTTTTGTTTGAAGGGTAGATGTTTAAAAGTAGTCCATCCGATTGTAATTTTATGTCAAGTTCTATAATACTAAGTTATCTGTTGTTTAAGAATTGCGTATTTATAAATAACATATACATACATACTCGTATATGTATCACATAATATTTCTTATTAAAAAAAAGCAAAAATTTTTAGAAGACAAAAATGTTTTTAGAAATATGTAAAAAGTTTTCCAAATAATAAAATTAGAATTGAACTGGAAATTGAATACATATGGTTTTTTAAAATTGAAAATTTCTTTTTTAAATTGAGCTTATATTTCCCTATAACACGATTCATAAGTGAGAGAGTAGGAAAAACTTTGGAAAAGTGAAACAAAAACCTTTTGAATCAAATTGGTGTTTTAAAGCCGATCTAAAAGGCCAATTAGGATTCGAAATTCGTTTGAATTTCGCTTTATACCAATTGGTAAAATTGGTATAAACAATTGGTGTGCTTTATACCAATTTGTTTTTTAATTATTTAAATAGAAAATGTAAAAATCACTTTATTCTTAATTTTGATACTTTTTCTTCTTCTTGCTCTACACACATCTACACACATCACGTTCTTGAGCAACATTTTTCCAATTTATAATTGGTAACACTCGAGAGTCGTTTTCAATATTATTGAGCCACGGTAACCATAGTTCCACTTTTCTAATATATATTCCTGGTAATAGTTTATATTTTCTTCAACTTCATTTGTATATACTTCATTTGTGTATAACCAATACATACGTACACATTTTTTTTTTCGGTATCTACAAGTAAATTGTTTTTTCTATTTATTGATAGTATTTTTATAGTAAAAGAAATTGCAAAATAAAATTATAAAAAAAAATTAAATTTTTTTTTCTTATACAATTGTATAAACCACATCGGTTTAAACTGAAATGATTTGCAACCTAAATATGAATATCTTACTTTATATATATATAGTTATATTATATAAATATATATATTTTTAATTTTTATAATATATATATATATATGAATGTTGGTTTGTTTGAAATTATATTCATATTGAATTTATTTGCATAATTCAATCTTTCAAATTTATCTAATATTTCATATCTAATAAAATAATTTATTTTTTTTTTTAACTTAGAAAGAAAGTATGGTTTATTATATATACATATATACATAACTATTATTTTTTTATATATTTAACAGGTAAGTTACTTCCTTGAATAAATTTAATATTTATTTTGTTTTGGTATAATTTTTATTATTATTTTTTCGAAATTGGTTTATTTAAGAAAAAAAACTACATATTTTTATTGGGGGGATGACTAAACTTCCACGGACATAAGTTCCATAGAATTAATGTCCTCTTAAATGGACTTAAATTCCATTGAACTTATGGCTATTTCTAAATGGATTTGCATTCCATTGAAGTTCCGACCACTTTGTGTTGGAAGCTAAGTTTTAAATAAAATGGCCATAAGTTCCCCACTTTTTTATTTAAAATAATCATAGTTTCACTTTTCTAATATATATACTTTTTCAAAATTCAACTTTTAAATGGTTCCAAATTCAGAATCTCGCATATACGGATATATAAATATTCTGGAAAAAGGTAATTCTCTGATTTCGAATTTAACTTAAAAATCCCTCCTTATTCAGAATTTCGCATATTCATATTTATCTATATTTATATGCTGGAAAACGGAGCAATTATGATTTTGTAGCAATTGGGGAATTTCTTCAGCACATATATACATATAATATATAATATATGTATATATATGTATATTTATATATATATATATTTCTGCTTTTCAGAAATTTCACAAAATTTAAATATGGCTTTATTTCGTTCGATGGAATTTATGATTCAAACAAAATTGTTATGGAACTTATATCTCAAAGCTAATTAGGCTGAGTTCATGTTTGCAGATCTTACAAAGTTCTACAAATGCAGAGCGTTTTTGAGGTAACACTGCAAAAACACTTTGGCGTTTTTGTTTTAAGAACTTTAAAAGATCTGCTGTCATATTTGCAGAATGAAAATTTATGCTGTCGATAATCAAAAAATAACATAATCTAAAAATACCTTTTTAATTTTTTTTGAAAACTGTGTAACATTATATTAAATTAATATAAAATTTTGTTCGTTTATAATATTCATTTAAATTTTTTTTTTTAAATATCAAAATACAAAAATTTAAATTTAAATTTTTTAAATTTAATTTAAATACAATGAAGTGCAGTAAACTGTTTTTAAAGGTAGGGCTGCCTTTTTCAGTTTTTTGATTTTCTGTTGCAGAGTGGCGCTGACTGAATAAGAATTATGTTTTAAGATCTGCAAACATGAACTCAACCTTAGTCATAAGTTGCATGCAATTTTTGTCTCTATTTTAAAAAACGAACATTCGATTCATTAAAAAACAAACTTTACTTTCATGGAACTGAAATCCATTTAAGAGAACAAAAGCTTTATGGAATTTATGTCCGTGAAAAGTAACACATCCTTCCATTTTTATTCACTTCATTTTTTTCTCGACTCAAATGCTATTTTTAAAAGTGTGAAAAGAAAAATTCATAGGATAATGTTTAGAAGAAGCAACTTATTTTGCACAAAAAAAAAAAAAAAAAAACAAAAAAAAGGATTTCTAATAACAATAATATAAAGATAAAAAAAATAAATAAATAGCTATGACAACTGATAGCTGATGTTTTTAGATAAAAATATTGATATTCATTCTCAAAGGTAAACATTTTTTTTTTTTAATTACATTTTATATATTATATATAACTAAAATACATTATCTTTTATTATTGTCACATTCATATTATTTATTTAAAAGTACAATATATAAAAATTTATAATAAATTTTTTTTTTTGTTTAAATTAGTGTATGTGTTTTTTTTTTTAAATATTATTTTCGAATTGAGTAAACTAAAACATTAGAAACAAAAGATATTTGATATTTTCAAATTTAATATTGATATTTCAAAAAAAAAAAAAAAGTTTTTAGAAATCAGAAATTATAGTATTTTAGAAACCAGAGCTGCAAACTGTACCCGCACCCGAACCCAAAACGGCTCCGGAACAAGAATTTTGACGAACCAGAACCCGAACCTGAATCCAGTAACAAATTTGCATTTGGTTCAGGTTCACCATTTCATTCGCAATCAAATTCAACAATGTTTTTTTATTTTAAACTGAGAATAAAAAAAATATAAAACAAAATAGTAAAATACTTACATAGCCACATATTTGCGTACTGCGTAAGCACACGTATTATGCTTAGCAATTTAAATATGTACGTACCTAGTAACATACCTACTAGAAATATATGTAAGTAAGTAAATACAACTACAAAAATTATTTGGAGAGATAATATTCTACTTGTATATCCAAATGTGTATTGCTTTTGGTATAGCTAGTCATAGTTTACATATTCCATTCCAAATAGAAAGAAGTAAACACAATTTGTTTTTGTTTTTTTCATGTTTCTTCAAGAATTTTTTTCTCTATTTCTAATTTCTATGCCTACTATGCACTTGGAAATAAAATAAAGCAAAAAATAATACATAAGTAAAATTAATAGATTTTGATTTGCAATCGAACCTGAACCCGATTTTTTGTGGGTTTGCAGCCCTGTTAGAAACTAATTTTTTCTAATTAATTTTCTAAAAAATATTTCGAAAATTTAAATTTTATGACTTATATGTGTTATCGTTGAAAATCCATTTTTTTTTAATGGGTTTATACTTAATGTATATCAAGTGTAAATTTTGATAATTAAAATGTTTGCCTCAATTTTCTTTCTTCACTTGGCCAATAATCCTTCATGGGACAATTCAATTTATAAAAGTTATTGACTATAAAAAAAAATTAAAATGGGACAAATCTGGTATACTTAAATAAACATGTATTGTATAAAATTAGATTTTTAAAATTAAATTATCACGGTAACGAATTAAAATATCAAAATAAAATTAAGGGGGTTTTACAATTTTTAATTATTTAACAAAAAAAAAAAAAATAGATTTAGATAGCGCAGAAAAATAGAGGAAGTAACACAAAGTATACTATAGTTATTATATAATATTATATAATATCTATATAATTAAGTATCTAACGATTATCAAAGTTAAGATTTTATTAGTTTATCAATACATTAAAATACAAGTTACAAATAAAATTAATTCAAGACAAATATATAATAATATATATATGCTAGTTTTTTTTTTTATATAAAATATAAATTTATAAATTTCTTGTACGTATTTCTTGTTTATATTTTATCTTTACATAAAATATGATGAAAAACAGTAAAATACGATTAAAACCACTTACTTACTAGTTAAGGACACAAAAAACGTTATGATATTTTCAATTATTTTTTAATTTTTCCGTACATTTATTTTTGATTAAGAGCACATGTTTTAAGAACGAATAACGTTTTATGACGTTTATTAATATTTTGTGACGTTTCAACTATTTATGCACTATTTACTTGCACTATTTATGACTATGCAGAAAATTTTGTAAATTAATTTTTTCTATTCGTATTCGTGAATTCAAAAAGTCGAAAATTTCTAAGAGATAAGTCGGGTTGTAACCTTTGTCAAATTTTTGAATACATATAGTTAACATTGGATGCATTCAGCTGAACTTAGATTAGAATTTTCAATGAGAATAACTTAAAAACTTAGAATTCTCAGTTTTCGCTGAATGATATTTTCACTTTAATTTTTAAATGTCAAATTTAATATTTTGACAAAATTAAAAATTTAAAAGTTGTTAACAAAAAAAAATTATTTTCGTCACTATTTTTAAAAACAATATAGATAAATTATGTAGAAATTATCTAAAAATATTCCTTAAATGATTTTAAAAAGTATTTTTGTTTAAGAAAATGCAAAATGAAGGTGTGTTAATAAAATTAAATAAATACTGTAAAGTAAATAACTTACTGTTTATTTACTTTTTTAATAAAAATCACATCTATCAGCTGTTTTCAATCGGAACTATTCTTACTGAGGAACTGAGAATAACATTTTTATTCTCACATCTCAATAAAAATTCGAAGTTAGAGTTTTCAGTAAGGGATTCATTCACAGCACATACATATTGAAGGTTCTGACTAAGAATTCTCGGTGAGAATTTTCAGATGAATGCACCCATTATTGGAATTTATATTTAGAAAAGAATAATAAAAAAAGAGAAGAACTATTTAAAAATTTAAAAAAAAAATTATTTTAACGTATCAAGAAACAATGTTAATTAATACAAAATTTAAAATTAAAAAAAAATATATATAAGTTTGGATTAAATAAATATTATTTGATAAATAAATGCTATTTTAATTTTTTTTTTTTCGTATTTTTTCTGTTTTTCTGTTTTTCTGTTAACATGTGGTATATGTGGCTTAAGAATATTATGAAATTTCAGTCCTATATACTTATATCAATCCAACTTCTGTTATTATTTTCTTGATTAAAGTTCATTCAGTGGTACAAATGTACTCTGATTAAAATATATCTTTAAAAAATATTTACAAATTAATCTGAAGATTAAAATATATCTTTAAAAAAATTTTTATAAATTAAATTCAAAATAACCAATGACGCAGTGCGTAAGTCACCGGTCCTTCTGGCGAAAGGTCACTGGTCAGACCCTAGTCAGGTCAAAAATAATATATAAAATATTTATAATAAAACAATGTAAACAAAATATTAAATATAATTATAATTGAATACTTGTACCGAGATGGCCCACGTGCTAAAGGCAAAATGATCCTAAAAATACCTGCAGATATCTGGACGATATAATATTTAAAAAAAAAAATTCAAAATAAATTTTTTTCTTCAGAAATCATATTAAAATCATAATAAACTTTTAAAATAACATTTTTAAGCCATGTAAATACAGTAACTGTAAAATTAACAGTAAATACAGTAAATTTAAACAATAAAAAAAATTTATTTTAATTACTTATTATAAAGTCTCATTTAAAATTCAAAAGTAATAAGTGAATTTTCATCAAAATTTTTGAATAAATATAATATAACTTACATGTATAAATCACAAAAATTATAAAATTTTTTTTTGGTTTTCTGTTTTATAAATTCAAAGAATCACCACTTAAAATAAATATTCTATTGTAAAATAATAATAAAATTTATTTTTGCATTTTATAATATTGTACTAATTTATTTAAGTGTTCACTATAATTATAATTAAAATATTTTGTATAATATGCAATTTAATAGAAAATTAATTAAGTTATACATACATATATATACAATTTTTTTTTTTTTTTGTTTTATTAGTTTTATTAAAATATGTTCAATAATTCATTAAAAAAATCACTTTCATACTGAATCCAATAAAAAAAAAAATTTTTATTAAATACGTTAAGCTTCAGATAACAAAAAAATTGTATAGTATGTGTACCCAATAAATTAATTGATTATATGGGACTATATATGCGAGCTTTATATTTTTATATTAATAAAACTTTGAAAGTAATCTACCAATATAAAGTTACAGCCAGCCACCTATCATCTATTAAGTGTAACTTAATTTTTCAAAAACAGATGTAAGTATATAATTAATTATTTTTGTATAATTGAGTTTGAAAAAATTAATTTGAATAAAATTAAAAAAAGAAAAAAATCAAAAGAAAAGCAAAAAAAAAAAAAAAAAATATTAAAAAAAAATAATTAAAAATATCTGTAGTTTTTCAATAATTGTAACAGATTGTTTACATATATTGTCTACGCAATATAAATGTTCAGGTTATCTACATTCATTTAAATAATTTATCTTTTCTAAGGTAAAATTTTTATTAATATCTATTAACTGTATATTGAATAGATATAAATCACAGTTTTATATATCTGTTAAATATTAACTGAAAACTTTTAAAATATTATTTATTACATTTCATAAAAAAAAGAAAAATGAGTTGAAAAATTTCACGTTGCAAAATTTTGTTTTTAAATTCTTGTATTTTAAAAATCACGTGTTTTGTCAGTTTATAAAATAAATACCTCCTAATTTGAAATTTCGAATTTTCTACATATTATGGAAATTTCACTTAAAAATGTTGATACTGCTACTCTCAAACTTCAAACTTCTCTAAGAAAATTATTGTAACCCTGATTTTGTAATCTTATTTTATACTCACGGAATACATATGTATTACGATATATGCTTTTTTCGTTGACAAATATTACGAAAAACAATCCAAAATTTTTAAAAAAAGAAATTTTTAAAAGACGAAATTTAAATAAAATGAAGATAAGATAAGATTTTCTAAAACAGAACGTCAAATTTTAAAATATAAAAGATTTTGAAAGGCGAAATTTCGTACTGTTTACATTAAAAATAAATATTTATATAAAAGTTGCCGCAATTGTATTAGTAATATTATTATAGCCTATTATTTAATTTAAATGATTTTTAAACATTTTTTGACAAAGAAATTCAAAACCTAGTTAGGTAATAGTTAATATTATATACTTTTTTAAATAAGTGTATATTGTAGGTATATAATTTCTGTCAAACCTATTTTCTTTCAAAATGTTTTAATTTAAAATAAAAACAAAAATAAAAATTATTTAATATTCTATACTTGTTCTTAAAATTTTGACATTTAATTCATAATTTTTTGACATTTTGATACCTTTTCATAATATTATTACGTATCAGATTTGTTTTGAACGCACTCTCCATTAAACCTTATCAGTTATTATGAATACCTACGTAAATTTATGGCTAAGTCAAAATATATTATCAGTTTAATTTTTGTTAATTTATACAGATATGAAAATTTATTTATTAGTAAATTTAGTTAAGAAGAAATTAGAAAATACTTAAAATAACTCGAAAATAACTCGTACGTACAAGCTTTTTTGTTTTGTATTTTTTCTTCTTTATAATAGCAAAAAATTAGTCAGTAAATTTAAGTAAACAATAAAAAATATATATGTATATATATATATATATATATACGTTTAAGTAAAATAGTAAAATATGGAATAAAAATGTACGTATATATTTTTAATTTTAAATTGGGATGATACTCTCTTTAGAGGAAGTTACTGATAATATTTGTAAACTCTTAATTTAAATAGGTTTAATTATAGTAAAACCAAAAAATTCTAGTAAATAAATATTGTCTAGTAAAAATTACTTACACATATGTATGTTTTAAAATAAAATATTTACACATATGAGTAAATGGTTAAGTCCACGATATTTCAATCGAAAGATGTTTGATTTAAAGACTGGGTTTAAAATAAAAAAAATTTTGTATTAGATAATAAATAGCGATCAATATTATAGTGCCTAATAATATTGTACAAGAACTACTTTCAAGTAATCAATGGCTAAATCGATATAATGATTTACGTTAATCTGAGGTTAATCTAATGCGACTTAATAGATGCCCCATGAGTCTTCGAGGAGTGAAACGAATAAGAAAACGAAATACCTATAAGTGAAATTTGGTGTCCATTTTTATATTTTTTCCTATTTCTTATAATAAATTATTAATTTAAGCAAAAATTGTTATTCATAATAAACTCCTCTGGATGGAGTATATTGAAGACATTAACTGCAATTCTAGTAATTATTTTTTTCCCACTTCTTGTATAACTTATGAAAATTTTGTAATTCTTTCATTATAGCAATTAAAGAAAGAAAAAACTGCACAAAACTTTACAAATTAAAATTATAACTTCTCAAAAACTGCGGAGTTTTACTTCGAACAAGATATGTACACCTAGGGCTAAGAGCATATTGCTTTACCGAAGATGAACTGCCAGCAATAAACCCTATACAAATTTTTACTTTTTTAGAGGCTGTAGGGCTGACCGAAAATTACAAGTGAATAACAAAATCCTCAACACGTAGTAACAGAGGGAGCACAATAGATCTACATTAAAAGGTCACAGTATGTCATTTATACCTCTTAAATAAATGTAATCTAATCTTAAAATAATAATTTTGCTAATTAAAATGTTGTGTGATTTTTTTCAATTACATTAATAATTAAGGTTGTCTTTTTGCCATATATGCCATCTTTTTGTGGAAAATTTATATGTTATATCAATGACAGTTTTTTACTTTTTAAAGTTTTTTAGAACTTATTTTATCCAAAAACATATAAGTTTGAGAACCACTCCCATAAACAAATAATTATCTTTAACTTTAAACCAAGATATGTATCAGTGAATCAGTAATATGTATAAAAGCGAAGGTTTTACTTTAAAGTTAAAGGCAGGGTATAGTATAAGATTACTTTTTTTAAGTAAGAGAATAAGATATATATGTGTAGAATATATAAATAAAAATACTTAAAGCTTTTAAATGTTTTTAAGTTTCTATAATGAAGCAAATGTTTAAAAGGGCTGGTAGCATTTGTTTTGTTTTCTTTTTAAATTCGAAGCGGTTTTCTTCTTTTCTTCCTGATTATCAAAAAAGAAAAATTTGTTTCGATTAAACTAACTATTACAAGTTTATTATAACACTAATTAGTCCTTTACATATATGTACATCAGTACAAAGCTATAGCTCCTATTACCTATATACAGTTAACAAAATTATATTTTCTTCTTCACGCTTTAATCGCTTTTTGAAACTTAATTTTCTATCTGGAAAATATTCTCCATTTATATGATTTTCTTGTAATTACATTTTACAAACATTCACATGTATTTTCTATAATAATTTTATATGCCGTTGTTTGATGTCCACTTATCTTCACATTTCACATACAATATTAGCTAGGAATCCATGATCTTCTTTCATAATATTTTACTTGAGCAATGATCAGCAGCAATCTTCAATTATTTTCTCTGAACATGTATAATGACTTATACTCCCTTCTTAATTTTTCACAGACCGCCTTTATGTAATTTTCAGTCAAGAAGAGATATAACAAGAACACAGCTATTTAAACCCAAATTAAAACAAAAACTGAAATGAAGTATGTTAAATAGCAAAAAATTTAGAAAATAATATGTTTCGGTAACTTATACTTCAAAATATAAAGCAAATCTTTCATTTTATTCATAAACTGTGAATTTTTTTTTTTTTTTTTAATGCAATCCTCTACCACATAACTGTGGATAGAAAATTACACAGCCTTTCCTGTTCAGGCGTGGCTGTAAATGTCGTAAGGGGGAATAACTCTTACGACATGTGTAGGATTCATACCCACACTCCCTCGATGTTTACAACGTATTTTATACGCTCTTACCCACTTGGCCACCGAGGCCACCCTAACTGTCAATTATTTACTACTAATACTTTGATACCAAGTAGCCATTATTATTAAAAAGTAAATTTTTAAAAAATACTTATGACAATTCTTTAATTTTTGTTCTACTTACCTAATTCAAAGATAAATTTATCGTTTTGAATTTCAATTTTCCATTATTTCATTTTAATCCGTTGCTAAAATGGAAATAAAAAGAAAAATAAATACATTAATAACAGTTTTTTTTTTGTTTTAAATACAATTTAAAAATTATCAAATCATTTTAAATCCTATTTAAAATAAAATTCTTAAATTATAGTAAAATAAAAAAAAAATCCTTTTTCTGAAAATGAAAATAAATGAATGTTAACGGTTGTACATTCTAAATGCATAATTCATCCAAATTTCTGAAACGTTGATATTTTATTCAATTTTTTTATTTTTTATTTTTTACAATTTTTTTCATGTCCTTTTATTGTTTTTAATGTAATTTTTTTTTTTTTTTGTTTTTTTACTTGATACTTATCATAGTTTTTTTCTTATATATTCTTTTTTTTTAGTTTTTAGCAATATTTCAAAATCAAATTGCATTTTAAATCAGTGAAAACTATATGGAATTACAAGAGACATTTTGGGAAAATAAACAAGGGAACACAAGACTAATCATATTGCAATTCAATATTTTTTTTTTTTTCTTTTATAAAATATCCATTTAAAATAAAAGATCTCCTTTATATCAACAAAATTTTATATTATTATGGACAGAAATCCCGAATTTTTAATGTAACTTGAAATTTTCTTCAAAAAACTAATAAAATATTGTAAAAAGAAAAAAACCAGAAACACCATAAGAAATATGTTAAATAAGATAAAAAAAAAAAAACAAAAATAAAAAAAAATAAACATACCATCATTGCAATACTGTTTGATCACAAAAACAAAAAAAAAATAATGAAGTAAAGGATTTAATATCGAAGGATTTCTAAGTTTTTCTATAATGTCATAAAATCTTTCATTTTACATTAAACTTATAAAAATGCTTACAATATCATACATATATATATATACATACTATTATATTTTAAGATGTGCACAAAAGATAAGAATCAAAAAAAAAAGAAAAAAAAAAAAACAAACAAATCAACCCCAGAGTGAAATATCCTTCGAATGCAACTTAAGCTTAAAAGATTTACATAGTTATATCCGCATTTTTCTTTTTTTTATTATATTTTTCTAAAAAAAAAACAAGAAAAAATTTTCTTCAATTGGATATAACATCATATACCAGAATTATGCAGTTTTATTTTAAATAAGATTTTTTAGTGTGGTCCAAATTTTGGTGAATAATTTAAATAAGAATTTAAAATATATAATAGTTATATTAAATACGTAATTTTGTTTTTATTGTTTTTTTTTTTCGTATATATCGATTTACAAATTTAATAAATAATTTAACATTAGTATATCGTAAATCTTTATTGTGTTTTTATTCCATTCTCAATTCATTAAACTAAAGTAAAAGAATATGGTAATATAATTCTGGTACCTAACTAACACATTAAAAGATCTATACTATACGCTAATGACATACCTATATCTTTTAGGTTATATAAACATTTAATTACACATTTGTTGTTGTTTCTCAAGGGGGGCGTCTAACCACCCTTACACCTAGGCCCTGCGACCCGTTGTGCTTCCCTGCTCAACGATCCGCACACTACCTACAGACAACTACACATTTAATTACATATTTAATATACACAAAAGAAATATGTAAACTAAAATCGATAGACTTGCTAAGTAAGCAGCAGAAGTCAGGCTTAAGATAAAAATGGGGAATACTAAGATTATAAGATTAAATAACACTAACACCAAATATCAAGTAACAAAAGTAAATGATACGTACAACTCTAGAAGATGTATCGAAATACAATTATCTAGGCTGTATAGTTAGAAAAAATTCGTAGAAAATTCTAATGATAAAATCAAGAAAGCCCAAACGTCATTTGCAAAACTGTGGAAGATATGTCAATCATCCACAATTAATACAACAATTAAACTTAGCATAGAATCTGCAAAGCATGTGTAAGATCAGCCGTGCTGTATGACAAACATGGTTATTCACAGAAAAAATGATTCAAAATTACAACTCATAGAGCTAGTTGTCAGGAAAACAAAATATAGCTGGAAAGGGCACACGAAAAAATAACTCAATCGCTAAGTAAGCTCTCGATTGGAATCCTCAAGGAAAAAGAAAAGTGGATAGGCCTAAAACTATCTGAAGAAGAAAAATATCAAAAGAAATCAAAGAAACAGGAGAAACCTGGACACAAAATTAAGATGTTAGCGCAAAATAGTAGCATAAAATAGATGTAGTACAGAAGCTTTGGTGGAAGCCCTATGCTCCCCAAGGTAATAAAAAAGCGAAAAAAAAAGATATATGTATTACAACAAAAATTGACCACTATCGTTTCTCGTACTCTCTAGTTCTTTCTTTTATATTCGAGAAGAATTATGATCTGGGTAAAATCATAGTTTTTAAAAACTTTTAAAAGGCATGCTCTTACATAAAAGACTTAAAGTTTTGGTACGCTGTATATAAAACACGTCCATTTTAATTTTAACAATGAAAATTAATTTTTAATATAAGAGTAAGTAATTGCTTACAATTTAATTTTAAAGAACAACCAAAGGTAAATGTTTAGGACTTATAGTTAGATCACATTTAAATTTTTTTTTTTAGTGCATACATAAATGTTAACATGAACACGTGCACACATTAATGTTAACATGAAATAACACAACCTTTCCTTTTCAGGCGTGGCTGTAAATGTTGTAAGGAAGAATAACTCTTACGATGTGTGTGAAATTCGAACTCACACTCCCTCGGTGTCTCTATCACATTTAAATATTTTGCCGGAATATTCTTATAATTTGAAAACATTAAAAGAAAAAATTTATGAGTTTTGAAAAATGATTCAGAATAAATTTTCTAATATTTATGAGGTAAGAGTGGTCAAATATTTCAGATTTTCAAACTTTATGAAACACAAAGAGATGAAATGAGATGAGATATAAAAATAAAAATTTAAATATTATATACATTTTATTACGTGTAAAAATAATGTAGATTTTCATATTGACTTCTAACTAACGAAGTTTTCTAACTTAGATACTTGTTCATTTTTTTAGACATAAAGTAATTTTTTAAAATATTAATTTCAAGAATTTCAGAATATTTTGTAAATTATAGTTATTGAATTTTTAAATTTAATTTTTTTGATATTTTAACTATTTTTCATGGATCGATCTATATGCAGTAGAGTGTTTCGAAATAATCCATACATGATAGAACAGGTAATAAGAGAGATCGAACAATTCATTCATTTTTAAAGGTTTCTGATATAACGGTGTTCGAAGATGTTTTTAAAACTGATTTTTTTTTTTTTTTTATAAAAAACGCTCATTAATTTACAAATTTTATTTCATTTTTTAATTTTCCAAGTTTCCTAGTCATTTGTATTATAATAATTTACATCAGTTTCAAATTATTTTTTTTTAGATAGACATTCATACTATCTAAAGAAAATGAATTGAACGTTAAAATTATGTAAAAGATAAGATTTAAATTTAGTTAGGTGTTTATTTGAATTTTATGCTTTTTACTTTTGACTTTTAGGTTTTTTTTCTAAAAACTTACTTAAGCAACTTAAGCAAAAGCAGTTTCACTTAAGCAAAAAAAATTTTATTTTATTCGAACCATACTAAAATAATATAAAGAGCTTATTTATTTTGTTTTTAAATTTAAAAAAAAAAAAAAAAAAAAAACTTTTTGGACATAAATGCAAACGTACATAATATTTCTTTGGTTGGATTTTCTTGTTCTTTTTTTTTTGTGTATGTCACAAATGGTAGGATGCAACTTGGAATCAAAATTGAATACTGAAAGTATGTACATAAGAATAAAATTTCAAAATATAACAAATAGAAAAAAAAAAATGATTTTGCATATAAAAAAAACCTCAAATAAAAACTTTTTTTTATCAAAAAAAAAAAAAATAAAAATAAAAAAAAAAAAAACAAAAACTGAAATTAATATTAATCTCTTTTTCTATAATTTTTTCATTTTATTTTTATTTTTTTTAAAATTTTGTCTATCTCTAAGTCATTTTTATGGAAAATTATCAAAAGTTACCTTAGGTTTCAAAATTGTTTGTTGTTAAAAGGTATATAAAAGAATATACAATACATGTATGATGTATGTGTATACCTATTACAAAAAGAAAATTGTTATTTACATATGTATGTGTCTAAATTGTATTTTCTTTAAAAAATATAAATATTTTATATATTTATTTACTTTATATTAGACTTAGTTTTGCAGAATAGAAATATTTTAAAAATCTAAAGGGATTCTAAAATTTAACTTTAAAAAATAAAAATAAAAAATCCTTTAAAACAAAATATTCGTAAAGAATTTAAAATATGAAATTATCTTTTAATTTTTGTCTTTTTAAAAAAAAAAAAAAAATACAAAAATAATAATAATATGTTTTAATGGTTATTTAGTGATTCGGTTAACATTTTCGAAAGTTTATCCACAAGAATATGAAATAAAATGTTTAGTTTGGTCAATTATTGAATTTTTAAAAGTCAATTAATAAATTTTAATTTATTTGAATGTATTTTTTTTTTTTTGTTTATATTTTTCAAAGGCTTTATTTAGCATACTTACAATTTTTTTTTTTTTTTTACAACGTAATATTTAAAGGTAGGATAAAAAAGAACATATTTAATTTTTTTATGGATATATGATTGATTTCTTTATCTTTAAGATTTCGAATATATAATTTTAATTTGCATATATACAAGGAGATGGATGTACAGTTGTATTTAAAACTATATTAAATAAAAGAGTTGATTTGTTAACCACCATTTATATCGTTATGTAAGAAATAAATATTAGATTGTTGCACAAATAATATTATAAGATAAAATATATTTTTTTCTAAGACATGAAAATCGATTATATTTTTTCAGTGAAAATTTTCGAATTATTATTTATTATACAGTTACAAAGATTACAATTCCAAAAAGAAGAGAATTTTAACAGAAAATAAATAATAGGTATATAAGTATGTTTTAATAATATTTAACTTATTAAATGTATATTATAGACAAAGGCTCAACTTCTACTTTTACACCTACAAATTATTGGCATATATTACCATCAAATGTGTCTTCCAATTTTTATGATTTGCAAAAATTCAAGATAACTTCTTCCTTCTTAATTTCTCATTTAATCCTACTTCTTTACCAATAAACTTGCCCCGTCCCATTTCATTTCCTTTTCTTACTTTTTAGCCATTATTCCTTATAACCGCTTAGTGTATTTATACTACTATTCAGGTTAAGGATAGCAGTGGGTTAAGTAAGTAGGAACTTTACACTATACCAAAGCGACTTTTTAAAAAATTCAAATTATTCATTTTTAAGTATATCTTAAGGAAACATAAAAATAATTTAACATGTATTAAAAACGAAATTATAATGTTTTAATAATTTATTAATTTAGACGATTTTTTTTTAGAAAACAATAAAATCTAATATACTTTCAATATAAATCATTTCTCTAAAAACAGCTTTAACAAATTAAATCTAAAAAACATTTAAAAATCATTTTTTTTTTTATGAAAAAATTATATACATATATTTTAAAGATATTGGCCAATAATCAAAAGAGGCATATGCATAAATTATATTTCTTAAACATTATTTCTGCTAAACTGTAAATGTCATTCATTATACTCGTGTGAATGAATGTTCAAGGGTACAATAAATTTGAAAATCGAATTCTGAGTTGATTAAACCATGTATGTTTGTTCACCCGTCCGTCCGCACGATAACTCAAAAAAAAATAAAGGATTCTGAAATTTTGACTACGTCACTTTTGTAAAATTGTTAATTTCGCTATTTAAATCCATCAAGTTCGGTCGGCGGGTTTGAGTATTTGCCATACAACTTCTTTCTTTATATGGAAATAACTATAGAATCTATTGATACTATGTATCTGAAATTTTGTCAGAAGATGATCAAGTTTAACGACAGTACTTCTACAAAATATGGTTGGTTCGGGGCAACATGTTCTAGTAGCTGTCATGCAACTCCAAAATTTGCATAATTATATCTCGGTACTTAATCAAGTAAAACATCTGAAATTTTGTAATGATCAAGTTTCATGGAAACATCATATATGTTATTAATACGTATCGGAATTGTAACGGAACGTATCAGAAGTGACACAGTGTACTCTACTTCACACTTCCTCGTTTTTACTTACAATTATTTATTTAATAACTTAAAATAAATTTATAAATTTCGAACATAATAAAATTTGATCAATACTGTCAACCGTGAATATCTACGAGGAATAAATATCTGTAATATATAATGATCGAGACCATTTTCCTTAAAAATTCTTTGTTCCATCAAAGTATAATTTTCTTTGTTAACTAGTACTAACTATTATATTTTTATGTATAAAATTTTTCATTTTTCTTTTAGAGATATGATGCCAAATTTTTTACTATACATAGCTATATTTTTAAATAGACAAATTACCAATTTAATTTTAGTTGTCATTGTATATAAATCCATAATGTTATTTTATAAATGTCACTCATATTTCTTTAATATTTTTTTGTTGCAAAACTTTTATTATATTGAATTTACATATAATATTTATTTACGTTTTCAATTTATTTATCTGATAAAAAACATAAAAAACTTTAGAAGTAAAAATTACGATGTTTTCTCTTATTCTTGTAGAAAATTCCATCTATTAATTTAAAACAAAATTTCTATTTGTTTGTCCTCTATTTGCATTTCTACACTACACATTCGATTAAAATCAAAATTCGTACGAATAATCATTTGAATTTGGAAAAGGTTTTCATTTTTCCTACGTAAATGGAGAATGACATTAAACATGATTGTATGAAGATGGAATTCGTGCAGGTGGTTCGATAATGTTGTTGGATTCATTATCTCATTATTACGGAAAAGCTTTCAAAGAATTTTTCATTTTTTTTTTAGTTCTCAATTACATACTGTTCAATTTGTGTGTATGCATCACTCCTTAACACTGGAAATGACTATAATAATAGACTTCGAATTGGTTAACCCATTTTTTGCCGAAAAATTTTTTGCTATATGAAATTATGTCAAATTTTGTACAGAATATCCTTGATAAAAGAGAGCATTAAAAATTTTTTTATCGAGTTTCGTTAAGTCATAACGGCACAAAAGATTTTTAAAGATATTTTCACAGTACACAGTCCTTTACAATTCTAAATGATTAGATCGATTGACTTTAAATTTTTTATATACCTTTCTCCTTACCAAACAATTGTGTTGTAAAAATCCAATTTCCGCATATCGTATCTACAAAAAACATTTTTCAACTATCCATCAAAAAACTTTTGTTGAGTTTTGAGATTAAAAAAAAAAAACAAATATTTAATATTGTAAAAGTGGACAAAAGTTAAACTTATACTTTTGTAAGAAAATACACTATTGTTTTATTTAAATTTCAGTTTCATTTTATTTTCCCATTGTGCAATTTTCATTCTATTCCAAATGATTTTTTTCTATTAAATTTCAAATCAAAAAACATTTTACTTTGGTTTAACTATAAACCAAAAGGAAAATTTCATATATAAATGTTCCGTCAGGAATGCAAAAAAAAAAAAAAAAAAACAATAAAAATCCGCAAAAATAAATAAAAGAAAAGTAAAAGTTTTACTTATATATTATGGTATAAAAATAAAAATAATGTCATAGAAATAACAAAGATTAAAAAGAAAATTTAAAAAAAAATATGTAAAATAAAGTTATATTTTCTCTCAAAGGACAAGAAAAAACTCCATTTAAGAGTTTTGTTTTCTTCACTTCTTAAATAAAAATTAGAAGAGATCCCAAAAGTTTTCCTGTATATACTTTATATGAAAAAATTTAATGGTAGAATAGATATAAAATCAAAGATTTTAATATGTCATATGGTTGCGGATTGAATCCTTTAGATATACAAAATAAAATAATAACAAAAACTGTTAAGGTTTTTATTTTTTTAATATTGCTGTATAAAATATAACATTAGTTGGTAACAGTTGAAGAATTTTATCTGAAAATACCTTTAATAGATTTTTTAAATATTTTAAAATGATAATCTAAGTTTTTTTTATGATTTGTTTGATCAATTGAATGATTTTAATTTTTTACTCTTAGGCTTTTGTTTTAAGAAGAGCGGATTAGTTGTATAATTGTGAATAATGGGCAGTTTTTATGCTGGCGAACATAAAAAAAATTTAAAGTGTAAATTTTGAAAATATTCAATGCAAATTAAATTCAGATAGAGACTCTCGGACGATTATATACCTGTCTTTAATAACTAACTAACTAGTATAAGGTGCCTACAATAAACAAAGATGTTATGATAAGAAATAGTTATCATGATGACCAAAATGAGAAGCTTCGACCCATTGAATACAACTATTTTTTAAATTTAGTATTTTTTAAATAAAGATAATGGTTATATTAAAATAAAGGATTGTAAAATAAGTCAACACTGTTATAATTATATAACTATACAATCCCATTTTACAATTTACCAAAATATTTTTTTTTGTACTTCTGCTTTACTTCTTTACTCGTTTATTTAGGAATACGGATGAAGTTTTTTACAAATAAAAAATAGATTAGGAGTCACAATACTTGCAGGATATTTTCGTATGCTAACTTAATGACCTTAAAAATTCTCTTATACATATAAAGAAATACTAATTTAAATTACGGTTTATTGATTTAATTGTCCGAAACTGTTAAATCTACAATTTTATGTATACTATGTATGTATAATTTTACATAATTGCATACTATATAGTTTTAAGTGAAAAGAGAATTAAATATTTAAAAACACTATATGACTGCAACAAAATGTCCTTGGAGATCATGATTTGTGTTTGCTATTTAGTATATTTAAAAAGAAAATTTTTTTTTTGAAAGAATGTGCTAAAATTAAAATTTTATTTAAAAATGTCAAACTACAAGAAATTTATTTATTTTTTATTTTTTTGTTTTACATGCTAGACATTAACACTTTGAACGGATTCCTTTATACTAATGTAGGTTTAGAGAGAACAGAAAGGAAATAGGATATTAAAGGAGATTTTGAGGGTAAATTAGACATAAACTTAAAAATGTTCTTTTTGAATAGTTGTAAATTGTAGAATGGAACATATATGGTAGAGGAGAACACACATTTTGGAAGCATGTTCCACAGCACTTCTCATAACGAATGAGTTTCTATAACTAGTTTTAAGCCACCAAAGAATTTTCACAGTCTTGAAATGAGTATTTGCTGCCTCTCTCGTGGTACTTTGGAATAGTTTGAAGGAAGATATAATTGACTTTAGTTCAATAGAGCAAATTCACTTCATGACTTGATTATAAAAGAGTGAAATTGCTCCAAATTGCTCCAAAGGTATCTATAAAAAATTAAATTCCTATTTCGATGTATGTTGAGAGCAGTTAGTTTTACTAGCTTGACAGATTTAAGATTTATAAATAAATATAAAAAGTAACTATATATAGTTTTTACAATTTGGTATTATTTTAATTTATATTTGATATTATATTTGGTAAATTTACAGTTAAGTGATTCCAAAATTTTGAACAATTTTAATTTTATACATATTGAGGTATCCTTAAAATTGAAGAAAGTAACTATTTAAAAAATGTATTTTTTTGCATTGAATTCTATTCGTTGATCCATCTGCCGTTTTATAGAATTTTTACATCATTCAAGATAAAGTAATAAAATTTTAGTCATCGATTGGTCTCATTAACAAATTAATTTTATCTCAGAATATTTTTGTGTATTCGTTAAGAAGTCCTTCATAGGCACAAAAATTAGAATATTTAAATCTTAATAGCTTATTAAACTCTACAGAATATTTTTAAAGTAAATAATAATAGTACTATAATTTTCCTTAAAAACTTACTAATATGGTTATCTTCACATTTTGAAAAAGTTCACTTTAAAAAGCCCTTTGGTTTATATACTGCCTAGTTTCTTGTTGTCTAACAAATCATGAATTATTGAAACTTAGCAAGAAAAACTACGATAATACATTTTTATGTACATAAAAAATAAGATAATATAATATGTTTTGTATAAGTATGCAAATAAATTGTGATAAAAAACACTTTAAATATTTAAATATATATATATTTTATTTTTTTTTTTTTTACTTCTAAAAGAATGTGACAAAAGAAAAATGTCCACTTATATGGAAAATTTATATTAAAAATTCAATTTTATATCATACATAGGTCATAAAATGTGTTTTTAGTATTGAAATTGTAAAAGTGCATTAGTGTATATGCAATCTATTTTGGATATGTCGAGCGTTGTTCTTCTTTGTTATTTTATTTTATTATAAATAAAGTTTTTAAATAAAATTTATATTTTTTTGGGATAAAACTATATATTTATTTCTTTATATTCTTTATTAAATTTAATGTTTATGTCAGGAAAATATTTTATATTACTTAAAAAAAATAAAAAAAATATTTTAAATTGTATACTTAAAAAATTATTTGACAGACATATTTAGTAATTAAATGTCGCGATTAGAAATTATCACTTTTTTTATGTTCTACACGGACAAACGGTACACCTACCTTCCTTTTGTCTTGTATGAATAAAAATTGAAAAGGATTAAATCATTTTATAATAGAATGGAACGAAAGAAAGATTAAAGTTGGTTTTAGTTAATGCTATTTAATTTTTATAATCATATAGATGATCATATAAATATAATTAAATTTGGTTTACTCGAAAACCTCACTTCTCTAATTCGAATGCGTATTGAAATGCGAAATAAACTTTCATGTTATTTTTGCACATCGTTTCGAAAAGTTTCATTGAATTTTACTTATAAGAAAGATTCTAAAATTTAGTATGGATCATTTTATTATATTTAAAAAGGAGATAAATAAGTGGTTTAAATATTTTTTTCTATATAGACCCTTCTTTGTGGAGTTTAATAGTCACAAATTATTTTAAGTAAAACTACATCGCTTGTAGAAAGTTTAAAATGTTTAAGAATTGTTTAAGAACAAGATATGTCTTGTATATGCTCTTGAACTTGGATGAACTTCGTATATGTTTTGCAAAAAAAAAAAAAAAAGATAAAGGTATTGCTTTAAAAACTTTTGATATTCTTAATTTCAGATCCTTTAAGAATAAATTCTCTCACTTTCCTACCATTTCTGTTTTTCTTCATATTTCATGTTTTATTATTTGTGTTATTATTAAATTAAATGAAGTTAAGCAATAAAAAAATACCATAGTTTCAACTTAATTAAATTTTTTAACATAGTTTAGTAACATGTAAACATGATAAAAACAATCATTTTTGTTGCCTTTACAATGCAACTGAGATGTTCATTTGAAAATAGTTATTCGAAGTATCACTCATTTTTATTTCATGAATAAAATTACATTTTCAGCACTGTCAAGTATGATACATTTTCATTTATAATAGAAAATAAATTTACTTTATGTTGTTGCGTGCATTAAGCATTAAGTTTTAGACATTTTAAATTGAATTTTTATTTTCTAGGAATAATTTTTTTTCCTATCAACTATCTTTGTCAATGATAGCTTTTGATATCATCCAAAAACCGAAAAGATGAATTCTGAGTAACTTCGGTTAAAATTAATTAAATTATGAACGAAATATTTTTTTATGTTTTGAGTGAGTGAGTTAAATTTGGGTTTAATTTATTTCATTACTTCTATATAAAGCAAAATAAATAAGAGCTAGGTATAATACTTTCCATTATTGTTTCGTAGTGGGTAAGTGTATGCCTATCATATTTCTTTTAATAATTTTAAGTTTTTATAATATGTAAACAAACCGATAGCCCTGGCAGCTAGTTGCTTATAAAATAAAAGATTAATTGTAATTTTAATTATAATTAATAAAAAATAATAAATAATAATAATATAATATGTAAAGCTATACTCCGAATTCGTCTTTTCGGTTTTATGATGCTATCAGAAACTATCATCGACAAAGATTATCCATATGAAAATAAATCAATTTATATTGAATCCTGATACTAACAGACCAGACAACATCTCACATCATCATAGTTTTGTATTATTTTAGATTGTTAGTGAAAGCACGGAAAACTTGACTCTGTGAAGTATATAATGATAATGAAGTATATTTGAAATGAAATAGTTCTGTAAAGTATATTTGGGCTTTAATTTTCAAATCAATATTTTTAAATAGTTATATAAATTTTTTTACAAAATATTCTGTGAGTTAAAAAAATTAATAGAAAAAATTACTATAACAAAATTTATTTAAAAATAAAAACTATTAGTTGTGACTAAAATAAGATTTTAAATATTAATTAGGGGGCCTCGGTGGCGTAGTGGGTGAGAGCGTATAAAATACGTTGTAAACACCGAGGGAGTGTGAGTTTGAATCTCGCACACGTCCTAAGAGTTATTCCCCCTTACGACATTGACAGCCACGCCTGAAAAGGAAAGGCTGTGTAATTTCCTGTCCACATTTATGTGGCAGAGAAATGCATTAAAAAGAAAATATATATATATTAATTAAATATAAAATAAAAAAAAAACAATCTGATAGTTTTACTTATCAGTATAGAAGTAATAAAAAAGTAATTTAATTCAAAATTAAAATATTATAATTTAATATAAAATAAGAAAATTAATTCTTGTGATTTTTATTTAATTATCATATTATAATTGATAATATCTTTTTTTCCATCATATTTAAAAAAAAAAAACAAAAATAAATATTTTTTGTTAAGCAGTTCAAATTTTAGAATGAGAACTATCACGGAAGTTAAAACACTCATTTTATTATACACATATTCTATATAATAATAAAACTGTTAATTAGACATTTAACACGGTGAGTGATTTTACATCTTTTTTTTTTAAAAGACTCAAAAAGTATGTACACATACATATATACATTTCTTTATGGATCGATCGTTTTATGTTGTGATGCAGTGAGTGTAAATTGAAATTCAACCACCTGAAGAAGATTATTTTTCTCATGAACCAGTAAATAATAAAAATTGTTGTATAAAATTTTGTTCTAGTTTTTGATTTTCTTTAAGAAACAACCATATTATACCAATAAGTAAATTTTTTTAACTCATAAATTACATATGTATGTAGGTTATGTATATATTTTTTTAATTTTTTTTTTTGTATTTATAACAGTTATACAAGTAGTTAACATTAACAAAGTAAAAAAATGTAATAATAAAGTAAAAACTAAAGATTTACTTTAGAAAGTTTTTAAAAATGAAATTCTATGTAGTTTCAAGATTATTTTGTTTGACTTTAATCTTTATACATATAAAACAAAAAATGTGAATCATTCAACTAAAAAAAAATTTAATTAAGTAGTTTGATTTAGAACGATTGAAAATTATTTTAAATCACAACATATTAGTAATTTGTTTAAAGAGACATTGATTGATAGATTTAAGAAAATAAAGTACGAATTTATTTGTTCGTGTGCTGTACTCTTAAAATGTAATGGATAATAAACATTTTCTTGGTTTAAAAATAAATTTATTTTTCTTTACTCAAAAGGAAAAAAAAAAATTAAATTATTTTATTCAGTATTCTTAGTTCTTTCCTTTCCAAAAAAACAACATTTGAATAAATCAGTTCTTTTGATTATCTTTACACATGTATTTGTTTTTATAATAGTCTCCCATTTAAAAAAAGTAAAAAGTAAAAACTAAAGTGTAACCGAGATGACCATATGACAAGATTATATTATCGTATGTGGGGCCTATAAAATACACTAAAAAGACAGAGAGAGTGTGGGTTCGATTCCCACATACGTCGTAAGAGTTATTCCCCCTTACGACATGTACAGCTACGCCTGAACAGGAAAGGCTGTTTAATTTCCTGTACACATTTATGTGGCAGAGAAATGCATTAAAAAAAAAAAAAAATTATCGTATGATTTAATCGCTTCTATTAAAATAAAATGTAATGCATATATCAACAAAAAAAATATATAATTAAGTTTGATTATTGTCAATTACAAATTTAAAGCCTTGCCAGCTGGATCTAAATTTTATTTTTAGAAAATATTGTTAGACCGAATCTTATTAAGGTTTCAAATTCTTTTCTAAAACATATATGTATGCCATAAATCAAATTTTAAGTATATGTAATTAAATAATCAATTAAATTATAAATTAAATAAGCTTAAGTTTTTTTTTGATATTTCTCAATTTAAATTTTTTTTGCTATTTTTATTAAATATTTTTAGATCTTTAATAAGAATTTTTTTTTTTAAATAAATTTTAGATATTAATATCACGTTTATTTAGATATACATATAACTAATATATAATATATACTATTATTATATATTTATACATTTTGAAAGGTTATACAGCCCTTCCCATTAAAACATTTCAATTATTATTTTCAAAAATATCTTTTATATTTTATTTTATCTTTTTTTACTTTTAAACTCTTTATTTTTAGATTTTACTGTTATTTTTAATTTATTAGCACATTTTCAAAAAGATTTTTGAAAAAATGTACTTATTAGTTTGATTCGGTCAGTCGGTCTCACAGTCCAGTTGCTTACAAAACCTACTACACGGTTTAAAATAAAACAATGAAATTTTAACTGCGGATAAGTCACTAATCAATTAAAGAATTTTGAAGAAGTTTTTTCTATAGCTCTCTCCGTTACGAAGCTAGCATTTCCAAATAGAAAATAGCACTATATTTAAATTGTTATAACAGAGAAATTCTATAAGGTATATCTTTAATTTGGAAATGCCAAACAATAAACTGTTTTTATAAGCTTTCTAAATGTATATAAAATATATTCATATATAGTTTTGCCATACGGTATTTTAATTTACCGTTAGCCCTATTAAAAACTCAATTTAGCAAAACTCAATTTTTCAACATTCTTAAACTAAAAAAAAACTTAATTCTAATTTACAAAAGGTTTAAACTATATATGTATAAAAAAGAACATTAAAACTGAAATGACCATAGCCGAAGCTGTCGGGTCTAATAATTTCTAAAATTTTTATAAATAATTAATTTGAATTGGAATTACATACAGTTACATTAGTATATACAGTTATATGTAGTTCTTGACCCCTTCCATTTTCCAAACGGTTTAAGTTTCAATTTAAGACACTTTGAAATTTTGAAAGGAATTAGATTTTTGTAATATGTATCTATGAATCATTTCAGAAAATATTTTTGCCTCTTGTCCCGTTTAGGAAATGTAAGGGGTCAAAAACTGAAAATTCTCTATTTTTAAACCATAAGAATAACAGTAACTTGAACACCTGTTCAAATTTTTTTGAAGTAATATACAAAAATTAAAGCTTCAACATTATATTTTTATTTCTGTTAACAACTTTTCTTAATAATATATAGGGTTACCTTAAATAGACGAAAGTGTGACTTGATTTTTCCCAATTTTCTAAAAAAATTTTTCTAAAGATTTTTTTCAATTTTTATATTACCTACAATTATAAAATTATTTTAGTCACTATAACTACTTATGTACTCTTTACCTAAAAATTATTGTGGAATATATTTTTTAATTTTGAAAATGTTGTTTTTTTTGCAAACCCTCGGTTTCTTCATTACTTGTTCTTTTTATTAAATAGCTAGATAAATTCATGTTCAATTCAATGGTATATAAAAGCTGAGAGAAAATTTTATTCATGGAGCGAAAATAATTTTTTATAAAATATAAAATTGGAGGGATTTTTTTTTTTTTTTTTTTGAAGGGCTAAACTTTGGTAACTGTTTGCAAATGACAATTTAATTTTAATTTTATTCTTTTATTTTTTTATTTACTTTAATTCCTATTATTTTTTTTTTTTAATTTACTTTTCTTTTTTTTTTTTTCGGAGAACAAATAAAAATATCCACCAAAAGTTTGTTTTATAGGCAATTTCTAAGTACTGCAAAGTATAAAAATCGTATTTGGGTACAATGTTATGCAAAATCGTAATTATTTTTGTATTATGATATCCTCCTCGTGTGAATTATAATCTATTTTTAATTTAAATAAAAAAAAATTTTTAACATATTCCGTTTCGGTACTCAAAAAAATTTCGGTACTTGGTGTAGGTGTTCAAAAAAACAAAAAAAAAAAAAAACCATTTAAGTATATACACGTAACGTTTCTTAGACTATAATTAAAGTTACGAAAAACTTTCTATCACTGATGATATAGATATATTGGGAGAAAAAGTTCTTAATGTTTAATATATTGCTATAATTAAAAGAGAAAGAAAGAGAAGGCACAACGAAAAAAATCATTTACTTGAAAGGCCTGAAGGAAGTTTTAAATTAAAAAAATCATTAAAAGAAAGACATTTTAACTATATGATAAATAAGTTTATTGTTTTGCATAATACTGTATTATAGAGTTACTATATACTATATACTACATACGCAAATTACCATGAAAATATCGTTGCATTATAACCGTTATACAATAATGGAAAAAAAAAAAAAATTTGGAATAACGAGAAACAAAAACAAAAAACACATAAAAGTAAAGAATAATTTCAAAATTTTTAAAAATATAAATCTAATGCATTTTTCAAATAATTGTAAAATGAAACCCCATTTAATTTTAGTTGTTTTAAAAGGGCTTATGAGTGCTTCAACTATATTATTTTTAGTTGGTGTATCGTTTAATATACATTTTAGTTTGGTTATATAAAGGATAAAAATAAAATTGTAAACCAATAAGGCAAGAGATCTGTTACAAACAGATTCATAACAAAATATTTTGTTTTCTTTTTTTTTTTTTTTCGTTTTTTTCTTTTTATAAAAAAATAACAGCATGAGACCGCGAACCTGTTCGATTGTAAATTCCTTTTGGTAATGCTACTGTGATGTAGCTATTATTATTGTATAGAAAATTCTTAATAATTTTGGTTATTTTCTTTTTATTTATTAAACGAAAATAGCTTTTTTTTATATTATACAACGTTATTTTGTATTTTTATTTGTATGTAAAAATCTGAGTAAATAAATCTATGTATATTTTTATAACGATTAGATTTCACAATCAACGATACAATATTTATTTTAGATAGATGAGAATTAAATATGTATATATAGAAAAATATAGTTCTTTGTTTTCTAGTTATAATGTAGCTATCTTTAGAAATATATCGAATATATATATGTATATATATAATATGTGAATGTAAATTAAAAGTATTGTAGATGTATAGGTTCGTATTAAATCGATATATAAAAGAAGCAATAGTATATGATAGTATAGCAAGCAAGGATCTTTATTTGTACATTTTTCAAATGTAAATAGAATAGGAAATTTTTAGGCAAAAACAAATTTTTTATAGCTTTACATGAAAAATTATTTAAAATTTAAGTTAAAATCATTTGTAAATTTAAAATTGCAATTGCATGTAAATTTATTTATTATTTACTTTTATGAATGAAAGGCATTTTCTTTCAAACCGAAATGTTTAGTTCAAACAATTTTTTTTTATCATGACTGTGTGTGATCTGTCATGACACTAACACCAACGTGGTCATACTTCCTTATCGGCATTTAAAAGTATGTAACGAATGTACTTTAAAACTTAAAGCTCAATGTATGACTGAATCTCAAAATAATAATTTTATTATTTGGGGGGTTAGTTCGTTATTTTTGGCGGATTAGTTCATTACTTTTGGGGATTAGTTAATTTTTGATATTTAGGGATTAATTCATATGAACTAAACTCCAAAAATTCGAAAAATATTTTTGGGAATTATTTCGTTTTTTTTTTTTGGGGGGGTTAGTGCATAATTAATATTGGCGGTTAGTTCAAAATGAACTAAGACCTAAAAATATTGGGGATTAGTTAATTTTTGGTTTAGGGGTTAGTTGGTAACTTTTGGCTATGCTTTCAAAATCCCTTAACCCATATCAAAAAAATCAATGCAGATTTATAACTTTAAGCATTTCGAAGAAAATGTTTTACATAACAGTAACTTATAAAAAAACACCTAAAGTGTTTAAAAGATATATTTTATTTACTTTTGATATAATAATTATTGTTTAAATATAGGGCTTCTTTTGACTTTAAGGTCTGTAGGTCAATAACTTATAATACAATATATAAAAGTTTTTCCACAAAATTAATTTTAAAATGAAATCTTTTAACATGTTTAAAATTTATTTGATTCATATCTCAAAGAATTTAGAAATTCTGGAAAACAGACGAACAAACTATAAAATATAATTTTTTTTTTTTTCAAATATTTATGAAAATATGCTAAAAACCTAAAAAACTTAAAATAAAAAATAGTAAAATAAATTGGTTTTGTCATTAAGGATTTACGGTTTATTTATGAATGATTAGATATAACACTAAAAATGTTTTTATACATTTTCAGCTACTTTAAACACATTCTTCATGTAAATTTATACTTATTGGATAATGGTTTTAGTTCGGTATGAAATATATATATGTATAGATTTGTATATATTCAAATAATATAGAAGTTATTCTCATTATAGTTACAATCTATTAGATTAAAAGTTTCCCATTAAATACAAAAAACCAAAAAAAAAAAAAAAAGAATAAATAATGTTGAAAATGAAAATATCTATAAATATGTAAGTATAGATATATAAAAAGGAATAATTTTAGAATCAAGGTCATTTAATTGCATTTTAATTCCTTGTTCTTTATTATACACTGAATTTATTATCGTTTTACATATAAAACAGGACTTTTGAATTAAAATTTATATAATGAATAATATTAAATTTTATTATACATTTTATCACAAGTTTAGTTAAGTGAATTTTTGGAGGGTTGTTGGGATGAAGAGTTCAAATAATATTATTAAATGGTAAAAATGGATAATAATTTTTTTGTTTTGCTGTGGAATAAAAAAAAAAAAATGTTAAGAAAATAATCTTCAATTTTTTTTTTTTTGTCAGTATAATAATTTTATTAAATTTGTGGGAGGATATAACACCTACCTACTTACTATGTTTTTGTTATTGTTCAAAATTACATGATTTTTGCATTATGAAAATTTTAGATAATCAAGTAAAATTTTTCAATAATTAAAAGAAATGTTACTGTTAATGTGAACTATATAATATAATTTACACTATAATTGTAAGTAAAGTAAAGTGTACTAGAGTATATGTATATGAAATTTCATAATAAATATAAAAAAAAGGGAAAAAATTAAAAACATTGAATAATATAAATATATTTTGTATTTTAGTTGAAGTTTATAATTTTATTTTAGACCAAAGTCCTATGAATTTTTTGATTGTACCTTCTATTTCTATAATTGTTATAAATTTTTAAACTAATTTGGTAGATAATATAGTTTAAGAAGCAGCACATTCAATCACAAAGAAAAATAATATAAATAACCTTCTAATCTGTCGTATAATTATTTTTAAAATTTTCTTTTGTTTCTTTTCTAAACTTTCCTGTTCAATCAAGAGCCTTTTCCATAAGAATCGTTTTGGTTCGAAAATTATCATTTTCGCAGTTGGGTTCTCTTCATACAAATTTTATTAATAGCTATCTTCTCTTTGATAAAGAATATGATAAATATGATTAACTAGATTTGCTACCGCAGGTATCTTCCATGTATATCATGTATATTCATGTGTATGTTGGAAATTTATGCCATCAATGTGTAATATAAAGACAATCTGCTAAATACCATTATTATATCATTTTCTTTTTAAATTAACCGTTAAAATCCAGTAATTCGATTATTATTTATCAAATTTTTTTCCCTCCTTCCATTGTTATAAGTAGAGCATCCCCTATGTTATTATGTCTAATATGCATGCAATATCCAAGTTATGCTTGCAATGTATATTATAAATACTAGCTACCACATTTTACAACTTTAAAGATTTTAATGAGGTGTTCGGATGTAAAAATAGTTTCCCTGCAATTTCTCTTATACCATTTTCTTTGTCAATTAAGGGTGAAATTACTCTAATATGATTATTATATATCGAATTTTTTCCTCCTTCGATTGCTATAGTCCTATGCCCTAAATGAATCCCCTAAATGATTTATTATTTATATTTAGTTAAGCTGCAGTTTCTGGAATGATTAGTTTCACTAAGCCGTTGTAGTACATTAATCGGCTGTAGACAGAATGAATATCTATTTATATAGGTTCTATTAATAAAATCTTTAAATTGATTCTAAATATAATACATTTTGTCTGTATCATATACACATCGCTTATTAATTATTTATGTATAGATTGGTATGAATATGATATTTTTAAATTTTATACAGTTTCAACTCAAAATGCATATCCTATCGTTAAAGTCTAAAACAATGTTTTTTTTTATAGTTTGTCATCTGCTACTATGGGTCTTTCCGAACCAACATACTAGCACTTGATACCTAGCCCTTCGCACTTGCACTTTCCGAAAATACTTGATTATCGCACTAAATGTCGCACTAATTTCTGTCTGTTTTACAAATTTATGACAGTTAAAAAATGTTTAGGAGTAGAATTAGCCTTACCTTAATACATATTTTTATAGCATTTTTATGTCAAATTTATTTTGACAGATGCAAAAAAGCATTTTATTCTAGCATTATTTAACAATATTTATAATGATTTATGATCACTATGTCAATATTGAGTAAATTTTGAGAGCAGATATCATTAATTATCAGTTGTTATTATTTTAATTTTTAAATTTTTTTTTTTGAAAAGATGAAATTTCATATTTCTGTATTATATTATAACATAGATAGGTATACATTTTCTACATTAGTTAAATTATTACAATATAACCAAAAATTAACTTACAATTTTATTAATTTCCAAAAAAATTGTATCATTTAATAATAAAGAGATATTATTTCATAGAATAATATTTATTATCTTCCTTCTTTTTATTTTTGCATTATTATTCATTTTTATATTTTTTATATTCGCCATACTTTTTTTTAACAAAAACAAAAAATATTTATTTTTATTGCAAGTTTTCAAAAACTAATTTTTGACAGCTATAATCAAGTGTTAAGTGCGATGAATTCCGGACAGCACTTGATACTATTCGGAGTTTTCGGATAAAAAAATATCCTAATATCGAATCATTACACTAAACACCGAAGTGCGATGTTTAGTGTGATGGTTCGGAAAGACCCTATGAATCTATCTGTAGTCCTATGATATACCTAGCAAATATTCAACAATATTATGAAAAAAAAAATTAAACTTATTGGATAGTACCTGTTCTGTTAAACAAATATAACACAAAGAATTTTAATTATATAGATATTAAATTTTTTTTTTTTTTTTTTTTGTTCATCAAATTTTCAATTTAGGAAAACCAATACGCCTCAACCATACGTATTTATTTTACAATTTTGTCAAGCCACTTAAAATTTAACTTTAAACAATCTTAAAAACAACACTTTTCACAATTTTGGCGAACCACTAAATTATCTTACTTAAAATTATTTGTTAAAAAAAAATTGTGGGTTTCAATAAGTATTAACTATATTAGAGAAGATAATAGATACAAATAGATTTGAAGGTATTCGATTATTTTAATTTTTTATTTAAAAATAATATAAAATTTATTCCAAGTATCATTCAAAATTTTTAAAACTGCCTACTTATGGAGCAAAAATTTCCTTTTTTTTTTGTATTAAATGTAAGTGGTTTTATAGAAGTATCTAATAAGAATTTAAGAGAAAATTAAATTGTATTTTTGATTATCATTATTTTATAATTATCTTCAGTTAAAATGAAAATATCTGATTCAAATTAAAATTAAAATAGTTTTAAAGAGTGATTCAATTAAAAAAAAACAAAATGTATAATTTTATTTTTTAAAAAATTAAAATTTTTATTGTTAATTAAACAAATTATAATTTTAGTTAAAAAAAAATTTTCAAAGAAAAAAAAATTAATAACACTTATAGTATATATAAAAATCTAGGTGTTTATTTTTAACATAAGTACAATCAGGTACACAAACATATTAAGTAAATTAAATGATTTATTTATAAAAAATCAAAAACACCTTTAATCAAATTAAATTATTTTAATAAGTAATTATTTGAATTATTGGTTAGAAAATTACAATTCTCATGTTTATTAAATTTTCTAGAGTAAAAAAAAAAAATTTATTTTATATTTTTTTTTATTATGATTAATATTATTTTATAGAAACAAAAAAAAAAAACAAACAAACAAAAAACAACGAAAAACAACAATAAAATAAACAAAATCAAGATCAAAACTATACCTGTATCGTGGTTATGATTCATTAATTTGAAACCAGTTCGTTTGGTTTTTTTATAATTTTTTATAATTAGTGTCTAGTGAATTTTATTTTAAGCATATTTTCAAATATATTTAAAAAAAAATGTGCCTATTATAGTTTCAGGTCCATTTGCCTATCTATCCATTTGGTCTTCGGTCCATTTGTCTATCTATGGGTGTTTGTAAAACTTTTACGCTGTTTGAAATAGAGCAATGATATTTTAATTATTGATTTAGATCGCAAAAAAATTAATTATGTGGAACAACTTTTTTTCTGTAGTCCCATCCGTTACGGAGTTACAGCCCCTCAACATTCGTAAAAGTTTAACGGAGTTACAGCCCCTCCTATATTTAAATTGTTATGCCATTATAGTTTTATAAGACATATATTATTTTCAATCTAGAAACGCCAAACGATAGATGCTTTTATTAACTTTATAAAGACATATATATATAATATATATAATAAACATATACTTTTGCCATTCTGTATTTTAATTTACCGTTATGCGCGAAACATTATTTTTGTAAAATTTTTGACCCCTTATTTCTTCCAAACGGTTTAAGTTAAAAATTTTAAATTCGATCTTTGGAAATAATTTTCGAATTATGTGAGAAAATATTTTTGTGTGGCTTCCCTGTAAGAAGTTAAAAACTGATAACTCACTATTTTTAATCAACTGTAAACTTGAACACCACGTCCTGTCACCATCTTTTTTTTAAACTAATATAAAAAAATTGAAGCACCAATATATGTATTATATTTTTGTTTGTGTTAACAACTTTTCTTAATAATTACAGGGATAACTAAAAATTGACGAAAGTATGACTTGATTTTAACTAATCAAAACAAAAAAAAACATTTAACAAGGATCACAATTTTTTTTTCTTATTTTCATACACACATACATATAATATCAACAAAGTTTAAAGGTGCAATAAAAAAATTTTTAGCGTATGGATTTGTGAAATCTGTGAGACCAGAAGAATAAGAAAAATACACATTGCTACATAATGTATTTTTAAAGCCGCGCTTGAAATTTTATATTTCGTTATCTTGTTTCTTTGTAATATTGTAATATTGTTTAATTTTGAAAATGTGCTGTTTTGAAAAACCGTCCTTTTTTCCTTATTGGTTTACTAATACTATATAAACCATATATATATATATACTATTCTAACTATATTTAATATTTTACATATTACATTCTAATATACAGACCTTGATTATTTTCTTTTATACTTTTAAAATATATATGCATATAATAGGTTTATATATATATATATATATATATATAACATGCAGCTTTTTTAATTTAAAATTTACTCTTACAATAAATTATAAACGGAAACTCTTAATTTTTATCACTTAAAGATATGATATCTATTAAAATTTATCAACGTGTATATATATTTTGTTTTATATATTTTTTATAAATTCATCATCATTACAATTTTTTTTTTTAGATTAAATTTTGAATCATATAAAAATTTAAAAAAAACCAATTCAGTTGGTCTTTTCTAAAACAAACAAAAAAAAAAAATCAAACGAATATAAACATTGTCAAATTAAGCGATTTACTATTTATTTATTTTATAAGGTATTAAGTATTAATTTAAAAAAAAAACAAAAACACACAGATACATTTACTAAAAAATTGATAATTTTATTAAAGAACTGATAATAATTTAATATACATTTATTATGTAAATGTATGTAACAAACAACTATCATCAGAATTTTCAATTTTTCAAATTGATAGTAAAATTTAAAAGCTTTTATTTTTATTTTTTTTTTTGTTTTATTAAATATACCTATAGATTTTTTTTTGAAATATCTTGATTAGATATTTATAATTTTTGTATACAAAATTTTTATTTTAAATATAAATTTTTTTTTTTTTGTTTTAATATTTATACATATATTATATACACCTATACACTAAAAATTATCACTTTTTAATTTTGTAAACATTTTAAGCGCAATGGTTTATTTTCATCACAGTTCGCACTGTTTACTGTTTTTATTATTATTTGTATTCTGTTTGATTCATCCGTAGGCCGTCACACTGTATAATATTTTGTGTATATGTACTTTGATCGTGATTCGTGTCATTCAACTAAACTTTTTATGTAATGTATATGCAGTCTTTATTTCTCTGTTGTCTAATTTAATTTATTTTTTTTTTTTTTTTTGACGTATATTTTACCAACTCATATCGAATTTTTCATTCTTTTGCTAAAAAAAAAACAAAAAAGCTTTTATGAATGGAAGGGTAAAAAAAGAATATTAAAAAGTTATTCTGTTCATTATCTTATTTAAATGAAAATGAAAATTTAAGTGTTTCGAAGTAATGTTTATGCGAATGTATACAATTTAAAATTATATAGTTGTGAACTTCTGTAAATTATATTATTATGTTCTATCAAGATTTTAAAAGCTTTTATACTTTTACAATATGATTAAAACAGATTAAAGTTTACATTTCGCTTACATTATATTGTTATTTCTACTCTATTGTGAGAAAGAATGCGGTTGAATTAGCTGTGAGATCAGTGACGTATACAGTAAATAATAATATTAAAAATTTGATTTTTATTTTAAAAGTTTTAATTATCGCATATTTTTTGAATCTTGGAAAACTTGTACATTATTATAGCTTTTGTTTTTTAAAATAAAAATTATTAAAAAATTAGAATATACTTACTTTAGGTACATTGTCCGATTGCCTTGAAATTTTACATAACTACGGTACCTAGTAACGTCACCTATATTTCATAGAACATGAATTTTGGCGCAAATGTCATTTAAAGTCAAATTGATTATTTTGAGATTTTCCTTACATTTTGTAGTAATTTGCTTAAACCGTTATATTTTCTATGAAATATAGGCGACGTCACTAGGTACCGTTATGTAAAATTTGAAGGCAATCGGACAATGTACCTAAAGTAAAGTATACCCAAACATTATTCAAAAGTAAAAAAAAAATTATTGAAAAATGCAGTTGAGCTATCATGGAAAATAAGGGTTTTTTGAGTATTTCAATTTCTCTGTTAATCGTCTAAATTATTAACGGGTGGGATAGAAAAGTTTCTATGTGGTATCACAATTGACCAAATACGTTCTAAGTGTACCTTTTTTTTTTTGTTTGGCAGCCACCTTAACCTAACTTAACCTAACCTTCTTAATTATTATTTAAAATATCTTTTCAATTTTTTTTCGATCGTCTGTTTTAATTTAATAAATTTTTTGAAATGTTTTTATAAAAATAATGATGTTCTTTACATGTGGTTTATAGTTAAACACAATTAAAAGCATTAATAAATTAAAGTCTAATAATTTAAATAGGTCAAAATTATAACAAAGTGAGGTAGAGTTTAGAATGTCAATTTTGGGAGATCCACCCTAACATAATATACCTATGCTGCTCCATAAATTTGAATTATCATTTAGAAAATTTGAGATATCTGATTAAAGAAGATGCTGATATTATAAATATTCATATGCATTTCGGAGTTATATAAAAGGTACTCGAACCAGAACGGAAAGACGTGCATGGCTTAATTGACACATAATTCTATTCTTATCAAGAATATATATATCTATATACTTTTCCATATCTATCCTATCACAATATCTATTTTATTTTTTTGTCACGGTTTCACAAACGTAAATCAAATTTATTATACCTTATTATACGTTTCAAATTTATTATACCTTAACGTTTGTACGGATTTGAAAATTGATAGTCGTGATATCCATGAAATAAAATTATTTGAATACGGGTACACACGAGTATATTTAAAATTAAAAATAAGTTAATATGTATCTGAAGGAGGGAGATTTTTAAGAAGGCGTATTTTATGTTGCGGATTTGGATATATAAAACTTGTGCATTATTTACAATTTTAATGTTTTCCAACTGTTGGTGAATTTTGTATAAAAATACTAATATATAAAAAAAATGTAACTTTTACAAACAATATCAAATAGTCTATTAAACTTAAAAGATTTAAAAAATTTTTTTTTTTTTTTAAAGTTACAGGTTTAAAAACGTAATTTGCAAAAAATTATTGGTTTTTAAAATATTGTTATAATTAATTAATAATGATTTAATTTGCAATAATTTGTGGTAAAATTTTTGAATATAGAATCTGCATGAAATCTATAATGTATGTATGATGTCGAAATCAGTAAATGGCATTTTTAAAATCAGTAAGCAGCATAACAATTTAACATTGACATTAATTTCTAGGCACCTAGAAAAAACTTTCGTACATTTAAATAATAATATTTAAAAAATCTTTTTCCATTAGAAATATTTTTAAAAATCTCAACCTCTCTTCCCTTATGCTCTCTTAAATAAATATTGCACTATATTTTAATAAAATTATAATAATTATTAGCGCAAATTTCAAATTAAATCCGTTTAAACCTTTTATACTTTTTAAAGTTCAAATATTTTTAAAATCAAAATATCAATCGTTGAAGGTTAAGATTGCGTTATTATTAATAATAGCGCGATCTTATCTTAGTTCTCATTCTTAATTAAGTTCAATCAATCAATAAAATTGAAAATTTAAATATAAAAATTGGATAGTAACATTTTCAAAAGTAAAAAATCTTATCTTATAGATTTATAAGGAAAAACAAAATTAATAATTCCAATAAACAACTATAAGTTTTAGTCCTAATATGCAATAATTAAACAATTATTGATTTAAATAATAAACTTCAGTTACTAGTTAAATTAAGAATTCTATAAATAGTGTCCAGTTTCTTAAGTAAATATAAGATAAATGAAAAAAACAAAAAGCCTAAAAATACTAAAAAGAAGACAAAAATTAAATAAAAAAATTTTAAATACAACAAAGATAATTTAATATTTTATATATTCATATAATGGCGTAATAGTTGTAGCCCACGTCGTTTTTAATTCTAAATAATTTTCTACATTTAAATATTATACAGTCACCTATAAATGACTAATAAACATATGATATGCACAGATAGGTATATATGTTGTGATGTTTTTATTTATTTCTGTTCATTTTATTTATTTTCTTTGTACAGAATACTGCAATTTAAAAAGCATTTTCTCTCAATATTTGTATTCCAATTCAAATATTTAATTTGATTTTATTTTATTTTTAATTATTAATAATAGCTACATGTAATTTATAAGCAGACACTACATAAATTATTATTAAACTTTTTATAGCTTTTAGATGAAGATCAGTAATATCATATTTTTTTAATCGAAATCATCATTTAGTGAAGACAAAAACCCCACATAATTTTATTTGGTTCTTTACTAAATATATAAATTGTATTTGTTGTCATATTCAGCAATAAAAGCTTTTATTAAAAATTTAATGATCATAAAAATAAAAACTTTCAAATTCATATCAGTACAAAATATGCAAGTAAAAAAAAAGAATACAACTCTTATTTAGTTTTATTTTTTTTTTATTTTATTATTTTATTTATATACGCTTTTAATGACCTTGCTGAGGTTTTTAGTTGCAACAACACTACCACAATATTATTTTTTTTTATCACTGTAATTTTTTTATTTTGATCCCGGATTAAAAAAAGATAATTTGAAATACATATTTACATGTTTGTATTTTGTATACAAAGTATGTATCTTTGGTCTTTGAATTATAATGTTGAATTTTTTTATGATTCATTTTGGAAAATACAAAAAAAAAAACAAAAAGAAGTAGTAACGATTGTATAACATTTAAATTAACGGTTAATTTCATGCGTTACCATTATATTACAGTGTACAGGTACACACAGGTGTATGTGAGAATGTTGTATTTTTTTTTTTTTTTTTTTTAAATTTTTATAAAAGCGTTGGTTTTGAATTTTAATTCCAATACATTTTGAAAAATGATTATGCAATCAAGTTGTTTTGGTATTTTTTTTTTTTTTCAAAATTAAGACTATTATAGTTTTATTATTATTGTTTTTACTTTTCTAGCTAATTGTTCAAAAGGATTTAATTTTAAATTTAAAATATAATCATTAAATATTTATAAAATAATTAAATTTAAATCTTATTATATGTATATAAAGAAAAGATAAAAATATTTGTAATTTTTTAAAATATTTTGTTAAAATTTTAATTCGAATTATAAGAACAAAAGGTTAATACAAGGGATCATTGTTTTTAAGTAAAATCGTTACTCAATTGTTATATTTTAGTTAAATAATTATTTTCAGGTTAAGTTCTTATTGTGAAGTGGTAGTACATACTAATCCGTTGGTAAATTATTAATCGTATATATATAATATATTATATAATAAAATAAAAATATCTATTTAAATAAACTAAAATGATTTCAATGGTATTTGATTTCATTAAAAAAACGAGGAAGAATACAGTTGTCTTTGTCAACTCTTAGATACCCGTACGAACCATTAGTATGTTTACAGCCTGTCACTCTGCTCACAATATTATTTTTTTAATATTTTAGTATTTTAAAATAATTTGGGTGAATTTTATAATTTCTACAACTATGGGTTGCACATATATTCAAACTATATGTTTATATGTAAAAAAAATTTTAACAGGTGTTCAAGTTACAGGTGTTTAAAAATAAGAAATTTTCAGTTTTTGACCCCTTACAGCTCCTAAACGGGGGGTGATACAAAAAAAATTTTTTATATGACTCATACTTATTTTGAAAGATCTAACTTCTGTCAAAATTTCAAGTTTCCAACTTAATCCGTTTAGAAGATAGAAGGGTTGAAGGATTTTGCAAAATTTGAGTTTCACATAACGGTAAATTAAGACACCGTATGCTACAAATATATATTTATTGTATATATACTTTTAAAGCTAATGAAAGTAGTAATCGTTTGGCGTTTTCAAAATGAAGATATACCTTATACACCGTGTGCTATAACAATTTAAATATAGAGCTTTTTTGAACCTTTGGGGATGGGTGGGGCTACAAAAAAAAGTAATTCAAAATAAAATTAATATTTTTGTGAGATCTATCAGTAGTTAAAATTTCATAGCTCTATTGCAAAAAAAATGTGGGGATCTAAAAGTTAGGTGTTCGAGAGCTACCCTAAGGCTTGGTCCAAATTTCAAGATTCTAGCTTTCTTAGTTTTTGAGTTAGCGTGCTGGCGGACGGACGGACGGTCGGACGGACGGACGGACATGGCTCAAAAGTCTTAGATTTTTTCCTGATCAAATCCATACCTTTGAAGGTATATCTAGCTCGCTTATTTCGAGGTGTTACAAACGGAGGAGTAATTTTATTATACCCGATCCTATCGTACGGGTATAATTATTAAAAGAAAAACTACCTTAAAGTGAAAATTATTTGTTCATATAGAATGCATATCCAGAAGACAATGGAAATTAATTTGTTGTATAAAGTGCAAAAAGATAAAAAGATTTATAGAATAAAACATCTGTAGTATATAAAATGTTATATTTTATTTAAATTATTTATTTATTTATTTAAATTATATAATAACTAATACAATTAATTACAATTATATATTTTAGCACTAGCTATTAAATTCTATTAGTTTAAACATATTATAAAATTTTATAATAAACTGCAGCTTTACAAAATGAATATAACATTATTCAATGAGCAATTAATTGCATAAATATTGGTAGAACAACTATTTTCCATATTCATTGCGGAGCTGCAATCCTCAAATGTTGCGAAAAATCCTATATTCCAAAGATGATAACTCAAATTCTAAAAACAAAACAACAAAACAACAAAAAATGTTAAAACTTTGTAAATTATTATAATTTTTTTCAAAATTGTGATTATATTTTTCAAATTTTCGATTCTCGGAGGATATATCGGATATTATAATCTGATATATATATATATATATATATATAAACGCTTAAAGTTAAAAGTTGAGTGAAAAAGGTAAAATCTTTAAGAATGGACATATGATACTATTTTTTGTATTGCTCCCTATTTGAGAACTATAACTGGTTAAAAATTTAAAATTAGGTAATTTTTATCATCTGACTCTGCACTGTATAAATTTTTAATAGTTAATTTTAGGTTAAACATAATATTTTGACATATTGTAATAGTTGGTTTTCTAAATTATATACTTTTTGATTGAAATTGAAGAAAAATTTACAAAAGTTAACAAATTACTAAAATAATTGAAATAATTATCGTTATAATAAAATTATACATGATAGGTAGACATAAATAAAGGTATATGGATTGAATTAGCATAAAAAAAAAAGTGGATTATCACATTTGCTTGCCTATCAGTCTGTCAGCACACTAACTCTAAAAACTAATAAGCTGGAATCATGAAATTCACGCAATATGTAAAACAATTTTTTTGTCTATTATCAATTTCTAATTGAGATTGAATTATACTTTCGGGTAGCTTCTAAAGAAATTTCTGGACATATATTCAGAATATAATTAAACTATGAAGTTGAAAATTAAAAGATGCAAATTATGTAACATGACAATTTTTTTTACTATGAAAATGTTATTATATTTAAAAGTAACGTATCATATATTTTTGTATTTGAATAGTTTGAAATTATTAGAACGAACGCTTTGGCTAGTTGTCATACACATTTTTGAATTTAGTTTGCATATATTATAAAGATTTTTAGAGTTGGGAAGGACAATAATATTTTTTTCGTTTTTATTTTGAGGATTTCGCTTTTAAAACTTCAGATGAGTGTGATATTTATAATAAAGATATTGGTCAGGTGATATTTATACTCACAAATTTTTTTTACACATATTTGCTCTTGAATTTGTAAAAACTTCTTAAAATTTCTTTTTATAGTGACACCGAATAGCTTACTTTTATCAGAATAGCATCTTCTGTGACCTACAGCAATTAAAATTCTAAGTACTTATAAAATTTGTTAAAATAATGGTTTCGGAAATTTCGGATATTTTGCAAATTTTTTATAGATTGTTGAATTAAAATATTTAAATTATTTAAATATTAAGCATTTCTTTAGTAGCTGTTTAAATTGCTTAACTTAATTGTTTTAATTAAAAATAAAATAGTTCATAACCTTGCGAGACTCACCTTAACCCATGTTTTATTAAAGACTATACATTTTTTTTTTAAATTAAATGTATATATGTTTAAAGTTTAAAATTTTTTTTTTATTTTACTTATATTCATATTTTATTTATGTATATAATAATACTAATTAATTTTCCGAATTTACCATCCCAGATAAATTTAAACAAAAATTTCTTATTATATTATTTGTTGTAAAACGAAGTCTAAAATAAATGAAGGTGAACTACTAAATTTTGGTTTTTTTTTTTTGTACTTAAGTATGTAGTCTTATTATTTTATTGACGCATTTATTACATTCGCCGTATATTACAATAGATGGTACAATTTTCCGGTTCAACAGAAAAAAAAAAAAACTAAAAAAAGAAAACAAAAGAAAAAAAATATTAAATAAATAAGAAAAACTTGATTTCTTAAGATTTTCCCATGTTAATGCAATAACTTGTAAATATAAATATACAGATACAACTATATCTTAATTGAACTGTCTTTGTATCTTCATAATAAATATTTTCAACATAAAATGAAAGCAAAAAAAAATTATAGTATAAAATTATAAAACCATATATAAATCAAAAATAAAAACAAATAAAAAACAAAAAAAAAAAACTCTTCAACGTCACAGCGAATTTAAAATGAAAAATGTTAAATCCGCTACTGCTCTTTTATATAACACATACCTACAGAAAAAAATAAAAAATAAAAAAATATAAAGTTTTCAACATTTTTTTTTATCACATCTTTTTCATTGAAGTCTTTTGTTTTATCTACTCCCCCCTTGATTTCCCTCTTGTTGTAATCGAATATCATTCAATTTATCATATACATATAAAGTTATGCTAACTGATACGTGCTTTTAAAATTGCTATTATTATTAAATTATTTTTTTTTAGCAAGAGTTTTTAAAGCGAATTAACACAAGAGAGAAACAAGCAAGTTAATTGATTTTTAAAGCGAATTTATATGTGTACTGACTACTGACTGTTGAAAGACTTTTTAACATTTTAAGCTCAGTTTGTTTAAATCTTTTGAGTATTGCGGTTGTTGTGACGTGAAAAACGTTTCGTCTTTTTTTTTTTTTTTTTGAAAAAAAAAACTTGATTTTTTTTTTTTTTTAGTTCCGTGTACGAATTTATCGTCCCATTTATCCGCAATTTTCGAATTAAACGTTATATTTTTCTAAAATGATTTACAAATAATTAATTATTTATTTAAATAATTTTTCCAAATTTTCTTATTATTTGGATTGATTTAGTTGAAACAAGTGAAAATATTGAGAAAAAAAAAATTTAAAGAAAATTTAGTTTCCATTAAAAATGGGCTAACTTTAAAGTGCGATCATGATAATTTTGTTGTATTGTAAATATATACAAGTATATAAAATTCAACGAGTGCAAAGAGGAAAGAAAATGTCCAAAATACAAACATATATAAAAAAGTAAAATAAAAAGAAAAAAATTTCTATACATATTTTTATTATTTTGTTTACAAATAATAATGATTTGTTTTTTGTTGTCGTTTTGTTCATGTGTGTGTTAGTAAAAATAATATAAATGCGATCAAGATTACATTATAACAGAGTTGTTTCTTGTTTTTTTTTTTTTCAAAGTGAATGTTATGTTATCTGTTATTTAAAAAATGTATGTTAATTTACGCAAATTTGTTGTTTTGATATAATAAGAATATAATATTAATATGTACATATATATGAATGTGTTGGTGAAAAAGAGAAATCGATGAAAATAAATAAAAATATATATATTTATATATATATATTGTATATTATATGTATTTAATATTGTAAACGTCACATATAAGGTTAAGGTACCCAAACCCAAACCTAAACGTTTTTGGTTTTCGGTCAATCAAAAAAAATAAAAATAAAAAAAATAATAAAAAAAGTGATGTTTATTCATCTGAATTTCATTTTTTTTTTTGTAATTTAAAAATTTTTGAAAAAAGAAAGTGAAATATTTTGACATAATCGAAATATATATATTTGTATATGTTTATATACATTAAAGTAAAAAAAAAAATTAAGTACGTACATATATAATAATGGAAATTAAATATGAATAATTTAATGAAATGCATGCAAATTTTTTTTAACATGTAATGGAAAAGTTGAGAAAAAATTAAAAGAAAATTCTTTAAATTAATTCACGATTATCGTACAGTTATGATTTGTTTTTATTTTGAAATTTAAAAAACCATTTCTGTATTTTTTTTTTTTGTTTGGTTAACAAATTATTATTAAATTTAGAGTTATTTATTGACTTTAATAATTAAAGTAGTTATCATATTTTAATATTTTTTACAAGAAAAAGTTTCATTTTTTTTTTATTATTTACCATTCAGAAGAAAGTCATTAATTTAATAAAAATTTAATTGAAGTAAAATTAAAAGTGATCATAAGATTTTGTAAATATGTTTTTACATATTATTTTTTATAGATTTTTTACGGTTTGGATAATATTGGATAAATACAACTTTTTTAGGATTTGAAACAGAGTAATTTAAGTACATAGTTAATATTAAATTTGAACTTTTAATTTATGCCTTGTCATATAAAACGCAAGTTTAAAATTTTAAAATAAATATTAACTGTAAAATTGTGTTTGGAACATAAAAATAACAGTTTATTTTTATCATTTTATTTTTTAATAAGATATTCTGTTATTTTATTTTGTTTTCAACTATAGAAATTGAATATATATATTTAAATTTATAATATTTATAAATATTATTTATTAAAGTAATAAACACAATTCAGACCATCAATGAAAAATTCACCACTTAAAAAGAAAAACATATATAAAATAATGGTGATGATCGACGTCCAATCAAAATTTCATCATACCCGAGATTAATAGCAGAAACAGAACCTTGCAGAGGGCAGAATTTTCTTTTAAAAACAACGTATTTTAATGGGTAAACACAAACAAAATATAACAGCGGCAGAGACGTCACTGCTTTTTCATTTATAATTCTAATATTCTGCGCTCTGCTCTATCTGTCAAATTAAATGTACGCCAATAATAAAGAAAAAAAGCAACTGTCAAATAAAATAAACGATAATAAATTAAATAATAATAAATTAAATTGATATATGTAGTCTGTGAAACACACAAAAGCAGAAAAAATAATTTTTAAATTATTAACATAATTTAAACAAATCTCATCAAATCGATTTTAATAAAATTTTAACAGAAAAAAAAAATTTGTTTAATAGTTTTTGACATTTAAAACAAACATTTTTTTGCAATAACATATTCTGCTACTGGTCTCTGTCTTATTGTGTTTTAAACAACAGAATTCTATCGCTGCTGCTGCTCTTTGCAATCTGCGAGGTTCTCTTTCAACCTTAAGATACATATATTAATTTTTTTTTTCGTTGATGGTCAGATTTGTCATTTATCTCTAACCAACAAAAATTAAAAACATTGTAATGTAGTTCGATTAGAACAACTACATTTTTAATTTTCGTTTAAGTAGAATTTTGTGCCATTTGATAAAAAATAGTTGGACGAAGCGAATTTCGCTAGTGCCCGATGATCGATATTTTGGAATTGTGTTTATTAAACTTAATATACATTGTATTTACATTTAATTTAATATATACACTTTCCCTAATTGAGATAATAATTACATGATTAATTGACAATTTCAATGTTTAACTGATGTATGTGAATTTAGTTTTGAAAATAAAAGGGTGTTTATTTAATTCAGTAAATCTTATAAATTTAGTAGACTTTAGAAGTGACTACTTATTTTTAATTCTATATTACGGCTATTTAATAAATTTTTTAATATAGTTCCTTTAAATTCTATTTGAACAAATTTTGGGAGTTCAAAATTTTGATTAATTCTTTCAAATCTAAAATTTTGAAAAAAATAAATTTTAGTTTTTAATTTCCTCTTTTTTATATAGTATACATAGGTTTCGACTATAGTAGGTAAGAAAATATTTTAAAAGTATGGAATTCTAATAAGGCTAGATGAATCAAATTTGACAAGATACAATAAAACGTTATAGTTCTGTATATACCTTAAGATTAATTTTGGTGTTAAATTAAAACTGTTTAATTGCTTTCAAATCAATAGATATCATGTCAACATTAAAATTTCCTATTATTTTTTGAAATAATACTCAATTTTGATGAAATAATAGGTACTTAACTACGTCCCTCAAACAATCATTACCACAATATTGCCAGCACTTCGGTCCTTTTCAAAATAATGAAAATTTAATAAATAAAAACCTTCTGAAATATCTGTATAACAAAGTATTAATTCATGATCATGATCAATCATAATGATTTTACAAAAGATGATGAAGTTTTAGGACAATAACTTCTGTGAAATTTGGTTATGCTGGTGTAACAGATCCAGGGAGCTGTCATACAACTCTAAAATTTACATAAATAAAATGTGGTCAAGTTTTATGGAACTAGCATATATTAGGTTCATACGGGTATGGAAAAGTTGACACAGTCTATTCTACTGCACTCTTTCTCGTTTCAGTTTAATATTATGAATCCTTTAGTTAGCATGAATACTTATAACTAAGCATTCAGATATTACACAATTAAATATATTCGATAACAAAGCACTTTTGAATTTAAAAGTGATTCATTTGTGATCTTTAAGAGAAAATTTTTGTATTTTAACAATTTTTTCCTTTAGGTGCATGTTTTAGAAAATGTACTTAATTCAAATTTCCTTTTGTAGTATACGGTACATGTTCTTTTATTCAAATACAATTTTTCGAATCAGATAAAATTTATTGTATGATTGTATGTACTGATATTTTTTTTTTTAACTAAGTATTTAGACATGTTAAGAGTTTTAAAAATTCCTCTTTTAACTTTTAAATATTTTTTTCTGAATATTTACTTTAATATTACATCAAAGTATCTGGAAAAAACATTAAATCTGTTATTACTTATTTCTTAATCACCTGATTATAATTTATAAAATGTTTTGATACAATCAAAATGTTCATTACCACTTCCTATATATATACATAGAAACTGATAATAATCAATTCAAATTCATTTTCAATTTTAGAAAAAATTCCCTTAAGCCTTTTCTGTATTTACTATATTGTAAATAACATATATATATACAAATATATAATATTGTATTAAATATGATTAAATTTACAATTGATAAAATTATTATAAATAGTCTCGCAGTTATATGATGTCAACTATTAGGTATATGCCTTTCGAATGTATAATATTCATCGTATTTAATATTTTTTTGTTATATTTGTTATATCATTAAATTAGTGATATATATATATATATATATATATACCACATTTAATTATCAAGTTTGTATTTTAAAGTACCATAAAAAATAAATAAAAAATACCATAAAAAAATAAGAAATCCACAGCAAATTTATGTTTCAGATGAAATAAAAATTTTATAATTTTCATTGGTGCAATTTGGCCTATTTCTAGTCATTGAATATTATTTTTTTAGTGCATTTCCCTGCCACATAAATGTAACAAGGAAATTACGCAGCCTTTCCTTTCAGACGTGGCTGTACATGTCGTAAGGGGGAATTACTCTTACGACGTGTGTGGGATTCGAATCCACATTCCCTCGGTGTTAACAGCGTACTCTTAACCACTAGACCACCGGGACCCCTAATTTTTTTTTTTTAGTATTTACATAAATCTAACTCTCATACATAGTTGGTTGGTTGGTGTGAGTGGCTGGCCACCGCCGCTCCTGGCAGTGACCCCAATTAGCGCGTTAGCACCGTTTTGCTACCACTTCCGTGACCACAAGGCTTATAATAGGGCTATATTAGTTTAATTTTAGATCCATTTCGTTGCTTTAAGAAACCTTACCATTTCTGCAGGTTGCTTAACCGCTAGATCACTAAGATCGTTGAAATGATGGCTACCCAGAATTGCTATTCTGGCCCTCGCCAGCGCTGGGCACTTACAGGAGAAGTGTGTAATGGATTCTTTCTCATTCTGTTCACCACATCTGCGGCATTATGAATTGAATGGGATATTCATACATAGTTACAAATGGATTTTTAAAATCGGTTCTATTTTTTTTTAGTTACAAATGGATTTTTAAAATCGGTTCTATTTTTGTTTAAGAAATTTGTCTTCGAGTTTGTTACTGGTTAATTTCTAAATAAATACAGCTCTGATCTTACTACAAAATTTTTTGGTATATTTATTTTTTACGATGTCTAGTGTCCCTTAGGTACATTGTGTTTAATAACTTATCCCGATCCCAATTAAATTTTAAATTTCTTTTATGATTTACAAAAGCACACTTCGACACACATATCTTGAATGGTTTGTATACAAAGAATAAATTGTTAAAATTATTTATAGATAAAGGGCATTAGATTGCATTTTTAAAAATTAGAGCTTATATTTAAACCGAATTCTGCAATTCCAGTATTTCCATAATTAATTTTCGGCAAATGAAATCTAAATTATAAGGTTTTATACCATTTAAATTCAAAAGGATCTCTTAAACTGTGACAAATTGGACATTATTATTTTGTTTTTAAATTATCTAATTTATTTTTATTATTAATAAATTAGATAATTTAAGGTAGGTGGAGATGAAAAAAAATAATGAATAAGTAGTTAATTTGGATAATATATATTAAATATAAAAAATGACTTTTATTGTGGAAATAACATTAAAATTATTCGCTACATGTAATTAACACCGAGTACTACTATATTTTTATACATACTTTTTTTTGTAGCCTATAGGCCAAGGTTATGAAATATGTTATTGAGTTTATTTTATGACAAAAATTTTTTGCTGACTTATAGTGCCCACCATTTTAAAAGTATATTACTCGATTTTTTTGGTAAATGACTGAAATTGAATTATTTTCTACAAACATTAACGGAAATCAACAAAATTTGCTTATTAAAAAGTACCGGAACTACCCTTTAGACTAGTATAAATGACAATCGACTCAAAATTTTTTTAGAAAAACCTTAACATTTCTCAAAAAAAAAAAAAAAACAATTCCTTTTTTATTTTAATGCACATTTGGAGTGCTCATATAATTTACTAAAAACACGTGGTATACTACTTTTTTTTTTCTGTTATCTGTAATCTGTTCTGTAAATTATTGGGATTTCAAAATATAATTAGGGTTACAAGGTAATAAAAAATAATTAAATAAAAATATAATATTGTTCAATTTCAGAGATTTATCAAAAAAATTTTGAAAGAATTCTGTAAAAACAATTTTCATCGTAAAATAAAGGCAGAAGTTTGTTTATAAACCTTGTGTATAGACTGTATTTTAGTATCGAGTATCGAGACATCCTGTAATTTATTCTATTACAATTCAAATCACTATACATTTTTTTAACCTTAAAAACCAAATCAAACTTAGAAAATCCAAACTTAAATAAAGTTTCCTCCATTAAATTTTAAATAAAAATTTCATTTATGGAAAAAATAAATCGATGAATTTATTTAAAAGTTTTAATATCAATTTTAACTTAGTAAGTACTAAGTAAATATTTAAAATCGATCAGAGGGTGTAAAACATACAATTTGTGTTCGAATTTTAAATACTTATTAAATTATATTTACATTTTTAATTATGAAAAACGTGTGTTTTCAGAATTTTTTATTTGAAAATGATGCAATAAATAAGTCTGCTAATAAGAAATGCAAATTATTTTTTAGTTCAATAAAAATGAAATGAAAAAAAAAGAAACAAGTAAAAATAACTCCTATATACATAATAATAATATGTACTTACATACATATACATATAAAATTGTAAACAAGCTTTTAAAAAATTTTCAAAATATTTAATACTGAAAGAATTTCAATGGTTTGGTAAACAAATTTTTTTTTTATTCTTTTTTTTTTTTTATTTTTGATTTGGAAAATTATGGACGTAAAAATTTAAATATTTATGATTTAAAATCTTTTTTTGGTAGAGAAATAAATATGAACAAGGCAGAATGTAATAAACCAATGGTTTTTAAAAGTGCACATATCCAAAAGATAATACAAACTTGAAACTGTTTAGAATTGTGACTTCTTGTACCAAAATTTGAAAATTTCATATAAGAAAGAATGAGAAAACGTCAAACTGGAGCTTTACTTTTTTGTCTTGCCGAAGAAAATTGTGTACAGGTGCCTAAGTTGCAGGTGTTTAAAAATAGCAAATTTTCTATTTTTGAGCCTTAATAGGTCTTAAATAGGGGATGGTACAAAAATATTTTTTGAGAAAACTTATACTAATTCTAAAAGTTCTTTCTTGTCTCAGAATGTGAAGTTCCTATCTCAAAGCGTGTCGGAGTTATGGAAAAAGAAATATCATGCAAAATTTGGTTTTCACATAACGGTAAATTTAAATAGTTACTTTTATAATATTGCATAATTTTTATATTGTTTTATAGAGGTAAGGAAATTTTCGGTCTTCCAGTGTTTTTAGATTGTAAAACTAATATACACAGCCTGAGATATATACATCTGAAAATAGGCCCTTTTTTTAATTTTAGAGAGCTGTAATTCAGGAATCCTATAGAATTAAAAGAAACCGTTAACCCGTGTAAAGATATATTACTGGAGCTCTCATTCAAATAGGGCTTTTTCAAAGTTTGAGGGCTGTAGTTCCCTGTTGGACGGATCTACATGAAAAAGTTGTTCCACAAAATTAATTTTTTTATGAGACCTATTTACCTATTTTTTTATTTAGACCCATGGTAAAAATGTTTTTCTCTATCTTTAACTGTGTAGGAGTTTTGTAAACAGACGGACAGAAGGAAGGACGGAGGAACAGAGGGAAACTAATACACATTTTTTCAAAATAATTTTTGAAAATGTGCTAAAAAGCGTTGTATCTACTCCACATACATAATAATAATAATGAATTTAATTTTTTATATATATGTAAGTATAGTAAAAATTTGAAAAAGCTTTTTAAATACGGAAAGTTAATGATATCATACATTTTTTATTAGCTTTTAAAGTTTTTATGTGTTGAATGTGTAAAGTTTTATCTGTAATGTGTTGAAATATTGTCTAAAAAATAGATTTTTTAATTAAAAAATTAATATAACATTATATGTAAAAAATATGAGAGTGCTACGAATGCTCGTATCTCAAAAACTCGCTTGATCAAAATCTCGTTTTTTTTTTTAAATCTCAGAAAATCTATTTTTGTTTAGAAAATACAGAAAAATAAGAAATTGTATTTGTAAAAAAAGAAATTGTAATAATAGTAGGGTAATTTCATATCCATATCTTCTTTTTAAAAATGTGCTAAAAATAAAAAAAAACCGAGATTTTGAGATACGAGCATTCGTACCCAACCCAGAAAATATATTTAAGATTATTGATTTTTTATATTTTTTCTTTAATTTTGATTTGTAATTAATTATATATGCATTTTGTAAAAATTGCAAGAATAGTATATTGTGTTTATATTAGTTATAACATTTCTGTATGTTGAATTGTTCTTTTGTATGATGATATTGGTTATAGGGTACCACCTAGATTCTGCGAGCGATTGTGCTTCCATCCTAGGTTATATGATCGCCAATTACAGCGCCTGGTCGAGCCAGCCATCTAATTAATGAGTTTTTAGTAGTTTACTGTAAAGTAACTATATACTAAGTACTAAAATTTAGGTAATTCTTTATAAACTAACTAAGTACTTAATATACTAATTACTTATAGTTTTATTTGGTAGTTTCTGTTTTTGTTGCTGTTTGCTATTGAAATTTGAATCAGAAAGTTAATGAGATTTAAAAAAAAAAAAATAGTAAAATTATTAAATAAAAGAAAAACTTGCTACATACATACATACACATATATATATATCTGTTTATAAAATATAACAAACTTTTTTAATGAAAGCATAATATGGACTGTAATCTAAAAAATGTATAATATAAAGCATTGTAGCATTGCAATAATTTTCCGTTAAAAATTTATGAATTTTTTTTACCGAGATCCTGTAAGAAAAACTGTGAAAAATCATATTATGCACTTTCCTCAATTTTAATGAAATGTTATATACGCTATGGAACAGTTGTTATTATTTATTAAATATTGTTAAAATAATATAATATTATTAATGTTCATTTTCCAACATTATAATTTAGGATAATTTCATATTTTTCCATTTTCCACTTGAAAATTTTTTATTAGGTGAATTATATACTTTTAGTTTCTTTTTTTTCTTTTTCTGGCATACATATTTTGATAGTAATTAAATATCTTTTAATTGTTTAAATATCTAAATTAATTAATTTGTTTTACTTTTATGAAAAATTATAAATAATTTCTGAATTTCGATAGAAGTATATATTTAATATATACACATACAATATAATAAATATTTAAATTCTATAGAAAAATGTTTATATATAATACATTAAGTTGGACATGAAACAAGTCCTTATTTCAATTTAAATGGAAAATGTATCTGTAAATTAAATAAAAATGTTTTTATTCAGAAAAAATAAAAGAATTTTTATTGACAACGAGTTTTGTGTTTTAAAATTGACAAGATGAAGAAAAATCATAACCATGTAATATCATATTGATTTTGATTTAATTTTTTTTTTTTTAAAGGAAAAATAATATTATTAAAACTAAATATATATATATATAACAACAATATAAAATTTCCTTAATTTTAATTGCAGTTTTACCACTTTATTTTACACCGCCATAAGTATCACTTATTTTAACATACCCATTTTAATACAAAATCTTTTTTAGTTAGGTCCATTGCTATAATGATCTTTTTCATTCAAAGTTATTTTTAAATAAAGGAAATTGATATTAAATTATCGGTTTAGTTTTTTATTTTAATATTTTTCTTTTAGTAATTATTCATATTTTATTAATGGATGCACTTAAAATAAAAAAAACTGTCACTTTGTTTTAATTTAGTGTTTTTATTTTTAGTTATTTTATACCTTCAGTTCACTTGCTTTGTTAAACATTATTAAAAAAACAAAATAATTGAATTTAAAAATAAAACATTTTGAATTAAATTAAATGTTTTAAAGGATGCATCCTTATTAACGGGCACTTAAATAGCAGAACTAATATTAGAAAAAGAAAAAAAATATATGATTTCCTTAGAAATTTTTTTAATACTTTGAATGTAATTAACGTTTGTAATTAAAATGAATTTCTTTTCAAATAGTAAAGATAATTTTTGATAAATTTGATAAATTATTATTTCTGTTGATAATTAAGAAAATAGAATATCTTGTCTTTAATTTCATATTTAAACTAAAAATTGTTATTTTTTCTTATGATTATTTCTGAAAAGCAAAATAGTGAAAATATCCAAAGGAAAACCTTACCCATAGAAACTTTCCGCAATATTAATAGAAACCTCCTTTAATTTTCAGTAATATTAAATTAAGTTCAGTAATTTTAAATAGTTAAGAAAAATCGTTTACATATTTAACTTAAGGCAGTATTTAAAACCAAAGATTTTTAAAGATGGCTTTAAAAATGTTTTAGAATTGCGATTAGTTATATAGGTATTAAAATCTGTAATATTTTTCTTTAGAGTTTTTTCTGTGGGGAATTTTGTGATACTTTTCTGTAGTAAGAGAAATTTTCTTCAATTTTAAGGAAATCCTATTTAATTCGGAAAAACTAAATTGTTCACACATGGAATAAAAAAATATAAAAGCTTTAATTTTTGTGTCTCACTTTACTCAAATTTGTATAGGTGTGCAGGTTATAGGTTTTATTTTGAAAAAATATTTAGAAAAAAGTTGAAATATTTAAACATTTAAAAATAAAGCTTATTATAACTTTGATGTCCTGCAGCTCCGTAATGGATGGGCTTGCAAAAAGCCCATATAATTTATGCTTAAAAATAATTTTTTCATGAAATCGAAATTAATGGTTAAAATTCATCTTAAGCGATACAACGGTTTTGTAAAAAGACAGACAGAATATGAAACTAATAAGGAAATTTTTCTTTAAAAATATCTTTTTAAAAATATCCTTAAAATATATTGTTAGAACCTGTTAGAACTTTAATATTCGAACCATTTAGCTTATTCTTAAATATTATTAACATACTTACAGTGAATTCTTAAATAATTTTAAATGCATAAAATGTGTCTTTCACATCAAAATCAGATTTAATCCTTTTTTTTTTTTCAAAAATAACTTTTAATCTATTTGGATCGTTTTAACAATATAGGTAATAATTAAACCTATACATATAGATAGACGGTAAATTTTTGGTTTTTTTTTAAAATTTTTTGCAAAAACCATTAAAGCTGATGTGCCATTTTCTAAAATTTATAACAATTTCCTAATTGAAAATTATGTTGGTGATTTGCAGTTAATTGCATTTAAATTTTTTTTTTTTTTATTTTTCTTTTGTTTGTTAATTTTTTATCATGAAATAATTTTTTCGTTAATTTATAAACTAGGTATGTATACGGAAATATCTAAATCAAATTAAGTTTATTTTAAATGTATTTCCCATTAAATTATTAATGACGGAAAAATAAATGGTTTTTAATTTTTTGATATTAAATATAGTTTCCTAATATACCTATATATATATATCAGTAAAAATCAATCATTTTTTTTTATTGAATATTTTTAATAAAATAAAAAATCGTTTGAATTATTTATTTATTTTTTTAATATGATCCTTTATTATACTTTTGATTACACGGGAATAAAATACGGCATCGAAATAGTTTGAAATTTTCCAAAAAATTTTTGACACTTTTAGTTCCCGTTTTTTTACTGTAATACAAAATTTTAACAATATATTTTTTGCTGTCATTAAGGTGTCATTTTAGCAAAAATAATTTCTGTCATAACACAAATTCGTACATTGAATAAAAACTCATATTTACGCAAATTACTGATATAAACCAAAAAAATTAACAAGAGTTGTGATTAAATTATAGACAAAGATTAATTAAATGGAAATATAGCTCAAAAAAAAAAAAAAGACTAAATATCTGAATTAAATATTATTATTTTATCAATATTTTTGGAAGTAAATAATTTTTGGAACTACATAATATCTGTTACAGGCTGACAAAATAAATAATTTCTTTTCTTCAAAAACTCTTTTATATATCAAAGTTTAAACCATTTTATGAAAAATATGATTTTAAAAGTCATAAATTAAATTACAATTTTTTTTTTGCTTCTTTCCACTCCTAGTTGACGAAGCTTCTCCTATTCATATTTGATTTTTAGTTCCTGCAACCGGCTGTAGCATTGGATTACACAGACAACTCCGAAAATTTAAAATAATTTTTAGAAAATTTAGAAATATTTTTTTCTAAATTAAAAATATTTTTCTAAATTTAGAATATTTTGTGAGAAAATAGAAAATAAATAAATTATAATACTCAATGGTTCGTACTTAATTAGACCTCATATACAGCTTAAAATATAATTAATATAGTGATATTTTATTTCAATTTAATTTTCTAATAAACTGATTACAAAAAATTAAATTAAATCAGTTTGATATTTTAATATTAACTGTTTAATAAACTAAAATTTAATTATTATGATTATGCATCTGTTTATATCATATTATTATTATTATTGTGCCAATATTGTTGTGTCATATGACATAAATGACAGCTAGTTGATTAAAATTTTTCTATAATTTTTTTATAAACTTTAATATATCTGAGGTTTGGTTTCTTTTTCTTTAACTTGTTCTGTATTTTGTTGTCCAGATAATTTCATAAACTTTAAGTCATTTTTATAGAATTAGGTACATCTTTATATTTTATTACATTTTTATATTTGTAGCTATTTGGAGTTAATGTAGATTCTGCGACCTTTTATATATTGTGCTCTCTCTCTCTCTATTACTGGCTATGTATTGTGAATTTTCTCTTCACTTATAATTCTTCTGTCAATCTTACAATCTCTAAGAAACTAAATATATGTAGAGGATTTATGATGGGCAGTTTATCTTTGATAAAGCAATGTGCTCTTACGTGCACATATTTTGCTCGGATTAAAATTTTGCAGATTTTATTTATAATGCTCTTGAATTTGTATAACAAACCTTCCTCTGAACGTTGAACAATTACTTTGTAAGAGAGTATTTTAGGTTTTAATTGTGACATAGTTACCATAATCTTCTTATAAACTTCTTATATAAGGTATCTATTTGTTTTTGTGTATACCGAAAATTGATCAAAAATGTCATTTAGCTATTTGGGTAAAACAAAATTATTCGGATCTTTTTAAGTCGACGTAAAACGACGTAAAAGGTCGTTTTCTAGATTTCTCGCCAAACCAAAATACCGTTTTATAATTATTTTTTTATTTATTAAAAACGACAAAAAGCTGTAAGTAAATTTTTTTGAGAATCTCACTTACATAAATGTATATCAATATTCTGGAAAAGAATTTAAACCTGATTTTGTAACCAACACTTAAACTTCTCCAAATTAATTTTGTTTACATAAATATTTCAAAAATATAAAATGTACGTCCCCTCTCCCAAAATATTGTTATGTAATTTGGTTTGGTTAGTAAAATGTAACGTAATTTATGCAATTTTAATTATTGCATATTATTTATATATGAATGTGTTTGTATTGGTGACTCAGTGTAGTGTAAATTTTATAATTTTAAAACTTCTGAAATATATTTGGGCAGGATATGATTTAATAATGTTATGCAGCTATATTAAAAATTTAAAAATATCTATTTGATTTTAAAAGGGTTAATTTATTTAGTTATAACAGGTAAAATAATTTTTAATTAATGTTATTTTATTTTTTTCATAATTTTTTTTTTGTACTTTTTGCAATATGCGTCCAAAATGATCAAAATGTATACATGTATATATATGGATGTAGTTAAAAATATATATATACATATTAATAGTTATATACATAAATAATTTTTAAATAAAAATAATTATTTTTTTTTTAATAATGCTCAGAACTGACTTGATATGTGGTAGTATAGGTTTAAAATAAAGTTTTTTCTACTTTTGTTTTTTTTTGTTTTTAATTAAATTTAACGCTAAATAATTTTTTGTAAACCTGGTGATTTAATGTAATTATTTCAGACAACCTGGCGATTATAATCGAAATAAATTTGTATATTATATTTAAGTGTGTAATATATACATACATATATGCAAATTTTTTACTTATTTTCTTTTTGTTTTGCATTTTACTCTTTACTGAAGAGAAAATTTGATTATAATTTTTTTTAGTAATAGGCGTAAATAGACAAAAAAAAAAAGAAAAGAAAATTACGTTAAACAAAAGTAAAATTTTTGTTTTGTATTTTTTTATGTTGAAATTTTTGCAATTGTTTTTTATTTTTTAAAAGTTTTAGAAAATATAATAAAAAAGGCAACGAAAATAAATATCGTAGTTAGTTTCTGTTTTCCCTCAAATTTCTTAAATATTTTTGTTGTTTTTTTCGTTTTTTTGTTTTTTTCGGTAATTTACCTTTGGGGTCTTTTTTTTTTGTAATTAAGAAAAATAACCATATGGCCCTTCTGGTCTTTATAATGTTGTATACCTACTTAATGACAATTTTTTTTTTGTATTTTTTGAAGAAAAAAAAAATTTGGGTACAGGTGTATTCTATGTAGTATTAATTTAATACATATTATAATTTTTAAACATTTCATTATAATATCAATTATAAAAGTAATCAAGGAATCATAAAGTGATATGTACAGGAGTTTCGTTAAAGGGATAAATATGTTTTTAAATTGCTATGTGGAACAAAGTAAAATATATAGATAGTAAATAAGATTATAACTATGTATGTAATTTTTTTGCATAGAAATTTTTTAATTGTATTAAAATATCTTAACTGTTAATTAAAAACAATTAATTTAATCCTATATTTTTAATTCTAAAATTTTATAGGATTAAAAATATAGCACTTCCTATAGTTAATCTCACTAGTATTATAATAATTAGAATTTTGGATAGATGTGCAAGCAAATAAGTAGTTGAATTTTTTTAATATAAATGTTATTTGTAAATGGATTTTAATAGAAATTTTTCAAATTTAATATCATTTAAAAATAAAATTTAGAATAATTTAATTAAGATTTTTTAAAAAATTATAAAAATATGAAGAACCCTTAATGTAATTTATTTCTATTTCTTAATTAAACAAACTTATATTCAGGTTTTCACCTATCCAAAATTTGCCTGACAATCTTGAGATATAACATACGTTGGTGTTTACATTGGTCAATAAAAGAATTGTCCAGTATAGTTTACCTTTTTTTTTTTAAAGTAATAAGTATATTCCAAATAACGTATACCCTTAACTACCCTTAAATTTGATTGTGTTCTATATTTTTATCATGGGAATGAAATTTTTAACAAAACTTTTTGTTGGAGATCAATTTGAATATGTGAAAAGGCTATAACAATAATAAATTTTTATTATAATATCTAATGCACTATCATTAATCATTTAGAAAATTAAGTAATTTTAGAACTACATATACGTTAACCATGTAATCACCGTAACAATAAGGTACAACTTTATTAGATCATATTTATTTACCTATTTTTCTTTTTTTAAAGTTCTAAATTAATACGCTCTTAGCTATAAACTAGATAAAACATGTAAATACATAATGTCCATAACAAATGCGTTGATATGTGTCATGGTTTCACATTTTTGTAAAGTTTTTATGAGTGGTTTATTCAGAGAGGATAAAATCTATAAAAGAGAATCAATATAGTATTATTATCTTGCAAGCCAATCAAGGTAATGCCATTAAGTGGTTGACTTCTCTATCTATAATCCATATTGATTATTACTATAATCTTGTATACTATAGAAAGCCTTACAGGCTGGTTCAAATGACCAGCAATTATTGAAGAAAGATAAAAGTTTGAAGTTGGTGGTAACCCAAGTCTTTAAAAGACAAATGTACAATTTACCACGCAAAATCTGCATATTTTTTTTTGCATATTTTAAAAAAAAATTTAATTAAACATTATACAATTTAAATTTTATTACAACTTTTTACTACTACAATTTTCCGCATTGTTCTTTTTACTTATTATACTTATACAGAAAATTAATTACTATTTTTTCCCCCCATAAATCTGATTTTTAATAAAAGATATTTATCGGAAGTAAAATTTTACCAAAACTCAAATTTTCAGTTTAATAAAAAAAAATATTTATGTATATCATTCAGGAAGTTTTTTAATTTTAATCCATTTTATTAAATTTTTTAAAATGTATATTTTGTAAATTCATGAATTTAAATAAATTTTACTTATTTCTGTATTATGTATTACTATCAGCAAATCCGTTTATTAGTTTAAAAAGTCATAATTTACTAAATGTATCTATACAAGTAATAATGCAAAAAGAAAAACGTAAAAAAAATTTTCTATTTACATGACCATAAAAATTTTGCCAAGAGATCAAATTTTATAAAAAAAAAATAAATAAATTAATAACTAAATAACCATCATATGTTATTTAAAAATCAGTACAGTTATTAACTTCACCTATTTACAAGCGATCATCGAATCGGAAAAGAAAACATTTATTTTATGCATTTAAGATGCCATCATAAGCTTTCTCTTTTGTTTTTTTACACTTAAAATTCAATTTTTATTACATTTTTTTTTCTTTTTTGTTTTTGTAATTTGAAAGTCAGTCGCTTTAGGTGTAAATTAAAAAATCAAATCAGAGCAATATTGTTGAATCAACAATAATCATTATATAGTTTTACTTCATTTTACAATAGTTAATAGTGAATACTACAGCATAATACAACAAAGCGTATCAAAATATATACATATATAGTATTTAATGTATATGTTAGTATGTATTATTTATTTCTATGTAGCAATTAAAAATCTTAACAGTGGTGGCAAATAGTTTAATAACAATTATTTGCATTTTCCTTTTCAATGACCATTTTATAGTTTAAAACATTTATGCAATTTTTTTTTTTTTTTTTCATATAGGTACATATCTTTTTTTGTTATTTAAGTACGTCACAAAATATGTCATATAAAACTTGTGTGAGCTTATGTGGCTTGAATAATTATTTAAAAATTATTCCACAATAAAAAATTAAAAAAACCAATAAAATTGCAGAGTGTTATCACTTTTAAAACATCAAATTGACAATGTTAAATTATTTAGATTTACAAAATTTTAAATTTTTCAATTTCAAATTCAAGTAACCTGTTAAAATCAATCCGTTAAATAAAAAGTCCGATATACGAGAAGTTTCGATACCGGGTGTAAATTGGTCCAATTATATGATAGTTTTATCAGGTTTTATTTTATAATTAATTTAATGTAAGCTCTTATTATTAGCCTTAATATTGTTTTTTTTTTTATATTTAAAGTACAGATTTCGGGTATATTTGTGGTAGATTACAAAAAGAATTAGATACATTTTATTTTGTAAAAATTCAGTAATTAATTAAATTTTTGAACAAAACATAGCAATTTTTAGCTTGTAGCACCTAAATTTCCAGTTCTTTTAAAGTTTTTATTTTATTAAAATTCAACAGCATATTACAAAGTTATTGTAACAAAATAACATAAATAATAGCAACAATGTTGAAATGAAATAAATTATTGGAATGGGCATAATAATAACTTAAACTGAATAAAGTTATTCTGAAATGAAATGAAAATAAAATGAAAAAAAAAACTGTTTACCTTTACAAATTTCATTTATTAATATTAGAGATTTTATATTTTCTCTTTCTTACATATTTTAATTTTCTATATTCTATATGCATATATTAACAATAATTTGTGTTATACAATATATCACACTTTTATATCTAAAACAATACTTTACTCTTATTTCATTATAATATTTTACTTTGTTATTTATACATTTATACTTTTTTGTCATTATTCATTCTGGAAATTTTTTTCCAAACTATGTTATATTAATAATAACTGTAAAATAATATGTACATAAGATAATATATTATTATGTATATCTATCTATATAAGTAAAATGATATAAACAGATTTATGCAACTGATATTTGCATAAATATTAAATACATTCATTCATTCATTCATTCATTCATTCATTTATTTGTTCACTCACTCATACATTCAGTTACTTACTCGACTTTTATTCATTCATTCATTTATTCAATCATTATTACTTTGGTACACAACGCAAAAGTATCCCATTCCCAACCCAATCTAAATTAAATTTCTTATAATATAATAATGATTGTCTAAGGGTGAGCTGAATTTTATTTAGTCAAATACTAAATAACGGTAAATTTAGTAAATGAAAAAATAACAAAATTTTTTAAGTATGCATGTATGTATATAGAAAAGTATAAGTAAAAAAAAAATAAATAAACATTAAAAATTACTTTTTAAAGTGAATAATTATAACAGAGAGAAATGTATGCATATTATACGACATGTAATGTAACAATGTATTCATGATTAAATGTAAGAAAGAGATAGAAATAAAAAGAGCAATTGAAAGTAAATTGAAGTTATAATGAAGGAATTGATTATCACATGATGTCAAATACAAAATAATATTTTCTTGATTTTCAACCAGAACTAGTGGTTATTTTTTTTGTTGCAAATTGTTGCAGCAGTCGTCATCAAAATGTTATTTTGTTTTTTTTTTTTTTTTGATGATATGATGTGTGCTTAGATTGAATAAAGTAAAGTGTTTGTTTGTTACATTTTTTTTTTTTAGACATTGCGATTTTATAAGTAGTTGTAGTAGATATAGTTTGATATTGTGGTATAATTATTTTCTGGTCAAAAAGTTTTTCAGTCAGTTAGTAATTTAATTTTGTAACTGTAAATATTATTGTTTAGTTAATGGTCAATTTAAATGAAAGCTAATTAATGTTTTTGTTTTTGTAATTATTTTTTTATTATTATTTTTATTATTTTTTCTTTAAGTATATAATACTGTCTCCAGATGTTGAAAAATAATATATTTATTTTATATTTTACACTAACGGTTATTTATAGTGTTTGTATACTTTGTATATGTAAATATTGTATTGTTGCTGTTGTAAATGTAATTATTCGAATGAAAGTTGGTATTATGAAGTATGTACATATGTATATATAATATATTATGTACCTATGATAAATACCTATATAGTATATACATATATAGTTGTTTAATTTTATAATAATGTAATGCGGTTTTTTCAATTTTGTATATTTTTCACAACACGATCTCATGAAATTGTTTAATTAGTGGTTTTCTGCAATGATTCCAGTTATTTAATAAAATGTCTTTTACAAATTATTTTAAATTAAAAATTAAACTGAAGAAAAGGTGTAATAATATAATTTTAGTGATGTTGGTTTCATCAGTGGAGTTTATGTACGATAACATTTATGTACATATATAAAAATATGATAATGGTGCTTTTTAACTTTTTAACTTTTTTTAAAGGGAAATAAAAATTTATGTTGAAAACTAATTAAAAAAAAAAAAGAGAAATATTCAAGAACGGAATTTGAAATTTTCAAATGGTTTCAAAGTTAGTTGCAAGATTGTATTTTTTTTTCTTTTTGGTTTCGCAAAGAATATTTTTGTGTACGCGAAATATGTTAAAATTATTTTTTTTTAATATAGGTATTAATTGCTTATGGAACTGTATAGTTGTAAATGGTTATTCCAACGGCATTCGATTTCAAAAACAACAAGATGTCCTGAACATTTTCGTTAAAACTCGATTACCCCTATATAGCTTGAATGAACAGTATAATATATAGATTATGAAGTAGGAAGTATAAGAAAAATAAAAAGGTTTTATGTAATGGAAATGGAATTAAATAAGAAATAAGAATCATCAAAATGATCAGGAAATTTAAAGGTAGATTTATATCTGTACGCATTAAAAGTTGTTTTGAATCTTATATCTATTAATAAGCATTATAATTTTTATACCTATGTTCCATTTAAAAAAATCTTAGTAGTTTTTTAATTATGCAAAATTAAAAAATTATCAGCTTTAATTGAATAAATTCAAACTTTTGATATGATTAGGAGCAAACGTATTGGATAATTTATTTATTACACGGAGACAAATATTAGTCAAAATTTTCAAATAATGGTAATTTAAAAAACTAATAAAAAAAAAATAAATGTTTATTTAAAAAGTCTTCCATATTTATAATAACTCTTTTAAAAATTTGATTTTATTTTGGTTAATACCATATTAAATGGAAGTTTAAAATCAAAAATGTCTGTATACATACATATACATATACATATATGTATATATTTAGATAGACTAATCAAATTTTTTTTTAAATTAAAAATTTTTTTTTTTGTATGTAACGATAGATAGAGGAAACGCCAATGTGGAAAATTTAAAGCATTTCAACTTTTATTTCATTATTTTTGAAGTGGTTTAGTTGAGGTTATTTAGAAATTTTTTAAAAGGTTGTTAACATTTAAACTTTCTTTCTTTTAAATTTAAAGGGAAGTTTTATTAAGATGATTGAATCATATATAAAAATTTCTAGCTGTCAATATTTTAATAATTTCTCTTATTTGATTAAATTTGTTTTTTATTTTGTTTTTATTTATTTATTTATTTATTATGATTTGATCATATTAAAAATTTTCTGTGAGTACATGATTATTTGTATGAGCTTATACTGTTTGTATTCTACCACCCTAAATGCTGGTTAAGTATCTTCTTAATACACTAATTTGGTTTTCTTTTATATAAAGTTATATTTTTTTTGAGCTAAAAATGGCAAACAAAAACATTTTTGACTTAAAGTTTAACTAAAAAAAAAAAAATTTAGAGTTAAGGTTTTTTCACTGACCTAAATACTAAAATTAATGATAAATCTAAACACATCATTTTAGGACTGATTTGTTAAAGCTCTGATGAGCGAATTTTTTGAATAGTAACACTAGTTCAAAAAAGCAGGGGGAGAGTATTTCGGTATGTAATTAAAGCAGATTAATACTTAGTGGATACTTAGTGGAAAAGTAGAAAGAAAACTAAAAGTAATTTAGTTTTCACCAGCACAACCAAATTTTACCGAAGTTGTTGCCATAAAACTTCATCTTCATATTTGTAAGATTGTAGACGCCTAGCATCATTAAGTTCCACGAGGTACAAGAAGCTTGAACAGGCTGTTCTAGACCAACCAAATTTTATAAAAATTGTTGGCAAATAGCGAAACTAACAATTTTGTAAAAGTGATGTAAAAAAAATTTCAGCTTCCTAGCTCCTTTACTTTTTGAGTTATCGTGCAGACTGCAATCTTACAAATGAAGATTAAGTTTTATGGCAACAACTTCTGTAAAATTTTGTTGTGCTGGTGCAATAGATTTGGGTGGCTGTTATACAACTCCACAATTTATATATATATATATATATATCTCGGTAGATATAACGTCGGTACTAAAACATCTGAAATTGTTTAAAAGATGATCAAGTTGTATAGCAACAGGCTATATTTTACGAACATACGGATATTCCAGAGTTGACATAGTCTATTAATATTTTATGGAACTAATATTTTTGAAATATTATATGTTTTATATCGGTAGCCATACTCAGTCATATTTCAGTCAATCAATTTTTTAATTATGTACTTGTTTTTGATAACTCGCTAATAAAATATCGTTCAATATTATAATAACTTACTGAAGCATTTACCTAAAATTTAAAATCTTTCTGAAAAAATGTAATGTTGTGCTATAATATGTATTTATGAAATTATTATTTAAATTATAAATTAAAAAAAAAAATGTTATTAATTGCATTAATTGCAATTTAAAAACTTTGCATTTGTACATAGTTATATATATAGGTACTATTTTTTTTTATTAATTAATTATAAATTTATCTTATATTATGACAATTAAAATTAATTTAAGTGTTACGGGTTAATAGATATAAATTTCCAGCAAAAACAATTAATTTAATAACAAAATAAAAAAAAAAATTATTTTGTAATTAAATCAAAATATTTCAATACAAAAAAACAAAAAAAATTAATTATTTTTAAATAATATCAACCATATCAACAATAAAAATAAATTGGCATTATTCAAAACCTGAATATTAATTTTGTAAAGAAAATTATTTTTTGATTTTAATTTAATTTATTAAATAAAGAACTTGAAAAACCATAAAAATAATTAAAATATAAGTACAATAGAATTCATATACGGTGGCATTCATATGTATGACTGTATAGGATACATTTAAGTAGTTTACAGGAAAACTACAGTTATCTTATTAAAAAATGTCTATTTAATTAAGGTTAATTATAGATTTTTTAAGGTTAATTATAGATTTTACTTTTATTAAGGTTAATTATAGATTTTTAGTGTTTTAGGCATAAAGAACAGTTATGATCATAATTTTATAATAATAAACTTTATTTTATTAAATAAATATTCTATCAACAAGTTAAGACATAAGGTACCTACCTATTGAATTTACGTTTTAAAAATAATAGTATTATTGCAATAGGTGGAACTCAGGATGCAAAGTTCTTTATTTTTCACTAACCCAATTTTTTCAATAATTAAAACATAATATGCTTAATACTGTCTACATTCTAAAAAATATTATTGTTACGGTGCGTGAAACTCATGATCGATAGTTAATTATCTTCCAGCAATCCAATCTATCAAAAATTAAGACATAAGATACCTCATACATATTATTTAGGTTCTAAAAATATTATTCTTACGGTGTGTGAAACTCAGGATCGATAGCTCTTTATCTTTCGGCAATCAAATTTATCAACAATTAAGACATAAGATACCTATACTATCTAGGTTCTAAAAATATTATTTTTACTGTATGTGGAACTCAGGATTGATAGATTTTTGGCTAGTGCTTTCTTTTCAGTACTTTCTAAAGTAAAAGCTATTTTTTACATTCTTTAAAATCCTTTCGAATACAAAAAAAAACTTAAATTATTATAAATTTTAGTTTGGTTAAGGTTTTCGTTTGATTTGTATAAGAAATATAATTACATTATCTATAATTATAATTTAGTAGTTTTCAGCCACACACTACGTATTATGAATTTCAAGCTTTGAACATCAGTAACTACATATTTTTTTACGATTTTTCTACTATAAAACCTATAGATAATATTGATAATAAAACATAAAAACAACACATTTCAGGTTTACATTACAATAGTATCGATGCTACCTACGACCTACGATAGTCGTAGACCGTAGTAGTAACAAAACGTACACAACAGAATAACAAAAAAACACAACACAAAATTTTAAAGAGACATTCTTACTTACTCTCTTTAAAATTGTGTATTTTTTTTTTCTTCTCGAGTCTCGAGTCTCGACCTCGACTATTCTTCAATTATCACAATATGTATTGAAATTTGAAAATAATGATGAAATGATATTGATCTGATATTAATAATCAATATGTATCTAAATAATAAGTATGTACTTATGTAGTGGACAGAGTCTCTTTAAAATTCAAATATGTAATTGTTTTGGTTTTGTACTTTTCTATTAAATTGTTGCATTTATGTATGAATGTTTGTATATTATTTGAAGCGATTAGAAAACTTTTCTAATTGTATGCTTTTTTGAATTCAATTTCTTCTCATATAAATACAGAAATTTTAGTATACAGCAGTTCTTACAACCAAAATTAAATTTGAATAATTTTTTATTTTTAAATATTATGCAATTTTATGCAGGGTTACCATTTGTACAATTGTGATAATATTTGTACGGTTTTCTCGCCCTCTGTACCATGTACAATTTTAATTAAGGATTGTACGCCAAATATGCAGTATTTTTCAGATTTTAAAAGACAAGGTAAAACTAAGAACGGCAATATTGTTACAGACAACGTGGCCTATAAAGAAATTTAACTGAATTTTGCTTTAAACTTTGTTTGTGCATTTTACGAATGTTTCCCCCACGTACCATTTTACGAATACCTATTCCGTTTTCTCCACGTACCTTTAAAACACTTATTTCGAACTCGATAAATAAATAAACATAATAGTCGTCACTCACAATACCAAATAACCTAAATATACATAAGTACACCAACTACAGGCTCTTTGTACAATTTAATTTTGTTTTGACGCTATTTTAAAAATAATTTCAGTTACTGTTTTGATGAATTTGGTTTATTGCTTTCAGATTTTTTACGAATTGTACTTTTTTCATGAATTCTACTTTGCTAAACTGCAAATTGGGATTCAACACAGAATTTGATTACATATTAACAGTGGCCCCTAGTAATTATATAATCCAATAGAAAAATGTTATTTAGAGTTTGTACTAATTAAATAATGTAGGCTTAATAGTAAGATAAGTACTTTAAAACTAAAATATTCAAGATTTTAAACTTTAATACCGAACTGTCAATTAAATTTATAATAAATTTTATAACAATCTTTATTTAAAATTACTTAATAATTAATTTTTATAAAAAAAATTTTTCTGAATGTGTTTAAATTAAAATTAATTTGAAACCAAAATAAACACAAATAGTAACCGAAAATCATTTTTTTTTAATATTAATTTATGAAAATTCATGTACAAATAAAATTATTAAGTTTAACTACTTATGCATTATATTTTTAATTTATTATCATTTTTGTATTTTCATATTTTAATTCAGGTGTTCGACTGTACAGCCTAATTGAAAAAAAAAACCCTAAAAAAGAAAAAAAAATAAAAAACCAACAAAAAAAAAAATTTAATATCAAAAATATAAAATGAAAATTAAAAGAAAATTACAAAAGAGCAGGTCCTTTAATCATAATAATGAATATTTAATGAAAGTTCAATACAATAAACAACGAAACGAAAAAGAATTGAACTGTTATACATTTAATATGCATGAAAAAAGAAAAATATAACGGTTCTGTTGTTTGTTTTTGCTTTTGTATTGTATAAGCCTGTTTCTTTGCGCGTGTAATTAAAATACATGTCAAATGACAAAGCAAAAATAAGAAAAGCATAAAATCGAAATGCGTATTTGAAAATGACATAAAACAAAAAAAAAAAAACAAATACAAAAGAGAAAAATAAAAATAATAAAATATAAATAATTAATTAATAAAAAAATCACAATTTTAAAAAGAGTGAAAAAGATAAATATAAAAAGCGATCAAATACATTAAAAAGAATTACAAAAAAAAAAAAAAAATAAAAAATAATAATAAAAATAAAAAATGAATCGAAAAGATTCACAATAAGTTCTGCTCTAAATAAATTTTTTAATAAAAATTCAAACAAAATAATACAAAAGATAATAATAATACACAAAAAAAAAAATTAAAAATCAAAATAATAAAAAAAATAATAGGAATAAATTAAAATTATAATAAAAGTGATAAAATAATACAAAAAAATAAATTTTTTATCAATTTATTTTATTTACCATTTAACATGGATTACTCGTTATCATTAGCGTCAACAAAATGGATTTCATTTATAATTATTATTTCAGCGATTGTGATAAAATCAGGTAAAAATATGTTTAATTTTTATTTTTTATTTTTGCTTTATTTTTAAATTTAATTATTTTGCTATAAAAAAAAAAAAGTGTTAAAAAAAAGTAATTAAAAGCACAAATTTTAAAGAATCGCATTTAAATATCACTTTTTTCTAATTTTATAAAGCAGTTTAGTATCGAATACACTAAACATTTAAATTTTTATATTTCTAAAGAAATATTAGATGATCGAGAGATTAGATCATCAATATTACTCTCAGAATTTTATATTTAGGATCAATTAATTGGTATAGGAAGTTCTTTTTATGTAAAATTTAGAGCTAAGTATTTATTTGTTTGTTAGAGTTATTTATTTGAAAATTGTAAATGGGAAACAAAACAAGTAATGGAAAAAACCAAGGGTTTTCAAAAAAGCACATTTTCAAAATGAAAAATTATTCCAAAATAAGCCCAGAGTATTGAGTAGATATATGAAAAAAAAAAATTAATTTGTTTGATTTTTTTTTGGGTAAGAAAAAATTGAGAAAAATCAAATTACACCGTCAATTATAAGATAACGCAATATTATCAAGAAAAGTTATGTTGTAGCTTTAATTTTTGTATATGATGTCAAAAAAATTTGGACAGGTGCCCAAATTACAGGTGTTTAAAAATAGAGAATTTTGAGTTTTTGGCTGCTAAACGGCGCTAAACTAAACTAAAAAAATATTTCCTGAAATGACTCATACTGATTTCCAAAGATTTAACTCCTCTCAAAATTGCAAGCTTCTAAGTTAAACGGTTTAAAAGATAGAAGGGGTCCAAATTTTTGCAAAAATTGAGTTTCACATAATGGTATATTAAAATACCGCATAACCAAAGCCATATATTTATAAAGTTTATAAAACCAGCTATCGTTTGGCGTTTCCAGATTGAAAATATGCCTTATAGAGCCTGTGTTCTAACAATAACAATTTAAAGATAGAGATATTTCGAACTTTGTAGGGCTATAGTTCCGTAACTGGTGCGGCTAGAGAAAAAGTTCCACAAAATTATTTTTTTGGCGATACTTATCCGTAGTTAAAATTTCATTGTTTTATTTCAAATGTTGTACAAGTTTTAAAAACAATCAAACGGATGGACGGACGGACAGAGGGACAGAATGAAACTAGTAAGCACATTTTTTTTTCAAAGTTTTTAAAAAACGAGGAAGAGGGTATAGTTGACTGTGTCAACTCACGATCGATGTACGGATAATCATTATATAACTATTGGTTGGTTGGTAAAAAAAAGTTGCTACTCGAATCTATTGCTCAAGACCAACGAAAGAAATCGTTGATTTAAAGTTTAATACCTTTTCATAAAATTTCAGACACATAATTTTACCGGGACGAATCCGCTGGTTCAATTTTCTCAACTTCAGTAGTGAAACTAACAATTTTACAAAGGTCAGAAAGAGAAAATGTCAGAATTTTAGCTGCATTATTTTTAGAGTTATTGTGCGAACGGACTGTCAGTTACAAATGTAACTGCTAATTTATTGTACCCTGACAATTACATTCGTACAGATATAAAATCAGAAATTGGTTTGTTAGAATGAAATGGAATTATATACATATTTCAGTAAAATTTGGTTGAATACACATGCTTTATTTTAAAGGCGAATTAAATTTATCAGAGAATTTAAACTCATTATCCAATTATGTACTATACAAAACAATTGATTTGACCATAAAATAAGATTTTGTTTAAAATAGATTTTGTTTTTTTTTTAATTGTGGTAAATTTAATAAACACAAATTGGTAAAATGCAATTTAAAACTTTTAAAGACATCTTAATAAAATCACAATTAATTCATTTTAAAAACTTAAATTCTGTACACAAGTACTATAATATATAAGTAAGTTATAAATATAATTAATTTATATATATAGTACATAACTAATGATAAAAATCATTTTAAAAACTATATATTTAAATTTTTATAGATGCTACTAATTTTTGGCGAAATATGAGCTTATTCTTTCCTGCTTTTCTGTTTTTATATGAAATTTTTTTCGACTTGTGTTTATTTTGTTGTTGACTTCTAATTTATTTTGATTATTTTTTTAAAAAATAATTAGTATTATCAACTCTAAAAAGTAGAAAATAAAATTTATGGTAAATCTTGAGCAACTCAAATTGTTATAAGTCAATAAAACAACCTCAGACAGTATTTGAGGTTATTTTAATGATTGTGATTACTCTAAAATAATTTCCTCTCATTCTAGATTTGTTTTTCAATTTGTAAAAAAAATCTAATAAAAGAACTTCATTACTGACCAAAGGATTACTGGCTTGGTAGGTTGGTTGGTTGGTATAGGTGTCTGATCATCGCCACTCATGGTAGTGGCTTCAATTAGCGCTTTATCACCGTTTTGTATTACAACTTCCGTGACCACAAGGTTTATAGCTAGCTATATTGGGGTTAATTTTAGATCCATTTCGTTGCGTTAAGAAACCTTACCATTTCTGAAGGTTGCTTAATCGCTGATCACTAAGATTGTTTAGTTTATGGCTAACCATAGTTACTCTTCTCACCCTAGCTAACGCTGGACACTTACAGGCGAAGTGTATGATGGTTTCTTTCTCAATCTATTCACCACAATTGCGACATAATGAATTGATACCTAATCTGGCCGCATGTTCACCAATTGGCCAGTTTCCCGTGAACACATCTATAGTTCTGGCTATATTCCGGTGGAATATTATCAATAGATTATCGGTTCTTTTTTTATCATACGATAGCCAGACATTCCTGACCGTACAGCATGTCAAAAAATAAATTACTGGCATAGTAATAATAATATGATTTTGCCAGTCATTAAATTTTATTTTTATATAAACTTTCAATTCACTATATTTGTATTTTGATTAATTCAAAATTATTAATTTTTATTATCTATGAATTTTAAAAGTATTTTGAATAAATGTTGACTTATTTAATTTATTACAAAAATTGTTTAGTCATAAAATATTTACAATTATTATAATATTAATTAAAAACGACCACCCGATATATTTAAAATTAAATTTACAAAATTACTGAAAAATTGATGCTATTATAATAAATGACATTGAATTTCATAGATTTTTTTTATTTAATTTATAAATTTCACTGTATATTTCACGCTTTCTAATCATATATACGAACTAATAGATACAAAAAAAAAATGTTCCGAATGAATAATTCTTTGGAATTGAAAAAATTTAATTAATGTGCGCAATTAAAATATTTTAATTAAATTACTCACTTTAAAATTGATAATAAATCTGTACGTTAATTTTTTTAAATATTTAGTTTATATTTATAATTGTGTGTATAGATGGTGGTAAGTACCTATATCGAAAAATTTTAATCATTTTAAGTTATTAAAAAAGAATAATTTAATTTGTTTGAAATTTTCTTTTTAGCTCTGTTTTTTCGTTTATTCCCCTGGCCCATAAATGTGACCAGAAAATTACACAGCCTTTTCTTTTCAATGTGGCTGTAAATGTCGTAAGGGGGAATTATTTTTATGATGTTTGTGGTATTCGAATCCACAGTCCCTCGGTATTTACAGCGTATTTTACCAATTCTTACCCACTAGAGTCTAGACCATCAAGGCCCGTAGAACTTATTAGATATATTGTTAAAATATAAAAACTTTCGGGCTAATTTAAATAGAAGCGTTAGGATAACAAATAAATCAATCTTGATAGGTTTACTAATTTTTATTTATTTTTAAGATTAGTATAACTCAAGAATTTAAAACAAATTGTCAATATCAAATACTGCTGGAAAAATTATTCTTGAACCGGCTCTGAAATTAATAATAAATGCTTTAATTGTAAATGACGTAACAAAAAAAAAGCAATCAAAAAACGCATTTGTTATTATTGTACAACATTAAATTAATTTTAAGGCACATGTATTGTAACTTTTCCATATAATTCATAAAAGTTCATTCAACTTAAATTTTAGTAACAATAAAATTTCAGGATGCATGTATTTTTTTATTTTTATTTTTATTTTTATTTTTTTTTTTATTGATTATATACCTACAGTTAGTTTTACATGATTTATCAACAAAATATAAAAGTGTACTTATGTATTCGTAGATTCTGTTAATTACAAAATGTTGTATTATATATTATAATAATAGTAGTGAAAAAATAACCCTTAAAATAACAAAACTTCTGAATATGAAAACATTTTCCTATTTTTTTTTTTTTTTGATATATTTTAATGAAAGTTAATTAATATTAACGGTACGCTATTAAAATATTACGTGTTGAGATATTTATATTTTTTAATGCAGAAAAAAAATTACAACCAATTACATATTTACTGCAAAAAGTTTAAATTAAAAATGTTTTATTGAAATTCCATTGAAACTGATTTATTTGACAGATAAATTATTTATATTAATAAAATATTTTAAATGTAAACATTATTCGTTGACAATTTATTTTTGTTTACGCGGGTCTATGCAAAACTTCACCTAAATGTCACCTAAAAGGATTGCACGTGATTCTTTCAGATAATGTTGAGTCATTGTCATTGTTCTGGATAGTTTTAATCGGTATTGTCTCAACCACTTCCAGTCAAATCAAACTTTTTGGTTGGGAGTTTTAATACAAACCAGCTGTATAGAGTGTTTATGAGTTAAGAATATGGATAGAATTCTTGGGAAAAAAAGTGTTCAAATTAAGAAAAATTTAGGATTATGTCGGATGGGTGTGCAAAATTTTGAAAGACATTTTGAAGAAAAATGTCAAGGTTTTTCTTAAATTTTACTAAATTGTTAACATATGAGTTACTAACTTTGGGACACACATTTCAAATATATCTAATTCTACAGGTGCGACGTGTGAAAGAGGAACGAATTTCCATAAGCTATATTACATCATATTAGAATATCTGCGGATGAGTGTATATCTATCTGCATCTACTGTTTTGTGAAGAAACACTTTGAGTGGAGACCTTAACTGTTTTATTTCTTTAGAACAGACGTTTATTACTACATGATGTCTACAAAAAAAAAACTAATGACGCGACTGTATAGCGATGGCTGAGTCAGCCTTGAAGTAACACTGAGATAGTTAATTAATCGATCACATATATTTAATTCCGGAGAATGTTTATATTTATTTAAATTATTAATTTAAATTTTTTATATATTTAATTTATTAAAAATTGAAATTAACATTTTTTTTTAGCCATGATTAAAAATAATAAGCAAAAGCAAGCAAATCATGTTTAATGATTTATTTTATTTGATGATTTATTCCTTTTCTTCCTATTTTCCTCTGTATTTTTGTTTTAGAGCTTGAAAAAAAAAACTAATAAATTGTACTTTAACAAATATTTTTAACTAACATTCTTTTTAAAAAATAAACATAAATTGTAATTTATACCATATGTGTAAATTACTTACAATTTTTAACTACATTTTAACTACTATTTTCTTGGAAAAAAACATTTAATTTCATTTATGTAAACTATTACCTTTATGGTTGATTAATTAGCTAAGTCCTTTTTTCGATTTCGGATTAAGACCTAACTAGAATAATATATATTTTAGCTTGCATATACTTATAATAAAATTTCTAAATTTTAAATAGTAGCTTCATTTATACTAAATGATATATTGTCAATGATGTTGTTAATCTTTTTGCATGTATATTTCGATAAAATATTGTCACTCTAAGTCATTTTTTTGTTAAATTGTATATTAACACTTATTGGTAGTAAACATGATTGACAATATAATATCCATGCGTCTGTCCGTCTGTTTACAAAACTGATACATGGTTTAAGAAGGAGCAATGAAATTTTGACCATGGAAGAGTGTCATTATGAAATTAATTTTATAGAAGAACTTTTTATGTAATCCCACCCGTTAAAGAATGACAGATCCTTAAAGTTTGACAAAACCCTATTTTCAAATATTGATATCTTGAGTTCTGCTAAATATTTTTCGAACAATTTTTTTGAAACAGTAAAATGGTTTAAATGGAAAATTAAAATTTTCCAAAATTTTGAATCCTATGTATTTGCATAAATGTTCTGTTTGGCAGAACATTGAAATTTTGCATGGACAAATATCTTTCAGAATAAATATAAAAATATTTCTCTCTTTTCAAGAGCTATTTTGGATCTAGAATTGAAAATTTCTTATTTTTAGACGTCTGCAATTTAAACACCTGTGAAAATTTGTTTGCAAAATAAAATACAAAAATTAAAGCTCTAACATTATATTTTTTAACAGGTGTTGCATATTTTTTCATAAAAAATAAAGAAATTTTGGGCAAACGTGGTTGAACACTAAATTGTTTTTATAGTTTTTTTGAAAATGTGCACCTTTAAAGTACTTTGGTTTTACACATTACCTTGTTGATTTTATTTTCAATTAACTTTTTTATTTTCTTTTTGGAAATTTTGTTCTTTTCAAAAATATATAAATGTATTCCATTTAATTTTTTTAATAGGGTTTTTTGTTTTGTTTTTGAAATTAGACATTAAGGGTTAGGGAAAATAAATATTTCAAAGTCATTTTTTTTTTACCCATTTTTAAAGTTAATTTAAAATTTCTGTTTTTCATAAAAAACCAGGTTAGATATTATTAAAGCAAATCAATTTTAAAAATTAACTTTTACCAAAAATAAATAAATAAAAATTACAACTTACCAAAATTTTTGATCAATAGAAAATTTTCTGAAAATAAAAAAAGGTAAAAATATGAGTAAATTAATTGAAAATTAATTTAATAAAAGAAAATTTTTATTTATGTATTAAAGATTGAAGTAAAATAAATAATGTAAACATTTTAAAATTTATTATTATATTTTTAATAATAAATATGTAATTAATTGATTAATTAATTTATAATTTAGAAATGTATAATGAATTAAGGATAATTAAAGAGAATAGACAAAAAATACAATAGAAAATAACCACCAATCTTTTTTTTTTTTGGTTTTTTGTTTTTTACGGGGTTGGATGAGAACCATCGAAAATCGCTGAAGAGGAGCGATACGAGCGCGATTCCTCTTATCAATGTGTGGGGCTATAACCTAGAAAACACTACTTTCCCTTTTTAACCTAGCAATAGGTTATAGGACTTTTGTACGGTTTAAGCAAGGGAAGATTTTGCTATGGAGGAAATATATTTAAGGTTTACAGGAATGTGATGAAGGAAGGTGTCAACTTCTCTTGAAACATATTTAAAATGGAATTGTATTTATCCCCAATTTTAGGGAACACATGAGATTGTTCAACATTCAAGCGATATTTGAGTCACATATGGTATATTAAAAATACTTTAAAATAGACTTCTATATGTTATAAAAAAAAGTTATAAAAAAGTTATATCCTAAAAAAATGTTTTGGAGTATTTTTTTGAAATTTAACACAGTACTTCTTTCAGAGTATCAAATTTCGGTGAAGTTTTTTTTTCTGGCTTTGGATTCTTAAAATTTTATATGTGTAATGTAATATCGGTCATACTATGTATTTCCGTTTTACCAATGTGAAATAGCAAAAAGATTCAGTAAAAAAATAATTTAATTATTTGACATCGAAAGTTATTTTGAGTTTTTTTTTTTTTATTGTGTCTTGTTATGGCGACAATTTATTAACATATTTAACTGCTGTAAAACTTATTTTAATTTTCTGATAATGAAGAAAAATGAATAAAGATGGACAAATATTATTTTCAAATTAAGAAGGAAGAATGAAAAACTATTGTATTAAATTTATGTTTAGTTGTTATTTATTTTAGCTATTGTCATTCATTGTAGCAGATATCAGTTGAAGATATCTTATTTTCAAAAAAATTATTAGTTCTTCCGAGTTTATTTTTCATTGGAAAAAAAATTGACTCTGGAGGACTATTAATTATCACTCGGTAGAATTAATGAACATTTTCTAGCATATAATCGATCAGTTGGATCATTTATTATTATATCTTACTTTAAAAATATTTACTGTTCAGATTACAGATGTCGAATTTTTTTTTTAAATGTTAAAAATCTTCCTCTTAGTCGTATAATTTCAAGATTCTAACTTAAAGTGTTTCAGAAGAACCTAATTATATTTAAATATTTAAATGAAGAAATTTTTCAAACATGAGTGGCTATTCGCTCTCTACTTGAGTGAAGCTACATAAAAAGTAGTTTTACTTGTACCACTTTTTTTTTTTTTTGTTATTTTTAGAAACAGTGACACACTGAAACTATTAAAAAAATGTTTCCAATATGTTTCTAAAATATTCGAAAAATTAGTTTTGTAAATAATAAATTAAAAAATTTATCTAAAATATTTTATTTAATATTAAAAAATTTTTGTGTTTTAATTTAATATGGAATATTAAAAAAAAAAAATTAAATTATCTCAAAAATATTTTTCAAATAAATTAAACAAAATATATTTGCAAATACCAGAAAAAAATTTATTTATTTGAAACAAAAAAAGGAAAAAGAATTTAATTATTTAATAAATAAAAAAATTTTTTAATACATTTTAATTTTTTATTTGGTTGAATTCCATAATAATTAATACTTAACCTAATTTCTAATACTTATTTGGTATTTTTTGAATTTTGATTTAAGTATACTCAAAAACCATAAATATTTAATAATTTCAATAATTGTATTAATAATATTCAGAAATTCCACAATAATATTAACATATAAATTTAATATTTAATTTAAATAAATTAAATAAATAAAATGTTCAATTTCTATGTGTGTCGTTTAAACGCTTTTAATTTTATTTAAAATCTATGTTTAGTTTAAATAGGAGTATAGTATTGATAATAGTTAATCCATTGTATTTATTTTTAAAATACCATTTTTTACTAAATGAATATTATACAAATTATATAAATTGCTTAAAATTTCTTAAAAAATTTTAAATCTTATTTTAAAAATTTTATTTAAGTCAATAATAGTATGTTTTTATTTTCAATAAAGTTTACTATAACACATACCCTCTATCAAGGAAGGAAGAATAAGGGACAAAACAAAATTTTGTATCATGTTCCCCAGTTATAGAAAGCTCTATAACAGTGATATAAGGTAAAAGGCTATAATTTCGTTATGGCTGTATTTTTATAATTTCCTATGGCTGTATTATCGTCCTAAGACAGATTTTTAGTTATTACTTCGTTAAATATTTAAATAAAATTAAAGTAAGCCATGCAAAAAATATTTTTAAATTTTTTTAAATTTCCCGTCAAATTCTCTTTTTGATAGTTTTTAAATTCATTTTAAAAAAGTAAGTGGCGTGAGTTGTTTTGTCGTTGTAAAAATTCTCTACAAAAGTTCTTGATTAAAAAAAAAAAAATGTTTTTTTTTCAGTCAAAAATTTAAGTCGGTAAGGTAATATTATCTTAATTACAAACAATAAATATACGTTTAAATTTCTTTTATTAATTTTTAATTGGGTTGCAAAATGTAGTTTTATAATAAAAATAAATTCGGTCGGAATTAGAAACTTTTAGAAATTTAATTTTAGAATGTTTTTTTAAAATAATGTACATAATGTACGACCTATAGGAGGGATTTTTGTTTATTGATAGCTTTTTTTAAAATTATTTTATTACTTCTTAAAACATGTTTTTTTAAAAAAATTAATATCAGCATTTCAAAATTTTTCTTTACATGATGTTTACGGCTCGATGGTCTTCCTTAAAATGGGTGATCGGGCATGTTGAAATGGGGAGGGGGTCTATTCTGAACCCTTTTCGCGATATAAGGGGTTAAAGATGTTTTAGCGAGTTTCCATAAGAAAATCTATAACTTTTTAACGGCTTGCTACCGGGAAATAAAAAAAAATGCGTTTTGTAGAGTAAGTTGTCAGCATATTTCGAAACAGATTTAAAACCCCTACAGTTAGTACCTAATAACTTTTTCGCTATCTCTAACCTTTTTTGAGATATGAGAAATAAATGTTTAGTATTATGTACTACATATATGATTTATTTTGTTCATATTATACATTTACATTAATTTTTTTTAATTGCATTTCTCTGACACATAAATGTGAACAGAAAATTACAGAACCTTTCTTGTTCAGGCGTAGCTGTAAATGTCGTAAGGAGGAATAATTCGTACGACGTGTGTGGGATTCGAACCCTCACTCCATCGGTGTTTACAGCGTATTTTAAACGCTCTTATACCCACTAGGCCACCGAAGCCCCTATTTACATTATATTATATTTGATCACAAACGGGATTTATTGAAAAACAATCAATTAATTTACTTCACTAATTTTCCTTCCAATTAAAAATGTTTAGAATCTGTGCAGGATATAATTCCGCACTATCTAAGTTAATACGTGCGTCAACAACCGAGGATTTTATTGTGAATTTTCTCTATAAAATAAAAAATGAAATAAATATAATATAAATAAATAAATAAATATAGATTAAGTTTTAAACTTAAAATAATTAACACTTTTATATATAATATAAATTTTAAAATCCTTCTATTTCTCAATAATATTAAAATACTAATTTTTTATAATTCAATTTAAAATGAAAGATTGAAAAAATGTTTACTTTAAATATACTTAAAAAGTATAATACAAATGTTATTCTAAATAAAAATATAAACTAATAGGTACAATAAGATATAATAAAATATATTCTGAAATATTTTTTCTATATTACTTATTTTTAAATATATATTGAATAAAATTAAAAATAAATGATTGCAATAAAAATTATTCAGAAATTTCAAGTTCTATTTCAACACCATTTTTTTTTATTTTTCCTTCTTTTTTATTTCCGATTATCAAAAATTCAGGATTATTATTTTCATTTAATATCTACTTTTATTCCTTTTTTTTTTTATTACCTATTTATTTGTAAAAAATTTTGCGGTCCGTTTATTATTAAAATGTCATTTTGTATTATTCCAAATAACAAAACAAAATGGTTTTAAAAAAAAATCAATAAAATAAAATTAAATAAATAAATAAATAAATAATAAAGAACAAAAAAAAAAGAAAATAAATAATAAAATTTTAAATTGATTTAAAATAAAAAAAAAAAAAACCAATTGGTTGGTTTTGGTTTATTTTCGTTTTATGTTTGATTTTAAAGGTAAATACCAATATTCAATATTGTGAAATTTAAATAAACTTTAAAAATACCTTGAATTGGTAAAAAAAAACAGAAAAAAATTAAAAGAGATATTTTGAAAATTTATTATTAACTGTTAATGTACAGACATACATTTTTATTTTGATAATTTTGCGTAGATTTTCAGATATGTTTTTACTTTTTTTTGTTAACTTTAATTATGTATAATCTGATATAATGTTAAGATTTTAATTCCAAATTTTATTAAAATTATTTTTTGTAATTTAAAGGTCACTTAAGACTATTATGTATTTTACAGCTGACATTTTTAACCATTTTTTTGTTATTTTATAATTTCTTTCCTTAAATTCAGACTAAACACATCAACGATGTACGAATGTATTGAAAATACCAAAAATATAAATCAAAAATCACATAGAATTAGAATCGATACTAAAATAAAATTTAGATTATTATGTAATGTCAACTGATATGTCAAAAGTTCGTTTTTATTACATTCACACTATCTGCTCTTTATATCTGAAATTCAAATATAAAATACATATAAGTGTTTTCAGATAAGCGTGTAAATGGCGTAAGTGAGAATTATTTCCTCCGTATTTAAAGCGTATTTTATACGGCCACGAAGCCCCTCTGTTAATTCTGTTATTTCTGGATTGTTGGAAAATTCCCCACTATTTTACACTTTTATTAAAATATTTTTGAAATATTTGTTTATTAGTGTCACTCTGTTTGTTTATCCGTTTGTTTATAACACTTCTGCAACGCCATTCATGAAGTTTTAACATTCGATAAGAATCTGCAGCTCTATTTTCAACTGTTTAAATTTCATTTTTTGCCCAATACTTTTTCAACTGAAAACGTCAAATATCCGCAATTTGTTTCTATTTTAATAAATCAATATAAAAATTATATAATTGACAATAATTAAGTATTTATATTTACCGTAATGTAAAAACAAAATTTTACAAGATTTTTATTTCCCTTTAATTTTCAAACGCTTTTAGTAAGAATGTTGAAATTTTGGAAAGAAAATGACCTTTAAGAATAAGCATAAGTTAAGCTTCTTTCGTCATAGTGTTAATATGATGATATAAATTGAGGGATACTTAACATTAACTCTCGAATTGGTTAGAATTGGTTTCCTACGTTTTTGTGCACTACGGACTTAGAGTCAAGCTAATATTGACGCATTAGCTTAGCTTTAATAAAAAATAAAAATAAAATAAGCATAAGTTACTTCAAAAAATTTATCAGACTTTACTTTATATCTTTTGTAATTTAATTATTTCACAAATAAATGTGAGTTATAAGCCTAAATTGAAAATAATAAAATAAGTTAACCCTGTAATTTTACGTTACATAATTTTACTCTTTACAAAAACATTGTTTTAAGTGAAGCACTTGATAACTGTAAATTTAAGTTTACTATTAAATTTATTGAAACATGAGACATCCAAATCAATTTTATCCTTAGGTACCCCCCGCAAACATCTTTATATCGAAAATTTATAAAAAATTTTTGTGAATAATTTATTAATATGTATGTCATTATCAAATTTCTTTTTCGAATAATTTGGCTTTGAAAAAGTATAGAAATATATACGAAAGAAACGTCGGCGAAAAGAAAAATAGAGTTTTTTATTTGTTTATTAAAACTGTTTCTATAATTGTTTTTATATACAATTATATTTTATTTTCAAGATCTTTTAATAGAATATTTTAGCCTTTTAGCACAGCCTTTCCTTTTTAGGCGTGGCTGTAAATGGCGTAAGGAGAAATAATTCTTACGATGTGTGTGGGATTCGAACCCACACTCCCACGGTGTTTGCAGCGTGTTTTATACGCTTTTACCCGGTAGGCCACCGAGGCCCCAAACAATATTTTGAAAAATATTGTAATCCGTCTGTCTAAATTTAGCGGTTTCCGAGATAACGGCCTTCAAAGTATTTTCGTTTAGCTTTTAAAATTAGATCTTCATCTTAAAATCTTCATCCTTGTATAACAAAGAAATTTTTTTGATATATAGCGACACACAGCTGAAACTAAGAGCTTTTAAAATATGTTAATACAAATACTTAATTATACAAATGTCTTAACATTTTCCTAACTTTCACAGTTAAATTCTTACAAACTTTTTAAGTCGAAAAATATTGATATTTTTAAATGTTTTTTTTTTTTAAATAACTGTATTTTTTGTATAAAAAACTGTTTTTAACATATAATTTTCATAACTTTCTAACTTAACAAAATCATAGTTTTAATTTATGTTATCATAATTTTTCCGTTTTCTTTTACCGTTTTCAAAAAAAATTAAACATTTCCTTGTGCTTAATTGAAATTTTACTAAAAAAATGTTTTTCCATATGGAATGTAAATTACAATACTTATATGAAAATCTTTCAATACAGTTATCTCTGAAACCGTTCAAAATAGATGCCTACCCCTCCGGAAAAATGATTTGCTTGTTTCGACCACCTCTATCACCTTCTTTTTCGTGACCTTCGAATTCCGGACACTCTGAACGGAATACAGTTAGTTAGTTAATCATTTATTATAGATGTTTGGTTTTAGAGGTTCTATATACATAATATTATTATATTAGAGGAAAACGCATAAATGTTTTTTTGATTTATTATTTTCATTTATAGTTAATTTTATTTTATTTAATATTTTTTTTTTTTTTTTTGGTTGAATATATCAAAATTTAAATGACAGCAAAAACTATTATTGGAATACCACCTTTCACATTATAAAACTGTAACATTTTTTTTGTTTTTTTTTTCTTTTATGTGTGTGGGATATGTAATATTGTTTTTTTTTTTTGTAACTATGGGATATGACGTGTATGTATTTCCTTGAGAATGTCAGTATGTCACATATTTTGTCAGTTTTATTTGAATTAATTTTATTTTATTTATTTTAGTAATAAAAAAAAACTTTTTTTTTAATTTTTTTTTTTTTTAATTCAACTGTATTGTGTACGTTATGACATATAATAACAAATTTATGACTAAGGCTAAGGTAACAAAAAAAAATATATAATTTAATATAAAAATATCCTGCGTATAATTATTGTTTATTTTATAATAAATATATGGTTTTCATAGCGTTAGGTTTTATTTATATATGTATTAAATAATTTGTTACTACTTTTGAAATTTTTTTTTCCTTTTTCTTTTTTTATTGTTAATAAAAAAAAATAATTTTTAATATTTTATATTTTAGGAAATATGTTGATTAAGTATATTAAATAATTAAAAAAAAAAAAAAAAAATTATATCATATAAAAAACCACATGTAAAATTATATTTAAGGGTGGTTTATTGTGACAATTTTGTCACATTATTATATGGTTAAAGTGTTGATATATATGTATGTGTAAGTAAAAGGATAGTAAAAGTAAGAAAATATAAATTATCGATCGAGTAGAAATTTTCCATAAAAATTTATTAATTAAATTATACATTGAATTTTTATTAAATTAAAAAGAAAATAATTATAAAATGAAATGTAAAAAAAAAAAACAACCCAAGATATTGTATATGAAATTATTGTATATAATTGGATATATTTCATGGAAAATTTTTTAATGATTTTATCAGATTTTATAATTAAATTGAATAAGTTTTTTAAAAATTTTTTATGGTTTTTGTTATTTATTTATTGTTAATTAACGATTTAATTATATTATTTATTAATTGTTATTATTTATTTGTATTGAGAAATGAATTTTTAAAATGAAATATTTTTAAGAATTAGAATTGTGGAGAAATATTTATATAAGAACATTATTTGATCTTTGTCGTTGAAAAAAAAAAAAAAAATTAATGGAAAAAATATTATAATATACCTACATGTGTAAGTGTACCTACATATTTTATTTTATAAGAATCGATTCTTCACAGAAATCTTATTTTTTCAAAATCTTATTTTTCCCAAATCATATTTAATAAAATTATTTTCTTGTTTTCATTTTGTTTTATTTTTTTTTTAAATTTTATCCTAAATCACATACATGTAAGTATATACATAGTTATAGAGGCGATATGACAAAAGTCCGGGAGTCGTAAGTCTCCTAGGGACTTATGACTCAAGAAACAAGCCAAAACTCCCTGGGGAATTTTAACTCCTGTAAAAAGTTCCTTGGAGACTAATTATGACTTCATAATGACTTTTAATCGCTAAATTTTTCCACCTTTTAGGGTTTTGATTTGGTGTAATTGTAAAAACGCTAAAAGTTGGAAAAATTTAGCGATTAAAAGTAATAAATCGAAATTGGTTTTACGGTTTAAAAAACAGAATTATAATATAATGACTTCATAAACTGAAATATTTATTTTTCAGTATTAAAACAAACAATTATTTCCAAAATTTATAAAAGTATAATAAATTGATTAGAATATTACGATACGAAATCAGGATATTCCCTTTTCTCAGAATGATAAGATTTTAGAGTTGGATACAAAATCAGGGTATTCTCTTTATCTAAAATAAATAAATAAATACTCTGGAAAAAGGCGCAACCTTGATTTTGATGTAACAAACTTTAAAATCCATCCTAATATATTAGGAATCTCGCATAGACGAAACTGAGAGGGATTTTAGAGTTAGATGCGAAATCAGAGTATATTCCCTTTTTCCAGATCAAACATAAATATGTATCCTGAAAAAAGGAGCAACCTTGATTTTGTAACCAACTTTAAAATTCCTCCTCAGTTCTAATATATAGAATATCGCATGTACAAATATATAAATACACAATTTTATAGTGAATTATGATGTCTTATTTTTTAGGAGACTTTTGGAGACTTAGGAGACTTATTTAGCTTTTGACAGAGTTATAGTGTTCCAGGCACTTTTGGCTTATTTTTTGAATCATAAGTCACTGGGGGACTTTTGATTCTGGGACTTTTGTCATATCGCTATACATATGGCTAGACAAATATTCTGAGAAAGTGTAATAAAATCCTATAATAAAAGGTAATAAAGAATTCTGAGAGTATTTCTTTTTTATATTTTGATTTAATTTATATTTTTAGAAAAATATAATATTATATGTAACTTCAATTTAGTATGCATAAGTATGTATTAGGTATATATAAAACACAAGAAAAGAAAATAATTTTAAATTGATTACACCTGTCTGCACCACATTATTAAGGATTCAATAATATGAAAATATTATAAACAAAATAACAAAATTAAATTTGTCTAAAGAGTCTAATTGAAACCATATCATTCTTAATTTACAGGTGAACTTTATGTTTGATTTATGTTTAATTTATGATTTGATTCATAATAAACATAATAATAATATAAATGATTGAATTTTTACAATTATCTTTAGATTAATTTTAATTTTTTATAATAAATATTATTATAACATATAAAGGATAAAAGTCATAGCTATAATATAATATGCCGGTAAAACTATTCTAAAAATGTATATAATATTATCACCTTAGATTTTTTATTACAATTTTTCGGTTGTACAACAAAAATATATCATTATAAAGCATTATTACTTATTAGTTATATATATACATATATTGTATCGTTGTGAACCACGTTTTACGTTTAATAAGTATTGTATAAGCATTCTGTGCTAAAAGCACTGCTGTATTGCGATTTCTGTTGCCATATTTTGCATTCTGTTTTCAATATTGTGAATTTAATATTTATAACCTAATTCACATTTTGTGTAATTTCTAAAAATTTCCATTACTTTTAATTTCACTTTTTTTTATTGTTTCGATTTTTTTGTTTTTTCTTTTTGTTGTTTGCAAGTGTATGTGTGTTTGTGTGTAAATAATAATAATGTGTAGAAAAATCAATAAGCATTTTTCCCCATTAATTTGGTGTTTTGTGTGAATATAATTGCGTCATATTAAAATTAATTGTTGCTGTTATTTCAGTTTTTTTTTTTTGTTTCTGTTGTTTCAATTTTTCTAATATAATTTTTTATACAATATAATAATAATGTATGTATGTATATCGGTACAATGTAGTGTAATGTTGGTATATTTATGTACCTTATACTAATATAATTTTTGTATATTATAAATTTATTTGTTACTGGCAGTTGTTTAATATTTAAAATAATGTCTTTGCGTCTTCTATGGAATGTATATTTGAGGTTGTAAGGTAATTGAAGATTTTTTGTTTTATTTTTGTTGTTTTTTTTTTTTTTTTTTTTGTTTTTTTCAAATAATTTTTCATTATATTTTCTTTTATTATTTGCTGCCTTTACAGTTTTGGTTATATTTTAATGCGGCGCAACAATAGCACAAAAAAAAAAAAAAAACAAAATCTGTTTTAAAAAATATTCTAAACTATTGTTTGAATATTATAAAATAAATTACTATGAAATGTTGAAAATATTAGAGAGAAAGTTTATAAAAAATTTTTTTTTGTTTTATTTTGTTTTGATATCTGTGGTTGTGTAGATTTTGTGGTTATAGTCATACATTTTCATTTATATACAATATCTAGTAATATGTTTATATACCTACTAATATTTTAATAAGTGAATGCGAATAATATATATATATATGTATATAGTATATAGTATATATATATATATATATATATATATATGTATTAATAATTTAATATTATTTTCTTTTTGGTTTGAAAAATTATCATAAACATTTTTCTTAATCGGAAAAATTATTTTCTTCATTTTGTTTTTTTTTTTTTTCTGTTTTTGGCAAATATTTTTTGTTTTATATCTTTAGTTAATATGGTATCATTAATAATATGGTTATTCAAAGTTACATAGACAAAAAAAAGAAAAAAATGTAATTATTGTAGAACAAATTTAATGATAAATTCTAAATAATGTAAAAATTAAAAGTAAAATTAAATAAAAGAATCGTATGATCCTTTACAAAATTCTATATATTTTCGGAAATATCCAGTTTGTGTTGTACCTACATATATAGTTACATATTATAATTTAGTTTTACAATTTTTATACATATAACTTCTAAATAATATATAACTATAATGAGTTTTAAGTTTTGTTTTTCTATTGAATTTTTATATAATTAATTATTATAAATTTTTGAACTAAAATATTAAAAAAAAAAAAAACAAAAACAAAATTACAATAGAGTTTTTATGAAAAATTACACAAAATTAATACACAACTTAAGATAAATAACATGATATTATAAAAAAATATTTTTTAATATTTGATTAATTATTTAAAAAGAAATTACAAATTTAATGTAAAAATTAATATAATTGTTTATATTTATATTTTAGGAGTGTTTAGTCCTTGAACACTAGTAAACTCTTTAGTAAACACGTAATGTTGAATTCTGTTTCGATTATAATAATAAACAAGTAAAAGTAACAGTAAGTCGATGCAACCGACTTATTTATACCTTACACCTAAAAAATTCAAATTAAATTAAAAATCCATAAGTTATTTTAGTTAGGTATTTAATATAAGCTAAAAAAATAAATGCTTTTACAACCTTTGTACACAATTTCAGATTTCTATCTTTATTAAATTCGAAAATATACTTGTTAGGTCTTGGGAAGTGTGTGAAGGCACGCGGACCACCACCCCAATTCATCTCAAATTTTAGAGACATCAACAGGGTAGAACATTCTTATATCAAATTTTAAATTTATATATTTATTAATTTCGAAGATATGCTTGTTTGGTTTTGGGAGTTGTGTGGCAGATACCAGAATAACCATTCTAATTCACCTTAAATTTTGAACAAATCAGGGATTCAGGAAACAACACCCTAGTACGAAATTTGAAGTTTCTATCTTTATTAATTTCGAAGATATGCTTGTTCGGTTTTGGTTGTTGTATGGGAGGTACCCGAAGGACCACTACAATTCATCTCAAATTTTAACCAAATCAGGAATTTAGGAAACAGCACCCTCGTATCAAATTTGAAGTTCCTATCTTTATTAATTTGGAAGATATGCTTGTTCGGTTTTGGGAGTTGTATGGAAGGTACCCGAACAGCTCCTCCTCCAAACAATCTTAAATTTTGGACAAATAAGGGATTCAGGAAACAACACCCTAGTACCAAATTTCAAGTTTCTATCTTTATTAATTTCGAATATACGCTTATTCGATTTTGGGATTTGTATGGGAGGTACCGGAACAACCACTCGAATTAATCTCAAATTTTAGGTATATCAGGGATTCAGGAAAGCACACCCTCGTACAAAATTTTAAGTTTCTATCTTTATTAATTTCGAAGATATGCGTATTCGGTTTTGGGAGTTGTATGGGAGGTACTCGAATGCATAGTCCAATTTCGCCCATTTACAATTCCCGCCTTACCTTAGTCATTGTTAACCTACAGTATAAATTTCATCAAGATAACATCATTATTTTTTGAGTTATCGTGCGTACGGACATCGCTCAATCGACTCAGGAGGTGATCCTGATTCAGAATATATATATATTTCTATACCTAACTCGCTTCCTTTTGGTGGTTACAAACACCATACCAAAGTTAATATACCCTATACTTAATGTGTAGGGTATAAAAAAGACAAGCATGTAAAAATATAAAACAAAAAGAAAACTATCTCATATTTATGCCTTAATAATCATATAAATTGTTAGATAAAATTAAAAATAATAAGAAAACTAATTTTTTAACATAAATATTGAAGAAGTTAAAATAAATGTAAAAAATTCATTAATCGATATACTAGCACAACTTTAAATCATGTTCATCAAATATAGAATAAAGTCGAATGTTAGTTACAAAAATATTAACATAATAATCAAATAATAAAGAGTACTAGAATCAATAATTAAGAATGAACAAATAAGTACGTAATAAGTATGTAATAAATACGTTAATAAATACATAAGAATAAAACTGAGATAAAGATTTGTCCAGTATTTATTTAGCTTAAGATGTTTTAAGTTGTATCAAGTTCCTATCAAGTTAAGCGTGCCACCATAATTGGGTTATCTAAACGGATTAAGCTAACTAAACTAACATAGAGTAAAACGTAAAAAACGTTTCTGAACCTCAATTCTACCAACATCAACGCTACGACATGTGGATCACACTTGACATACCTATTCGAGGATCCAGTCTTACACAAATCAAAAAAAGTAGTTTAGATAGATGAGGGTTCAGAAACTCACCTGTCTAACGTTTAACGAAACCTAAGGTTGAGTTAGACCTACAATTAAGTCTTTGGTCGAGAATAATACTCAAATCACGCACAGTGTCAAGTATGCGCAGTACAATTTCGTTTAGAATATAATCAAAATTGAAGACAGGACTAGATTTTTTCTTTTTTCTGTTAAAAGATAAGATTTCACATTTATTAACGTTACTCTCCAAGTTTTTTAACTACATCATTGAGCGAAGTGTAAAGCTTTCTGAAACGTGATGCAGTGGGACATATCCGAAACCTCTTTAGTTAGTTTAGTGTCATACTGTCATCGGTACAACAATTCATAAAAGAGTCATTAATAACTGAAGGAGCAACATTAGTTGCTTCTATAAAATCAAGAGAACACAAGTGGGGGAGAGAGTGGGTGTGCATCTCATAGTAACATAAACCTCCGACAGAGTGGAACGAAATAAGACCTGATATTCACAACGACATAGATAAGCGCTCAACCATTCCAAACTACGCAACTCAAAATCTTTATGTTTAAATAAAATAATATCATGGGAGATCTTCTCAAACACCATGCTGCATCCGTAAAAATTATATCAACCTGTTTAGTTTTCTCCATTGGTCATTTTCTCCTTTCACAATATCAGTAACGGTCGACTCTGGTTGTAGTGTATTTAATATACTATCAGTACTATCAGTATACACTCAAATTTTCATTTTAAAATTTAAAATTATGGTTATAAATTAAATTAAGCTAATTGTCTGTCAGTGACACAATTTATATAGGTAATCAATTTTTATATTGCTATAAATTAATATGATTAAAATTTGGGAAGCTATGTATATATTTTAATTTTTTTTTTTTTTTTTAATGCATTTGTCTGTACACATATATGTGGGCAGGAAATTACACAGCCTTTCCTCTTCAGCTGTGGCTGTAAATGTCTTAAGAGGGAATAACTCTTACGAAGTGTGTCAGATTCGAACTCACACTCCCCCGGTGTTTACAGCGTATTTTATACGTTCTTACCCACTAAGGGCCTCGGTCACCATTATGTTTTCATTAATTTATGAATAATTAAATTTTGTATTTTAAGTAATGGTAATAAAACCTTAAGAAATAATATTATTTTTTACGACAATAAACTCATTTTTGGTATCTTAATTTTAATAAGAGAAAAAAATTTCCTTATCCTTATATAGCTAACTTAAAGTATTCAAATATTTTAATAACTGATTTGAACATTTAAAATTGATTAACTCTCTATGGTATTACCAGATATATGCACAAACAAAAAAAAATTTTTTTCTATTTCATAATAATTCATAGCTCACATTACCTAAATACCATAATATTAATTATTGTCATAGTTAATTATCCTGAAATTTTCCGTGTAAATGAAACATTTAGAATCGACCTACATATTATATTATATAATATGATCATTCTTGTTTATAGCTATGGATAATACATAAACTATACATAATATTATCATAATCCTATAAGTATATAATATTATATACCTAATAAAATTAAATAGTTAATGCAATTAAATATATATGTACCTATTCCTTAACTTCTTTCTTATGGTCTTCAATAAATATCAAAAAATATGTTTGTAAAATTATTTCTGGAATTGGCATTTATATTGATATGTTCTCAATTTAGATTTATTACTAATATATTATGTTCTCATTTTATATACATAAAAATATCTATAAACACGATAATATTGTTATACATTTTATTAATACGTGAATAAATAAAAATCAAATAATTTAATATAATATATTTATTTAATATATATGTATATATATATATGTATATTATATTTGTGATTATATTTATATAACATGAATATATAAAATAAAATAATAAAAAAAAAATATTTTATTATCACTATTATATTTTGATTGTTAATAGAAACGAATTAAATATTATTTCGATGTTATAGAAGATTTTATTTATCCCCAGTTGAGACGCGTCTAAAACCCCATAGGTAGTTAATTAATTTAATTAAAGATATTGTTATATACTTATAACAATATAACTGGCAACAAAATTAATTAAAGTGCCATTATTTTTTATATTCTGCCCAAAAGATATGTTATAATATTTAATAAATTTAAATCTTCTCAGATTATTGTTTTGTTAAAAAGAAAACAACAAGTAATAAAAAAAAACAGGGGTTTTCAAAATAGTACATTTCCGGCCGAACGAAAAATGCTGCTAAATGTTTAGGTTTTCTTTCTCGTTGTAAAGTTTATTTTTCTCTCAGAGATCTGGTCAATATCTATAAAGCGTTTATTCGACCTAAGATGGAGTACAATTCTCATATTTGGGCTGGCGCTCCACAAATTTCACTGAGTTAACTCAACAAAATCCAAAACCGCGCCTTACGCGTAATAGGCGACGCTGTCGTGCAAGTATAACTCTTACTCCTCTTTGTATTTGTAGAAATATTGGTGCTTTAGCTCTCTTTTATAGATATCTTGTTAGTAATGACACTTGTTCTATTAAAATAAAATCAATAATGCCACCTCTCAATGTGGAACATGCTTCCATCTAATGCTTCCACAATTTGCATTCTTTGATTCCATCTAGTGGTTCTACGTTTCCACAATTTGCAACTTGTTAAAAAGAACCTTTTCAGGTTCGTCTCCAATTTAGCTTCCAACTCCCTCTTGTTACCCTATTTTTCTCCCTTTCTTCCAGTCCTACTTAGCCAAACCAACACCACCAATGTATAAAGGATATTATCCTTGAATTTGGCTAGCGCGTAAAAAAAAAGGAAAAAAAAAAGAAATATAATGTTTGAACTTAATTTTTTGTATATTACTTTAAAAAATTTGGACAAGTGTTGAATACCTTACAGGTTTCAGGTCTTTAAAAATAGGGAATTTTCAACAAACAGACGTTTAAAAATAGGGAATCTAACTCCTCTCAAATTTTCAAGTTTCAAACTTAAACGGTTTGGAAGAAGAAAAGGAATTAGGGGGAAAAATTAAGTTATAACAGTAAATTACTGTATGCAAAAGTATATATATTTTTTTTTATATGTATATTTATAAAGCTAATAAAAGCAGTTATCGTTTGGCCTTTGAGATATACCATATAGAACTTGTGTTGTTATCATTAATTAAATATATAGGGCTTTTTCAAATTTTGGAGGGCTGTAGCTCCGTAACGGATTGTTCTGTAGAAAAAAGTTGTTCCATAAAATTAAATTTTTTACGATGTCAATCTTTAATCAATGTGTACAAGTTTTGTAAACACCCGGACAGACAGATAATGAATAGAGTGAATCTTATAAGCATATTTTTAAATGTTTTTAAAATGTGCTAAAAAAAATATTTTATTTTTTGTCCGTAATAATATTATTATCATATTATTAACTTAAAAATTATTCTTATCAAATTTTATATAATTTTAAGTTTTAATAAAAGTAATTAGATTTTATATTAATTTGTTAAAGCAGATTGAAATTTAATTTCAAATTCAATTTTTAAGATTTCATATTAAGATTGAGGCACTTTCTAATTGTATATATACTTTATAATTTATATAGCAAAATGTTTTGCTTAAATTTATTTGCAAGATAAATGAAAGAATTAATGATTAAGTGGATATTTTTAAAATAATGATTATGATATTAATTGTTTTTTGAATATATTTGAAAGTGAAATATGGATTATTCAAATGATAAAGGCATTAGATTTCATTAACAGATTTAAGTTTATACCTCACTTACTTTCAGATTCTTTATAACTTTTTGTTTTTTATTTTTATAACTTAAAAAACAAAAATTTTAATACAATATTAGTTAATACATTGTTATTGTACCATTCTATTCTCATACGAATGTACTTTAAGGGTACAATAAACTTTTCATTACGTTTGTGATATCTTAAAAAAGCCGCTCTTGATATGGTAACGTATATATGTATATTCTTGCTCAGAAAAGAAATATGAACCGATTTAGCCATGCACATCTGCATGATAACTCAAATTCAGTGTCTATTGAAGCTATATATATAGGAAATTTTGTGAAAAAATGTCAGCTTGCATACCAACAACTTCTGTAAAATTTGGTTGATCTTGAGCAGTAGATTCGGACAGCTGCCACACAACTTCCTTTTTTTTTTATGTAGGCATAATTTATATCCTCATAATGTGGAATTTAATAAATCTATAAACTTTTGACGATAGATATCTGCAATTTTCTAAAAAAAATATCAAGTGTTACCGTAATAATTCTATGAAGTTTAGTTGCTCTAGCGTAACAGGTTCAAGAAGATTGCATATCTTGGAACTTAATTAAATTAGACATCTGAAATTTTGAAAAAGATGTTTTATGGCAATAACTTTTGTTAAATTTGGTAAATTAGGTGGTGCAACAGGTTCTGGTAGCTATCATACTACATCAAAATTTACATATATCTGGATGTCTTATTAAGTCCAACATCTCAAAATTTAGTAAAAGATGTTCAACTTTTATGGAAACAGCATTTATATTATGTTCATTCAGGTATCCTAAAGTTGACACAATGCACTATACACTCTTTCTTTTATTCATTTTGTATTGATTTTTTATATTTAATTCTTAAAGTTTAAGACATTGTTCTCTGTATTTAATGTACCTATTTTGAAAGTATTTTGTAAATTCGTTTTATTGCAGAATATTTTTATTACAGAATGAATCTTAAATATATTATATTTAAAAATTATATTATGTGGTTTATGACACGCTACTCTTTTTATATTCATTTATACTCTTTCTGATTAGATTATCCCACTCCTTGTTTTTCATGCTCTTTTCTTTGCCTTAAACGGGTTCACTTTAAGTGTGGGTTGTATTTTGATCACTCAGTTTGTTGCCTATACTAAATTTTATACTAAATTTTATTATAACTTTCCTGCATTTAGTATTATTTGTTGCATTATATTAATAGGACAGTTAAACAATGTCATAAGAGAAAAATAAAATAGTAAGGATACGATTTTATTGAAGCAGTTATTAAGGAGTATAGTAACAGAAGTATTGAAAGAAAATTAAAAATTGTGCATTGCTATGAATATTTTATTAAAACTTATCAAAAATAATTAAAGAGATACAAAGTTTTATTTAAATTTTAAGATTAAAGAAAATTTTCCAATATCTAAGTATCTTAATTTTTTTTTTTTAACAAAGTCATTAAGTATAAAATTATTCTCACACAAAACTAATATATATAAGATGAAAATTTAAATATAACGAGAACAAAAGTGATTGAATACAATGCATTCAATATTTAATTATCGTGTTTCTGTGTGTGTGTGTGTGTGTGTGTATGTAAAAAAATTTTCATAATTAATTATATGAATTTATTATCTTATAGTATAATATGTCATAATAATTATACCCTGAGGTTTAGTTATTTTAGTAATTAACTAGAATTTCTTCAAAATAATAGAAGAACTTAATTGTGAAATTATTTAATGGCAACTAAATAATTTACCTAAGGCTAATAATTAATCAAACTATACGTTATGTTTTTTTTTTTTTGTTTTGTATCTTTAAGTTTTTTTTTTGTTTGTCTGTTAATTTTTCTTTTTCTAAATTGTTATAGTATAGCATAAATTGAGTTATGAGTCAATATTATATAAATAATAAAATGTGGGAGGATATAACAGAAATATCTGCAAGTAATATTTTTTATATTTATGTAGATATATAAGTAATATATATGATATTTTAAGATATTATGTATGTACTTATATAGATCTAGACGTTTAAAGCAATGCATGGTAATTAATTAACTGATGAATGAATGTATCAATAAATTTGAAAGTTGTAAATCTTGAGATATTTTGTTGAAGCAGAAGAAAATTATTTTATTTTAAAATCTTACGCATACTTTTTAGTCAATTCATCTATATAATACATTTAATTTCTGGTATTCGGGTATACATTTAATTTCTGGTATTGTAGATATACCAGAATTGGAGAGTAAATTGAAAATCAAACATTAGAAAACAACTTAAAGTCTATACTAAAAATGAAATTAAGTATATGTATATACATATATAATATATGATGCTAATACTCTAATTTATAATTATGACAGAAATGCTTCTAGGTAAATTATATTATGTATTTTAAATTTTAAAATTAATTTAATTCAAAACTATAAGTTTGTTTTTTGTACGTTTTTGTTGAAATTGTTATGACCGCAGTATATAAGTTGAAGATGAGGGAAAAAAAGGAGAACAGTGATGGGTATGGCGTAAACAAAATTTATGTATTTAATAGAATAGGACTTTAAGGGTCAGTTTCACCGCTTATAGATAGACTGATAGACTGGCTGATAGACTATTCAGAACTTATCTTATAGATAAATCATAAATTTCTGTTTCACAACTGCCTGATATCCCTATCTAATAGAAAAAGACATATTTATGACATATTTATGCCGTAAATAAAATTTTATCTAGCAGATAAAATTTTTATTTTTAAAATTAAAAAACAAATTTTTTTTTGAATTTTTATAATTAAAACAAAATGAATTTATTTGAGTACATAGAAGATGAATTTGATGAATATTTTTAATAATATATCACATTCAGGGGCTTTGATAGCCTAGTGGGTAGGCGCGTGGCGTATTAACTGAAGGAGTGTGGGTTCGATCCCTGCACAGGTCGTAAGTGTTTTTCTTTACATACCCCCCTTACGACCAAATATAATGTAAATATATAGTATATAATATAAACAAAATAAATAATATTAGTATATAATTTAATAATAGTATAAAAACCTATAATGGCCTTGGTAGCCGATGGTTCAATAATATTGCATTACATTTATGTATGCAATGTTAATATAAATAAATAAATAAATAAATAAATATCACATTCACTTAGATCACGGAAAATAAATTAGAATACGGCCAGATTATTATGAACTACTTGATGATGTTGATTTGGATTAAACCGACAGTTAGTTATATTATACTGTATTTAATACAAAATGAAATAAAAACGCCAACAAATTTATAAGTTTAACTTAAATTCATCAAAAACAGAAAAAATAATATGTTTATACTTATTAGTAACTATGCAATATCATCAACAAATAGATTACTATAAGATTTACGTTATTTTGCATCAGGATGCTTTTTTATTGTGACAGGTGATTTCAATGGTGTCAGCAAAGCATCTGTTTTAAGAATAGTAGGCCAAATATCTAAAGGCATAGCTAAATTAAGACCATGCTTTATAAAATTTTATCTAGATAGATAAAGATAGTAGGCCAAATCTACAAAATGTTATGAAAGAATTTTACAACATCGCCAAATTTCCTAAAGTTAAACGGAGAATACTATAGGGACAGAAAGCACAATTTTTCTTTTAATGTTCAAGCTATAGTAGACGCGAAGTTAAAATTTTCCGATATTGCTGTTACATGGCTTGGTTCATGTAATGACCAAACATTTTTCAATAATTTTTTCGTAAAACAGAGACTAATTAATCGAGAATTTGGAAATTGGGTTATTTTGGAAGATAAAGGTTATGAAAATAAAAATTACTTATTAACACCTTGACTTAAATTTACAGTCCTATCTCTTTTTTTTTAACTTCTCCATTATGAAATAATGCAAAATTAAATGCTTGTATATATATATTTTGATTCAAATTCAAATTCATCCACAAAATATACAATTTTATAATGATTACGTTATCCAGGAGATAAAGTTATCAACCAGATAATTTATTAGTAAGTTGGACTGTGGAACAGAAACAATATTATCTAGAACTTTTATCTACAGATAGATGTCTAGAAGATAGCTATCTAGAAGTGTATTAGAAAGTTGTGAAACTGGCCCTAAATCTCGAACACACAGCTTTCATCTTTTCACCAAACAATAAATTAAAAAAAAAACTTTTGATGATGATTCATTCTATTAGGAATATTGCATAAGAATTGATAGCTGAATTTCTCCTTCTCCATTTTTCTGAAACAATAGAAATTTTTTCAAAAAGAGTAAATAAATTAAATTGCAAGCATTAATAGGGCTGAAAATCTATAAAAATAATACATTTTCAAATTTTGGTTAATCTATTGCATTTTATTAAAATACGACAGTCAATTAAACTTAAAATAGTTTTGTTCTTTTAAATTTTTTTATTAAAATATTGATTTAATATAATTAATATATACAGAGGACATAACGATTTGATGAATGATAAACATATATATGATAAGAAATCTAAAACAGATATTGAATCTGAAAATTCAATTATTATATTAAATATTATTTAATTAAAATATGGCATTTGTATATAACTATATATATATATATATATATATATATTTATGGCATATTAATAGAAATTTTTGACGTCAATTATATCTTTAAGCTTTATGTAACTGACTTATTAGGGAAATTTTGAATTTTTGATGGTAAATTAATTGATTGGCAATTAAAATATAGAAATGACTAATTAATGACATTCAAAGAAAATGGTTAATTCATTTTGTGATTATTATAATTAAAATATTTTGATATTTAAAATGAACATGAATTTCTTTGAAAATATTTTTTATTTATTTTTTTTTTTATTGGAAATTTTATTTTGTCAATAAATAATTAGTTTAAGATTAATGGAATTTACGTAACTTTGCATACTTTGCATACTATAATAATATAAAATATTTTTAAAATGTTAGAATACTAAGAAAATTTTAATTTTTTTTTTTTATTTTAATAAATTTAATTAAATTGGTCTATTATATTAAATTAAATAAATATAATAATTAAATGAAATGAAAGACCAATGAATACTTGATTAAAGTGATGGGAGGTCAAATATAATGTTTAAAATATTATATTTAAATAATAAAATTTTATTTTATAATTTTATATCCGTAGTGTAATCCTTAAAAACGTAGGAGATCATACTTAGCCAGAGTTAGTATTTAGTTTACCTAGATTTATAAAACAATTCTGATGGCAGTTGAATGCTTTTCAGATGCCTTCTAAATCTTGTGAAAAGAAACTATCGCTATATTTTCGCTTTTTCATTGAAAGGCTATAGGACAAGTGATGATAAAGTGTTTACGCTCTTTATACCGTCAATTCCTCCAATTCTTCTACAAAAATTTACAGTTAAAATCTATATGCATACCTAATCTTCTGGTATACCTGTCGATAAGATAATAACCTGTAATACCACCAACCAATTGATTTAATTCAGCTTTATATTTTTAAACTGAAATTTAACCACAAAGCTGTAGTTGTGCTGCAAGTTACAATTTCTAGCCACCAATAAAACCAAAAAAAAAAAACAGATTAAAAAACACATAATAATTGCATAAAATACATAAAAAAAAAAATGGTAAAAATGGTGAAAATGATGACACATTTTGTTTTTTTAAATACGTACCTAATATTGCATGCCTATAATATTTATTTTTAATTTTTCAAAAGTCTTAAAATCTATTTTTATCATTTTAAAAGTATTCCCATTAAAATTAATTAATTTTAATTTAAAATAAAATAAGAAAAAAAAAAAAAATAGAAAAAAACAAAGTTTTTATTTCAAATCTCACTTGAAAACTTTTATAATTAAGAAATTGTGGATTCTTTGCATTTTTGAGTCTGTTTTTCTTTTTTTTTTTTTACTTTTTTTGTAGTTTTATTTTTATTAATATCCTTAAGTCACTTTAAATAAAATAAATCCATCTTAAATTATTATTTTTAAGATATTTTATATATATATATATATAAAAAAAAAAAAAACTACAAATGAAATAAAATTGTTAACCTCAAATATTTTGTTAACAAAAAGTACTTTCGTCTATTTTAAAACTTTTTTTTTTTTTTATTATTACCCTATAGTTAAAAAAGTAAAAAAAAAAAAACAAAAAACAACAAATTCCCTTGAAAAAAAAGTGATAAAGTTTATACTATTACTATAAACATTAACTTTTAATATACTTTGGAAAATAAAACTTTAAAATAATATGAGATAAAAAGGAAAACTAAATTCAAAATGAAAAAATGAAAAATGAAAAACTAATAAAAATATGAATTTTTATGAGTAACGACAGATTTCATCTTAAATATTTCATTTGTTGCATTTATGTTTTACTAATTGTTATAGTGGTAGTATATGTTTTTTAATTTCGTTTATAAGTAGTACTACAGATTAAATTCTATAAAGAAAAAAAAAAAAAAGTTTGAAGAAAATTTAAAAATTTTTTTTTTTAATTGCAAGTTTTTTTTTTTGTTTTTTTTTTTTTTTTAGAAATAATAAGCGAAAATTTAGAAATTCATAACTGCAATATTTAAAAAAGTTAACTAAATGTTGGCATTTTACTTCTTTGAGAAATTTTTAAATAAGTTGGAAAACATAAAAAAACATAAAAACTATTTTTTAAAACTAAATAAATACTTTTTTATCTAAAAGTTAAAAAAAATCTGCATTATAGATAATAAGTTAAATTTCTTAGAACATAGTTTAAAAAGAGGGATGAAATAAAGCCCAGCGAAATAAAGTCGAACCGAAAATAATGGAAAAAAAGTCGAATTAACCATTCTATCCAATAAAAATTGTCCAAAAATAAAGTCGAATGCAAAAAAAGGAAATAAAGTCGACTCGAAACTCTTAGTCCTATTATTAAATACTAAGAGTTTTATTAAAAAAGCACGTGCTTTTTTCCTTCTAAAAACAACTATTAGTTTTCAACCTCAAAAATGTAATGAATAGTAAATGCAATTGTTACATTTAAAGGAACTTTATTCTATTAATAACAAATTGAAACTGGTTTAATTTTTATTATTTAGAATTAGATATTGGGTTTTGTTAAATACACAACAACAAAAACATAGTAGGTTGCAAAATTAGGTTTGCCTCCTTTTTCAGAATATTTATTTTTAAACTTTCTTTTCATGAATATCAGTTTAAGCTCTAAACTGAGTGGATGTTTCAACTGAAAAATGGAACTCTATTTGAACTTCATAGAAATTATGTCATATTACTGTGATATTAATATTTGTACATGTAATTAAAAATATAATTAAATGTTTTTAAACTTTATTTTTTCGACTTTATTATTTATTAGCATTAAATTACCAATTATTTCATTTATTTTATTTTTTAAAGATGTTTTTTTGGAAATAAGATAGAATGGTTAATTCAACTCTATTTCCATTGTTTTTGGTAATAAAATCGAATCGACTTTATTTCACCCGCCTCCCCCGTTTAAATGAGCCAGTGTTGTTTTACAAAATATTAATATTAAGTTTTTCTATTTCCGTTCTTTAGATAAAAAAAAAATTCAAAAATTATATGACTTTTATAAGTTTTTTTTTTTTTTTGATGATAAAATATATTTTTTTATTATTTGTACTCAAAATGGAGAATTTGTTTCGAAATAGAAAAAAAAAAAAAATCAAATAATTGGTAATTTAATGCATATTTCTAGGCAATTTAGTTTCTTTCTTTACAAAAAATATCACTGATAATAAACACACACAATTAAATTGAACAAAATGTGTCTTAAATTAAAAAGTTTTCTTAATATTTCTAAGACAAAAAAAAAAAACTCTTTATGTATCTATCAGCTTCTCATTTTACATTTTTGACAAATTATTGATGTATGTTGGTATTATACGAGTTTATGATATATTACATAATATGTACATATATATAAAAATTATAAAAAATGATATTCTGTCAGCTACAATTTAAATTACGATATTCTTTATTTAAATTTTTTTTTTATTTATCATTTCTTTTGTTTTTGAATTCTGGTGGTTTTTTTACACTAGGGGGAATGAATGTTAAAAAATTAATTAAAAAAAAAAAATTTTTTTTTTTGTATTATGAATAAAATATTAAACATTGGAAAATATTCCTTTCACATTTTGTTTTTTCAAATGAAATTCTAATAATTTTCAGCCACATTTGAACAAATGAAATTCTAATCATTCAGCCAACGTTACAGTTTAAAAAATATTTTCTTCTTTGACAACTCTATTACTTAAAAATTATGACATGAAATTAAATTTTTTTTATTACTAAATAAATTCTTTTAATTAAATTTTTGTTAGAAAAATAACATTTTAATTTATTAGAATGTCATTTACTTACAGTTTTTAAAATAATTGTCAGTAACCGAAAACTATATTAATTCAGCCACGTATTTAAAAAAAAAAAAACTTTTTTCCATTTGAAATTTTTTTTTTTTTTGTTTTGTTTCATTAAAATATACTGACTTGTCAGTTTTCTTCCATTATTAACTGTAATTGAACGCTTCCATACATATCTATTTTTATTATTTCAAGAATTGTGATAAATTTAACCACATCAAATAACAAAACATGTAACAAATTCTAATTTAATAACTGACAAAAATCTGCTAGAAAAATTTATATAAAAAACAAAAAAAAAAAAAAAAAAATCATAATAAATGATAGAAAAAAAAAGTAAAAAAAAAAAAGTAAAATAAAATTTATATCTCATGTATTTTTGACGTTTATCAAAGTCATTCCTGTCATAAAGTTATTCGATTTATTTTAAATGTATGTACAATGTATATACTGTATCTATTTAGATAACTTACATATGTTGTTTTTGTTATACATATATATATTTATGTACATATTATATACCAAATATATACTTTTATAATATTATGTATAGTTATATATTTTGAAAAAAAATATAATTAGACGCCCATAAATACCAATTAAAACAACAATCTTAACATATTATCATATTTGGAGATAAGTTTATTATAGGTAGATACTGCGATATTTCATGGACCGACATAATAAGATGTATGTATGTATGTTGGGTTGCCAGATCGAAAAGAATAGAAGCCGGGTATTTATCCAAAAATAATAAAAAAAAAACTCGGACAAAACCTCAACAATAAAAAATACCCGGCAATTTTCGTTTTTATAATTTTTAAATAAAATTTTGAACTATGATGCTATAAAATAAATAAAAGAAAACTATTAAAGATACATTTTCTTCTTATATTTTATTTATATAACTTTATATAAATTTACAGCTTTGTATTCATATTGTTGAACTAAAATAATATAAATTAAAAATTAGAAAAATTAAAATATTATTATTCATTAAAATGTTGTAGTTTTGAATATTCCATTTGACTGTTGACATAAGCACAAAAAAAATAAATATGTAATTTGAAATACTAGCAATATATTTTTGACAAACGTTAAAAGCTAGTTTTTAGTTCATATTCTTCACAACAGGGCCATTCATACTAAAATTACCTAATAGATGAAATTAGAAGTTATCTCTATATTCTAATAAAATATTGATTATTATTAACTGGCGTAAATATTAATTGAAATCATGGGGCCTAGGTGGCCTTGTGGGTAAGCGTATAAAATACGCTGCAAACACCGAAGAAGTGTGGGTTCGAATCCTACACACGTTGTAAGAGTAATTCCCCCTTACGATATGTACAGCCACGCCTGAAAAGGAAAGGCAGTGTAATTTTCTTGATACATTTATGTGGCAGGGAAATGTACTAAAAAAAAAAAAAAAAAATTTGAAATCATTTAAATTTACATGTGAAAAATTAAATTTTACCTAAAATATTGGATTTAAAAATAAGTTCAGTTTTTTAAACTGAAAAACTGGACAAATCCGAACAACAAAAAATGCCCCCGGACGATCCCAAATGTTTGAAAAACCTGAATATGTCCAGGAAAATGGCACGTCTGGCAACCCTTTATGTACTTATGTATGTATATTATTTTATTGTGTATTTAAAATATATAATTCGCAGATTTTACCTTATATTATATTAGGTGCATATACGTATATCTGAACATGTAGTTTTGCAATTATTCAAAAGAGGAAGCAAAAGAAAAAAAAAATTAAAACAAGAAAACAATAATTATATTTCCTATATATAAAATCGTGAGTTCATATATTAATAAATTAATAATTATAAACAATCTTGAAAATATGATTTATACATACAAACTTCAACATTGTTAGAGTAAACTGATAACTTCATTTAAGATTTTATAAGTATAAGATAAGAGATGAAGATTGAAATATTATAGTTTTTTTTTTTGTTTTTTTTTTAATAAGCTAATGAATAAGTATGTGTGCGGTAGACCTAAATCAACTATACTGTATGTCTTTTTGAAATATCCTTATGTAATATGTTTAAAATTTTTTTTTATTCTGATAATAAAAATTTATATTTAGACCTTTCCACATGTTAAGATAAATGTCAGTTTTTCAAAAAAATGTGGAATTAGATATACAATGTAATTTTTATATTATTTTAAAAAATACTTGAAAAAAATCCATCTAATGGGTTTAAGTTGTAAATCTAAGGGTAGACAATAAATACAATTTAGTATAAGACTACTTTTGCACCAAAATTTATGCATGATTTTTTTTTTAGATTTTTCTATGTAAGCAAAAACTATAAAAAATAAGAGACACTTTCATCACTTTTAACAAATTTTTGACTCTTAATAGCATTTAAACAGTTAGAAGTACGGTTTTTCTTTTTTATTCGCAAAATTTCATCGTAAAGAGAGTTTCGGAATTACGAAGGAAGTAACATTTGCAAAATTCTAGCTTAAGTTGATAAAACATTAAACTAATCTTAACAAACAAACTGTTAAAAATAGGAATTTTCAAAACTTTGAGGTGCTCTAGATTCGTAATAGAATGAGCTGCAGTACATTAAAAAAATCCTTCTACAAAATTCAGTTTTTAATTACACCTATACATAGTGAAAATTTCATTGCTCTATAGCATAAACGGTGTAGAAGTTTTTTGAAGAAACGGACGGACAGACCGATATAGTAAAACTAGTAAGCAAATTTTTTAAAAATATTTTGTAATAAATGTGTTAAAATAAGTAAAAGAAGAGGTAAATTGTTTAAAAAAAAATTAATTTGTAGTTGGCTTTTTTTTATAATATTTAATACAAACAGAAAAAGGAATGGTACTCTTAAAACAATTTTATAGAATTGAAAATTTCTCTAAAATATAATGCGGGAAATGTTTTAATTGTTTTTACGAGTTTTTAAAATTTTTTTGACATTTCTGAATATTGTATTTTTGTAGATTTAGTTTGAAAATGTAGAAGTCCGTTATGTTTTTGTAAAAATGTAATAATTAAGTTTACCATATTTATAAAAAAAACAAAAAAAGTAAAAATAAAATAAAGTTTGTAGTTAATTTAGATTTATTAAAAAACAATAAACAGTATTGCCACATATGTATAAAATTATTATTAAATATGTATAAAAAACCTAAAACTTTACTTTACAATTTTTTGTAAAATCCTTAATAAAATCAAAAACTAACCTATGATTAAATAGAACTAATAATAAATAGTTTTTGTACAAGGTACATATTTAAAAAAAAAATTTATTTCCAAAATGGAATCCAATTTGAAATTGTGCTTTTTAAAGAATTTAGAATAGCAATGAAAATGTTCTTCTTGTTTTAGATGCTGAGTTCAAGATTTTATTGAGAAGATTAATGGAAATTCAAACTTTGTTTAAATTCTCTTGAGTTTCTTTTATTCATTTGATACATTGAGATATCCTAAATTTGATCTTAAAGTTCTTCTTAAGATCAAATTTGATCTTAAAGATCTTAAAATTTTAAGAAAAACTTAAACTATGTAATATAAAAGTGTATGAATATACAAACATTTTTATTATACGTTTCTAAACAATTCCAACTTAAGTTAAAAAATATTTTTAGAAAGCAAAAAAACGAAAAAACAAAAGAGTTAAATTATTTGGTTTAAATAATATAATTTGCAGTTGATTGTTTTGTAACAGTGGTAACACTATTTATTTTTTTTTGTTTTGTTTACATATAACTATATATATAAATAAAATAAACATAACAAAACCCACATTATAATATTGTTATATATGTGTATCTAACAATAAAACGTAATAATTACAACGGTAGATATATTATATAATGTTTTATGTATGTACATATATGTATATACTTTTTTTTAAGTTAATACACATATTGTTCTCCCATGTTTTATTAAAAGGATAACAAAGCATTCATAATAAAAACGTTTTTTTTTTTTATATGTTTATTTGGCTTTTCTTCTTAATTTTTCTTTTGCGTTTTTTTTTATTTTCTTGTTTTCTTATAAGGTAATTAAGTGATTTGATTTGGTACACATACAGGATCACAGATGTTGCTGACATGTTTGTGTACTTCATGTTTTCTTATAAAATGTTGATTAAATCTTATTTAAACTTTTGTTTGTTTGGTTATGTTTTTTGTTATTTTTCTTTTAATTTTGTTTTTTTTTGGTGTTGTTATTGCATTGTTTCTACCTATATTTTATTATATTTTATATAAATGAATGTTATGTTATAGTTTACGAGATGAGAAACATTTCTTTAATTGTGTATTATTAATATTTTGTTGCTTTTGTTTTTTTTTGTACTTTTTAATTGTTTTTCTGTTTATTTTTTGTTATATGGTTAGGTTAAGTATCGTATGTACTTGAAAGAAAAACAATAGAATAAGTTTATATTATTTTGTAACATAACGAAATATGATGGAATAAAATAGAAAAAACTAATATACCTATTAAATATACATATACTTGTATATTATTATGTATTTATACATATATGTGTATAATATTGTATATATAAAAGAATATTAAAATAAAAGGTGTAATAATGTGTCAAGAGTAAACATAGAATGAACAACAAAAAGTTTGGTTTTAAAACCCAAAAAAAAATATATATATATATATATATTAATATGTTGGCATAAAGTGGTGAAAACATACAGATACACATGTGAAATAAGTTAATATACAAATATACTTTACGTGAAATGAGTTTTATAATATTTAATATTATATTTCCCAGGATACAATGGATAAAAACCATATTTAATAAACATTTTAATAAGGATATGAACATCTTAATAATTAAAAAGTGAACATTTAAGAATTACTTCAAGGTTGAATATAATGTCATAACAAAAAATTAAAAATACTTAAATAAAACAATTTTGTAGATTTTCTTGTTAAAAATTTTCATTTCATTTTTATTTAGTGAGATGATTTATTATTAATTTTGATTTTAATTTTAATTTCGGTCGTTTCTTTTATTCATTAATATATTTATTTAGATTATGTATTTAACAATAAAAAAAAAACAAAAATTAAATAAATTATTTGTGAAATATGATCAGTTTGCATGTTTAAGATGTTGTTTTTTTGGCAGGGAGAAATAAAGTCTAGAGCAATAAGACCTAATAGGCCTTATTTCCCATTTGAGTTGAGAAATAAGACCTAATTCGTAAAATTTCGTGGTAGGTCTTATTTCTCATTTCAAAGAGAATTAAAGTCTATAGGCCTTATTTCACTTTAGAAATATTTTATTATTAATATATTCTTCCAATTACAAATTTGTAGCCGACTGTAAAATCCGAATATTTTTAACAGGTTTCAAACAATTTTCCATATTCTGGTCTGCCCTGTGACCTTCGCGCCCTCCTTTTCGAGCCACTCTTCACCTCTCTCTTGGACGATCCCTTCACAACTCCCTTAAAGGAATTGGAACTACTGCCTCTGCTACCGCGCCCACGCGCAAAAACGGCACCGGAAACGCGGGCGCGGGCGAACCGAAGCGGGTGAGCAGCCCTTATTCTTTCAAAACAATTTTTTTTTGTTTTCATAAAAAAATGTTTACATTTTCACAAAATTTATTATTATATTTCACAAAGAATAGTCAATATTTAATACTTTTGTATGTAAAGCTGAAACATTATTTTTTTCCCCCATGATTTCAAATTCTTTGTAATTAGGAGAGATTTTAGAGTTGGCTTCAAAATCAGAGTTATTAGCTTTTTACAAATTATTTATAAATATTCTAGAAAAAGCTGTAATCATTGATTTTGTAACCAACTATAAAATCCCTTCTGTTTTAGAATCCCGCATACTTACGTATATTCGTATTTCGGAAAAAGAGAGGCAATCCAGATTTTTTAACCAACTCTAATAACTAAACTAAGTTCGACAAAATAATAACTGAACTAACTTATCGAACTTATATCATTATGAAGAAAATTTGACTGACGAACTTACGGAGTGAAATGTGCCAAAAAAAACAGAAAACATTTTATTACTTAAATAAACTGAAATATGGGAATTAAATTATGAAAGAAAAATATTAAAAAATGTTATTATTGGAATAATAAATTACACAATTAGACTTTAATTTCATTATTTTAAAAAAAATAATTAGGCCTTATTTCACTTTGGAATAAGAAATAAAGCCTAATACGCGTATTTTGGCGATTTAGTCTTTATTTCTCATTCCAAAGTGAAATAAGGCCTATTAGGCTATATTGCTCTAGGCCTAATTTCCTCCCGCCGTTTTTTTTTACTTAAAACATTTAAACTATAAGGAGATTATCTTTATTTTTTGTTATTTCGTAGGAAACAAATTAAAATTGAAACTAAAACCGATTCAAGAGAATTTTTAAATGAAAAGAAAATTATTTATTTTAAGAAAATTTAGTAAATCTTAATTTGCCTCGTTAAATCGAATTAAAGAAAAACAATCGTAAATCTAAATAACATAAATTGAAAATTTTATTTGATGATTTTTGAATAGAAAAACTTTCCTGAAAATTTCAATTTTCAATCTAATAATGAAATAAATAAAACAAAAACATAAATTATTTATGAATATAATATGAGTTAAATTTAAATATTCAAATAATTTGGGAATATTATAGATCAATATTGAAGACAGTATATTATAGTTAACTGATTGGATTATGTAAGAATTGTTTAATGTTTTCTAAATTATCAATGTTTCTACATATACATATATTAAATATATTATTATGTATTATGAAAAATGAATAGCGTCATTCATGTTTTACTTTTGAACTATTGAAGATTGAAGAAGATTTTCGAAAGGATATTCTTTCAAAAAAAAATCATTCATTCCTTGTATAATGAGATTCATAACTTCTGAAAATAAATGAACCAATAACTAAGAGTTATTTTTTTCTGCATTTTGAATATTCCTATATATGAAATAAAAGTATATTATTCATATTCATACATTTACACATTGTACATCTTAGGTTATAGATAAATGAAAATTATAACAACTCAGAATTTTGAAGTTATCAAAATTCAAAAAAAAAAATTATAAAATCAAAATTCAAAATTGATGTAAGTGGAGGCACGGATTGTATTTAATAATGAGTTTAAAAAAATAATACATTGAAGTATTTGGGGAGGCCGTATTTTTTTTTCTGAAAATATTTTTAAATACATATATTATTTTGGGCGAAATACACGTTGTATAGTACGGTATGCTCAAAATTCCAAATCTGACAAAATTTAAAATTAAAAGAATTTCTCAAATTTTTAAAAAATTTGATCTGTGCGTCGTCCGTTTGTTTGGTAAAAATTTTATATCGATTAAAATATAGTTGAATAAATTATTTTTTTATGAGATCAAATAAAACGAGGAAGAGTGCAGTAGAGTAGACTGTGTCAACTCTGGAATACCCGTATGAACGTAATATACCCTGTTTCAATAAAACTTGACCATCTGTTAAAAACTTTCAGATGTTTTAATACCGATCTTAACTACAGAGATATATTTATGTAAATTGTGGAGTTGTATGACAGCTACCCGAATCAATTGCACAAGCACAACCAAATTTTACAGAAGTTGTTGCCATAAAACTTGGTCATCATTTGAAAGATTTCAGAGCCCTAGCTTCATTAAAAGTTGCAAGAAGCTTGAACCGGCTGCTCTAGACCAACCAAATTACCCAAATTACAAAAGTTGTTGGCATGTAACTCGACACCTCTTTACTAAATTTCAGCTTCCTAGCTTTAGTAGACACTGAGTTATTTTCATTTAAAAAGAGAAGCTGTATGGCAGCTAACCGAACTTGCCGTACCATCATAACCAAATTTCACAGAAGTTGTTGCTATAAAACTTGATCATCACTTGCAAAATTTCAGATATGTAGGTTAAATAGATACCGAGTTATTTACATTTAAAGAAAGAAGTTGTATGGCAGCTACTCGAACCCGGCACCGAAAATGCTGGATTTAAATAGAATAGAATAGGAATAGGAGATAAAACTAACAATTTTGCAAAAGTGACGTAAAAGAAATTTCAGCCTCCTAGTTCCTTTATTTTTTTAGTTATCGTGCGGATGGAAGTACATGGCTTAATCGACTCAGATTTTGAGCCGATCCATACCTTTGACACTATATCTAGTTCGACTCCTTTAAGGTGTCACAAACGTAATGGCAAATTTATTATACCCTTGAAATAGGTCATACGGGTATAAAAATTAATGTTGTGGAACAATTTTTTTGTATCACAACTTAATCTCATACGTTATGAAGCTACAACGCTTCAAAATTTTAAAAATAATGAAAAAGATCTATTTTCATGCATGATTATATTTCAAATTCTACTCAATATGTTTTCAATCTAAAAACTTCAAAAGACAGGAAAAAATCAATATAACATTGACCCTTGAAATTTTGAGAGGATAAAAATTTTTGAGAATTAATAAAAGATTTCCTCCTGTTTAAGAGCTGGTAGGGGTAAAAATTTAGATATTCGCTATTTTTAGATTTAGAAGATTGTTAAACTTTAGAAAAATTTTAAATTCGGTATTCAGTTAATCAAAAATAAGACATAGACATGGCAGTTCCAATATAGTATTTTTAAATCACATTTTGTTAACGACTTTTCTTAATTATTAACCCTATGTTTGAAAAAAAAAGTATCTTAATTTTTAGCAATTTTTCTTTACATAATAAATTCTATAAAAATTAATATAATTCAAACACTGCCTTATTTTTTCTTTCATTTGACTTTTTATTCTAAATTCAAGAAAAATGCTACTTTTTTTATTATTACTTTATTTATAATTAAAATATTTTTTTCAATTTTCATTAAATTTAAGTACGTTCCTTTTAAAATTTTACTCTATATTTTAAAGAATTACGAAAAGTTAATGTTACTAGTAAAAATTTTTGCGTTTTTGAGAAGTAGACAAATGAATTTGAAAATAATATTAAATGTATAAAAAATTTTCTTAATATTTTGGTAATTAGCTATAAAAAAAAAACAAATAAAAGTCTAAAGAAAAAATTGGAAACGTTACCTAAAAGCTTTGAGCAACAGATTGTCCGAGAAAAAAGATGTCTATAAAGAATATCTTGTATAACAAGTGAAATAGAAAAGATTTCACATTAATATCGAGATTAATAAATGGAATAAAATATTTGGTCAAATGCATAAAACTGAGCTCAAACTCAAATCTCATTTTTTCAAACAAAAATACGAGTTCAAGTGTTGTTTTTTGTTTGAAAAAAACGCGATTTGAGTTGAAGCTCAGTTTTTATGCATTCGACCCCATTGTATCGAAAATATTTATTGAATACACACCTATAAATAATTTATTATAATAAATTTAATATATTATTAAAAAAAAAAAAACTATTACAGAAATCATATCAATGTCAATTTACTTTCAAAAAAATCTTTTGAAAAGAATAGTAGTAGGTTTACTCAATCAGTTGAATATATATTCTTTACTTGGATTAATTCATAAATCTTTTAACTAATTCTATAGTCTATACTCTATACAATATGAAATTGAAAAAAAAAAAAATTACGTCACCATGTCAAAAATAACTTTTTTTTTTTCTTATTCATACAAAGGAAAACAAAAAAAAAAAAAAAAAGAGACAAAAAAACTAATTTTTCTCATATATCTAAGAAAAGAGGAATCATAAAAAAAAAGGCTCCAATCAAAAATGACTGTCATCTTTTTTTATATTTAATTTTTTTTTTTTATCTTTATACAGAAAAAAAAAAAAAACAAGAAATTTTTTCATTCTATCGAAAGTGGAATTGAGAGAAACAGTTATATATGTACTAACAATTTCAAATAAATATAACGATGTTAGAATGAATTTTATGGCGCCATAAAACCTGTTACATTTTTTTTTTTTCTTTTTGTTAAGAAATGTCCTTTTATTTTTCATTTTAGTCCTAACCTCTCCATCATTTCCACTCTAATATTTTGCGTAATTTTATAGTTTTATTTAATTTTTTATATTTTTGTTATATTTTTATCGATTATAGTAACCTAAATTAATAAGAAAAACATGAAATAGAAGAATAAAAAGAGATAGATAGATAGAGTCAGAGATAAGATGAAAAAAGAAAATAAAGAAAACTTGAAAATTGCTAGATTATTTGTATTGGTGTGATATTTTATGACTTTGCGAATTTCTTTCATCTTAGTTTTCTAAGAAACAGAACATAAAAGAAAAAAAAAGGATGAAGGGAATTTAAAGTCAAAACAAAAAAAAAAAAAAAAAAAAAAACAAAGAGAAGAAAAATATAATATTATACCAAAATAGGTCATCTTTTAAATTTTATTTTTCGTTTAAATTCTTTTCATATTTATTTACAATACAAAATAAAATTTACTAAAGGATAATAAAGTCATTTTATTTATTTTTTATTTTTTTTTTTATCCTCGGAAATAAAATGTAAGGATAATATTTAAAGATATTTTGGTATATAATTATAAAAATTAGCTTTAAAATTAAATAAAACAAAAAGGAGATTTATATTTATATATATATATAATATAGTTTATTTATTTATTTATTTATTTATTATTTGTACCGAACTGGCATAAATGACAGCCGATATGTTTGAGGCCCTTTGCCTAAAAGACATGTGGGCCAACTTGGTACTAGTATTAAATTATAATTATATTTAATATTTTGTTTACATTATTTTTATTATATTTATATATTATTTTTGACCTGACCAGGGTTTGAACCCGAGATCTTTCGTCTGAAAGACCGGTGACTTATGCACCGCACCAATGGTCAGTATAATATAGTTTTTAATATTTATATGAGTCAATATGAAAATAAATTTTATTGAGAAAAGTTTCTTCAATTTTTATGTATAAGTTCCTTCTTTTTTATTCATCGTAAGTATGTTAGCCCCAAAAATTTGCACAAAGGAAAAATAATAATAAAAAAATATTTTTTTTTATAGCATTGTTTTTTCCTGTGAACCATCCATAATTGTTTTATTTTTATTTACTGTGAGTTTTCTATTCATTTTTCTTTTTTTTTATGTCCCATGGTTTGATCTCAATTTTTGTTTTCTTTTGGTTTCATATTTCTATTCAAAAATTACTTTTCATTTTTTAAAAGTTGGAAATCGGGTGGTTTTTGGTTTTTAAATGTAGATATAAAGAAGAATTCTAGAAAAAAGGAGGAAAAAAAGGAAGCGAAAATTGTTGGCCACTTTTAAATTATTAAATTCCCGTGTCTGAATATTTGTTTATTGCATGTATAATTTTTTTAATGTAATATAAGGGCTTTTAAAAGAGCCTTAGTGAGTTTAAAGTAGGTTTATTAAAAGTTGGAAATGTGGGGTATTTTATTTTCACATATTTTATTATGGTATGGTATGTACCCATTTATTTATTTTTTTTTTTTTTGTTGATTTACAAAATTTCCATACCCATATGACTTCTTTGAAACAAAATTTGTAAATCACAAAGGAAATAATTTTTTGATTATCTTGTTGTACTAAGAGTTTTGTTGTGGGAAAAGATACTTTTCTCTTATTTTTTTTTTTCTAATTCTGGATATTCTTGGTTTTGAATTTTACTTCGTGGTAGTTGGATTTTTTACACATTTTTTTTTTTTTTTGAAAAAAACAAAACACAAAAAAATTAAAAATTTTTAATAAAAATTATTTTTGAAGGATTCAGAAGGAAAACTTTCTCACAAAATGATAACTTAAACATTTGTTTCGTATTATAACTTTTTGTATTCTGTATTTCAAATAAAACTTTTAATTATTTAAATTATTCCTTTACTACAGTACTTTTGAAATTATATCGCATAATATGATGTACACATATAAAAGATTTTATATGCAAAATTTTAAATAGTGGGTACCTACCTATATATGGTAAAAAAACTAAAAAATAATTTGGGTTAATCATAAAATTGGTATACTTAAATATAATTTTTTTTTCTTGCTTGGGAAAACTTTATTATGAAAACTATATAAAGTTATACCAAAATATTGGACAAGTTTTATAAAAAAAACTGTAGTGTTAGAACGAATTAACGATAAAACATTCTTATTTATGATAATTTATGATAAACATTTATGATAAAACATTCTTACAATATTTGAAAAAAAAATTTTGCTTATATCATAATTTTCGGCCAACTTAAAGCCAAACGTTCTATCCTTTAAGTTTTATACTGTAATTACTTTAGTAAAGTTTTTGTTTTATTATAGAGCTCAATGAAAACCACTGTTTTAAGAGTTCAATGCGGGGATCACTGTTTTAAAAGCTCAATAGAGCCCTTTTGTTTTTTAAGATACAAAGCTTATGTAAAGTTTCAAGATAATCTGTCAAACAATTAGGATAGGATACTATTTGGCTACTAAAAAATTAAAAAAAGAATTAAACAAACATTCTTATCTTATAAATTATTTTAGGCATTAATTTTTCAACTTATCGATATTAGGTATACATAATTTACGTTTGCAAATAATAGAAATTAAAATAATGCTATTACACATGATTTAAATATCTGCCCAGTTAATATTAACTGTAGGAATGTTATATATTATTCATAAAATTATTTGGTAACAAACTGCAAAATAAAAAGTAAAAAAAACAAAAATGAAATTGAAAAGCAAAATGTTTACATATTACTTCAATTATCTGCAAAGAAAAATAATAAAAAAAAAAAAAAAACCACAAAGTCCATAGCCAAAAAAAAAAAAGAAGGAAAATAGTAAAGAAGGAAACAATTTAGTTAAGTATTAAAGACATATAAAATATCTAAAGATACTATTTCTGTGGAAAGTAATATGGTGGAGGCAGTAATTATGTAAAAAAAGAAAATACCCATAACCGAATTTATCTATAAGTAAGTTATTTTTCTTATAAAAGTTGTAAATATTTATAACTATAGTAATATAAAAATATATTTGTACACTTCTATATGAAACACTATAGACATATATATTTAAAAACAGTATCGACCAAATTAAAAATGAACTGACTTTAACAATTCATCAACATTCAATAATTTCAATAATATCACTTTTAGTTTTATTTAGAAATAAAACTATAATATAGTCTTTATATCTGTTTAGCAAGTCATTTTTTTAGTACGTTGACATACTTAGGAAGGTATAAAATTCTAATTTACAAATATTGCTGGTAGCCAAAAATTCTTTATTTTTTATTATTTTATATTTTGCAAAATTATATTTTATAAAACATTAATATTCTATATAAAATTCTAAATATAACTTTATTTAAATAATTATTGTTCAATGTATTTTGACCAAAACTGTACGTATATATTTATTTATTTATTATTGTTATATTTATTCATTAGTTTATATGGGTGAATATAATATATTCTATGTATGGTCACCATTATGCCAATTTTTAGAAAAGTTGTTGACAAACTGTCCTCAAGGGAAAATTTTTGCTAGTTGTTTTAATGATCTGACCATATAATTTTTATACCCATACGAATATAGTTCTAGGATATAATACATTTGTTGTTACGTTTGTGAAACCTTTAAAGAGACGAGATAAATATGGAAAAGAATTTATATTCTGGCTTAGGGTTAAATTTGGAGTTGATTTAGTTGCGTGCGTCCGTTCGTCAGTCTATAAAATAACTCCAAAAAAAAAATGAAGCCAGGATTCTGAAATACTAGGTACTACATACAATTTATAATTTTTACCTGAAATTTTTACCATTTAATATTTATATAAATGGCAATTTTAGTGTTCAGATTGAACAAAGTTTGCCTCTATAAGTTTGTTTGGTTTTTTTTTTTACATAAATATATCTTAGTATATATAATTAAGTCAAATGTGTTAAATGTTGTAAAAGATGATTGAATTTTATGAAAACAGTATATATTACGTTCGTGCAAGTATCGTAGAGTTAACACAGTCAACTTTTGTTCGTTTTGTTTTTAGACAATTCTAATTGATGCATATCTAATAATATTATATGAGTTTGTTTACATAAAGATATGTATAGATACATACTGTGGAAATATTATGTATGTCTTTCATTTCATACAATGTAGTTGGTATATGTGATATCTATAAATCTATCTTCGAAAAAATAAATTTTCTAAATTTGTTTGTTTCTCGCATATTTATATTTCCGGGACGCTATTAGTCAGAACTTTGAAATTTTTTTGAAGAGAAAAATCTTTGATAAATAAGCTTAAGTTACTTCAAAAGAACTATAAGATGTTATCTTATCTCTTCAACAGCTATATCAGAGGTAAAAAAATGGAAATTTCCTAATTTTAAATAACTGTAACTTAGAAATCATACAAATTTGTTTAAAGTGAGACATAAAATTGAAAGCATGTGCATACTTTTACATGTGGTAAAGCTGTTTCTTGATTGTACATGTGTTGAAGACTTTTCTTAAAATTGGAGAAAGTATCTTACATGTCCACAGTTTTCTTCAAAAAAAAAATTGTTGTTTGATGAAAAGATAGTTACAATTTTGAAAACGTGTGCCTCTAAAAATTTTTGGTTTTACATACTCCCTTGTTTTTTATTTGGAGTTTAGAATTTTAGAATAAATTTTACAGTTCAACGTTATTAAAATTGTTATATATGTATATAAAGGTGTTGGTATATGGTTGGTAGATTTGAACTGAAAACCATATTAAAATATATTCTAGTATAGTTATGTATATGGTGTTTTCTTCTTATTTATGATATGAAAAAGAGTGTGAAAGGTTGTTATTGATGTATATGGTCGACAATTTTAAATATATATGTGCCATATACATATACATTGTATATAAAATAAAATAATAATATTTGGAAAGTCATGCATTAAATTGTAAAACTTTTTGTTATTGTATAAGATATATATATATATATATATATATATATATATATAGTATTTACTATGAATGTATCTTTTTAAAATACTATTTTATTTTTTAATAGTAATTTATTGTTATCTTAAATTCCTTTTTGTTTCTCCTAAAATATATTTTTCTTTTAATAATTTATTTTTATTATTGTTGAAATGTTTATGTGGTAAATTTTTAATTTCACATTTAACCTAATTTTTTAATGATTCAATATTTTTTTTTTTTTTTTAAATTTGATTAAGTTTAAAATAAAAATAAAAAGTAAAATTAAAAGTTTTAACATTAAAAAGTTAAGTCCATTTGATTTAAAATTAATTTGCACGTTCTATTTAAATTTAAAGATTTTTTTTGTTTTTGTTTTTAAATTTATTATGATGCAATTAAACAAATATTTTTTTTTAAATTTACAAGTATAGGTCCAACTTAACCCATTTACAGCACTTTTCCAAAAAAATTTTGAAAAAATGTGCTTATTAGTTTTACTCTGTCTGTCCGTCCGTCCGTTTGTTTACAAAACTTATACATCGTTAAAGATAAAGAAAAAAAAATTTAACAATTGGTAGGTTTCATAAAAAAATTTATTTTGTAGAACAACTTTTTCATGTAGCCCCATCCATTACGGAGCTACAGGCCCTCAAACTTTGAAAAAGCTCTACTTTTAAATGCGTATATCTCATGTTCCGCTTAACATTTTTTCAATCTGAAAACACCATTTGACAGGAATTTATTTCATCTTTATAAATCATTTTCAAAATTATACATTGGTATTTAATACCGTTATGTGAAAATCAATTTACCGTTATGTAGACAGAAAGAACTTTTAGAATTAGAATAAGTTTGCTTAGAAAATTTTTTTGGACCACCCCCTGTTTATGAGCTATTAGGGCTCAAAAATTGAAAATTTGCTATTTTTAAACACCTGTAACTTAGGCATCTGTATACATTTTTCTTCGACAAGACATAAAAATTAAAGCTCCAGTAATGTGATTTTAGGTGTATTAACGGTTTTTTTAGTTGTATAGGGTTCCGCACTTACAGCCCCTCAAAATTTCGGAAAAGTCCCATTTTTACATTTTTCCTTATTGCATAACATTTTAAAATTTTTGTACAAGTCACAATTTTAAACAACACTTATATTATATTTTGGAAATGTTTTCTTATGTTATACATAAATGTAGGCTTATATTCTGTATTTACTTTTTTGGTTACAAGACAATCATCATCACGTATAAGTGTAATATAGTTCAGTGGAAATTTTAGCCTCAATCACAGTTTACAGTTACATTTCAAATTTAACTAAATCTATTAATTAAACCGCAAATATCACCATACCCCTCATACCACATTATGCTTTTAATTTCGACTTTTAAAATTCTATTTTACAACATATGAAAAATGTATCCCACTTTTTTAAATACTTACAATATTCTTAAAATCAAATTCAAAGTAAATCATTGTCATTCAAGTTGTTATTATTATTATTCTAAACACTATTTTAATATTATAGTAAACAACTAAAAGTAAAGTATCGAATCTAGATGATCGAATAATTAAGCACATAGCTTATCAAACGTGAGAAGCAGGTTTTTGTAAGAGTTTTTATTAGGAAAATTACTGAAAAAAACTACTAATCTCCCTTGCGGAACATATAAAAAGTAAGTATAGGATATATACCATAATGATAAACGAAATAAATAGTATTTATAATAGTTTACTTTAAAAATGTATATTGTTATATTATATTTATTTAATTTTTATTATGAACGTAATTTATTCAAAAATTTTAGTATATTTTATGAATAAAAACATCTTCTATGGCTCTTCAGTCGTTCATTTATGTTAATTTGTCGCAATTCTATATGAACCCAATATAATTTATTATATCGGACGAAAATAAATATTTCTAATAAATTTATGGTCTAACATACAAAGCAAAAGATATCAATAATAATAATAACCGAATTTTTTTCATTTAAGTTTATATTAAATTCAATAAATTTTAAATTTTCCTTTTTAAACCTCCCTTCAGAAATATTTTTTTTTGTCTGTAAAAAGAAAATAATTACTTAAATATCTAATAAATTAAATGAATATTCAATTTTTTAAAGTAATAAATTTTGTTATCAAAATTCACTGCCGCCGTCTCATATTTCTATGTAAATTAAATTTTATTCCACTTTTTTTTTGCCCTTTTAAAACATATACAATACCCTCTTGCATTATAATTTTATTCATTATTTTTACCTCCAAACACTTTATTATCCATCAGATAAAAATAAATGTATAAGATATATCTATGTTTTATAAACAAGAAAAAAAAAAAAAAAAAATCATCTTATTATTTCAGTCTTTGTGTATCACCATATTATATACCTATACCAGTCTCTTTATCCAGCCTATCATAAAATTTTTTAATGAAAATCTTTTAAATTCCTTTTATTATTTTTAATATATTATAATAATTCTTTTGATTATATTTTAGACCTAAGACACAGAATAAATACACACAAAATTAATTTAAATTCCATGAAAAAAAGTATAAAAAGCATAGAATTTTCATACCTAAAATCATCATCTTTCATCTTAATAGCTTTTCGCACAAAGAACACCAAAATATCAAAAAAAAAGAAACAAAGTCCAAAATGCAAAAAAGAAAAATAATTATTAAGAAAATATCTAAATAATATAAAAAACAAAAAATCTTATCTAATATTATATTCATAAAAAAAAAAAAAACGCGAAATATTAAAAAATAAATATCTCAAAACCTCCAAAAACAAAAAGATTTTCCAGTCTTACTCAAAAAGTAGAAAAAAAAAAAAAAAAACATGTGAATCACATCCATTAAATTCCAAAAATTTCGTGGTATATCTATCCTCTGTCATCTAAAACACCTGTACAACAACCTTTATATTCAGTAATTTTCTTATAACAAAAAGAAATTTATTCTTCCTTGCTTTATATCTATCTCTTTTTCTCTTTTATTTTCTATTGGTACTAGTAATAATAATAAAAAACAACAACAACAACAACAACAACAAAAGAAATGAACAGAGTTATCAAAAGTAGGTATTAACAAAAACAACAACTACATAAATAGATTATAAATATTATGGAGAAGAAAATGAGAGAAATTTAAAACAAAAATGAATTGAGAAGAGAATATTAAGGGTGAGCCGAAAAAAGTCATTTTTGTAAAGAAAAATCTTGAAAAAAAAAATTTAAGATGAGTTTCCATTTACCTAAATAAAGCAAAATATAAATATTTATGTAATTTTTTTTGGCATATATATATTTTGTGGAGTGGTATACATATATAATTATATCTATGCTCGGCCTAATAGAAGATTTTTTTTTATTTTTACTAAATATTTAGAATTTTTGAAACAAAAAAAAAAAAATCTTTGTAAACATTTTTTTTATTGATTTGTAGCAAATGTTTGTAGTTCTAATGTTAATTTTCTGTAAAATCTGATGTTACTATTTTATTTAAAAAAAAAAATAAGTAAATGTAATTTACTTAAAGAAGTTATAACATGAAGATACATGAAAAATATTGATTAGTAACTAAAAGTGCTCTTATAGTGCATTATATTGTGATTTTAAGCATAATATGTTTGTATTAGTTATACTGTATATTAAATGACAAAAATGTATGTATTTATACTAAAATTATATTTATAAAAAAATAAAAGTAAAAGGATATAGGAAAATTTAAAATGAAATGGGATATATTTATTGCTAAATATTATTTTTTTTAATATATAAGATTAAAAATGATTGTGGAGAATAACGGTACATTCAGATTTTCTCAAGAAGAAAAAGTGACTCCAGGACACATACTCAAAAAATGCGCTAAAAATGCAAAAAATAAAGATTTATTCCGAGCAAGATATGTGCAACTAGAAGCATTTTTGCTTTGCCGAAGATGAATTGTCGGCGATAAACTCTCTACAAAACTTTACTTTCTTAGAGGCTTTGACGATGATGAACTGTCAGCAATAAACTCGATTTTTACATTATCATTATAAGTGGAGGCAATTTGACAACACGTGCAAGAAAGTTTCAAACGGGGAACATAATAGATATACATCAAAAGGTGGCAGGAGTTTTGCTTACATTCCTTAAAACAATAATATAATGTAATGTAATAGTATAGCGCTTCATGTCAGTAATTTTAGGTGATAAATAAATAAATAAAAGAGAAATAACAGTATGACTAAAAAAATTTTTTTAGATAGTTGCTTGTTGCTAAACGGTAAATTTATTAATTAATTAATATTTTTTTTTTTGCTTTTGTTTTAATTTAGCTTTGTTATAGCAATCACACCTATAGCAATTTCAGCAATTATTTAGCAGCTATAGCAATTTCAGCTAATTGAAATAAATTCGTTTGATTGACATTTATTATCAAAATATTTAATATAGTCATAACAACTGATTAAACCTTTTTTTATTTATTTTTTGCTTTTTATTTTTTTTTTTTGTTATTTATAATTTTTCATTTGCCCTATATTTCTTTTTCATCTTTCTAACAATATTCTTTTACTTCAATTCTTATTCTTTGGTTTCCTGTTATTAAATTTCATCATGTTGCTTTCTCATAAAGAAATAAAAACTCGATGGAATATTAATACCAACAAAATAAAGAACAAAAACAAAAAAAAAAAAAAAAAGAGATAAAAATATCAAATACAAGAAAAAATATAGGATAAAAAATGAAGTACAGGATGGTGTGAAGTAGAATAAAAATGAGAATACCTTTGTGTTTAAAAGTTTTGTTTTTCAGCAGAAAAAAAAAAAAACTGTTTGATTCTCTTTAAGAAAATAATGTTGTGTTTTTAGTGGATACCACAAAATGGTTAGGGGGTCTTTTCTATTACTTTACAGTTGTACCAGGTTGTACATTAAAAGATTTATAAAGGTAACTTTTTATAATAGTATTTTATCATATTTTTTTCATTGTTTATGTATATTTGATTGTTTTTCAGTTTTGGTTTTGTTCTTTGCTTTTATTTAAGTGTCAAAGAGTCATTTGCTCCCGTGATGTTTTTAAAATTGGAATAAGAATTTTTTTTTTTTTTTTTTTTGTGTTTTTCTCTATAATTCTTATATTTTATTAAATATTAAATTGTGTTAAATATGCTTATTTTTAATGAAAATATCTATACAGGACATTGAAACAATAAAAAGAAGAAGTTATTTTTTAAATCGTAAAAAAAGTATAGTAATTTTAACATTTTAATAAATATTTTGTCACGAATCACGATACTTTTATTTAGTTCAATATAATTATTATAATATTTTGAATGTAATGAAAGAACGTATACTAAAATTAAAAAATCAGTAAAATATTTATGAATGACAGACAGTAGGACATTTTCATAATAAAAATTAAAAAATACAATTTTAAAATTTTGTTTATATTGTCTAATATCATATAGCTTACAAGAATGATTTGTGACTTGTCTTCCGTATACTGCTGTTCACAATTCACCTATTTTTAATAACATTTTAAACATTTTTTTTTTATGAAAAATTTGCTTAACAGTTTCGGCCTGCCCATTTATCCAACAGTTTATAAACCATTTAAGATAGAGTAATGAAATTTGAAGCAGAATAGATCTTATAAAAAACTTAATTTTGTGCAACAACTTTTTGTTGTAGCTTCACCCATTTCATTTAGTTACAGTTTCTTAAATTTGGAAAAAAACTCTACATATATTTACATTTTTATATCTTAAGTTCTGCCGTATATTTTTTCACAAAACGCTCTGACAGGAAATTTTTTTCTGGTTTATAACTCAATATTAAATTTTTAGTTCCTCCACATCCCCCCGGAAAGTTATCAAATAGAATTTTTAAATTTTGGAAGATCAAAGATCTTTAAGAATGAGCGTTACTTTATGATCTTAAAAGTGTGACTGTTACTAAAATGGAGGAAAAATTTATACTTTACCTTGTTTGTAAGAGCTATTGGGTGTCAAAAATAGAAAAGTTAATATTTTTATATGTTTGTAAATTGAACCTCTGGAAAAATTAAAGCTAAAGATTATGTTTTTGCATTTGTTAACAGATTTTCTTAATTAAATTGGTTTTTAATTTTTTTAAATTGAAATTATCTCTTAAATTTTAACAATTTTTGCTAAATATAAAAGTTTCTAAAAAAAAAAAAAAAATTATATATTTTGGTGCAAAAGTAGTCGCGTTTTTAAAATGTTTTTATTTTTTTTTTTTGAAAATGTTCACTTGTAAAAACCTCTGGATTTTAAATTGTTACTTTTCTTAATTTCTTTTTCTGTTTTTTTTTTTTTTTGCTGTAAAAAATTCATATCACTGTTTAACTGTTCATTCACTTCTAAGATTAGCTATTGTAGAATACTTAGTGTTTGTTTGTTTGTTCATATTATTGTTTATTTATAGAAAATTATAAATATCATTTGGCGCGTAAATGATTTGGAAACAATAACAGTATTATAGTTCTATATTTCTATATATATATATATATGTATATATATTTCTTTTTTTTTTTTTCTATCTGGATGTTTTTTTGACATTTTTCTCTCTGTGAAATATCCATTATATTTCTTAAGATTCATGGTTGGGGTTTTAATGAAACTGGGGAAATTTTTTTTTTTTTTTTATTTTTCATTTTGAAAATTTTTGTTTTTCGTTTTTTTTTGTTTTGCACGTGAATATATAACTAATATATAACGGTAAAAAAGTGAATTATGGGATTTTCTTATTATTTGGGATTTTTTTTTTATTATTGCTATGTTGTGTTTTTGGTGAAAATTTTAATTTACTTCCGTCATATGTATGTAGTAAAAGATTTTGGTACTTGAATACGTAAAGAAAAAATTGGTTTTTAAAAAGATAAATGAGAAAAGAATTAGGAAAGTTTAGTCTATTTAGTAGATTGAATAGTAATTTTTTTTGTTCTTATTTTATTCTAAGAAAAACCATTACTTGTTATATTTTATTTTATTTTTATATACATACATATATATATACCTGTACAGATAAGTATATTATATTGTACAATTTGTATGTAATTATTTGAAACAGAAGAGATGAATATGTCATGTTTTTGTTTTTCATTTATTTTTTATGGTCTTTGATTTGTCCATTCATTGTTTTATGGTTTGTATTAAGAAATTCGGAATTCTTCTTTAAATTCATTAGGATGACAAATCAGTTTTTTTTGTTTTTTTTTTTATTTTCTTAATTTTTAAATGTCAGATAAAGTTTTAATAGAGTTTTAGTTTCATTGTATCTATATATTTTTTTTTTTTTTAAATTAAATAAGATGTTTTTTTTTATTTTTCTCAGTGGAACGATTCTCGATAGTGACTAATCGGTTTTAAAGGAAGTAATTTGTTATAAAATCATTTGATTTGAACTAAACTTTTATAAATTGATGATTAGATAAAAATTAAAAGCAAAAAATATAAAAATATAAATAATAAATAGAAATTTTTTTGTTTAGATTTAATATCATGAGACTGTATTTTTTCACTTTTTTTATGATAATGATTTTTATGATTATGATTTTTTCACTAATTGTAGGGTTAAGGGACACTAAAAAAGAAATTAGAAATTGAACAACCTAAAAAATAAAAGATTATTATGTTAACTATAAAAATATTTTAGTTTAATTTTAAATTAGGAAGCGTATCGAAATCTCACAAATTAAAATTTCATATTTCAAAATCTCGTGCTTTTATAAATTCCGTATTTGAAAATCTCGTGTGTCAAAATGATGCGCCTCAAAATGAATAGAAATGAAAAAAATACCACAATTATTGGGAGCCAGTCTTTTTGTTGAAAAGAAATGTATAAAAAAAGGCGAATAACCAAAAAAATTTAAAAATAAAATGTCGAAAAAAAAATATTAAAAAAAAAAAAAACTCGAATTTGTATGTTTAAAAAAGAGGTGGTGGAAAAAGAAGGAGGTGGATTTTAGAGTTGTATTCAAAATCAGAGTATTCGATTTTTCCAGAATATTTTTATTCGGTACATATATGCGAAATTTTGAATTAAGAGGGATTTTAGAGTTAGATTTCAAAGCAGCGTTTTATGCTTTTCCAGAATATTTAAATATATGTACATTTGAGATTCTGAATTAGGAGGGGTTTTAGAGTTGTATTATATTTACAATATTAATTTAAATTTAAAAATGTTTTTTATGAAATTTTTTTTGTGGAATTTTTTTGTATAAATTTTATTTTTTGAATTTTCATTGGGATTTAATTAGTGAAAAAATTATTGGGTTATAAAACGCGACATTTTGAGACATGAGATTTTGAGACACAAAGTTTTGATGAGCAAGATTTTAATACACGAGATTTTAAAACGCGCCAACCCATTTAATTAGAATATTTTCACTTATTTAAATATATATTTAAAGATACAAAGCTAATTACATAACAAGCACTAAATATTTCTTAAAAAAGTATAATTCAATACATATGTATATGTATACTTACATAAAGTAAAATGATATATATACATAGATACCTAAAAAAAAAAAAAAAATATCAATAATTTAATACTTAATGGTTATCGACAAAAGTTGCCAAAACTTTGCACGTGCCATTCTTAACAACACTTAAATATACCTATAATAATTAATATAATATTTTTATCATTTTTTTTTTTTTTTTTTATTTTCTTTTAATACTTTCAGTTTTTAATTTTAGTTTTTATGTCAAACTATTTATAATATTTTGCAAAAAAAAAAAAAAAAAAATTCACTTCATATACTTAACTTTTGCCAACTTTTAATTCTTTTTAATAATTCTGATAAGTTTTGAAAAAACAAAAAAAAAGAGAAAAGAAAAATTATTTTTTTTAATACTTTTTTAATAAGTGAATATGGTACTTTGAATCTAATACTGATGATTCATTTTAATTTACATGAAAATTTGTGGTATACCTTATTTAGGTGATACAATATAGACAAACACCTTTATTAAACAACATGTGTTCATAAGTATCACTTTAATATGACTCAAAACCTTAAAAACTTAAAAATGAAAATGTTTTTTTTTTTTTTAAAGTTTTTTTATTGTTAAATTTTTAGATTCATGTTTTTTTGACTGGTTGAAAAATTTTCAAAAAAAAAAAAAAAAAATTATATTCATATAAATTTATTAAGATAGTTTATGAACTTTATGCAAAAAAAAAAAAAAAAAAATTAAAAATTCTATTTCTACAAATATTGGAACATATATGTATCTACATACTCTTATAATATGTGTAAATTTAAAAAACCAAAAAAAAAAAAATTTCAAAGTTTTTGTGATATTCTAAATTTTTTTTTTGGTTTTTTTTTTTTTTTTTCATTTAACGATAATTTTCTTCAAATCACATCAAAATGAAAAAAGAGTAAAGTAAAAGTTTTTAAAATTTTTATTATTTTTGTTTTTGCCATCTTTTTATTTTGTTATTGTTTTACTTGTTTCTATTTTCTTTCTAAGATATAAAATTTTTTAGTAACATTTTGAACTTTTACTTCTAATCTATGAAGACCATCTCTATTATACTAAGTATAGAAACTTATACAGCCAGAAAAAAAAAAAAAATAAAGGCAACAAAAAAAAAAAAAAAACGATCATTGACTTGTATTGGGAACCTTTTCTTTTTCTTTTTCTAATTTTTTTTTTTTTTTTTGGGTCCTTTACCGTTAATTCTGAGGAGCAATAAAAAAAAAAGCAATCTTTATATATATACTAATGATATTAGAACAGGAAATATTTATATCGTGTTCGTTTTTCGTTTTTCGTTTTTCGTTTTTCGTTTTTCGTTCTTCTTTATTCCTTTTTTTTTTTCTTTTTTTTTTTTTAAAGTAGAATGTCCTTTTCTATGAAATAAATATAATAATCATATTAAAAGAGAATAAGAATTCATATCTTAACATAAATTTGAGTTACCTAACCTTTAAAAAAAATTAAAGAACAAGGAATAACATATAATTTAAAAAAAAAATATTATCAATATTAAATTCAATATATTTATCATTTTTCAATCAATCAAGGATCATAAATTTTAATCTTTCTCCATTTTCCTTATTGAAGAAATAGATTAAGCTTTGAATGAAACTAAAAGTTGGTTAGTCATTAGAAAACTTGTCTGTTATTATATTTGATGTTTTCTCCGAAAAAAAAAACCCATTAGTATATATTGTATATATATAAATATTGTATATATATAAATATTGTATATATATAATATTGTATATATATAATATGTATAGTATAAACAAAGAAATTATTTTAATTTATATGAACTATATATTACGTAATATATCTGGTAACTCTAATTCATATAAGATATATATATATCAGTGGCGGGTCGTGGATTTTCAACCTACTGATTCTAAACAAAAAAAAAAAAATTTAAATTAAATAAAAAAAATTGTTTTAAATTTATATTTTAGTTCTATTCTTCTTTCTTTTGTTCCAAAAATATTTATAACATCTTCAAGAAAAGATTGTTTTATTACAAGTTCTTGCAACATTTTTCTTACGCGCCTTGCGTACGCGCCTGGTTTTTTCAATATAAATTAATGATAAACTAGACATTCTGTCTTGACTCATTGAATTTCGAACATAAGTTTTTATATTTTTTAAGCTAGAAAAAGATCTTTCTGCTGGTATAGCTTCTATTAGTAATGCAAGTTTGAATGCTTCTTTTATACTATCCACCAAATCATTTTTTTTTTTTGAAATTTGGGAAAATCTTGCATTCTGTAAACTAAAATTAAATCATTTCTTAAACAACTAAAATCGAAAATCGAAAAAAGAAAAGTATCTTTTAATGAATTTTTTTCAAAATCTTTAAATTTTTTAAAATCAAATAAACTAAAAAAGCTTAAATTTATCAATAATTATAGTATGATGAATATATATACAATAAGTATGAATATACATAACGGCCTTGATTTCGATAGTCATATCACTTTCATTTTTTATGAAAAACAAAATTTTTGATTTCGATAGTCATAAAAAATTAAAAAAAATCATAAAAAATGAAAAGAAGCTTATTTTGATAGTCATATTTTATGAATATACTCATTTAAAATGTCAAATTTTCTCATTTTGAAATTGTTAAATGAGTGCTTGTAAAAATGGATTTAGGAAAAAATTATGAAGTATTTTATTTTTATTTATTTGAATATAGGCATTTTTATAAGTAACCTATGACTATACTTATACGATAGCATAGGTTGCAAGAAAGCCCATTAATTTGTGAATTAAAAGTCGTTCCGACATGTTTAAAAAAACGGTACTCAGTACTCACCGATTTTGTAGTAAAATTTAAATATCATAAAAAAAAAATAAAAAAGTTCAACTTTTAAGCCCGTCCCAAAAAATAGAACCTAAAAACTAAGGAAAAAAACTTTTCGGCACTTTTTTTAATTTTTTGCTTGTATTACAGTATTGGGAACACTACGTGTTTTAAATCTTAATTTTTTACTTATAGCTTTTCTTTGTAAAGTCAAAACCTCAAAATAAGAAAGTATTGCCGGTTTAAAAAATAATATAAATCATTTTAATTTTAAATTCCATTTCATTTTGGCCGACTATCGAAATCGCAAAAAATTATTAAAATAAAATGAAATTTTTCATTTTTATGAAATGACTATCGAAATCAGGGCCAACGAAAAAAATGTGTATACATTAAATCTCATTCATCACTCATTATTACTTGATATTACAGTATTGAACACCAGTTATAAATCATGGATTCAATTTCATATAGGCCCTGATTTCGATAGTCATATCACTTTCATTTTTTATGAAAAACAAAATTTTTGATTTCGATAGTCATAAAAAATGAAAAAAATCATAAAAAATGATTGAATCTTCTAAGATTTATGATTTATGAAATAAAATGAAAATGAAGTACCTAAGTATGTATTAAGTATACATACTATGAAAATGTAATATGTATGAGCAAAGTATGAACGTAAGTGCTAAATAAAATGATAAGATTGTATCTCACCTCTCAAGCCCCAAACTCAACTCAACTCTGAAATAAATTTTCAATTTTTTGTTTCTTTATTCTCTCTTCGTCGATATTTTTTTTTGCTTTTTTTATTTTGTTTTTTTTTTTATAAAACAAAATACAAATACATACCTATTATTTTGCTTAAATTCAAAGTATAAAACTGAATCTTCGTTGAATGTTTAAAAATCTTAAAAATACCTAAGCAAAAAAAAAAATTTCGAATTCGCAGAAGAGAAAATAAAAATAAAATTTTGTTCGGATCATATTTTCATAGATTCAAATGACTAAATTGAATACATTTCATTGGATTATTGGATGGATTAAATAATGGATTAAATAAAACAAAAATAAATAATATATTTTTATTATTGTACAGTGACAGAACGCCCGAAGAAATAAAGCCCGCCGGCCTTAATTCCTTTTTAAATTGGAATTAAAGCCCGCGGCCTTCCTTTTCGGGCTTCCTTTTGAATGGGTATAAACCTGATTTTGTAACCATCTTTAAAATCTATCCTAATTCAGAAACTAGCATATGCATATATCTAAATATTCTGTAAAAAGTGTATCCTTATTTATTTTCAGCGTGATCTATTTCCTCGGGTGTTCTGTCACTGCACCTTTTAATATAACTGAAAAAAAAAATAAGAGGGTGTTTAGAGTTGGTAACAAAATCACGTTTGCCCCCCTTTTCCAGAGTAAATTTATTCTGGAAAAATAGAACACTCTGATTTCATATTCAAGTCTAAAATCCTTATTAATTATTTTTTATGCATATTTCAACAGAAATTCCTCATGTATCACTGATGTCAAAATCAAAAGAAAAAATGAAATACATATTTAGAAAATGGAAATAAGGTCGATTCGACTTTATTTCCTTTTTAAAGTGGTAATAAAGCCGAATTTTTGAAATTCGCGATTTCGACATTATATCCGCATCAGAAGGGAAATAAAGCCGTATCGACTTTATTTCCTGTGGCATTATTTCCGGGCACCTGTAAAGAATTTTTAAATTTTTAAAAACTTTTAGATTTTAAATAAAGTTAAAATTTTTACGACTGATTCAATGAATCAGTTGAATCTTAGGAGAAGCCGCCACTGATATATATATATATATATATGTATATATTTTCTATAGAAAAAAAAACTTAAAACAATCTGATATTGCTTTTAGTGGTTATTTTCTTAAGAGATCCTAAAAACATAACAAACAAACGAAAAAAAACAAATAGTCTAAAATAGTCTTAAAGGCGAGTCTAAAAAAAAAACATTAATACAATCAAATATAAAAAAAATAAAAGGACAAACTCAAAAGTCCTTTTAAGCAAATGTCATTTGTTCTTGAATTGCGAAAATATTAAAACATTTTGGAGGAGTGATAATACAAAAATAACATTTTTCCTTTTTTTTTTTTTTAGAAAGAAAGACAGGTTATTATAAGGCCGTTTTTGCGTTGATTATAAATGAATGATTTGTTTTTAATTTTATCGGTTTTTAATTTTTTTCAATTTAATAATAAAATATGGGGCCTCGGTGGCCTAGTGGGTAAGAGCGAATAAAATACGTTGTAAACACCGAGGGAGTGTGGGTACGAATCCCACACACGTAGTAAGAATAATTCCGCCTTACGACATGTGCAGCCACATCTGAACAGGAAAGGCTGCGTAATTTCCTTGTTACATTTACGTGTCAGGGAAATGCCCAAAAAAAAAAACAAAAATAAAATATATTCTAAAGATACGAGTTTTTTAATAATTTTGGTATATTTGTGATTCAATTTACGTTTAGTTCAATTTTAATAAGCCTCACAAATAATAAAACTGCAATGGGTAAATAGAATGTTAGGATATCCACGAGTTATGACTTTTAAAATATTTAACAATAGAGAAAGTATAATTTTACTTTAATCCTTAACTGAAACTTTAATTAAAAAATTTTAGAGTTCATCGCGGTTGTTTATTTCTTTCTAAGTGGCTTTAATATATTTCAATTATCCTTGTAAGTTATTTTTGTAATACTCGGCTGTTATTTTGCAATAGTGAAAGTTTTTCACCTATATACACCTATTTGCATTTACGTTAGGTATATTTTTAAAATGTTTAGCTGAACTGGAGAACAAAAAAACGATTTTTCTTATATTCGATAATAATTTAGTAAAATTTAAAAAAAAAAAAAAAGGTTTTCCAATTTAATGAGCTTCTTCAAAATATTTTATAATGTACCTATTTATTGTTAATTTTTATTATTTTTTTTTTTTTTAACTTTAATGGTGTTGTTTTTTCTTTTCGTTTTGCAAAACCATTACCTAGAGACTAATAAATTTGATTTTTTTTTTTTTTTTGTAACTTCAAATGTAAGAGAAATTTGGGTTGTGTATTTCTATATGAATTGTGTAGGGAAATATAAATTTAATGTTTTAATTTTAAATTTTTATGTAATTCTCAATAGAATTAAATTTAAAACTCTTGCGTATAATTGAAAAGTGATATAAAGTTTATATAATATAAAAAATAAAAGAGGAATTATTTAAAAAAAACAAAAGCAAAAAAAAAAATTGTATAGAGCAGCTCCCAGTCTTTGTATATTTTATTTTTTAAATAAAGTTATTTTTTTTTTTTCCTTAAAAAAAAAAAACCTTTTGACTTACAAGGATAACTAATAGTTAGTTTTGTTTTTCTTTTTCTTTTTATTTTTTTTTTTTCATTGTTTGTGGGTATTCATATTGTTATTTATTTTTTTTGGTTAATATCGAAGTCTACAGATCCTTTGAGGAAAGGGTAAATAATATCTAACAAAGTTTTCCCTTATGATATTACACAAATATTATCCGAAAAATGTTAACAAAATGTATAATACATATACAGTAACAGACAAAATATAATATGTATGTATTAAATTTTATAAGATTTGAATATTTTATGATTGATTTTGAATTTAAGATTTATAAGTTATATTAAAGATATTTTGTAAAATTAAATTTTCTTTTCATAAGAATTATTTAACAAACGGTATCTTTTGGATTTCTAAATAGCTAAAAGCTTTCGTAATCAGTGTAAGTGTTTTTTAAAATCAATTTAAAATTTTGAATAAAATATAGTTTGTTATATTATGATGGAAACTGTAAGATGAAAAATTTACTGATTTTTAATTCAATTAGAACTTTTAAACCATTCATTTATTTGATCCTAAACTGAAATTTTAAATCCATAGATTAAAAAGTCCTTTAAAAATGATAACGTCAGTATTTTGTTAAAGTTTAATACAGCTAAAGAAATGTTTAATTAATTAAACCGTTTTCCACTAAAAATGGTAATCTATTTGAAAGAATTTAATGTGAAGGTAAAAGTAAGAAAAATGAAGAATTTTGAAATATCAAAAATAATATATTTTTCGAATGTTTCAATAGATTTTGTTTGGTACTCTTTATTTCATATTTAATTTTTATATAAAGGGTGTTCAAAATTGAGGTATCATTTTGATTTTGCCGCCATTTTTTTCTACCTGGAATTTTTATACGAGGTTTCTTTAGGTATATTCTAAATACATTCCGGTTAGTTAATATGGAACGTTACATGAAGGAACAACGTGTTTTTGTTATTACAACATTTTTTGAAAATGGTAAAAGTTTTCAAGATGTAATTAGGAAATTTCGAACAAAATTTGGTAGAGAAAATGATCCAACAAATCGTGTCATCAAGCTGATGGTTGATAAATTTCTAGAAATTGGATCTGTTCTTGATAACAGAGGCAACATTTATCAACGTAGTAGCCGTTCAACCGAGAATGTAACAGCTGTGAGCAGAAGTGTTGAAGAAGATCCAAAAACTTCCATTCGTCATCATTCGCAGCAATTAAACATCAAACCATCCACATTATTCAACATTTTGCATCGTGATCTCCATTTAAAGGCTTATAAAATCCAGCTGACGCAAGAATTAAAACCAACTGACCATGCATTACGTCGGCAATTCGTTTCTGGGGCAATCGAAAAACAAGAAGAAAATGAGAATTTTTTAAACAAAATAATCATCACCGACGAAGCTCATTTCCAGCTCAATGGCTACGTCAATAAACAGAATTGCCACATTTGAGGTGAAGAGAATTCAAGGGTTATCTTAGAGCAACCAGTAAATCTACAAAAAATTACGGTTTGGTGTGGTTTGTGGTCAGGAAGAATCATCGGACCATATTTTTTTGAAAACGCAAATGGAAATGCGATTACGGTCAATGGAAATCGCTACAGGGAGATGATCCGAAGCCTTTTGTGGCGGGAAATTGATGATTTGGACGTAGAGAATATGTGGTTTCAACAGGACGGTGCCACTTGCCACACAGCAAAAGAAACAATGGATCTTTTGAAGGAAAAGTTCGAAGATCGCATTATTTCTCGTAGAGGAGGAGTGATGTGGCCACCAAGATCGTGCGATTTGACACTGTTGGATTTGTTTTGTGAGGTTTTGTGAAATCGAAAGTGTACAGCAATAGTCCCACAACAATTCAAGAGCTTAAAAACAATATTATCGAGCAGATTTCAACCATTGACAACATTTTATTGAACAACGTGATTCAGAATTTTGGTAAAAGATTGGAAGCCTGCCGAAGTAGTAGAGGGGGCCACTTGGCCGACATAATTTTTCATTATTAACCGGAACCTATTTGTAATAAATTAAAATAAAAATATATTTAATATTTAAAAAAAAAAGTCTTTTTTTTATTAAAATTAAAATGATACCTCAATTTTGAACACCCTTTATATGTATGTATCTATACAATCATAAATACTTTATACTCGTATATTATGCATAAGAATAACATTTTTAAAAAAAGATAAGAAGTCACATTAGTAAGAATGAATTAGAAAACGAAAACTTTCTTAAAATTTTTTGTTTTTTTTTTTTTTTTTTTGGTTTTATTTTTTATGCTTGTTATTTCGGGGAAAAAAGATCTATAAAACGGCCGCAAAACTTGGGTTGGGGTCGATAATGTAATATTATTGTAAATAACTGTTTCATTTTTTGTTTTTTTTTTTATTTTGTTGGTGTTTTTTTTAAGAATATCTTTGTCAAGAATATGGGCGTTAAGTTATGTTTATTCTTATTTTGCTTTTAGTTTCATTTTGTTTTGTGCCAAAAATTAATATGTATATTTAGTTTTTCATTTAAAGAACATACTTATACATATCAGCACCCTTTTAAGAATCCTTTTTAGTTTTATTCTTTTTTTTATTTTTCCTTTAAGAAAATCACAAGTAAGATGTAAGTTAAAAAGAGACAGAGATACAAAAAAAAAAATAACACGTTCAAATTTTGTTATTATTATTATTATCCTTTTTTTTGGGTTTTTATTATCCTTTTTTTTTTTTTTGTAATGTTTTTCAAAATTATTATATGGTGACAATTCGACAAAAACTGTATGTTGTATTTGCAATTGGGTAAAAAATTTGGTGTGCCTATACACAATACGTTTTATTCATTTTAATTTGTTTTTTTTATTTTTTTTTATTTTTTGTTTTTTCGGTTTAATTTTTGAAAATTGTGTGATTTTATCCACCATTTACCAACACATTATAATAATATGTCTGTGATGTGTTATGCTTGTTTTGGGTTAGAAAATTGAGAATATTTTGTGTTAATTTTTATTATATTTTTAGATAGTTAATGGTGCCACATACCAAAGATCAAATTTTCGACACTTTTAATGGGAAAAATAAAAACAAAAAAAAAAAAGAAAATTAATTATTAACATTTTAAGAATTGTTTTTGTTTTGTTTCTTCGTATTTTTATTTGTATTTTTCTATAAAATATACTGCTGAATGTATGACATCAGCAAAATAAAATGTTAGGAAAGTTTCTGAGTATTTTTTGTTTTTTTTTTATTAATTTTGATTTTACTAGGAAAATATCATAAAATAAAATAAAACCATAAAATAAAAACAAAAAATTTTTTTTTTTTTTTTTTATTTGCGTCAAAGAAAAACTCCCAACATATGACACCATCATTTAAAACTTTTTTATTTCAATTTCATGAATTTGCTGTAACCGCAATTTAAGGAATTCTTTACAGAATATTTAAAGAGAATATAATATTTTTAAATATATGCGGCTTTATATACTTTATAATAATGAAAGTTGTATTTTGGAAAGTAGAGAGGAAAAATGTTTAACCAACATTCATTTTATACCAGAGAATATATCTTAAGATATTCTCTATCTTATATTTTTTAAGATAAAACTTTGTTATTAGAGAGTTAGGTGGTGATAGAAGGAGTAAGGAATAGAAAGAGAACAAACGAATTAATTTTTTTTTTCTTCATATATAGACATGTATGTATGCAAGTATGTATGTATGTGTAATGTTAAAAAACATTGAAATTTAATTGTGTCTATAAGAATAAATGAATTCTTGGTTTTGTTGTAGTTGTTATAATTTTAATTTTCGCGTTTTTTTTTTTTCGAAATTGTCAAGACAAAGAATATATAATTTTACCTAATTAAATTTTATTTAAAAACAAAAACAAAAAAAAAAAAAATTAAAATTTTAAAGGATGCTTTAAAACAAAAAAAAAAAAAATTTTGTTTTATTAAATATAACAAAAAAATTTATTGATAATGAATGAAAGAGATAGCAAAAAAAAAAAACAGAAAGAAAGAAAGAAAAAGAAAATGTTAAATTATGTTAAAATTGTTATAGAATTTTTTTTTTTTTTTTTAAGATTTTTATATTGTTTGCGTCTTTTGTTCCTGCTACACCTATATAGAATTTTTAATGATTGAAAATTTAAAAAAAAAAAAATAAATAATAATAACAAAAACAAAATGAAATTTTAATTAGAACATAAAAAAAAAAATTTAAAGACTTTAAAATTGCTGTAGGGTGTCGTGTTTTTTTTTTTTGCTTTTTTTTGTTTCATTTTTTGAAATTAATTTTCTTTTACGGAAATATTTTTGTTTTTTTTTTTTTGTTTGTTTCTTTTTCACTCTGAAAATATTTTAATGTTTTATGATTTCTTTTAGGAAATTTAAAATATTTCATGGAGTTTTCCTTCAACAAAACAAAACAAAAAAGAAACAAAAAAAAAAAAAATAAATAAATAAATTTATGTTTTGAAATTGAAAAAAAAAATCCATAATATTTAAATTTAAAGTTAAATTTAAAATTTTTGCATTAATATAAGTTAGTATTGAAAGTGCTTTTTTTTTTTTTTTTTTTTTTTTGTTTTCCTTCAAAAAATATAAATTGCGATCTTTGCAAAAGTTTTGAAAGGTTACGATGATTTAAATTTTGTTGTCTAAGATGTTTTGTTTTGCTTTAATGTTAATAAATTTAATTTAATGATGGTAAAATTCTGAAAAATTTTTTATATTGTTTTATAAGTTATTTAAAAAAAAAAAAAAAAAAAAAAGAAAAAAATGCCTAGTAGATTTTTCATTGTATTTTAAATTTTTGTGGAAATTTCTAATAACTATTTAGACCAATTTTATTTGATAATGAGAGTTTTTAAAAAATAAGTTAAATCAGAGAAAAAAGAAACACAATTTCGATGTTTATTATATTTTCATTGTCCTTTATTTATTTAAATTTAAATTTGAAAAGTTTTTATATACGTATATATTTGTATATCTATATTATTATATTCTTTATTATATATTGTATTCATTTAAATTTTCATAATAAATTGCCTAAAACAAAATTAAATTTTTTGTACCAAATATATATAAATTAATATTTTAAATGAATGAAAACCATCAGATTCATAAAAATTGAAATATTTATTATTAAAATTTTAATATTTTTTTTTTTTTTTGTCGTTTAATTATATTTTAGAAAATTATATACAAAAATGTTTTTTTTTTTTTTTTTTGTGTATGTATTTTTTATTTATATTAAATTCTAAACCGCTGGATAATACAATGAAAATTGATTTATATTTAACGGCTCCGCGGTTTCAAATTGCAGTGGAATTAAAAATATTTTTTTAATTAGTTTTTAACTTAGTGTTGCTGTCATTCGTTCTTGAGTTTAAATTATTAAAAAATAATAAATTAATGTTTGAATGTATCGTATAGTATAGAATTTACTAAAAAATAAAATGAAGGGCAAAAGCATCTCCCAAAAGACCAATTTAAAAACGGCAACGGTAGCAAATTAAAAACAAAATTATATAAATAGAAGAACAGTTGGTGAAGTTTTGTATTCATAATTATAAATTTGAATGTCAAGGGTTATATAAAAAAAAACGCATAAATGTATATAATTTTGTACTTACTGGGAGTTCAGAGGTTAGTAACTAATTAATACAATCAACTTTATAATGAGAACAAGACAGAATACAAAACCAAAGGTTTTTAAGGGCGCACATTTTCAAAAAGATAGTAAAATCAGTTAAGAGTACAATCACTTGCATCAAACAATTTTCTTTAAACTTTCTGAGAATTTTATCAAGAGATGATTTCTTCTATTTTAATTAAAACGTATATAATTAATAAAAGTCAATTAACACATATAAAATTATTATATTGAAATTTTAATTTTTATGTTTTATTTTGAAACAATTTTTGCAGATGTCTCACTTGTAGGTGATTAAAAACAGCTAAATCTTAATTTTTGATCCCTAATAGCATAATAATAAACAAAAACTTTCTGAACTAAGTTATACTAATTCTGAAAGATTTTTCTTTTTCCAAAATTTCAATCATCTATATAACTATCCTTTCAGAGTTATGAAGGAAATAAAATTTTTAAAAATTTTGTCTTAATATAACAGTAAATTTATGTACTAAATTTCAAAAATCGTATAATTTTCATATTGATTTAAAAAAACATCTTTTGGTGTTTTTAGATTGAAAAAGTATTAAGCAGAATCTGAGATATACACTTTTGAAAAAATAACATTTTAAAATTTAGGAAGCTGTAGCTCCGTAATGTTTGGAGTTCCGTATTATAGCAATATAATGTGGGATGCTCCATAACATTTTAAACCTTAGGAAGCTGTAGCTCCGTAATGTGTGGAGTTCCGTATTATAGCAAACATAATGTGGGATGCTCCATAATTTAATAGGATCTATTGCATGGTTAAAACTTCATTGCCACTAGCTTTAACAAAAGTTTTCTAAATAGACAAACGTACTGTGGTGCATGACTAGACGAGTAGAATGAAACTAAAAACCAAAAATTTTTTTTTAAAAAATATTTTTAAACCGAGATCGTTAAGGCTTCAATATTTTAATCAGTATAAGGTTAAGTGTACCGAACCATACTAAAAAATTTTAAATGATTTCTATTATGTATTTTCCATGATGAACTTAAATTGGGTTAGACCAATCCTATTATGTTAATATATGCAATACAATTTATTTAATATTATTTTAGTAAATTTAGAATTATAGAAATATCAAAGTTTGAAAAATTATATTAAAAAAATTTATATTTTAAATTTAATTTATTTATGTTTTTTTTTTTTTTTTGTTTTTGAAAAATTCATTTTATCAAGTTAATAAAAAATTAAATAAACTCATTTTATTATTTGCTGGTTTTTTTTTGCAACAGTTGAATGCTGAAAATTTTTAAAATTTATATATAAAACAATAAAATTTTTAAATATATATTTTTATTTAGGACAGCAATTTAATAAAATATAATTTCTTTATAAGAGTTCAAAAATGTTTTAAGTAGTCTGGGTCTGGTATATAAAAATTGTATGAATGTGAATTTTAAAATATATAACATTAATCTTATTAGGTTTAGGTAATCTGCCGAATTTTTAAATTATAAGTGTATGTGCTGGAAAACTTTAGTTTTACAATACGACTCATTAATATAAAATTATTATTTATTGCATATAAATAAGATAACATGCGATATTTTCTCTATTTGAAATTTTTCAAATCATAATTAATTTCAATCCACAAAATACTCACAATCAATACAAAACTTTTGTGCGACTTTTGTGCGATTCACTCAATAGTATAGGACGATTAAAATCTTTCAAACGGGGATTAAGCAGTAGCAAATATCAAACGAATAAATCAATAGTTACTCAATTTTATTAAAGAAAATGTTGTAGCCAGATTCATTAAAGCACAAAAACATGAATGTGTATGTCAGGTATTAAAAATGACTAACAACAAATGTTTTTAATTGCAACTCACAATATCCAAAAAAAAAAAAAAAAAAATGGGCATATACTTAATTATTAAATGCTAACTTAACAAATGAGATTTCCAAATTGCCTGCAGTGAAACGATTTTCGGATAGGCCTGCGAATCATTCGAAATATAAAAAAGGCATAAAAAGGTGCATTTGGGATCATATCGAAAGCCTGTTTATCACAATCCTGTTTTATTAAAATCCTGTTTTTTGAAATCTTATTTTTAAAAACCATGTTTTTATTTTAAAATCCGGTTTTTTTAAAATTCACTGGTTATCTATGTAAAAAAAATTAGTGTTTCAAAATCAGGGTTAGTATTTTTTCAGAATATTTAAATATCTGTATTTATATATGCGACTCTGAATTAGGAGGGATTTTAGAATTGGGGTCGAAATCAGGGTTATACGCTTTTTCCAATATTTAAAAAAAAAAAAAAAAGATTTTACAAAAAAAAAAACAGATTTTTAGAAAACAGGAATTCTAAAAACAGGATTTTGAAAAACAGGATTTTGATACAACAGGATTATTATAAACCGGTATCCGTAGTACATCCGCTTTTTTGTAAAATATTTAACTTTCGGAAAATTTTTTTAAAATAAAATTTGAATTTTAATCATAATTTGAAGTATAACAAAATTTCAGATTTTTCAACTTTTTACATTTTGTTTTTTTGAATTAAAATATTGATTATATACCTACCATATCCTTTTTTTTCAAAAAAAAATAAAAAAAAAACTTTTTAAAATATAAAAATGTAATCGCCCAAAGCCACACAAAAAAAAGAAAATAAAATTCTCTTATATTTAGCGGCAATTTGTTTAACATTAAATTTTATATTTCTTTTTTATTTTATTTATTAACAATTTTTAAATTATTTCCGAATAACAGTTTATTTTTTATTTCAAAAATATTTTTTAAAGTAAATTACAATTTTTATTAAAATGACACTAAAAAATATTTAGTAAATACAAGTATGAAACAAAAGAAAGGGTTAACAACCACAATATTTTGTAACTATTGATTTGTTATTTTATTTTTATTTTTTTTTTTTTTCATAATGAATTCAAATTTTAAAATTACTTTTCAAAATCTATTTATAAATAAATAACGAGCTGACAAAATAGTTTTATTATGTTTTTTTTTTTTTTTTTTCTAAAAATAATAAAATTTAAATATTTTTCGAAAGTTTTTATTTTTATTTAAATAAAATAAAATAAAATAAAAAAAAAAAAACGATAAAAATTCTTTATTAAAATGAACACTTGTGGTTATGTGTAGTTGTTAAAAAACTATAAGAAAAATTGTTAAAAAAAAAAATGTTCTTTTCAAAAATTTATTTTAAAATTTTATAATTTTTGTATTTCTGATAAATTGTCAAAAAAATATGTTACCTAGGTAAAGATGTTTTTTAGTTAAAACTTTATTATAGTAATATGTGTAATACATATAATTTGCATGTCTTTTAATTATATTTAAAACAAAATATTTAATACTTTTCCTTTAAATTGCAAATATTATTTTTATATGTGCTAGAAAATCTTAAAAATTTATTTCGTCAAATTATTTAGTTTATAAACTTAGATTTTAGTAAAGCTGTAAACATTGATATGTATATTTCTTAGGCAGGTATACCAGCCTAAAATAATATCCAAATTATATGTAATTTATATGGAAAATTTTCTTTGCAAAAGATACTCATTATTTCTGGCAAGATTTAGACTAAATTTAATGTACCAATATGGAAGAGCAGATTTTAAACTATAAATTTTTAGATTCGCATTAAAAAATAAAAAAAGATTACAAGAAAAATTTTCCTATTTCTCTACTTTCACTTCAAGTTCTATTCTAAAAGAACACTAAAATTTTTTTGTTATTGTAATTCAAGACGAAAATAATACGAAATTTAACCTAGAGGTCAGACGAGACAGTACTAGACTGACTAGTAAAATAGTGCACAAATACATGAACATTTTTGACAATAATATTATACATTTTTTCAATTAACTTCTCCACTGTCATGACATTTTTCTACCTAGTAATTGAAATAGTAATTTGACACTTCAAACAATTAAAAATGGCGATAAATAGAAAAAAAAAAATTAATTTCAATTAAATTTTTTTGCGGTTGTTTTATTTTTAATTTGATATTTTGTTTGTGTCTATTTTAAACATGAAATATTTTGAAAAAATATAAAATAAACTTGAAAAATTTTGATAATAAATGAAATGTCTTGATAGTAAAAATATCACATATGACATACGTCACACAGACAGTAATTTGACATTTTGTATTACATACTCACAAGATAGTAATACTGTCTTGTCTGGCTGTCAGGTAATGTTCGGAAAAAAATTTCAGTATACTGTACTGGCCTATTTAAATATACAAGGCAATATAAAAAGATTTTTTCCAAATAAAAAGATTTTTTTTTTTTGTGTAATTTATTCAAATTATTTGGGTGTTTTAATTTAAAAGAACAATTCAATATTGTATAATGATCTGTTATATTCATATGTTATTTTTTAACAGTGATGTTGTTAATGTTGTTCTAAAAATGTTATTAACCAGCTTTTGATTATTTTTTTAATACCTACATAATAAAATGAAAGTTAATTACATAAAAATTAACATACGATCAAACTTAGGAATGAGCACTTTATTTAGTCTTTCTGAGCACTTTATTCAGCTGGGAATAGTACTTTATAGGAATGAGCACTTTTAACTGCGTTGAATTGGAATTGTTAAAATGGGGACATTTTAGGGGGATTTTGGTTTAATGAAACAAGTGTCATTACCTATAATGTTTATGTCATTACCTATCTTGTTTACAGATATCTGTAAACAAGATAGGTAATGAAACAAGAGATAATACAATATTTCGACGTATGTTAAGAGGAGTAGATAAAGTACTGATTAGGCGATTTATTTAGGAATTTAGAATTTTTCAATAACCTTATTTTTTTTAATGCATTTCTCTGCCACATAAACGTGGACAGGAAAATACACAGCCTTTGCTGTTCAGGCGTGCCTGTAAGTGTCGTAAGGGGGAATAACTCTTACGATGTGTGTGGGATTTGAATCCACACTTTCTCGTTGTTTACATCTAAGAAACTAAAACTAATCTACTAATTAAACTTATTAATTATATAAATGTAACTATATTTATATTAGTTATATCATATTATGCAAATATATTATTTATGATCTCATTGTCAAAATAATTATTGCATTTGTTTATAAAATTAGCATTATAAGTTAATTCACTTACTTTAAAATCAATTGACGATTGGTTTGGTTTGAGTTAACTTTAATATTAATGAAATAGTAGAGTAATAACAAGGTAAGATTGTCATACTTTTAATTTTTATTTTGGTGGGATTTGCAGTTTTTTGATGTATGCTAATGCACAATATTCGGCCAAAACTATGATGTTGCTATGATAAAAAATGCCTTTAAAGATTATTTATTTTATTATGTAGATTTAACTGGGACTCATATTAATTAGTAAAAAGAGAGTTCAATGGTATCATTTAATTTGTTTGAAATATTTGAGAAATGTTAATTAAAAGTTAGTTTTTTTGTCAAGAAATAGGTTCAGGTATTTATTGTTATCAGTTCAAGTGATAGACTCACCCAGATACTAGCAATAGTCAACTGCATTAGATAGTTTAGTTATCCTTCTGGATTAAATTACTCTTCTTCCGATTTATTAATAAAAATATAATATTTATTTTTAATATCTTAGATTTTAAAACTAGTTAAGTAATTTTAAAAAACTAATTATAGTTGTTTTCATAATTTAATTTTGAAAATACATATAAAAATTTTCAAATTTTTGTAAACCTAAAAGAAATTTGTTTTGGATTTTCGGAAAAAAAAAAAAAACTTATATGGCATAGAAAGATTTTTATCAGATTATATTACTAAATCATAAAATACGCACTTCAAGTTATTAATGTCCAAATAAAAATCATTGACAATCAAAATTTATTCACATATTTACAATCAATTAAATTGGAAATTTATTAGGAAGTTTTTTTTTAGTTGATTTTATTGATAATTAAAATGCAGAATTGAAAATGTCAAAAAAATTTTTTTAAATTTTTTCCTTTTATCCTTTTTTTCAATTTAATTTTACAAAAAAAAATTTATTTTTTAATTTGAAAACTAAAATTACAACAAAATAAAAAAATTCAAATAAAAAAGAAAACATTTTAATTTATTTAACTTTGATGAATCGAATTAAGTTAAAACGAGGAAGAATACAATTGCCTTTGTCAACTCTTAGATACCCGTACGAATCGTTAGTATGTTCACAGCCTGTCACTCTGCTTACAATATTATTTTTTTAATATTTTAGTATTTTAAAATAATTTAGGTGAATTTTATAATTTCTAGAACTATGGGTTGTACATATATTCAAACTATATGTTTATACATTCTTCTAAAGCAGATTCTAACCTTCCACATAACGATTATCAATCCAAAACTTTTCCAAATATTCTATAGTACCATTTAATACTAAGCGTAAATGTATATTAAATTTACTTAGTACAAAATAATAAATATAATTTTAAATATTATATTATATTATATTTAAATATTCCATTGACAGAATAATTTCTTATAAGTACAATAAAATACATATATGTATGTAAATACGGCTATAATATAATATACATCTATACTCTTATCATTCATTCACTAGTGACATATACGATAATGTAAATAAACATGATATTATATAAGTATGTATATATATCAATATCATATAAATAAATATTCTTCAAGCAACCGTTATGTTGTTTATTTATTTACATTTTTATGTACTGCGCATTATATCCTCAACAATTTCAAATTATCGAGTAAAACAAATGCAAAAAATTTGTTGAAGAAATTTGTTAGAAAATTTGAAAAAATCAAGTAACACTTTCGTCAATTATAAAATAACCCTATATTATTATAAAAAGTTGTTAACAGAAATAAGAGTATAATGTTGAAGCTTCAATTTTTGTGTATTACTTCAAAAAAATTTAAAAGGTGTTCAAGTTACAGGTGTTTAAAAATAGGAAATTTTCAGTTTTTCACCCCTTACAGCTCCTAAACGGGGGGTGATACAAAAAAAATTTCTGAAATGACTCATACTTATTTTCAAAAATCTAACTTTTGTCAAAATTTCAAGTTTCCAACTTAAACTGTTTAGAAGATAGAAGGGTTAAAGGATTTTGCAAAATTTGAGTTTCGAATAACGGTAAATTAAGACACCGTATGCCACAAATATATATTTATTGTATATATATTTTTAAAGCTAATAAAAGTAATAATCGGTTGTCGTTTTCAAAATGAAAATATACGTTATACAACTTGTGCTATAACAATTTAAATATAGAGCTTTTTTGAACTTTTGGGGAGCTGTAGCTCCGTAACGGGTGGGGCTACAAAAAAAAGTTATTAAAAATAAAATTAATATTTTTGTGAGATCTATCAGCAGTTAAAATTTCATAGCTCTATTTCAAAAAAAATGTGAGGATCTAAAAGTTAGGTGTTCGAGAGCTACCCTAATTTTTGGTCCAAACTCAACCAAAAAAATAGGGAACCTAAAAATTACTCCCAGAATATTTTGTTCAAGTTCAAGATTCTAGCTTTCTTAGTTTTTCAAGATTCTAGCTAAATTTCAAGATTCTAGCTTTCTTAGTTTTTGAGTTAGCGTGCTGACGGACGGACGGACGGACGAACATGGCTCAAAAGTCTTAGAATTTTTTTCTGATCCGATCCATACCTTTGAAGGTATATCTAGCTCGCTTATTTCGAGGTGTTAGAAACGGAGGAGTAATTTTATTATACCCGATCCTATCGTACGGGTATAATTATTTTATGAGTTAAAATACATATTAGATTTATAATACCATAAAATTAGAAAAGTCCATAAAAGCTGAATTAATAATCAATAAAAAAAATCTTGTCAAAATCACAAAACAATTAAATCAGATCAGTTTTAAAAGTCGGGTTTTGGAATATGATTGTGTATAATATAGCTATGATAGATATAGAAATAGATGAAAATGCCTTCACTTCCTTTGATACTGAGTGTAAGCCTTTATAATTTATTAAAAACCAATAAAGTTAGTTCATTCATAGTCGGCATTTATTTTAGAACTGACTTCACAATACAATATTTTAATTAAACGCTGAGAGCTAAACAATTTACATATGATATACAGTATCGTATAAATGATTTGACATGTCCTGATTTGATGTATTTGCTACAATAATAGAATTAATTGAGTACTTATAACTTCATTTTAAAATTATTATTTAAAATTTTAAATTTATTTTGAATAATTAAGGTTTTTTTTTTTATTGCATTTCTCTGCCACATAAATGTGGATAGCAAATTACACAGCTTTTCCTGTTCAGACGTGGTTGTAAAGGTCGTAAGGGAGAATAACTCTTACGACGTGTGTGGTATTCGAACCCACACTCTCTCGATTTTTACAGCGTATTTTATATGCTCTTACCCACTAGGCTACCGAGGCCCCCAACTTTTTATATGTTTTTGATTTTTTCTAAAAAAAAAAAAATATATATGGTTGCATATCAATCAATATGTGTTGTGCACTTTTAAATGCTTTGTGTTTTTAAAAGCAATCGTCCATTTTTGTTTTTTTAGTTTTTTTATTTCGACGATTAAAAATAAAAATAGTTTTTTAATAAAATCGTAACACTTTAAAAAAAATATAAAGCACGAATAAAAATTAAACAAAAAATTGAAAATATTCTAAACTTTTATTAGAATTTTATTTTCGTTTCGGTTTTCGCCAATTTGAAAATTTTTCTAAACACAATCATACATCAATTTTAGGGTACAAAAAAAAAATTTATATTGAGAGGGTTATAAAAAAAAAAAAAAAAAAACTGCATTTCAATTTATTTTATGATCTTGGGTAATAAATAACAGAAGTCTATTAAATAACAGAAGTTTGTGGTTGATTTAGAAATATAAAAAAAAATGAAAATAAAAAGAAAATGAATTTAAATTTTTATTTTTAAAAACATTTTTATTTTACTTATAGTTTAGTTTCAATTTCAATATTCCAATTTCAAATATATGTATTTGTATATATACATTCGCATAAAACATTTCAATCACTTAGTAATAATTGCAAAATAAAACTATAGATATTGGTATAATATACCAAAAAATATCATAGAAAGCAAATAAAAAAAAAAAAGTTTAAAAACTCTATCCAAAGAATTAGTAAATAATCAAAGTTTTTTTTTTATTTTTTTTTTTGTTTTTTTGAAATTTTGCAAAAACAATGGTTTTTTCTTTAAATAACTTCCAATATTTGATGAATGAAAAAATAAAAAAAATTAAATAATGCTTAAGAATGCAAAAAGATAAAAGTATTCGTTTTATAAAAAAAATAACAATTTTTTAGAAATGTGTCCAATCAATTTCATCATATTATAAGCATTTCAAGACTAATTTTTTTTTATTTTAAAACGAAATTGCAATAAAAAAAAAAAAAAAAAAAAAAATAGTAAAATAAAAATTGATTCAATTAAAGAAGGATGAAGGATGGATGATGGATGATTTTATCGATATTATGGTAAGAGTATTTTTATTTTACAATATCTTGTGGATGTTGATATAATTGCTTCTGTCTTTTATTTTTAGGATATTTCCAAAAAAAATTTGAAAAAATGTGCCTATTACTTTCACCCTGTCTGTCCGACCGTCTGTTTACAAAACTTCTACACCGTTAAAGACAGAGAAAAATTTAACCATGATTAGGTTTCATAACAAAATTTATGTTGTAGAACAGCTTTCTTATGTAGCTTCCTCCATTACGGAGCTACAGCCCCTCAAACTTTGAAAAAGCCCTATTCTTAAATGTGTATATCTCATCTTCTGTTTAACATTTTTCAATCTGAAAACTCCATTCGACAGGAATTTTTTTTACCTTTGTAAAATGTCAAAATTGTAGAATTCTTTTAAATTATGTATTTAAATTTACCGTTATGTGAAAACCAAATTTTGCCCGAGTTTTTTACCTTCATAACTCCGGCACGCGTTTTGATAAGATAGAGAAATTTTTGAGGGAATAAAGAAATTCTAGAATTAGTATAAGTTTTCTCAGAAAATTATTTTATACCGCCCCCTGTTTAAGACCTATTAGGGCTCAAAAATTGAAAATTTGGTATTTTTAGATACCTTTAACATAGGCACCTGTATAAATTTTTCTTTGGTAAGATATGAAAATTAAAGCTTCAGTAATATAATTTCATGCGTGCTAATTATTTAGGGTTCCAGACTTACAGCCCCTCAAATTTGCTAAAAAACCCTATTTCTTTTATGAAATTTTAAAATTTTGGTGCAAGTCACAATTCTATACAATTTGTATTATCTTTAGGAAATGTGCGATTTTAAAAACCGTTGGCTTACATTCTGCCTTGTTCTTTTTTTGGGTTAAGTTACTTCAATCGATTTAATGTGTTCAAAGGTTCAATATTTGAGAATTTCTTTGAGAATTTTTTAGAAAATAGTAAAATATTGAATTAAAAGACAGTTTTTAAGCAGATTTTAAACCGTTTATATTGTTATTTTTTTTTATTTCACTATAGTAGTACCTTAGTAGAAAGAGGCAAATTCTTCTTTTCTGATTATGCCTTTCTTTTCTGATATGATTATGTAATTTTTAATTTTTTACAATATTTAAATATTCATCATGAAATCAACTTGAAGCACATTAAGTATATTTGAAAAGATTGTAAACCGGTTTTTTACTTTTATTATTTGTAGATAATAGCAAATTTGTGATTAAAATATCTAAAATCTCAAAGAAATCTAAAATACTTAAATTGATTTTTGTAATTTATTTAGGCTCCTTTGCACTAATTTTCCTTTCATAAGAAAGTTTTAATGTATTATCAGAGACTACATAGAGATGTTCAAATTCATACAAAAATTTGTACTAATTTTTTTTCAAACGGGCCAGCTAAAACTGGCTAGTTTTAAAAATCTTAAAGCACAGAAATATTTAGTTTGTGTCATAGCTAAAAGAATTTAGCGAAAACTAGAATCTTCTGTAAAATCTGGTGTAAAATGATCATTCATATATTTTATGCATTTACAAAATTTTTTTATCCTTGTGATTATTAAACTTTTTAAAGCAAAGCGATGATAAAATAACTTTTAAAATAGAAAAATAAGGCAAAAATGGGAAAATATATTTGAGAAAATATATATTTAATATGTCGAGTAGAAACGTAAATTTTCAATATGATAAAGAAGACATTCTAAATATCACTTTACAAAAAATATGGAACATTTAGCTAAATATTTCATATAGAAAAAAATTAAATAAAAATAGATTATTTTATAATGTTGACTTTTCTAAAAACAACAAGAAAAAACATTTCAAGATTATCATTCATATGATTTCAGTATTTCACTACTACAAGCAGAATTTTTTGAATGTATGAAATGGTATATCGCATATTATATGGTATCAGATGGGATGAATGTTATCTATTTTATGAAAATCATCTGATTTAACTGCATTATTTATTTAACTAAATTTAACTGATTTAATATACAGTATCCAGCAAAAGTAATGGTAATTTAAAAAAATATATATAGAAAAGCAATAAAATAATATAGGCGTTCGAATTTTTTCTAATAATATTTTTAACTTTATAACTTCAGGGAAAAACAAACAAAGAAAGTAACAAAATTTTTTGTATTATGATTTTATTTTATTTTATTTTTTGATCTCATGACTCATATTGTTATATTGGTAACAGTATACCTACATATATATGTGGGTATTTTTTGAAGATAATATAATATACCTATCAAATAAAAATAACTGAAATAAAAAATAATGCTTTAAAATTCTTCTAAACAATTTTTTAATTAAAAATTATTCCAATTAGAAAAGTGGCATGACATTTGCTGGATACTGTACATATTCATAAAAATTATCAAATCATATCAAATTGGAACATAATTACATTTACACAAAACAAAATATAAATATAAATATGTATTGATTTTTGAATCATATTGAAATACATATATAAAAAGTGCCGATAGTATTTATGTGTATTTCAATTTATATTTAATTTTGATTCACACACACTTTCACAATTTAATAAGCATGTAGGCAAGCTGGTCAAGTAATATAAATGCATAATATGGCATAATGCATATATAATATAAAAATTATATTAGATACTGATCAGATCATGTATATCATAATATGTCATCTGATATCATATGATCATATTCATATATGTATGTTACTTGTTATTTCTATCATCCATACCAATCATACGAAAGTTCATTTATGTACATATATGAAAAAAAAAAATATCCGAGACCAAAACTTGCTTTAAGAACCTTTAAAAAAAAAGTTGAAAAATGAGACTAAATTTCAAAATCGATATTGTAGCGACATCTAAACTTTTTTGTTGCCATTTGGACATCTCTATGTAGTCTCTGGTATTATTAATATAAAAAATTTTACACTAGGGAGAGACATTTCCGAAAGGAAAAGGATCCTCTACTTGGCTGTATCTTTATTAAATACAATCAACTAATATGAGCAAACAAACGGTTTTATTATTATATATCCCCTAGAAATATGCAAATTTTATTGTCAATTGCTATTCTTAGAATTGTTGGTAGCCGAGTGGTTACGTACGTGGCTTATTAATCGAGACGGTGCAGCTAAAATTCTGCACAGGTTTGCAAGTTTTATTAATTGAAAAGAAATCCCTCTTGCCCCCAATAATATAGTGTAAAAAATTATATAATAGAGGCTTTTAGTGGGTTAGTGCCTAAGAATGTCACTTATTGTTAACCAAGGAAATCCTTAATTGTTTGCAAAATTACTGAAAAACTAATTTTTCTATTCAAATCTTAAAAATTTTTTTTAAATACCTAGTGTTTTTTTTTTAATTTTCCAGATAATTTTATATGGAATTCATTTTAATTTATGGTACATTTATGCGTACCACGGTACCTGAATATAAATAAATAAATAAAATGTATATGAGAAGATTTTAATTTTAAATAAACAAAAATTAACAAGTTAATAATGTCAATATTGTAATAGTTTTAGAAATCCGATTTAATAATAAATAATAATGCAATTTAATTAACCAGAGATTAAATGAAAATTTTTAGATATATAATTATTGATATAAATATGAAGTTTTTCAATAAATTGTTTACAACTGTAAAGTTGGTGCAGCGACAAAAAGTTGGAATAAACGCCCGTGGGCTTTAAATCCATTTCAAAAAAAAATTAAAGCTCACGGGTCTGAATTGGTCGTGGACTTTAAGTTCATTTCGAAAAAGAATTAAAGCCCACTGAGTAACACAAAGGTTGCTATCGTAGGTCTGTATTTCATTTTACTAGATTCAATGAACCTGAAGTCCCAAGTTTTGTCTCATTGTTAAGGCCTCTGAAATTTTGGGAGGGATTTTAAAATTAAATTCAAAATAAGGATTATACGCCTTTTACAGAATATTTAGATATATGCATATGCGAGTTTCTGAATTAAGAGAGATTTTAGAGTTAATTACAAAATCAGGGTTATACGCTTTTTTCAGAATATGTATATAATCCTCCTAATACAAAACTTAAATATGCATATATTTAAATAATCTGCAAAAATCGTATAATCCTGATTTTGAATTCAATTCTAAAATCCCTCCCAAAATCCCTGACAATAAGAGTACCTATTACTTATATACATATTTTGGAAAAAGCATAAAACCGTGAATTTGTAACCAACTCTAAAATCCATTCCAATTTAGAATCTAGCACATATACATATTAGTAAATATTCTGGAAAAAGGAGATACCCCAATTTTTATCCAAAACTCTAAAATCCATCCTAATGCATTTGCTCTACATATTCTATTACTTTGTTCTTTTGATAACAAAAAATAGTGTGGGTGTTAATTCCAATTCAAAAGGAATTAACTGCCGTGAACTTTAAATTCAAAAGTTTTGGTTATTTCTTCGGAGTTCGGACGTTCTTTCACTGCACCTGCACCGGTTTTTATACAAATTTTAAATAACAGATTGTTTAAATATTATTTTCGAAATTTTATTCGTACTTATTTCTAAATAATATTATTTTCTTATACCATATGTAAATGAAAATATCATGAAAAAAAAATTTTGATAAACAATAATATACAATTTTACATAAAAATATATAATAATATTATTTTAACATAATTAAGATTGACGGCGGTTGTATTACTTTCCTAATAATACCTTTTGAATTGGCATATAATCCATTTCATTGTTATTATCAAAATATGTACGTATATGTATGTATAAATAAAAAAAAAAAAATTTTTTTTTTTTTTTTGCCTTGAAACTTTTTACATATAATGTAATGAAATTTTCATCCTTGAAATAAAAATTAGTAAACACACTCTTACTAACATTTTCCTTTTTAACATTTTATGTGTTTGCAAAATCAATTTTATTCTTAAAATAATAATAATATTATGACACTGGATTAAGTTTATCGGTCACTTTTCATGACATTGATTGAGCTTTTCTATATAATTTCAATTAAATTAGTTTCAAAATAAAGAAATAAAGTCAAAAACATATAGTGGTAATTATTAATTGGATTCACATGAATCTTTAAATCTTACAAAAACAAAATTAAATAATGAATAAAAAAATAAACTGGTAAATAAAAAAATATTGAAAAAAAATGTTACTACTACTTAATTCTTATTTTCGAATTTTCTTTTTTTTCAAGGATTTCTTTCAAGGGTATCTTTTAATGTTCAATAAATCAGAAATATGTCTTTTTTTAAAATATAATCTAGATATAATATAATTTTTGTAGTCATGATTTGAAGAATTTTTGCCAAAAAAAAAAAAAAAAAATTGATTTATGAAAAAAATTTTTCTTCTTATAAAATTCTTATAAAATTTATCATAGTAAAATATTGACATATAATAAATGTTTTCTAAATAAATCACATTATTTTATTTTTATTATTGTTCATTAAATTGAAATAGTTTAAAAACTACTGTTATTCTTTTAAAAAGTTTTAATCTCGTTCGATATTTTATAATTCAAAGATGTACACGTTGAAACGAATAAAAATCAATAAATTTGTATGCTTTTGTTTATAATTTATTTAGTAAAAAAAATTGTTTATTGTTACCTTAAAACGTTTATATTAACTTATTTTTAATTAATTCTAGCTTCAAAAAAGATTTATTATAGAAAAAGCTAGGGAAATCAGAAATATTCTTCACACCGATATATTGAAAGATGCTTAATCATATAGTGGAATGTCAAATCTTACTAAGCGAATTATATGTAATGCCAAATAACACAATATGTTTTGTTATTAATTATGATTACATTAAACAGATTTCTCTAAAATAATTATATACTTATGCTTTTTTAATTGTAACAATTTAACTAAGTACATATAATCTTTCTTAGATTTTTGTAGGAAGGAAATAAAAGTTACCTACTTAAATTTTATTTTTCCAATATAAATGATTAAATTTCATTTACACATGGTGTGTATTGTAAAATTTCCGAATACCCAAGTTGACAAACAAACAAAATTTTAAATTTAAAAAATTATTTTCTTTATAAAAATGAGTCTTTAAAAATTGTGATAATTTTAATTATTTATAGGTCTAATTATTGGTAGTAAGATATCACATCGATGTGATCACATAGAGAATCAATCAAATCTCACTTTTTATTGTTATATTAGAAAAATTACAAAATTTTCTAGCATGTAATGCTCTATTTATGATATATTCCTCGCAAATCAATTTCCTTATCCTATTTCAAGCACCCCTCATCAAATTTATTTGAATAAATTAAAAGTTATTCATAAAATTATTCAAAGCTGACAGCGTTATGAAAAAAACGCCACAAAAATTTAACTATGGCCCCAAAAAAATTACAGAGAAAGGGCCTCGGTGGCCTAGTGAGTAAGAGCGTATTAAATATGCTGTAAACACCGAGGAAGTGTGGGTTCGAATCCCACACACGTCGTAAGAGTTATTCCCCCTTACGACATTTACAGCCACGCTTGAACAGGAAAGGCTTTGCTGTCCACATTTATGGGGCAGAGAAATGCAAAAAAATTATAGAAAATCATATAAATGAGACAATTAACTTTTATCTCTCAAGCTTTAAAGCTGGAAATCAATAAATAAATTATCTATTTGTACTTAATAGTCTTTAAGGAATTACTCAAAGATTTGAAAACACTAACTATAACTTTACTTTAAAAATTAAAATAGAACATAATATTAATACTTAAATATACCTTCATATATAAAATTTTAAGATAAAAATAAGGTTTAACAATTGTATCCTAATTTAAAATATAATTTGCAGTGTACACTTTGCTTTAAATTTTTAACCCCTTAGATATACACATTTCAAAAAAGAACTTTTACAAAATTTGATATACGGCAGCTTCGTAATGGATGGAACTACGTAAAAACGTACTTTTATAACATTAAGTTTTTTATGAATTCTATCCATGGTTAACATTTTGCTGGTCTATCTTTAACAGTGTAGAAGTTTTGTAAACAGGCAAACTGACAGAAGAACAGAATGAAACTAATAACCAAATTCGTCAAATTTTATTTTGAAAAATGAGCAACAACGAAGAGAAAGACAAATTGTGTGTGTACATTAAATTAAATTATACGACCACAAAGATTTTTTGTAAGGTCCAATAGATTTTAATCATTTAAAAATTCATTTTTTTTTTTTATAAATTATATACCTAAAAGAAATGAAGGAAAAAGAAAATATGTCGTGAATAGAATCGAATTTAGATCATGAGATAAAACTAAATTAAACGAGGAAGAATACAGTTGCCTTTGTCAACTCTTAGATACCCGTACGAACCATTAGTATGTTCACAGTCTGTCACTCTGCTTACAATATTATTTTTTTAATATTTTAGTATTTTAAAATAATTTGAGTGAATTTTATAATTTCTAGAACTATGGGTTGTACATATATTCAAACTATATGTTTATACATTCTTCAAAAGCAGATTTTAACCTTCCACATAACGATTATCAATCCAAAACTTTTTCAAATATTTTATAGTACCATTTAATAATAAGCGGTAAATGTATATTAAATTTACTTAGTACAAAATAGTAAATATAATTTTAAATATTATATTATATTATATTTAAATATTCCATTGACAGAATAATTTCTTATAAGTACAATAAAATACATATATGTATGTAAATACGGCGCTATATAATATACATATATACTCTTATCATTCATTCACTAGTGACATATACGGTATGTGAATAAACATGATATTATATAAGTATGTATGTATAACAATATCATATAAATAAAAATTCTTCAAGCAACCGTTATGTTGTTTATTTATTTACATTTTTTTGTACTACGCATTTTATCCTCAACAATTTCAAATTATTGAGTAAAACAAAATGGAAAAAATTCGTTGAAGAAATTTGTTAGAAAATTTGAAAAAATCAAGTAACACTTTCGCCAATTATAAAGTAACCCTATGTTATTATAAAAAGTTGTTAACAGAAATAAGAGTATAATGTTGAAGCTTCAATTTTTGTGTATTACTTCAAAAAAATTTTAACAGGTGTTCAAGTTACAGGTGTTTAAAAATAGGAAATTTTCAGTTTTTGACCCCTTACGGGTCCTAAACGGGGGGTGATACAAAAAAAATTTCTGAAATGACTCATACTTATTTTCAAAGATCTAACTTCTGTCAAAATTTTCATTACGGATGACGGACGGACATGTCTCAAACGTCTTAGAATTTTTTTCTGATCCGATCCATACCTTTGAAGGTATATCTAGCTCGCTTATTTCGAGGTGTTACAAACGGAGGAGTAATTTTATTATCACAATCGTTATTTATAAGTTCGGTTGTAAATATATTTTTGAAGAGGTATACTAATTCTTGTATTTATTTAATATTAGTTATAGGAAAAAAAAATAATTGCAATTATAAAAAATAAAAAAAAATACATTTTTTTTTTTAAAACAAACATAAGTTTTATGGTTTAAAATACGCGTCATTAACAGACGTCAAATAACGATAATGCAAATTTCATTCAAAAACAGATGTATCTGGTTTTATTTTCGGTATAAATAAATGGTTAATTATTTTAATACTTATACATAATAATATAAATATATTCTAAATATGTAAATATTATGTTTTTGAGCGCTGTATGTGTGTATGTATTTTTTAATCCATAATATTGTCATAGTGATTTTGATCTTTAAGTGGAGTCATCCAAAAGCTTGTAAGTTTTTTTATCTTTGTTCTATCTTTGTTTTGAATATATCTTTAACTATTAGAATTGGACTTTATAGTCATATTAGATGCCAATTACAAAACAATATTAAAATATAATTTGTCCTTGTATCCTTTGGACAAATTGAACTTAAACTGACTAAACAACAACTTCATTTAAACATTGTTTCGAAATATAAACTTTGAAGCACTGTTTATTTCCAAATTAATTATTATAATCATTGCGAACAAATTAATTAAAAACACAAATCTGATCTAAAAGTATTTCCATTGTAATTTTGAATGTAGAAGAATATCCCAAAGTAATAATGTTTAATAAAATAGAAACTTGTCACGTCGGTATTATCATTTTTATTGTTATACCCGTATGAACTATATTCAAGGGTATAATAAATTTGCCATTACGTTTGTGACACCTTAAAGGAGCCGAGCTAGATATAGTGTCAAAGGTATGGATCGGCTCAGAATCGAATTCTGAGTCGATTAAGCCATGTACGTCCGTCCGTCCTTCCGTCCGTCCGTCCGCACGATAACTCAAAAAATAAAGGAGCTAGGAGGCTGACATTTTTTTTTACGTCACTTTTGCAAAATTGTTAGTTTTGCTATTTAAATCCAACATTTTCGGTCGGCGGGTTCGAGTAGCTGCCATACAACTTCTTTCTTTATATAGAAATAACTCAGTATCTATTCAAGCTAGGTTTCTGAAATTTTGCAAATGATGATCAACTTTTATGGCAACAACTTCTGTAAAATTTGGTTGTGTTGGTGCGACGGGTTCGGGTAGCTGCCATACAACTCATCCGGTTAAATGAGAATAACTCAGTGCTTATTGAAGCTAGGAATCTGAAATTTAGTAAAGAGGTGTCGAGTTATATACCAATAACTTTTGTAAAATTTGGTTGGTCTAGCAGCCGGTTCAGGCTTCTTGCACCTCTTGGAAGTTAATAAAGCTAGGCGTTTGAAATCTTGCAAATGATGATCAAGTTTTATGGCAACAACTTCTGCAAAATTTGGTTCTGGTGGCGCGACGGGTTCGGGTAGCTGCCATACAACTTCTCTTTTTAAATGAAAATAACTCAGTGTCCGTCCGCACGATAATTCAAAAAATAAAGGAGCTAGAAGGCTGACATTTTGTATACGTCAATTTTGCAAAATTGTTAGTTTTGCTATTTAACTCCAGCATATTCGGGCGCCGGATTCGAGTAGCTGCCATACAACTTCTTTCTTTAAATCGAAATAACCCAGTGTCTATTCAATCTAGGTATCTGAAATTTTGCGAATGATAATCCAGTGTTATGGCAATAACTTCTGTAAAATTTGGTTGTGATGACATGACAGGTTCGGGTAGTTGCCATACAACTTCTGTTTTTAAATGAAAATAACTCAGTGTCTATTGAATCTAGCTATCTGAAATTTAGTGAAAAAGTGTCGAGTTGCATGCCAAAAACTTTTGGTAAAATTTGATTGATCTAATGCAGCCGGTTTAGGCTTCTTGCATTTCTTGGAACTTAATGAATCTAGGCGCAATAGATTCGGGTAGCTGTCGGGTATACAACTCCACAATTAACATAAATATATTTCTGTAGTTCGGTACTAAAACATCTGAATGTTTTTAAAAGATGATCAAGTTTTATAATAGGATATATTACGTTCATACGGGTATCCCAGAGTTGACACAGTCTACTCTACTGCACTCTTCCTCGTTTTTTATGCTATTCATAGTAATTGTTCAAAACTATTTTATTACTTCCGAGATTTTTATTTATCTTTTGAAACTTGCAATTTTCCAAAACTCATTATACCTGACGAACATCGCCAAAATTTTCAATTATCTTTCAACTTTTTTGAATGCAAAGGTTGATTTTTATGTGACAAATTAAAAAGTTTTAAGTTTTCTTCAATTTTTAAAATGTTAAAAAAAAAAAAAAAATGGATAAAAATTTTTAATTTCACAATCTTAAAATATTTGCTTTAGAACATTATCTTCTTTTATCTAAAAAAAAAAAAAAAAAATTAAAATTAAAGATAGAAATAGATGAAATTAGATACTTTAATGTTCATCACGTTAACTAAATAATTGACTTTAGAAGGACCGTTATTCTTTAAACAGGATATCATTATGTATATATTCTTTCTCTTTCTATTCAATCCTTCTATTGTACTTATATATGAAAAAAAAAGGTTTTTAATATAATATAAAAAAAAATGTATAAAAGAGAAGGAAAATTTCTTCTTATTTTATATATAAACAGTTTGACTGTAGTTTAATTTTTTCTTTTTTTTTTTCAAATGATAATGATTCTAAGATATACTTGTGTACTAATGTTTAAAAAGGTGTGCTGAATAACCACTTTAATATATTAATATTCATATACATACATATATATATGTATGAACGTATGTATGTTGACATAATTTAAAAAAGGAAAATGAGCAAGACAATATTTTCCAACCATTAAGAATCACCTAATTTATATTGTATATGTACATATGTATGTATGTATATATATAGAAGTAATTCAATGCTCCTCTATTCCTTAACTATTTGCTCGATAAAACGTTTAAAGTATTTTAACTAAAAATATAACTATAAGGGAATACAGAAAAACACCTGATATTTTGTTGCATAATAATAGTACTAAATGGAAATTAAAAAAAAAAAATATATACATTTACATATACATATATTATATACACATTAAGATATAAGCAAACAGTCAAGTAATTCTGTAGAATCATTAGAATCTGAAGGCAAAATAATTTATATGTATGTCTAAAAGCTAATTGGGGGATCTTCTTAAGTGCGCATTAAAATGCAATTAGTTGCTGTTCAAAAAATTTAGCAACGAAATTAAAAAAAAAAAAAAAAATTGCATAATATTAAATTGCTTTCACTATTTTTTTGCTATTTACTATATTGTGGTGCATCTAATAACACTACTATAACTCGGATTTTTATTATTTTTATTTCTTTTTGTTATTTTTAACACCATAATGTTATTATAGATTCTTTTAAATTCTGAACTAAAATTATATACAGTACTAAATATAGGAAATTTAAAACTAAAAAAAGAAGAAAAGGAAAATTTTGGACGTAGTACATACGTACATTTTTTTTTTGAAAAAAGTATTAAAATTTCATGCGGCTCTTTCTTTAATTTTTAAAATACCACAACTTTTTAGCCATAACAATCCATTTTTTAACATATTTTGTTAAAATATCATGTTGGAATTTTAATTTTTTGAATGAAATCTTTTGCACTGGTTTCAGATGTCTTAAAATGTTTAATTTTTGATCGGCTTAAAAGTATATTTAAGGATTTTAAAATTTCAAAATCATAATAACTACTTTAGATACTATATAGTATAAAAGATGTAAACTACAATACGCAAAGAATAATAGACGCAAAGAACTAAAAGATTTGAAAATAATTGATGTGTTTATATTACGTAGTGGCTGTTGAAATAGATTTAAATAGTAGCGTACGAAACTAGTCTTAAGCGTATAATAAATTGGCCATTACTTTTTTGCCAAAGAAGACGAGTTAAATATGAAAAAGTGTATAATATATTCTTGATGAGGATTTTAATTAAAAGTTGATTTACTCATGTACGTCCATTCGTCTTCAAAATAACTCATTCACAATAAATCAGCTAAGTTTCTGAAATTTTTATCATTTCACTTTTGTAATATTATCAGTTTTGTTATTTAATTTAAAGAAGTAGCTTCCATGCAGCTTCTTTATTTATATGATAATAACTCAGTGTCTATTGAAGTAGTGTCAACTTATCAAATTCACATAATAATAATAATAATAATAGCTGCCACGGTGAATGTATTTTCAGTCACTATGTGATGCTGAAGAGTTTATATACTACTGCATATTGTAACTATAAATTTCTTCGTCACTGCTAATAAAATACTAATTATTAGTACTAATAAGTACTAATAATAGGCAAAGGAACAATGCGTTTGTCACACAATCCCATTACCCAATTCATAGTTTCCGCATTCTTGTTCTACCGTTTTCTTTACCTACCTATACCTAACTTAAAGATACTCTGTGGTTGAGTTCATTTAATTATATTGACTAAAGGGGAAGGTGGAATTTAGTCAATAAAAAATTTGACTAAAAGAGGCATTCATGGTGTCATGGAAAAACTTCCACCTCTCTTAGGATAAAAGAACCAAAGAGGTTTTCTTAGGGTCCTCGGAAGATTTTTACCTCCCTTAGGAAAAACAAATCACTTAAATTAGCAAATTTAAATTAGAAATTTTTGCTCAAGTCAAAGAAAACTTAACATGATTCTTTTAGAAATATTTTAAGTGTGATTGTATATATGTATATTGATAAGTATATTGAAAAATTAGTTAATTATAAATTAAATTCCATTAAATGTACATATATAAGATCACAAATAAATTAAAATCTACATATGTATGTACATATATGTATGTATTTGTTTTAATCACTACTTATTTCATTGTAATTCTGGAAAAATGTTAAATATAAAACTTTTAAAAGAGCAGAGATGGAATTAAATTTTACCAGTTTATGAACTAAAATCCGGATATAAAAATATTAATTTTTAGTCAGTCGTTATTTGTTAAATAAAAACTTTATAAAATTTTTTTTCTATCTAGAGAGTAAAAGTATGAAAAAGATTTTTTTTTTATTTGTATAACATTTTTTTTTTTTTCAGAGATGTTTATTTAAAATTTTCATATTTATTTATACAAATACGTATATGTACGTACTTTTAATAGTTACTCATTACTCATATATATATTTATTATTTATATACTATAATAATATTTGCTATACAAAACATACATTACATATAAAATGTAATAAAGTCTACAAGGCTACAACTGCAATATACAAGTACAACAAAGTATTATTCTGTTTTATTTTATTTTTTTTGTTGTTGTTGTTGCCTTAGTTAAATAAATCTATATGAAGGTCATATAAAACAAGTTTATTTTTTAAGATGGATTTGTTATCTCTTTTAACTTACTCTCTGTTTCTCTCTTCATTTTGTTGTTTATTTTTTAACACTGTTTGTCTGTTTAAACTTTAGTGTTGGATTATGTTTTTTTTTTTTTTTGTATGTTATTTTTTACGCTTCTTAGAGTATTTTTTTTTTCGGCGTAAGCTTAGCTATTGTTGAATATTTTTTGCTTTTTTTCTTTTTTTTTTTTTGGTACATAGCATTTTTTATGTTCTGTTATTTAAAGTGACTTCTGAATGATTACGTTATTTTCTTTTGAATTTTTATTTTGTGTTCAATTTTGTTTGTTAGTAGATATGTACATATATATGTCTTTTTGTTGTTATTGCGCTATTGTCTTATTTTTTTTTTTTTGTAAAATTGTAATTTATTTTTCTTTTTTTTTTTGTCGGAATTTATATCTATTGTCGCCATCGTCATCGTCATCTTTATGATTAGAATCGTCATCTTAATCAACATCATTTTCATCATGAATAACATCATAATTTTCAGGCAATCAAATATGATTTCTATTTTAACAATACAAATACTTTACATACTTACATCTAACATAATAATATACCTATAATAATATATTAATAGAGGTACATACATATGTATATGTAAGTTTATTTAACACATTGTAATGTATGATTTGCATGAGTTAAAGACTCGAAAAAGACAAACATTTTTATCTTCAATTAGGTTTTGTTCGTCTTGTAAGGTGTGTTTGATGACTTTATGATCATACCAAGGTAACCAAATATAAAAGTGATGTTTATTTGAGTGTTTCATGATTTTCTGAACCTACCATAAATCATATATCAAAAAAAAAAAATAAATAAATTTTGTTATTTTTGCTTCTGAGTTTTTTTTGTTGCCTGAATTATTTAACTGTGACTGATATTTGACTTTTTCCTGTTAAATGACAGTAGGATCTGATAGTGATGGGTAAAACTGTTAAAGTTACTTACTTATACTTAGTATTAAATAGGTACAAAAAAAATTTTTTTTAAAGTTACATACCTACTAACTTAAAAGCTATAATATTTATAACGATATGTTTTAAAAAAATATTAAAAAATGTAGAAGTTATAAATAAAATAGAGCATTTAGAATAATAACAACAAAAATAATAATAAATTCTAAGAAAACATGAAAACAAAATGATTGTTTGTATACATAAAATATACAAAGCTAGTTACAAAGCAATTTGGTTATATTAAAATGACACATTTTTGTTTGATGGAAATTTTGGTTGGTATGATGAAGAAAATTCGTTGGTGGGTTGTATGATGAAAAGAATCTTTAAAATTCCTTTTTTGTTTTTATTGTTGTTTTATTTTGCTTTTTGGTTTTTTGTAACATTCTTCAATGATGTTTTTTCATCAAAAAAGAAAAAACGAAACAAACAAAGAACAAAGAACATCAAAAAAATAAGTAAATTTTTCACTTAAGTGATATTATTATTTATGTATTAGGTGACATTTGGACATGAAAATATGTTTTTTTTTTTTTTATATAAAAATAAATTATATTATATAATGTAGGTGTATATAATATATGTACATATGTAAATTTAAGTTTATACTGTCATTATATATTAAATAAAAATATGAATATGCGACAGAATTATAGACAAAAATAAAAACAAGAAAGAAAGAAAGAGATCAAAAATAACATAAAAGAGATGGTACTTTATTAAAATTGGTCTAGACATGTTGAGGTTAGATAATAACAACATTTTTTTATATATAAAAAAAAAATATTTTTTATATACATATATATGAAACTTTTATAACATCTATTTACAATGATAGAAGTTGGATAATTTTTTTTTTTTTTACTTCTTAAATTGAATTATTTTTCTTTTTGAAAATGGAAAATCATTTTGACATATTTTGACATTGAATAAAAATATATCCTTTTTTTTTTGCTTGAGTGACATTTTTATTATAATAATAATGGAAAATAGATAATCAAATGTAAATGGGTTCAAATAAGGGGTTGGTTATAGGTTAAATAAAAAAGGGTATCAAGAATAATGGGGGGAGGGGGTTTATGAAACATTTTTTTTTAAAAAGATGTCAGATTTAAGTTTTTTTCTTTATTTATAAGGGTGTAAACATTGTTTAACAATTGTATCAAAGATTTTGTACTGATTAACAAATATGGTATTGATGATACAACGCATTTTAAATTTTTTGTAAAATGATTGAGTTTTTTGGTAATCCTTGATGAGGAAATAAATTATTCAGATTTTATATTGAAAAATGGTATTTTATTAATTTAAATTAAATACAGAGTTAAGAGGAGTTTTGTTATAATTTGTATATGTAGTTATATATGTATTTAACAATGTATAGAACATGTTAACAAAAAGGAAAGTAATAAAATGTTTGTTTTTTTTTAAAATGTTGTATTTGTTTATTTAAAGTTTGTTCAAAGAATTTTTTGTAGTATGTAATTTATGCTTATAAAATTTGTTTTTAATTTTGTTGTAATTAAAATGATTGTGTCTAATTGCTTCTACCTTTTCCAAGAACTACGCAGTTTAAAAGTGTAAACATTAAAATTTTTTTAAAATTAAATTATAGATTTTGAATAGCATGAAATGAGGCAAATTTTTGCATAGGTACAACATCTAATGTCATAATTAATAATTTAAAATGCTTTCTGTAGAAAATCATTTATTTTTTGTTTATTTATATTTTTAAATTATTATTTTTTTATTTCCAGTAAATACCCAACTTCCAATACTCAATACACCACCAGTGATATCAGTTGACCGAGATTGGAGAATATCAGAAACGGAAAAAATTGGTTCAATTATAGTTCGGGTTAGAGCACAAGATGCTGAAAATGATCATTTAACATTTGATTTAGAACCATTATATCACGGTGACTATTTAAATCCAAATGATCCATCATCAAGTACAAATAAAACATTACCATTTCAAATTGATCATAATACCGGTATCGTAAGACTGAATGAAAGTCTTGTTGGTAGGGTAAGTAATAATTTAATAATTGAATTATATAGATTTTCTTTTATTGGCTTCTATAAATCATAATTAAAAATAACTTTTTTTTATGTTCTCTAAATTTCAATTTATTTTTGCCTTCCTTTAACTCCCAAATTCTCAAGTGATTTCTAATTTAATTTGAAAAAATAAAAAACAAAATTCAATTAATTTATAAGTCAATTTATTGATTTATCATTTTATTTTCTTTGCACTGTCTTTTTTCTTCAATTTCAATATAATATTATTGATGGAAAAACAACAACCAAACAACAAAACAGGGAGGAGACAATTTTTTTCTTTATGTAACAGTTTTTGATGGACAATTAACAGCAAAAAATGAAATTAATGTGAATATTTATCATGAAAATGATGATAAGATCTATGATTCAAGACCATCTATACCACCACATAATATATCACAATTATTTCCATATTTTAGTCAATTGCCAGGAGTAAAATCAATGCGAAATCATCCGAATAATCCTAGACAGCCACCAGGTTTTTCAATATCACAAAATCATTATCCCAGTTTATTGAATACACCATCACCTTATCCTGTACAAGATATAAATTCCGGTATATATTTTCCTCATCAAAATCATCATCATCAACAACAACAACAGTCATCAAAAGATAGTAGTATTGGTTTAAGTGAAACTGACGGAATATCTAAAAAACCAACAAATTCAATTGCTTCAGGCACTTATGATGATATTAATATCAGTTCAAATGATACTAACAAAAAGGGTAAAAATAACTCAACTAACAATAATAGTAGAAGCGATTTTAATGATATTAGCAATAGTAGTAGTAATAGCAATAGCAATAACCAAAGTACTAGAACAAAATTGACGCCAATCAAAACAAATACCAATAAGCCAGTAGGATTCTCTTCAAATGATTCTTCAACTAAAAATAAATCTTATAATCAAAAGGATGAAGATGAAAGGATAACAAATAATACAAATAATTTATCAAAAGATAAAATTGGTGGCGGTAAGAAATTTCTTTTTCCTATTTTATACTTTAAAAAAAAAAATAAAATCAAAAACAAAATAAAAAAAAAACATAAAATAATTTATTCTTAGGAATAGCTGGTAATGGTGAAAATGGTGGTAGTGGTCATCATATTTTATCATCTCAAGATTCAAATTCAACTGTTTCTGTTAAAGCTGTTATACCAGTAATAATTACAATTTGTGGAATATTTTTGGCAGCTGGTATAATTGCATTAGTTATATTTCGAAAGCATTTATGTGCCATTGGTAAATCATTAAAGAAAAAAAGTAAAGAAGAAATGGCAAAAAAATCAAACCAAAGTAATTTAAGCAGTAATATAACAGATGATAGCCGTAATTCAATGGTATTACAACATTGGAGTGGTCCATTAGCATTTAGTAATCGTTATGTACCATGGGAACGTGATAATCAACAAATATCTATGGTATGTTTTATATAGTATATGATTATAATTTTTACTTTTAAATTGGAAAAGTATATATAAAAATTCTACATAATCTACATAATTAAATAAATTATGTAGATTATATAGAATTTTTGATATTTGAATAAAATATTAATTAGATACAAAATGTTGCTATATGAAAATGATGCTCGGTATAATTACTTAAATGTAAAAGATTGTAGTATTAATATTTTTAATCTGACATTTTAATCATATAATGAAAAATTTTTATTTTATAATATTTTATCGTAATTTCGTAATTTTTAATTATCCATATTAATATTATAAACGATATTTCTATTTTTACATTATATTTTAAGTAATTATTTTTTTTTTTTTTAATTTTCCTCTAAAAATAAATATTTATCATTTATGTAAAATATAATATACAAGTTGAATAATATAAAATACAAAGAAATAGGGGAAAACAGGATAATACTCTACTTTAACACTTTTTCTAAAAAGAAAACAGAAATTATGTATATGTAGGGATGTACCTATGTATAAACATAGTAAATTTCAATTCTACAAGGAAATAAGTAAAATGATATTATAAATCTTTAAGGATGCAAAATTAAAATAATTTCTCTGGAAAATGACCTAGAATAAAAAAGGATATTTTTTTTTTGTTTGTTTTTAGTTAAGTACAGTCTTAGCAAAAAAACTGTTCGTGTATAGAAATTCTTTAAATTTGGATAGATTATAAAATTAACGGTAAAATATCGTTTCTCAATTTATAAATTGTTTTTAATATTTTTCTACAAAATGTTTCATTAGTAATGTTATAGCATTAACCCTGAATTGTGAACCGTAATTTTCACCCCTATAAACTTTTTCAGTAATATGATTATCTGTTTCTGTAATTCGAGTTTTACTCAATTTTTGTTAAATATTTAGAAAATTGATGTGAAATTTTTTCTTATCAAATCAATTTACAGTTAAATTTAATGTAAAATTGAAATAAATAGAACTTAGAAATTAAAATTAGTGGATAAAATTAACGAGAAAATCTTCACTTCTAATAAGTGAATAAGTGATAAGTCCACCTAATTAATACATAATTAACATTTATTTAAAAATGTATTAATATTTTTTCTAAAGAATGTACATATATACTTTATAAAAAAAATTATTTTTATTAAATTTGTATATTATATTCCTTATAAATTTTAAAATGATTTTCAGTTATTTTTCACGACATAGAATGAAAATAATCTTATAATTAATTTTTTTTCGTCTCTTTACAATCAGAATAGATTTCATTCCTAGCAAGGAACTAAGTTCAAGAAAAAATTAAATTTAGACAAAAAATTGTGTAATAAGAAAAAAAAAGGATTTCTATATTTAGCTTATTGTTATTATTATTGTTTTAAAAAAAAAAAAAAAAGATCATAACGGTTCATTTCTTAAACTGAGGCGTTAATAATTGCATTGCAATGGAAATGTTGCGGTTAACCTTCTTAAGTATATTTTATTTTTATTTTTATATTTTTGATTGTTGTTGTAGTTGTTATTGTTGTTGCTGATTCAAGGCTTATTTTATTCACGTTCATTTTTTTTTCACCATAATGAAAATTAATTTTTTTTTTTTTTTATTTAATGAAGTCTTAACGGCTTTAGCTAATTTAAAAAAAAAGGAAAACCAACAACAAGTATAAATACACAAATTTAATGAAAACAATTTTGTTTTTACTTTATTTAAATGAAAATTTGTTTCACTACAGATACTTAGATTTTTTTTTACAACTTGAGTAGGTACTAAACTAAAATAAAAAATAAATATAATTTTCGTTTTTTTACTCTCCTAAAGTGAAATAAATTTTTATAATAGAAAAAGAAAAGAAATATAATTCTATTAGGAATTATATTTTATTTTTATTTTAATGAAAAAAAAAAAAAAACAAAAAAACAAAATTCAAGGATTATTTCTTTTGCAAAACGAAAACGAGTTAAGTGCAAAAAAAAAAAAAAAAAAATTATGTAAAAATAAAAATGAAATGTAGTTATTCGTGGTCAGGTTTTGTGTTATAGGTTAACTATATTCTCATTATATGCCCTTATTTATAAATTATATGTACATATATACATAGCTTTATTAACTGTGTATATATTTCTTCTTTTTGAAGTATATATGTACATATATCATATATGTGTATATGTATATATGATAATGATAAAATATTTTGTAATATTTCCTTGTATTGTAAATTAATTCTATTATAATATCTAAAACATATGATTAAACTTCATTATACCGGTAACAAAAACAATACCTATGTATTTCATCTTGGGTACAATAGAAATCCACTTGTTAATAAAACGGTTATTGTAGTAAAAATAAATTTTCTCTTTTATACAACAGAAAAATTGTGGTTACTTTTCATATATGTACATACATTCTTAAAGAATGCGAATACCATCAAGCTTTCCAGGAATGTTAGTTTGATTCTAAACGGAGACAAGGTTTATTTTCCCTCTTTTCTGTTAGATTATTGTGGGCCCTGAACGTGTTTAAGGTTTTTAGTTTTTTTTGTTTTCTTTCTTAAACGTTCAATTAATTCAGATTGACTGTTTAAGTTTTTATTCAATAATATATTTTATGAAAATCTTATGAATAAAAGTTAAATGTTCTTCCTTGCCATATAGGCTATTTAAACGATGCAGTTTAAACTTTTCAAAAGTGCGTTGTAGAATATAGTTATTAGATTAATTTAATTGTGGTATAATGTAAAATAAAATTAAATTTCCAATTTTATATTTTTTTTAAATAAAATAATTGCTGTAAGAATGAATATTAAGGCTACACCTATATCACACTGAAGGTTCCTCTTGTTGCTCTGAAAGTTAAATAGTATTTAATTGGTCACTTAGTAAAAAAATGGGCGATAAAGTGTGTTATTTAAAGTTTAATTTAATTTTTTATTTTAATTAAAAATACTTTCTTATGTAAATAATACTGTTCATTAATCCATGACTATAAAATTTTCAAAATTTTCGATTGCCAAGAAAGTCTTTTAAGCAAAAATTTAGAACACTTGCCAAATATTCAAGTGCATACATATATATGTAGGTACAATAATCCTGAAAAATTAATTTGGTAGTTAAATACTATACCTCATATTATGCAAACAAATATGTATTATTAATGTGATAATGTAATGACAATAACATCTTTATCACATTATATAATACAAATTTAAATTATTTATTTATTAAAAGACTTGTCTATATTTATTAATGGACTTTAGTTTCTATTTACTCTTTTGCACTACTGCTCCTAGTTAGAGTTTATCATATAAATTTATGAAATTTCTAAACTAATCTCAAATTTTCATAATTAAATTTATTTATTTTTTTTTAAATAAATTGAATTTAATTCAAATTTTTAAATTTCAAAAAAGAAAAAAAATATTTAAAAAAATCTCACCTTGTATTGCAATAAATTAAAACTTATATAACAAATTGTTGCACGAAAATCTTTAAAAAATCAAAAATCTATAGATTTTTATGCCCCAAAAATTTTAAAAAAATTCTCGTAAATGTAATTAAAATCAATTTTCATTTAATATAAATTTACTGCATAGTTATATATATTTTTGTATTTTATATTCTTTTTTACAATCGATTTATTTTGAAAGTTTATTTTTTAGAAAAATTCAACGATTTTTTTAAATCCTTAAAAAATACTTGCAAAAAAAAATGAGTTTTTTTTTTATATTTATCACCTATTTGAACTATTAAAAAATTCAACAAAATGGAACACGTGACATAGTAAATAAAAAATATTTTCAATATATATTTTTAATAAATAAATAATATAAAATATTATATATACTATTATGTAGGTAATATATTATAGATACATATGGAATATTTTATAATATACAGGGTGTTCGAATCTCAGTGTATAATATTTCATTGTGTGCTTTGTGGTGATGTACGGAAAAGAAACTGTATGGAGAGGGAGAGTATAGTGTCTATTTTTAGTCTCTTCTGAGATATTGGAACATTACCCATTTAAGATTAATTTTAAAAATTATCATGTGACCTAAAAGCTATTTACGATAAAAAAAACTGTAGCTTATTAGTTTCATTTGAAAGATGAAAAATAATACTATATGATTAATGCTTTTAAATGTGGGATATCCTGTATAATATGTGAAATGTGCACGTAATTAAATTTCCGTTAAATTAATTTTTATATATATGTATGTAATATGTATAAAAATAATTTATGAATGCATAAATCAAATTAATTGAAACTGTACAAATTTTTTTTTGGAGTTTGTACCAATTTTTCGAAATTTCATTTTAGAATTTTGATTTCTTTTGTCTCTGTATAACAATTTCATAATATTGTTCGGAAAATTTATTTTAGCTGCGCACACATACATTAGCATATATTCTTATAAAAACGTAGGATTTTGAAACTGAAGCGTTATATTTTATAAAAATTACATATTCAGTCCTTAAAATGAAATTGGTACAATCTTTCAAAAAAAATGGAGAAAATAAAATTAATTTAGGCTTCGGTTACCTAATGGTTAACAGCTTATAAAAAATACGATTTAAACATCGAGAGAGTATGGGTTCGAATTGTAAGAATAATTCCCCATTTCGACATTTGCAGCCACACTTGGAAAGGAAAGGCTGTGTAATTTTCCTTGTCACATTTATATAAGGTTGGGGGATAAACTAAAAAAAAAAAAATTTTTTTTATCGCGAAAAATTTGGTTATAACTAATAATCGGATAAAATTCTGAAAATTTAATGTTTTTATTATTTTAATAGTTACAACCGACCGATGTAATAACCTCATTTTATAATTTCCGTTTTATCTGTTTTAAGGTTTACGGATCTGAATGCGAAAATTAACTCAAATTTTTTGAAAAGGTTTGTAGTTCGTTATATACTTTGATACACAGTCTTGATATTTTTTTTTTTTTTGATGCATTTCTCTGCCACATAAATATGGACAGGAAATTACACAGCCTTTCCTTTTCAGGCGTGGCTGTCAATGTCGTAAGGGGGAATAACTCTTATGTCGTGTGTGGGATTCGAACCCACATTCCCTCGGTGTTTACAGCGTATTTTATACGCTCTTACACAATAGGCCACCGAGGCCCCTAGTCTTGATATTTTTTTTGTAAATAAAACTATATGGAATATTGATGCCAATAATCTAGATTCTAGCGTATTAATAACTGGTATTAACTTCGTTCAAATTCGGATCAAGTCACTTAGTATTTATTTTTAATAGGAAAGAAAATTATTTAAAAAAAATTTTTTTAAAATACAACCCTTCTTGATAAGAAAATTTATTAAATTAACCACTAAAAGGATATACATATGTACGTCTATATATAATTATTATGTAAATCATTATTTACATATTTGTGAATCAACAAATAATTAAAAGAATAGAAACAGTTAAAAAAATATTTAACACTATATAAATTAAATCTAGTATTCGGGCAATAAGTATTGGAAGTCAATTCGTTCTAAAAAGAACATATCTAAAGTTTTAGAATGAGATTGTTCATAAAATTTGAAATTCAACATTTTTGCGTTTTTTTTTTTTTATCTATAGGAATATGAATGTCAGCATATTTTTTTTTTTTTGCATTTAACATCGTTTTTCTTTCTTGCAAATTTTTATTTTTTTTAATTTAGATTGAATTCTAGAACAGATCAAAATCCAATGACGTATCCATGTGAGACATATTATGGTATAGTCATATATTTTCTATTCATATTCAACATAAATACAATATTTTGTATGTCCGTGTATGTTTCTATATTTTATTTTTAAGTTTGCACAAACCATATGTATATTTATTAATTCATATCATATTCAAATAAATACATATAAACATTATATGAAAATATGACTATATTTATGCATATGTGTGTATCTATTAAATAATATAAAAGAAAAAAAAAAAAAAGGTTTTGTCTGTTTCTTTTTTTTTTACCCAAATTTTTTATCAGATTTTTTTTTTTTTTATTCTTCTTTTCCTTTTTGATTTTCAATATTTTTTTTATTACATAAAAAACGATATTATGCATATAGCAACATATTTACGGGACATATTATAACGGTATAAATAATAATAAAAAAATTTTTTTTTTTTTGTTTTTTTTTTTTTTTATATTCTTATAATCCGTTTATATAATCTTATATAAATATGTATATACAAACATATAATAATATGTATGTATGTAAGTGTTTGATTTCAATTTATTAAAATGAAATAATATGGTATTAGGTTACTTCACAGTTATCAACAAGTAGTTCAAATGGTGGTAGTGCTGGTTGTATTAATGGTGGTGGCGGACTAGGAAATAGTAACAATTCACAATCATCAAAAACGGATCTTTGGGAATTTCCAAGACATCGTTTGAAATTTTTTAATATATTGGGTGAAGGTGCCTTTGGGCAAGTCTGGAGATGTGAAGCAACTAATATTGATGGTAAGTGAAAAATAAACATATTCAATTTTCTATATATAATAATATTTAATATATAATATATATGTATGTATGTATGTATGTATATTATGCACATATATTGTATGAATGAGAATAAGCTTAATAAATATAATACATATTTGTAATAAAAGAAAATTATAGGAAAAAGGAAACAAAACACAAAAAAAAAAAAAAAAAAATAATAAAAATCAAATAAACAAAAAATTGGGGAAATTGTAATAAATATCTGATATCTGATATTATCTGATATTATTATCGTTTAAAAAAAAAGTCAATGTTATTGTATTGTTAAATAAAAATGACCAAAAAAGCTTTTTAGTATGCTTTTAAGCATTTTTATTAATAAAAATGACAAAAAAAAAAATGTATATTTAAATATTTTTAAAAAGAATGTCAAACTTTTTAACATTCCTTTAAAAATTTGATATAAATTGATCAGAAGTCTTTTTACAAGATTGACCCTACAAGATTTATTTCCTAAATTTTTTTTTTATATTTTTATAATTTAAATGAATTTTTAAAATTCAAATTATTTGTGTACTAAGATTTATTAATTTTTTGTTTTAAATAAAACGTAATAAAATGTACATTTGGTTTATGATAAAAGGAATTCATTTTTGCGAAATACCAGTTGTACTAAGTTTGTGTTAGTCGAAATATCAGTTACTATGTGCATTACTTGAGTCTGGATCATACATACACTTATTTTGTTATTTAATAAGAACTTCAGTTTGGCTTGGAGTCACTTATTATAAAAATCAATTTATTTTGTTACTTATACTTAAGTAGTCAGACCAAAGATGTTACAAATGAGACCAGAATTGTAATACAAGAAGACCATAAGTCAAAAAAAATTTTCATACATTTTTTACCAAAATAAATTAACAAAAATTTTACGTTGCAATTAAAGATTTTTAACAAAAATTAAATTTATTTATTATATAAAATATTTAACATTTAATAATATATATGTTTAGCAAAAATGTCATTTTAACTATTAAAATAACTTTTTAGCATAATATATAAGTCAAAAAAATAATTAAGCATTTAAAACGATGAGGGCCGCCTTTTTCGAACCCCCGCTAAATAAATTATTGAAACTCTAATTTTGTGATTAACGTTTTTTACTTTTACATACATATTGCAGCAACAAAGTATTTAAAATAGTTAAAAGAATTTGGAATCAGTTTCGGATCATAAACCAAACAAACTGTAGAAAAACTTTTTGAATTGTCCAATATTTGTATTGCCAAAAGTGCGATTGTTGAGAATACAGTTCGGGAAGTGCCTATAATTAGTACAAATAGGTTATTCTGCCATTAACGTTTTTGAAAAATTAGTGTTAATGTAAATTCATCGATGAAAGAAAAATTTCTAAAATAAAATATGCTCTTCTTAAATTTATATGCACATCTAAAAACTAAATCTTGAACGGGAAATACTCTATCCTAAAAAGGGGGTATATATTTTTTTTGGGTAGATCGAGTTTTGATATAACTTTATCACATAACGGTGTTTACTATATGACGTTTTTACGAATATATATATATATGTATATATATATATATCACATCCAAATCCCAAAAATGATCCAGTGACCAAAAATGCTTTACAATTTTTTTGTTTGAATCAGTTTTTGTCAGTTTTTGAGGCAACGTTAAATGAGCGAGCGTAATGTATTTTTTAGTTTAATTTCAGTATCACAGAAAATTTTGGCGATATATCCTTTTAAGGTAGGTCGAGTTTTGATATACCGTTAAAATATAACAGTACACGTATTATGAATATTTATATATACCTACATATTATATTCGCATCTAGTGGTCCAAAAATGCTTCCTTAAAGTTTGAATAACCGACAATATAAAGAGAATATTATTTTAAAAATTTCAATATTTTAAAAAAAAATTTTTAATAGGTATAATAATAATAATGCTTGTAATATTCCTAGTTTAAGACAAAATTTAATCGTATATACCGCAGTTAAAAAGTTCTTATTATTTCTATTTATTTATTTATAAAAAAAAAAAACTTATTTTTAATATCCTATTGAAATTGTTAGACGAACATGTACGTGTCTTTAAATATTTATATTTACATATATATGTATGTGTATATCATATTACTAATATAACATTTGAAACGAATGCATTGATAAAAAAATGCATTTTTTTTTGCTTTTTTTTGGAAAAATAGTTTATTGCACACATTGCATATATTTTGAAATTCATACCACACAAAAATCTAGAACATTAAAATGAAATCAATCCTATATAGGATAAGAAAATGGATAGATTTTTGATATCAAGATGTAGGAAAATAATATCATAAAGAATATTGTACATGAACATGCACGTATCAAATCCGTAATGTGGTCTCATAATATATTATATAAATTTTTTATATTTTTATAATACAAAATGTTGAAAAAATATATAGTTGATCATGTCAACTAAAATACATTTTAAATTTAATTTTAATATTTTGCAGATGAAAGAAACTATCATTGGATTTACTTTTATTTGATTTTGTTTATTTTTATTGCTAAATAAATGAATTTTATTACAATAATTTTTATCATAATCAATAGTAGGCGTAAAATCATATTAAAATCTAAAATATACTTAAACGAACATAGATCATGATAGATCAGAGATAGATCATATTCTCAAGCACCATCATGAATATCATATTCTCCATTTGAATGTAAAAAATTTCTACAAACCGATTAACGGAGCGAAATGTATAAAAGAAAAAAAAAAATCTAAAGTGAAGATTTACCGGTTTTGAAGGATTTTTCCGGACGTCACTTAAATAACTTAGCCTATGGAAATATAATTATCTGAATGATGACTTCTGTTGATCAGATTATTTGTATTTGTCTTTATTACTGAAATAACTTGAAGTTATGATTTTATTCTTAAGAGAAAATGTTCTTTTAATAATATTGCAAGCAAAAAACGAAGGCTGAGTTTTGAAATCCATTAAAATCAAAATAACTGCACCGTTATGTCAATGCTAATCAGTTATGTTGATTCTGAGAAAAAAAAATATACTTTAGAGTTTAGAGAAATGAAAACAATATTTAATGTTGCAAAGAGCTTCATAAAAACATAATTTTCATAATGCTAAAATTCTCATAAGGGTCGTGCGCTTACATTGATGACTCTTTACTTTTGCAACCTAATCCAATAATTTTCTTATTTATATTCTAAAAAAAATAAAAAAAGCCGTGCAAAATTTCATATTTATGATACCATATATTTAAACAAAAAGAAAAACGAAAGAAAAAAAACCTAAAAACCAAAAAAACCAATTATTGCCGATATATGGCAATCAAAGAAAATTTTTGATCCTTTCAAGTTTTTAAAGTTGATGTACTCATTTCGGATACGATATATCATTTTTCTAAGTCCGTTTTTATGATAAGTTCTATATTTTATTATTTTTCTTTTTTTTTTCGATTTACCGTTTGTTTTTTTTTTTGTTTTATTTTGAACACAACATACGGTGTTCATGTGGGTATGTATGACAGACACGTATTTTAACAATTTTTATTGATTGATTGTTTATGGCAAAAAATATTGACTTCAAATCGATGAGTTGATTTAGTTTATATGAGATATTCAGGGAATTATTGGTATATATGTATGTACATATACATATGTATTTATTTATGTTTTTATAGTATATGATTAAATAAATGAATATGTATATAAGTATATATTATGTGCATTATTATAACATTTTATATATATATATATATAGACAATAATGATATTATAAAGAAAAAAAGTGATTTCTCAAAAATATAATAAATAAAAATGAAACTGAAATGAAACTTCCTTATTAAATGAAACCTCCTTCTTGTTTTTAATTTATTTTTCTTTTTGTTTTTTTTTTTTTTGATTGTGAGTTCATTTTATGTAATAATCATATAAAGACAGATAGATTGTTATTAAGGTCAATTTGATATAAAATAATATTCTCACTATATATATATATATATATATATATGTATATAATGTGTATTTAATATAAAATTCAGAGAAAAATAAAAAAAAAATTTCTAAAGAATACAAGTTTTTGTGGTCTATTAAAATTAGAGCTAAAGGTTACCAGATGTAACAGTTATTGTAAATTTTTTCAAATTTAAATCTTAAAAGCTGGTTGTAAACTATCTTATACTAGGATTAAGAGTATGCTAAGAGTAAGACAAAGTAAAACTAAGAAAAGAGTAAAACTAAGAAAATTCTGCAGAACTTCTAAAGATTTAGAAAAACATTATACCTTTTGCATGGAGAAATATCGTTATAGATGGAGTAACTTAGAATAATGATTAGAAAATACATTGAGAAACTAAGACGGGTATATAATATGTCAAAATATTGATTTAATATATTGGAAGATTGGTAAATATTGAACTAAATGGATTCCAATAAAGAAACTCTTCAGTCTTGTAATAAATTTTCATTATCCTGTAAGTGCTATAAAAAAAAAATTAGATTAAAATATTTCGAAAAAAATAAAATATTCTTTTTAAGATCTAAGAGATGCACAAAAAGTGAACATTATGTACTTATGTACTTCGTAAAGGTGTGACCAAAAAATCTTAAGGAAAATACATTTTTATTATCTACTTAATTATTTCACCTACCAATAATGGATGAAAATGACAAACTTAAAGTGAATTATTCGGTTACTGAGCATTGATCTTGTTATTTCTATTTTCCTCCCTTACATAAATGAAACAATATGATAACAAACAGATATGCGTTTTAGTAATTTTCATCAATACGGTAAGCCTGAAAATAAAAATGAAAAAAAAAAAATTATCCAAGAACAGGAAACAAAACATGAAATAAAAAGATTCTAAGATCTTTTTGAGTTATTATACATTTGTGTAATGGCAGGACATTCATCAATTTATATACTTATATCTTTAATACATATCTGGTTTTATTTTGATTTTTTTTTCAGATATACGGTATTATATTGATATATACCTATATACATTATTTACTGATTTTTATGCACGTGTGTAGATATATATATATATACATATATGTATATTTATGTATTTATATTGTTTTATTATATTCCTAAACTGATATGAAGTGGGCTGAAGTTGGTTATTATTGAACCTATATACTATGGCCTAAGATTATAAATCTTTTGAGAATATAAGCAGTGATTTTTGTGTTAATTTATACCTTTCGAGTATTGAATTCAAAATTTAATGGAACTGTGAAAAACAGAAGAGGCAGAAGAATTTGTTTACTTATTTCCTTTCGTTGTTTTTTTTTTTTACTCATTCTATTAAAATATACATTTTTTTTTTTTTTTTTTATTATCGTTGTTATGTTGTTGGGAGTGTTATCAATTATGGTGCAATTTTTATTATACTGAAAAGCTGTTAACTGAATTAATTTGAAAGATTGAAATAAAGATGGTAGATGGTATTTTTTGTACTTTTTTTTTTAATTTTTTAGAAAAAAAAAATTTTTAAAGTGTGAATGGATTTGTGTTTTTCCTTTTTTTTTATGTATTTATTTTTAGAAGTTTTTTATGTTCGTTTTTTATTTATTTTTGTATAAATTTTGTTTTTTCTTTAAAAAAATTTTGTTTTTTCTTTTTTTTTTTTAAGAAAGATAAATAAATTTTTGTATTTAAGGGATAACTTTCAAAAACATAAAAAAAAAGAAAAACAAAAATAATGGTTCAGAGAGAATATTTACTTTTTTAATTTTTTAAGATTTTTTAGTAATTTGATAGGTTTTTTTTTTCATTTTCACGATAAAAGATGAAACTTGACAGATAGAATATAAAAAAAAAATGTTATGATGTTTGAAAAGTGATTTTTTTTTGGAGCAATTAATTAAAGTAGATAGTATAATACTATATTATAATATTAGTATTTGTAGGCGCTTCGGTAGGAAAAATTCAGTATAAAATTCAGTTGAAGAGAGGAATATTTTATTTATAAAATGTTAAATTTCTACTTAAGTCTTTAAGATGAAACTTTTTTAACTTTATGGTTTTAGGTAGGTAGGTAGGGTGGTGACCTTCACGATGCTGCGTGAAGGTCTCAATTAGCACTAGATTGCTCCATTTTGATATCACTGCACTCACGTGACCTGTGTTTTTAGATTGTTTGCAGTTTTAAATCCAACCTGAGCGGTTCAGATACAAAATCAATTCTTTGATTTTGTGTTTGGAAAGCTCGCTGAGGTTGTGAAAGAACGGTTTACCGAGTGAGAGACCGAAGAGCTAGGGCCGGACATCTGCAAAGAAAGTGCTCCAGATTCTCACTTTCGTTTGCTTCTTTGCAACTCCTGCAGGAGGTATTGTGTGGGATTCCTAATTTAGCTGCTTGCGTGCCCACTGGCCAGTGGCCTGTGATGATTGCCACTAGTCTGGCTATGTCTGTGCGAGATTTGGATATCAACTCATTTTATCTCCTTTTGTTGTATGTGGGCCACAATGTTCTCGATATGGTGCAATTGCTCAGATTGCTCCACCTATTTTATGATTTCGCTATATACAAAGAAAGGATCCGTGACTCTTTCCGGAGAGTTAGTGTTCTGGGTAGCTCCTTTCTTTGCTAGTTCGTCAGCTTTTTCATTTCCTTCAATATTACTATGCCCAGGCGCCCACAAGAAGGTTATGTTTAACCTTTCGCTTGTTAGGGCGAGTTCCTCTTGGCACTGTCTAACAAGCTTTTATGGTTTTAAGTCTGGATTATCATTTAATTACTCTTAAAATGGTTTTCGAACCATGTTATCATTTTGAGACCTAACCAAATAACTTGTGGTTTTTCCTTCTTTTAATTGCTTTTCTATTGTATTCTTTTTCTAGATGTTGGTTGAGAAAATTTATTGTCTTTTGTGGAAAAATATGTTTCTTTTAGGTGTACTATATATATTATTATACAATTGAATAACAAGTCAGTAAATTGATGATATTTAAATTATAACTATGTTATATGAAAATTACTAAAATAGTACTAGCCTCTTAAGTTTAATTTTAAATAAAACTTATGACTTATGATAAAACACTATTAAAATGGAAAATTAACTATAGAGCATATTTCGCTCTGTATTTTTTTATACTGAGTTCTACTAATAAATAAATGAATAGTTAACGTACGTACATTGCGGGTACATGCAATAAAACCAAATAAAATTAGGCCAAATGACTTTATTTCAATACCTCAGTTAAAATAAAACATCACTTAAAAAAAATAAAACGAAAATCGTAATTTTTTTTTGTTTTCGGTTTTATTTCATTATTAAAGGTTTTTAAAAAAGAAATAGAGCCAATTGGACAAATTTGAAATAATTTTTTTTTAAATTTGCAATTTACCTTTATTTCATTTGGTTTCATACTAAAATATTCGAATTTGTCAATTTATATAAAATCAGTTTTGATAAGAGATTTTGGTAAAATTCTAATACGACTTTGAATATGACACAAATGACATTCTAAAATCGAAATATAAATTTTCTTTCAGTTGCACAGAACCAGTTTAGTTTTGATTCTAAAACTACTCTGAGCTAAAAACAAAAATGCAAAATATGGCTAATGAAAATGAATACTAAGTTGCGATTAAAAAATCGAACCTCAACAATTTCCTGCAGTTTCTTTAGGTGCATTAAACCTTTTACTTGCAATATCCCACAATAATCAAAGAAAAGATTTTTTAAATTATTGACTGATAATCAAATATTAACATTATATACTATTCAATTAATGGTGTAGTGATTAAAACACCGAACTTTCAATATATATATATAAAGAAAAAATTAACTCTTAATACTAAACTAATAACTCTAAAATACTAAATAGCGCACAAATAAAAAAATATTTATCTATTTGCGTTTAATGGTCTTTCACCATAAGTTCAGTACGGCTGAGCAATAAATTGCTCAGTGAATGTAATAACGATTCCAGATACTGAAGCCAATTGAAATATAAATAATAAATTATTTAATAAATGCCCTAAACCATCTTATAGAAATGGAAAGGAGAAAAAAAAGCATTTGATATATGTATTTAGACTAATTTATTTATATATTTGAATTGGCTTCAGTATCTGGAATCGTTATTATATTCATTAAGCAATTTATTACTCGGCCGTATTGAACCTATGGTGAAAGACCATTAAACGCATTATATTTGCTTACGGGTAAAATAATTCGAACAGAATATTTCGCTAAAAAAAAGTTATATAAGTAATAGTTTTTGTTTTTTTGTAGCAGTTGACTTGTTATTGTAGTCGACTAGAATTAAGGCAGCTTCTAATAAAAATTATATACTTTTATGTGATTATATACTTTGTATTTTAAATTCATACATATATACTTGCTTATTAAGTCTTAGAACTTACATTATTGATAAAATTTAATATGAAGTGCCAAGTTTCAAAGAGGTTCTTTCAAATTACACTTGTTTTACCTGAAAATAAAATAAAAGAAAAAAATTTTATTTAATTATTTTTTTTATATAAATAAGTTTATATAATGGTCATTATTACTATATAATAAAATGTTGAATAATATTTAATAAAACAATTATGATTTGGTTAGTCGTTTCTTATAATCATTTAAAACTTTAGTTTTAACATTTCATTAACAAAAAATTATGAAAAAAAAAACAAGTTCTATCTAAAATCCAAGATTTTTGAAGATACACAATATCAAAAAGGTAATCATGACTATTTTTGCATTTCTATAGTCTTTTTAGATTAGACAGTTTTTTTTCCATTTTAAGAAATCCTTATATGGATCCTTACTAACGGAAGCTGTTAGCATTTGTTAATAAATTTCAGAAATTATAAAATTTCTTTTCACATTTTTATATTAAAAAAATGTTCAGCAGAACTTGAGATATAAGCATGTGAAAATATAACTTTTTTCGAATTTTGTAAGGGGGTGTAGATCCGTAACAGCTAGGAATACATAAAAGAGTAGAATTTTACCAAAATAATATTTTATAGGGCCTATCTATACATAAAATTCCATCTTAAATGCTTATACGTTATTATGTTAAATGGTGTAGAAGTTTTGTCAACAGACGAAAGGATGAAGAACGAAAAGAGTGAAACTAATAAATGTGCTTCAAATTGAAATTATTATTTAGAAAATGATATTTGTTAAGGAATTTTAAAGAAATCTTTTAAGGTTTTTATTTCAATTTTTTCAATGCTTACAGAAAATAGTATAATTGATATTTTATATTATAATGAAAAATAAAATATTATCGTAACACTTGTTGGTTTTCATTACATTACATTATAATAACCGATAATTGAAAGAAACGTTTTTAACAAATTAATTGATATCAAAAACATGGCAAAATCTGTTTCAAATTCAATAAAGCGGAATACCAAACAAAATTAAAACATGTTTTTGAAGTTAAAATATTTTTCTTTTTAACACTTAAATATTTTGTGCAAACACTTAATTTCATCATCATTCCATCAATGTTTTTTTTTTTTTTTGTAAAGATTTTTAATCTTTTTAATTTTTCTTTAATAACTATCATATAATTGACACTAATTTTTCACTTTCTTTAAACAGATAAGTGTACTCTTTCAGGATAATTCGATTTTGTTTTGTTTAGTTTTTTTTTTCAATAAAAAAAGAAAATTGAATAAGTTTCCACAAGAGACAAAGTAGAAAAAAATACCTATCTTTAAGTGTTTTTTCTTCTATTTTATTTTATTCATTTTTGTTGCTTAAAATGTAAAAGTGTATAATGTACATTAAATGTCAAAAATTTAGTTTGCTCAGTAATCTTTATCTGTTTGTAATGTTGTAGTAGTTCTAAAAGACTTAAATTTCAGCGAATCTAAGGTCCAACTTTGTATAACTCCTTCATTAAGTCCTCTAAATTTTAAAAAACTTAAATTTTCCCAAACCTAATGTCGTAGGTCGAACTTTGTATTACTTGTCAATTTTAACATCAAATTTAATCGAAGTTGGAAAGATTCAATCGAATAATATATATATTGATAAATACCCAGAATTTGAAGTGTTGGTTTCATCTCTATAGAAGTTTTATGAACTTTTTATTAGTCTGTTGTCATAATTGGAATACATAAGGCAATGGAATTTTCAATAATAACTTTTATTTTTAAGTATTTTTTCAAAATTGTCTTATAGTATTAATATAAATTATAATCATTTTTATTAATGATTCCAAACCAAATCCAAAATCACATACCATATACCAAAATTTCAAGAAAATCTTCAAAAGTAAACTTTAACAGTAGCTAGCCAAAAATTTTTAAGAGTTTAAAAGTGAATAAATATTTACTTATTATTCTTTCTTATCTTTTTTATTATTTTTACCTAACAAACCCAATTTACAGAAGTTTCTGCGTTGTTGTACAACCAACAGTCAAACTTAGATCAAAATTTTCAAAGAAAAAGATGAAAAAAATCAAGCAACCGAACCCTTAAAAGGAAAATGTAATTTTTAATATTTCTTTTTTTTTCACTTAGAAGTATTTATGGATATTTGAGTTTTTCAATTTTGTGTAAAGTTTGTTTTTTTCCTTTTCTAATTTTTTTTGTTGGTATTTTAGTATTTCTTCACTATCTAAAAGCGAATCTAGAAGCGAATATAGAAAAATTATTTTTTTTTATATTATCTGCAGTTATTACTATGTCCACTACATACAAAACTCTTGAATATAGGTTAAAAAAAAATACTAAGGTGGATCCTCTTAATACTACAACCATTTATTTTACTCCTTGTCTTTTTTCATATGTTTCAGTTATACATATCTCATTATAGAAATGAGTTTAAAATGAAAAAGAAAAATATAGTATAAGTAAACTTAGAAGGTGAAAGATACAAAAAGAAAAAAAAAAAGGAAAAGAAGTTTGGAAAAAGATATCGAACATTTTTATATCATTCTATTGATTCGAAAAAATTTTAAAATTGTTAAAAAAATTTCTTTTTTCAATTTTCTTCAATCATTTTCTATTTATGTCCTTCTTAGTTTTTTTTTTTGTTGCTCCTTTTATGATTAACATTTCTTTAAGTTTTTTGTTTTTTTTTTTATTTTTCTAGCCTAGGTTTTTTTTACAAGTTTATCTTATTTTTTATAGTTTTGTTTCAGTAGGAAATGAATAAAGTTTTGATCCCGTCTTTTTATAAAAAGTAAATTTTTTTAAACCTTGTTTACGAAAAGTTTATTCTTGTTTTAAGAGGTTTGATAAAAATATATATTATCTAAAGTATTTTAGAACTGGTATTAGTTCTCTAGTCAAAATCTCTAATAATTTCTTGCCTTCTTTCTCAGTTTAATTTGTATTATGTTTTTATATTATACAAGTATATACTATTTAAATAATAAAACATTTTTAGAAAACATACGTAACATATGAAGCAAATTACAAAAAAAAAAAAAAAAAAAAGAGTATAATATTCTCCTAAAAGTATGCAATGAATATATTATTTTTAATTAACAGAGTTAACGTAATACCAAGAAGGGGCTTCGGTAGCCTAGCGGGTAGACGTGTGGCGTATTAACAGAAGGAGTGTGGGTTCAATTTCTGCGCAGGTCGTAAGTGTTTTTTTCTTTACATACCCCCTTACGACCAAATATAATGTAAATATATAGCATATAATATAAAGAAAATAAATAATATTAGTATATAATTTAATAATAGTATAAAAACCTATAATGGCCTTAGTAGCCGATGGTTCAATAATAATGCATTACATTTATGTATGTAATATTAATATAAATAAATAAATAGAAAAATAATACCAAGGGAGTCATCAACTCCTGTTCAATCCGTACAATCAAATGTAATATTTAAATAAAATAAATTAAATCACTTTATTTCTGTTCCTTTTTTTCATAGAAAATTGATGTCTGTTGACAGAAGTTTTATAACATGAAGATATGTTTCAAAATATGTATTGTTCATTATTGAAAGTTACAATTAGTTAATTAAAAACTAAATAATATTGAAAGATGGACAGGATTTAAAATGAAAAATGCATTATAATATAAAATTCTAGTATGATAAACATTTTTATATAGATAGGCGATATGAAATTGGGAACTCGGTTTTCAAAGAAGAAATACCAAATTATACCGATCGGAGAAATAATTGATTGGCTAATATATGATGTTATACAAGATAGAGATGAAAATTAGACTAATTATTATAGAAACAGAACATTACATGATGCTTAGATTATGAATAATCAATAAAAGCAAAAGTATGTATACTATATATATTGTAACAAACATATATTTGTATTGAATGTGAGTGATCATTTCAAGTAAAGAAAAAAAAAAATTCTAATATCTAAATTTTGTACAGCGTAGTTTAATAGAAACATAAAAAAATTTGGATTCATATGTACATAATTTGTTAATTACTTATTGTTGATGTTTAGAAGGGTGGATAGACAACTATATCTTTATACCTAAGCCCTGATACCTATTTTGTACCCCAACTCCATAAGTTTCTTGTTTATCATAGCGGATTATGGAGCCAGTTTATGTCCCTAAAAAATAGAAAAGCTGGTTCCCTGGTAAAATCCCCTCACTTCGGAGAAATCTTCTCAGCACCCCTCTCCCAAGACTCCACTCTCTTGGGATTCTAGTGTATGTCGAGCATTGACAAAAATTTTAGATTACTTAGTGTTTAAGAAGATTTAATTATAGTAATTATAAAAGCAAAAAAAGTACTTTCTAAAAAGCTGTAAGAGTATATTGTTGACAAGTTTTGAAGTTTACTTTTTTTTTTTTTGTATATCATCAATTTCAACCATTTCAACAATATTCCAATCAATTTCTTAACTATACTTTAAGCATTTCAAATTTATTTTTTGTTTTTACATTTTGGATCCTCTGTTACACTTACCGTATTCCAGTTATTTTTTTTCGCCCCATTGAAATACATTTTTCAATAACATTTTGCAATAACATTTATCATTATTTTAAGTTTTTTTTTTTTGTTTTATTTAAAATATTTTTAGTCTTAGATACTTCTTTTTTTTTTTTCTTCTTCTGACAATAACACTCGTTCTACATTTAATATAACAATTTTGTTTTGTTTCTTTTTCTTTTTTTTTTTAAGATTTCGATATTTTACATTTCAATTGTTTACGATTAACTCTTGATGTTCTGTTTATAATTTTTTTTTTTTTGCTTCTTGATTTGATTTTGTTATATTCTAGTTGTACATAATTTTTTTTCTGTTTTTAAATATTTCATTTATATTTTTTATTTACTTTTTTTTTTTTGAATTTTTTAACTTTTAAGTTTAAAGTTTCTGTTGTTCAATAATCAGGCCAAGGATAACTTATATCGGTATGACGGGTATGAATTGTACTTAAAAACTTGTGTCAACTTCAAACTATTATCATTGAAAGAGAAAAAAATTCATGTTCTATATAAAATTGAGAAAAAAAATGTATAAATATACATATATATATATATATATATATATTATTATATATACATTTCATATTTTTGAGCAAAAAACAAAAAAAAAAAACAAAAGTAAATAATATGAAAATATCAAATAAAAAGAAAGAAAAAAAAAAAAAACTAAACAGAGAAAAAGAAATAAGAAACTTCTGAAAGATAGAGAAAATGCAATAAAAGAAGAAATTTTATCACATAATGTTTACATTAAAAATGATTCAATTGGAAAATGGATTAAAGATCATAGCTTTCTTCAAGACGATAATATTGTGAATAGTTAAGCTTTTAAGATAGTTACAGTCACTAACAACATATAAAGAAAAGTTAAAAATGCATTTTTTTTTTAATCAAATTTGATCATTTCTATTTTAGATCTAACTTAAGAAAAGATATTGAGCAATATTGTAATAGATTTTTATTTTTAAAGATTGAATCGGATAGTTGCCGGAAATAGTCCAATGATCCCCCCAAAAAAAAATAAAGCAACACCCAAAAAAATTGTGAATTACTTCAATATGAAATAACACTCCAAATTCAAAGTGAAATATTAGGGGGTTTAGGGTAAATGTTAAAATGAAATAATTCCCTAAATTTTTTTAAGGTGTTATCTGTTAAAATGACATGTTTTTAAATAATATTGATAATCAAATAATTGCCGAAATTCTTTTAAGATGTTATTTACTAAGAAAACTTTAATTCCATATTTTAATTAAGGGATCACTTATTTTGAACGAACAATGAAAGCCCGAAAAATAGAAGATATTTTAGAGTTGGTTACGGAATCATGGTATACCCTTTTTGCAGAGTATTTACGTAGATCTATATGCGAGATATCTAGTTAGGAGAGATTTTAAAGTTAAATCCTCCCATAATAATGAAATAATCCTTAAAATATTGTTATTTTGGGAATTATTTAATTTACAAAATTACTTGGCTTGGAATAAGCTAGTAAAGAAAAAATTAAATAACGACCAAATTTTTGCAGCATTATTTTCCATACGAAATTTTGCGATGTTACTTAATTTTTTTTTGGAGATTATTTCTTACGGAATTCTTTCCAGGAGCCAAATTGAATAAAAAATAAATTAAGAATCGTAATTGCTGATCTTATAATTTCATAAAATATAAAGCTTACAAAACAATTTATGTTTACAATTTATGTTTCAATTTCGATATTTGAAAACTGTTTAACAGGAAAATTAAAAAAAATCTAATTTTATAATAAAAATTCATTTGTTTTGTATTATGTAGGCTGGCTGTTTAAAGAACTGTCTTCGAAATTTATTTAAGCTATATAAAAAAAATTACTCGCCTTTTTTGTTCATTAGATACGTAAAAATTCAATTTTTCGTTAACATTAACCAGCAGAACAAGTATGCTCTCAAAATAACATAAGCTTAGCTCTGAAAGTAGAATATTTAAAAAAGAGTAAATCATCAAAATTTTATATGTTTATACGTTCCGTACTTTATTACGCACGCCGGTTCATTTTGACAAAATATAAAATTGGCTTTCTATTAATTAAAATAGGCCTACGATACAATACAATTTGATCGTAACTCGTAATTCGTTTTTTATTGTGTTTTTTTTGTCACTTATTGTACCATTAAATGCAAACAGGAGAACTATTCCTTATTCTATAATCTAAAATTCTAAAGTATTCCTTACATTGTTACATAATTTTCTTTATGTTGTTAAATATACTTGAGAGTAACAAAAACTATTTTTAATAGTGGGGTAATTAACATTTCCTTTATTATAAAGATTTAATAATTTTAAACTGCACCGTAATTTTTGTAAGTCACTGTATCAGAAATATCTAATCTTTTTTTTACATTATAATGTTAAATTTTCAAAAATATAATTTTAATTTTTCGTATTTTTTGTAATTGTATTTTATTTTTTGGTAACATCTGCATTTTTTTTTCATTTTTTTAATTTGTAGAAACAAAATGAAGGTAAATTTTTATAATATCACTTTCAATATTTATGAATATTATATTTGCATATATATATAGGATCTACGACAGTTGGCCTAAATCCATTTCTTAAAAAGACATTTGGCATAAATTCATTTGGCATAAAAAAAACTTTTAGCATAAAGCCAGTTAGCATAAAAAGACATTTAGCAAAATTCCATTAATACTAACTGAACACTTCGCATATAATGTTTTTTATAAATTTTTTCGTAGATTATATTTTTATTGTTGTTTATGTAGTAAGGTTGGTTAAATTGTTAACAAATATATTTCAACAACAAAACATTTAAAATAGTGGGGACTGCCGCCCCAAAATCTCCCCATTGCATCAATTATTGAAACTATTAAACCAACTCTAAAATTCTTACTAATTTTATTTCTCCATACATTTTTCTACCATTTGAATATTTTAATTATGTACTTTGAAATGTGTAAGAAAAGATATTATTAGGAAGAATCTCCTGTTATTGAAACTAATTTTGAAACACTGATTTTGTAATCAACTCTAAAATCTTCTAGAAATCTCACCATCTCTTAATAATCAATATAATATATATGTATAAATATTCTGGGAAAAGCGTATAATTTTGATTATGAATTCAACTCTAACATCCCTTCTAATCAGAATTTGGCACATATACACGCACTATATTTACACATATATATAAGAATAGATATTCTGGAAAAATACAAATCCCTCATTTTGTAACAAAATGCCAAATGTATTTTTGAGAAATGGGTTTAGGCCAATTGGGATGCTCTTATATATATAAGTATAAAAGTTTTTTTTATTAAATAGGTAGTTTCAAAGAATGGATAATAGTTCTTGTATTGATTTTGAACTTTTTAAAAAAACAAAAAAAAAAAAAAAAAATAATTGATAATAACATTATTCAATTTGTACAACAAGAAAATATTAAAGTATTCAATAATGTATAACGATATTTTGACGATCCTTGCAATAATTTTTATTTTTATTTTTGTTTTTTCAAAATTTCTACTGTTTTTTTTTTTTTTTGTGTATTCGTAATGATGCAATGGAAGTTATTTCTAAAGAGAATTATAATATTTTTTTGGATCAAATAATGACTATACTGATGAAGAAGGACGGAATAGGAAATGAAAATAAAGTTAGTTTTTCTGAATAGTTAAACATTAAGTATGAAAAACACAAAAAAAAAAAAAAAATCGAATAATGGTACTATTGTAAATATTTTCCCGTTTAACTTTTCAAGAAAATTAAATTTTTTATTTTGTTTTTTTTTAATACTTTTTTTTATGAAAAAATTTTTCTCTATTTAAAATTTTTTTTTTTTTTCATCCTCTGATTGAATAGAATATAATGAATTTGTATTGGAAAAAAAAAAAATAAATTGGATAAACTTTAAATATTTAACATTAAGAATTTTATGTTTTAATTTGTTTTGTTTGTTTTTTTTTTTTTTTTTGGGTTCTTGAATCTTTAATTATTGGAAAATTGTTAAATATTTTTAAATGAATCTTATTTTGGAAAAATATTATATTCTATTTAATAAAAATATGAATACAAAAGTTTTGAATTATTATTGAGTTTTCTTACATTTTCCCTGACTTATTGTAATTGAATATTTAATAGAATCATCGTATTCGAAATTAATGTTTAATAGAAAATTGTTTTAATAAAAGGATAATTTGAATAGAATAATAAATAAAATAAATGTTTTAGGAAAATTCTGGATATAATTTTTGATATGTATATTTTAGTGTTAAACAAACTGTATATTTAAATGAATCTCATTCTTTTTATTGAAAATATTGTTTACTTTTTTTGTTTGACAATCTTCAAAGTAATAACGCAGGATGGGTATTAGACGGTGACATGTCACAGCTCCCTTTGTCATAAGTGCCTAAGGGACTTTTGACACTTTCGATGTGTCATAAGTCCCTAAAGAACTTATGACATTTTGTAAAACAACACAAAGTGACATAAGTCCCTTAAAAAAAAATGTCATTTTTGACTTCAAAGTGATGTCAATTTTTGATGTCAAAGTGATTTTTGAATGTCAAATATTCAAAAGTGTCATAACTTCCTTTATGATTTATGCCTTATAATTTCACAAATCGAAACTTTTATTATATATTTCTACATTGGTCTGGTCGCTGGTCGGTTTCAAAATCAAAGTTGTTCCTTTTTCCAGAGTGCTGTATATATGCATATCCAGAGTGCTAGATTCTATATTAGAAAGTAAGTTAAGTTAGTTAAAAAATCAAAGTTGATCCTTTTTCCAAAATATTTATGAATTTCATTTGTGCGAAACTTTGGTTATAAAACCAGATTTTTCAAAATCTTCATAGACATATTTTTATTTCAATTTCTAAAATTATTTAATATCAATAAATTGGAGCAAATAACCTGTTTTTGTTATCGTTTTTATCGTTTATTTAAACTCATCCAATTTTCGTCAAAATCCCTACATTTCTGAGAAAGGGAATATATTATCTCCAAAATTCTGGACCGTTTGGTTAAACTCCTGGAAAAGATTCCATATCGTCATGCATCAATATAACAACTTTTTTCGTCATAATACTCTTTAAGAGACTTATGGCACTTAATAAAATATTTAAGTGTGTCAAAAGTCCCTCTGAAAAAAAGTGTCATAGCTCCCTAAGGGACTTATGACATTTTACAAAGTGTTATAAGTCCCTTAATTTACAAAGATAAGGGAGCTGTGACATGTCACCTATTAGACATTTTAAAATGCCGTTGTCATTTGAAAATATTAATAGAGAATATTCAAAGAGAAGTGAAAACTGAGTAACAATTCAAATAATAAAATTTTTACTATTCATTTAAAATATGGTTAGTTGGTTGGTTTAGGTGGCTGATTATCGCCGCTTATGGCACTGACCCAAATTAGTGCGTTTTGTAGCGTTTTGCTACCATTTCCGTGACCACAAGGCTTATAATAGAGTTATATTAAGTTTTATTTTAAATCCATTTCGTTGCGTTCAGAAACGTTACCATTTCTGCAGTTTGCTTAACCGCTAGATCACTAAGATTATAAAGTTGATGGCTACCCATACGCAGATGGCTCCGGGTATTTAAAATATAATAACTTCTACATTAATCATAAAACAAATAATTACAAGTAAATGATTATTATTTCTAGTACTTAATATGGATGGGGGAATTTATGTCGATTTTAAAATATAAATTTATCTAAGGAAGCCCATTTTAAAATGTCGATATGTACAAGATATCGCATTATGTATATTTGGTTATTTTGTAAAAGGCGTATAACTTTGATTTTGTAATTAATTTAAAAATCCTAATTTTTCAAGTATATTTCAATAACAGAGCACTTACTACTTCAAACTCCCTTCTAAACAAATTATTGAAACACTGATTTTATAAAGTTTTCTAAAATTCCCCTTAATTCATATATATGCACGTATTCTGAAAAAAGGAGAAACCCTGATTTTTGTAACCAACTCTACAACTCTACAATTCATAGTAATTATTTTTGTTACATACAAACAACTATAACAATTAGTACCGAAAATAGTATAGATTTTTGCCAGCAAACCCCCACAAAAGAAATTATTGTAACCCTGATTTTTTAAATTAACTCTAAACTCTCTTCTAATTGATTAGTTTTACATACATATATACCTATACATTTCAATAAAAATTATAATCTAAATACATAATTTTTATTCTAGATTTTGGATTGTTAATAATATAATTAATGTATGCAGTCACAATCATTTTATTATTATTGTAAAGAAAAGTTTTGTTTGAATAAATACAAAACGTATTCCTTACTTTTCGAATGTATAATAAAAGGTGTAATAAATTGAATTATCGAAAAAAAATTTTCTAGCCACTTTTATTTAAGTAACGAATCAAAGTTTATGGATTTAAAATGATTAAGCAGAAAAAAATCATTTCAGCTAAAAACTTACAATCAAAATTTTTTAAGACATTTTCTAAATATAATTAGAAGCATTTTAAGAGTCGTAGTCGACATATTTTCAGTCGTCATTTTGTTATTCGACATTTGGTCAAATCGATATTTTTCATTTAAAAAAAAAAGTACATTGTGGCTATTGACATTTTGAAAATTAACTTAAGTTCAAGGTCCTTATTTTAATGTACATACCTTATATACATACTTTTATTTCTTTGTAAACAAGGTAGAATGTAAACCAACGGTTTTTAAAAGCGCACATTTCCAAAACTCAATACAAACTGTTTAGAAGTGTGACTTACACAAAAATTTGAAAATTTCATGTAATAAGAAAAAATGTGAAAATAGGACATTTTTGAAATTTTCAGGGGCCATAAGTCCGGAATCCTATATAACTAAGAAAAGCCGTTAACACACGTAAAAATATATTATTAAACCTTTAATTTTCATGTCTTGCAGAAGAAAAATTTGTACAGGTGCCTAAGTTACAGGTGTCTAAAAATAGGAAATTTTCAATTTTTGAGGCGTAATAACTCTTAAAGAGGGGGTGTTACCAAAAAATTTTCTGAGGAAACTAATTCTAAAAGTTCTTTCTTGTCTCAAAATTTCAGGTTCTTATCTAAAGGGGTGCCGGAGTTATGAAAAAAGAAATTTCATGCAAAATGTGGTTTTCACATAACGGTAAATTTAAATACTAAATTAAAAAAAATTGTATAATTTTGATATTAATTTACAAAGATAAAAGAAATACCTGTCGAATGACGTTTTCAGATTGAAAAAATCTTAAGCAGAACATAAGATATATGCATTTAAAAATAAGGCTTTTTCAAAGTTTGAGGGGCTGTAGCTCCGAAATGGGGGGGGCTACATGAAAAAGTTGTTCCACAAAATTATTATTATGAGACCTACCTATGGTTAAAATTTTTTTTCTCTATCTTTAACGGTGTAGAAGTTTTGTAAACAGACGGACGGACGGACAGAGTGAAACTAATAAGCACATTTTTTCAAAATTTTTTTGGAAATGTGCTAAAAACTTGTTTTTATTGGGTTACAAAAAATATGTATCTCATGTTTTAGAAAGAAAATATTATAATATAGTTAAGAAAATAATTTTGTGCAATAATTTCAAAATATTAAATATAATAATAGTAGTTCAAAATATTCCTTTAATATTTTTAAAATACAAAATAATATTTAATAAAAATTTTTTTTGAAAGATTATTAAGACATTTTCCATATAAAGAACTATAAAAATCATAAAAATATTAAATTAAATATGCAATATTAGTATATAGTATTATACATCTTGTAAATATACATATGAAAATGTCACATATTGAATAATAAAAGAAAACTGTTGCTTAAATATGACAGAAAATATTTAGAATGGATAATATCTTAACATAAAATAAAGATAATAATAAAAGCTATTCAGTATAACCCTATTATATATTCATGTTATACTTTTGTTGAATAAATATATTTTATATAAAACGTGTCAATTTTCAATGTTAAAAAATATTATTTTTTTTTTTTTTTTTAAATATTGAATCAATTTTTATCTTCAGATGTTTTCTAAAATTGTTGATGTACAAGTTTTATATTATATGGTAGGTATTTGGTATTTTTTCATTATTACCTCTGCAATATAAATTCAAGTTTTATCCAAAATTTTGTTATATATACAAGGATATTAATACTTTTTGTTCCAATAAGTTAAAATGTATGAAGATATTTTCTAATTGTCGATAAGACCGAATCAATTTTTCTCTTCTTATTTATTTTTTTATTATTCTGTTTTATAATATTAAGGAAAGGGTCACATATGCATTGAACTATTATTTTCACCTCTTTTGTTATATCAGAGAAATAACTTTCAAAATACTTTTCATATTTTGATAATAATATGACTAGTGTAACAAAATAATTTTGATCCCTTTTTTTTTTTTTGTTTGATATAATTTCATTTTATTCTTGTTTTGTTTTTATTTTCTTCTCCAGTTTTTTTAGTATCTTAAATATATCGTGACTCCAACAAAATGAAAAAGAAAACGTGAGAAAAAAATGGAAAGAAATAAAAACAAAATCCAATTTTATAACCTTTCTAGTCATCAAATTTTTTTTTTTATTTTTTTTTTTTGCTGTTTTTAACATTAACAACTTAAAAAGGAACCGAAAAAAGTATTTGTGTTTTTTTTCCATCGAAGAACTTATAAAAGAACAACAGAAAGAACGAAGAAGGACCCATACGGAATAAACATATAAAACATTTTGACAAATTACAACTATTAAAAAAAAGAAAGTCTTACTATATTGCGGTAAAAAAGTTTAACATATAATATATATATATATATATATATATATCTATTGAACATTAATAAGTGTATATATATATAGAAATATGTATATAATAACTGTAGAAACATGGCAAAAGAAAAGATATACGAGGAAATATCCCATTATGATGCGGTCGCAATATAATAATTGGGGGAAGCCAATAAAGCATCTAACAACAACTTATCTTACATATAATTTTTTTTCTTTCCATTTTTATTTTTTTTTTACAAAATGAACATAATTCAGAAGAAAACAGTAGGTATGGTATATAATAGTGCAACTATGTATAAAAAAAAAAACAAAAAATATGAAACAAAATATAAAAGACTCCTGACACTCATTCATAATTCTTTATAGAAATGTGTTTTTTTTTGTATGTATCTGTTTAACACATCTTACGGGATAAAACCAAACTAACTGATGTTTTTCTTCGGTTATTTTGTATCGATCGAAGTACAAGAATATATTAAAATTTTTAGCTACATATATAAAATATTATGAAAGATTAAAAAATTGAATTGACCTTCTGTACTCATATTATGAAACAAACATATACATATGTTTGGATAAGATAAAAAAAAAAAATCCGATCAACAAATATTCATTCTGTCAAATATGGCATTTTATCAAAATGTTTACTTTTTTAAAATCTATGGTGTTGTAATAATAATAAAAAAATCTTTTGTGGTATCAGGTATCAGGTATTGAATCCTGCAATAGAAACATTAATTGCGGTGGTAAAAATAAAATCAATGTTCCTCGGAGGTTTTCAAAGAGTGCATTACTAAAGAATTTTTAAAATAGTCGAAGAAAACTTCTTTTTTTTTTTTTTTAAAGTTGAATTCGAACCAAATATGTATAGTTTTCCTAAGCATTAAATATATTGGTCCTTACTAATGAGCTTTCACTAAGTCGTTAATAATACCGCAGCGTCAAAAATTAACTTTACAGCTTCCAATTTAATATTTACAACACCATCTATTTGTCGACACGATAAACTATTACAATTTAATTTAAAGTCGACTTTATATTGTTATTAGTATCAATTTATATTAGTTGACTTTAAAAGTCTCTGGTAATATTTAATTTGCTGCTAAAATAAAATCGATTTTAACAAAATGTTTTTACTTATTAGTATGAATCATTAAATTTAAATTTTCAAAACAAAATGAATAATGTTCATATAAACAAACAATTAATTACAGTGTTCACAAAAACTTTTTAAAGTTTTAAAGCCTAAAACACAATTCTTATTGGCATAAAATTATTAAATAAAGTAAAAATACTTTAGTTTTATTATAAAATATAATAAAAAAAAAAAAAAAATAAATAAATTTATAATTAATTTACGCTTAATTTTTTAAAATTTTAAAACAAACAATTGTTCAAATTGTTCATATATATAATACCTAGATAAATGTTTTTTTTTTTTTTTTTTATCGTTTTCATTTAGCTTCAGGATATGTTTTACAAAGAGTTTAAAAATCACTCATCTGAATCATAAAAAAAAAAAAAATATATATATAACAACATAAAATAAAATACAAGAAATTGTGTTGAACTCTGTTGGATATTTTTATAAAACAACCCTGAACATTGACTCTGGAAAGAACCACTACTGTGAATGTATATATCGTATACATTTTTTTTTTCCTTTTCTTGCATTCACTTGGACGACTTTGTTATTATTATGATGAGAAAATAAAAACAAACAAAAATAAAAAATGAAAAAAAAAAAAATTTTTTTTTTTTTTAAATAATAAAAAAAACTGAAGAAAATGAATTCGAGAAAAAAAACAAACCTGATTGCGTATATTCCTTTTTACTTGATGAAAAAGGATAATAAAAGTAATAACGTTATCCTCTTAAGATTTTTCTTCTTGTTTTCTAACACAATTTTTTTTTATTTTTTTGTAAATCAAATTATTATTATTATTACATAGAAAAACTAAAAGAGTTTTAGTCAAAAAATATAAATGTTTATATATATAGTATAATTTAGGTAAATGTATATGTATGTGTACATTAAGAGACAAAAAAAAAAAAAAATGAAGAAAAAAAAAAACATTTACATTTATTTTGTTGACATCTTATATTAACAAAAATTACGTGACCGTTTTTCAATAATAAAATGAAAATTTTGAGTCACTTTGTTAAATCGGCTTATCCTGTTATTTGAATTTACTTTTGTTAAATGTTCTATGGGGAAAATTTTTACAGTGATTAATCTGTAAAGTTTTTTCTTTTTTTTTTTTGGGAAATTTTAAACGTATGTCACTTTGTATTGGATCTACGTAAAAATCCAAATTTTAAAATACAACTATTCAAAATTCAAATAATAAAATCTAAAAGCCTCAAAATCTAAACTTTTGAAATCCAAATGGGTCAAATCCAAATTTCAAAATCCAAATATTTAAAATCAAAATAATAGACAATATTATATAGCGTCTCAAAGCTTTAATCATTAAATCAAATCAAAGTTTGATTTATTATAAATTAAAATTAGTAAGGAACACAGTAGGTATATTAACCTAAAGTTTCCTATGCAAGGGTAATAAGGGTTAAGGGTTATAATTGATTTTAAGAACCGCAATTTATCAGTTCTACTTCTCTTTTTGAAAATACGCTTAAACCTTTAAAAAAGCGTAAATCCTAAAATCTCTTTTTTTATTGTATCTTTTTTAAACAAAATTAAAAGAAATATAAATTTAATTTAATTAAATATGGGATTTATTTTTAGTTTGCGCATTTAATACAGATTGCACATCAAAAACCAATTTACATTTGGATTTCGCAAATTTGGCATATTTGCATTTTAATTTCTGGTTTCCTGAAAAAGTGTGGATTTTGATGCATTTGGATTTTTTTTCGTATATACACATATTCTGTAGGTGTACAATCCTGATTTTCTAACCAACTATAGAATTCCTTCTAATTATTTTTGTTACAAGCTCATTTCAATAACAAAATTATCAAAATAGTGGAAGCTACCGCTCCCAAACTAGTGCTAAACAAACATTGGAATACTGATATTATATTGAAATACTGTTTGTAACCAATATTGCAAAAACCCAAAAAATTCACCCAAAAAATCGACAGTTCTAAAAAATGTATGTCTAAAAGAAAAATTTTTGATACATTTGAATTTTGAAAATTTATATCATATGGAAAATTTGGCTTTTAAAAAAGTTTGGATCAAATCCAATTTTTAAAATCCAAACTTTCAAAAGACAAATATTTTAATCCAAACTTTCAAAATCAAGTGTATCAAAATCCAAACATGTATAACCTAAATAATAGACAAAATAAAAATGGAATTGATACGTGCATACTCTGGGAAAAGGTATAATTCTCATTTTGATACCAACTTTAAAATCCGTTCTAATTAATTTTCTTATATAAATATTTTTGCTACAAAGTTTTTTAAAATAATATGGGCTGCCACCACCAAAAGCTCTCTAAACAAATTATTGAAACCCTGATTTTGTAACCAACTCTTAAATTCATCCTAATTCATATATTATATTCTGAAAAAAGCGAATAATCTTGATTTTGTATAACCGACTCCAAAGTCCATACTAACTCATCTGTATATATACTGATAAAAGCGTCTAAAATGATTTTGTAACCAATTCTAAAATCCCTCCTAATTCATAATCTCATTTTTATATGTACTATTCTGGAAAGAGAGAAATTACATTTTGATGCATTTAGAATTTAGATTATGATACATTTGGATTTCGCAAATGTGGCTTTTGGCATATTTGGATTTTAATTTCTAGCTTCTTGAAAAAGTTTGAATTTTGACGCATTTGGATTTTATTTTCTTGGATTGTAAGCGTAATCCCTGAATTTATGTTAGCTCGAAATAAATATCAAATTATGATTTTTTTTTTTGCCACTGAGTGTAATTTTAAAAAGGGTGCAACTTAAGATACATTTATATATATTATGTTTGTATGTATAATATATATTTAGTTATTTTTATATGATTTTAAGGTATCTACTTTGGTCCTTTTATTTTTTTGTTTTTTTTTCTATCAAGAAAATTCAATTAACAAAGGTGAGGTTATTTAAAGTTTTTCCTTTTTTTATAACGTAATAAATAAATATATAGGTATATTATATACATGATAATATATTTCTAAAAAGATAAGTTTTTGCTACCATATAGAAAAATTTTAAGTATTATGTAAGATTTTAACAGAATAATAATATATAAGAGTAGATTTTTAATTTATTTGTTAAGATTGAAGAAATACTTAAAAGAAAATAATATAAATTAATAAAAAAATATTGTCTTTTTTGTTTTTTTTTTTTTTTTATTTAAAAGAACTTAAGTACATTTTACTTTTAAGTAGTTTAAATAAAATTTATGTTGATAAATTCATTTAATTAAATTCTTTGCAATGGGATTGTATGTCAACTTATTATTTCTAAGAATAAAAATTTTAAAATTATTTAATAAGAAAATTAAAAGTTCAATTATATTTTTGTTTTTTGATTCAAGGCAGTATAATTGATATTTAAAAACAAGCATAATCATATAAGAAAGGTAAATGTGGAATGGAAATTCTTTTAAATTTCTGATAAAAGAGAAACTTATTAAAATTTTTCATGAAATGAGTAAATACGTTTTTCCTCTTTAGTAGAAATTTACACATTATATTAGATTAGATTGTTCTTTATGAGGCATAAATGACACTACGATCTATTGATGTAGATCTATATTGTGCCCGCCCCCTGTTACTACATCTTGTGAATTTTGTCTCCACTTAAAATACTTCTGTCAGCCGTACTGTCTCTAAGAAATTAAAGATTTGTATAAGCAGAATTTGTGTAAGCAGTATCCTCCTAGATGCACATATCTTGCTCGGGGTAAAGCTCCTTAGTTTTGGAATATGTGGTCTGCTCAGTTCCTTCTTCTTATTGACAGTCCGTCGTCATTTTATAAGTGTCCCTTTAGCTGACAGTGTCCATAAATTCTAAAAATTCCTGTTCTTTAATATAATCCTATGTCTTTAATATAATCCTATAATTTTAACATATCTTTTATACAATAAGAAAGATCCGCATAAGTTACACATTAAGAGAGATTCTTAATTTAATGGAAAAAGTAACTTTGGAATTTCGAATATCCTGTCCTTCCATTATAATAAATAACCTTTAATTTTAATAACAATTATTAATTGTAAAAGTTTTATTTTGATATCAACTCTTTCAGTTGACCTCATTTTAATTATTAAATTTTTATTTATTCCTTTGAAAAATAATTTCTGAAAAAAAAAAATTTTAAATGAAAAGAAATTTCCTTTTTATTATAAAAAATTATCATACAAAGTCAATTGAAAACTACAATCTATTTATAATATTCTTTCTCGTAATAACACAAGAAAAAAAAAAAAAAACAGGGCAAAAATAATCAATTCAATTTCCTAATTATTATAAAAAAAAAAAAATAGAGACAAACACAATGAGAAAATATTTTACGAGCCAACAAAATGTTTCATTCATTATGCACCGATCTGTTACTGAATATTTCAACCGTTTCATTTTCATTATTTTAGTTTTTCTTTCCCCTTTTTTTTACATTTTCGTTTTCTTTTTTTTTATTTCTGTTTTTGATTTTTTAGTTTTTCTTTCCCCTTTTTGTTTTTTTTACATTTACATTTTCGTTTGTTTTTTTTTTTTTACTTTTACGAATTTATAATTAACACCCACAGCTGGGTGGTGCTGTAGAGAACCTATTAAAAAAAATTATACTTTAACTATAGTTAGTTATACTTATTTCAATAGATACAAATTCAAATATAAATGCATTTTTGTATATATGTATGTGTGTGTATGAACAGAACAAATTGAATCAACTAATTGAATAAATTTTCTTTATTTTATAATTTTTTTCTTTTTTGTCGTTTTAGGTAACGATGGCATAACGACAGTTGCTGTAAAAACTCTTAGAGAAAGTGCAACTGAAGTCGAAAGAAATGATCTATACTCAGAGCTTCAGGTAATGATTTATTTTTTTTTTTGCTTTTTTTTTTGTCGTTGTCATATATTTTTTTTTATTTTATTAAATTTTTTTTTTTTCTTTATTACTTAAGATTTCTTTTGGAAAAATTTATTTTAAATTAATTTCTCTGCAAATTTTTATATGTTTGTAAAGGGAACATTAAAAAATTTTCGAGATAAAATTAAATGGGTATTATAAATTGTAATATAAAATTAAAAAAAATTTTTTTTTTGTCCATTATATTTAACTTTAGTATAGTACTTGCATAGGTACAGTAAATTGTGAATAAATTTGTATTAATTAAATAAAGATCTGAAATATATGTAAAAAGACTAGAAGTCAAATGGAATCTCGTCTCGTCATTCTGGCTGGCAATTTTTCTTGAAGAATTTAAACAAAACTGAGTTTAAACTTAAAAAATTAAGATTTGAGTTTAAGCTAAGTTTTATACATTCGACTCAAAGTGCATGTTATAAAAGCTATGTTTTTGACATGTTCGAAAACAATATACAAGAAACTTTTTAGTTGAGAAATGTTTTTAATTTTATCTGTCATTTAGCCTATTTTTATTTTAGACTTTTGCCTGTAGTCTGAAGTTAGCTAAAAGTTTCTTCTTTAACTACGTATCTACTACTGGATGTTTGCGATCACATTTCTGAAGCTCTCTTTATCCTCTGCTGCGTGTATTAGTTCTACCACCGTTTGGAGGCCCGTTCATTGCCTAATATTTCCCAGCCACGATATTTGCTTTCGGTCAACACGTTTTCTGATTTTAACCAAAAAAATATGACCGTCGTACAACAGCAAAAGAACGGACAACCTATTGAAGCTGTTTCGGTCGGAGATAGCCAGACCAATAGGTGTGTTAACGGGACACTGGCAAATAAGCCAACATACGGCCAGATTAGGTATTCCATTCAGAAAGAAACCATTATACACTTCACGTGTAAATGACCAGCGTTGGCAAGGGTCAGAAGAATAGTTCTATTCTGGGTAGCTATGAATTTAACGATCTTAGCGATCTAGCTGCTAAGCAATCTGTAAAAATGGTAAGGTTTCTGAATATCGTGAAATGGATCTCAAATTAAATCCGATATAGCCTAAACATAAGCGTTCTGATCACGGCAGTGGCAGTAGCAAAATGGTGCTAACGCGCTAATTATGGTCTTGTAAAGGCTGACAGGACCAGTCACGTATACCAACCAACCAACCATAAACAAAATAAATATTCAACTAAATATGTCCTTATTGTAAAGAAAATAATAAATCGAAGATCTTCCTCTCATGAATTTACTAAAATATTCCAATGTTAAATTAAAATGGGTCCTTTAAATTATCCTGTTCGTAGCTATTGTTTTAATATAAGTTAAAAACACCTTAGTAACTGATACAAATAAATTTTTAGAAAGTGTTATTTATTTATGTGTTAAAGTCAAAGTGTTATCAAAAATTTCAACACTGAAAATTTATTTTTTCCAAACTTTTCTCCAACTTCAAAAAGCCATATAAAAATTTCCGTTTAATAAAAGAATTTTTATTTATTCTTCATAAAAAAAACATCAGCGTTAATCGTTTGTTTTTATTTTTACGAGTTTTCTAATCTAACGAGTTTTCTAATCTAAGTTTTTCCGTTACCAATGGTTCTTAAATGTTAATTTTTAAAAATGTCTTATGAATATAATAAAATTCTTATAATGAACAGAAATAATTATACAAAATATACCAATATTAAAATATTAAATATTAGTTTTTTTTAGTTTTTGTTTTTTTTACTTTAATTTGAATTTTTATTTAGTTAAGAAAAATGAATGAACAGTGTAGTTGTAGTATTTGTAAGTTTATAAAAATTTTCATTTTATTCATTCATTCATTTTTTATACATAGATATTTTATTTTAATAAATTTCAACTGGATAAGAGTTTTGCCTCAAGTTTTTGGTTACCGGTTGTTGTCTTCTTTTAATAGCTTCTTATAATTTAGTTTTCTTGTTTTTTTTTTTTTTTGCATTAGCAATACAACAAATAAGTTCATCTCCTATACTATATATGTATAAAATTTCGTTTTTTTTTTTCGTTTTTTAGAACAATTTTCAGTAACTTAAGTTCTAGTATACACTGTCAGAATCTGGTGTTCACAGTACAAAAATTTAAAATAAGAAAAAGAAAAAAAAAAAATGCTTAAAATTAAAAAGCTGTGTAGAGTTTGTCATGCAATACAACACAGTAGTTAAAAAAAAAAAAAAAAATTTTAAGTAAAAGAAAAAAAGTTAAAAAAAAAAATATAAAAAAGTTTTTCAATTAGTTTACAAAAGCGCAACTATACTATGGAAAATAATTGAAAAATAAGAAGAACAAAAATTATTCATATTTGGCTTTTGTATTGAAAAGAGTCAGGATCGTCCGTTATTCAGTTAAGAAGAAAAATTGTTTGTACTTAATGGAAAAACCTACTATAATAAATAGAATTGCAGATAAAATAAATATATAGGGGAAAAATGTCCTGACATGATTTTTTTGTTTTTTTTTTTTTTTGTTATTTTTAAAAACGTAACTTACTTGAACTTCAACCAATCATTTTTATGATCAATGTATAGATACCATATAACTAACATCAACATTGTATAGGTTTTTTTGTAATGATTTTGTATATTGTATTACACACATTTTGATATTCAGACAATGGTGTAGTGGTTAAGGTCTCGGGTTCAAACCCACTGCGTCATATAGATTAATAAATATCAATTATGAATAATAAATGACTTAGTGGATGCGCTATACTCCTCATAGATGTGGTAAGGAAAAAAAAAAAAAAACAGGCACACTTTAATAATAATTTTTGGATACAGTGACAGAACGCCCGAATTTCTGGAATTAACGCCCGTGGGCCTTTAATTTCCAGAAATTTTGAAATTAAAGACCGCTGGTTTAATTACCTCGGGCGTTCTGTCACTGTACCTAATTTTTGTTATGTTTAAATCTTTCTCAAGAAAACAAGGTATGAGAAATTTTTCAAGTCACAAGTGTATTAACGAATGTCACACACTTTCAAAAATGCTCTATAAATTATTATTAAATCTTAACTCTATTATTTTCAACGCTTTGAACGATTCTAGCATTTTTAATTCTTTAATATTTATTTTTGAAGCCTTAATTCTCATTTGTAAAATTTTAAGAACATGCCTTGGGTCCGTTTATATATATATATATTTTTTTTTGGTTCATTGAAATAGTTAATCAAGTAAAGTATTCTACATTTTTTTTTTAGTATGAGACAGGAATTTTTAAGGGCAAAAAGTTAGAGAAAATTTAATAATGATGTCTGTAGGAATCTAGAATGTAACAAAATATTTACATTAAGATTTTGTTACATAAATTGAAATTGATTCATCTCGTAAAAACAAAAAAAAAAATAAATAAATAAATAAAACTGTCTACAAACTTTTCTGTTGAGTGTGATAGAATTGCATCGTTTTTTTTAAATTTTTTTTATTTTTAAATAAATTAGAATGGAACCTACAATTTTTATTAAAAGTTTTTTTTTTTTTGTTATTTTGATTTTGTTCTTATTGCAAGAATGGTGAATATAGAATAAATATGGAAATGAGAACACTTTATATTGCCTTGCAAGTTAAAAGAAGAATAAAACAAGGATAAAAAATATAAATTGACAAAAACTTAAAATATTTCAACCAAAAAAAAAAAAAAAAAAAAAAAAATTAAAGAAAATGGAAATTTTTCTTAAAAATAAAACTAGAAAAAAAATTATCTTAGGATATCAATTTTCATTTTAATTGAAAAGTATACAGATGAAAATTGAGAAGAGTTTTAAGAGTTTTTCTTTTATTTATTTATTTTTTTTTTGTTTTTTTGTTTTTTTTTTTTTTTTGTTGTCCAAAAAGTTTTATTTTTCATTTCTGTCGTAGTTGAAAGTTAAAAGTAAACTGATACTGTCGTCTACGTCACTCAATTTTTTTCCAAGTTTTTAATTTCTAAGTTTTTCTTTAATTTTTTTATTTTTTTTTTTTTTGTTTATTTTTATTCTATTTTTATAACACCACTCTATTCTCAATTAGCTTTTCAATGAAAATGATATCTGTTGTTAATTTGATTATAAAATCTCTGCTAAAGGATAGTTAAAATAAATTGAATATTGTTGTAGTTGTAATTCTGGTATCAGTATTAGTGATTGTCATAAAAGTTTTTTTTTTTTAATATCTATAAACATTTTTATTTTCTTTTCTTTTTTTTTTTTGTATTTTATTTGGAAAACAATTAAAATTTTATTACGTTCAATTTTATATTAACTGTTAGGAAAAATTATTTTGAAATAAAGTGGTGATTGATGTTAATGGAACAATAACGATATGGTTAGATCGAATTTTCTATATTAGCATATACACAATAATACAAAATAAAATAAATTTTATGATAATTTCGGATGTAAAATAGAAAAGTTGAACACCAAAAGAAAATTAAAATTTGGAAATTTTCATCAAGTATAGGTAAACTATTTATGGTGACATTGAATTCAAAATTTGTTTATTAGATTAAAGTGATTATACAGTAGTGTTGGAAGTGATTTTTATTAAACTAAAGTCAATAAATTACAATAACATATTTAAAAATGAAAAATATAGTATGGAAATTTTGGTTAAAAATGTTAAATAAAATCCTTAGCTATTTATAATGAAGAATTACATATTTATTATCAAAATTTTTTTAATCAACATTTTTAAATATTTCGAAATTGAACACTAATTACTTGTTAATAATTTAATATTCGAAAAGTTATGACTTTTTTAAGTGTCATAATTCTGGGCAAAATTTTCTATTTTATATTACAGAAATATTTTAATTGGCTTCTGACCTTTTGACCTACAAAAACTCAAAGAAATAAGTTTTATATATTTTCCTTATAAATGCATTTTAAATACAAAAAAAAAAAAACAAAAAATTAGTAATTTGTAAGAATGAATACAAAGAAAAAATCGTCATAAAATTAATTTATTTGATAAGAATTTACATTTTTTTAAGGCGAAATGAAAAGGGATATAAAAGAAAAATAATACATTAAAAATTTAATTGAAAGGATAATAATAGAAAAGAAATTTTTCAAATAATAGATACACAGTATAAACAAAATATATTTTGTAATATTTATAAGAAATATTTGTAATATTTGTTCTCTGAAATAAAGCCGAATGGAATAAAGCCAATTGGCAAAAATTGCGAATTATTAAATTTTGCGGCTTATATCTGTATTGATCAGAATTTCAATCATTTATTTAGCGAGAAAAAGAAAATTAAAATTGTCCCTAAAGTTTTGGCAGTTTTTGATTTTTTCTTTTTGGGGAAACTACCTAATTGCATTACGAAAATATAGTCCCCAAAAATAATTTGAAAAATCGCTAAAAAATTTATTTATTAATATAAATAAATTTTTGAAATCGACAAATTGTTGAAATTCTATACCAATAATTAACGAAATTGAAAACAAAAAAGGTTCATTGTTTTAATCGAAGATTAGTTGTTCTTTTTTTTGAAAGTTATGCATGTTTCAGGGTTGTACTGGACATTTTCATTACAAAATCAAAATATATTACAAAATATTTTCTCATATATAACAAACAGACATAACAAAATCTTACAAAATAAATTATTGAAACTGTTAACTATTTTTTAAGCAACTATAAGATTCTTTCAAACTAATTTTAATAATTGTACTATGGTGTACATGTATTTTAGTTTTTCAAACTACCTAAATATGTCATAAGACCATACATTTCATGGGACATTAAGCCATAATATTGTTTTCTTGCAAGATGTGACAATACCAGGCTTCGACTAGAAACAATGGTAGAATATTGTATTTTTAAAACCGTAATATAAAGATAAATAAATCTTTAATATGCTATTTTTGAAAAAAAAATCTCTAATCTGGGTTTAAAATGTCATTTTGTTCACCAGATATTGTTATGCGGAATATTATAATGCAAGGTTTAAAAAAAAATTGTGAAATTTTTGAAGACTAATTTCGTCTTTTTCTGGACATTTGTAAACACTAATTTTTTGAACTTTTTTCATAATGGAAATAGTCTTCAAATTTTGGTAAATTGTTTCACTTTTATTTTGGACTGTAATTTCCTAGGAAATAGTTTCGTAGAGCTTAAAACTGTTATAAAAAAAGTTCGAAAATCAAAAAATTTTCCGAATGCTTCCGAATTTTTATTTTTGCTAAATAAGTAAAAAAAATTTAATAGTAAAACTAATTAATTTAATATAAATTTACTGATCAGTTCCAAAAGTTGGCAAAATTACTTTTAAAATTTTCTTCAAAAAATATCGGGTTTTCCCTTAGGGATAGAATTTAAAAATTAAAAAAAACATATAAATTATTCAGTGAAACCAAAATTTTTTTTTATTTGAAAGGTTAAATTATGCCATTATGTATGGAATAAATAACATCATTCAAATGATCACCCCGACTTCTCCGTACGTACTGCATTCTGTCAGCCCAATTTTTCATCACTTTTTCCCTAAATTTGGCTGTATTTCATCAATAGCACGTTCAATGTTGGTTTTTAATTGCTCAACTGATGTTGTTGGGTTATCAGCATAAACTTATGATTTAACATATCCCCAAAAAAAAAAATCACAAGGTGTTAAATCACACGACCTGGCAGGATAATTAACTGGACCATTTCTTGAGATAATTTCATCACCAAATTTTGTTTTCAATAAATCGATTGTTAAGGTGGCTGTGTGGCAGGTGGTACCGTCTTGTTGAAACCACATATCTTCCAGATTATTATTAATAACAGCAGGAAAAAAAAATCATTTAACATTGTTCTGTATCTACATTGACCGTTACTCTTCGACCATTTTCTTCAAAGAAATATAGATCAATCACTCCACCACACAGTGTGACTTTATCTGGATGTAGTGGTGTCTGAACAGTTTCGTGTAGATTTTCATCACTCCAAATTCTGCAATTCTGTTTGTTTACATAACCATTTAACCAAAAATGAGCTTCATCACTGAGCACTGATTTTGAAAAAACAATTTTTACAATTTCTAAACGTTATTGAACACTGAACACAAATGACATAAGAAATGTCAAAAAATAATACGCAGTGTTGACATTATAACCATTTTAAATTGTATCATTCCCCATGGAAAATCCATTATTTTGAAACAATGTAATGTAATACGTATCACATTATATTAAAACCATTTTATCATTCTGAATACAACCTGTATAAAGTTATATTAATATTATCTTTAATTGTTTTTGTTTATTGTTTACAAAAATTTTCTTTTTTAAGAATTACATTAATATATTAAAATGTACATCCATTTAAATACTAAATCATTAATAGCATTGTTTTTTCATTCTATATTTTAGTCACTGAATTAAGAATAAAAAGTTGAAGTTCAAATATTTTTTTTATTCTTTAATGATTTCTGAATCTTTTATTACTTTGTTGGATGAAATAAATCGCTTGGGTAAAATTTTCACTTTCAAAGAATGGTAAAAATAAAAATAAAAATAACAACGATAATAGGAAAACTGAGTGCGAGTAAAATAGCCTGAGAGTAAACAGAAATAACAAAAAAAAAATTTTTTTTTTATAGAGTACACGTGTATTATCCTGCCTGTTATAAATTTATTAAAAAGTTCTATTCGTTCCAAATAATTTTTGTAACACCAAATTGTAGTTCAGTACTATTTTGTATTTTCATTCTGAGTTACGTTGAAAATCTATATACAGTATTGGTCAAAAATACTTTTACATTGTAATTTTTCATGGAAAAGTTTTTTTTTCTGAAATTTTTTTAATGTATCTGTTTTTGTTAAAGTTATTATGAAGTTATTATTGGACTGTTACTAACTTTTAACTATATATAAAACATTCTAAGGAAGATTAGCAGTTTTATAGCAGTCAATTCAAGAAATTTTACTTAATATTTTATGAATTTAAGTATTGCATAAAGAAAAAAATTGAAAGTAGCTGGATTCGATACAAATACAGTGAGGTTAAGTTATCTTTTTAAAAACTATTCATCTGTCAGCAGACATACAGATAAACAGACAGAAATTAATTTTATTTATTTATAAAAATTTGTTTTCCTATACTGTTTTGACAAGCGACACAATAATAGAGAATGTTAATATTTATAATATCGTTGTTTTATTATGACATAAAATTTCGTTTAGTTTTTTTCTTTTTTCAGTTTTAGTCTGAAGTTGTGAATTTTAGCATGTTTTTTTGGTTGAAAAATAGGATTAGAAAAATAAAAAAAAAAAAATTTAAATTTAGTATTCAAAATTACGGAAGTATAAAAGAATCTTATTTCAGTTTATTCTTTCTTTTTATTTTGAATCGCAATTTGATTCCGGTAAATTTACATGTACTATGTATATTTGAATGTATTTATATATACATAATATATTATTTTGTTAAAAACGAAGAGAAAATAATATTTGAAGGTTTCTGATCCTTCCGGCAACATTCGTACAAAAAACGAAAAAAAAAAAAACACAATAATAAATTCGCCAATGGAAGTTTTTAAAAATTTGTTTTTTTAAAGTTTGGTAATGAAATGTATAAAAACGCAAAACAAAAAAACACAAAAAAATAAAAACAAAAATTAGGATAAACAAAAACAAAAAAAAAAGGAAAAAATTAGAACAACATAAATTTTCTAAACAAAGAAAGAACAAAATAGCCTATGGCTATAATGTCATCATCATCAGTTATGGAGAAAATTTTATTCCCAAAAAAAAAATCTATGCATACGTCTTCAAAGATAAATATGATAATATATACTTTATTTCTTCGTTTTGTTTTTATAGTTGTTTTGATTCTGTTTCTTTTTATATGGAAATTTTATTGGCAAAAAAAAAAAAAAAGAGGAATTAGAGGGGATGAAATAAAGGAATAAAGAATAATTTTTTTTTTTTATAAAATTCTGTAAATTTTGTTTTTTTTTGTTTTTGTTTTGCGTTGATTTTATTTTTAACGTAAATGTAAGCTTTTGGTTGTGGGTGTGGATATTTAAATTAATACCTTGAAAAAAAAAAAAAAAATGTTGGACCTTTATTGTTTAAGTAAAATAAAATATAATTTAATAATCTTTAATGAACATATATAACATAAAAGGAACATAATTAAATATAAGAATTTTCACTATGATAATGACAAATGATTATGGTATGTGGCAAGAAAAAAATTTCATGGGTTCGATATGAAATTAAGGTTCATTTTCTGCATTAAATATTTTATTATAATTCATAGTTTTAAATAATTGTTATAAATTCAAGAACCAATTAACATTTTTGTATCTAATTAGATTTTCTTCTTTAAACAATATTAATAAATTTAATTTTTAAATTTTTTTTTTTTCCTTATCAAATTCAATTATTTTAATTAAAACGCTAATAATTTATTCTTCATAAATACATAATTAAAAATTAAAATTTTAATTTGTTTTTATATGGTAAATGGAGATAAAAGATTTTACAGCATACATTTACATTCTAAATTGCATAACGTTATAGCTGAATTCTTAATTGTAACACGTCATTTTAGCTAATATCGTTTAAAAAACAGGATATTTTACAACTTTATATTTCGCAAGATATTTAACCAAATATATATGTAGATACCTCCAAATATTGTACACATTCTGTAAAAAGTGTATAATCCTGATTTTGTAGAAAACTTTAAAATTTCTCCTAACTAATTCTTTTTTTTTTAATACATATTCCAACAATAAAGCCTTTTTAAATATTATTTAGCGACAAGTTTTTTTCTTTTTGGGATTAAGGCAAACTTGCATTACTGCCAAACTTATTTTTCTATTTATGTAAATAAGTCAAATTACATATTCTGATTTGGTAAAACTTTTGGGGTAACTTTCCTTCCTTAGGAAAATGTTTGTGAGATGCAAAAAAAATTTTAAACTGCACTCCTTTTGTGCTTAATCACTAGGTCACCGAAGCTCATTAAAAAAATCCAAAATTTATTTATTTATTTATATTAATATTACATACATTAATGTAGTGCAATATTATTGAACCATCGGCTACTAAGGCCGTTATAGGTTTTTATACTATTATTAAATTATATACTAATATTATTTATTTTGTTTATATTATATACTATATATTTACATTATATTAGGTCGTAAGAGGGGTATGTAAAGAAAAAAACTTACGACCTGTGCAGGGATCGAACCCACACTCCTTCGGTTAATACGCCACACGCCTACCCACTAGGCTACCGAAGCCCCCAAAAATCCAAAAATTGAATGACAATCTTTTTAACTGGAATAAATAATGCATACTTTCAGGCGTAATATTATTTCAATTCAAACCACACAAAAACTTTTATTTCAAATTAAAATGTTTTCATTTTTTTATTTCCTGTTTACATAAAACTGAAAATAAGTAAATTGTAAATGTTTTTTTTTTTTAACCAAGGTAATGTGATAATGGGCATTTTGACAGGTTATAATTAGCCCTTTTTTTCATTCAATTTTGAAATGACAAAATATAATTTTTATTTTTTACAAAAAATTCTTTTCTGATTTTGACATATTTTTTTTCCCTCATACATATATCCATTTAAACTGATTATTTAAGTTAATATAATTTTATCTTTAATTTTAAAATGTACACGTGTAAAAGAATCCATCAAGGTCGGTGTAAAAAAAGTATATCCTATATATATATATATATATATGAATTATAATATAATATTATTATGTGGGTATAATATACATTAAAAATGATAAAAGTTAAAAAAAAATGTTTATGTTACCATCATCATAATCATCTATCAGCCAAATAATATAAAAGTCATTAAGATATTTTCTGTTTTTGAAAAAAAATTTAATAAAATTTTTAAATTCTATAGAATTTTTTTTAATTTTTGGGGGGAAAAAAAAATTGCACATCCTGTTTCTCTTTTAAATGAATTTTCTATAATTTTCATCAATTCCTTTTTCCCCATCATTTTGGCGTTTGTTTTGATATAGAAAAGGTTACCTAGGTCATATGCATTTACAGGAAATTTTTTTTTTTAATGAGAATTTTAGTTAAAAGATTCTTTTTAAACAGAAGTAAAAATATTTTTTTTTTTTTTTTAAATTTATAGATAAATATATGGTTTAAAAAAGAAATAAGTCAGGCAATTAAGCAAATATATTACCATGTGTAATATACGACGTATATACATATATCTATTTTAAGAATAAAATGTTTGTTTAGCTTATATAAAAATATAATGAAGCTTCATATTGCACGAATAAAATCGTTGAAAAATTTTTTCAATTCTTTTTTATATTCAGTTGAAAGCACTGAAAGCACAAGTATGAAAGCATATTTTGATTTAAAACTTTTTCACTTCTGTTTAAGTTTATATTTAAAAGTTTTAATTTTAATTTTTAAGGATGGATAAGCAATTAAGGGGTTAGAGCAAAGTTTTTTTAAAAGATTAAATTTCAATTTGTTTTTTTTTTTTTTTTGGGCCTATAAAAAAATAATGATAAAGTTAAATATCAGTATTGTTTCATTTTTATTTTGAATATTGATATTTTTTTGCATACCACATAATATATAAAAATTCCAGCGACAGGACTTTTTTATTTGCAATATTTTTATTTGCGATTAGTATTTAAAATTTGAAGAATTTTTTTTTTCCCCCTTGGTAGTGTCAGATTCTTACTGGCTAAACCCACCTCCCCCTTTAGCCAATATAATGGGATGAAACCCTTACATACAAACGCAGTATATAGGTTAAGAAGTAGGGATAGAAAAGAATAGGAAATGGATACGGAAACACTAAATTGGGAGTGGGACTATAAGGAAACAATGAATTCGCCAATTATTATTACTATTTTGCTAAGTGAGTATAGCCGTTACAACAGTTACAACATGTAGTAGTATATAAGACCTTACTACATGAGGTAATTATTGAAGGCAACCTCCATTGCCACTGTAGCGGCTATTATTATTGGCATTAGTATTATTTATTAATATTATTATTATTTTACTACATAGTGAGGGCCATCAGTGGATTACAACGTGCAACAGTATATAACACCTTACTGCATGATATAACGAAAGATAGCTCCACTGCAACAGCTATTTTTATTATTATTATTGTTATTGTTATTATTAATACTACAATTAATTATACGATATACATTATTACGATATAAAATTACTGCATATTTTTTTATTTATATGACCTGACTGGGGTTTGAACCCAAGACCCTTCGATTGAAAGGTTGGCGACTTAACCACTGCGCCATTAGTCAAATAAATCTATCTATTAAACAGTATTTAAATTTAATATTCCAATAAAAGAATTTTAATAGTTTTCGTATTTTAATTTTGTTTAAATGTTTGATGTTACCTTTATCTTGAGTTAGTTTTCAGAAAATTTTTTGTGGCTAAAATTGATTTTAATTTTAAATAATCGCTTTTTAATAATAGCAAATATTTTCGGTCGATTATGTGTTTTTTTATCTTAGAATATGGTACTTTGAAAAAAAAAAATTTAAATTTAATAAAATAAATTAACCATTCAATTTACTTTAGGCAACTAATTATTTTTTTTTTTTATATTTTCGATTAAATTGCATTTTTTATGATATTAAATTTTTAATTTTTTTCAGTAGGTAGTTTTGTTGTTTTTGTTTTTCGTTTCTGTGGTTTAACATATTATAAAAGAAAATAAAAATTTTTCCAAACTGAAAAATTTTCCTCGAGACTATAATAATTACTATATAGAAAGTACCTACATATGTAAATAAATAAATATCATAATATATATACATACATGGATATCAAATAAAATTTAATTTATTCACATTATTATATACCACCTATAACACTTCATCTTATCATATACATATATACCTACCTGTAAATTTCTCATTAACGATGGTTATATTTTTGACATAAAAACCTCTTCGGGTTTTTTTTTTTTTTATAATTTACGAAAAATTATTCATTTTTTTTCTTATTTATATTTTATGAAAAAAAAAAAAAAATTTTTCATATACCTAAAAATAATATGTTGTATGAATATAATAAGTATATACATGATAAATATATATGTATATATATTATTATATATTTATTTCTTGTTTGTTTTTGAATGAATGTAAAAATAATTACTGTTTATTTATGTTTTTTGTAAAAAAATTTCTGAAGTGGTGAATTTCCAAAAATAAATATGTTTCTGCCATTGAATTCTATTAAATTTTTTTTTTTTAAAATAAACTATAAAAAATATAATAGCCTAATATAGTCGGCAAAACTATAATAAGCATATGCATTTTTTTTTTCTTTTCCACTTCTATAAGGAGCATGGGGTATCCACTAAGTCATTTGTTATCCATATTTGCAGTTGATTACTCGGCTGTATCTATTGTTCAAGACTATGAGACAAATATTTCTTTTATTTCTACGCCATCTATTAGAGAAATATCTATTATTTTTTATTAATCTATATGACTCAGCTGGGGTTTGAACCCGAGACCTTCGGCCGAAGGGCCGTTGTCTTAACAATTACACCATTGGCTAATAAGCATATGTATAGATATATTAAATCTTAATTATGTACGAGTTTTTAAAAATTTCAATTGATTTCATCTTTTGTGCACTAAGATTAGGTTAAGATTTAAAAAGATTTAAATTAAAATTAAATTAGCTGATATACAATGTAATGAAATTGAACATATTTTACCTCACGATAATGAATGAAACAATCTAGATCGGCCTAATAAATTATCATTCTGAATATAAGCGAATTCCTGAAGATAATCGAAATCGTTAAAAAATATTAATTACTTCTAAATTCTAATCTGTTATTTGTAGCTATAATTGAAATTTTTATTAAGAACAGGAACCTACAGAACCAATCACATATTACTAACCAAATAATCAAATAATCATTTTTTTTTGATAAGTTAGTGTTTTTAACTAATCAAAACTTTATCGAGTTATAACCAATATAGTTTTGGTGCAATAAAAACTTATTAAAAAAATGATTATTTGATTAGTGATAAGGAGTTTGTGCAATAGAGCCCATTTTTTTAACAATTTGCATCCATTAATAAATTTCAGATTTCATCATTACCATATTTCCGTTTTTTAATGGCAAGTTAAAAACAGAAGTTAAACTTACCTCATTAGAATTAGCAAATACATTAAAATAAAACTAGTGGTATACTGGGACTATTAGAAAACTAATTTTTAATTAAATTAACACGTTGAGTCGCACGTGTATCATCGGTGAACATCACTTAAATGTTGCAAAATCACGTTCTCATCGGTTAACATAAAAATAAATTTGCGTGAAGAAAACCCACATATATTATCGGTGAACTTTGCTGAATGTTCTCAAAAGTCCGAATCAATTTTATGTACAGTACAGTTTTTTACTATTAGAACTCAACGTGCGTTAACCCATGATATAAACAGATTTTTTTGTACCATAATATAGAGCATTACGTACCATTTTAAAAATTCTTTTACGAAAATCTTAAACGAAAATTTATGAGTGTTTCTACATTTACGAATTTTTGTACAACTAAAAAAATAAAAAATTAAAGAAATATTCTTGCATTTTTTATCTGCTCTTCGTAAAGAATAAAAGCGAAATAAATTTGATTTTTCCTGTTTTTATTTTTGACTTATATTTAATTTAATTAACATAAATGTAGATTTTTATACAATACATATTTTGTTACTATACTTGTATATACAATTAGTCAAAATGTTTAAAACAAGGATGTGTGTAAAACCAAAATGATTATTTTTGCATCAAAATTTGTAAATTTGTGTTGTCAGAAAACGTGACGAAACTTAAGTGACACTTCCTTTCTTCTTTCACTCACTTACTTTAAAGAATGTCCTACATAATTATGAAAAGTCGTTAACATATATATATATAATGGGGCTGTCATTTTTATGTCTTATACTTACGATAAATTTACACAATTGTCGAAGTTACAGAAGTGTAAAAATGCGACTTGTTTAAAGTTACTTATGTTTATTGACAAAAATCTTCCTTCTCTTAAAATTTCAAGGTTTTGACTACAGGCGTTCTATTAATACCAAGTAACCAAAATTTTACATAATATTGCTTTCACATAATGATAAATTTTCATACTAAAAATTCTAAAATATTATATAATGTTTATATTGATTTAAAATTTAAAAATATTTCATGTTATTTAGCATTTTTATATTTGTATTGAAAATAACACGTTGTGTCCCACTTGTATAAATGAGGAACATCACTCAAATATTACAAAATTCCGTGCACATCGTCGAATATAAAAATAAACATGCGTTTAATCCCATCCCACGTGTGTCATTGGTGAACATTGCTCAATGTTCTCAAAAGTTCGTATCAATTTAATGTACAGGTTTTTACCTTTAAATGGTCACAAGTGATACACTTGGGACTCAACTCAAGTTTTTTTTATGTTCAGCAGTGAGTAGTAAGCAGGACTGCAGTGGGTGGGACTAAATAAAAAGTTATGTTGCTAAACTTTAGTTTTTTAACCATCTTTTATTAATCTTTGATTGTTCCATTTTAAATCATGCAGAAATTTTGTAAACCAACGGCCGAACGGAGAAATTTTTTAAAATATTTTTTTGAGAAATGTACTAAAAATTATAAAAATTTAGTAAAAAATTAAAAAAAACGAAAATTGAAAAAAGAAATAAATAAATTGCAGAATTTCTTGTAATTGGTTTCATCATTTTTTTTTTTAATTTTCTTTTGTTATTTCTTGTTAATTTCTCTTTTTTTTTTTAATTAACTCAATTTCATTTTCGGTGTACAGTTGATTGTTTGGTTTGGTTTCGTTTTGTTTCTTGTTTTTTTGTGGTTTTCGGTTGGCTTTAATAAATTAAATTTTTTTTGGTAGCCAATTTATGCGCTAAAGGATTGATTTTCCTGTAATTGATTATTGAATAATAATGATAATAATAATAATTAATATTAATTATAAGTAGTATTTGCCCGTTGCTCGAAAATCAACCAAATCTAGATAAAATTATAATTCTAGATAAAAATATAGATAAAAATACAGTTAAATACAGTGTACATCTTGTTCACTTTCGAAAGCCAAAAGTTGTTGTCTGAGTTCGTGATGTGCAAGCAAGGATTCTTTCTGTTTCATGGGTAGATATGGTATTACAGACGGACTACCAATTTAGCAAACCGCAAATTATTACTACTAAAAAGCCAAAGAGTTCCAGGACGGAAAATATAAATATTTTTTATGGCATTAAAATAATCGTATTAAAAATTTTTCAATTCATAAATTCATATTTATATATTATTCATTCTCATAAATAAATTTATTTGTAAAATAAACTGAAAAATTTATTGTTATTTTAAATTATTACTAGTATTCGCCCGCCCCTCGAAATTCGAGGTGTTTTAAGCAATTGCAATTCACGCAATTAATAAGAAATATTCGAGATTTTCTTAATTTGCTCTATTAAATGTATATAATAGTCCTCGAAAGGATTTTTATACACATATCATATAAGTATTATAGATGTAGATTATGTATATTATTAACTATATGATACATATGTATATTCGTTACATGGATTTTTTTTATAAAAATGGAAAATTAATAATGAATATCAGAAAATTTGGGAAAAATATTGATATTGTAAGATGGCTCTACTGAATATTTATCATTTATAAAAAAAAATAAAAATCGGTTGGTAAATCTTTGAGTAAAATGATTTTAAATGTCTATCATTTACCGATTAAATATTATGATATATAGGCATGCGTATATATTAGTTCTTCAATGAAACTCATAAAGTTTGCAATTAATATAATACTTATTATTTTAAAAATGTTTCAATTCTAAAACTCTCCAATGAGCACCCCATGCGCCCATACATAGCAACATAGCAAAAATTTATCTACTATTCAGTAAATACAGTAATACATATATGTATACTTATTCTTTAACATTTTTAAAATTCACACTCGATTCAGTCAAAAAGAAATCGGTTTTACGATATTTACTAAAATTAACCTTTTTCAACATCTTTGATATTTTAAATTTTAAATATCTCAAATGAGAGAAGCTGGTGAACAATTTAAATAAAGTTCACCACTGGACTGGCACTGACCACAATACAATATACAACATGCATAAAGAAAATCATATAAACAAAAAAAAACTAATTAATTTTAATTTAAGGAACAAACTGTCTCTTACTACTGTCTTACTACTACCGTCTTTTTTACTGTCTCTTAAAATTTTCATATTATTATTGTTAATTGTTATGTGTCATGTCATGTACATCTATTATCTGGTTGTACTCTGTATGTCAATACTTGGTTAGTGCTATGCTTTACCAATTTTTCAATGATAATATAAGTTAAAATAAGGCATTATAATTTTTTTCTTTCTTATTGTGCGTAAGACAGCCTCACCTTAGGTGTACGAAGAGAAAGGCTTGTTTCACAATAAAAGAACCTTATTCTTTGAGAACTAATTTTATTCTGTCTTATTTAATTAAATTCAATCATATATTATACTAAAATTAACATTTACCAAACAAATACAAAATTATTATTTTCAATACAAAAATGTCTAATAAGCAATTATTTAATTTAACGAGGAAGAATACAGTAAGCAGAGCAATATTAAAAAAATAATATTGTAAGCAGAGTGACAGGCTGTGAACATACTAACGGTTCGTACGGGTATCTAAAAGTTGACAAAGGCAAATGTATTCTTCCTCGTTTTTAATATAATATGTACATACATATATTAATATACATTTCATTCTCTTAAATTTTTTTAACATAAAATATTAATTAGTACTTATTTTTTTTTTCCCCCTAAGAAAGAAGGGAATCTTCCAAAGACACCAAGAAATTTCCCCTTGGTAGTCTGATATTCTTACTGACTAAACCTACCTCCCCCTTTAGCCAATATAATGAGATGAAACCCTTATCTGCGAACGCAGTATATTGGCTAGGGAGTAAGGGATTAGGAAAGGATAGGAAATAGGGTGTCAACTTTGAATTGGGAATGGGACTACAAGGAAACAATGAATCCGCCTATTATTATTACTATTTTGCTAATAGTGACTAATAGCCGTTACAACAGTTACAACATACAGTAGTATATAACACCTTACTGCATGATATAACAATAAAAAAACTATACTATATAGAGAACTCACGTAGAACAAAAATATTAAGCATTTTTCTACGATTTTGAAACATTTTGAAAACTTAACTATATTCTTTTCTGTTCTAACTTTTTTATTTTTTTCCTAATATATATTCTTTTCTAGAATCTATTAAAATATTAAAAAAAACTTAAATTTAACGCTATTGCTTACTAAATATTAAGTAAATACATATTAAATTTTACACTGTGTTCCCAAGTGCGACATTTTTATACTACATTCATCTCTTTCAAATAAAACGCTTTCAAATCAAAAATATTTTCAAATTGAAGAATATGGCAAATTGAATATGCAGTGGTATAATTTAATTTATAATATGTCCGTTCAAAAATTTTTATATACATTTTTAGAATTTTAATAATCATAATACGAATTGATTTGAATGAAAAACAATATTTTGTCCAATATCCATTGGATTCACCTTATTATTTTCTATTAGTAAAAAATGTAAGGAATGTTGAAATCAATAAGGCACTGAATGAAAAAATTTAGGAATGCTTTAACAGACATCAGTGAAATACAGAACCTTTATTTCGTGATAAAAATATTAAATATAACGAAAATTACTGTAAATATATTTGTACTCGTGTAAATTTTAAAATATCTATTAAAAAAGCATCTTTGAAAAAAGTGTCTTTTTTAGATTTTCTATTTTTGTTTCTTTAATTTTATATTATAGGGGTCATGTAAAAAAAATTTAATTACGACATCGACGATAAAAATAAAACTTTAACTTTTCTTATTATTTAACAATTAATTTTACTTCAATCACAATTTTCATACATGGGAACGACTTAAAAATATATTCAGTACATATAACAGTTGTAGGTGTAAACCGTTCTGAACAAAGTTAGAAAAATTAAATTGTTGTTAAAAATATTTAAAAAAAAAAAAAAGAATTAAAGATATTTGAATCAACACTTTATAAAAGTACCTATTCACTTTTATTCACTTCTATGTTGTATCTTAAAAAAATACTTATAGAATTAAAATGAAAAAAAAAAAAAATTTGTTTGCACAAAATTGAAGAACACGAAAAATTTCCACATACAATTGAATTTTATTTGAGCTTAAATAAATTTAAAAAGTTAATAATTTATTCTACAAACTTAGTGAAACATTTTATGGAGTGTTTTCCTTTCCACTTTCTCGTCAACTTATAAGTAAAATTATATAAATTGAATTAGCAAGTCAGGGGGTTGACCAGGACTCTTAAATAAACATAGTTTTATAAATAAACATATAGTATTGCTTTGAAAGCTGTGGAAAAAAAAACACATTTATTTTCACTTTCTATTTTTAACTGCAAAATTTAGGTGGGGTAGCTTAAGCAATTGCAAAACATCAAGTAAGATGTGGCTCTGCTAAATCCGTAGCGACAATTATGGGTCATTAACCGATTCAATACAGCCAGAATTAGTATTCCTAATAACACACAACGAAGAAGCTGCAAAGATGAAAGAATAAAGAAAACTCTAAATTACTTTTTCTGCGATTGTGCGAAACTACCTTATAGAGTCAGACATGAACTATAAGCCTATCATGACATGTCTATAGACATGCCTATCTTCTCAGACATAAACTATAGTGATTTAAAAGTAAAACTGGAGAACTAAATTTATTTCTGAACTGTACGGTCTGGTTATAGAACATTACAGTTGTCAATCAACAATTCGAAAGAGTGGAATCAAAGCGGCACTTTGTCCTTGGTAATTATGCTCTCATGATCGGTGTATAGAAAGCACCATATAGTTATAAATTTAAAATTTCTAGTTTTTGAAATTTTGAGTTTTTAAGGATATGACTTATGGTTGATATGACTTATATAAAAATTAAAATGAAAATCCTTTTAAGGTTATGCAATTTTAATAAATTATAAATTAAAATTCCAAAAATGAATCTTCAACTTTTTAAAATTCAGACAATATATCGTATATATTGTATATCGCATATCGCATCGTATATATGTATATATATTTCAACAATAAAACATATGTTTTATTTTTTAAATAGTATTTTGTTAAAAGTCCTTTTTCTTAAAAATCCTTTTGTGAACTGTCATTTTGATATATGTAAGTCTTTTTTATCAAAAGGCATTAGGCGAAATTTCGGTTTAAGAAATAGATTTTTCATGAACTTTCATGTTCCTTATACAGACATGTATTTAAAAAGATATTTTCGTTTTAAAAAGTTAAATGTCGATGTATCTATTTTATCCAAACTTTCGAGAGTATTATTTGTATTATTTGATTCCCTTACTTAATAAAACAATTCCATTACCATTACTTTCAAAAATAAATAAAAAATTTAAAAATATTATTTTATCTAAAAATAGAAAATATAATAATATAATCTATTTAAATTCGTCATTTCGTCTTTTATTCTCATTATGAAAAAATTTCGAAAATTGTTCATTATATTTATTATTAATAAATATAATTTCATTTTAATTTTTTTTTTTTAATTCTTATTTTATTCAACACTACCACAACACTTAATTTTTCACATGTTTTTATACCCGTACGATAGGATCGGGTATAATAAAATTACTCCTCCGTTTGTAACACCTCGAAATAAGCGAGCTACATATACCTTCAAAGGTATGGATCGGATCAGAAAAAAATTTTAAGACGTTTGAGCCATGTCCGTCCGTCCGTCCGTACGCCAGCACGCTAACTCAAAAACTAAGAAAGCTAGAATCTTGAAATTTACACAAAATATTTTGGGAGTAATTTGTAGGTTCCCTATTTTTTTTGGTTGAGTTTGGACCAAGGCTTAGGGTAGCTCTCGAACACCTAACTTTTAGATCCTCACATTTTTTTTGCAATAGAGCTATGAAATTTTAACTACTGATAGATCTCACAAAAATATTAATTTTATTTTTAATAACTTTTTTTTGTAGCCCCACCCGTTACGGAGCTACAGCTCCCCAAAAGTTCAAAAAAGCTCTATATTTAAATTGTTATAGCACAAGTTGTATAAGGTATATATTCATTTTGAAAACGCCAAACGATTACTACTTTTATTAGCTTTAAAAATATATATACAATTAATATATACTTGTGGCATACGGTGTCTTAATTTACCGTTATGCGAAACTAAAATTTTGCAAAATCCTTTAACCCTTCTATCTTCTAAACGGTTTAAGTTGGAAACTTGAAATTTTGACAGAAGTTAGATCTTTGAAAATAAGTATGAGTTATTTCAGAAATATTTTTTGTATCACGCCCCGTTTAGGAGCTGTATGGGGTCAAAAACTGAAAATTTTCTATTTTTAAACACCTGTAACTTGAACACCTGTTAAAATTTTTTGAAGTAATACACAAAATTTTAAAGCTTCAACATTATACTCTTATTTCTGTTAACAACTTTTTTTAATAATATAGGGTTACTTTATAATTACTTTATAATTGACGTGTTACTTGATTTTTGAAATTGTCGATATCGATAATTTGAAATTGTTGAGGATATAATGCGTAGTACAAAAAAATCTAAATAAATAAACAACATAACGGTTGCTTGAAGAATTTTTATTTATATGATATTGATATATATACATATAATATCATATCATTCACTAGTGACATATCGTATATGTCACTGATGAATGAATGGTAAGAGTAGATATGTATATTATATGGAGCCGTATTTACATACATATATGTATTTTATTGTACTTATAAGAAATTATTCTGCCAATGGAATATTTAAATATAATATATTATAATATTTAAAATTACATTTACTATTTTGTACTAAGTAAATTTAATATACATTTACCGCTTAGTATTAAATGGTACTATAGAATATTTGAAAAAGTTTTGGATTGATAATCGTTATGTGGAAGGTTAGCATCTGCTTTTGAAGAATGTACATATAAACATATAGTTTGAATGTATGTACAACCCATAGTTCTAGAAATTATAAAATTCACCCAAATTATTTTAAAATACTAAAATATTAAAAAAATAATATTGTGAGCAAAGTGAGAGGTTGTGAACATACTAACGGTTCGTACGGGTATCTAAGAGTTGACAAAGGCAACTGTATTCTTCTCTTTTTTTTATAAATTTTTTAAGGAAATTTCTTCAACATAATATTATTTAATATGAAATATTTTCTCTAATACATTTTCTTTAAATATTTTCATTATTTTATTTTTATTATACAAATATTTTTAAATATACAGGAGAGATACTGTAGTGTTTGTATTAGTAAGTAACTGTTGATTGTACATATATACATATATATGTATATATTATATAAACTGTTGTTTTTTTAAACTCTTAATTCTTAAATACTTTGACTAAATTTTAGCGTAGGTGTTTAATATGTACATATGCATGTATATATATATGTGTTTATGTATATGTTTGAAATTTTATTCTTAATTATCATATGTTATATTTAAGGACGTTTTTATTTAACAAACAATATGTCAAGGACTTTTATTATTAATACTGTTATAGTCAGAAAAATATTGTTAGTTTTGTTTTTTTTTTTTTTTGTTATCTAATAGTAAGTAGTGCTAATAATATGTAAAGGATTTCGTTTGAATTATTTAATAGATATTAATATTTAATTTTAGATTAAAATCTGTTTTTAAGTTAAAGTAGATTTTATGTGATTTTTAGATTCAAGAGGTTAATTGTAAGTATATTTTTATTAGTGTTTTTTTTTACAAAAAAAAAAAGATTTCAGACCTATAACAGAATAAATTAAGATAATATTTTATGATAATGTTTATAAATATATAGAGATAGGGAAAAAGTTCATCCACAGATATTTTATTAACTACCTATATGTTTTTACTTTTTAGTGAGTGTAGAATTAAAATGATCTGAAAGATATTTTATAATATTCCTACATACATACATCCATACATACATATTCATGTATGTACATGATTTTTTTTTCATTCAATAATACTAAAAGTAAAAAAAATAACAAAAACTGTAAACAAATACAAAACAAAAATTACATTAATATTGAATCTGCTAACAAAAATTTTACAATTTGGATTTTGTGTCATCAACTAAGAGAATATTTGCAACGGTATATAAAATTGTAGAGATATAAAAAGGTTTAAAAAAAAACAAAACAAAATTGTTCATATAATGAATATGGCTTTATATAAATATATGTATGAAATTTGAACTTAGAAAAACATTAAATATAAAGTTCAAATTAGTCGGATTAAAAAATATTCTATGGAAAAGTTGTTGATCAATTTTTACGTTTTGAAAATTTTACCTAAAAAATAAACACAAACTTTTTTTTGACAGATCTTGGTCTGCTCAGATTTATTTAGGAAAATATCGAAAATTGAATGATTAAATGGGCGTGTTCAGTTGACTAAAGCCTTTTAAAATTTTTACCTCGCTTAAGGTGAAAGCCCAATGTACTTGCTTTACACGCTTGTTGATCTTTACTTGTGTAACAACTTTTTCTTAATAATTTTTCCCATAATATTTTTCTGTTACGAAATATTCGTAAAAACCTTAAATATTACACTATATAGTAAAATACCACTTGTGATTGTTAGATTTGTTACAAAACCTTTTCAATCCGAAATATTTATTTACGGCAAAATCTTAAATATGAAAATTCAAAAAATTCCGTTCGCCGTTAAGGCTGTAGAAAGTGCCCACATACTACATACTATACCCACACACACACACACATACAAACACAAAGACATAACACTAAAAAAATGTTTACAGGTTTCTAGGGTTTCTAGGTACCGGAGTAAAGCATATTTTGCTAAAACCTCGTGTAAAAATTTTTGGTGTGAAAACAATACTTACCTTATTTATACGTTCATTAATTCGCTCAGTAATAATGAATAATGTCAAAAATTAATTTCCATCTTGGGGTCTCGGTCACCTAATGGGTAAGAGCGTATAAAATAAGGTTCAAACACCGAGGAAGTGTGGTTTCGAATCCCAAACACTTTATAAGAGTTATTCCCTCTTACGACATTTACAGCCACGCCTGAACAGGAGTATAATTACCTGTCCACATTTATCTGGCAGAGAAATGCATTAAAAAAAAAAATTTCCATCCTTAAAATTCTTAATTATTGCATATAAACTAATTAAAAAAAAATATATATATATTAAATACTTTTTTTTCCTAATTATTTTTAACGAATTTTTCAACAGTTATTTTAAAGAGTTTTTTTTTTTTTTAAATAAATTTATAATCTTCTCTTTTCAAAATTTAGAGTTAAATCAGTGAAAAATTCAAATTTCATTCAAAGTATTTTCTTTGATATATTTTTTTTTTTTTTTTTTTTGTGATCAAATAAAATTATAATCAAAAAATTTTAGATAATTATACATTTCGGTATGTTTTTGTAAATTTCTTTTTTTTTATTTTTATTTATTTAATTTTTTCTTGCAAAAAAAATCACCCCTAACAAAACAGTTGTTACCTTTTGATAATATTTGTGTATACCTTAATGTTTGCGGAAAAACTTTTACACAGAATTTGAGGCAAATATAAATAAATTTATTTTCAAAAAAATTTTTTTTTTTATTTTTCTTTTACTTCCTTACCCTACTTTTGAAATTAAACTGAAATTCAACTTTATTTTTTTAACCCTCTTCCAAAGTAAACAAAATTAAAAGATGGGAAAATCTACATTAACGCTAACAGACAAAAATTTATAATTATATAAAATTTAAGTAAACATTTTACATAATTATTTAAAACTTTTTATAAAGAATTATTATATGATATAACGTATATTAATGCAAAACGTTTTCAAAAAGGATCGACACTGTTTTTTTTTTTTTTTTTTTTTGTGAAATATTAAAAGTGAAAAAATTATAAAAATTATAAGAATAACAAATATAAGTATGTACTTATGTAATAATATTAGAAAAAATATTAATTTTATACTTAATTTTTTTTTTGTCTCTTTTATTTTTCTTTGTTTTTTGTAGACGCTTCTACTTAAAAGAAATTTAAACGAAAAATTAAAAAATTGTTTTATGTATAAAATTAATAGAATTTATGGTTAAAAATAAAGTGATGCTCAGAAGTGTTTGAATATTATGTTGGATACTTTTTTTTTTTTTAACGGTTTAATAAAATTAACTACAAAACTTAATATACTACTTTAAAAATATCTTTATATTGTATGTACTATCCTTCTTTAATTGAGAACATCAATAAAAAATTTTTTAAAAAGTTTTTATGATTTAAGCAACAAAAATATTTAATAAACATATCAAAGTGGGATCAGGAGATTTCAGAGGTAAAGCATCAGAAGATTTCAATTTGGTCCAAAAATCGAAAATAAAATGGAAATTCTCACTTCTACGGCATTCTATATTGAATTTTAAATATTATCGTAAAGTCTTTTAATATAATTAAAATCATTTATAATACTTACATGTACATATGTTCAGATTTTATTTTAAAAAATTCATCTGGTATGATTATTCTTAGTAATTAGTAATCTTAGGTTGCCCAATAAGAAGTAAGAATTTAAAATGCAATATTATTCCAAATTTTTCTATAAGATTTTTTTTATAAGAACAAAACTTAAAATTCCAAAATAAAATTTCGTAGAAAATCGAACTTTCATGTAATAAAAAAAAAATTAATAGAAGAACACTGTCAGGATTCTTGTAGTTAGTTAGATATAAAATATTTATATAACAATAATATATGATTTGTAGAGACCTCGGTGGCCAATTGGGTAAGAGCATATAAAAAACGCTGTAAACACTGAAGGGGTGTAGGTTTGAATTCCACACACGTCGTAAAAATAATTCCCCCTTATGGCAAGTACAGCCACGCCTGAAAAGGAAATGCTGTGTAACATTTCCTTGTTATATTTATGTGGCAGCGAAATGCACTAAAAAAAAAATATATATATATATATATATGCTTTGTAAAGCCTTATATAACTTATTTCGCTTAAAGTAGATGAATAAACGCAATCTATTTATAAGGTGTTTTTATAAAGTAAATCGAATCATACATTCTGAGCACTGTAAGAGCATACAAGAGTTCAGTTCACTCTGATTAAATAAATGAACAACACAGAATAAAATTTGTCATAAATGTTAAAAAATATTCCATTTAAATACCAAAAGAAAAAATATTTAAATTAAGATCGGTTTATTTAAAAATTTATATTATTTATCTTTATGTTCACCCATAATAACAACTAACATTCAGCGATCATATTCAGTCAACATTTCGAAGAATGGCGACTTTTATTTTTTTTTTAAATTTTGACAGATAATTTGATTTAAATTTTATGTTCGAAAATTTTATAATAAACATAGCGATCATACTCTGGGAGGACTGTGATTATAAAAATGAACACAATTTTTACGTTTTGAAAATTTTACCTAAAAAATAAACACAAACTTTTTTTTGACAGATCTTGGTCTGCTCAGATTTATTTAGGAAAATATCCAAAATTGAATGATTAAATGGGCGTGTTCAGTTGACTAAAGCCCTTTAAAATTTTTACCTCGCTTAAGGTGAAAGCCCAATGTACTTGCTTTACACGCTTTAACAGTTCAAATAAATTATATTGTATCTTATGTAGCAACGCCCATTGGCAAAGTAATCAAAGCGAAACAAAATAAGAAAAGTTCAAAATTGACCAATTTTCAATTAGACGCTTTGCTTTATTTACTTTGACGTTTAACATAATTTTTAAAACGTAAAATTTGAATTATTGAAATGAATTTGAAAACAAAGAATTTTGTTTTTAAAAAAATATTTGAATTATTGAATAAAAAACATTGATAATTATTGATTATTAGAAATATCTTGCAAATCTTTCATTTTAAATAACGAAATAAGCAATAATAAAAAAAATGAGAATGTCAAATGTCAAGCAATTTAAAAGCGTACATTGGCATTTAAAATTACTTTGATTACTTTGCTTCGTTTATTCGCTTTTCAAAGCAAAATAAACGAAGCAATCAAAGCATACATTGGGCCTTCACCTTTATAGTAATTTGTTACTAAGCACGTTTTCTTTTCAAGCGCTTAAGTAAATCACTTTATAAATTTTGCATCATAAAAAAAAAGCTATGTCGCTATCAATAAGTGACATTTCACATTTGACAGAAAATTCAAATATAATAATGAATATAAATTTTATCTAAAGTTTTTTTCAACGTTTGATTTATTTTCTTTTTCATTTTTAAGAACTTTTATTTAAATTTTTTTATAAAATAACTAATAATTAAAATTTAGTTAAAATATTTAAATACATAATAGATTAAAATTACTATATACCATTGTTTTGAATAACGCTGTACAAAAGCATACACATTTTATTGATGCGTTTATGTACACATGTGTGTCATCATTATCATAAAAAGTTTTTGTTTTTTTTTTGTAAGAAAGAAATGAAAAGTATTATAATAAATATTTTAAGGAAAACATCTTGATTCAATTATATTTGATAAAAGAAAAAGAGATAACAAGAAAAAAACTTTATTTTATTTTATTTTTTTCTGTTCTGTTTGTTTTTACTTTTCTTTTTGTGTACATATATCCTTTTATGTCATAGACGTTACATATTCACTTTTTCTAATGTTTGTTTAGAGTATAGAAGGGAGGATATGCTCATAAAACTGATCTCAAGAGTGATTTTTGAGTACAAAAAAGTGAACACAATCAAAATGAGTTTGTGGAAAATAAAAACAAAAAAAAAATAAAAATAAAAAAAAAATGAAATTAAGGAAATTCACAAGAGAATCTTCAGAACTTTTTTTCTTTTGTAAATAAAATTGAACTTTTTAAATGACATTAAAAATGATAATAAAAAATAAAAAAATTAAAATAAATAACAATATTTTAAATTTTTTAAGTATAAAAAATGAAAAGAAAAAAAAATTTAATTAATAAAAGAAGATTAAAATTTTTTTGAAAAAGATAAGAAAAAATAATTTTATTTTTAAATTAAATTTAATTATATTTTATTTTTCTTTTTTAAATGTTTATTCATTATTTATCCTAAAACGTTTTTATGTAATTAAAAATTTATTTAAAATTAAAATTTTACAATATAATAATATAGTATTGTGATACCATATACATAATAAAGTATATTTTTATTGATATATAAATATCGGTTGTTTTTTATTTTTTTTTTTTTTGCACAAAAATAAAAATCAATTAAGGTAATTGATATTATTAATATATAGAAAAGGATAATGCACAAAAAAAAAAAATTTTTTTTTTTATAATAATGATTTTTAAGAAGCTTATTTATTTATTTATTTTTTTTTTTGAACCTTTTATATTTTTGAATTTATTTTATTTTATTTAATTTAAAAATATCTTTTTTGATCTTGTTCTTAACTGAAAATGATACCCTAAGGGAAGTTAGAAATTTATGTGACAATTTAGACTACTTTCAATTAAGTTTCAATTTAATGAAAATTTGAATTTCTGATGTGTTCGTTTTAATTTTCATAAAGAAAACCAATCCCTTCGAAATAAAATAAATATGTTATAGCGATTTATTCTTTAACATGGGTAGAAATACTTTAAAATTTTTGTGAAATTCTTTTTCTACTTTTATACTGTACTTGGTGGCATTGACATTCCTATAAATACTATGTCTATCTTATATATTTTGTTCTTTACTAATAGTACCATCGATTCTCACTAAGCCATTGGATTGATTTTGAACGGTTGCTGCTGACCTAGTGCTCAGATCCCCCCTTTTTAAATAGTTCAGTTAAGTTAAAACCGTTATTTTGGTTGTTCATCATTGGCAACTTATCTAATCCCTTTGAGAGATTAGTCAAACACTCGGCGGCAATGAGGGCGAAGGAAAAAAAAAGAAAACATAATCCACAGAGTTTTTTATATATATATAGTAAAGAAAAAAAAAAATGTTCAATTGCAAAATGATTTTTTTGTTTTTCAAATACATAATATTTGCTTTCATAAGCCCCCATTCGAAGAAGTGAAAAAGTTTCTATATTTTACTTATTTTTTACTAATTTTACTTAAAAAAAAAAAAAAGTGGCTAGAAGCTCTTTAAATTTTTAAAGATTAAAATTGGAAGCTAGGTATTCTGAGTACTAAAAATTGGCAGATGAACAATAAATTGAACACATAGTGCTGTTATGAAAGAATCTTAATTAATGTTGTTGAATTTTACTCATATCCAGAATAATAAAATTCTTATGGCGATTAACTAATATAAATGTGATGGAAATTCCGTGGTAATTTCTAGGTGATTTGAAACTGGTTATGGAAGTTCATTTATTGTGAGAATCGCTAAAGTGTGAAACATATTTCCATCCAATGTGTTCCCATCTGATATATTTTAGTCTTTTATATAATTTGAAACTTCTCAAAAAGAAGGAGACTCAAATTTACTTTCCAATTCTACCTACCTTATTATCATATTTTCCTCGAATTCCTTCCACCTACTCCTACAATAACTTTGTATAAAGGAATTTTTTCCTAGTGGTTGGGTATAGCGTGTAAAAAAAAAAATTAAAGTATCTTATTATTTTCCCTTTACGTTCCGTTATAATTTTCTTTTTTATTGAAAATTTTTGGTTAACAGATTGATGTTTAGCATTTAAATAATAATTGGAGCCACGGCGGTCTTGTGGGTAAGAACGTATAACAATAATAATTTAAATAATAAAAATTTAGAAGTCACATTTCTAATTTGAATGCAAAATAACCTCTAGTTTTTGTTACTTCTACTAACTTTTATTACTTAGCACTTAAATTTTATTCGTGATATTAACTAAAATTCATACCTCATCATTAATAACAGTTTTGATTTCAATTGAAAATCAAAAAAACATAATTATTTCTCGAAAATGGTTAAATGGTTATATTATTTTTTTTTTTAATTAACATTTATTATGAAATGAAACACTAATAGAAATCCTGCTGAATATTTTCTTCAATTTGCAAATCATTTTGAAAGCAAAAATACCAAAAATTTAAAAAAAACATTTGTTATAAACATTTAGTCAATCAATATTTTATAATCCTTAAATTGTTAGAGTAGTCCTCTTATAATATATAAAAAAAATTTTTTTTTTTAAATACATACAAAAAAAAACAAAAACACAAATTAAAAAATAATACAATTAATTATTACACAAAAAGAAAAATCCTATTAATTAAATATAAGAAAATTTCTTTTAATTGATTTGTTAATCATCAGATAAAAAAAAAAAAATCATTTAATTGAAACATTTACGATAAAATTATATATATATATTTTTTTTTCATTATTTTATTCTCTTTATTAAATATTTAAATTAACATTATAATATTAATTAATTTTCAATACTATATAATATTAAAATCTAGGGAAATATTTTTTTTTTTAATACATACCTACTTATTATAAAAAATAACATACAGAACAGAAAATATCTTATATTGTAAATGATTTTTTATAAAATACTAAAAGAGTTTTGAATACAATACAATACATAGTGTATTATTGTATATATATATATATATTGTATACATTATATAATGTATCGATTTAACATGTATATATAATAGTTTAATTTTCTTACCTAAATATTCTCATTTTTTAAATATAAAATAAATCCTTTTAAATTAATATTTAAAACAATATATACAAAAAATAAATGTATCTTTAACTATATTATAATTATATATCTATATATACATACATATATATACATATATTGATTAGATATAAAAAAAAAGGTTTCTATAAATTCTAAGAGAATTCAAAAATATAGACATTGTATTTTATTTTATTCATTATTAAAAAGTGTTAGACCTTTAAAATATAATGGGAAAATTTAAAATTAAATTTTTTTCTTTTAAAATCTAAAAAACAAAAAAAAATAAAAATTAAAACAAAAGTTCAAAAAAGTTTTAAATAAAATTCAAATATGTACATATTATATAAAAATGATATTGTATAGAAAATTGTAAACTTGGTTATAAATTTTATTTTATTTTTTTCTTTGATTTAATTAAAATATAAAATTTTATATTAATTTTAATTTTATATATAAATAATGTATCTATAGATATATTTAAATAAAAGTATCTATTATGTTTAAAACAATCTAGGGCAAAAAATAATGTTACCAAAATGATTTACAATTTACATTATTATTCGTCAAATTTATAAAGTTTTAAAAACCATCAAGGCATTCCAAATTTGGGTGATGTTGAGCCTATTTAAGAAGTTGTTTTCAAATATTTCGATCTGATGTAACTGTACTTCAGTTTGTAATTTTTAGGGTTTTGTAGATCTTTTTCCAAACAATAAAATCATCTTAAATATGGTTTGCATTGATTTCGATTGACAAATGAAAGATATTGGAGGATTTTATTTTTGTTGGCGGATGTCTTCCCTTCTTTCTATATTATCCAGTCAACTAATACCCTGTGACCCCTGATGAATTATAGAAGTTCTTCATTCGATCGTTGTATACCCCTACTTCTGCTCTTTTAGGTTCAAAAATTTATACTAACATAATTTTTCATCCAAAAGTTTTGAGGGTATTTTAAGTGTCTATTAAGTGTCTGTATTATTATTTTAAGTACCCCTTAACTGTCCCAATTGTTATTTTAAGTATCTACTAAGTGCCCGAAATGTGTCCCAACTTCACATCCATATGTTACGATCGGTCTAACTGTTGTTTTGTATATCCTTAACTTTGAATTTTGTGTCAATAATTTCGATTTAAATAGTTTTATTTGGGCAAAATAACATTTAATATAACATTCTTTCATTGATGTAGTCTTGCATACTGTTGTCATTTAATAATTTTAAATACAGTTTCAAAAATAATATTAAATATGTGTAATAAAGAACTTCAAAATAACTTGTTTTTGAACCTATAAATATTATTACACTTAATAATATTTCTATATATGTATAACGTATCAAATAATGGGAGGCCCTAATAAGAAAAACTGATATAGGGTAGATGATGTAAAATAGGCAGCCAGTGGATAGTCAAAGTGGTCAAATGAAAATTGAAAATAAATGAAACCAAGAAAATGATTCAAGATAGTATAGATTTTCAGACGGGGCTGTAAATATTGTAAGGGGGAAATATTCTGTTCTTACGAATTATTCTTACGACGATTCGAAATGCCACACTCCCTTGGTATTTACAACGTATTTCATATGCACTTATCCATTTAGCCACCGAGGCCTTCACTACCAATTTAAATTACTTGTTTATTTTCGTATAACAATACATTTTTAAAAATATATCGTCTGTTTTATGACACTGACTGTATCTACGAAAAAAATAAAATATATATTAATGGAAATAATATGTATTCTAAGAAAATTAACAATTTCTAAATATTTTTTTTTATCATATTAAATATGTAATAGTATAACAATTTAATATTTTTATAATACCTTTAACAAAAAAATTGTTGTTTTTTTTTTTTGGAAAATGGAAAAGTTATTTTAGATAAAATATAATGTGAGGTAAAAGAAAATAGAAGAAAAAATTATAAAAGAAAATTAATATGTATCAAAATATTAAATTCCAATAGGCATACAATATGTATAGATATACACATACAAATAAACAAAGAAGTATACATTATTTTTTATATTATATTTTAAAATTCAAATATTATATAGAATGAAATATTTTTTAATTTTGTTTTAATGGTATTACCTATGTAAGAATATGGAAACATTTTAAAGTAAAAAATGTTAATTTTATTTTATTGGTTTGGATTGAAAATAAAATTTTAAATTTCAGGATACTAAAAAATACCAATACGAAACAATAATATCTTAAAATCTATATAAAAAAAAAAAAAGAAATACAAAGAAAATGAATTTTGTAGAGATCAATTTTTAATATTCACAAAAGGTAAAAATTGATATCGATATATAATTATGAATTAAAACGTATTGTATTTATAGTATTCACATATTTTATATCTTTATAATGACTTTAATTTTTATAATTATAAGATCTGAAATTAAGAATATAACTCGATTATTAGTGTATTCGATTTATATAAAATCTTCGTCCTCCGAAATTAATTGAAAATGTGCCTAAAATTAAAATAAAACATTTTTATATTTTAATAGAAAAGAAATTTTAAAATATTTAAAAATTAAAATACATATTGGGGCCTCAGTGGCTTAGTGGTTAAGAGCGAGGGAGTGTGGGTTTGAATTCCACGCATGTCGTAAGAGTTATTCTTCCTTACGACATTTACAGCTACGCCTGAAAAGAAAAGGCTGTGTACTTTCCTGTTCACATTAATGTGGCAGAGAAAAGCGCTAAAAAAAAAATATTATGTATATTATAATACCCATTCTATTGAAATAAATAAATTAATAAGTAAGATCTTCCAGGTATTATCGGTAATTATCTGTCAATTAAAGTTGTCAGTTAGAAAATTTTGTTCCCACAATTCTAGGGATAAATTTTTTTTTTATCCAGGAAATATTTTTCAAAGGTTTTTCAACATTATTGTATTTTATTTATTTAATTTTATTTATATTAATATTACAAACCACATAGGATATTGCAATATTACAAGATAATCGGTTACCTAAGACCGTTATATTTTGTTTATATTATGTATTATATATTTACATTATATTTTGTAGCAAGGAGGATTTGTTTTCAATTAATAAAAGTTGCTATCTGTGCATAATTTGAACCCAAACTCCCTCGGTTAATAAGCCACGTGCTTGACCTCTAGGCCACCGAGGCCCGTAATATTATTGTAATTTATTTATTTATTTATTTATATTAATATTACGTACATAAATGTAATGCAATATTAGTGAACCATCGGTCACTAAGGCCATTATAGGTTTTTTATACTATTATTAAATTATATACTAATATTATTTATTTTGTTTATATTATATACTATATATTTACATTATATTTGGTCGTAAGGGGGGTATGTAAAGAAAAACACTTACGACCTGTGCAGGGATCGAACCCACACTGCTTCGGTTAATACGCCACGCGCCTACCCACTAGGCTATCGAAGCCTATTGTATTTATTTATTTATTTATATTACTATTACATACATAAATGTAATGCAATATTATTGAACCATCGGCTACCAAGGCCATTATAGGTTTTAATACTATTATTAGATTATATACTAATATTATTTATTTTGTTTATATTATATACTATATATTTACATTATATTTGGTCGTAAGGGGGGTATGTAAAGAAAAACACTTACGACCTGTACAGGGATCGAACCCACACTCCTTCGGTTAATAAGCGACGCGCCTACCCACTAGGCTACCGAAGCCCCAGCCTATTGTAATTTTTTGTATTAACTTTTATATTTTTTTATATTTTGCATATTTTTAGGAGATTTTTTTTTATAATAATTACTTTACTTATATTTTTCTTTTTGAATTTATTTATTAATTAATTAATGAATGTATTTCAACTTTTTAACTTAGCTATTAGCCACCTTCAAGATAATTAAAAAGAAAATTATATTCATAAAAACTAAATTATTTTTATATTGAAAATATAAAATTTTAATATGTATTTTATCTAATAGATAAATATTTAACTGAAAGAATTGATTCAGAAAACATATTTCTCAGATAATGACGACTTAATATTCATCCGATAAAGTTACCAAGACATTTTAAGAAAGATATTTTTTAATTAACAAATACAACAATTTCTCTACATTCGTCACTTTACCTCTCAAAATTAGATAAACTTATCAGTAGTATATTTATAATATCTACAGTTACTGCAGTGCTAAAAAGTCAAGTTATATAAAATTACAAAATCAAATTATATCATATTGCAAAAAACAAAATAATATATCAATTAATTTTGAAATAATACTATAGAAAATACAAATTTACTTTAAGAATCTAGAATCTAATCAAATTTACTTCAATCTAGTTTAATTGTAAGGATTAGGGATTAATTGTAAGGATTAAGGATTTAATTAAGGATTATAATGAATACAATTTAGATCTTTTATTTGATGAACATCAATTTTTTTTTCAATTTACCACTAATATGGTTATGAGCAAACACATAAAGAATATTTGAGATAATGTTGCGAGTGGTTATGATCGAATGTCTGCAAAAGATCTTAAAGCTTTTTCAGATGATAAGATCAGCCTGCTCACAAAAATTTTTAACGATTCGGTTGTTAAATGCTCTTTTCCAGATAAATTAAAAATAGCCAAGGTTACACCTTTACATAAGTCCGGACCTAAGGGAGATCTTAATAATTGCAGAGCCATATCTGTCCTTCCAGTAATTTCGAAACCATTTGAACGAATTATCTTTGATCAAATGTGGACACATTTTGCGAAGACCAATTTCGTTAGTAAGAACCAGTTTGGATTTATTCCATTATCAAGTACGACTTCAGCCTGCATCGAAGTTATAAACATGATTCAGGAGTCAATGTCTAGAAACAAAATAACTTCATTAATAAGTATTGATCTCCAAAAGGTATTTGATTCAATTGATCATGACATTCTTCTAATGAAACTTAAAGCAGCGCACTTTTCAAATGACGCCGTACAATATATAAATTCGTACCTTACCAATAGGAAACAATATGTTCAAATTGGTGAAATTAACAGTGATGTTAATTTGGTAAAAAAAGGTGTACCGCAGGGCTCCATATTGGGTCCCTTATTATTTGTAGTATACATAAATGACATTTTTGAACTCTCCTGCAAAGGAACTATAATTTTGTATGCTGATGATGCCTTGCTGGTTTACAGTGAAGATTCTATGGCAGCTGCGTATGAAAGCATGCAAACTGATTTAAATACATTACATGAATATTTCACCAATAACAAATTAAAAATTAATATAAATAAAACCAAATATATGGTGTTAAAAAAACCTGTACCAAATAATTTCAGAATAATTGTGAATGGTGAAATCCTTCAGCGAACTGATCTTATTAAGTATCTCGGTCTATATATAGATAAAAATTTGAAATGGACCTATCACATTGACCATGTTAAAAATAAAACTATTCCGTACGTAGCAGCTTTATATAGACAGCGCTACATTCTTCCAAAATCGACTCTATACAATATATATTTCGCACATATACATTCCCAGTTTATTTATCTAAATTCAATATGGTCGAGTTCTCCCGCTTATAAATTACGTGAAATACAAGTTTTGCAAAATAAGGCATTAAAGGCAATAAACCGTTTACATCTTTTAACCCCATCCAACACACTTTACAGTAAAAAATTGTTATCTGTTGATAAATTAAAGGTCTACGAATTATGTATACTATGTTATAAGTTGGTTCACGATAAAATTAAATCTGGGGTACAACTTTCTAAGGTTTGTGAGGTTCATAACTATAATACCAGGGGAAGAGACAATTTGTCAGTTTTAAATTTCGCTCCGAACACAATCATTTTTTCAGCTATTACTAATCACAACAATTTGCCTATACATGTGAGATCCACCGACTCTATGCTCGTATTTAAACGCTTATTAAGAAAATTTCTTATGACTACCTAATTCTTTATAATTGTGTATTTCATAAATTAAAAAAAAATATTTTACCTAATTAAAATTTTTTATATAATAATATAAGAACTTATTGTTATTAAAATAATTTTGTTGCCTAGTTTTAAGTGTTAATTATTGTAATAAAAACAAAGGGGTTCGCCACAAGTGCTAAGCACTTTTTTGAACCTGTGAATAATAAATAAAAAAAAAAAAAAAAAAAAGAATATGTAACTATCATTTATAACGCTTTATATTTTTCAATCGTTTTTTTCTTTCACTATAAAAATTTATCTTCTGATAAAGGATTTATCAGATTTATATTCCGATAAATTTTTACTAATCGAAAAATATTGCTAGAAAATGCGATTATAATGAAAGTAATGATAAGTTTATTGAGAACAGAATATTTAAAAATCTTTAACTGAAGCTAACATGAATGATTATTCCATCCAATATTATAAAGGATCAGATATTTTTTTATTAGATCGAATAAACCCTATATTTATTTAAAAATAACTGTTTGTTGTTGTGTAAACTATTTATTTTTTTAATCAATTTCAATAATTTTTATTATTCTTTAACCAAAATTTATGCAAGTGCAATTATAATAAATATTTTTTTTTTTTTGTAATTATTAATATTTGTAATACTTAATTATTTCTGAAAGTGTATATATTATAATACACTGCAGTTCAATGATCTTGAATTATTATTTTTGTTGTTTTTTAATTGCGCAAAAAAATTAAAAATTTGTAAATTTTGGAAAAATATGAAAGAAAAAAAAAAAAAATTAAATATAACAATTTATATATAATATATTAAAAAATCAATAAATATTTATATATATATATATATAAACATATATAATACACATAAACTTTTCTTATAAATAAATGCTTTTGAATATAATTTTATTTGAATATCTTGTGAATTTTCTTTGATAATCGTAATATCTTTTTTTTTCAATGTTTTTTTTTTATATTTTATTGTTTTATTTCTATAATTTTTCTTTGTTCATTTTTTATTCTGAACACATTGTCTGTTATCCTTTTTTTCCTTAAATTTGTTTTTTATTTTTTTTCCTTTTATATGCTATTATATATTTTCTTTAATCCTTTTAAATTCCATTTCTTTGGATCAGTAGTTTAGTACTTTAGATTTATTAGGATTATAGGATCAATTTATTAAAATAATGTCGACTGTAATATATTTTAAAAGTTTTAATATATATATTACATACTTTGAAGAGCATTTTATTCAAGTAAGAATATTAGGATTTAAAATGATGTTATGTAGTATCAAAATAGAATTAAGTTGTCATAAACAAAAAAAAAAAAAAAAAACAAAAATTAAAATTAAAAAAAATGTTCTAACGGTATTTTTAGTTTGAAAACTGTTTTGTCTTTTAGAATTTTTTTTCAAGGGCCAAATATAGTACATTTATTCTTCAAGTCTAAAAATTAAATAACCTGCTCTGAAGTATGGTTTTTCAAATATATGAAGGATAAATTAAGATAAAAATTTTAAGTAGAATATCAGGAGGAATTGTTATCTATAAGTATAATAATATTATATTTTTAAATAAATATTTTTTCCGTTCTTCTTACTCGAAAAGAATAGTTGAGAGTAGTTGGAAGTAGTGATATGATGGTGAATGGCGGAACACTAATGGTGGTGAGTGAATGGTAGTGGTGAATGGCAGAACACTAATTTAACATAACCATATTTTTATTTATAGAGTAGATAAGACTCTTTCCCAGAGGTTGATATACTTAAAAGTAGAAAACAGAAGTTCACTCAATAAAAGGAACGCAAATATTAAAAACTCTTAGAATTTTATTATATAATTAAATTAATCTGACTATTAAAAATTATATTTAAAAAAAAAAAAGAGAATATACAATAATGGATTCAAAATTCATTTAAGGAATAAAATTATATTTATTTTCAATCGTAAATTTAAAAACTAAAATGAGAAAAATTTTAAATTTTTTAAAGATATTCAAATTAAAACAATTATCCATTCATTTAGATGTTTATTTAAATGTTAAATATATCATAATTAAACATGAAATCAAAATGTATTAAATTCACATTTTTATAATTGAAATGATCAAAATTTTTTAAAATTATTTTAAATTACGCTAAATGCATTTTTTATTTTTTTTTTATTTTAATTATTTTATCGGAATATTTTGAAAATTCGTTTGTCTAATTTAATAATAAATAGTTATCATAATATTATACTTAAGAATATAGAAGGCAAACGATTATTTTTAGCAAATAGTTGTAATAATCATAATTATATACTATACAGTATAGTTTGTGCATAAAATCAGGTTTTCAATAAGTAGGCATTAGTATGTGATGATCATTAGTACATACTTATGACGTTCAGTAAATATTTCTAGGTCCGTAGTGATAATTACGGGTGACTGGCTGATGTGAAGTGAACCAGAATATGTATTCCTTATGATAAACGTTGCGTAATCAAGAAAGGGGAAGGAAGTGAAAAGACTCTCTTCATTAAGACTTTTCTTCTAGAATGTTTGAACTAGGCTACTGTAAGATCGACAATTTGAACTTCTCCTACTTTCACATGTAAATAAATCATTTATCGAGAAGTGAGAATAATTTATCGAGAAGTAAAAAATAATTTTATTTCTATACTCTACTAAGGGTTGGTTATAGTACATAGGTGACAACTAAAGTTACGAGGAAATGATTAAAAAATACAATCTCGTCAATAATTCAAAGAGAACCTATGTAAACCAACCACATGATGTTTTAATAGTAAAAGAGTGAAATAAAATTTATACATACATATATTAAGTATAGAGAGTTATATTTTAAATGTTTATAAAGGTGATTTTTTTTTTTTTTAATGAAACATACCTATTATTACATTTTAGGTAAATATTTTTCACGTGAAATAGTCATTGCCTACAACATATTGTTTATATTACTACATATATATATGTAGATATATTATATGTTTTATATGCTTCATAATATCATATTCTATACAAATTTATGGATAATAATTGCTTTTAATATTTAGAAATTATTTTGACATTTATGATATTCTATCACTTAAATAATATAATATATATAGATACATCTATATGTACATATATATGTATTTATCGCTCTATTTCAAATACAATAAAATTTCTGTAAATGACATCAATATATTGCATAATATTAAGGACTATATATTTAGACAATTCAAAAGGGTGACATACATAATAACAAAATAATAAAAAAAAACTAAAATGACAGGTATTGCACAGGATCTGACACAAATTTGCATAAACATATAAATAAAAGAAGTATCTTAAAATTAGAACAAGTGGTAAATCTTTGAGATCATTTTACATTGTTTTCATTTAAAATTTGTTGGTATTCATTTGATTTAGATGATTGTATAAACCATATAATATATTATATCATATGTTTATTTCTTTGACACATCCTGAACCATTTTTTTTTTTTTTTTGTTTTTAATTATAAACAAAATTAAAAATAACCTGAATAGCACACAAATTTTTATTTTGCATTTGAAAATTTTGGAATACAAAAACGAAAAAAATATAGAAAAGGAATTTTTAAAATTTTCTATGAAATTCCATTATCCTTTCTTTTTTTTTTGCGTAAAATGAAAAAAATTACCACAGTGTGACTTAATTATTACAAAACAATACACTTTTTCTTTTTTTTTACTTTTATCTTTGTTTGTGTGTGTAATCATTACATTCTTTAAGCATTCAGTATAATATGTTAAATTATTTTATTACAATAGAAGAATATAATAAAGAAAATAATAAAAAGTTAAGAAAGAAAGTGAATAAAGTAACTACTGTTATCATAATAACTATATATGATCATATTTTAATTCATTTTTTTTTTTTTTTTTTTTGGTACAAGGTTTTACTTTCTGCCGGGTGGGTATTGCCTCAGTTTTATTGTATATAGAAAATTCAACTTGATCTATTTAAATAAAATAACTAAAAAAGAATAATCATAAAAAAAAGGGGGTGTTTTATCAAGATTATATAAATGACCTAGATCTAAATCCCTAGCAGTATACGATGGTGATAATACTACATAAGATATAATAGCATGGTTAAAATTTTATTTAATTATTGATATACATGTGGGTATTATATGAATATAAAATATTGTATTGTATTTTTCATTAGTTTATAATTAAAATGTTACATATTTTATTCTAACGGTTTGGGTCATATTAAAGAATTTTCTTTTTTCTACTTTCCTCACATGTTTTTAAAAAGATTATAGCTAATTATATTGTTTATGTTTATGCCACTTTGAAGATAAACGACTTTTTTATTTTTTATTTATAGGTTATTTCCCTGCCATATAAATGACCTACCACATATATGTATGTATGTGACAAGAAAATTACACAGACTTTATTTTCCAAGTGCGTTTCTCAAATTAAAGAGATACAAATTTTATTGTCCAATTTTCGAAATATAAATTTTTTTATCAGATTTATTGTCAAATTTATATGGATAAAAATTTTATTATCAAATTTATTGTCAAATTAAAGGGGTACGCCCCATTTTTACCTACAGATCATAAGTCTGGTGACCAGCGCTGGAGAAGGTGTATATCCGAACCAGACTTGGTAAAGTACATAGAGGTGCATGTATAAGCATTACGGGTGCGTTAAGATCGACGCCAAGTAATGCACTAGAAGAACTTCTTTATCTCCTCCCCGTTGACCTTGATATAAAATTTCTAGCCTGTTGTAGTGCAGTCAGACTCAGAGAAAATGGGCACTGGCACATAAAGCCCTATAGACATAGCAGTATTCTAAGCTCGGCAGCTTGGGATCTGCCAGATTCCACAGTTCCACACTATTCCAAGTCGGGAAATTGTTAAGAATTTCAAAGTAAAGATTCCATCAAGAAGGGAATGGAGACAAGGAAACCCTTTGGGTGAAGTAGAGATCACACTCTTCACTGATGGTGTCTATTCAGAAAAACTCAAAATAGAACTTGCTTTCAGACTTCCCAATAAATCCAGTGTATTTCAAGCTGAAATGCTAGGAATTTGGAAACTCCAAATACTTTCAAATACTAGGGGGAAGCATTGCCATTGTCACTGATAGTTAAGCAACAATCGCGGCTCTTAACTCTGCGATGATAACATCCAAGCTTGTTAGGAAATGCTTTGACGAGCTTAAGAATACCTGACGATCTTAGCTATGTTACATTACTGTGGGTTCCGGGACATAGGAACATCATAGGAAATGAACATGCTGATGAATTAACAAGGAGGGGTTCCAATCTGAATGCTTCACTGGAAGAACAGGTGGATCCATCACTAAACAGAGTTAAAAGGGATATCTTTCTACACTTTTTATCCCTACCGAAAAGAAGGTGGACAAAATTAATTTCATGCCGTACAACCAAGAAAATATGGCCGTCGTACGACAACAAAAGAACGGACAACCTATTGAAGCTATGTCGGCTGGACATAGCCATAGCAATAGGTGTGTGGCCAATTGGCTAACGAAGGCGAATGGGACACTCGCCAATTGGTGATCATGGGGCCAGATTAGGTATTTCATTCAACACATCATGCCCCAGTTGTGGTGAACAGAATGAGAAAGAAACCATTATATATTTCAAGTGTAAATGCTCAGCGCCAGCCGCGGTCAGAGAGCATCTCTGGGTAGCCATGAATTTAACGATCTTAGCGATCTAGCGTCTAATCAACCTGCCGAAATGGTAAGGTTCCTGAATGCCGAAATGGATCTGAAATTAAATCCGTTATAGCCTAAAAATAAGTCTTGTGGTCACGGTAGTGGTAGCAAAATGGTGCTAACGCGTTAATTGTGCTCTTGTCACGGTTGACAGGACCAGTCACGTATACTAAATTGGCAAGACCAGCCACGGGATACAAATTTAATTGTTATCAGATTTATTGTCAAATTTACATGGATAAAAATTTTATTGTCAAATTTACAATGGCTAAATATAATATAGTGATAAGTTTTATTAAGGCTCAATATAATAGTACTATTACAGAAGTCTTTCTGTAAAAAAAAATACATATATATATATATATATATTACTTAATACATCATATATATGTTTTCTATTATTAACAATAGAATAATACATCAAAGTTTAGTATAAAGTAAAGTCAAAACGAATTTTTGAAAAAATTTTTATAAAAGCGAATTATTATAAATGAATGTATGAAAATTTTTTGTTTAATCGGGTGTTTGTATATATTTTTGTGTATCTTTTATTAATTTCTGGGTTTTTTTTATTTTCTATATCATTTGTAAACAATATAGATTTTTCTTTAGTAACATTAATTTTTTTTTGAATGAATCGCTGCTATCTGATAAAGTAAAATTTAAATTGATTGAACACCTACACTACACTATATCTTTTAAATAATATCTTAATTATACTTTTTGTATATTTTTCAAATAGTTTTTCAATACTTTTATTATTATAAAACATAAGTACAATGTAACTTTACTTTTTTGTTTTTTTTTTTTGTTTTTTTTCTTACGTTTTATTCTTTTCTATCATATTATCATATGTATATATCAATAATATAGTTCAGAATATTTTTCAATTCTATATGCATAAAAAAAAAAATACTATAAGAGTTTTCAAGTTGAAATATAAAAAAAAAAAAAAAAAAAATGGAACCAAGTTTCAAAAGTATTTTTTTTGTTTTTGTTCTTATTATGAAAGGGATTTTAACGTAAACGAGTTTAACCAACATAGAATTCTAATTTTATATTTTTTTGTTGTCTTATTTTCTACTATTTGTATAGTTTTATAGTGTTATATTGTATGTTTTTTGTTTTTGTATTATATTCTTTTGCAATAATCAAAACAACCTTGATGTAAGCTGAGAGAGTTATTAAGTTTTTCATTTATTTTTTCCTTATTTTCTTTTACTATTTTCTTTTTCTGTTTTGTCTATATCAAAACCACATTTCCATTCAACCTAGTTTACCAATTTTTTTTTTTTTTTGTATCCAATATACATTAAAAAAAAATGAAAATTTAAAAAAAAAAAACAAGAATTAAAATAGAAAAAATTGAATTTTCAGAAAATTTTCTTTACACATCTGAATAAGTAGAGAACAATTGAAATCACAAATAGTGAAAAAACATAAAAAAAGAAAAAAATTAAAAATATGAAAAGAGTAATATTGTATTGTATATTATAAATTAACTGAAGTGGAAATTGTGGTAACTCCACTGTTGATTTACATATTTAAAAAAATTATTTGAAAATTTGCTTTTTTTTTTCCGGTTTTTTATGTACTTTGTTTAAATGCCGAAAATAATTTGTTTTTAAAAATTTGTGAAAGTAATCTTATCAATATCGATGATGAATAACATATTACATATAATGTTTCCGCCGATAAGTTCATATGAAAATCATTAGTGATCACAAGTAAGACTATAAATGAATTGTATACTTAGTGTACCAAAAAATATAATAAATGATGAACATTTATAATTGTCATGCTTTTGTTGGAAAGAATTAAATGTTTACCAATATGGAAAGGAGTTCAGACCATAAAAATTAAAATTAAAAATTTATTAACTAAATTATTATTATATTTATCTCAAATGAGCAAAAAGCTCGTACATAGTATAAATTGAGGGTGTTCTATCGATTAGTGATATTTTAAACTTCCGAAAAGCAACGGGAATAGATTTTTTAAACCATAAATTCACGGAACGTGTATTTTTCGATGCAAATTCGGATTCTGCAGCAAAATATAAAAAAAGAAAGAAAATTGTCTTAATAAGTTTTTCGTTAAAAGCTTATATATATATATTAAAAAAGTATGATGTTTTAAAAAGTCGTAAAATATAAAAAGTCGTAAAATATATATATATATATATATATATATACGTTCATTGTCCTTAAACAGTAATATATAAGCCGATAAATTATTCGACAAAAATGACAAAATAAGTGACGATAGAAATATATAACGCTTAATCCGTCTGTGTTTTCGACCTGATTTTGTGAATAGATAAAACACATTTTTGTTATCTAAATAATAAATGATGTTTTAATATAAATATATCTGTCTAAAAGGTGTTAAACATCATATTTTTTAAAACTGTAATTTAATAAAGGTTTAACAACCTTTAAGATGATGACCCAATGCTTGCGTCACTTCTAGTGTTGCTTCTAGCGCCGCTTTAAAAGACCAAATGCTAGCGTCTCTTTATGACCAACAACGAATATAAAATAAAAATAAATAAAAAAACCAAACAAATTTATTGTCAACGCGAGTAAAAATAGAAAGTTTCTCTATTCTAGCGTCGCTTTTCTATTTGGTCAAGCTCCATTTAAATCAATGTATTCTACTTAAATGTCAAAGTGGCGCGAGCATTGGGTTATCACCTTTACAGTATATAATAAAAATATGAACTTTATATATTATTCCTAAATAAATATTAATTCTATAGAAAATGTACTCGTATATAACAGTTAAATCTTTTAATAATAATTCATGATACATTGAACATATTTTTAATAGCACATAATTTATAACTAAAAATCGTACTAGTGATCGAAAAACTGTTACTGATTTAAACCATTTTCATTTAACCGAAAAGTTGAAGTTTGTGATCCTTACAAAATATAAGATTTAAAAATTAAAAGTAGTACTGAAAGTCATCCAGCCAGTGGTTAAGCCACCAGCCATTCATAAGAAAGGTTTCGGTTTCAAACCACGGCTGGATCATATAGATTAATAAAAAATAATATATACTATTATACTAGTATAATATAAGTATGTAATTAAATTAAAAATAAGTAGGTATATAAAAATAATAATAATAAAACATAATTCTTGTATAAGATAATAGATGGCTTAGAAATAAAAGAAACATCTTAGTCTTGTACAATAGCTACAGCCGATTAATCATTAAAGCCGAATAATGTACAATAGCTACAGCTTAATGACTAACGAAACTGAAGCTTAGTCAAATATGTATAATAAATGAGATAGTGGATACCTTGTGCTCCTTATAGAAGCGGTATGGAAAAAAAAAAATATACTGAAACTCATCAACGAAATTTACAATAATTGATTTAACACCACTACAATTACAATTTTTCAGAAAATAATCAAAAATTTTAAAATTTCTCCTATAATTCTTTTAAAGCGGACGAAAAAGACAGATTGACTTTTAATCTCTGTTATAACATTTATTATTATTTTGTATTTTTTAAGATTTTGTTGTAACACAAAATAAGAATATGCAATAAAATACAACTGATATTATTATTATGATTATAAAAACAAAACAACAAAAAAAAAAAAAACACTGTAAGAGACAATATTGTTGTAGGTACTTTATTTTTTTTTGTTTTCATATATATGTATATATGTGTATCTATGTATAGTAGGTGGATTATTTCAAAATTAGAATATTGTAAATATATGCAAAAAAAAAAATAAATAAAAATAAATACATAAATAAATAATTCAATACAACAAATACAAAATATGAAAATAATAAAGAATTGAAAGAATTGAATATTGTTATATTGGGAATGTTATGTCCTAACAATCAGAAAATAACATCAAAAAAAAAAAAAACAAAAAAAATACATAATATTTTTTTTTTTTGTAATTTCTTTATTGTTTTTAAGGATATGAAGACTATATTATTTTTATTTTTTATTATTTTTTTTTCTTACTTTTACGGTTATTATAAACGTTGTCTTTTTTTTTTTTTATGTTTTTTTTTACAATCATTTGAAAGAAAAACGAAACAGTTAGAAAATAATAGGTACTACATAACTGTACCAATATTCTAAAATATGTTTTTTTTTTCCTGTTATACAAAATATTATTATATTGGGAAATAAAAATGTATATATATATATATATCATATATTTAATATGTAAAGGTATTATACATATTATGCAAAAGGGAAATCTTAAAGAGTGTAAAAATTACAATAAAAAATAATAAAAAAAAAAAAAAAAAAATTTAATAAGTAAAAAAGAAAAGAGACAATATTGTTTTCTTTTTTTTAAATTGTTTCAAAAAAAGAAAATATATATACATATATTTTTTTTTCTTTTTTTAATTTTTTTATATAATCTTTGTAATTTTATTTTTATTTATATTTTTCTTTTTCTTTTTTATTTCATTACATGTAAAATTGGTTTTGAACAAAAATAAAAAAATTGGAAATTTCAATTCAACTCAATGATAACTACATAATATACTTTACTATGTACACATGCATATTATTATGTATATTTATATATATTTATTTACCTATACAAAACAATTTAAATTTTGGATTAATATTGAAAAACTAGGTAATGAAGTCACTTGAACCACATGTAAATGTTGTACGACTTCTTGGTTGTTGTACTGATAAGGATCCAATATTTGTGATAATCGAATATGTAAATCGTGGTAAACTACAAACATATTTAAGAAATTCGCGTGCTGAAAGGTAAGTTTTTTTTTGTTTTTTTTTTTTTATTTTTACTGTTATTTTTTGTCATTTTAAGAAAAATAGAGTAGTTTTTCACTTTATTTGAAAAGAAAAAAGAAACAAAAAAAAAAAAAAAAAAAACAAAAGAAAAATAGTGGAATAAGAAAATAAATTTTTATGCAAATTTAAATATTTTATAATATTATTGTATTGAAATTACATACATGTATATATGTAGATATATTTATTTATAGTTAAATACATATATTTAATATTAAAAATATTAGAGATGCAAAGAACACAACAAAAAAACAAAAAAAAAAAAACAAAAGATAGTTGAAAATAATATAATAGAAAATTGAAAATAGAAAAATGGGTAGATTATATTAATTTAATTTTAGAAAATTTGAATTTTCATTTTATTAAAAATGAAAACATTTTTTTCCTTTTGTTTTTTTATTTTTTGTTTTTTTTTTTTTTTTTCTGAAATTTATATTGAATGCGTGTAAAAAACTATATACAAATTTAATTTAGTTACGTATAGTTATGATTAACAAAAAAAAAAAAAAATATTTTAATTAAACCTTTTTTTTTGAAAGGAATTCATAAAAAATGAATAACATAATAACAAAAAAAAAAAAAGATTCAAATATAACAATAAAAACATGTTTTTTTGTTTTTTGAATATTTTTATTTTAATTAAAAAATCAAAATGTGTCTGTTTTATTATTTGTTTGTTTTATTTTTTTTTTTTTGTTTTTTTAATAAGAGGATATTAATAAATAGTTACAGGTAAACAATATTTGAATTTTAAATTAAAATATTTAAGATTAATTTTGTAATGTGGGATGTTTTACTTACATTTTATCTGGTTATATAATGAATGTAATACTTGATTATATAGACATTTCATTTTGTACGTATAAGTATACATATTTAGAAAAAGGAAATGTTAAAGTTTATATTAGATGTATTAAAATTTTGTAAATAATAAGATTGATAGGGGTTAAACAAAAAATTGTAATATCTATTAGCTTGAAACCTATACATATCTATACTAAGATATTTAAAAAAATCGATTAAATTTTAATTTAAAACATACCGATGGTATTATTATTCATTTAACCCCCTTTCGAAACGGTTTTCGAATACGCAAGTTTTAATCCAATTACAGTAAGGAATATATTAAGTATATACTTTTAAAATTTTTATATCAGAAAAATGTGGAAACAAAGTGGGGCTTACCCAGGTGGAAGTGGTATAACATTGTATCAGTCGGAATGGTAGGTGGTACTAATATGTGCCAACCGTCCTGTAAAACATGGAATGAAATATTTGAGTTTTTGTTTTATATATTAAAATTTCCTTTTTATATTTACTTTCTAAGTACTACTGGTAGACATACATCTGTACCACATATGTCAGTACGTCTGGCACATATGTACCATCTGTATAAAAATAAATATTGCAGTAAAAACACAAATATTTAATTTATTTTATTTTATAATGTTTGTCTAATTTATGTACTTTACGCAATAAAAATTACTAACAAACTAAATAAAATCAATTTACATTCCGTGGTAGTGGTAAATACGTTTTATCGGCCGGTTCGAAAGGGTTCTGCATTTCATAATTGAACTGATCACTTTAACAGAGTAAAATGAAAATCAACGATTTTTAAAGGCCCACATTTTTCAAAAGACAATACAAGATAGTTAATTATATAAATAAGAAAATCCAATAACACTTGTAAAATCATAATCTTGTTGCTTTAGTTTTTGTAGTTTATTTAAAATTGTACAGGTTCTTAAGTTACAGTTAGAAAAAATAGCAGCTCTAAAAATAGCAAAATTACATTTTTTGAGACCGAATAGCTCTTAAATAGAGAAAAGATTCTATCTGAAGTAGTTACAGAGATATGGAAGAAGCAAAATCTTGTAAAATGTTGTTTTCATATAACGCTAAATTCTTAATATGTACTAAATTTAAAATAATTGTATAATTTTTATACAGGTAAAAGAAAGTTCTGTTGTTTCACATTTTTCGATAGAACTTTGGATGCACATACATTTAAAAATAAGGTTTTTTAAAAATTTGAGGGGTTGTAGCTCTGTTACCGCAGGGACTAGTTTAAAAAATAATTTTACAACATTCATTTTTTAAGAAACCTATGGCATATTTAAAACTTCATTGCTCCTAGCTCTCTCTCTCTCTCTCTCTTAAATGATGTAAAAGATTGATAAATAAAAGGACGAAGGGACGAACGGACAAAGGGAAACTAATTGGAAAATTTTCCAAAATTTTTTCGAAAAATGTGCATATGTTTTATATTTTTCAAATTTTTTTTTATATTTTATAAATTTTTTATAGAAAACTTAAATTTGATTTTACGAGTTACTTGTGGACACTGTATTTAAATTAATGGTGTGAAATAATGGATTTAACACTTAAGTCAAAACTTAAGTAACTTATAAAAATATTAAAATGTAAATAAAATGCAATATATTGTATTGAATGCAATTTAAGTATTTTTGAGGTAAGGTAAGGTTAATATCTATAGGTAATACCTATAGATAACATATTTTATAGATACCTTATAGGGTTGGGTTCTTGTTCTAACGAGATTGAAAGTTTGATGCCTCCTCTCAAAAGTATTCCAAAGAGAAACAAGGAGAGCCTCTGCTGCCCATCTCTATATAGTTATATAGTTATCCCTATAACTTCCCAGATGGCATAATTCTGCTTATGGAAATTCGTTTGTAGTACGAACATCGCGAATTTGGAACCATCTTCCACCTCATGTGTTCCCCAGAATTGGTGATGATTACATTTACAATTTGCAAAAATTCAAGGTGAATATTAACAACTTTGTTCACAATTGTGCCTGCCAATTTGATATCTATTTTCATTCCTTAACTCAACTTCCTCTGACCAGGCAGTACATTAGTACTAAAGGTCGAATAACGTATTGTTTGGACAAAAAAGGGAGGTGGTGTTTAGTGGGTTAAAGTCCCATACACTCATAGGGGACTCGGGCTCTTTTTCACTCCTCTATAGTGTCTTTCGATAATTTCCACCTACCCCCACAAAAAAAAAATCATAGTAATTGTATCAGGTATTATTTATGTGTGAAATCGTTATGATGAATTTCTTTCAAATCTTAATGTTTTTAACATTTTATCTTTAGCTCAAAATCTCAAACTTATCCCAATTTAAATATAAATAAACTTGTAAAATATAAAATTCATTAGTTTAAATTTAACATAAAATGATTTAATTTCAATCAAATATTATAGTTAATATTTATATGAAAAATATTTAATCTTTTTAAAATCTCACCTTTCAATAATTGAGTAAAAAATATTTATATTTTATAAAAAGATGATTTACCTGAAAGTAGAAAAAAAAAGGAAATATTTAAAATTAGTTTTTTAATATAATAAAAATTTAATATAAAATAATTTCAAAGAAAATCCAAATAAAATATATTAATATCCATTTTATTTTATTAAAAATTATATTATTATTTTTAATACAAGATTAAAAGATAGAAGATTTAAAATGAAATGATATCATTATATGATTTTATATTAATCCGCCATGTCCGTTTTTCTGTCTGTTACTCAATCTTGCCATTTCGTAAAGTACGAAAAAGTGAGTATTTTTTTATGTAAACTTGTCGATATTTACTTGTTTCGTTTCCTATACTCATTTGGCTAACTTTTTCTTATACAATTTTATATTGAAAAGAACTTTTAATATTTTACTGTCTAATTAAAATAAACATCTCCATACTATAAGCATATGATATAACAGAAATACTTTTAAATTATAGTAAAACAAAAACAAAATTCCTGCAAACTTTTTCAGTGAGAGCATAAGTAAATAACGTCTTTTCTTCTAAAGAGTTAGTTTGTAAGGTTATAATGCCTTAACATGGGCGGATCTAGACCTATCTGATGGGGGGTAAGGGGGATAATTGGGAAAAAAAAAATTAGAAAAAATTTAATTTAACACGTTTTATTTTTTTTATACTTATTTAATAATTTGAGTTGCATTCTCGTCTCACTGTTCACTGACACATTTGAAGTTTTTTGTTTTTTTTTTTTTGTGGCAAAAAAATTAATTTTAATGCAAATTTTTGACAACAAACAACTAGAAAGTTGGTAACGTTGATGGATATAAAATTTGACAGTAATATTTTGTAGTAAAATTGATATTTTAGAGTAAAATTAGGAGTGGACATTGACACATTATTAAGAGTTGGTAGATTATTTTGTTACCATGTACAGCCATACACAGCATTTTCATTTTGCTTATCATACATATATATACAAGTATATTCAACTTGTATTTTTTACAGGGAAGCTTGTCTTATGCCTGTGTATTTCATTTTCTTGTAAATTTCAAATTGAGTTTTCTAAAAGTAAATAATAATTAAAAGACATAGAATTTGAATTGAAACTAGAAAAGTTTTTATTTATTTTTGAAGTACAATATGTTTGTCATTTATACTCTGAAAATCATATCTCCCATGTGACCACCTCTTGCGTTTCTGCAGTACCTGATTCTTTTATCAAAATTTTCGGTCACATTCTATTATAGTTGCGGCTCTATCTCACCAATAACTCGAATAATTTCTGCTTTCAATGCTTCAACGTTTCGAGTATAAATAAATAAATAAAATAAATAAATAAATTGCAGGATTTTGAAGGCCAATTCGCGTCACCGAATCTGGAAATAACACGGTCTGGAAATTTTGTATGCAGTAATTCATTTTCTTCTCCTCCAATTACGGCAGTTTTGTTTATTAACGTAGCCACCGATCTCGAAATCTTGCTTCGTCCGAAAAGATGATTTTTTTTTTTTTAAATCGTCGTTTTGTTCTAGTATCCAATTGGCAAAGTCCGGACGCATGGAATGATCTTGTGGCAGCAATTCTTGTGTCAATTGAACTTTGTGGGCCTTTAACGCTAAATCTTTGTGGGTAATACGCCATCCAGTTTGTCACCATTGTCACCATTTTACGCCATAAAAACAAATTAGATTCAGCTATTTAGTTTTATTATATCTATATTACGATATTATTAAAGATTTAATTTTTCAACAAAGATTTGCAAAAAAAAATAAATGATTAAAAAATCAATACAACAAAAATCAATCAAACTATAAGTTTTGTTTTTTATTCTGTTTAAAGTTTTGTATTATTATCTCATAATTTATGTTCATGTTGTTTTAAAGATTGTCCTGAAAAAGGACAACGTTTTTAATTTCTTTCATATTATATATTTTTTTTTTAAATATTTTGCAAAAGATTATTTTTTCTATATATCTAAAATATAATTTTTTTTTTTGAAAATTTTATTCTATTTTTTTTTTTTAATTTTATTTATTTTCAATATGCTGAAATTTTTTTTTAACTTTAAATAAATTAAATTTTATTTTTAAAGAAAAAAAAAAAATTGAAAAGAAGAAAATTGAATTCAAAAAAAATTTTTTTTTTAGTTAAAATTTAAAAGTTCGGTTCAGCAATTTAATTTATTCTATTGACTTCTCTTTAATTTATTGAATTGTGTTTACACTTATGTTTAAATATTTTTTTTAAAGTGTTTATTCAAAATATAGTTCAATTTAATTTTAAAATTGAATTAATTTTAAATAAAAAACTTCACATCTGTACTACAAACTACTTATAGCATTTATAATTTGAAAATCAATAAATATAAAAATAGTTCAAATATAAAATATATTGTAAATATATATATACATATGTAGCTATGTATGTTGTTATAGTGAAAGAAAGAAAAAATTTTAAATTTAAATTATTTTCAATAAAATGTAATTTTTTTTTTTTTTTTTGAATTATCTTGAAAAAATTATTTTTTCAAATAAAAGTATGCAATTTTAAAAATTTTTTTCGTGTTCTGTAAGCATGAGTCTAAATACGATTTTAGAGAAAAAATTAGAGGTTATATACATGTACTTATAAATCAACAATGGGTGCAAATTTTTATCGATAATATGGAAAATGGGGAGCGGGACGTAATCCTAGTTTCCAAAATTCCGTCAAATAAAAATCCTGTTATTGTTAAAAATACCGGTTTTTGTTATAAAAATTTCGCTCCCCGCTTTTTTGTAATTTGATTTTTTTTTTTTTATTTTTTATTAAAGGGAAAGATTATAAGTAAAAACCGCAAATATTTTCTTTTATAAAATAGCTACATACATATTATGGAATTTTATTATAATTTTTTTCTACAGAAAAAACGGAACAATAATAAAAATTTTTATATTTTTAAAATATTTATGTAAACAAAATTAATTCGATGGAATTTTAGATTTGGTTATAAAATCAGGATTATACCCTTTTGCCAGAATATGTATGTACGTATATGATTTAGAAAGGATTTTAGATTTGGTTAAAAAATCAGAGTTTCAATAATTTGTTTAGCGGAGATTTGGAGACGGCAAGCCCAACTATTTGAAATACTTTGTTATTTAAAAAAAAAAAAGAACATTAGCGGGCAATTGAAAACCGCGACCTTTCGTACCAGACCTATAATAATCTCGCTGCAGGATGAAATTTTAAAATAGTTTGTTTTTATATTTTAAATTTATAATAATTCTGATTTTGAAATTGAAATCAATATTTTATATAAAAAATATATTATTTTATGGTACATACGTTAAAATCTTTTAATATTTGAATATTAATTCGATATTGTTCGTATATACCATTAAATTTTTCTTAAATAATACCTGTTTATTTGTGAAACAGGTAAAATTTTATCTGTGAAATTTTCGTAAGATTTTTCTAAGAAAATGTTGGTAATCTCAATATTAAATTATTATTAAGTATTTCGTCCCTGAAGTTGCGCTTTATATTTTTGATTTATTGATAAATTAACAAATTTTTACATAACTTTTGCTTATTTTATAATTTCATAAAAATCAATCTACCATTATTAATAGATATTGTATTTGCTTATTAAATTATTTTCTTTTTTTAATTAAAATTAATTATTTAATAAGTTATTTACATTAATAATCATATCTAAAGCAATTAATTTTCTTAAATTCTTCATATTAATATTTTTCTTTAATATATAGAATTTTTTTTTTTTTTTTGAAATTTGAATAATATAGATATGAACTTAATATTTCATACAAAAAGATATTAACTTGATATTTCAAAATTAAGTAAAATGGTTTTATGAATACTTGACCGTATTAGAAACTAAAAATATTTTAATTGAAAAAATAATAATTTATTTTTAATATAGAAGTTTTTTTTGGTTTTATTTGAATTAAAAATTGTTGTATTTTAATGTAATATTATCAGTTTATTTTATTTATAGCGAAAAAATTATTATATTACATTATTTTCAAAATAGAATCTAAAAATCTCTTTTATGTTTCCATTCAGCCACCGAGGCCCCTTAATAACCATTTATTTATATATTTTATTGTTAGATATAGGATAAAGCAATATTATTAAAGTATTAGCTACTTAGGCTATTGTAGGTTGATTACTATTATAGCGCAATCCCTTGATTAATACCACGTGCTTAACCACATGCCCATCGAAGATCCATTTTTTTTTTTCTTAAATAAACTTTATTTTACCTATTTAATACTCTTAAATTAACTTAGCCTATAAAAAGTTTACAAAACAAAACAGTTTTCTTGCTTATTTGATTAATATTTAAACTTGACGACATTTTTATATTAATTTTGTATCATTTTATAGTCCAATTATTATTATTAATGAATATAATAATGCATTTTTACATTTTATTTTATAATTTTTTGTATTGGAAAAAATCAGGTGTTTAAAATCAATAATCATTTTTAAATTATTAAGATAAAACTTAACCTAACCTAACCTAAACTACTTAACCTAATTAAAATGATATGTATATTATAATACTTAATGCTAATTATAGGTATTTTTCAACCACCAATAGTCTCTCTTTACTAATTTGTCTATGTCCGGTATGGACATATGTCGTATTTCAGATTTGCTCCATTTATATTGCCCAGGGTTATATTCTATAACTTTACATGTAGCCCATCTATTATAGTGGTATAATAGAGGGATATGAATTTGGTTTCGAATATAACCATTTTGGCATAAAAAACACCTCGAAGACCCAATAATCATTTATTTTAGTTTATTATAACTAAAAGTTGCATACTTATAGGCTGACTAAAGTCATTTGAAATTTTTTGGCTTTTTATGTAAAATATAAAACAAAAAAAAGCCTATTTATTACTTTATGTTCATAATAATTTAAAACAAATGATGATAATGTTGAATGTTACATTATTTATGTCATTGTTTATATCCAGTTCAGTTTTGTTAACCCGTTCCGGTACGAAATCTGGCAATAAGTTTTTTTTCCTTATTCTACATATGACAGTGTATTAACTGATCAAAATAAACAGTTGTAATAATTGTGTTGTTATTGTTGTAAAATAAATAAAAAAAATTTATAGATATTATTTAAATTTGTAATTCAATATTTCATTTATTTCATCTCACGTTCCTATTAACATTAAATAATAATTAACTTTATAAAAAAAAAAAACACAATTTTATTATCCCATTAAATAAACTAAAAAAGTTTTAAATTTTTAATGTCAATATTTAGAAAAAAAAATTCATTATTGTTATTTAAAACTTTTCATTTAATTACCATTAATTATAACATTTATTTATTTTAACAAATTTACGTAAAAAAAAAAATCGTAATAATTTGCGGAACAAACGTGCCTGAAATAAATTGTATTATATTAAAATCTATTATACACAAATGTTATAAAGAAGCGTTAGGAAAATTAATTGGATTTTCTATTTTTAAATACATAAAAATGAAAAACTCTTACATATCCTTGATTCGACGAAAATATTTTTGAGCAACCCACAAATTTGACTACAATCCTTTTATTACCGCTTACGTTATATTTCCTTCTTTATAAAACCCTTATACAAATAATTACTGTACAAAGGATTACTGCATTTCAAACAATAACTGTACAAGATATAGAAAAACCTAATAACAATAAAAATATATACGTTCCCTTATAATTTGAAATCGAAAAATTTAGAATTTGAGAAATTAATTCAAGGCTGAAAATAGAACATAACCACAATTTTCCACCAATTTTTTTTTTTTCACTTTATAAAAGACAAAAAAAAAATACTCTGATTATTAGAAAACAAAATAAAAGAAAATAAAAAAAAAAGTGTTAAATTTTAATTAAAGAAAATTAAAATTTGTTGTTTGTCTTTGCTTATTTGTTTTTGTCATTTTTTTTTTTGTTTTTTTTTTTTTTTAATTATTTAACATTACAATCAGTAACTTGAAATCCTTGTTTTGTAATTATAATATATTTTGTGTTTTTTTTTATATTTTTATCTGTTGATTTTGTTTCTATTCTATACCCTTTTTTTTAATTTCTAAAATAGTAATGAGTATTTAATTGAATTTTTAATTTTATTCTAAATTTAAATTTTTTCCGTCATTTTATATTTGAAATTTTTCTATTTTTAAAACTAATTTAGATTTTATTTTATACTGTAACAATACCATTTAAAAAGGTGTGAAAATGATAAAAAAGTTAAAAAAATAAAAGTGTAGAGTATATTTAAATACAAATTTTTTTAAATATTTTTTTATATCCTTTAATTATACTCAACATAGTTGTGGTTGTATATTCAACATGTAAGTGAATTTGCGCTGAAATTCGTCCAAGAATTATTATGCTTAGTTATATGAAATTTTATTCAAAAACAAAAACCCTAAAGTCTTCTGGGTTTGAAATTTTTTCGTTTTTTATATGTTGAGCCTTAAGAGTAAAATTTTAAAGTCATTTAATACTTTTGTATTTCTGGAGCAGTGATTAGATTTTATTTTAATAATATTAACAATTGTTCATATAAACAATTAACATATATTAATAATTTCTCTTTAGGTGACATGTCATAAGGATTAGTCATCAGTACCAACGGTGTAACATAATCCCCAAATATTGTTGGGGGCTATGTCATATAAGCGATGGGATACAATACCCCAAACAAAAATAAGATGTTTATCGATCAACTAAAATTAAGAGGAATATATCTTGCCAGCTATAGGGCAAAACACCACAAAAAATGGTAGGGTTTTTTAACCCACCAAACATTGAAGTTTATATGAGAAAAATAATTAGGAGAAAATTTTAAAATTGGAAACAGAGTTTCAATGATTTATTTAGTGAATTTAGACCCAAGTGTATTATGTCCCGGCATCATTACTCCCTTTACAATTTAAAGCCATAAAACTTAATTGATATTATTTAGGGGGAGCGGTCGCAATCTCTGGGGGGCTAATCGGAATATGGCAAATAAATGTATCTATCTGTTATAATAAATATTCGGATTTTATCGTTAATTACGAAATATGGTCAATGTTCCTTGAGCGTTGAAAACCAAAAAAATATTATTAAAACAGTGTAATGATATAAAAATTTATATAGAATGCTTTCAAACACTATCTACAATAGTGCATGGGTTGAAATTTATATTTTCATTTTATTAAAGAATTGCTACAAGTTGAATTGAAATTGTGAAATAAAAAATATTGGTATATGAAAACAATATTTCTACTCTGGTCGTTATTTTATTATTCTCCAATAAAATTAATATACGTCATATATATATATATATATACGTCAAGAAAGAGATAATATTGAAACTGACTCAATCATAAAAGGCAAACGTGATAATTATTATAATCGCTTACTTTATGATCACATTGATGGAAATAGTTTTAACACTAACCAAACTTTTCTGTAATTGCAGACATCCTTCTGCAAACTTTTTTAAATAATTTCTTTTTTTTGTGCTAGATCTGATCTTATATATTTTATTATTCTTTTCGTATTGAACACATACACACATTTTTTATAAATTATTTCAAAATTATCAATTTCCGGCCCCGGTAGCCTAGTGGGTAAAAGCGTATAAAATACGGTTTCAACACCGAGGGAGTGTTGGTTCGAATCCCACACACGTCCTAAGAATAATTCTCCCTTACAACATTTACAGCCACGCCTGAAAAGGAAAGGCTGTGTAATTTCCTTGTAACATTTATGTGGCAGGCAAAAGCAACAAAAAAAAAGTTTTTTAATTAAAAAAAAAATGCATTCAATAACTTAACATTATAACAAATTAGTAAAAATTATATAAATTTTGTTTTTAATTTAACATGATATTAAAAATTTTTGTTAATTAAATAAAACCTACATATCGTATCAAAATTAATTTGTTAAAAAATTTTGTATTTTTTCTATTTTTTGTATATTATATTATTAAATTAATTTAATTTAGATCTAATTTAAGAAAAAAATAAATATATATATTATATTATTATAATATATTAAATATTCGTATATATCATAAGCGAAGCATGCATACATTGAGTTGATCGAATGCGTCCCTAATAAAAATATATCAAAATTGATTTTTTATATCTTAATGTAAAATAATTGCAGATAATATATATGCAAACAAACACATAGTCAAAGTGCGTGGTCAGATTAGATAGAACTGGGAAGATAGTGTACAAACGCATAAACATTTTTAATAATACAAACACAATTTTATTTTCTGTATTCTATGCATCTACTCTACTCATTTGATATTTTCTTAGCTAGTGATTTAGTGAGGAATTTTACATTTCGTAGAACAACATCAACATTCATTGCTTACGGTTTCTTATCGTAATTTTTTTTATCATAACCAATTTTGTATTTTTTTCATTCTAAAATAAAATTTCTATTTAGAGAACATATTAAATAAAAATGACATTTTAGAGAATATCATGTGGTATAAACTAAAAATTCTATTGATGCCGTGAACTAAAGTTATTGATTTGAAAAAAAAAAGTTAATAGTTTTAGAAACGAAAATATCTGTAGAAGATTTAAAAAAATATAAAAAATTTCTTTTACTTATTTTTAACACTCTGTCCTTTCCTTCATCTCTTTACATAACTTCTACACGATTTAAGAGAGAACATTGAAATGTTGATCAGGGACTGGTTTATTAAAAAAAATTAATGTTATAGAACAATATTTTTATGTTGTCCTATCCATTACGGAACTAATGAAAGATTGAAAAAGCCCTATTTTCATATTTGTATATTCATATATTATTTCAATCTGAAAACGCCAAAGGACACAACTTTGGTTTAGCTTTATAAATCGATATTGTACAACATTTTTGCTATTTGGCAATTAAATTTATCCTTACGTGAAAAAAGAAACGGGTATGCTTTGAATTAGATCTATGAGAGCAGAAAGACTTTTTAGAATTATACCATAAGTTTATAGAATTGAAGAAAGTGCCTCTTGATTTTTAATAACTTTTTCTTACAACAAAAATTTTAAATTTTGATCAAAAGCCAGCTACAACTTTCGAATACTTTTTGCTGTCTTTCAAAAAATGCGCTCCTATAAAAACATTTTGTTTTTACATTTGCCATTGTTTTCTTTTCATCTTTTTTAACTGTACACATCCACTTTACTATTTGAGGTATACTTATAAAAAAAATTATTGCAGTATGCAACAAAGAAAAATGCAATAATCCATATGCCTCGTCACTGAAATTTAAATGAGGTCAGAATATTCAATTACTGATTTCTAAAAGAAAATTATATATATATATAAAACTCCATAAATGAATCTTAGAAATATAAATACTTTAAACAGATATAGATAAAATATTCACATGTCTATTGAATAAATTTGTGAAATAAATATTTTAAAATAAATTTTATAGAAAAAAATTTCATATCTACTCAAAAAAAAAAAAAACAAGGCATAATGTAAACCAATGGTTTTTAAAAGCGCACATTTCCAAAAGATAATACAAACTGTTTAGAATTGTTACTTGCACCAAAATTTGAAAATTTCATATGGAAATAATGTGAAAATTGGACTTTTTAGCAATTTCGAGGGGATGTAAGTCCGGAACTCTATATAACTAAGAAAAACCGTTAATACTCGAAAAAATATATTATTGAACCTTTAACTTTTATGTTTTGCCGAAGACAAATTTGTACATGTGCCTAAGTTACAGGTATCTAAAAATAGCTAATTTTCAATTTTTGAGCCCTAATAGCTCTTAAACAGGGGATGGTACAAAAAAAATTTCTAAGGAAACTAATACTAATTCTAAAAGTTCTTTCTTGTCTCAAAACTTCCTTCTTGTCTCAAAGGTTCCTATCTAAAGGTGTGCCGGAGTTATGAAAAAATAAATGTCATGCAAAATGTGGTTTTCACATAACTATAAATTAAAAATAGTAAATTACAAAATATTGCGTAATTTTGATATTGTTTTATAGAGATAACAAAATCGGTCTACTAGCGTTTTTAGATTGTAAAACTAATACGCTTTACGCAGAGACGTACGACATACATCTGAAAATAGGGCTTTTTTTGCAATTTTGAGGGGCTGTAACTTTGGATCTAAAAGATCTAACTTTGGATCTATGTTAATGGAGATTTAATTTTTTTTGTCTTGCCGAAAAAAAATGTGTACAGGTGTTTAAAAATAGCAAATTTTCAATTTTTGATCCCTAATGGCTTGTAAAGGGCTGGTCCAAAAAAATTTCTTGGGAAAATTTTACTAATTCTAAAAATTTTTTCTTACCTAAAAATTTCAAGTCGCTATCTAAAAATGTGCCGGAATTTTGAAGGTAGAAAAATCATGCAAAATTTTGTTTTCACATAACTGTAAATTTAAATACTAAATTTAAAAAACTTATATAATTTTGATATTGATTTATAAAGAAAAAAAAAATGCAGTCGAATGGTATTTCGTTGAGTAGAACATCAGATATACGAATTTAAAAATAGGGCGTTTTCAAAGTTTGATGGGCTGTTGCTCCGTAATGGAGCATTAAAAAGTTGTTCTACAACATTAATTTGTTTATGAGACGTAAACATGGTTAACATTTTTTTTCTCTATCTTTAATGGTGTAGAAGTTTTGTGAAGAACAGATAGACGGACGGACAGAGTGAAACTAATAGGCTTTTTTTGAAAATTTTGCAAAAAATTTACATAATATTCTATATATATTTTAACCTCAATATACTTATCTGTACACACCTATTTTATTTGAATATTCGAAAATTGACCACAAGTAATTTTCACAACATTAAATTTACATACAAATATATTTAAAATAGTTTATGAGGTTTTAATATAAATTTGTGATTAATATATACATATTATATTATATATTATGTAGATAAGGGTTTTTTTTTTTTTTTTTTTTTTAAAGTACATGATGAATTAATTTTAATTTTATTTAATTAAGACATTTTCATATCGATGACATTATTTAAATACATATTACACATATATATGTATTTATTTTATACAAAAATTGATTAAATTGAAATTATATGATTTTCAATTTTCTATTAATATGTAAGTTATTAAAATCCATGTACATAATTATATTATAAATATGTTATATACAGAAATATTATGTATAATATAAAGGATAAATATTATAATATAAAATATAACACAAAATATCTGTTAAAACTATACTTAAAATAAGATTACAACTTTTAATACATACTATACTCGTATAAATATTAAGATAAAATTATTTTGAATAATAAATATTTTCAAATTATATACCTATAATATAATATATATGATATAGATAAATATACATCTTAATTAACTAAAATAATTTTCGTACATAGATTTTTATTATGTTATAGATAAGGATTGGTTTGGTATTTTTCTTCCGTATAAATCATTTACTGAAAGTATTTTCCAAATAATTAAATTTTAAATATACTTAAAACATAATATTTATTAAGATATTTTGTTAACCTAAATACTCTTTGTATTAAGTTTTAAAATAACATATTTTAATTTATAATTAAAATTATATATACCTAGTATCTGCATATATATTATATAGGCTATTATTAAAAATAAAAATTTTTATATCAAAATTAATTATTGTGAATTATTTAATTTATGATTTACAGTGATTTAAAATGATTGGTTAAGAAAAGTCTATTATTCGGGTATAGTAAAATTTAAAAGATACATTTTATTTAATTAAAAATGATATTTTCATTTTAATCCTTTAACTATATGCATGTAATCCAATGATTCATCAATATCTTGTTTTATTGTTTTACCTGATTATGTAAAATTGTACATAAATTTATTGAAAGGATTTGTGGTAGGGTACTAATGTCTTTAAGATTTTATTTCACATTCAGATATGAAATAAAGCCTTAATTTACCGAAAGATATTTGTTTCTCATCCGAATGTGAAATAATGCCTTAGAAGTTTTATTTCTAAATTAAAAGATTTGACTTTGATTAATATGATTATATATTATGATTTGATTAATTATGTGTATTTGAGATTCTAAATTTGAAAGGATTTTATAATTGTAAAAAAAATCTGAGTATTCCCTTTATCTATAGGGTATTTGAATTTTTATATATACGAAGTTGTAAATTGGGAGGGATTTTATAGTTGGTTACAAAATCATAGTTTCAATAATTTGTTTAGTAAGGAATTGGGCGGTCGCGGTTGCCTACACTATTTTACATTCAATGTTATTAAAATATGTATGCAAAAAAAATAATTAGTTAAGGTCCTTGGAGTTGGTTATAAAATCAGTGTTAGATATTTTTTCCGAAATTTAACTCTAAAATTGCTTCTAATTCAAAATGTCCCTTATAAATTTTTTTTTTTTTGCGAGGGTTGGTAGGAATCATCGAAAAACACTATAGAGAAGTGAAAACGAGTACGAATCCTCTATGAGTTTGTGGAACTTTGACCTCCTAATTGCCACCACCTTTTTTTGACCAAACAATAGGTTATACGACCTTTAGTACTCATGTACTGCCTAGTCAGAGGAAGTTTAGTTAAGGAATGAAAATTGATTTCAAATCGGCAGGCATATTGTGAACAAAGTTGTTAATATTCACCTCGAATCTTTGAACGTTGTAAATGTAATCATCACATAGATAACTATATTCTGTACCGATTATAAAATTCCTCCCAATTCAGAATTTCGCAAATATACGTGCATCTCACCGGATTAATATTACATTCAATATAATAAAAAACGTAATATTACAGAAAGAAGGATAAGGTTGTTTTTAGTTTATGTGTGCTTCAAACTCATACCCATTAGCTGCAAGAGTTGGGTGTGAGTTTTATTGAAAATAAAATGTCAATAATCACAGATAATGCTATCTAAAATATAAAATTAAAGCAATTAACTTAAACAAATAATTTTAATAAAAATTTTAATCGACGTGAGGCCTTTGATCTCCTTCATATTGTCTAATGTCAGAAACAGTTATTAACATGGAAAACACTGACAGAATCATCTTATACAGTACAAAATAGATCCACTGTAGAGAATCTCATCATAAATAATGTTAGTATACCCTGAATAGAGTACTGGAAAGAAGATAAGAAATCAATAAATCCTTATTTTTATTTTTTAATAATGATTTTTATTTCTATAGGATATAAAAATAGGATATATTTTAAAATTCTATATTTATATGTTCAATTAAAGATGTTATATGTATTAGAATTTATTTATAAGTAAATAATTCAAAAGGTTATAAATCATAAAAAGTTAAAAGTAAAATAGTTTGATTATATTAGAATTTAGAACCTCTTAAAGACATGCATCTTTAATTTTATATTATTTGAAGTAATCTTAAATATACAATGCAAATATTGAAATAAGTATTGAAATGTTCATGAATTCAAAAATTGAATCTACAAATATATTATATTATATTACGTTATATTATATGTAGATACACAATCTACAAAATAGATTTTGTTATTTTTGAAAATATTGTCACGTAATTTACTATTTGGTATTACAATATTAGATTATCAGGGACAATGTTATATTATATAAATATAAATTTTTACAAGATGTTCATACATAATATAATATTTAGTACAGAAGGAAAATAATACGGGGAAAAGTGATAGTGGAAATTAAAAAAAAAAAACAATTTGGTAGCCTATTTTTAAAGGAGTTCTTGAGATATTCGGCCTCTAAGATTCCATTAAAAATAATTAGAAAAAATAAAGTTGACATTAATTTATAGGAGATTATGACAATTATATTTATGCATATGGTTATTGAACAACACTTTATTTCATAGTTTATTAATATAATTTTATAATACTTTTAGCTAAAGATAATTTGAAATAAATAAATAAATAATTACTAATTACTAACTTTCTGGATTAACCCTTCGGTACTCCACGTACGGGTCTTTTTGACCCAAATCTATTTTAAAAGCCAATAACTTTTTTTTCTTAAATATAATGCTCTTTATTTTATCAGTAGTACGCGAACTTATATGAAAAAAATATTGCACGAGAACTGAAAGATTAAGAAAACCTACAATACTTTTAACTTTAAATTAAAACTTTTAAACCTAAAAGTAAATTTCGATCTACCCTATGTATACCATAAATTACATTATTTTCGTCTTGTTTTTAATTTTATATATGGAAAATTTAATTTAAATATCCCATATATACATATTGGGACACTTTGTATATTTTATATTCATAAAAGAAAATTAACATATTTTAATATCTGTGAATTTCATAAAAAAAAAAAAATGTTAAAACCTATTAGGAATAAATTTTGGTTTTTTTTTTTTGAAATAAAAATATTTAAAATATAATTAAAGAAACTAAAACTAAGTAAAAAATAAAAAAAAAAAAAATATATTTAATTTACTTTTTTTTTATAGGCATTACGGTAATACACATGGAAAATCAAATATTCTAACATCAGGTGATTTAACATCCTTTATGTATCAAGTAGCAAAAGGAATGGATTACTTAACATCAAGAGGAGTAAGTTTTCTTTATAAATAATTATTTACATATTATTATACATACATACATAAATATCTACATATTTATGCTTATAAAAATATATAATATCCTTCCTATATAAAAATTTAATTTGGAAAATTTTTTAAAAATTCAGAGATTAATTCAGAGATAAGTTATTTTTTTTTTTTTTTTGTTACAATATAAGTTTTATATATAAAAAAATTTCTATTTTATAACATATTTTGCATATTATGTATATATAGTAGTTCAATATATTATATATTATGATATATAATAATATATTCTTATATTCTATATTTTAAAACTAAATAAAAAATTTCAACATCGTTCAAAGTATTCAGTATACTGACATGTCATACAACGATTAAATTTTGATATTTACTTGATTAATATGGTACACAATCTGTTGAGAATTGATATTATTTATATATTGAGAGATATTGTATTAGTGGAAGTTTCCAATTTACATAGTATAAAAGTTTTTATAATTTTTTATATTTATTTTAGTATTGCCATAGGTATTTAATAGAATTGTTTTTAAGATAATGTTAAAATATTTGTGTACAAAAATGATATTAAATGTTTTTAAAATAGAAAATTTTTGAAAAAAAAAAAACAAAACTTAAAAGAGGATTTCTTTTTTTCATTTCGAAAATGATTATAATTCTCTTTTTATTGAGTACCTACCAATTGATAAAATTTGACCAAATGTTGAGCGTGACAAAAAAAAAGGAAATTTTCTTTTATAAATTGTATACTACACGATGAAAAATTTTATACAATTTACTTGAAATTGGTACACAATTTACTCGAAACACATACATACATCCAAAATGTACCTCTAAAGGTATATTCATCTAATAAATGACTGAGATGACAAATTAAGAAGTTATTGTGTCGAACTGAGCTTATTGTGTCGAAAGTATAAATCTAATCTTACGCCTAAATCTCATTTTGTCAAATAAAAAACTATGCTTGAATGAATTCAAAAGTGCAATGGAACAAATGGTTTGAAGACTAAAGCCTACTTAATAAACTATGAAATAAATAAAAACAAAAAAAAATTTTTAAACTTTTATCTTTTCCACAAGAATAAATAACATAAAAAAAAAAAAAACGGTTTAAATGCATAAAGCATAGCTTGAATTCATATCTTACTTTTTCAATCAAAAACCGTGCTTGAACTAGTAGTTTTTGTTTGAAAAAATAAGATTTGAGCTCAAGTTTATAGTTTTATGCCTTTAAACTTTTACTCCATAAAATTACACATTTTTCAATAACATCCTGAAATAACAAATTAGTTTTTTTTTTTTGTTCTTTTAATATTTGATAAAGGTAAATTTGACCAAATTTGGAGTTTTATACATATTCTCATTTTGTTTTGCCACCAGCCATTTTCTTAATTATCTAAAAATATATATATATATATATATATATTTTTTTTAATGTATTTCTCTGCCACATAAATGTGGACAGGGAATTATACAGCCTTTCCTGCTCGGATGTGGTTGTAAATGTCGTAAGGGGGAATAACTCTTACGACGTGTGTGAGATTCGAACCCACACTCTCTCGGTTTTTACAGCGTATTTTATACGCTCTTACTCACTAGGCCACCGAGGCCGCTATATATTTTTGTTTTACTAAGTATAAATTTTATCGAACAAAACAGAGTATGCGGTAACTCTACTACTGACAATAAAGTATAGTATATCTTTTCTAACATATATATAGGTATATAATATGTTTTATATAATATGTAATACCACTATGAAAAAGTGATTTACAAGATATTCAATGAATAAATTTTCTAAACTGAATCCTTAATATATTTGTACAATATATAATTTAGTTTTGTACATATATATATATATTATATATATATATATATATGTATATATATAATATATACAAGTCATAATGTATTATATCTAACATCCTTTTGGGTATTGAGTGGCAACAGAATATTTTATTGATTGCGATAGACACAATATTAGTTTTTTTTATTTTATATAATTTTTTTTTTTCTTATTTGATTCATATACATTCAAATAAGTTTGAAGAAAATTGTGTGTGTGTAATTTGTGTATAGAATGTGGGTGTTTAGTATGAGTAAGATAAATTTTATTTAATTTTTCTTTTTTATTTGGGACAAATTTATTTTGTGTGAATTTTTCAATTTAAAATTTTTCTAATAAAATAAATTTTGAACTTTTTTTCTTACCCAAAATACAAAAAAAAAATATCTTAACACTTTTTTACTGATTTTTCTTGGGCTGTAAAATTAGAAAATTTTTGGTCCAGAAATAATTTTGAAAAATTTTTTAGTATTTTTTTTTGGTTTTGTTTGATATTTGTTTCTTATGATTGAAGTGCTTTTAATTCTGTTTCAGTATTTAAGAATTTATTTTAGGTGTAATAAAATTAGTTTCTGTTCAATAGAAAGATAACAAGTCATAAGAAAAAAGAAAAAAAACAAATCAAAAAGGACAATCAGAAAGGTGAGAGAATTCATTAAAAACCTAAAATGTATTTTTATTGATTTATCTTTTTCTTTTTGAGTGCTAATACTTGACTTTTATTTAAATGAATTGTAAATAAAAATGAAGTGATCTTTTATTGAGTAATTCGAATGTTTTCTTAAGGATTTTTTTTTGGTTTTATAGATAAATCTAAAGCTAAAAATTAAAATTATTTTTGTTTTTTGACAAAAATGAAAATAAATTTTACTATATGTATACTGTAAAATTAAGTTTTTTTTTTAGTTATTCAAGTTCTCTTTTACTGTAATTCAGTTAATTAACTTTTAATTTTCATTCTCGAGTTTTGAAAATTTATATTTTAAGAAAATGAAAAAAAAAAATATATGAAAATTAATCAATAATTATCAATAAGAATTGATGATCTTATCAATTTTTTACTATATTATTCTCTTTTTTGGTCTTGATATTCTATTCTTGAAACTAAATTTGTTCAAAAAGTTTCAATAAATACTAAGCTTTGATTTTATTAAGTTAAGTTGCACAAAGCCGATGATCAGATCACTATAATTTTTAGGATATAAATATTATATGGATCCTAAATTATGTTTTGACTAATAAAAATGATGTTATCATAATTTATTATATTATGTATAGTTAATACATTCCATTGTATTTACATAATAATTTTTTACTTTCTCACTTTTGTCAGGTTTTTTTTTTTTTTGATTATTTAGGTTGGTAGGTAAGTTCGTTAATTAATGGCACGTCCTTTAATTTATTATACCGTTCAGTTTTTAGCCTGAAAAAATAGTTTTTTTATAGGTAGGTATATAAACAAAAAAATGATAAAAAATAAACTTTAATAAAAAAATACCAATTAAATGTGTTGTAGAAGGTAGTTTGAATTAGTTCCTGTGGTGAGCCTATATGCTAATAATATTTACTGCAAAATTTTTTCAGTTTTTTCATATATTTTATTAAAAAAATATTTATGATAAAATTTCACTTAAAAAACGGAATAATAGAAACATCCGAAAATTAATTTAGACACGTTTTTAAATGCATGTTTTAATTTTCGTTGCCTCTTATATTATTTATGCAGATACTTAAATATTTTTAGTTTCGTAGAATATGAAATTTTTTTTTTTTGTTACTAATCAGTAATAAGTGATAACTGATGAATTAAATTTGTTTTGCTTTTTTTTTTAAATTGATTATTTTATATGAAAACAAAATCAAAAAAATAATTCATGTCTTTTGTTATTACTGTGCTGGTTCTACCTTTTTTTTTTTCAGTGTGCCAATAACATAAACTTTACCTTATAAACAACAAAATTTTTCAAAAACTAATTTAAAAATGAAATTTTCTTAGCGTTCTGATAGAACTTAAAGTATGGAAGCATGAAAATAAAAAAATTTTTTTTGTAATCATTTTTTAATGTTTCAAAATTATGAATAAAAACGTTAAAATTTTTTAATGCTGCTCGCGATATTTATAGATTAAAAATCTGCCCTTTGTATATTGATAAATTAAATTTAGACTAAAACTCGCTAGAAATAATATCTTTTGAAAAGAAAATTCTCCATATATGATTTACATAAAAGTTTGATATTATTTTTAATCAAATTTTTAAGTATATTTGCCATCGCCGTACTGTTGGGTCATTGACCCTCTTTTATAGATACCTTGTAGGGGTGAACACCTGTTCTAAAGAAATAAAACAATTGATGCCTCCACTCAAAGTTTTCCAACGTGAAACGAGGAGTGCAACAGATGCCCACCCATACACTGTCGAACTGGAAAAATGGCGCAATACAGCATTCGGAAATTCGTTTGTCATGCGCACGTCGTGTTTATGGAACCTTATGCCCGCACAGTGTTCCCAAAAGTTGGTAATTCATTTGTGTACGATATATAGAAATTCAAGAAGAACACTAACATCTTTCTTTAAAATAACTATCCAAATTTTCCTTTCATCCTCCATAATCCCAATTTTCCTATATTCAAACACCCAAGTAATCCTTCCCCCATCCTTTTCCCCAAAACCAAGCTGTACATTATATTATTATGTATTAAAGGACCAATCCTATAGTTTGGTTTTAAAGGGGGTGGTTTTGGTTGGTGATAGTCCAACACTACTCAGAGGAACCTCGTGCAGTTCCTTTGAGTGACTTTTGATGTTTTCCACCGTCCTTCGTAAAAAAAAAAAAATATATATAACCGCGGGCAGATAAAGATACATATATAATAATGGTTAATATATTATTTTCATATAATACCAAATTATTACTTTTATAAAGAAATATCTCATAGAACTGTTTTGAATATTTATGTATTTGCAACTTTAGTATTTCTTTGTCCATTAAAATTAAGAAAAGAAGTAAGGTTTAATTTAAAACAATATATAGGTATTATATGAACTATTAAAATTTCGATCCTTCTTTTAAAAAAAAAATATTTATTTTTTTTATATTTTCAAATTTAGTTCTAAGTACGAAAAATAAAACATTTACGGTCATATTAAAATATTTTAAACACCTAATTTATAAAACGACGAAAATAAAATGAATAACAAATGTTCAATTATTAAACACCCAAAAGATCGAAAACATTAATGTAGTTATGTGTACTATTATCCTATAGCATATAACGTTTAAAAATAGCAATTTTCTTTTCAAAACTTTAACTATGTACCTATATACTAAATAGGTAAAGAATTTTTTTTTTTTTCACTTTTTAGCTTTATTATTCTACCTGTATCTGAGATGTAATATTTTATTTTGTAATCTTACGCTCTAGGGATTTTTTTACAGGATTTTCCGGCAAAAAATAACAAAAAAAAGCATATACATATATACATATATTATGAATACAAAAAAATTTAAGTTTTCAAAAAATAAAAAAAAAAAATAAATCTTTAGTAAATATAATAACAATACTATACTAAATACCCTTGAATATAAATTATCTTCTTTTTAACTTTTCGTGTCATAAATTTTTTGTTGTTTTATTTTTTGGTTTTTTTCTTTATCGTTTGTTTTTGGTATTTTCGGGAACGTTCCCATGTCAGGACATTTAGTAATACTCATAAAAATATGAAAGAATTACGATATTTTTATTTTATTTTTTTTAATAAATAATTATGCACAAGGATAACACTCATTATTAACCTTTTTATATAACTGGTGTTGTTTTGTTGTTTTCTTTTTTTTTTGTGTTGATTATCATTATCATTATAATCTGTATCGTAATGATTTTAAACATAACGATTACTATATAATATTATTATTATATTAAAAATTCTGTATTTTTTTTTTTTTTGTTGGTGCTACTAAAGAGAGCCACTTAAATATTAACATTTTGTATATAAATACATTCAAACAGATTAAAAATAAAAAAACAAAAAAAAAAAAAAATTAATAGAGCATACTATAGATACACTGTGGCATAAAAAGTACTGTGTATAAAGTACATAAAAATATTTAAAAAAATACATTTTTTTTTATGTTTCTTTGTCAACGGATTCATATAATTATTTGGGCTACTATCAGTAGCCAGTAGTCTAATTTGCATAAATATCAGGTTGAAAGATCATAAAATTATATTTATTTTTTAATTTTTTTTTTTTTTTTTTTTGCTGTAAAATTTTTCTATATAAATGTGCAGTAGAAATGTATGAGTGATTATAAGTCGCTGATTAAAATCCTTAAATTCCAACAATATTTCGAAAAAGGCAAAAAAAAAAAACAAAAACAAAAATAAATAAAAAATTATCATATATCGAAATAAAGCAAAATATCATTTCGAATGGATTATAATTAACAGAAATGGCACAATAATGACACACTGAAATTTCATTTTTAAAATTAAAATAAAAAAAAAAAGAATAAAAAATATTTAATGGGTACAATGAGAGTCATACAGTTTAGCAAAATGTATTTTAGTATAAAATTTATATACTCGTAGAATGTAAGTAGTTTCTTGTTTCTTTAATAAGGGTCAATCGTACAGTGGATATAACCTGTCAAATTCTTAATCGCCTAGTAAGGGCTCGCATAGTTTTAGTGCTAGTAAAGGTGAAATAATTTTTAAATGCGCTTTCAATTTGGGTTTTTAAACTTTTTTTTTTTTCCTATGCTTTTATAAGAAATTACTTTTTAGAACACTTTTTATTAATTTATTTTAAAACATAATTTTAGTTTTATTATTGTATAGTTAAATAATATGAGTGTTTTCATAAAAGTGTTTTATTGAAAATTTGATACGGTTTCTCTTAACTGAAGTATCTAATAATAATGTTGGGCTCATAAACGAAGTATCTAATACTGAGTTTTATCATCTAAAAATCAAAAAAAATACTAGTAAGTTAATATTAAATCGTAGTTTTCTCATAATAATAAAAGGCGAAAAAAAATATTTGTGTTAAAGTAGAAAATCATTTTAGTTCCCGGAAAAGAATTTACAAAATTCTTCGTATTTCATATAATTGTTTTTGATCAAAAATTTTTGATTTTATTTTTTTGAGTCATTTCCCCTGCCACATAAATGTGACAAAGAAATCACACAGCCTTTCCTATTCAAGCGTGGCTGTAAATGTCGTCAGGAGGAATTATTTATACGACGTCTGTGAGATTCGAACCCAACCTCCCTCGGTTTTCATACACTCTAACCCACTAATCTACCGAGGCCACTTTGATCAATAATGATAAAGAAAACTTTCTTGGATCTTCGTCAATTTACATTCCTTTTAGTATTTCACATTCAATCTTTAAAATCGGTTCATTTAAAATGTAAAATTCACATTCATCTTCAAAATCTGTTCATGTCGGTTCGGTTCATTTTTTTTAATTTAAATATTTTTAAAAATTTTTCTGAGGGATTCATTTTTATAAAACGGAAAAAGAAGTTATTTCGTCTTAGTTTCAGTTTATTGTACTCTTCAGTAAATATAAACTTAACTTTAGTTGAGCATTCAAAATTTTCTATTATTTAAAGTAAAAAAAATAAAAATACAAATTATAATTATAATTAAAAGTACTGTTATTACTTCACCTAAAATTCTTTTATCTTGAAGCAAGACTTATACAAATAATCTGTGATCCTAAAATTAACGTGCATCGAGTCGTCTTTTTCTTAGCAAAAAGAATTGATCTAACTACATTCTTCCCAAAACAAACGAAACAATATATCTGTATTTATTGATGTAGGTTATATTCATTCTAAAATACATGATAAAAAGGGTATAAATCATTCTTTGAACCTATCTCCGGTCTGTATAATAAAAAATTAAAATAAAATATCTTGGACGTGAACTTCTAATCTCGGACGTAGGTCTAAATATATATATTTTCTTTTTAAGATTAAAGTCAAATCTCGGACGTTGGCTTAAGCAGCCAAAAAGAAACAAATGTTTAAAATAAGAACGTCGGAGCACTATTTATCGGAACAGAAATCGTAAAAAAAGTGTAAGTTTGTGTAAGTTCTCCAATTTTTAGAGGTGCACTACAAACGAAAAGCCTAGTGTCAACTAATTCGTGGATGAGATTGTCAAGAAATAAATTAAAATAATTATTTTACTGTTTAATCTTTAAATTTTGAGATTTGCATAAATGGTTCCGAAAATGAATAATAATTACATAAAGTAAACTGTAGTTTGTTTTTATATTTGAATAAATAATTTGTAAAAATAATTTATCTATAATATAAAATATAAAAATCTATAACATTATTTTACTGAGGAATTATACATTCGTAAATCTTTAAAATCGTTTTATTGGGCAAAGATTTCAAAAATGACTTGACTTTTTAATTTAAAATAAATAAATAATTTTCTATAAATTCAATTAAAGGTTTCTACTTCTACTTGTACTCGTTCACCACTGTTTACTTTTTATTAAATTTTTAAATATAAAAATTAAATTAATAAAATAATAATTAAAAAAATTATAATTCATCATTAAATTACTTAAGACTACTTAAGCTTAAATATTTATTTTTTGTTTTTTTTTTTTGTATATAATTAAGATTTATTTAAATTTAATAAATCTTTTGTATAATAAAGAAATTAATTGGTGGATTAAAATGACAAATATCCTATTTATTAATTTATTATTATTTGTTTTTATTTTATTTTTTTTTTTTTTCCAAATAAATCTAATTATATTTAAAGATTAATTTAAATTAAATATTAGTTGGATTAAGATATTTCGATCAAATGAAAAATTATATCATCTGATCCATTTTATTTTTCTTAGAAATTTCAATCATTCCATAAAATATAAATGTATAAGAGCAACAACCTATCATTAAAACATTTATTTTCCTTTAATTAAAAAAAGAAAAACAAAATGGAAAATTTTTAAGTATTTAATCCTTAGTTTTAAAGTAAAAAAAAAAAAAAAACTTTTGATAAATGAAAAATATTTCTATTGAAAGAAAAAAGATTTGTATCTTTAAAAAATGATGTATGTATATAAGTTGTCATGTGTATGTGCATCGATATATTTATAGATATATATATATATATACCTAATAATATTAAAGTATATTAATCTTATTTAAAAAAAATACTTTTCCTTGGTAAAGGAAAGAAATACACTTATGGACTCAGAATTAATTAATTTTACACGGTTTCATAACACTTAATTAAGTTTTAGAAAAAGTAACAAAAAACTTTTTGGATATCGTGCAAAATAATTAAAATTATTGGTGACATTTTTTTCATCGTTGTCCAAATAAGACGTTGTTTAATTGTTACAATTTTAAAATAATTTAAAATTAATTTTCAAATTATAGATTATTTTACATTTTAAATTTTTTTTTTGTTGATCCCCCTGCCACATAAATGTGACAAGTTAAAATTTTTTGTTTTAGTTCATTCCCCTGCCACATAAATTTGACAAGGATATTACACAGCTTTTCCTTTCCAGGTTGTGACTGTAAATGTCGTAAAGGGGAATTATTTTTAGGAAATTTTTAATTCCGCCTGAATTATCTCCGCACGTCATTTGTGTATGGCATGTATAGCGAAATCAAGTAATTTTTGAATTTTGAATAAATTTTGTCCACCAAACCAATTTTTTTGTATCTGTGAGGAGTTCTGTGTGTGTTTTGAAAGTGATTTTTCCAAGAATTTAAAAAAATTTATTTGATGTGGAGAAAATTCATTCTTAAAATAAATTGTGTCCGCACAAAAATCAATCATATACAATTATTTTGTTTTTAATTCCTTAAGTATCATTTTTTTTTTGGCAGTCTCCACTATGCGAAGTTATAATTTTTAGTATAATATTTATATATTTTGCTAGAACGTTCGACTTAGACATTGATTTTGTTTCTCACTTTCCCAGACTAATTTAATAATAATAATTTTCTATCGGAAATTATAATTCATCCGAAATGAATAATTTTGTTCACCTAGCTAGAAGAAATTAATTTTATCCGCTCGAACAAAATTCATTTTTAATTTCTTATACTCTGTAAGGCGAAGGTCAAGGTTCATTTTATTTGATTATATTTTATTTTATGAAATGGGCAAAATATTTTATGAAGTTTCGCAATTTTAAATAAAACAATATACATATACCTAATATAAACAATTCTTTGTCTATATTAAATAAACTCAAAATCAACTAATTTTAATTCAATATACCAAAACAACAGTTTTTTTATTAATTCCTTTTAAAAAAATCTTTTTGTTAGGTATGTATATGGTAAATATGGTGCTAAGTATGATACAATTCAATATTAATATTTGAGATATTTCTAATCTGGAAAACCTTTTTACTTTTACTTTTTTTTTCCCTTAATTCCTTAAAATAAGTATTTCAAATATAATTATTGTAACAGTCTGTCTTCAAAATGGACAGTCAAATTAATTTATATTTAATAAAATCACCCAAAAAACACATGTTTATAATTTTTTCTTTTATAAAAGAAAAAAATAAGAAATACCGAAAACAAATTAAAAAAAATTGTAAATAAAATAAAATCTTTAAAAATATTACAACCAATAATCTGAAGTTTCTTAAAAGAAGAAAATAGTACAAAAGATTTTTTTACTCTTAAACTTTAAATCTTAATTAAGTTTAACTGGATACAACAGAGAGAGAGAGAGAGAAAAAAAAAAGGAATAGTATCGAATCTTCAATTATTACTTTAATTAGTCCTATAATTTCATTAAAGTAACGAAATTTCAACAACAAGAGAGAACAACTACAAAAAATTAAGCCAACATTATAATATAATAATATATATATAGGTACTATATTATATGTTTTAATCAACGAACACATGAAAATATACAATGGTTGAAACAGTAAAATAAGGATTAAATATCCTGCACAAAAAAAACAAAAAAACACCAAATCAACAAAAGTAATAAGAAAGATAAAAACTTATAATGAACCAGCAGGTGCTACAGTGTTTTACTTTTCTTAATACATTGCAGAACAGTTTGGGAAAAACACAAAAACAAAAAATACAGGCAACAAAACAAAAAAAAAAACCTAAAGAACTTTTAATTCATCGCGTTGTTGAACTTTTGTAATTTTATTGTTTTATTCTTGTTTTTACTTTCTTTTTGTTTTTTTTTTTTTTACTTTTTCTCTTGTACTTTAACACATTTTTTTCTTTAATAATTTTTTTTTTTTTTTTGTAAATTAAGAGAAAAGAACCGTATCTTACACCTGCCATTTTTATTTTATTAATACATATTATTATTATAGTGTACCTTACATATACTTATATAAGAGATGTTGTGTAATTTTTGGTGCAAAAAAAAAAACAAAAAAAAAAGGAGTAAAAACATTATTACACGAATATTTACGTGTTTATTGTGTCTATCGAAAATTTTTAGTACAAAAATCTATGTTTTTATAAAATATACAACATTTTTGATAAAACGAAAGAAAAAAAGAAAATAATGGTGTATAGGAGGGAAAAGGTTTAAGTCATGTCCTGAAATTCAGTCAAAAAATAAACAAAAAAAAAAAACTTATTACAGAGGGAACATGCAATTACATCGCATCAGAACAAAAAAAAAAAAAAAAGAACAAAACAGTTTAATTAATTGTGAAAAATTATTATTGATTTGAGTTGAACGTTCTAGTAATAAGTTTAAGAATTTGCTTGTTTATTTCAATTTAAATAATATGATAACTATAATATGTTTATTTGATTGAAATATTTATTTTCCTTCCAATTCTTTATTTTAGGTTTTTTTTGTTCTTTTATAACATAAATTTCGAGGAAATGTATAGTATTAACCAAACGTTGCTTAGGAAAATTTGCTAATTACATAATATCTTATTCTTTACATAATATCTTATTTTTTTACACCTATATGAACATATTTCAAGGGTATAATAAATTTGCCATTACGTTTTTCATTACGATTACAATTACCTAAAGGAGTCGACCTAGATATGACAAAGTATATAATATGTTCTTACTCAGAATCGAATTCTGCGTCGATTTCATGACTAATCGTGCAAATGGACAGATGGACGAATTAATAGACGTACTATGCCATGTATCAGCTACGTACTCTGCACGATTAGTCATACAATATAGGTGCTAGGATTTTGAAAATTTTTACCATTTCACTTTTATAAAATTGTTACTTTCGCTATTTAAATTGAGCAAGTTAAACAGGTGAGTTCGAGTAACTGTCATACTTCTTCATTTATATGAAAATAATTCATTGTCTATTGAAGGTATAGGTATCCGATATTTTGTTGAAAAATGTTAACTTGCATGCCAACAACTTTTTCTAGAGCAGTTGGTTCCGATAACTGTTATACAACTTAAAAATTTATATAAATATATCTCGGTTCTTAATTAAATATTAATTTTGTATAAGATGATTCAATTTTATGGAAACAGTATATATTATGTTCATGCGGGTATTCTAGAGTTGAAGCTCTACGTCTCTTTTGTATAAAATTCTTTTAAAATTAGATTTAAGTTAGAGATTAATTAATTCATTAACTCAAAAATAATTAACATAATTTATAATAAAGTTTTATAACCTTTAATATAAAAAAATCTTATTTTATTATTCTAATCCTTCATTATTTCTTTGAAATGTTTAATCAAAAATAATCCAGTTAATGTTAAATTTAAAAAAATAAAATAAAACTTCTATAGGAAGTTTTTTTTATTTTTTGTGAACTTAATGTTTCATTTCCACTAAACTGCCAATTGACATATTGTCCATCTATGTCAATTTAGATACTTAAACATATTGTGTCAGTTTAGGTCAATTTTTGTCAAATTACATATTAACTCATATTGTTTTGAAATCGATTGTCAATAGAATTGACAATATGTCATTCAGTATACTTAAGGTTTTCTCAATTATATTCCGTCTGCATTATCTGCGCTCGAACCAAATTAATTTTTTTTTAATCTGCGTGGGAAGAAATTTTTTTTTTTTAAATAATTTTGTTTGCATTTTAAAAATGAATTATAAAAAATAGTATAAAAAATTAAATATGAATTTTGTTTACGTAAACAAAATTAATTTCTTGTATGTCAACAAAATTCATTTTGAAAATTAATTATTTCCTCTGGAAAATTGTTACTATTAAATTATTCTGGAAAAAGTTAAAAATAGATTTTCGTTTAGTACGAAAATAACGTAAATCGAAAGTTTAGCAAAATAGCTATTATATAAAAAATTATAACTATATTTTTTTTTCTCTGTATCAAATGATTTATTTTTAAAACTGAATTTTGTTCGTGAAAACAAGACTACATTTCCAAAAGTATTTTACTGATCAGTACTCATAGAATACGAAATTTAAAATTAATTTCATTCGGGCGGAAATAATTCAGGCGGACTTAATTTAGGGCACCTTAAGCTTTCTGTACACTAAGTGAGAACAAAATTAATTTATAGATAAAACCGATTTGATGGAAAAGGCCCCGAGCCTTAAAAGTGAAACAAATTGTTTCTAAGTTATCATTAACTAGTAAATTGTTTGAAGGTTATTTTAACATTATTTAATTTTGTAATAATAACTGTACAGTGTTATAATATTATCAGATATATTTAAGATCTAGTTAACAGTTCGAAATATCTACCAAACTAGTACAATATCATTTATTCCAAAAATTAGTACACTGAAAACAGTACTTGTTCTTTCCTATTCCACTTCTTCCTACACACACTTCTTCCTACAATTTTAGAGTCTCTGTTAGTCTCTGTTACAATTTTATTGTATTGTGAATTAACATTTGTATTGTGAATCGTGATGTAACATTTCCTGAAGATATATTAAGATTTCCGTTACCTATCCAATTTGTACAAAATTTTTCAAAATTGAGAAGTTGTACCTACCTTGGATTCAACAGTAGAATTATTAATTGGAAAAATTAAAAAAGAAGGAAAATTAATTATAGCTTGGTTACATGAACTCTCTCAAAATAAATATTTTTATTAAAATTGAAGGAAATTTTTTAAATTTTCAAAATTTCAAAGTGTACCTAATAACATAATCACTTACATTACCTAGCAATAAAAAGATAATCAAAACGGAACTAAGTTAGAAATATTTACAGTTTTTTTTTTTAACTTATTTCATTTTTAATTTTTAATTTTAAATAATTTCAGTTTTTCGTTAGTTAATTAAAATCGAGAGGAATTTTTTCAGAAATTTTTTTTCAGGAATTGAATTCAGAATCAGGGTTATACGCCTTTTACAGAAAATATACATGTAGGTATATGCGAGATTCTGAATTTGGAGGGATTTTAGAACTGAATTCAAAAAGAGTATATTCTTTTTTATAGATATGTTTATATGTCAGATTTTGAATTAGAAGAGATTTTAGAGTTTTTTACAAAATCAGGGTTATATGATTTTTCCAGAATATGTTTATAATCCTACTGGTACAAAAACTCGAATACCTATTCATAATATATATAAATATTCTGCAAAAAGAGAATACCTTATTTTTGAATACAACTATGAAATCTTTCCTAATGAAAAATTCGCATTATATATAAATATTCCGGAAAACGGAAATACTCTCTCTTTTTAAATCCAACTTTAAAATCAAAACTCTAATAAATATTTACAAATAATTATGAATTTGATGACGATGATGATTATGAAAATGAATACAATATATATTCAAGTGGAACACGAAGATGAACCTAAGTCCTCATCACTTAACCAATCACAGGAGACTCCCTTAAATTCATGCTGTGTTTGTTTGACAAATCCCTTTAATATTGTTTTGCTTCCGTGCCGTAATCTTAAAATATGTCACTTATGTCAGATGTTGCTGCAAGTTGAAGTACTTGCAAATAGATAAAACAACAGTTACCACTGACCGTATTGTAGAGAAATTGTTGAAAATTCCATTCAAGTATTCACATAAATTAAATTAAATATTCTAACTTAATTACATTAAATAAATAACTTAATTCATAACTCCATATATAAACATAATATAAAAATAATGTAATCATTATATTCAATTGGTAAATTACATTATAAAAGTAAAATTAAAATCATCACACGATTTCAAAAAATTCCAAAATTAATATTAAAATATTTGTTGCAGAAATAAAAAGAACACGAATTAAAAAATGAAAAAAAAAAAAAAAAAGTTATTATATAAAACGAATAAAAGAATTTTCCAAGAATGGAATTTAAAAAAAAAAAAACAAAAAACAAAAATGAAGTAATTTCACCTGAATTTAAATTTTTTTTTAACTTTATTTTATATTTTTTTTTGTTTTGCACATTAACTTCTCATGCGTACCCAACATACATATATATATCTGTCTTTTTCTTTCTTTCTTTTAAAAATTAATTTTTTTTTGAACTTGTTTAAAAAAAGAAATGTTTATAATTTTTAATATTTTTTTTTTTTACTTTTCATTCTCTTATTCAATTTTTTTTTTATTTTACTGTTATATTTTTTTTTTTTCTTTTCTTGCAGATAATTCACCGGGACTTAGCAGCCAGAAATGTTTTGATAACTGATGATCATACGTGCAAAATTGCTGATTTTGGATTTGCACGTGATGTAATAACATCAAAGATTTACGAAAGGAAAAGCGAAGGAAAACTCCCAATCAGGTAATAGAAAGTGAATTACTAGTTACAGTGTTACCCATGTATACACATAAAAAAAAAAAAAAAAAAAAACTAAAAAAGAAAATTAGCAAAGCAAAAAATCAAAAAGAAACAAAATAAAAATATAATTTGAATGTGAAAAATTGCTACGAAATGCAGGGTAAAATGCTCCTAATTTTTTTTGTTTTTATTTTTTTTAGTTTTTTATTTTTTTTTTTATTTTGTATTCAAAAAAAAAAAAATAAATAAATAGGAAAATCATAATATTAAAAATGAATGAATAAAAGAGAATTTGTGATAAGAAGAAGGGATAGAGATATAGAAAATAACATAAGTTTCTTTTTTTTTTTTTTTGTTTTTTTAGAATATTTTCCATTACCATTTTAATTTTCAAATTTTTTTATTCAATTCCTCTATTTTTTTTTTTTTTATTTTTGTTCTTGAATACTTGTGTCCTCCATATTTATATATATTTTTTTTAACTAGTCTTGTTATTGGATTATAACAAAAATTACCGTTTTCTTCGTTAACGGTTAAAAAGAACAAAAAAAATGAAAAAACAAATTTATAACTTTGATAGTATCCGTAACGATAAACACGAAACATGTCAAAGAATTCAAATGGGAATTTAGATAATAACTAAAAGAGAAAAACAAAAAAAAAATATATAAAAAAATAAAAGATTTAAGAAAATGTGCAAAATAAGCGAAAATAGATAGGAAATAAATTGAAAATTGGAAAATTTTCAAAATAGAACAAAACAACAGAAGGAATAACAAGAAAAGAAAATATGGAAATTAAATTTTTTTTTTGTTTTTTTTTTTTTTTTTTGAAGCTGATTGAGGTTGAAAGAAGGTTGGTTGGTTGGTTGTTTGAAATTATAGGGAATAAAATAATAATATTTTTTTTTTTTTATTTTGAGGTTTTGTTTTATAACGGTTTTTCCAATTTTATTTTATTATTTTTTTTTTTTTGAATTAATAAAAAAAAAAAAAATTTTTTTTCTACAGCAATAAATTTTCGAATATTTTAAGAAAAGACAGGATTTTTCTTTTTTTTTTTTCTTTTTAAGAGTAAGTAAAATCTACATAATAAGTCTATTATAGAAAAAAGGAAAGGGAAAATTACTTTTTTTTTCGCCATTTTATATATATATTAACTTATATTTTATATTATGTATATACAGAAAAGAACTAATTTTAAATAATCCTTATTAGCGATATTTGAAGGAGTAGACACTTATATTTCGTTTGATTTAGGTAAAGCAGAAATAATTATTATGGAAATTTTTATGAGTTTTAATTTTTTTTCTATTTTTTTTTTTTGTTAAATTTTTTTTTTCATTGTTGAAAACATTTTTCAATTACAAAATTATTTATTTAAATAAAAATAAAATCTAAAGTGTAGAAAAAAAGAAAATTAGAAAATATATCTTATTATTTTCAACTTAGATTTTATAATGAGGATCGATGTCATAATATCATAACATTAATTTGTAATATTTGAAATAATTTTTTGTAGATTTAATGTTATTATTAAACAATATCTACCAGTATACGGTCGGTAAAAATATTAAACAATTATAGATTAATAAATTTGATTAAAAAAGCAAATAAAAATCAAGATTGAAATTTTCTAACAATGACCCTATACACTTTCATAAAACGAGGCCATATATATGGGAAGCTCTAAAAAAAAGAAACATACCGCAAAAAATAATAAAAATTAATTTAAGACCTATATGAAAATGCTGAACTGTCGATATTACAGAATGGAAATATAAGTGAACTCTTCACAAAAAATGCAGGAGTTCAGGAAGGATTTTCGGTATCACCGCTCTTATTCATCATGTTTTTGATAATGTTATGAAAGAAGTTTGCAGCATTCAAAGAAGCATTATAGCTGGTCGGAGGATAAAAATCTTGAAGATCTTTCCTACACAGATGATATATGACTAATATCGAACAACCAAAATTGATACTAAAGAAAAACTGAACCATCTGCAACAGGTATATAGCCCATATTACAGATAGTATAATTACCACAAGCAATGAATCAAACGGGAATGTGACAAATATACTTAACAAAGCAAAATTACTATTGAGAAGACTTCGATCAATATTAATCGAAGCATAAAAATATCAAATTGAACCAAGCTTAAGATATTTAACTCATGCATTAAATCAACACTAACATATGGAAGTGAGTCCTTGTTGTTATGTAACACCATCAAGAACAAGCTGTAGGTCTTCATAAACAAATATCTACCAATCACATGTCGAATATAACTCCAAACAGAATGAGTAACAAAGACTTGTGGCAATTAATAAAGGAAAAATTCCTCGTAAAACAGATAGTAAGAAGAAAATGAGAATGGATAGAGCACACATTAAGCAAAAATGAGGAAACCATAACAAAAATGTCGTTATGCTGAAATCCGCAAAGAGATTCTAGAGCAAGAATGAGATCTAGAATGTCATGGAAACGAAATGTGCCAGATGAACTATGCAGATACGAGCTGTCTTGGGGTGAAACAGAAAAACAGGCAGAGATTAATGCAGACTTCAATTTAATACTCTGTGCTCCCTAGAATAGGGAGTAACAGGACAAATAAATAAATATAGCACTATACCCATACCATATTTTTCATATGGTGGCTAAAATAAACCAAAATGTTGATAAAATCATATATTTCTAACACAAAAAAAAGGTTTATGATTTTTAAATAAAGCTGCATTTATAAATGAATAAAATTTAAATTATTGTCTTTAATGATCCGCGTGCTATATATCTTTGTCATTCATAGAATAGTTTTGCCATTACGGCACTTCTTTGTTACCATGTAATTAATAAAATTAAAATTTTTATTTTCAAAATAAAATTACCAAAAAATTTTTTTTTTTTTTTGAAAATTTTAATAAACTGACAATTTGACGCTTTGGCTATTTTGTAATTACCAGGATCGTAATTATTTATTTATTTTTTTATTGCGTTATATAGTTTAGACAAAAAAAAAAAACTTGAACAAATCCTAAACAAATTTAATTATAAACAAAGAAAATTATTTTCAATTAGAAGAAAATAATAATTTATTAAAATTTTTTTTTTAATATTAATAGATGAGGATCTATATTAAGCTAAAATCTTCAAAAATATTATAAGTAAAAGAAAAAAAGAGTCTCTTATTTGTATTAAAATGATTTCAATTAACTTTATAAACAACTAATCCATTTTTTTTTTTTTTTTTTTTTTGAGAAGTTTGCAATTTTTGCTTTTTTTTTTTTTTATTTGGGATTTTATTCATTATAAAAATAAATATTGCTCCCTAATTTTGGTTTTTTTGTTTTGTCATTTTTAGATCCTTTACAAATACATTTTTCCTTTTATTTTTCTTTAATTTTTATTTTTGACAATTTTTTAAATATTCATTGAATTTTTTTTATATAGCAAAAAGAAAAAAAAAAAAAAATAAAATCTTTACCCAATTTTGATTATTATTTTTTGTTAACTTAAGTCAGTTTTATAATTGCTTTTTAATCTTCATATTTTTTGTCCCAAAATTATGATGGTAATTAACTTTCTAAAAAATATAAAAGTATCTACAATTTAATAAAAAAAAAATAAAAAAAACAAATAGGTAGAACCAGCAAATAATTTCAAAAGTGAAACAAAATCCAAAAAACTGTAGTCTAAAAAAGGGACATAAAAGTTAAAGAGCTTTAATCTAAAGTCACTTTGTATAATATTTTATCCATCCACATTAAATATGGAAGAAATTTATACTAAAATATAGTTCTATTTTTATGATGTTATTCAAGCAGATTGACGAAAAAAAAATTTATAAAAATAAAAACATTCGAAACAAAATAAAAATATTCCATAGCATTCGTAATTTAAAACAAATAATTGTCAGATGAAACATTAACAAAGCTTTTAATTTATAGAGATGAGCTAAAACAAAATTTGTGACCAAAATATTATATTTTAGAAGGATAATGATCAATCCAAAAAGAAAAATCAGCTGTCTCCATCACAGTACGGACCGCTTTTACACAAAAATCATAATCCCAAAATTCATAGATTGTTTACATATGTACAGTTATTCCTCCTATAACGACATTTTTGGAATTGAAAAATAACGTCGTTGTATGAATTATTGTCGGTAATATGGGTAAATTGTTACTATGAAAATAAAAGTAAAAGCTAAAAATAAAAATCTATGGTTGGGTTATTTACAAAAAACAAAACTATAATAAAGAAACTTCATATATGGTAAAAATGAAAACAAATGAACAAAATTATTAGGTATTATCACATCATTATAATTTAAATTTTTTTTAATTATGTACCTATTTGTTTTTTTCAAAAATGATTTTTTTTAGATGTCTCTTTAGGAGAAAAATGTCGCTAATCTAAAAAAAAAGTCATAAAATATTTTTTCTCTTTATATGAATTGTCATTTTATGGAGTGTCGTTATACGGGGAATGACTGTACATCAAAGCAAAATATAACTTCTAATAATTTAATAACATTTTTTTTTATTCAGTAACAATTATAATAGGCAATGAAATAATAGTAAAAATATGTTCATTCAAACATACATCTACACATATGTATGTACATATTATGTACATGACTTTTTTTTCATTCAAAAATATTAAAAGTAAAAGATAATAAAAACTGTAATGCTGCCCATACACGGCTAGGTTACTAGGTTGTATACTTGGTACGCGGATAGGTTTTAGAACCAAACCACACACTTATCCAACCTATCATCCAACCGTTGTAATTATGTACTTTATATTTTTTATTATTTTCACAAATCAAAAAATCTCAATGTTAAAATGTTGTACAACTTGCCCATACACGATACAACTCAACTACAAACCAAAGACTCCGCCCACAAAAATCAAAATTTTTTGATATTCGTCCAACCAACTTTTCAACCATCAAAATGGTTTTACAACTTGCCCATACACGATGCAACTTATCAAGTCCGCGTACCAAGTTTTCAACCTAGCCCGCCGTGTATGAGCAGCATAAACAATCATATGACGTATAAAACAAACATAACATTAATATTGAATCAGTTAAAAAATATTTTACAGTTTGAATTTTGAGTCATCAACAAGATATGCAATATGCATGGTTACCATAATATATTATGTATGTATGTATAAATTTTTAAAGATATGAAAAAGAATAAAAAAACAAAAAAAAATTATTCGTATTAATAATGCTGATCAAAATATGTTCTATAGCAAAGTTGTTGCTGCTTACTTGTGTAACAAATTTTTCTTATAATATTTTTCTGTTACAAAATATTCGGAAAAACCTTAAAAAGTACACTAGTAAATTACCACTTCCGCCTGTCCAATTTGTTCCAATAGTTTATCAATCCGAGATATTTACGTCAAAACCTTAAATATGGAATTTCAAAAAAAAAAAAAACCGGTCAATCGTTTAGGCTGTACACGTGCCCACAAACATAATATGTACATCAAGCTAAAGATTTTTTTACAGGCTTCTACGTACCAGAGTAATGCATATTTACAAAAATCTCGGGTACAAATTTTTCGTGTGAAAACAATACCTACCTTTAGTATCTTATACATTCATGTATGCGTTGATAAAAAAGGAAAACGAAATCAAATTATAATAATGATACTAATTTGTATAATAAAAACATAATTCAGTAGCCATCATAAATACTTTTAATATTCTATTGAAAATCTTTTAATGCATAATAGAAAGATACTTTTAAAATTCACTGGTACTATAAATATTATACAAACCGAAACCAAAAATATATCACAAAATAATCTAAACAAAAAAAAAAAAAAGAAGAAAAACAAATTTATATCTCGTAAATCAAATTGACTTTCATTCAAAAAAAAAAAACAAAAAAAATTTAAATTGCTAATCAAAATATCTTTAAATTGGAAGTTATAGTAATATAGGAAAGCATGTTAAGATAATATGATGAAGAGAATCACATAGACATACCATTAATTCTAGATAATCTTATTTTAATTTGCATTTATTTTTTTTATTGTATCATTTTTTTATTTTTTTTTTTACTTTATCCTCTTTTTTTTGTATCGGCTTATCCTTCACGTTTTTTGTTTTTATTATCATTTTCTTATACATACACATATATACATACATATATTTATATATTATATATAGATAATATACACATATTTAGAATTTATTTTTATTGTATTCCTTATTTCTTATTTTTTTTTTTTATTTGTAGATGGATGGCAATAGAATCACTTTACGATAACATATTCTCGGTTAAATCGGACATTTGGAGTTTTGGAATACTAATGTGGGAAATTGTTACATTAGGTTCTACACCATATCCTGGTATATCAGCTGCAGATGTTATGCGAAAGGTAAAAATAATAGAAAAAAATACAAATAAACAAAAAAAAAAATATACATACATATATACTTATATATAAAAACATAATAAAAAGAAAGGAAAAAAATAAAAAAAAAAAGATATAAAATCCAAAAACGAAAAAAAAAAAAAATAAAAAAAAAAAGGATATTAGAATGTTCCCAAAAGTACACTTAATTGCAGTCATTTTGTACCCGATCTGTTTTAATTTTTATTTTATCATGATTATATAGAAACTGGATAATTGAAGAAAATTTAAAATGTTTTTTTATTTTTTTTTGTTTTTTTTTTTTTTTGTTCAAGTTCAGTTTGTAATGTAGTTTTGAAAATCAGGTTAATGTTATTTTTCAAAATATATATATATGTATTAATGTTAATCTAATATTTAAATTTTAACTTTAGATTTTTTAAAATATTTTCTGTTTTCTAAGATAAAGTAAAAGTAAAAGTTACTGCCTTAATTGAATATAAAAAATTTCATTTATGATTTTAAAATCTAGGTTAGTTTTTATTTTAAGATTTCTCTTCTGTTTTGTTAAGGTTTAAATTTTTTAAAATTATTATTTTATATCAGAATTCTTTACAAAGAAAAGCTTAATTTTTTTAAAAATAATTTAAGTTTTTTTTATGACTTAAGATGAGTGAGTATTTGAGTGGTGGGCACCATAAAAATGTTTTTAAATTTTATTGGTATCAATTTTATTCACAATATTTTTTTAAAGGTTGTTTTTACAGAATGGCAGATATATAAAATCTGTCTAATAAAAAGACTTCTTCTAAGAAGCTGGCTAATAATTTAGACAAGTGTTTTATATGAACCATCTATTCTATATGATTGTCAAAATGACTTAATTCGTTCCTTTTATTTAATAAATTTCATACTATAGTTGAAGATTTTTCTCGTGATATCAAAATATAGTTTTATTTTCTTTTATAATACACATTTATATAATATGGGTTTATTGAAGTTGTTTAGTCTTAGGACTCATTTTCAGAAAATTTTTTAATAATAATTTTCTGTCATTTTTCTTTCTTTTCTTTAAAAAATGTTTTAAATATTTTTAATTAAAATTATGACCTGTACTTATCAGATCAACTGTAACTGTTCTCGTTAAGTTGTTTTATTCTTTATAAAAATTTTGTCTCATTTTCTTAAATTTAATGGCAATTAAGTTACATTTTAAATGTTTCTGATGTATTTTTTATTATTTTAGTTTTATTAGTCCTTTATTTTGTTTTTGGCTTGTTTTTTTGTCTATAATGCAACTTCATGATATAACCATAGAGTCCAACCTTAACTGTGTACTATAATAATCAGTTTCAATATGTATATATAATATATTTATATATATATACAGTTACATGTGCATAACATGTTTATCTGTTTATTCTATTTTTAAATTGTTTTGTATGTTCCGACCTATAATAGCATTTAATTTTATATATATACGAAATGATCATAAAAAACAGAACAAGTAGGAAATATGATAAAAAATAAAGCAGCTTCATAAAAAAAAAGAAGGATACTAAGAAGAAGAAAAAAAAAAAAAAAATAGAGAATTAGATAAAAAAAAAAAAAACGGAAAAATACAAACTCTTAATAGTCTTTTGTTCACTATTATGATCTATACATAAAAATCTAAAATATATTACATAGGTAAAGTTATATTAAACGTATTCCATAAGTATACAGTAAATGTTTGTACATCGTGTATTATATACATATACTTACATAATATATGCATGTTTAAACAGTAAGTTGTTCTTGATGTATCATTACTATTTAAGTTTGGAGCAATATGTACAAAGATTGAATCCACCATTTTTTTTGTCTCTATATAAAACAAGAACATCAAAATAAGCAACCGATAACGGTATACGTAATAACAGCAATGAGTTTCTAATGTATTAAAGAGCAAAATCTCGTTCAACTCTCTTTTTTTTTTTTTTTTGTTGGTGTTTTATTCTTTCTTTCAAAAAGAAAAGGTCATTCATGAACAAAATGAATTTTTTTTTACATATTATTATAATATGAATATAGGGTAGTTTTTCTTGTAGTTGGCACATTGTAAAATAATTTATAATGAAGAACAAAAATTATGTTAACATTTGAACTAAAAAATTACATTGAAGTGGCAGGAAAACATTGAAAGCGAAATACAAAATTACTAATATAATTTATATTGATTGTACAAGTAAAATATAGTAAAATTAAAATTAATGTATGGATATAGGATATATGAAGAGCTTTTACTTAAAACTATATCATTGATATCCATATCCATATAAATAAAGAGCAACAGGTCAAAAGGTGTAAAGAATAGAAATAAGCAGTGGAAATGTGTATAATGTAATCCTAAAAGGAAATAAATTGCTTTCCATGTTTTTAATTTAAAAATAAAATAAACTTTCATAATGCCAATAACTGAATATTTCACTTTTTAAATAAAATTTGTATATTCAGTTTTTGTTTTGATTTTTCTTTTAGAGTAAAAAAGACAAGAACAATGAAAAATTTTTGTTTCTTTATTTATTTTCTTTTTTGTTGTTTTTTAAACCTTTTCGATAATTCGTATTTTGCTGATATTATGTCCTGGATGTCCTTTTTATGTATTACTCTTTATCATATCTTTATTTTGTTGTTATTGTTTTTGTTATTTATACTGTTGTTTTTGTTTGGTGATGTTGTTCTCTTGTAATGCGAAAATTGTAACATTACCTTTTTATTTTTCCCTAAAGAGCTTAAAAAAAAAAAAAAAAAAAAAACTAACAAGATATCAGTTAAACTACGTAAAACGAATAGAAATACATAATATATCTAAAGGTTTGTAACTATGGAAATCAAAGTATAGTTAAAGAACTTTTTCACACAAACAACAAAAAATAAAAATAAAAACTTACTTTACACATTTTCTATTTTGTACAACAAACAACCCAAGTTTAATCCCATTAATGTAAAATCATTGCTATACTACTAATACTTTATTTTAAAAGTATGGGTGGGTACGTTAAAATGAAATTTAGTTAGAGTTTTGGTAATGTCATATGAATACGCATTAGAACAAAAAAAATAAAATAAAAAAAATAAAAAAATCAGTTAAATTTTCCCAAGAGTAAAGTTGGATACTGTTCGGTTAACGATGATTATTGAAGTTTTTAGTTTATGCTATTTTTAAAAAATAACTACAGGATATATTTTAAATGGACTGGAGGGTTTTTATTTTTTATTTTTTATAAGGTAAAACAGTAAAAAAAAAAAAGTATTTTTTTTTTGTTTTTTGTATTTAATGTCATCATTAGAATCAGAAATTTTTTTTTCATAGTTTTCCATATAATGAATCAAAAGTAAAGTTTGTAATTTTAAAAAAATGATAATAATATTAAAATATAATAATCGTAGGTAGTTCTTTTTTTCTAAGGTTACCTTTTTTTTTTTTTCAACTTTAACTTTTAATTTTGTAGTGCATGTAATTAAACTGTGCAGCATACGGGACAGAAATATAATATTTCAAAAAAAAAAAAAACAAAAAAATTTTAATTTTTAAATGTATCGGAAAACTTTTTAATTGCGTTAGAAAAAAATGGTTGAAAATTATTTTGAAAAAATGACGATTTATTTAATATAAACGGATAGAATAAAAGTTTAAAATATTAGTTTTTAAATTAATTTGAAGGCTAATACATAAAATGTATACATTATGTATTACAATATTACAATATTAATTACCTTAAGATACTTTTAGAAACCAATTAAAAAATATAAATGGAATTAGTAAATTTTCTTTAATCCTTTATTTGTATGTATTTTGAATTTTCATATAAAAATTTTTAACATTATTATATTAATATTATCAAATTAAAAATATAAATATTTTTCTGCTTTCAAAGATTTTATCTATAGATTGTTTTTTTTTTTCAAAATTTTCCTTTTAGAGAATAAATTAAGTTAAAGGATTGTCAACTTTTCCATGTTTGCTTTTTGTTATGAATGTTTTTGCTACTATGTAGTTAATATTAAAATACATTAACTTGTACATCGATTTCATATTTATTATTAATTTTTAAATATAAACTTTTCATTCAGAAGGATTTCATTTCAAAAAGGATTTTAGGATTTTAATTTCAATATATTAATTATGTACTCATTTTATTTTCCATTTATTTATACGAGATTCTAAGAAAAATCTATATTTTTTTTTTATTAATCTATGTATATGATCCAGCCTGGCTTTGAATCCGAGTTCTTTCGAATGTTAATTCGAATGGCGGTGTCTTAAAGGTGTAGTGGTTGTAGTGGATTAACTGAACTTCATGATCTATTATATGTTTAAAAATACGTAAATTTTAAAAGTAAAATTCATTTTGTTTTAAAAAATTCTACACAATAAGGATTTATTACAAACTTTCAAAAAAAAAAAAGGAATCCACATTTTATTATACCCTACACTTAAAGTATAGGGTATATTAACTTTGTTATGGTGTTTGTAACCACCAAAAGGAAGCGAGTTAGATATGGACATGTATATATATTCTGAATCAGGATCATCTCTTGAATCGATTTAGCGATGTCCATCCGTCCGTACGCACGATAACTCAAAAAATAATGATGCTATCTTGATGAAATTTATACTGTAGGTTAACAATGACTATGGTAAGGCGGGGAAATGGGCGCAATCGGACCATGGGTTCGGGTACCTTCCATACAACTCCCAAAATCGAATACGCATATCTTCGAAATTAATAAAGATAGAAACTTGAAATTTGGTACTAGGGTGCCTAATTTGCCTAAAATTTCAGATGAATTGGAATGGTTGTTCGGCTATCTCCCACACAACTCTCAAGACCGAACAAGCATATCTTCGAAATTAATAAATATAAAAACTTACAATCTGATATAAGAGTTTTCTACCCTGTTCTGATGATGCCTCTAAAATTTGAGATGAATTGGGGTGGTGGTCCGCGTACCTTCACACACTTCCCAAGACCTAACAAGCATATCTTCAAATTTAATAAAGATAAAAACCTGAAATTTTGTACAAAGGTTGTAAAAGCATTTATTTTTTTTAGCTTATATTAAATACATAACTAAAATATGTATACTTATGGATATTTAATTTGATTTGAATTTTTTAGGTTTAGGGTATAAATAAGTCGGTTGCATCGACTTACTGTTACATTTACTTGTTTTTATGTATATTTTACAAATTTTTCTTTTCTTTGCTAAAATAAAAGAAAATCATGGCGTTTACTACAAAACAAGAAAAACAGCATTCACATTATCTAATATGCGTTTCTTTTGTAAAATTTCCATGTTTTTAATTTTTTTTAAATTTTCTTGAATAACTTTTTCAATTTTTTGAAATTGTTAAGAACACCTGTTAAATTTCTGTTAATAACGATTATTTTCTATCATACACCTTTGTAATTTTAAATATCATATTGTTCATAAATCATAATACATATTATGTATATTATATATTTTTGATCAATTTCGATTTTGTATTTTTATTATAGCTATTATAGAAAATCTACTAAAAAAATTAAAATTTAGAAGTCACTTGAACATTATATCCAATGTTAATTAATTAATTTCAGTTTATACTTACTTTAAAACTCATAATTGAAATTTATGATAATAATTGAATTTTTAAAATTCTAATTACAAGTCTAAAATTTAATAAGTAATTGAATATAAAATTCTTAAGATTTTATTCTATGAATAAAACTCTACAGATATTTCTATTATAATTATTTCAATTTTAATTCAGAGCTCCAATATTTCCAATTTAAGACTATTTTAATCACTCGATGACCAGCTAATTTTTTTTAGTAACATAATGTTTTTTATAATAATTAATTTACAAAAAATTTTATAATATCCCAATTTTTTTTTCTTTTTTTTTTTTAAGACCTGTCTTTATAATAGATATTTTTGATCTGACCAATGAAGCAGTATATAAGGTCAAGTCAAACTTTAGTTCCAGGTTCAAATCTAGATTAGGTCAAAATAATATTCTTCTTTTTGCGTCACATCTGATTTTCGAACATTGGCAACCTTTTGGCTAAAATAACTTTATCTTCAGATGCTCAATTGCAGCATTCCTTTAATTACGAACTAAAAGTATTAAAATTCTGTTATATATGCACGTTAATAATTTTCTTTAATAAGAGTCAAATGTCAATGGTTTTTTCCATATGTCGTAAGACATTATTTTAATTATAGTTATTTAATTTATCCAGATAATAGGTAACATTTTGCCGTTTTGATCATATTTCAAAAGTAATTATTGTTTCAGATATTGTAAATGACTTTATATTAGTAAATATAAAAGAACAAAGATAACAAAACGTTTAAAATACATTTTCCATAAAGTACTGATCAAACAATCAATTTTCTTTATATCTTTATATTTTATAATTTTATTACATAAACAACAAAAGAAAGAAAAAGGAAAAACAAGATACTTTGTATTTCTCTATTATATCGTTTATATACATACATATGTATATTATGTATATATATTCTTTTATTGATTGTAAGTAGTTTTGAATAAATTTAGTTGAAGTTAAAAATTTTATAACAGGAATTACCTATTGATTGTACAAGTATTACCTGCATATAATTTAATTTAATTTTTTTTTTTTTTTATCTTTACTTTTCTTTTATGCTAAAAATCGAATAATTTTCTATATTTCTATATTTAAGTATATATTTGTTATACATACATTACATATGTTTAATACCAATAATGTTATAATGTATACAAAATATAAAATTACATTTTATATCTATAAATTTTATTTTATTGTATAATCATGTATTTTAATTTTTTTTTTCGTTTTTTTGGTGTTAAGGTGAGAGATGGATATCGATTAGAAAAACCAGAACATTGCCGTCGTGAACTATATAATATAATGTTTTATTGTTGGGCCAAAGATTCAAATGAAAGACCATCATTTTCAGAATTAGTAATTATGTTAGATAAATTATTACATACTGAAATGGATTATATTGAATTGGAACGTTTCCCAGATCACAATTACTACAATATACTTAATTTAAGTGGTGAAAAATTGTAATTAATTTTTCTTTTTTTTTTTTTTATATTTATACATTTTTTGTACATATAATTGTATACATTTATATAATATGAATAAAGTATGTAATGATACTTATATATGTACATATACATATCAAATAAATAAATATAAAAATGTAAATAAAATTAACTAAAACTGATTTGATGAAGGTAATAAATGTATAAATTCAAAAATTAGAGTATATACAGGCTATATATATACATACATATATACATAATATAAAATACACAATTCTCAATATAATAATGTTATAATATTTATGTTTAAAAGTTGTTGTAATATTTTAGGTTATTTTTATACATCTACATATTCCATAAAATTTATCTGATATTACATACATATATGCATATATACATATATACAAATTTTTATTTTATTTTTCAATTAATGTTTTTTGATGTTACTTTAAAAAAAAAATAAAAAATTTTTTTTTTTTGTTCATTTAATATTAGTAGATACCTATTTATTATTTTTATATGTATAACACTTTATTTATATATATGTACATATATATATATATATAAACAGGGTGTTTAACGAGTAAAAGGGATCCTTGTAAGGGGTGATAGGGGAGATAAAAACAAGCAAAAAACTTAGTATTAAATGACGTCTATTCTTAACGGTTTCCGAAATAATGGTACTTATAAATTTTCTCTTCTCTAAAATTCTTTAATTTAATTTTTTGTTTATAATTTAGGAAGTAACAAACGTAAGATCAACCTTAATACCATTTTCGGAAACTTACTAAATTAGTTATTAAAGACAGCAGTCAAGAAAAATGTTGTTAAAAATGTTATTTTATATGAGATTAAAATATTTTCTTGAAAATCATACATTTTTCTTTTATTTATAACTTTTACAATTTTTTAGCTACATGTTTGCTATTATACTTAAAATATGCAGCAATAAACAGAGAATAATTTTTTATCATAAAACCATTAGGTTGATACCGTTTTTTTAGAAAAACGGTTTAAATGACATTTTTAAAATAGAAAATGCAAACATATTTAAATTGAAATCTGAATAACTTTTTATATAAAAGTCACCCAGTTTTTTTACGTTTAATAGCTAATTTAGTAAGCTTCCGAAAATGGTATTAAGGTTGATCATACGTTTGTTAGTTCCTAAATTATAAACAAAAAACTAAATTAAAGAATTTTAGAGAAGGAAAAATCTATAAGTACCGTTAACTCGGAAACCGTTAGGAATAGACACCAATTAATACTAAGTTTTTTGCTTGTTTTTACCTTCCCTATCACCCATTACAAGGATGTCGATTACTCGTGAAACACCCTGTATATATATATATAATATTTTATTGAATTTATATGTTATATATATACATATATACATATTATGTATATATACATATATTTCAATTATTTATAGATTGGGTTATAAATCAATCCAATTTAGAAATCATTAAGTACTAGTACTATAAAATATTGAGTGGAATATCCAACACATATTTAAAAGACTTATAAATTTTTATAAATTATATTACATATTATATTATATTATTATTTGTATATACAGGAGTGTTTAAAAATTGACGATTCACATTGTACAGGACATTTTCAGTTATATTATTTCAGAGTTGAAAGTTACTGTTTTTATTTTTTATTTTACTTTTTTCTCAAGATCTGACAACCCATTTACACGTCATCTACAAAGATTTTATATATTAAATTTCACTATAAACTGATGATAAAATATTAATAACTAGTCTACTATACCAATATATGTATATTATTATATATTATATTTAGCCTTTAGTAATATCTACAGAAAATTTTTAGATGAAGTAATATTTAGCTATTTGCAACATTAATTTATTGTATTTCCAATGTTACTTATCTATATAATGTTTAGTGCACCACTTCAACAAATTTGTTCTGAACTATTTAAAAAAGATAATTCTTTCAACGACGATTCATTGCTTTAGAAGAATTTTTTGTGCAGAAGAAAAAAAATTTTAGGCAGATAAATGCGTCTATTCAACTAAAAATTTTTTTTTTAATATATCACATTATATTGCAAAAGGACAGTTTGAAAAAAGAGTTTCGAAGAAAAAGTTAAAGTTTAAATAAACTTTTTTTCCAGAAAGAAAAAAAAACTTCTGGAGAACATTTTGAAAAAAAGATAGAATTTAAATTTTCATATAAGAAATATTCGTGCGCATAAGTGCGACTACAATATCCGAATTCCGAAATGGTGAATCCAGCATTATATTCTTTAATGCTGGATTCACCCCTTTCTCATTTTCAAATTTAGATTGAAAGTTTTTTTTCTGCCCGGAAAAAAAGTTGATTTAACTTTAACTTTTTGTGCGGAACTCTTTGTTATCTGTAATTTAAAAAAAATTGTTTTATTTGATTCATTAAATAAACAAAAATTTAAAATAATTTAAATGTCATTAACATTAACATTAAATTTTAGCTGTTTAAATTTTTTTCTTCTGCAGAAAAATTGTTCTGAAGCGGTGAATTGTTGTTGACAGAATTCTCTTCTTTTTTTTTAAATAGTTCAGAAGAAATATGTCGAAGCGGTGAAGTAAATATAATAACTCAAATCTTAATTGATTTGAAATACCTAATGATTGATAATAAAGGAAAAAATAAAAGTTTTAAATATCTTAACTTTTTCTTTGATTAAATAAAAAAAATACATGAATTCCCTCCATTAAAATGTTAAACTCATTACAAATTTCGTTTAATAGTTGAAAAGAAGAGTTGCGCTTGCTTGAAGAGTTGGCTTAAATTTATTTACATTGAAGAGAAAAAATTAATAAAGTTTTTACAGAGTTATTTTTTGCAGCCAAGACTCTTAAAATGTTAAATTTTATTGAATTAAATTTTGTGGTTTTGTTTTTTTATTTACCTGTCACATAAATGTGACAAGGAATTTACAGAGCCTTTTGTTTCAAGGTGTGGCTGTAAATGTCGTAAGCGGGAATTATTCTTACGATGTGTATGGGATTTTAACCCACACTTCTTCGGTGTTTATAACGTATTTTATACACTCTTACCCACTAGGCCGTCAAGGCCCTTTAAATTTTCTAAAACAGACATAAACATAATAATATATTTAAGAACCTGGTAAAGTCAGAATTACATTTAAAATATTTTTTTTTTTTTCTGTGATGTAAACCTTCTATATTATTTGGTTCACCCTGTATAATGCATACATATTAAATATTACATTTAGTTATATTAATTAAATATAGTAAGAATTGATATAAAAAATTTATGTAAAAAATAAAAAAAAAATTGTAGTAGTAGTTAAAAAAAAAAAATTATAAAAATTATTATATTGTTTTATGAATCAAAAAAAAAAAAAAACTATTTATTGAAAAAAAAAATAATTATATGTTTTTTTATGGTATTTTATTTGTTTGAACTAAATAAAATTTTCACTCAATTTATTATAATATATTTTGTAATTTGTTTTTAATATTTTTGTTTTGTAATTAATTTTTGTGTTTAAAAATTTATTTAATATTTTTTTATTTTCATTTGTATTTGTTTTTTTTTTTTTTTTTTTTTTTTTTTTGTTGAGAAAAATGAGATTTTTGTTTGGAATAGTTATTTATAATAAAAAAACAAAAAAATAAAAAAAAAAGAGAAAAAAAATTAAATAAATAAAAAAGTATATAATATAAATAGAAAGTAAACAAAATACTGTTATATATACTTGTTATATACAAACAAACAAAATACTTGTTATATACAAAATATATATAACAAACAATTAATGAAAAATAAATAATTGAATATAAGTTTTGGTATAATAAATAAATTAAGTTACATTATTTTAAGTAAATATAAATAAAAAAAAAAAAATAAAATAAATAAAAAAAATTAAAAAAATAATAAAAATAAAATTAAAATTTTTGGTTGTAAATTTAATAATTAGATATTATTATTTTTTTTTTTTTTTAAATTGATTCCTTTTATAATTTTTTATTGTAATAATAAGGAATACATGAAAAGAATTGTTATCGGGAAAAAAATCGCGTATTCCCCTTTCGCCGTAAAAAAATATAATTGTTGAAAATAATTTCAGCGTATGCCTCCCACTCTACAAAAATAGTGTGCATAAAGTTTGTATTTAACTGCAGAATGTGTGTTCCTATATTAATTGGTTAGGCTGCCGGCCTTACATTCTTGGGAGTTTAGGTTTATATCAATCCCAATAAAAGAAAAACTTTTTTCATGAGGTTTCGATTCAATTATCATTCGGTTCCAACAACAAGCTAATACATTCACAAATGATAGATGGTTTTCTATAAATGCTTGCGCTGTGGCCAAACATATATGGTCGATTGTCTAGATTGTAAACTTTTATCACAATATTACGTATTTACCCAATATTGGTATACTATCACATTTTAATGGAACTATATTACGGGTTTTACTGATACACTGTTCCTTTGGCAGACATGTCAGAAGGTTATGCATGACCTCTTCTTCATTGTTTGACGTATTTTCGCAGGAGGTACAAAGAGGAAGGAGAATTAGTGTTTCACTTTTTGTTCGAATGCCTAGATTTTAAAAGGAGAAAGGTTCTAGGGAAATTCTTCTTAAATAATCTTTTCGATCTGGCGGAGGTGGACTTAATCGATTTATAGCATTTTTTATTACGATCCCAATACTTTAACGAGGAAAAACCAACTGGTCCAGGATATTAAAACAGGTATTAAGGAAAAAAAAAACACGAAGATAGAAAAAAGAACCAACTGGAAAGAACCATAATTTTCAATAGAGAACGAAAATGGATTAACTATAAAATGTTTCGATTTCGGTAAATGAAATGAATTGCTCTAAGAAATTATTTAAAAATTAATTTTTCTCATTTTGTTATTAAAAATTAAAATTTAAGAATTATAGGTTTTACTGAAATAAAAATTATAGGTAGTCCTAGTTTTTATCATAAAATTTTTCCGATAATAGGTATATTACATTCCTTACTTTTTACTTTTCGTTTAATGGATCATAGTACCCGTAAATTGATTATAGTCAAGTGGATATCACTCTCAACTCACATTTTATTTAATAATTTTATATAAATGGAAATTTTACAATTTTTTTTTTAAAATTTAAAAATTAATGCTCTGTAAATTTAATTTATTGAATGATAAAAAATACCATGTACATTGGTTTTCCTTATTTTTTGATGTTTATTATTATCATGTTAAACAATAATGGATGCTTTTTATTTTTTTTTTTAGTTAAAAGTTGTTAATTGTTTTTTACTGCGAAATATTCCTATTTACATTTCCAACATTTAGATTTTCAGTTATTTTTTTTATACTCCTAATTTCTCCTTTAACTTGGTACTTAATTTAATTTTTCAATTAATATCAAATATATTTATTTTTGCATTTATGCTCGGGAAAATTATTTCTACAATTTATTGATGTTATGTAAAATTTCGCTGCACATTAAAAAAATTATCTTGTTAAAAGAAATATACTAATAATAAACTAAAACAATTAAAACTTCATTTATTATGGTGAAAAATAAAAACAGTTATTGTAAAAAATGAGGAAGAGTAGATATGTATAGTAAATTATGTTGAGTAGAGTGTAGTGTAGACTCTAGGATACTTGCAATACCATAATTATATGCTGTTTCCATAAAATTTAATTAGGTAACTTTCAAAAAATTTAAGACATCTATGACTTATTTAAGTATCGACATATTATAGTTATGTGAATTTTAGAGTTGGATGACAGCTACTTGAACCAGATACCGATCAGAACTAGAGATCAATCAAATTTCCAAAATTTTGAAAAAATCGGCATTATGGCTTTATTGGTCACTCTAATAAGATATAAAGCCATAACGACGATTTTTTCGAAATTTTGGCCTTTATTGCCTTATGTCGAATGACCTTAAGTCACGTGATCACTAAAAACAATCAAATTTTACAGAAATTTTTGAATTGGTATGCAAAATTACTTCTTTTCATAAAATTTTAGATGCCTAAGCTTCAATAGACACTGAGTTATTTTTATTTAAATAAATTAGCTGTATATATAGCAATTACTCGAACCTGTTGACGCGTACTATTATACAATTTAATTATCTTATCAAATATTTCAAAATATCAAGTTAAAATAACCAAATTTTACAGAAATTGTGAAATTGGTATTCAATTTGACTTCTTTTTTTTAAAATTTCAAGCTTAAATAAAACAAGGTAGAATGTAAACCAACGGTTTTTAAAAGCGCACATTTCCAAAACTCAATACAAATTGTTTAGAAGTGTGGCTTACACAAAAATTTGAAAATTTCATGTAATAAGAAAAAACTTGAAAATAGGACATTTTTGAGATTTTGAGGGGCCGTAAGTCCGGAATCCTATATAACTAAGAAAAGCTGTTAACACACGTAAAAATATATTATTGAAGCTTTAATTTTTATGTCTTGCCGAAGAAAAGCTTTTACAGGTGCCTAAGTTACAGGTGTCTAAAAATAGCAAATTTTCAATTTTTGAGGCGTAATAACTCTTAAAGAGGGGGCGTTACCAAAAAATTTTCTGAGGAAACTTATACTAATTCTAAAAGTTCTTTCTTGTCTCAAAATTTCAGATTCCTATCTAAAGGGGTGCCGGAGTTATGAAAAAAGAAATTTCATGCAAAATGTGGTTTTCACATAACGGTAAATTTAAATCGTAAATTACAAAATATTACATAATTTTGATATTGTTTTATATAGATAATAAAATTTTCGATCTTCTACCGGTTTTAGATTGCAAAACTATTACGCAAAGCCCGAGATATATACAACTGAAAATGGAGCTTTTTTACAATTTTGAAGAGCTGCAGCTTTGGAACCCTTTAAAACTAAAATAAACCTTTCACACACGTAAAAATATATTATTGTAGCTTTCATTTTCATGTCTTGCCGAAGAAAATTTTTTACAGGTGCCTAAGTTACAGGTGTCTAAAAATAGCAAATTTTCAATTTTTGAGGCGTAATAACTCTTAAAGAGGGGGCGTTACCAAAAAATTTTCTGAGGAAACTTATACTAATTCTAAAAGTTCTTTCTTGTATCAAAATTTCAGGTTCCTATCTAAAGGGGTGCCGGAGTTATGAAAAAAGAAATTTCATGCAAAATGTGGTTTTCACATAACGGTAAATTTAAATCGTAAATTACAAAATATTACATAATTTTGATATTGTTTTATATAGATAATAAAATTTTCGATCTTCTGCCGGTTTTAGATTGCAAAACTATTACGCAGAGCCCGAGATATATACATCTGAAAATGGGGCTTTTTTACAACTTTGAAGAGCTGCAACTTTGGAACCCTTTATAATTAAAATAAACCTTTCACACACGTAAAAATATATTATTGTAGCTTTAATTTTTACATCTTGCAGAAGTAAAATGTGTGCAGGTTCCTAAGTTACAGGTGTTTAAAAATAGCAAATTTTCAATTTTTAAGCCCTAATAGCTCATAAACAGGGGGTGGTCCGAAAAAATTTTCTGAGCAAACTTATACTAATTCTAAAAGTTCTTTCTTGCCTCAAAATTTCAAGCTTGTATCTAGAAGCGTGCCGGAGTTATGAAAGTAGAAAAATCATGCAAAATTTGGTTTTCACATAACGGTAAATTTAAATACTAAATTTAAAAAAATTGTATAATTTTGATATTAATTTACAAAGATAAAAGAAATACCTGTCGAATGACGTTTTCAGATTGAAAAAATCTTAAGCAGAACATAAGATATATGCATTTAAAAATAGGGCTTTTTCAAAGTTTGAGGGGGTGTAGCTCCGTAATGAGGGGGGCTACATGAAAAAGTTGTTCCACAAAATTATTTTTTTTATGAGACCTACCTATGGTTAAAATTTTTTTTCTCTATCTTTAACGGTGTAGAAGTTTTGTAAACAGACGGACGGACGGACGGACGGACGGACGGACGGACGGACGGACAGAGTGAAACTAATAAGCACATTTTTTCAAAATTTTTTTGGAAATGTGCTAAAAATGAGTTATTTTCATATAAATAAAGCAACTACTCGAGCGCTGGTCGAATTGCCTCAAATTAAATAGTGAAACTAACAATTTTACAAAGGTGAAATCGTAAAAATTTCAGAATTGTACCTCTTTTATTTTTTTATTTATACCTATGTACGGACAGATTTGATTCGGAATTTGATTCTGATGAAGATTTTTTGTCTTTAGAAAAGTTTAGTTTGTTCCCTTTAAGTTGCCACAAACGTAGTGGCAAATTTATTATAACATGAAAACTATAATTATACATACTGGTATAAAAACCACAGTCCTAAAAGAGGGTATACAAAAAATAGTTATTTGCTTATGAATCTGAATATTTTAGTATAATTAAAGTTAAAATTACTTTCGGAGAAGATAAAAATTAAGGATTCAAACAACGAAATTAGAAGGAATCGAGTCAACAAGACAAAAAGTAGACAACATTACTTGCAAAATATTAGAGTAAATTAAAAAAAAATATGTGCTGGATTCTTTTACAAAACTTAGTTTTAGATAGTCATTATTATTTTTGTATTAAGGATGTTCCGTTACAGATCCACAAAATAAAGTAAGTGTTCTTATAAAATTTTCCTCCATTTATACTTAACAGGTTATATAAATCATAACCTTATACGAACAGACAAAAACAAAAAAAAAAAATACTTTGTATATTAGAATTATAGAATAAAAATTGTATATTAGTTTAACAATTTAAAAATTTGCTAGTAACAAAACAAAGTAACTAAAAATTTAAATATTGTAACAAATAATGAAAGAAAAATGATATTTTATAGTTATTTTACAAACTAAAGTATATAGCTACGAGTACTTTTATTTAGAACTAAGAACTTTTGTTTTTTATAATTAATTATAAATTTCCTATAACATTACTAGAGAAAATACATTTTAAATGGGTTTAACTTAATAGAACAGAAATAATTTTATGAAAAAAAAAAAAAAATGCGGAACTCAATTATTTTTAGTTTAAATGTCATTTATTCTAGAAGTTTATTATTGCCTTTGTTTCAGGTCATTTATTCTTAATGATTCATCAGTAATGATTTAAAAAAGAAAAACCAAAAAAAAAGCATTAAATGGGGCTTAGTAGTATAAAAGTGAATTTTCTAATATAAATTTGTAGTGTATAATAGGACTATAATATATTAAAATGTTTTCGAAAAATTTCGATTTATACGAACAAAGATATTTTTCTTTTTTTTTTTTTATTTAAATACCTAATAGATATTTTAAATTACAGTCATTGTTTATAACAGCTATTTGCATTACATCTTGGGAATGGTAATTTTGTGGTTTTTTTGAGTTTAATATTCATATATACATATCTACCTATATAATATTTTAAAATATTATATGAAAAAATAAACAAAATAGAAATTTACATTAAGATATCAGTACAAATTTGGACAAATGTTTCAAAATAAAAGTCAAATATATACAATTTAATGACTACTTATATTATTTGTCGTATGAGCTTTCGGTTGTAGACCGAAACTTGCCAATAAAGCAAACATAATTATTATAAAAATTTTTTTTTATTTTATAACTTTACAATTTATCCAATGGTGCAGTGCGTAAGCCACTGGTCTTTCAGGCAGAAGGTCTCTGGTTCAAACCTTGGTCACATCAAAAATAATATATAAAATATAATAAAATAATGTAAACAAAATATTAAATATAATTATAATTAAATACTTGTACCGAGATGGCCCACATGCTAAAGGCAAAACGGTCCTAAAAATATCGGCAAATATTTAGATCTGGACGATATAATATAAAAAAAAAAAAAAAACTTTACAATTACCGATTATTCAGATGAAAAGGTTATGATAGCGGAAAAGTTTGCAATTTAAAAATTTATGAATAATATTTTATTTACAGGTATGGTACAGGTAAATTTCTTCAAAATTATGGAAATGGTATAAAAAATATCGTATAAAAAATGCATTACAAAATCCTTTTTATGTTTTTTATTTGTTACAGCTTCAATTCAAGTTTTATTGTATGTGGAGTACGCCTTAAGTTTTATTTTTTTATTTTTTTTTTTTTACAAGGGTCGGTGGAAAACTTTGAAAGTCACCGAGATGAAATACATGTAATTCTTCCAGATTGTGTTGAACTTTAACCAACCAGGAAATACCGTCCCTTTTTTAAACCAAACTTTAGGTTTGGATCTTTGATATAAATGTCCAGTTTGGTTTACGGAATAGGGATGTACAAGATATTTGATTACGGGATAGAGATATGCAAGTAATTAAGTAATTTAATCTTTTCACTTATCAAGTAAGCTATATCTTTTACTTCCAACCTAAGATTTACAATTAGTTGATTATATTTAATTGAAGAATAATTCGATTTTTTGAGCACTTATATGAAAATAAAACTTTTAGACCGAATAATTAATTTACTCGTTTAAATAAAGCAAAATCCTATCCTTTTTCAAAATGATTGCCAGTATTTAACACTTAATTTAAAAAATACATGCATATATTAAAAATTTAGATACTTTAATAAATTTGTTTGGCATTAAAGATAATTTTTATTTTGATGAAGAAGGTTTTAGAAAGGTATTTAATATTTTGTTAAGGAAAATTTGAAAAATAGAGAACTAATTAAATTTTACTCGTAAAGTAAAATAACACTGCGAAATTATTTAATCGATTTAAATTTTTGAAAGTTTAATTAATTTTTTTTTTTTTTTTTTTATAATATCTCAAAGCAAATTAACACATTAGGGTACGTTTACATTGGAGCTGCGATAAGTCACAATAGACGTTGATATGTTTAATTATATCATTTATATTAGACCTTCTCTTTAATCGCTTTGTTAAACGATAAAAGTGCCGAGAAAGTTTTCTTAAATTCTTATTCTCTTATAGATCATAAAAAACATTTTTTTTTAAATTAAATATTTCGTTGTTTTAATTGTTAATTCTTTATAAATAAAATAAAATTTATCTACAGTAAATTTTGTGCAAAAACCGTATCATACTTTCTCTAGTTCACAGTTTATGATACAATCAAAGGTTTGTATTTTTATTCTTATGTATTCATAAATATAATCGGATTTTGTTTGAAATCTTCATAAAGATGATAAAATTTCAGAAATTCTAAAATATTTTTCTTTTCTATATTAATAGACTGGACACAAACTTTTTCGCTATGTAATATCTTGAAGTACTTGACAAAAAAAATATTTTCTCGTCTTCAATAGCACTCATTTTTTGATTGTAATTTTTTTTTTTTGTTATTTTTTTGTAATAACTTTTTTTTTTAAATAAATTAATTTTTTTTTTAATTAGAAATTGACTTCTATTAGAGATAACCATTTTCTATAACAGTTATTTATATTTTATTTAACAGACAACCATTTTCTAAACAGTTATTAATATAACATAAGGGCTCCCGGGAATAGCCCAGCAAGAAATAATCCCCCCAAAAAAAATTTGTTCGTGATGTAATTACATCCAAAAAATTCAATGATATTTTAATCTTTCAAAAATTAGGGGATTATTTTATTATTTTGGGGTTTTATTTCATTTTCTTTATCTCATATATACATATATTTACATACTCGTATATTTATATACATACAAATGTACATATCTATAATCCCTAAGTTTCTAAATATATTTTTTGAATTTTTAAATTCGAAATTTTGTAATTCGCGATTTTGAAATTTTCGGTTGGTTTTGAGTTTTATTTTTGCGAAATTTTATTTTTCGGAATGTTGTTATTCGGTCAAATTTAGTTATTTTTTAATTAATATGTTATTTAACTTTTCCTACCAGATAACTTTTTAAAAGAATTTGGCAGATTACTTTATTTTAATTTTGAGGTTATTTCACTTTATTGTGGGAGTATTTAATTTCAAATGAAATGGCCTAGAGCGCAACATAAGATATTCTCTTATCGATGTTCTAATCACTTATCATACGTTCAATATAAAAGTACTCCTTTTCAAACTGAGCTTTAATTAAATTACCTCCATTGATTAACTTGAACTCAAGTAAACAAATATTATATTTTACATTTTATCTTAATAATTCGTAAAATTTAAATAAAAAAAAATATGAATATGAAAAAGAAAATATTAATTTTTAAGAATTTGAGAAAAATAAAAAAACACTTTACATTTTAAATACCGTATTGAGGGTACGAGATGAATTTTAGTATTGGCTACAGGATAATAATAGCATGCACAAAGAAAAATAGTTACCTGTGCAAAAATAAGTTAGCTAAAGCTTATCTAAGATATTTGATCTGTAAAAAAACATTTAGTAGAAAAAAAAAATGTGACACAATTGAAATCCACTACTTTTGTTCTATTTTAGTTTTTAAACATTTTTAATATTATCATTGTCATATCGACAGTAGACTAATTACAAAAAAAAAAACAAAAAATCAAGAAAAATTATTTGAAAACAAAATTTTTCAATAAAAAGTTAATTGTTTTACATCAAGAAAAAAAAAAAGGTTTTAAATTTCCATAATATATATTTTTTTTTTTTAGTAAAGTACTCCTTCTAACATTTATTATTAATTATAAAAAATTAAATTGAAAGAAAACCAAAAGAAAGAAAAAAAAAAAAACAAAAACAAAAATAATAAAATTTGTTTATTTGTTAGATAAATTCCAAATAATTATCTTAAAGTTAAATAAGAAAAAAACAAAATATATTTTTTTTTTTTTTTTTACAAAACCCACAAATTAAACAAATAATTAAAAGAAAAAAAAAAAAGAAGAATTTAAATGAGTTGAGCTGAGTTAAGTTTCTTATAAATGGAACTAAAGTTAAATATATAGGCAAAAGCTCTCACTAATTAGGATCATTTTTTTTTATTTTAAAATTTTTTTATTATTTTTATTTTGTATAATATTTTGCATAATTGGTACCAAGTACACAAGAACTAATAATATAATATTATCCTTATTTGCATATTTAAATAAAATTATCCCTCTTTTTTTTTTTTTTTTTTTGTATTTTTACTGTTTTTAAATGTTTTTTGCAATTGTGTCTTTTTTTTTTTTCTCTTTCCTTTTTTCTAAATTTGTACCAATTTATTTTAATTTTTTTTTTTACGCTTGTAAATTCTTTCAATAGAGAAATCTATATAGTAAAAATATATATATATATATAGTTAACATTTAATTTTCTTCGTTCTATTATATTTTTCTTCCTGTCTCTTTTTGTACCTTTATTTTTTAACTCTTTTTATAATTTTTTTTTTTACGCCATTCTATTTAGTGTTTTACACTGAACCAAAAAGAAAAAAAGAAAAAAACGAAAACTTTTAATATAGTTTGGTTTTTGTTATTGTCATTTTAAAAATATATACATACATATGTATGTATATTTTTTTCCTTGACGTTTTTTCTTCCATATATTACGGTATATTTACCATAATTTTCTCTGTTTGGACATATTTAAATAAAATAAGAACGAAAGACAAAAAAAAAAAAAAAAAAAACGGAAAAAGGTCAAAAAACAATAACTGTATATATATTTATGTACATAGGTATATCGTTATACATTTAACCTTAAAGGATGAATATTTACCAAAGCATACCATTCCACCAAAATCCACCATAATCAAAAACGAGACTAATATCACCACCATCACTATTATAAATACAATGTTTTTGATTTTCTTTGTATTTATAAATAAAAAAAAAAAAAAATATTTCTTCTAAAATACTGTCAAATATAATAAAATATATATATATAAAAAAATAGAAAATGAAGAGAAAATAATAGTATTTACTTAAATAATAAAAATAACAATAACAATAAAAATAATAAGGGAATATAATAAATAAAAATTGAGATTCGGGGAAATAAATTTGTTAAAAAGCATTTTTATTCATTGATTTGTTTTTCTTCTTCTTTTTTAATTTTTTAAAAGAAAATTTAAATTTTTAATGAAAAGTCAGAGAGATACAAAAAAAAAAAGGGTCAGTAAATACAAAACAAAAAATACAAACAAAATACAAAATAACAACAAAAACAAAATCTCTTTCCTTTTCTCATGTTTTTTTTATTTTTATTTTTTTTTGTGATTTTAAGAAAATCATATTCATTTATATTTAAAAAAAAAAAAAAATCCATTAACAGTTACCCAAATTGTTATCTTTTTTTTTTTTTTTTTCTTATCCTTCTATCAAATATTTTTGTTTTTTTTTTTGTTTAAATTCATTCCTTTCTTCATATCTCGTCCTCTTTCTTTCCTTTAATAAATTTTTTTTTTATATTTACATTAAGTAAGAAAATGGTTTTTTTTTTTTTTTCGTTTTTGTTTAACATCTTCATCATTTTCCATCTTCATCATTTTCCATTTAAATCATCTGAATTTTTATTATCATCAAATTGTACTAATATTTAATGCATAATATGAGAATTGGTTGAAAATAAAAGAGAAAGGTTGAATAAAAGACAGTGACAGAACCAAAAAAAAACAAAAATCATGAATCCTAAATAATTCTAGTATTTTTTTTTTTTTGCTTTATTTTTTTTTTTACAAAAAATTTATCAATATTTAAATACTAAAAAGAATAACAGGTGAAGGGTAAGTAAACTTGTGTTATGATCAGAGATAGAGATAGAATTAAAGTAATAAGAAAACAAATAAGAAAAAAAAAAAAAAAAAGAGTAGGTACTATTGTTAAAAGATGAAAAAAAAAAAAAAAAATTAGAAAAAAAATATTGTTACAAAAATAAACTTTACAAATAGAATTAAATTCAAGGACCATTCAAATCATTTACAACAAGACAATAACTATACAATAATAATAGAAAAACCAAAAAAAGGAACTTATTTCATGTTTGGTTCCTGCTATTTTTTTTTCATTTTTTTTTACTCTTTCTATTTTTGTTTTGTTTTTTTTTTTTTTTTTGAAAACCTGCCATTATTGTATTTGAACATGGTTTCTATGTCCTTTTTCTTTTTATGCAAAACAGGAGGAATTACTTGAGACGTGTCCACTTAACAATAAAAAAACAAACAAACAAAAAAAAAGAAGATAACAACAAAATAACAATAAAAATAGAAAAAATATTGGAATAAGAACAAGATTAAGAAAAAAAAAATAAACAAAAAAGAACAAAAAATGTATTTTAGATATTGTGAAAAGAAAACATGAACAGAAAAGAATCAAGTCATGTGCTACATTCGAAATTTTATTTTTTCTATTCAATGTTCGTCGTTTTTTATTTTTTTATTTTTTTTTTGTTTTTTATAATTCCGTTTATTTTTTGTTTTTTATTTTTTTATTTTTATATTTTTTATTCCTTTTTTTCACTTTTACATCGATACGTTGCATGAGAAAAGTATTGGAATCGCAATTTTGATAAATTTTGGATGTGTGAGATCTCCCTGAATACAAAAATACGTTTTATGAAAATTATTTTCTAGGTATTGCATTAAAATATCTGTGTTTTATGATCACAATTAAAAAAATATTTGATATAACTTTTTTTTTTGTCAAATATTAAACTTTGTGTGCTAAGTTTTAAAGTATGGTACGAAACAACGAAAATTTAGGCTAAAAGTTCATCTGAAAAGATAACATTTCAAGATGGATTTTAAAAGTTAAGTGTGTCTACGTATTTTGTTGTACCTATAGAAACTTTATTTTACGACAAAGTTTGTATGAAATGTGATAATCAAAAAAAACAAGGTAGAATGTAAACCAACGGTTTTTAAAAGCGCACATTTCCAAAACTCAATACAAACTGTTTAGAAGTGTGACTTGGACAAAAATTTGAAAATTTCATGTAATAAGAAAAAATGTGAAAATAGGACATTTTTGAAATTTTGAGGGGCTATAAGTCCGGAATCCTATATAACTAAGAAAAGCCGTTAACACACGTAAAAATATATTATTGTAGCTTTAATTTTTATATCTTGCAGAAGTAAAATGTGTACAGCTTCCTAAGTTACAGGTGTTTAAAAATAGCAAATTTTCAATTTTTAAGCCCTAATGGCTCATAAACAGGGGGTGGTCCAAAAAATTTTCTGAGCAAACTTATACTAATTCTAGAAGTTCTTTCTTGCCTCAAAATTTCAAGCTTCTAGCTAGAAGCGTGCCGGAGTTATGAAAGTAGAAAAATCATGCAAAATTTGGTTTTCACATAACGGTAAATTTAAATACTAAATTTAAAAAAATTGTATAATTTTGATAATAATTTATAAAGATAAAAGAAATACCTGTCGAATGACGTTTTCAGATTGAAAAAATCTTAAGCAGAACATAAGATATATGCATTTAAAAATAGGGCTTTTTCAAAGTTTGAGGGGCTGTAGCTCCGTAATGGGAGGGGCTACATGAAAAAGTTGTTCCACAAAATTATTTTTTTATGAGACCTACCTATGGTTAAAATTTTTTTTCTCTATCTTTAACGGTGTAGAAGTTTTGTAAACAGACGGACGGACGGACAGAGTGAAACTAATAAGCACATTTTTTCAAAATTTTTTTGGAAATGTGCTAAAAAGGGTTTGCCATATAAAAAAAAAAAAATTAAAACAGTGAGAACTTAATAAAATTTAGATGTTGCTTAAGAAAATGTAAAATAAATGGAGGGGTTATTATGGAGTTAAAAACTTATTCTACTATTTTATTTTAGATTAGGCATAGGAGGGGTTTTTTTCCCAATAATTGGAAAAAAAATTTTATGACTATATCTGAATTTAAAAATTGCTGAACCAGAATTTAAAGGATAGAAATACTTTATTGCAAATATACCCAGATTAGATGTAGACTAATCAAAAGTAACTAACTGTAAGAACATATAATACAAATATACAAAATATTAAGAAGTTATCGAACTGCACTGTTATTTGGATGCTGAAATATCCAATTGTTCAAATGTAGTAAAAGAGTTTAAAATCAAGAACTTTAAATAATCGCTGATAGACTCTAGAATTTCAGAGACAAAATTAGAAAATGTTGGAAGAATTAAAGCAATCAGATTAGCAAAATGGGAAAACATCCCGGTATATGTTGCTTTGACAACTTCAAAAAATTACCAACAATCCAATTTCAATTAAATACGAGATAAAATTCTTTCATTAGATGAAAAGAGAAGAACTTCTCTTTAAATATAATATACCGGAAAGTTAAGAGGAAATCACTTCCAGTTTATTATATTTTGACATATTTATTTGTTATTTTGTTTTTTCCTATATCCTAATGATTTTACGTATAAATGTTTAAATTTAATGTTTTTGTGTTAGTATATTATGTATAAAGAAATTTTTAAGTCCGGTTTATTTCCTTTTGTATGCATTCATTTTTTGTTGTTGTTTTTGTTTTATAGAAATCCTTTTATATTTTTCGTTTTATTTTTCAATTTTTTTTTTTTTTATTTTTTAGTTGTACGAAGGAAAAGATTTGTGTTAAAGGAAAAGAAAAAAAATATTTATTCATTTTTTGTTTTTTATATATTTTGATTTTAACTTTTATTTAAAAGAAAAAAACATAAAATTGAATGGAATACAAAGTACCACTTCACAGATTAAGACATGGACGTCACTATAACATAAAGTCTAAAATGAAACAAAAAAAAAAAAAAAAAAAAAAGAATGAATATTTTCTGTTGGTTGGTTTGATTTAAATAATTTCATAGACTTAGGATTAAAAATATTTGAAATTTCTCAAGGGGAATTAATTTAAACAGTCGAACATAGTGGGATTTAAAAAAATTTTCTATTAATTCCAAATCTAATTTAAGATTATATTTTAGTTTAAATATAAAAAAATTTTTTATATTTTATGGAATTCGAATTAATTGCGAAGTCTAATTAAACATTTGGACAAATATTTAAATTTTGCAAATTAATAATACGTATAATGAAAGAAATAAATTTTACAAATTTTCAATTTTCTAGATTTTAATTTTAATATTTTTCTTTTAAATTTAATTTTGCTCAGTTTTGTCTATACTCTCAAAATTATTTCATGTAATAAGTTATAATTAATGGTGGTTGCAAATAGTGACCTGATAGATTTAAAATACATTTAAGCAGATACTATTTATATTTTTTAATTAAATAAAATTGTGCGATTTATATAGGGACAAAAATGAAATACAAAAATGGGGAATGGGAAAAAATGGTTTAGAAGAAAACTTTTTTTTCGAAAATATATATATTAGTACATAGTACCTACTATATTATGTTACTATTTTTCGGAAATCTAAACAACCATTTAGCTTTTCTCTCATGTCAGGATAACTTAGTATGTAATTTAAATGTATGACCATTAAATCCTTGTTTTGTTACACGTAACAACAGATTTTTACAGGCACGTAAGCACAGATTTTTACCTATTATGTTCTTAAAAGAATTTTGATTAAAAGCGACATATACTTTTTTGATTCTAGATAAAAATATTGCCAAATCATTTTATTAATACCTAAATTATTAATACCAAATATAGTGTATGTCGACATTATTTTAATAGCGAATAGTGTATGTCATTATTTTAATTATTTAGATGTTGGCAGAAAGCTATTTTATGATTTGACATAAATAATTAAAAAAAAAAAACAAACAAAATCTGAGTTTAGTTTCTAAAAATCGTTTCAAACTATTATAATAACTCAAAAAAGTTGCATTCTCCTAAAATTATGCAAAAGTGTAGCCAATTTATTTTCTAACAAATTTCTATTGATTCTTTATGCTCATTATTTAAAAACAATAAATAATATTATTTTATCTTTATAAAGAATATTTTTACAAAATATTAGATATATGTATATGTTTTTTTACATTTACGTATAATAACATAAGCATTTATCTCCGTATAAGGACATAAAATTGTTTGAATAAAAATTATGTAAGCAGAATTAAAGTTTTTTTTTTTTTTGTTTTTTTAAATAAAATCAGAAATACAATGAATAATTTGAAAGTCTTTTATAGTAATTGTTGCGTAAAAAAAGTAAAGTGAAAAACATTCTAAAACAACTTACTAATAAATTGTAAAGGATAAGGTTTGTTATATTTTCAAAATTAATGATTGTTTCTTGTGTTTATGGTTCCGTTTTAATATTTGCTTTTTCTCTAATATTCTTTGTTTTTCTTAATTTTTATTTTTTACTTTTATTTCCTTCCTTCCTTTAAAATTGAACATTTTTATTCACATATATGCTCACATATACATATATGTATAACATAATACATATATAAGGTATATGTTTTTGAAACTATGTACTTATACTAATGATATTAGATAATATTTGATTTTAGAAATTTATTGAACCATAAGAAATTAACTAATTGGCAAGGTTTTTTTTTTTATACAAAAACAAAATAAAATAAAAAAAAAGAAACCCTTGAATAAAGTCTTCAAAAACCATATTAAAGATTTCTTCAATAATTGCTCGTTTACTCTTTGATACATCTCGTTAGTTCTCTTTTTTATAATTGAAAAGGACATTCGATAAAATAAAAGGGGCTAATAATATTTGTATTCAATTTATTTGCGATGTGTACAAATTATTTTTTATGTGTAACAAAAAAAAAAACATTGGGTTACAAAATGATGTAACTATTTGGTTTAAAAAATTTAAATTTATTATTATAATCCAGATACATATATACATATATATATTTGATTAAATTAGATTTTGACCAAACTCAGCTTAAACACTATTTAAAACCAAAAGGAAAATATTGGTAATGTAATAGAAATTTTAAAGGAACACTGTCTGATATGCATGTTGATATTGCTTGAAATCTAAGACTTGGCTTATATGATTTTCGTAGAAGTTGCAAAGATGGAGAGGAGGAGGAATTAATCTTCCACTTGCTCTGTGAATGCCCAACACTCTAAAAAGAAGAAAGTTTCGGAGAAATTTAAAAAAAAAACGCTTTGTAAGAAGCTTTCAATCTACGATATCACAACGAGCCTAAACTAGCCTAACTGTGCGTCCTACCTACCTAATTTAATTTTTTTTTAGATAAATGACTGCATGTATTCATTAAGCCACTAATTAAGCCTACAATTCTATGAAATAATTTTGGTATCAAAAGTCTTTAGAAACTTTTATATTATTTTTAAATAATGGTAAAAGATTAAAATATATGTCAGTATATTATGTGATACAAGTGTAAATAAAAATATTTATATTTAGATCCTTATTTATTTATTTAATTTTGATAATTTTAGGATTCAATTTTAGACATTTGATGTTTTTTTTTTTTATTTTTATAAAATTATTTTCTGCTAAAATTTCAATTTTTGATTAACACAAACATTTTTTTTTTTTTTTATTTATTTGAGTAAATTTTTTTTTGTTTTATTTTTTGTTTTTTCCTAATTTAGCATTATAAAATGATAACGAAATCAGAAATATTTATTTGTTATTTATTTTATCCTTTTTACCGACCGCATACAATTATGTATAAAGTAAGTATTGTTTTCATACTATTTTAAACGTCTGTCTGTGCGTGTGTGTGGGGATGTGTGTAGTGTGTGTGTGTGGTTATGTCTGCGGGCACATGTACCGCCCAAACAACTGTACAGAATTTTTTGAAATTTCATATTTAAGGTTTTGATGTAAATATCTCGGTTGATAAGCATTTGGAGCAAATCGGACAACCAGAAGTAGTAGTTTACTAGTGTCATTTTTAAGTTTTTTTACGAATATTACGTAACAGAAAAATATTATGAGAAAAATTATTAAGAAAAGATTGTTACACAAGTAAAGAGCAACAACTTTGCTATTGAACATTTTTCGATCCGACTAACTTTAACTTTCATTTCATCACACAAAGCCATTCTCACCCAGGGAGAGGTGGTACAACATTGTATCAGCCGGAATGCTAGGTGGTACTAATATGTACCAACCGTCCTGTAAAACATGGAATGAAATATTTGAGCTTTTGTTTTATATATTAAAATTTCCTTTTTATTTACTTTTTAAGTACATCTGGTACATACATATGTACCACGTGTCAGTACGTCTGGCATATACATACATATATGTACCATCTGTATAAAAATAAATATTGCAGTTAAAACACTAATATTTAATTTATTTTATTTTATTATGTTTGTCTAATTTATGTCCTTTACGCAATAAAAATTACTAACAAACTAAATAAAATCTATTTTACATTCCACGTTGTTATTGATTCGCTTTTGAAAATAACGGAATAAAAACGACAAAACAAAAAATAAATTCTTCAAAACAAAACATGATTCTTCAGGAATCATGAAAAAATAATTCACAGACGATATGGTTTAAAATAAAATCAATTTATATGAACTTTAAAGGTTTTAGGAAGGTTTAAAGTTTTAGTGATACATACGTTGTACCAGCAGATTCGAAAGGGTTAAACTGTAAAATTTTTGTTAGCCGATTTAATATTAATCTTAGGTTTGTTTTGTATTTGTTTACAGTTTTTATAATTTTTTACTTCTATTTTGAATAATTCTTTGATTCTTTGCTTATTATTGTTGTTGAATAAAAAAAAATGATGTTAAATTATTAGAAGTTATTTTGCTTCGATATAAATTATTATGCAAAAAATCTATGAATTTTGTCTTTATATTTTTCGTATAATAGCGGTCGGTCCTGTGGTGGAGATAGCTGATTTTTTTTTTAAATTATCTAATGTAGCTGGGTACATACAACTTTTTGGAAAACTTAAAGAACCGAAACGTTTTGAGTTTTGTGTATTTGTTTTTTCTTTAATATTCTTTTAAACAAGGGATCCAAGTTGATATTACAGCAATGCTTTTTATAAGGTCCTCATCATAAGAATAAAAATAACAAAAAAGTTTTAAAAAGGTCAGATCTATAACTAATTTACCTGCAACATAATTAATAAGATTTAGTCCTTTTTTTTTACTAATAAAATAAAAATGTTGTGTTTGTTTTTTTATTCTTTTTGCTTTTATTGTTATTTTCTTTGCTTTGTAAATCGTTATAGTGTTATTTACAATTTTTTTGCTGTTCGTTTTCTTCTTCTTATTTGCGTAATGATTAATGCTCTTAGTTAACCCTATATGTCTAAATGTTTACTACTAAAAAAAAAACGCATAAGTAGGTACTTTTTATTTTGTGTCCCTTTATTTTAGGATTGTTAAAGCGTGGATTATTTTTCTTGTAATTAACGGAAAATACTAGTTGACCTTCAGAACTAAATGGTATTTTAAAAAAGGGCAAAATAAAGAAGGCAATTACAAGGACATGATTTTAACCTTTTTGTTTTTTCTACAAAAAAAAAATTACATTTTGGTTTTTGTGTAGTGTGAATATGAATTTATTTTCGTATTTTAGTTTTAATAGGTAAAAAAATAATGTAAAATTTCATAAAAATTTTAAACTATAAGGAAATTTTAGAATTTATTTTACTTTCAATTAGGATAATTGACTTATTGAACAATAATTTATGTATATGTATGATGTGTGGTTAAAACTTTGATTTTAGTTTTATGTTTGACTTATGTTCTTAGTAAGAGTTTTGCCATTTTTAAATGATAAATGGAGTTTAAAATATAAATCTTAAAATATTATTTGAATTAAACAATTTAATATAACTCCTTCATTATAAAAAGAAACCAGATAAATAAAGGAAAAACTATTATTTATTTAGTTAGCAATTTATTAAGAAGTACAAAAAAGCAATAAGGTTTTTGTATAGAAATTATTTTAAGTTTTAACTAGACTATAATTTGAGCTAATATAGAGATGTATTATAATTTTAATTTTTAATAAAATTAAAGAATTATGATAAAAATTCGTAGCTACTCAATTAAAAAAATATAATTTTAACTAAATTAAAATTTTTTTCTTTTGTAATTTATTCTCCTGTCACATAAATGTGACAAAGAAATTACACAGCCTTTCCTTTTCAGCCAGGGCTGTAAATGTCGTAAGGGGAAATTATTCTTAAGACGTGTGTGGGATTCGAACCCACACTCCCACGGTATTTACAACGTATCCCACGGTATTAACACCGTATTTTATACGTAAGAACCCACTAGGCCACCATGGCGCCAATTCACAATTAAAATGGGGTATGCATATATATTATTGAATTGGTGACGTTGCAATAATGGAGTCTTTCTTATTTAGCGTGAAAATTTATAGTATTTCAAAAAGTGAATGAAGGGTTTGATTATAGATTTGTTAAAATTATTGTATGCAAAACTGTAAATAAAAGAAATACTTTAAAATACAATTTTATAAAACTTTCTTCTTCTTTTTTCTATATCTTGTAACCCCTATTGAGGTATAGGGCGTTAATAAATTGTTTTTGCAGATCCCAATTATTAGACAGATGTTTGCTTGTGACCATGTTTTCATTAGCGATATTGCTTCAGTTAACATATGATTGTTGTTTAAGTATCTTCGGTGTGTTTTTTTTATAAAACTCTACTCTTTAAATAATCATTTATTTTGATTGGTTAATTAACTTTTTATTGAAATTAAAGCTTTTGTGAAGCTTTCTTTCACCTGTTGCATTATATTTATATAATTGCTTGTTTTTTTAAACTAAATTAAAGGAATTTGGAAGCATTGCTTATCGCCAGAGAGCCAGAAACCTTTGCAGAAATACTGTTAGTAAAGTTAAAGAAAATAGAGCGCTAGTTAATGTTTTCAAAACTAAAATTCTTGTTGAAGAAAAACAAATTTGGAAAAATGTTGAAATCTATGAATGATTTTTATTAATTCTTGTTTAATTAAGCTTTGAAAAACAAAAATGAAAGTGAAATCTAAGGTGGTCATAGATATAAAGACATTAAAAATATTTGAATAAAGATTCTTTAAATGATTGGAAATTTGAAGATAAAAATAGTGGAATGAATCAAAACTTTTGATTTCTTTCGATTGACTTATTGACAGAAGTAATAACTATAATATAAAACTTGTCTAGTATATAGCCACTGAAACTTCTAATCCCTTAAAAACAAAATTGAGAATTATGGGATTAATAAGGTCGGGAGATGGAGAATTTCCTTCTCCAGTATCACACGATACAAGAATTAAAATTTAAACATTGATCGCCTCTTTGATCAGCTTACAAAATCTGTTTTCAAAGACCAGTTTTGTAAATCAAAAAATTAACTATAAGTAAATAAATTTAATTCGAGTATTAATAAAATTCAATTCAGACATTTGAAACGTTTATTTTATAAATTTTTATTTGAAGATTTAGAGTTAAAAATAAAAATTTACAAAAACACAGAAAAAAACAGCAATATAAAAAGGGAACGAATGAAAAGGAGAACATTTTGAAAAAAAATAACGGTTAAAAACTAATGGAAGTAAAAGATTTAAAAATTAAAATAATGATTTTTAAGTATAATTAAAGATAAGTATATATAAATATATACAAACACATAATAAATGAATAATACTTAAAAATACATAGATATGACCATAAAATTTAATATAAAAGGGTTAATAAAAAAAAAGGATTCATTAGCTAAATATTTATTCAAATTTCGGTACAACTTTTTTCTGTTATTATTATTAGTTTTTTTTTAAATTTTTTATGAGATCCTGTTTTACTTCTTTAACTGTTTTTTATTTAATTTGCATAGAGTTTATTTTTAAGAAAAATTTCTGAACTCATTAAAAGCATTTTGATTAGATTTTTATTAATTCTTGTTTAATTAAGATTTCACTGAATTTATTTAAATTTTATTCCATTTTAATGATCTATTTAATAACTCTATGAGTTTTATTGTTGTTTTAGGATAATGAAAAACTAAGATTATATCATTTTTTCAAATGTTCATTTTTTAAATTTTTTGTTATTCTTTTAAATTAATATAGAGTTTATTATAAAAGTTTATGTAAAGAGGATAACTTTTGAATTTAAAGTATTTTTTTTTTTTTTTAAATATATTATATTTTAAGTACAGATCGTACTTTTAGGTACAGGATCTTTTCCACATATACCATAAATATTAGAAGCAATCTTACTCATAAAAATTATAACAAAATTATTTATAATATTTTGGAGTATCATAAATCAAAAATGGAATTTATTAGCTTTTTAAAAATTTTTTGCAAATCACTTTTTTATACTTTTTTTCGAAAATTCCCTGCATGTGTCCGTTGTGTATTCAACTTTTTTTTTTAACTTTGTTTTTCGAACTGAAATTTTATTTTAATCTTGAATATACTTTTAGCTTGAGATCTTGGAGTCGAATGCATATATTTGAGTTTGAACTCAAATCTCAGTTTTAAGAATTCAATACTAACTTTTAAACCTCAGTTTCAAAAAAATACGAGTCTAAATTTCTTTTGAAAGAGTGTGATTTGAAGTTAAGCTCAGTGTTTACGCATTCGGCCACCTTTTTTTTTTTTTTAAATATATTATTTTTTGAGTTAAGTACGAACAGACGGACAGACTGCCTGAATGAATGGACTCACCTCACATATAACTTAATCGACTCAGAATTCAATCTTGATCAAGAATATATTATATACCTTTCCATATTATTTATCATATTTTAGTACAAGTAAAAAAAATATAAGATTTAATTGAAATTTTATTACCTTATCTTAGATAATTTTCTTTTCAAAATGTGATTATAATTTTCACCTGAAAAATAAAATAAAAATCCATTAATTATTGAAGTGAAATATAATACGTTAATATTAATTTTAATAAATCAAATAAAAAAAATTAATTTTATAAAATAATTTTATATAGTTCTTACTGTATTTTAAGTTAATCCTAAAATTATGCAATTTAAAATTAAAATAAAAAAAAATTTAGAAAGAAAATAAAAATAATAATGAAACATAAATAATTACTTAGGTTTGTGTATATTTTTTTTTTTTTAGAAATTTTTTAATTTTATTTTTCGAGTTTTAAAAAAAACATATCATAAGAACAAAATTCGTATGCTAATATAAAATTTACTTTGATCTAAAATTAGTTTAAAACTTGTAAATTATTCTGAAATTTCTAACCATTATATTAAAAGAATTGATTACTCTTTGTTTTAATTCTTGTTCTTTCTTAATTCTTGTTTATCAAAAAAAAAAAATTTTTTTATTTTTATTTTGTGTTTATGTATCTAAAGATAATAAATATTGTTGAGGATGATGGATGAGCAACAGAAAAAAATTAAAATAAATAAAAAATGTAACGGTTGCGTGAAGAACTTATTTGTATGACAGACCTATAATAAAAATACGTATATTGTATAGATATAAATATATAGCTGTGTATATGGAGGTATACTTATTTTGTTTACTTATATAAGAAGGAATTCCATTAATGTTATTTTTAAAGAGAAATTGTGATGTGTATACCGATCAGTATGAATCGCCATATTTGTTAGTTTGTTATAATAATAAAATATGCATTTACCACTTAGTATGAAATTATTTTGTAGTATATATTGTAGTATATATGTAATTGTTAAAAACTTAATAATGGTATACGTTTATTGAGGTGGTGGTATAAGTTTGAATTTGTGCTAGGAGAGTTTAATTTTTTAGTTATACATTTCATGGAGTTATGCGTATAGTTTTTATATCCGTATGAACTATGTTCAAAGGTATAATAAATTTTCCATTACGTTTGTGACACTTTAAAGGAGTCGAGCTAGATATAGTGTCAAAGGTATGAATCGGCTCAGAATCGAATTCTGAGTAGATTAAACCATGTACGTCCGTCCGTCCGCCCGTCCGCACGATAACTCAAAAAATAAAGGTGCTTGGAAACTGAAATTTTTTTTACGTCACTTTTGCAAAATTTTTAGTTTTGCTATTTAAATTTAGCATTTTTGGCCGTGGGGTTCGAGTAGCTCCCATGCAACTTCTTTCTTTATATAAATAACTAAGTATTATTATTAATAACTCAGTATCTATTCAAACTAGGTATCTGAAATTGTGCTAATGATAATCAAGTTTTATGGCAACAACTTCTGTAAAATTTGGTTGTGCTTGTGCAATAGATTCGGGTAGCTGTCATACAACTCCACAATTTACATAAATATATAAAAATAAATATAAATAAATATATATAGTTAACGTTGCTAGTAAAACATCTGAAAGTTTTTAAAAGATGGTCAAGTTTTATAGAAACTAGGTTATATATACATTCATATGGGTATCCTAAAGTTAACACTGTAGTCTACTCTACTGCACTCTTCCTAGTTTTTATTTTTGAAGATATTATAACATAAAGTGATCATATCTTCGAAACTTGTAAGATTAAATGATACAAAACTGAAATTGTTGGACCAAGACTTGAGATTGTATTTAAGAGATAACAAGAGCAACTGTATTTTTCCTCATTTTAATCTATTTTTCTTTTGTTTTCTTTAAAGCAATTTATATTTCGTATAAATTTTATATACCTAATGTTAAACTAAAGCTCCAAAATACTTTTATTTCGTGAAATTCATTTCATACAGTATAATAACTTATCGTAATCTAAATCGGACACGATTTAACACTTAAAAAAAAATTTCCAAAGAATCAGTTGGATATTCAAATTTTAATCTTTATCCCGTAAACCAAACTGTACATTTCAATTAAAGGTTCTAAACCAAAGTTTGTTTTAAAATGGAGTGGTTTTCGTTGTTTAAAGTCGAATACTATATCCAAAAGAATTAGATCCAATTTTTTCTGGGTGTCAGGTGTCATCCTCAGATAAAAAAAAAACCAAAAATATTATGTTATTATAGATAATAATTGACATTTGTAGAAATTTTCATTTTAATATATCTAATATTAAAGTTTTTCGTTTTACAAAGCAAAAGAACTCTTATTAAAAATTTAATTTAATTTATATTTATTTAACTATTTGATTTTTAAACTGAAATTTATAATATTATTTATTAAAATAATTTTTAAAATTTTTAAAATAAATTTCTTCTAGATTTAAAATCTCTGATTTTCCCTTTAAATATATATTATTGTTCCTTTCTTAATTTAATCAAATTATTTTTTACTTTTAAATTTACATTTATTTGTAATTATAAATTGTCAAAAGTATAATTATTTTTAATTATTCCAAAAATTATAATGCAAACATTTTTCTTTTTAATTTTGCGCACCTGAACAAATTTTTTTTTCTTCTTATTATTATTAACAACTGTAACTGTAATAAAACTGATAAAATTTACTTACGTCAGTTAAAATTAATTTTCATCTATTTAAAAAAAAAAACAAAAACAACAAAAAAACATTTTATATTACTTTAAATTACCTATCATTATGGCAAATGTAAATATGCTTTATTATCCATATACTGAACATTAATTTGAGGAAAATTGCTAAAGAGTATACCACCTTTTTTCTAGATAATCCTTTTTAAAGTTCTTTATAAATTGCTTAAAATCCTTTAGAAATAGTTTTTATTATTTTAAAGAAAAAAAAAAAAAAAACTAAAAGAATATAATCATACAAAAATTATCTACAAGATACTTTTAAATATTATTTTCAGCTTTATATGTTTAAAACGTGCTGAGATTGATATCAAAATTTAAGTATCCAACAAAAAAAAAAAAAGAAAAAAACGAAAAAAAAATGAAAAAGGAATCTGACTGATTTTACTTTTCCCCAAAAACTATAATAAAGAACATAATTATAAATCTCTTTTTGGCCAATTATAAAAAAACTGGCACATACTTTTTCATCATATGATCAAAAAAAAACAACAAAAAATTTATTTTGTTATTGTTTGTTGTTTTTTTTTTTTTTTCTTATTTATTTTTGGCACGTTAATAACGTCCTTATTTTGGCATTTCTGCTACAAGATCTATAATTCGTCCTTTTTTCATTTATATTCGTTTTTTTTTTTTTTTGTTTTTTCTTCTTCAAACGTAATTTAATGTAATTTCCATTTTTTGTTTTTGTTTTTGTTCTCTAATTCGAAATTTTTGTTGGGTTGTCATAAAGCGCTTCCGAAAATTATAAAAAGCTCTTTTTAATTTATTTTTATTATCCTTTATAAAAAGGACATCTGTACAATATATCTGTCATTAAATATATAGTTACAATATGATTGTGATGTGTAAATACATTGAGGTGCAAAAAATTAAATATTGCATGCTGATGAATGAAATTTTAAACTGATGACAGTATAATTTTGTATTGGATTTTGATTAGTTTTGTAGATTTGTCATTCCTGAATTTTTTTAAACTTTAGAATCAATAAAGTAATTATGTACATAATATATTTAATTAAATATTATTACAATATATAAACTAAATCGAATAGAATAAGTTTTATTTCCTTTTTTTTTGTGTGCATAATTGTATGTATATCCAATGTATTTTATCTTCAAGTTTCAATAAATAGATAAAAAAGGACTTTTCATTTGTAGGTGTCCTATTCATTTTTCATTTTTTTTTTTTAAACAATATACTTATACAAAAAATATCAAAAGGTTTTCTCCCTCCATTTCAGTTCAATATTTAAAGATCTAGTTACATTAAATATCTAAAATTTGAACAGGTTCATACTAGTTCTGTCCTTTTACAAAAAAAAAAAAAAAAAAACAAAACAAAATAATAAAATAAAAAATAAATAACAAGTGCCTTATATACAAAAGGTAACAGAAAATGACTATTTCGAAAACATTAATGATGTGTGTTATTGTTGTGTATATTACAATTTATACGTATATACATTATATATGTGAATAATATAATATATATATATCTGTATATATCTTTTGAGATATTAACTTCAATTAAAGGATATTAAGGTAATGTTCTTTTAACCGTATTAAAATGTAATGGTCTCAAATATTGTTATTTGGGTACCATAGGTACCAAATTTTATAATATTATATCCTATACCATACCAGCTATACATTTTTTGTTTTTTTTTTTTTATTTTGAACGTGTTTTATGTCATTACTGTTATATTTGAAATATACACATAGGTATATAATGAAAATGTTATTCTGTCAAGTAAAATAATGGTGATAAAAAAAAAAAGAAAAAATGGAAAATCAAAAAAAGAAAATTATATTATAGAATTCTAACCTATTGAAAGGTTTTGTTAGGTGAATAAAAGGAGTTTCAATATTTGTTTTCAAATTCAAATAAACACCTGACATTTTTTTTTTTTTTTTTTACTATTTTTATTAATATGTCACATATATTAACGGTAAAATGTGTAACATAAAAAGTATTAAGATTCTTACTTCAATTTTTATTTGTACATATATACATATTCAAGCACACAAACTCACACATGAAAAACTATGACAAAAATAATCTGAATATAAAATAGTACAGTATATTTTTATTAAGACTGTGGACCATTGCAAAACATTTAAAGAAAAAAAAAAACTAGGCGTGTAAAACAAGAATGGTGGTAGTCGAAAATTGTGAATAGTAAGGTTAATATAAACAAGGTAGAATGTAAACCAACGGTTTTTAAAAGCGCACATTTCCAAAACTCAATACAGAATTCTCAAAACTCAATACAGAACTGTTTAGAATTATTGTGACTTGCACAAAAATTTGAAAATTTCATGTAATAAGAAAAAACGTGAAAATAGGATATTTTTGAAATTTTGAGGGGCCGTAAGTCCGGAATCCTATATTACTAAGAAAAGCCGTTAACACATGTAAAAATATATTATTAAACCTTTAATTTTCATGCCTCGCCGAAGAAAAATTTTTACAGGTGCCTAAGTTACAGGTGTCTAAATTTAGAAAATTTTCAATTTTTGAGACGTAATAACTCTTAAAAAGGGAGCGCTACCAAAAAATTTTCTGAGAAAACTTATATTAATTCTAAAAGTTCTTTCTTGTCTCAAAATTTCAAGCTTCTATCTAAAGGCGTGCCGGAGTTATGAAAAAAGAAATTTCATGCAAAATGTGGTTTTCACATAACGGTAAATTTAAATAGTAAATTTCAAAATATTACATAATTTTGATATTGTTTTATATAGATAATCAAATTTTCGATCTTCTGGCGGTTTTAGATTGCAAAACTATTACGTAAAGCCTGATATATATACATCTGAAAATTGGGCTTTTTCGCAATTTTGAAGAGCTGCAACTTTGGAACCCTTTACAACTAAAATAAACCTTTAACACACGTAAAAATATAGTACTGTAACTTTAATTTTTATGTCTTGCAGAAGTAAAATGTGTACAGGTTCCTAAGTTACAGGTGTTTAAAAATAGCAAATTTTCAATTTTTAAGCTCTAATAGCTCATAAACAGGGGGTTGGTCCAAAAAAATTTTGTGAGCAAACTTATATTAATTGCAAAAGTTCTTTCTTGCCTCAAAATTTCAAGCTTCTAGCTAGAAGCGTGCCGGAGTTATGAAAGTAGAAAAATCATGCAAAATTTGGTTTTCACATAACGGTAAATTTAAATACTAAATTTAAAAAAATTGTATAATTTTGATATTAATTCACAAAGTTAAAAAAAAAACCTGTCGAATGACGTTTTCAGATTGAAAAAGCTTAAGAAAAACATAAGATATATGCATTTAAAAATAGGGCTTTTTCAAAGTTTGAGGGGCTGTAGCTCCGTAAAGGGAGGGGCTACATGAAAAAGTTGTTCCACAAAATTATTTTTTTTATGAGACCTATCCATGGTTAAAATTATTTTTCTCTATCTTTAACGGTGTAGAAGTTTTGTAAACAAACGGACGGACGGACGGACGGACAGAGTGAAACTAATAAGCACATTTTTTCAAAATTTTTTTGGAAATGTGCTAAAAATAAATAAAAATATGTACATGTGAATGGAAAATGTTAACGTTTTCAAAAATTATTGGTGACAAAAAAAAAAAAAAATTAGGAATTAAAATTAAGCACAAAAAAAATATAAATATGTCAATGAAACGAAATAGTTTCAAAATTAATCACAACTTATAAATCTTAATTCTGATTAAATGTAATTAATTTTTTTTTGAATTTACAAAACTTTAATTATTTTTGATTATAAAAACTTTGTATCCATTTTTGTTTTAGTTGTTTTTTTTTTCTTGTTTATAAATTATTTCATATCATTACCCAGATTTACATTAATATTGAGGAAGTACATATAGCCCCCAAATAAATTATTTGTAAAAATGTTTGATAAGTATAATACAAATGGTAATTATTTCATATTTCCTATTTCATATTTTTTTTACTGATATTTTTATTTATTTTTATTTTTTATAATAATAATAATTTTATTAATAATAAATACTAATAGTAATAGCTGCTAGAGTGACGGTGAAGCTATTTTTAGTGGAGCTAGTGACAGTGGAGCAATTACCTTATGCAAGGAGGTGTTAATACTGTATGTTGTAACTGTTTATCGCCTCATGACTGATAGAAAAATAGTAATATAATATACAAATCTATTCTGTCCTTACAGTCCCACTCCACAATTCAAAGTTTTCGCATCTTTGTCCAATCTTCTTCTATTCCCTAACCGCCGTATGTAGTAATTTAGCAGTTAGAAGTCATCTCATTATATCGTTTAAAAGGGGAGATGGGTTTAGTTAGTACCAATCTGCCATTACTAATTGGGATATTGTTGGTGTCTTTGAAAAATTCCCACCTATACCTTAAGAATAATAAAAACAAAATTATTTTAAAGTCGATATAATTCCATTTTTTCAAAACCTTTCCCTACAAGTTTCTAATATATTACATTAAGTAAGTATGTCAGGGGGTGTATTATATCGACATTGTATTAATTTGATATTTAAGTTTAGGAAGAAATTAATTAGTTCAAAATTTCTTGATTTTTTTCAAAAATAAAAAAAAACTTTAGTTTGTCTTTAACTCAAAACTGTTTTATATTGTCTGTCATTTCTATATATTGATTGGTTGATTGGTATAAATCGCTGGTGCCGTCTTTTTTTGACAAAAACTTCAAGTAGCTCGCTTACAGTATTTTGCTACAACTTCCGTGACTACAAGTCTTATACTAAGGCTATATTCGATTTAATGTTAGATCCATTTAATTGCATTCAGGAACCTTACAATTTCTGCAAGTTGCTTAACTGGAAGATCGCTAAGATTATTGGCTAATTCATTGCTACTCAGATCTACTCATTTGCGTATTTACAGCCAGCACTGCGTATTTACAGGTGAAGTGTATAAAGATTTCTATTTCATTTTGTTCACTACAATTGCGGCATTATGAATTGAATGGGACGGCCTAGTTTTGCTTCATTTCTATAAATGGTCTTCATTTACAATTTTGTTATGGTTTACTATTTAATTAATAATTTCATTCTTTTTTACCATTACTTTTTATAGTTAATTTTTTTTAGGCAATTATTTTAATTTTTTTAGTTTTAAATTGTAATAATTTGCAAAAAAAAAAATATTTATTTGTTTTATAATTTTATTTTATTTGAAGTGTATTTTATTTGAAGTGTATGAATATTAACATCATTACATTTTATAATATGTTCATCTAAAGAAAATCATAAAATTATTTCTAATACCTAAAATCAAATCACATTCTATTAAGCAAAAGGTATAAAACTTTCAATGAAAATTAAATGTAAAACTGCCGCAACATAAAACAATATTGTAATACATAATATTATAACATTCCGAAGAAGAAGAAAATAAATATTTTAAAACAAGTTTTTCATAGTAATCAGATGATCTTAAAAAGACATTTGAAAATTGTTAGCGAAATATACGGTTTAATAGATTTGTTGCAATATTTATGTTCTGTTGGAACAAAATATGATTCTTTTAAGATATTCGGTGCAATATAATTAGGGATATAAGTTTTTCTTCATTTTATAAAAAGGACTTAATTTAAACAAAAAACTAACTTTGATTTAAGGAAATATAAATGCTTTTCTACTATACTTTACATATTGCACTTTTCAATTCTTATTTATGGTTTGCCATCATTTGGAAACTTCACGGTTGTACTCCTTTGATAATTAACCGCATTCTAACATAGTGCCTTTATATCCAATAAGAGGTATAACTTAATAAGTTTAAAGATCTTATAAACTCTGCAAAGAAAAGAAAAGAAAAATAAGCATTTTTGTTAGATTTTGTCAGCCAATTTACAAAGTGGCTGACAAAACAGTTGTTGCCAGATAGTATAACTAAATTTAGAACAATATATAATTTTTATTTAAAAATTAGAGAATCTACTTAAAAGGAAAGGAAATTTTACACGTAAAGGTGCTCATTTTAACTTAAAATCATGGTTCTTTTTTTGTTTTTTTTTTTTTTTTTGTGAGAAATGGAAAATAAAACAGAAACCGAAACAATGAAACGAAACAATAACTACTCATTTAAAACTGAAAATACAAGACAAAATAAAAAAAAAAAATAACAAAAAGGAAAGTTTCCGGATGAATTCGAGAAGTATTTACAAGAAGATCTTTTTTATTTTTCTTTTGTATTTATTATATTTTGTGTATATAGACTTTTGTTTACGTATGAAGAAAAAATTATACAAGTAATGTGGGACCTTTTTGATGTGATTAATGGCTTTGTCGACTTTTAAATTTCTATTTTTTTTTTCTGCCTTCTTTTAAAAGATTAACAATGACGATAAAAAGTTTAGTGTAATTTTTTGTTTTTTTTTTTTTTTTCACGTGCTCTTGTCCATGGTAGGAGAACTTTATATTCATTAGGGTGGTTTTATTTAGTTGTCGTTCTGTATTATATATTGGTTTTTAGTTTTTTTTTTTTTTTACTTCTGTTTCTCTTCTGTTTTTATATTTAGTTGTCCATTTGTGTTACGGATTGAGGTAATGTCACAACTTAAAACAGAACAACAAAAAGGAAGGTACCATAAATGAACATGTAATGAAAGAAATGAATGGACCGAAAAAAACAAAAATGTATATAAATGTAAAATAAAATGAAAAATAAAAGATAAAACACAGAGCATATACTCCGGACTCTAGAGGCAACTAAACAAAAAAAAGTAAAAAATATACCAAAAATTTTTTTGTTTTAATATTTTACTACCTTGCCACCTCTTTATATAAAACTTAGTTTAACAGATAGCTGTAAAGAGACCGAGAAAGAACAAAAAAAAGCAAACATAAAATATATAAAAAAAGTTAAAAAAAAAAAAAAAAAAAAAATGTAATAGAAATCGAATATTGTTATAGTATTGTTATTAGAGAGCTGGCCTTTTCATCGAAAAAAAAAATTTCGAAAAAAAAAATTTTGAAAAAAAGTGTCAATTAGTTGAAAATGGTGATAAAGATAAATTTTCGAGATTTTTTTTAAAAGTAAACATATTTAGAGCTAGGTACATAAATCAGCTTTTATCATTCACGAAATATGTATGTACAAAATATAATGATGACGGATTTTAGATTGGATTTAAAATAATAGCTTCAATAATTTCTTAGCGGGGGTCTCGGAACGGTAACTTTCACTATTTTAAAATGCTTTACTAGTTTCAAAATCAGTGTTTCAATAGATGGTTTAGCGGAGTTTGAGAGCTGTCGCCCTAACAGTTTGGAGGCTGTTTTAATTGTTTTTGAAAATATATACATATATACAAAAATAACTAAGAAGGTTTTTAAAGTTGGTTTCAAAAGAAGGGTTATAAGTGTTTTTCAGAATATGTATATGTGAGATTGTTAAGTATATAAGAGGGATTTTAGAGTTGAATTCAAAATCAAGGTATTAGCTTTTTCCACAATTTATTGTAAAAATAATTAACTATTTTTTTTAGTTACTTTCATATTAGTATATATATACATATAATCATATTATTTGTAGTATTAAAAAATTAAAAAGAAAAATACTATAAAATAAAAATCATTTTTAAACGCATTTTTTTTTAACATTTTTATTTTTCAACATGTTTTGCATACAAAATTTTTTCAAAATTTTTTCTCTTAACATTTTTTGTATTCAACATTTTTTTTGTCGACATTTTGTTTTTGTACATTTTTTATATTTTTGAACAAATCGACCTACCGCCTTGTTATTATTGTTGTCGCATTTTTAGATTCTTCTTATTCTTCTGGCGATATGGACGGTAAAAATGATTTAAAAAAATGATTGTAAAAATACGAATAATCATTTTAATATAAAATTTTATTTTTTTTTTATTTTTCAATTCCATATTGTATTGTTAATTTTCTATTGTGTAAAGTATTAAAAATAATATTTTCATCAATGAACTCTGCCATTGACTTAAATATTAAGATAAGTAATTGTTTGTATATACTTAACCATAAATAGATACAATATACTTTATTATGTATATAATATAACTAGAATGAAATAGATGATTGTTTAATGTGTTTAAAACAAATGAAAATACATATAATTTTCTTTTTCTTTTATGTTTTCTTCTTTTTTTTTATTTTTTTTTTGGAAAATTGTTACAAATCACCTTCAAAATTGCTGTTTTATTTTCTAATGTGTTTTAATAAAGTTTTGAAAACTGAATGGATAGATTAATAAATGATTAGGTACAAAAATGAACAACCATAGAAAATAACAGTATAAACTCGAAATAAATAAAAATAGAAGAAAATTATTTGATATAAATTATGAAATTGAGCAAAAACAGAGTACTAAAAAGTATAAAACAAAAAAAAAAGAAAAGAAAACAAAAAATGAATAGAAAAAATTGAATGAAAATGATGGAAAAAGTTGAAAATTATAAAAATGGAATGAAAGTAAAATAAAAAAAAAAAACAAATGAATGAACAGTAAAGTAATAATTATTTAATTATTATACACAAGAAAATATATTTTCTAGGTTAAGAATTGTAACCTAGAACTGGTAAAGATGTTGTTAATAACCATAAGAACATTTTTGCGGTTTATATTGAAATAAAAATACACAAAAAAAAAAAAAATGGAAATAAAAATGGTTTAGTACTTATATTGTTGAGTGGTGGGTAAGGTATAGAATATGGTAAAGAAACAAAAACAACACCAATAAAGCAACCTATTATAGAAAGAGAAAAAAAAAATGTATATATATAGTTATGTATACATATATAAAAAAAAAGAAGAAAAATACGAAGGAAAAGGTAAAAACCTGAGTCAATTATAAACAATTAAAATAAAATAATAATAAAGAGTTTATTTTTAATGACATTTAAGGGAAAAGTTTTACTTAAGTTTTTTTCTTTTTTTTTTTTTTTTTTTAACTTTTTATTATTTATAAATATTTAATTAGAAGGAAAAAATCAAATTAAAAAAATAAATAAATAACTAGAAAGTATAGTATAAGGTGTTAATTTTTGGTTTTTATATTTTATTCACTTCATTATGTTTTAACCTCTTAATATGGAAATAGAGCGTTATTTTATTTATTTTTTTTTTATTATTATAATTATTATTATTATTATTTGGTTCTTTTCAATTTAAAAATTCATATTTTAATTATATTATATTTTAATTGGATTTTAAAATCTCATATTTATGCAAAAAAAATCTTTTTTTAACATGTATACAGGGTGTTTTCGACTCGATGGTCTTCCTTAAAATGTTTGATAGAGTATATCGGGATGAACAAATCGGCTGAGAGAGCCAGTATATCGGCTTGCCATTATACTGGCACCATTTTTGAGAGCCAGTATATCGGCTTGCTATAGATCTGGCTCTCAAAAATGGTTAGAAATAGAGAAAATATTATTAGGTATTAATTATAGGACTTGAAAGGCTGTTTTGAAATATTCTATAAAAAGTAACCCAAATACAGCGGGTTTTAAAAAGAAAATTGAGTTTGAAACATAATTTTTTCATTTTAAATCATTTTGAACCTTCATAACTTTGTAACTGTTGAGTCTATGGGGATTATTAGTACACAAAAATTAAAGCTTACAACTTACTCTACAAAATGCATTTTTTTTATCTCTCTCCAGCGAATCCTTAAAAAGTTATAGATTTTTTTACGAAAAGTTGCTATATCATCTCTAACTCCAATTCTCTCGAAAAAGGTACAGAATAGAATCTCCCTCCAATCAAATTTTTTGTTCGTCTCAATATGCCGATCACCCGTTTCAAGGAAGACCATCGAGTTGGAAACACTCTGTATAATAATAATATTAAAACCTTCAAATGGAAAAGAAATTATTTTTTTTTTTATAATTTTTCCATTTTTTTTAATTGTTTGCATAATTAAAATTTATTAATTGTTTTTTTTTTCTCTCTTATTGTAATAATAATAATAAGCCAAATTTTTAATTAAAAATCTAAAAAAATGTATTTTTAGTTGATTGTAAATTATTTTTTGAATATTGAAAAATTATTGTTCCAAAAAAAGAGAATTAAATTTTTGTGTTTTTATAAAGTAATTGAAGTGTAAATTATTAGTTTCAGATCAGAGCCTGAACTAAGAGTTGAGAATACCTTATCTGTCTATGTATTTGTACAAATACTCAAATTCAGTATTAAGAAGAACTTCGTTGTGTTGGCGAAAGAGCGGTTGTTTGAAGGTGCAATTTGCATTACAAGTAGAGTCATGTGGCTGGATTTGACTTTAAAAAGATCCAAATATATATACTTTCTATATCTATTATACAACTGAATAATAAGTTTAATTTGTTGGTTTTATTACGCCCCATTGTCTTATATTGGTAGACATGTAAGAAGATCAGGTATGCATGTGAATCTTAGATGTAGATTTTGCAGAGGAATTGACGCTATAGAGAGAGTGAAGAACTTTTTCTGTATACCTGTTCCAGTCTAACAAGAAAAATGTAGAAATATCTTGGTTGTACTTTTTCCAAAATTTGAAAGAACTTTCTGACGTGAATCTGCTGAGAAGCTTTCAAAGATTTCCTTTGAGTGATTCCCTTAGAGTGATATAATCTTACCATAAATCTAGGGAGATTTCCTTTGAGTGATTCCCTGAGTGATATCGTCCTATCATAAATCGAGGGAAATTTAACACCAATCGCGATTGAATATGTTCTATTACATTTTTGAAGAAGTACTACGGAATTACAGTCTAGTCAATACTGGCGAGTTAGCTTAGTTTTCACCAAGAAATAAAAAAAAATCGAAAAAAACTATAAATTCTCTTTCTAAATTGAAATTAAAAATAATTTTAAAATTATTTATATGGTGGAAAATCTTAATATTTTAACAAAATTCTTTCTTTTTAATCACTTTGTGACTATAATGACACTTTTTTAGGTAACGAGTTATTAACACATACTTAGATAAAATAAAATCACTTATGAAGATCACTGACCAGACCTTTCATATAATTTCAAAAGAGGGGTTGCAATTGTTCATTCCTACAACGTGAAGCTATACCTAAATACGGTAATCTACTGAATCAATACAGGCAGTTTTCAATTGTGTCTTTCGTTACTAAGAAAATCAAAGGCAATTTAACTAAACTGCCGTAAGTTATATACAATTATACTGTGTTATATGATGGAGTAATGAAACAAAATACAAATGACAATACACAAACTAAAATTAAATAATACAAAGTAAAATTAAATTGATATAATTATAATTAAAGATAATATTATATAGCTAAAATTGTACCATATACTAATCAAATTAGTAAGTAGATCTAATAATAATCTCAACAAGAAGAAGATTATGATCTGATCATAGAAAATTTCATTAAAATTATATTTCGAAAAAAAAGTAAAACCTTTTACAAACTATGACATAATTACCAAATTTTAACAATACAAAAAAACGATAGTAAAACTGTAGATGAAATCATACAAATTTAGATAATATTTCGCTAATTATAGTAAATATACATATATTATTTTTTATTTTAATCATTATGTCTTTATTATACAATTTACCGATCACAAATTATGCAAAATAAATGATCTCGTGACCAAATGGAAATAAGAATAATTAAAACCTATTCTATAAACCTTTCAAAAAGTTGTTTAACTTGATTTCAATAATACAAGTATATACATATATATATATATATTTGATATCATCTGCCTAATTTTGATGAAAATTTTTTAATGTTATGGCTATTATTCTGGTTTTTTTTTTATTTTTTACCTTTTGAATACCTTTACTTAATTAAATTTCATAAAAATTTTCTTAACTTTTACTATCTCTTATATTATTACAATAATAATTTAAATTTATTTTTTGTCGGTTTTAATAAACAGAAAATAAAATTCTTAATTAGCTTGCAAAAAAAAAAAAACAAAATTGTATAGGTCAGAAAAGAATTTCTTAATTTTCCCGCCAAAAAAATATTGATTTTATTACAGCTGTACGAAAGAAGTTCTCCGCGTATAATAAATTTACCATTACGTTCGTGACACCTTAACGAAACCGAGATAGCTATGGAAAAGTATATGTATTTTATATTCTTACTCAGAATCGAGTTATGAGTCGATTATGCTACGTACTTCCGTTCATCTCTCTATTCGTTCATGCGTTTACTCAAAAAATAAAAGAGATAGGATTCTGAAACTTTTAGCATTTCACTTTCGTAAAATTGTTAGTTGCATTTTACTTTCGTAAAATTGTTAGTTTCGCTATTTAATTAAGCAATATCAATTATTGGATTCGAGTAGCTGCCATGCAATTATTATTTTTATATAAATGCATACATAGTTTAAATTTTTATATCTTGGTACGTAATAAAGCTGGACATCTAAAATTTTGTAAAAAATAATTAAATCTTCTCTAAAATTTTGTTAATTCAGGGTAACGTGCTCGAGTAGCAGTCGTACAACACCAAAATTTATATAAATATATCTCGAGACATAATCAAGTCAAATATTTTAAACTTTCTAAGAGTTGACTAAATTTTATGTATGGGAAATATTATAGATATAGTTGTGCGGGAATCCTGGAGTTGAGAAGAGTTGAAAAAGTCTATTCTACACTCTTCTTTATACCCTTATGAACGTATGGTATGGTCAAGGATGTAATAAATTTATTATTACGTCTGTGACACCGTGAGCAGAGTTAGTTGTATACTCATACACTTGATCACTTGAATAGGATCAGAATCTAATTCTGAATCGATTAAGACGTCATGTACGTCCATCTGGACGATAACTCATAAAATAAAGGTGCTGGGACTTTGAAATTCTTATTACGTCACTTTTGTAAAATTATTAGTTTCGCTATATATATGCGCAAGCTAGCTATTATAGATTGCACTTCTTGTAGTTTAATAAGGATAAGCAACTGAAATTTTGTAAAAGATGATTTTAAGGTTCAAGTAGCTGCCATACGACCTCTTTTTGAAATAAAAATAACTCAGTGTCTATTGGAGCTAGGCATCTAAAATTTCGTGAAAAGATATCAAATTGCATCCCAACAACTTATGTAAAATTTGGTTGTGCTAAAGTACCAAATTCAGGTATCTTACTTATATTAAAACATAATTAAGCTATTGGCATATGAAATTTTGTAAAAGATGATAACATTTTATGGAAACAGCATGTATTATATTCATACAGGTATCCCAGAGTTGACACAGTCTACTATACTGCAACGTTTCTTGTTTTTACATAAAATTGGATTTTTAAATTTATGATTTAAGAACCGGTATAAGTGCTATTTTGTAATAAAATTAAAAGTTTAAAATTTATATTTGAGAACAAAAAAATACCTATTTCTAATTATTATAGAATTAAAAAGAATATTTTTTGTTTTATTTTTTTTTTTGTTTTGTGGGGGATTGTAAAAGTTAACTATAGTTTTTTAATTATATGATACACATATTTAAATTTTAAATTATTTTATTTTCATTTTATTTTATTTTTTTGGATTTTTTGTACACTGATAGTAAACTTATTTAAAAGTTTTTTTTTTTTTCATTTTATCATTTAATGACGGTGTCTTCTGGCTACTTTAAGTTTTCTTAAAGTTCTGTAACGGTAACCATCAGAAGCTAATTGAGCTGATTCAACAACTGGAGCAGCTGGTGGTAAGTATTCTTGTTGTGGTACTGGAGCTGGGACTGGTACTGGAGCTGGGGCTGGTACTGGAACTGGTGCTGGAGCTACTGGTGGTAAATATTCTTGTTTTGGTACTGGAGCTGGTACTGGAACTGGAGCTGGAACTGGGGCTGGTGCTGGTGCTGGTGGTAAGTATTCTTGTTTTGGTGGTGCTGGTACAGGTACTGGTGCTGGAGCTGGAGCTACTCTAACTGGAGCTGGATAATTGTATGCACCTTGAACTGATGCAACAGCGAGTACAGCAAATGCAACTAATACAAATTTCTAAAATACAAATATAATTAACAATTTAAAATAATTTCTAATCAAAATTTAATTTATCTTCTTTTTTTTTTGATTTAAAAAAAAAATAAAAATTATTCTCACCATTTTGATTTTTTTTTTTTTAGGTGTTTCTTGAAGATGAACAAATCCTAGATTGATAAAAACTTCTTAAAAAGGTTCGATATTTATACAAAAAGATATTTCATATAGAATATAATATTATTGTTTTAATTGAATCTTTTGAATATATTAAATTAATTATGCGAGTGTAGGTATTAAAAATAAATCTTAACAAAACACTATAATAATATGTACAAATCTACCGACCTTAGGCGAATTTAAAATTGATATTAAATTGTTACTTTTAATTGTTTTTAGTTTATATGTTTTTCTATTTTTACTTTTTTTTGCAAAGAGTTCATTACTATTTTTTTTAACACATTGCCAAAAAAAAAAAGTTGAAAACATGTGCCTATTTGTTTCACTTTGTTCGTCTGTCCGTCCGTCTGTTCACTAAACTTCTATACAATTAAAGATAGAGCAATGCAATAATTTGAACCATGGGTAGGTTTCATAAAAAACTTAATGTTGCAAAACAACTTTCTCATATAGTCCCATCCATTACGGAACTATAACAGTCCTTCAAATTTTGAAAAAACCCTATTTTAATTGTGTATATCACAACTTCTGCTTAAAAACAATTGGACAGAATTTTTCTTTACCTTTATAAATCAATATCAAAATTATACATTTTTCTTAAATTTAGTACTTAAATTTAATGTGAAAACCAACTTGCATGCTTTTTCTTCCTTTATAACTCAGGCATCCTTTCCGATAGGGACTTGAAATTTTGAGATAAGGAAGAATTTTTAGAATTAATATAAGTTTTCTTAAATAATTTTTTTTGTACCACTCTCTCTTTAAGAGCTGTTAGAGCTCAAAAATTGAAATTTTGTTAGTAACTTAGCCTGTCAGTAACTTAGGTATCTGTACAAATTTTTCTTCGCTAAGAAAACGCTCCAGTAATATATTTTTCCGTGTATTAAGGCTGGTTTTCATGAGAAATTTGGTGGATATTATCGCAACTAAAGAGAAAAATACAGTGTACTACCAATGAAAAAAAAATTATATTATTACAAAATATTACAGCAACACTTTGACAGTTAAACTTAATAACCTAATTTATTAATGTTTATATTCATATTTAGCTAAAAATTTAAAATTTTCTTTTTATAAAGTTATTAAAAATAATATGTTTATTAATTATATTTTTATACCTATAATATAGTAATTTTAAATATGGATTATTTTTTAAATTTATCTCTTTCAAACACATATCATTTTTGTATCTTCTGTCTATGCTCTAACATTTTCGTGGATATATCGGTCTAATGAAAAACAGCCTTTAATGGTTTTTCTTAATTGTATAGAGTTACGGAATACAGCCAATGGTGTAATTGTTAAGATACCGACCTTTCATACCATACCAAAGGTCTCGGGTTCAAACCCCGACTGGATCATATAGATTAATAAAAAATAACAGACATATTTTTTCTTATAACATATAATTAGAATATAATTAAATTAAAAATAAGTATATATCTTTTATAAATTATAATTAATATCATATTGTAATATATAATAAAATAATAATAAAACATAATTCTTCTACAAGATAATAGATGGCGTAGAAATAAAAGAAACTTATAGTTTTGTATAATAACTACATCCGAGTAATCAACGGCTTAGTTAAATTTATGACTTCAGAAACTGAAACTTAGTCAAATATGTATAATAAATGACTTAGTGGATGCTCTATGCTCTTTATAGCAGAGTAAGGAGGGGGAGGGATAGGATTACGAAGTTACACTTCCCAAAATTGCAAAAATGCCCTATTTTTAAATGTATATATCTCAGGTTCTGCGTAAGAGTTTTACAACAAGATTTTTGGAAAACTGAAACTTTTCTATCCTTTATAAAAAAAAAAATATCATAACTTTGTAATATTTTGCAATTTACTATATACATTTACCGTTATGTGATGATAAAATTTTGCTAGATTTTTCTTCTTTCATAACTCGGCATGCTTTTAGTTAGAACATTAAAACTTTAAGAGAGAAAGATCTTTTAAAATTAGTACAAGTTGTATCAGAAAGTTTTTTTGTACCACTTCCCGTTTAAGGGCTGTTAGGACTCAAAAATTTTAATTTTCCTATTTTTCAACACCTCTAACTCAATTGCAACTCACAATAATTCTAAATAGTTTGTATTGTCTTTTGGAAATGTGCGGCTTTAAAAACTCTTGGTTTACATTCTGCTTTGTTTATACTTACTATTAACTTTTTGTTTTGTTAAATAAACCTAAACTTTCGTTTAAAATCATAAAAAAAAAAAAAAAAAAGTGTGTGTGTTTTATGATTTCTTTAATGTTTGTTAAAAATAATTAAAAATAAAAAAAAAAAACTGGTTAAAATCTACGCTAAAATCTAAAGATATGTTAACGTAAGCTTTTATTTAAAATTATACACGAGATTTTATTAATTGATTCATTTTAAATAATTAGATTGGTTCAGAGCAATGCGTAAGACCACTAAACTACAACCCATTATAGGTAAATTAAGATAAAATAATTAAAAAAAAAAAGTGAGAATAAGAAGAAGAAGAAAAAGAAAAAGATAAATGAAATAAAATGTTAATTAACCGGCATTCCGGTGAGCTTTCAACTTAAATTTTTATTAGCGTTTTAAATAAATGTTAATTTTATGTTAGAATTATTTTCTTTTTTTTTAAAGATCTGGTTTTTAAAGCATAATTAATAATTCTAGAATTAAAATATGCAAAAAAAAAAAAAAGTAAGTTGATATATAAAAATGTATGCTTGCCGCGAGAAAAAAAAAATCAAATAGGAAGTAATATAATTCTATATATAGGGCAGAAAAAGTGCAAAATTTACATGAATATTTAATTGAGAAGATATTTTTCGTAAAATATTACATAATATTAGGCTGTTTTTAATGTTATTTGATCATTTAAATATGAGAATTAATCAAATTTATAAGATGAAGTTAATTTTTGTTTTTATCTTAATATTAAATTATTATCTTATTTTTGTTGCTGAAGACGGAACTAAATTTAATAATTAAAAAAAAAAAAAAAAAAAAAAATACAATTTAGTATTGATATGAGATAGAGAGAAGTTTATCTTTATATAATTAACCAGGTTCTATTAATTTAAAGAAATAATTAAATTTTAATCATATTTACATATAAAATTATTAGCGGAAATTTTATTAAAGTAATTATTAGATACTTTTTTATTAATCGACCATAATAAAAATGTTAATTTAAATCTTTAATATAATATTTAATTTACAGTTATTGTACTGTTAAGGCTAATATTTAAATATATTTTAAATTATATTCCTCTAACGAAGAAGAGTGCAAGAGACTGTGCTAACTCTGGGATACCAGTATGAACTTATAATAATAATAACTCTGGGGTGCTATGAACATAATAATTATTATGCTGTTTCCATAAAACTTGATAATCTTTTACAGTATTTTAGATGCCTAGCTTAATTATGTTCCAATATAAGTAAGTTACCTGAACCTGCTGCTCTAGCACAACAACATTTTACAGAAATTACACGCATGTAACTTGACATCTTTTTACAAAATTTCCGATATCTAGCACCAATAGACACTGAGTTCTTTTGATTTAAAAAGAGAAGCTAAGCTGCCATAACTATCTAAGCCTGTTGCACCAGCCCAACCTAATTTTTCAGAAGTTATTGTTATAAAACTTAATCATATTTTTAATTGATGGATGTACGACTCAGAATTAACAAAATCTGCATCAGAATAATATTTAAAAAAAAGGGTATATTCTTTCATTATACTCTTTTTTTTCTCCGAACACTTTCCTTAATTAATTTTCTTCTAAAATATTTATATCATCAAAGAACCATTCATCTGTGATACCTTTCTATGACTAATAAATGCCTATTTCAAATAAAAATGAGGAAAAATAGAGTTGCCTTTGTCAACTCTTAGATTCCTGTACGTACTGGCTAGTATGTTCATAGCCTGTCACTCTGCTTATAATCTTTTGTTGAATTTTTTCTCTGGATTAGGGCTGAATAAAACACAAAAAAATTTATCCTTGCGCCTATTTTTTTGTGTTTTATTCAGTCGTAATCCAGAGAAAAAATTCAACAAAAGATTAAAACATTAAGGACGCAAAAAAGAAAGCTGAATCTGCTTATAATATTATTTTTTTAATTTTATAGTATTTTAAAATAATTTGGGTAAATTTTATAATTTCTAGAACTATGGTTTCTAAATATATTCAAACTATTTGTTTATACCTTCTTCAAAAGCAGATTCTAACCTTCCTCATAACGATTATCAAGCCAAAACTTCTCCAAATATGCTATAGTACCATTTCATACCAAGCGGCAAATGTATAATAATTTATACTATACATATGTATTATATATCATTCATTCATCTGTGACATATACGATATGTAAATAAACTTGAGTTATATAAGTATGTATACTAATATCATATACATAAATATAAATTCTTCAAGCAACCGTTTTATTTTTTATTTATTTAATTTTTTTTGCACTACGTAATAAATGCAAAAAAATCGTTAAAAAAATTTGTTAGAAAAATTTAGAAAAATGATGTCACACTTTCGTCAATTTTAAGGTTGTTAATAGAAATAAAAAAAATATTCGAACTTTAATTTTTGTATATTACTTCAAAAAAATTTGGACAGGTGTTCAAGTTACAAGTGTTTAAAAATAAAGAATTTTTTAGAGTTTGACCCCATACAGCTCCAAAATATACAAAAATATTTTTTACTTATTTTCAAAGACCTAACTGTTCTCAAAATTTCAAGTTTATAACTTAACCTATTTGGAAGTATATATTTATTGTATATATATTTTTAAAGCTAATAAAAGCAGTAATCGTTTGGCGTTTTCAAATTGAAAATAGATTTTATACAACTTGTTTTATAACAATTTAAATATAGAGCTTTTTCGAACTTTGGAGAGCTGTAGCTTCATAACGGGTAGGACTACAGAAAAAGGTTGTTAAATATAAAATTAATATTTTAATGATATCTATCAGCAGTTAAAATTGCATGGCTCTATTTCAAAAAAAAAAATGTGGGGATCTAAAAGTTAGATGTTCGAGAGCTACTCGAGTTAGATGTTTGGATCCCAATCAAAAAAGATATGGAACCTACAAATTCTTGTAAAAATATTTTGTGTTAATTTCAAGAATCTAGCTTTCTTAGTTTTTGAGTTATTTTGCTGATGGACAGACAGACTGACGGACGGAGAGACTGTAGACGGTATATCTAGCTATCTTATTTCCAGGTGTTACAAACGGAGGAGCAATTTTAATATACCCGATCCTTATCGTACGGGTATAATAACAAATGTTTATAAAAATTCAAATTTTTATTATTTTATACAAAAACTAATTTTGGTTTTTGATTATTTTATACACAAACCAATTTTAATCAATTGTAAAAAATTCCGATTTTAAGTCGTTAATAGCAACTTCAAAGCAGCTACAAACAAAATTAAAATTTAAAACTTAAGTTTACTGCTAAAATAAAGTCTCTCATTAGTAAACTATTTTCGTCAGTAAAATGTTAATTCGTTATAATAACGACTTAGTGACAGCTCATATTAGTAAAGACCATTTTATTTAAAACTTTCCATAATCTTATTAAATATATATCGTAATATCGTATTTCTTTTGTATTATTTAATTATATATTTAATCATCAATTTATATTATTAGAACACAACACGAGTATAAAAAGAAAAAACAAAAAAAAAAAAAAAATATATAAAGATTAAAATAAATTTTTAACCTTAAGGAGACCCTAAATTCAATTAGGTATATTGGTATATTGTAATTTCTTGTTAATGTCAAATAACTATATTAGACTTATGCTTATCCTTTCATTGCTCTCTTCTTTTTAAAATGCTTTTATTAATTAACCTTTAATTTATTCTATATATGAGAACGGTTGTAATGAATTGTAGGTTTCATGTATTCTTATACTCGTACATATATAAATTTTCATTTTTCTTTTTCTTAAGTTATTTATAGGTCAGAATTAATTAAATTTTAGGCTATTTATATGCAATATATCTAACCATATATACTTTCAATGTTTATGTACATTATATACCTAATAAAAATGTAACTTTATAAATTAAAACATATCGTAATTGTTTTAAATAATAGAAATTGAATTTTGTTTGAAGGTTGAATTTATTGTTTTAAAAGATTAAAATAGTTAATTTTTTTTTCTGCTTTTTTAGGTTTTTTGTTTCACCTTTAAAAGTGAATTCAGAACTGTTGCTTTTCATAATAATATATGGTTGTTTAAACATCTGAGTGTTATACTTAACATAACACCATATTGATTTTATCTATAGAATTTAACAACCAAAACAATTATTTAGATTAATCATAATTGAAAACAATCTAATATATGGGTTACCAATCTAATATTCTAATCAATTGAAAGATTAAGTGAAAATGAAATTGAAATAAAAATTATTTTACTTTTTAATGTTAAGTATCAGTTTTTAAAGAATATTATAAATTACAGTACAAATCCTTATTTTGCATAATATTAATTTACAAACAGGTGTTATACATTCTAATTGTATCTAAGTTGATAAAATTGTTTTAAAAATAAAATAAGAAATCTGAAGATTTAGCTGGTTCCTTTAATTAAATGGAACACTTTAGTTTAACTATATGGAATTTGTGATTTTTAAATAGAATTTTTTAAATAAGTTTTTTTTTTTAACAAATTTTTCTAAAAAAAAAAATTTGGAAAATTTCCTTATTAGTTTTTCTTTGTTTTTCCGCCCTTCCCTCCATCAATCTATTTACATAAACCTTTCATTTTTTTAACATTTTTATACTAAACGCTTTGTTTATAAACCAAAAGTTTCAGATAGAACAATAAAATTTTAATAATAAACTACATAGTTCCGTCCACTACGAAGTTACAGCTTCTCAAAATTTGAAAAAGCTTCCATTTTTAAATGCTTTCATACATATTAAATTGTCAGTGTCGGTTTATATATTTTAAATGTGAATATCTTCATAAAATATTTGCCCACTAAACACTAAAAAAAAGAACGGACATTATTTTTAAAAAAAATTATACATATTTTTATACCCTACACCTAAAGTATAGAGTATATTAACCTTGGTCTGGTGTTTGTAACCACCAAAAGGAAGCGAGTTAGATATGGACATGTATATATATGTTCTGAATCAGGATCACCTCCTGAGTCAATTTAGAGATGTCCATCCGTACGCACGATAACTCAAAAAATAATGATGTTATCTTGATGAAATTTATACTGTAGGTTAACAATGACTAAAGTAAGGCGGGGATTGCAAATGGGCGAAATCGGGTACCTCCCACACAACTCCCAAAACCGAATACGCATATCTTCGAAATTAATAAAGATGGAAACTTAAAATTTTGTACGAGGGTGAGATGAATTTGAGATGAATTAGAGATGAATTTTAGATGAATTGGAATGGTTGCTCGGGTATCTGCCACACAACTCCCAAGACCAAACAAGCATATCTTCGAAATTAAAAAATATAAAAACATGAAATTTGATATAAGAGTGTTCTACCCTATTCTGATGATGTCTTTAAAATTTGAGATGAATTGGGGTGGTGGTCCGCGTACCTTCACACACTTCTTAAGATCTAACAAGCATATTTTTGAATTTAATAAAGATAGAAATCCGAAATTTTGTACATAGGTTGTAAAAGCATTTATTTTTTTAGCTTAGGTATATTAAATATCTAACTAAAATAACTTATGGACTTTTAATTTATTTTGAATTTTTTAGGTGTAGGGTATAAATAAGTCGGTTGCATCGACTTACTGTTACTTTTACTTGTTTTAATATGTTAGTGTTTAAATTGACCTTAATGTGAAAAAAAAATGTTGTTTTCTATTTTCCTTGGAACATCTTAAGAAATTTTGAGAGAAGAAAAATTTTTATAAGAATTAGCATAATATGTTATCTCAGAAAATTGTTTGTACCTCGGTCTGTTTGAGAGCTGTTAGGAGTAAAATAATTAAATTTTGCTATTTTTAGGAACCTGAACCCATTTTTGCAAAATAAAGCCCAAAATTGTTTTGTGTTAATTGGCTTATATATTAAATTCTAAGAAAAATTGTAAATTTTGATGCAAGTCACAGTAGGTTCTAAACTGTTTTTATTATCTTTTGTAAAATATATGTCTCTAAAAACATTTGATTTTATATTCCGCCTTGTTATACATTACCTCTTTTATTCTTCACAGAAATATTTACAATACAAAATGAAACTTTAACTTTTAAAGACTCATGTTTGAACAGTTACTTAAAATCTTAATTAAGGAATTTAAAAAGGTAAACTATTAAAAATTTGATATTACTATTTAGATTAAAAAAACTTTTTCAACTCCACTCCATTTTATTAAATACATAGGTAAATTAAAAATAAATATTGCACAAAAATTTGATTAAAAAGCGATTTATATTTAAAAAATATTTTATTTTTCCTAAATTCCTAAATTTCAATGCCTGTTCACTATAATAATACCTATATAATGCCTCATTACTATATGCCTATTTAATGCCTTATTCAATATAAATGTTTAATTTAAAAACACTAGGATTAAATTAATATTTAGTGGTATGTTACATATGTTTTATAAAATATTAATTAGTTCATTATACCCGTACGATAGGATCGGGTATAATAAAATTACTCCTCCGTTTGTAACACCTCGAAATAAGCGAGCTAGATATACCTTCAAAGGTATGGATCGGATCAGAAAAAAATTCTAAGACTTTTGAGCCATGTCCGTCCGTCCGTCCGTCCGTCCGTCCGTCAGCACGCTAACTCAAAAACTAAGAAAGCTAGAATCTTGAAATTTACACAAAATATTTTTGGAGTAATTTGTAGGTTCCCTATTTTTTTTGGTTGAGTTTGGAGCAAGCCTTAGGGTAGCTCTCGAACACCTAACTTTTAGATCTCCACATTTTTTTTGCAATAGAGCTATGAAATTTTAACTACTGATAGATCTCACAAAAATATTAATTTTATTTTTAATAACTTTTTTTTGTAGCCCCACCCGTTACGGAGCTACAGCTCCCCAAAGGTTCAAAAAAGCTCTATATTTAAATTGTTATAGCACAAGTTGTATAAGGTATATCTTCATTTTGAAAACGCCAAACGATTACTACTTTCATTAGCTTTAAAAGTATATATACAATAAATATATATTTTTGGCATACGGTGTCTTAATTTACCGTTATGCGAAACTCAAATTTTGCAAAATTCGTTAACCCTTCCATCTTCTAAACGGTTAAAGTTGGAAACTTGAAATTTTAACAGAAGTTAGATCTTTGAAAATTAGTATGAGTCATTTCAGAAATTTTTTTTGTATCACCCCCCGTTTAGGAGCTGTAAGGGGTCAAAAACTGAAAATTTCCTATTTTTAAACACCTGTAACTTGAACACCTGTTAACATTTTTTTGAAGTAATACACAAAAATTAAAGCTCCAACATTATATTTTTATTTCTGTTAACAACTTTTTTTAATAATATAGGGTTACTTTATAATTGACGAAAGTGTTACTTGATTTTTTCAAATTTTCTAACAAATTTCTTTAAAACGAATTTTTTCCATTTTGTTTTACTCGATAATTTGAAATTGTTGAGGATATAATGCGCAGTACATAAAAATGTAAATAAATATACAACATAACGGTTGCTTGAAGAATTTTTATTTATATGATATTGATATACATACATACTTATATAATATAATATTTATTTACATATCGTATATGTCACTAGTGAATGAATGATAAGAGTATAGATGTATATTATATAGCGCCGTATTTACATACACATATGTATTTTATTGTACTTATAAGAAATTATTCTGTCAATGGAATATTTAAATATAATATAATATAATATTTAAAATTATATTTACTGTTTTGTACTTAGTAAATTTAATATACATTTACCGCTTAGTATTAAATGGTACTATAGAATATTTGAAAAAGTTTTGGATTGATAATCGTTATGTGGAAGGTTAGAATCTGCTTTTGAAGAATGTACATATAAACATATAGTTTGAATATATGTACAACCCATAGTTCTAGAAATTATAAAATTCACCCAAATTATTTTAAAATACTAAAATATTAAAAAAATAATATTGTAAGCAGAGTGACAGGCTGTGAACATACTAACGGTTCGTACGGGTATCTAAGAGTTGACAAAGTCAACTGTATTCTTCCTCGTTTTTATATGGTTTTACTTAGTTTTAACAAATAATTAAACTGATTGTTAAATTCCATTACAACAAGTTTTTGCAGAAATTATTTTCGATTAGATTTTATACATCACAGATGATTTTTGAAGCTTTTATTGAAAATACACTATTTTTTCGTTTGTATAAGTTTTTCTTGTTAATCGATTTTCGTAAACTAAGTTATTTTCAACTGTTGAGTTAAACTTAACTTACGAAAATCGATTAACAATTAAAAATTATACATACGACAAAATAGGGTCAGTTTAGAGAGGTCATTGTCCATCCCGGATTGTAGTACTCAAAGATCATGCTGATCTTGAAGATTCTACTTTAAATTGGAAACCTTTTGTCTAAAAGCATTATATACTCGTATCATTGGTAATATTTTATTTATAATATTATGAATATACTATGAACATCATATATAAGATCATGAAATTTAACTTTATAGTTTGTACTTATAAATTTTATCGATTTTATTATACACCGACCGACCTGACACCCAACATATTGATAAAATTGTAGGTGAAAAAAGTTAGCAATTATTATATAAAACCGGTAAACATTATAAATTGAGAAGTGTAAGCGAACCGCCTCAGTATATAAAACACAAATCTCATTTCTAGTGGTTTTTTTTATTCCATCAGCTCTACAACTTTTAACTTACTTATATAGAATATTTATACATATGTTCCATATGTGACAATTAATTAACATATAATATAAATATTTTCTGAAAAAAAAAAAATTTTTTAAATCCTTATTTACAAAAGAAAATGGATAAAGCAAAAAAAAAAAAAAATATGTACCTATACACGGAATCAATTTTAACAAATAAAATATTCAAGTATTGAAACAAACTATTAAAAATTATCAAATATTAACATAACTTTATTTTTAATACCATTAACAAATACTTTGAAATCATTTTTTTTTTTGTATAAGAAAATATTTGCATTTTCCACCAAACAAAAAAAAAATTAAAAAAAAAAAAATATCGAAAACCCTAAAATCAGTATTCCAAATTTGTATATCCTGTTTATTTTATGCAAACGTTTCAACTTTTATACATAATTTCAAATAAACAAACAAAGAAAATGACAAAAAAAAAAAACAAAAAGGAAATAAAAAATGATGACATTTTTACCACTTAAACTATTCCCCAATAAAGGAAAATCTAAATGGGAACCCAACTTGAAAATGATTTAACACATTTTTTTTTTTTTTTTGTGAAAGAATAAAAAAAAAACGACATATCCATATTATTTGCATAATAAGATGTCTTTTATGCCTTTTAAAAATAAAAAAAAAAATAAAATTCAACCCATTTTCAACCCTTTTTTTTTATATACTCTATTCACAATAATATATTTTACAATTTTTTTGTATTGCCACACTTTCTAACAATATAGTAATCGAATATAATGTACAACTTTACAGTTATGGAAAAAAAAATCATATCTATATAAATAAAATATAAATTTTAATGCTGACCCTAAATTGTTGAGCTACTAAAACCTGCATACATTACAGTAATTGTCGTAAAAATAATGTCCCACATAAATTTATATAAAATGTATTCATTATACCTGACGAGCATTAGTCATTTAAAAAAATAGTATCTAAGTTTAGGTTTGTAAAAAACTCAAATTTTGACTCAAATCAAATCAGCATATTTGACTCAACTCTCTTGAATCCGTATATTGAATCCGTCACAATTTGAGCTGCACACTTGCGCTCACGGATTAAGTTAACTTAATATTTAAGTGAATGTGCATCCTTCATACATAATTCGTAGTTTGAGCGAACTCAAGTGTGAGCAAACTCAAAATCTTTGTTAACTTTGAGATTCAGTTTTGCCTATGAGGTCGGTCATTTAATATCCTGCTTAAATTTTATCTAGTTTAAACTTAAATACTATACTAAAGTTTTAATAAAAAAACAAAAAAGAAAATCTATAAAATATAAAATTCCAAAAAAAAATTACACCAAAAGACACCAAATAAGTTTTATGGAATTTTTTGCTAAGGTTAAATAAAATTAAGATTTAAAAAATATGTTGTTCACTTGATAAGAGAACAATTGACTGTAGATTTGAGTATTTTATCAAAAATAAAATAAATAATATAAAAATATATGATGATATTATCTATATATAATGATTTAACACATTAAAATGTTAATTTCAATGATTAAATTATTAAATTAATAAATTTAAAAAAAAAAAATTTTTTTTTTTTTTTATATTTATAAATTTGACCACAACTGTACAAGTGCATATGACTGTTTAAATGTATCTTAAAGACACCAAACAGCCGGCTTTCAAATTATTTGATCAATGTTCGAACTAAATTTCTTCTTCCTTAATATATATATATTTTTTTTCTTTCCTTAGGATAACAACACATAAATATAAAAAGGAAGGAAGTATACAAAAAAAAAAAAAAATAATAAAATAAATAAATAAAATCAAAAGAATTTTATATATAAAAAAAAAAAAAAACAAAAGAAGAAAAAGAAAAATTTAGTTTTCTTCCTTCAAATTCATAAATTTATTTATTCAAAAATTGAAAAGAATTTCTTTTTTTTTTTTTTCACTTTTTTTATGTTTTTTTTTCATGTTTTTTATTATTATCTTCTTTTTTTTTTTTTCTTTCCTTTTAATTCTATTCTATTTACTTTTTCTTTTTGTATTGTTATTATTCAACACGGGGAGGAGGTGTTGATTTCAATTTAGTCATTTCCGGCACATTTGATCGGTAGCACCATGTGGTCGATATACATATAATATTATGTAGTACAATTTATTTATAGATAATTTTTTTTTTTTTTTTTTATGTATTTTTTCAAATTCAATTGTATATTTATATGTTTGTTCGCTCGGATATGTACAGTGTTTCTGTGTGTAGTGTTTATGCAAGAATAACGGTATATGCAATAAATGATATAAAAAAAAGGGATAATTTTGGGGATATATTTTCTTTTTATTTAACTACTGATATTTATTTTTTTTTTTGTTTTTCGTTAGATTTTAAAATATGAAGTAGAAGAAGAAGAGGATGTGTTATATAATATGCATAGGCTACCATGAATCCATTATTTTTACTATTAATGCTATTTCTAGCTATTATATTGTTGCCGCCGTTACTAACGTTACAGTTTTTTTTTATTATTTTTATTATTTTTATTATTTTTTTTGTTATGTCTTTTGTAGATTCTTAAATATAAATGTTTATGCTGTTACTGATATTATTGTTTGGTGGTTTAATATTTCTATTTAAAACAAAAAAAAAAAAAAACAAAAAACTTATTGAGTAAGGTACTGAGTGTAGGTTATATGTTTTATTTTTGTTCTATATAAGATTTTACTTTAAACATTCGATTATATCTATTGTATATATATTTTTTTATTATTATTATTTCTGTTATATTATGCTGTTAGAAGGATACGATTTTATATTTAAATGGCTGGTCTGTTTTTACTATATAGGTATATATTTTATTTTTCAATTTCTTTTCTTTTCGTCATCTTCAATATAATAAAAATTCTTTTTTAAAAGAACATAATATAATTTCTTGAATACGGGTTTTTTTTTTTTGTTTTCCTTTTTTTTTTTAGTATGTGTTTTTTTTTTTTTTTGTATATTATATTTTCCATATTATGTATTAAAACCAATTGGAATACAAAAATAATAAAAAAAAAAAAAAAATAATGATTATTTTCTTTTTGTCCGAATGAAAATTGAGGCACAAATAAAACATAACAGTAAAAGATCATGTAATATTTAGATATTTTGGGTTTTTGTACAAAATTTTTTATTGGGATGATTGGTAAAAAAAAAAAAAAAAAAAATAGTGAAAAAAAAATTAGAGCTGTATAATAAGAAAATGAAAACGATAAAAAAAAATTAAAAATGCTAGAAAGGATTTTTTACAGATATTTATTTTATTTCATTTATTTTTCTTTTTTACACGCTTATTTTCTTTTAAATAGAGTAAATTAAATAAAAATGTCTTTAAATTAGTTTATCTTTATCTTTTGTTATATATTTATTATATATTTTGTAGAAATTTTTATATTTTTCTTTAAAAATAAGTTTATTTAACCATTTTATTTATATTTATTTTTTTTGTTTTGTTTTCGAAAAGAAAAAGATTTTGAAAATATTATAATAGAATAAAATTGTTATATTTTAAGAATCCCATCATAATAATATTTTATAATTTTTGGTGTATTTGATTTGTTCCATACAAAGGTGGAGGAAAAAAAAAACTTTCCTATTTAGAATTTAATATTTATATGGTTGATCACTTTTATTGAAAACGAATATTAAAACATTTTTCCAACAAAAAATCAAAAAATAAGTGATAAAATTTTACTTTTAAACTTAGCTTTTTTTTGTATTTTATTTTTAACAAAAGATTATCTATGTATGTAACTTATCTTTTTTTTTTTAGAAAATTCTAACACTAACATTAATTTTCCCTTAATTTATCTTTGTTTTAGTTTTTTATAAAAAACATATTGGGACTAAAATAAATCTTTTGTTGTTTGAGTTTAAAGTTTTGGTTGGTTGGTTGGTATAGGTGGCTGGTCATAGCCGCCCATGGCAGTGGCCCCAATTAGCATCGTTTTGCTACCACGTTTGTGACGACAATACTTACAATAGGGCTATATTGCGTGTTATTTTAGGATTCATTTGGTTGCGTTCAGAAACCTTACCATTTCTGCAGGTTGCTTAACCGCTAGATCACTAAGATCGTTGAGTTCATAGGTACCCAGCGTTACACATCTGGGTAAATTCCTAGCCAGCGCTGAGCACTTACAGATGAAGTATATGATGGTTTCTTTCTCATTCTGTTCACCATAATTGCGGCATGATGAATTGAATGGGATACGTTTAAATTTTAATAAACTATTTTTAATTCTGTTAAAATTTTGTGAACAAAACCTATTTTATAGTAAGGTAATAATTAATACATAAGAAAATAAAATATATAACTTATAAGAGAAGAATGATAGTTATTTTGTTCAAAAATTCTTTTTTAATTATTTCTGGAAAATGCTCGATAAAATTGTGATATGATGAACCATTTAACAAAAAGTTGTAAATAATAAAATAGGTATGATAAATTTTTTTCGACTTGTTTCTGTTCTGTTACCGGCTCCATAAGATTTGTCTGGTTATAAGTTTACAGGTGTTCAATTTTGTAAGTTTGTCAAAATAAAAAACAATTCTTTTAAATAATATAACCGCAAAATGTTAAAAGAAAGAAGATTTTTAAAAATTATCTCATAAGTCATCTCATAACACCCTTTGTTTGAGAACAATTAGTTAAGGAGTAAAAATTGAAAATTTTCTATTTTGAAAGACCTATAACTTAAGCGCCTGTACAAATTTTTTCAATGTAAAACGCCAAAATTAAAACACCAACATTAAATTTTAACAGCTTTTCATAATTTTATGTATGGTTTCTTTAAAATTCAAGAAATGCCCCTTACTAACAATTTCTTCTTCCATATAAAATTCTTAAAAAATGGACAAATTTTTATACAAGTCTCAGTATTCTAAACTGTTTTAATTGTTTTTTTTTTTTGGAAAATATGCGCCTTTCAAAACCCTCGGTTTATAAAATTCTACCTTATTTTTTTTCTTCCCTAATCAATTTCTTTGATCACAGATTTTAGATTTTAGAAAGATATCAATTTATAATATTTACATTTTACCGAAATTCAAGGATCCAAATTAATACATATGTAGATACATACATATAATATATATTTATAAATACAACTTGTATATTTATTAAAACGAATTTGGTAAAATCTTATTAAATTAAATTAAAAAAAAAAAAAACAAAAACAAAAATTAATAAAATTGGTATTATACTTGGGTTCATTTTATAATAGCATAACACAAAAAAAAAAAAGAAAAAAACAAAAAAAAAAAATTTAAAAATAAAAAAACAAGTATGTATTATAGAAAGGAAATCATTCAACTAAAAATTCGAACAAGAACATTAAGCTTAATTCCATTTATTTGATTCACTTATATCCTTGATTACAAATATATATGTGGTGTATGTTTGTTTATGTAAGTATACATGCATTGAAGCATATTATAAAAGTATAATGGAAAAAAAAAAATACATAATGAAAAATCCTAACATAAAAGCGAATCAAAATCGAACTTATGACATTACCACAATCATTATTATATAACAAATACTAAATATAGTATAAAATAAAAAGAAAATAAGTCAAAAAAAAAAAAGAAGACCATTCTTGAAGTAGAAAAAGATGTCACAAATGTTTTTAAGCACAAAAAAAAAACATACATATTAGTATTGAAAATAAAGATATGAAAGCAGCAAATTTCCTTAAAAAATTATAAATTTCTTTAAAAAATTATTTTCTTTCTTTTCTTTATCTGAATAGTTATAATTAAAAAATTTAAATGTGGCCATAGGCCATTTTATATATCATATTCTATGGATTTTATGTTATAGTTGTTATATAAAAATAAATAAATTTTTTAAAAGTTTAAATAAAAAGTTTAGACTACTATCGTTTTAGTAGTCTAAAGTAGTTACTCATTTTAGTAGTTACTCATTTTAGTTTTAGTAGTCTAAAACTAGTTATTCATTTCCTATAGTAGTATAAAGTTTAGACTACTATAGGAAATGAGTCTAAACATTTCCTAAAGTTTAGACTACTATAGGAAATGATTTGTGAATAATATTTTAATGATCAGATATTTTAAAAAAATATTAAGCTTATGAAAAACTAAACCTTAAATGATTATAAGACGCTTTGAAAAAAATATAGCTTTACCTCAAATTTATATTAAGAAATATTTTAATCTGATTGTAAGGTATCAGAAATCAGAAATATGAGAAGATTTCTATCTTTAATGATAAAGGTAATAATATTGTATGGTATCTATTTTCATTAAACATTTCTTTGTAAATAAAAAAGAAAAATTCAGTTTTTAACATCAGAGTTTTTTAACATCTTACGATGTTTTCTACTTAAACAAAAAAAAAAAAAAAATGTAGTTACTATACAAAAGGTCGGACTATTATTAATTTTGCTTAAATGAATTTTATTTTTATTTTCTTTTTGTTTTTATAATTTTATTGAAAATCATTGTTACGATTCATAGAATATTGTTGTATTACACGCTATTAAAATAAATCTCTTTTAACTCTTAAAACCAATCTTTAGTAATGTTAACTTAAAACTATGTACTTATATATAAAAATATAATTTAGACTCTTGTCAAAACATGAATATTGAAAATAAAAAGAAGTAAGATAATAGAAAAATAATGAAAATCGAAATTTCAATTCGTTGAAATGTAAAAAAAATAAAACAGAAAAATAAACACAATTCGCTTTTCCCTTTTTTTTTTTCCTTTTTTATTTTGTTATCTATAAAAGCAATGAAAATGACAACAAGTTGAAATGATTTTCACTCAATATTGACAAGAACAAAAAAAAAAAAAAAAAATACAAAATCAAAAAATAACAGCATAAAAGACATATAAGTGAAATTTGTTTTTGCCCTTAAGCTAAACTTAATCCCGCTTGAGTTGATGACTACATTTATATCGCATTAAAAAAAAAAAAAAAAAAACAAGAAACAGAAACGGTTAAAAACAAAACAAAAACACAAATTTTGTTATCCTGCCTATACCACCACACTTTAGTTCCAAATACAGTGTAACAATAAAAAAACTTTGTGTCACTTAAACTTTTAAAAATAATAATAAAAAAAAAAAAATATATAAAATAAAAAGAAAACGAAAATAAGAAAAATGTCAGTAAGCAAAAGAAAAAAAAAATATAAAATACATAAAAAGTTTAACCAAAATATATCCGATTTTCGTAAATAAAAAGAAAAAACATTAAAACAGAGCAACAAAATAATACATTGAAAAAAAAATACACTATAATATACCAATTGTATATATTATATACTAATGTATGTACATTAAAATTGCCATTAATGACAAACTTCTGATACCTGCTGACGATTTTATAGACACGACATCAACTGATTGTTATTGTCTTCAATAATAAATATCAATGGTAATATCAGCAGACAAATCAAATTGAAGAGGAAAAAAATAGAAATAATATAAAAAATAAAACAAACCGTTTCTATTTATATCTTTTATACATATACATTTTAAATTAAATTGGTATATATATATATATATGAATGAGTATATACTATATTTCATTTAAAATTTGATTTTATATAAGGAATATAGTACTTAAATAAAATCGAACCGAATTAATGTAATGGTATTATTATTTACACCTCCTTATATACCTGTTTATTTCTTCTATATAATATAGGCATAAGTAGTCAACATTTTTATTCAATGAAATTTCTTCTTTGTCTCTTTTCCTCTTATTTTTATTTTATTTTATTTCTTTTTTAATTTTTTTTTGAATAAAATATACAGATATAACTGGAAACAATTTTTATTTATAAATATTATACATATAGTATCCTTTGTATTATATACATAATAATATTATATCTTATATATAGTTTAACACCTTGAAATACTGTAAATGGTTTATAATACTCTTGGAACATTTTATGTTATATAAAATCGTTGATAATTTTCGTTAACTATATATATTATTTCATATTATTTTGCAATAAAAAAAGGAAGAAACAGACAAAATTAATAAAAACGAGAAAGAGTGCAGTAGAGTATACTGTGTCAACTATGGGATACCATCTTTTAAAAATTTTCAGATGTTTTAGTACCGACGTTAACTACAGAGATATATTTATGTAAATTTTTGTAGTTGTATTACAGCTACCCGAATTTATTGCATAAGCACAACTAAATTTTACAGAAGTTGTTACTATAAAACTTGATTATCATTTATAAGATTTTAGACGCTTAGCTTCATTAAGTTCTAAGAGGTGCAAGAAGCCTGAACCGGCTGCTTTAGACCAATCAAAATTTAAAAAAGTTTTTGGCATGTAACTCGACATCTCTTCACTAAATTTCAGATACCTATAGCTTCAATAGGCACTGAGGTCTTTTCATTTAAAAAGAGAAGTTATATGGCAGCTACTCGAAGCCGGCGGCCGAAAATGCTGAATTTAAATAGCAAAACTAACAATTTTGCAAAAGTGACGTAAACAAAATTTCAGCCTCCTAGCTCCTTTATTTTTTGAGTTATCGAGTTATCGGACGTATGGACGGACGGACGTACATGGCTTAATCGATTCAGAATTCGTTTCTGAGTCGATACATACTTTTGACACTATAGCTGTATAGCTCGACTTCTTTAAGGTGTCACAAACGTAATGGCAAATTTGTTATACCCTTTTGAACATAGTTCATAAAAAAAAAAAGTGATGTATAAAATTGTTTAATTGCATAACTTTAGGATATTTTGGTTAAACAAATAAAATGCGCAATAATGTATACAAATTATTGTCTACATCTTATAGTATAGTTTAAGTAAAATTCAAAAATAGTTTCTTCCATATATGTACATAATATTATATAATATGTACATATACATTTTATAACTGAATTAGAAAAGGTGCACAAAGGTATATAATATAAAGGTTAATACTATAAAATATAATCCAAAATTGATGTTAAGACGTCACGTGACGTGATAAGATTATAGAAAAACACAAGAAATTTCGTAAGATTTTTTCGCGATTTGTAAGCGAGTAACAAGCCAAAATGCAAACGCAATGATAATAAAATCATATGCTTTTGTTTACAAGTTCTGTTTAGCATTATTAGAACAAATTTAATTTTTAAAATTTATCTGTTGTTTTAATATTGTTTTTAGAATTGCTAAAACAGAATTGGCAATAAAAATGTGTATTATAAATTTAGTTACATAATTAAATGTTTAAAAGTAATTTAACAAAATAGAAGGTTAAATATATGAAGAGTAAATAAAATATACAGGATAATCAGTATATAAAGAAATATATTTGCATTAATACAATTTTAAAATTTCCGACTCCTCAAATAAACAACTTCTTAATTTTAGGTAAATAACTTTTTTAGGTTAAATATTTATAACGTATTGCATTTTTTTTGCGGAGACTTTATGACATTTCTGCCTTTTATATTATAACATATAATTTTTCGTGTAGTTTTTTTGACATTTTTATTTATCGTATCTATTTCGGCTATTTCCATAGCCATGTAAACATGTAATGGTAGAATTTTTACTCGTCTCATTAGATCTCGTAACTTCTATTTTGGACTTAACTTAAGCATTCAATGACAACACATTTTTTATACATTGAATTTACATTTACATTTTTTATACGTGAAAATAATGTAATTTTTTTTTTTAAATGAAAGAGAAGAATTATTTTTTTAAATAAATAATTTGATTGAATAAAAAAAATTATTTTCTCAAAACTTCATATTTTACATTATTTACTAAAAATTCTGTATTTCTTAAGGTGAAGGCCCAATGTACGCTTTAATTGCTTCGTTTACTTTGCTTTGAAAAGCGAATAAACGAAGCAAAGTAATCAAAGTAATTTTAAGTCCCAATGTACGCTTTTAAATTGCTTGACATTTGACATTTTCTTTTTTTTTATTATTGCTTATTTCGTTGTTTAAAATGGAAGATTTGCAAGATATTTGTGATATTTTGTACATCATATTTTTATTGTACGAAAGCTGCAAAATCTTTCAAAAAATAAAGAATCAGCGACAATTTTGGGTTCGGGACATATATTTGGATCGCAAAATACATGGGCTTTATGAGAGTACATTTGCAAAATTAAAACAAGATTCTGCATAATTGAAAATTTACAAAATATTTTCGAATTCAATAATTCAAATACTTATTTAAAAACAAAATTCTCAGACGTTTTAAATATTATTTTAAACGTCAAAGTAATAAAGCAAAGCGTCTAATTGAAAATTGGTCAATTTTGAAGTTTTCTTACTTTGTTTCGCTTTGATTACTTTGTCATTGGACGTTGCTAAATACGATACAATGTAATTTATTTCAACTGTCAAAGCGTGTAAAGCGTGGATTATATGTACCATATGTACCATATTATAGGTACCATATTATTACTTAAAATAAAATAAATATATTGGCTTGTAAGGGTTTAAGTCAGTCCTTCTCTAGATTAATTTACTAAATAAACTGTAAAATCTTATATAATTTGAATGTTTTACGAGTATATCGTTATTTTGAGTTAAAACGAAAAAAAAACGAATAATGAAACTTATAATGGTCGAAAAGAAATTTAATAGCTCTCTAAATATAATTAAGATGGAAAAAATTTTTTGGAAAATTTTATGGCAAAGTAAAGATGTCATTTGAAATAAAATGAAAATTAACAAGAAAATATGGAAGAAGAAAATAATAATAATAAAAAAATGTTTTTTTTTTTTTGGTTTAGGATTACATTTTTACTTCGTTTTATTATTTCTATCATTTTTATTGTTGTCACAATTTCTTACAATGTAAAATATTTAAGTATTTTGTTAAAAATAATTTTTTGTTTTTTTAAACATAAAACAAACTGCCATTAAAAAAATTAAGTTTTCTTGCATTTACATAAAAAAATTCATATTTTATTAGAAATGTTTATAGGAGCTCAGTTTCTTCATAATATATAACCACCCTTAATTTCAATTAAAATATTACTTTCAATGTGCTAAGATATTAAGCGACCTGTGTAAGACTGGATTTACGATTCACAGATAAACATTTATAAGTTTATACAATTTTTTTTGGTTTTATAAAGGAACTTACTGTAACTAGACTAAATTCACAAAGTTCGACATATAATGATTCACCTCATTTCTTTACGTGACTGTAAGTTATAGGTTCGATACAATGTGGTGATTTACTTTCTTATTTTATTTAACACTATAAGTTTCCCTATGCCAGCTCATATTTAAAATAAATATATATTAGCTATATAAAAGTAATAATCGGGTGACGCTCAAAATTCCGAATTTCAAAAGCACTTTAAATAGCTCTAATAAATATAAAATAGGATAAAAAGTGAGATTTTTCACTACTGTCAGGATTTTGAATAGCGGGATTTTGATATGTCGTAATTTTGAATGGCAGGATTTTGGATATGTCGCGATTTTGAATGGCGGAAGTTTCATATGTTAGGATTTTGAATTGCGAGATTTTCAAAGTCGGGATTTCGTTACAGACCCCTTAATAATATTGTTATGATCGTATAACTTAACGGAACATTGTGGAAAATAATTTTTTTTTTTATATAGATTGATTTAAATTATTATATAGAATAGAAAATCTGAATGCAATTCAATATAACCGTAATAAATACCATAAAATGACAAATACCACGAATAATCGACTTTCTCAATTTAATGTTGTATTTAAATTAATATTTTATAAGCTTATTTTGAATAAAATGAATGAAATATACAATATTTTTATCGTAAAATTAAAGAAAAAAAAATATTCTTTTACAATGTCATGCTGTATAGTCTTTGGCATATTATTCACTATACAAAGTTTTTTGACAAGTAATTAACTTTCCACTTCCAATTTTTTTCCAAAATATTTTTATCTATTTTCTTCTTTTTTCACAGTTTTTGATTTTCTATATCGAATCAATCACTATAAAATTTCTTAATATTTCTAAAGTAAGTATTTCTTATATCTTTAGAACCTTTCACATAATTTTTTTTTTCTTTTTTAACTTGATTTTTTTATTTTTAAAGAAATCTTTTATTTTTTGTACTAGAAAAGTACCAGAATTATAAATTTTTGTAAATGTATCTATAGGGTTGGCGCATTTATTTTTAAATCGAATGTTAACAGATGGAATAGACAATATTTGATACGACAAAATAATATAAATGTTTAGATATATTTCGAGATGTCAGAATTGATTTAAAATTTTAACTGACTGTATCCAAAGAAAAGAGATAAAGAAAAAAAAAACAACAAAATATTTTTATGTAAAATAAGAAGAATAAAAAAATTCAAATATTTTTATTTTTGTTTTTTATTTCATTTACTGTAAATTGTCAATTTGATAAAAAAAAAAAAAAAATCAAAGTAAATTTAGTTATCCGGTGAATTAACACATATGTAAAGTTCAAGAACAAACTGAAATTTTGTGTAGGCTTTTCATGTCAGTTAAAAACAAAATAAAAAAATAATAACATTTTATTGTTTTAAATTATACATTTAGATTTTGTAATAACGTTTGTAAGTCAAAATAAGCTTAATTTAAATAAATATTATGTCAGTTCATTAATTTTATTAGATTTTTAGTAAAGTGATAAATTTTTTATTTTCTATTATTTATACAAAATACAGAAAAAAAGATTTAAAAAAATGTCAATTATGCGAAGTTAATTTTCAATAAATTTTGATCTATTTTAAATTTTTTTAAAGGGTCTAAAAAAGAAAATTATCTGTTCAAAGCTGTAGTACTTAGGACCCTGGTATATCCTTAGACTATAAATTGTTAATTTGATAAAAAAAAAATTAAAGTAAATTTAGCTAATTACGGTAAATTAAGGTAAAGCCCCAACAATAAAATAATAAATAGCGCCCCAACAATAAAAATATTTGGGTTTCACAGTCTTGTCTACAACCGAGTAACCACAATTTAATGATACTTATGATTCCAGGAACGGAAGCGTCAACTATAAATAACAAATAGCCTAGTGGATAGCCTATGCTCAGGTCAGGACACTAGTGAAAAAGACAAAGAAAAAAAATGAGAACTATAATCGAAATATCATATTCTTTCACTAAATTTATATTATTCTAAAATAAATAATTCTTTTTGACTAAAAGTTAAAATAGTAAGAAGTTTAAGCTCTAATTATTTGTAACACATACATTTTTTGACAGTCTGATTAATTTCTTAGTAGTCTAGAATACAGGTTTAGTACCTATGGTTCTTTTTTTTATGGAATATTAATTTACTTTGGCAATCTATTATTATACTCGTGCCTTTATTTTGTGCAAAAATTTATTGTAAAGCTTCATCATATTTTTTAAACAGACGAGATGAGGAACTTATAGACAGCCAGATCAATTGAAAATATTTACTTGGTATCTGATGTGTCTGATCAATTTTTTTTTTTTTTTTTTGTTAACAATGTATAAAAATGTCAAAAAAATTTCTATTCTTTTTTCTCAATTTAGAAATTTGATATTTAATTTTTTTTTTTTTTTGTTCGATTAATGTTGTACTGGTTCCACTTTGTTATTTTGCGATGCAAAATTTTTCATAGCAATAAAGTTTGTTTTTATACCCGTACGATAGGATCGGGTATAATAAAATTATTCCTCCGTTTGTAACACTTCGAAATAAGCGATCAGAAAAAAATTCTAAGACGTTTGAGCCATGTCCGTCCGTCAGTATGCTAACTCCAAAACTAAGAAAGTTAGAATCTTGAAATTTACACAAAGTATTCTGGGAGTAATTTGTAGATTCTATTTTTTTTGGTTGAGTTTGGACCAAAACTTAGGGTAGCTCTCGAACACCTAACTTTGAGATCCCCACATTTTTTTTGAAATAGAGCTATGCAATTTTAACTATTCACAGATCTCACAAAAATATTAATTTTATTTTTAATAACTTTTTTTTGTACCCCTATCCGTTACAGAGCTACAGCTCCCCAAAGGTTCAAAAAAGCTCTATATTTAAATTGTTATAGCACAAGTTGTATAAGGTATATCTTCATTTTGAAAACGCCAAACGATTACTACTTTTATTAGCTTTAAAAGTATATATACAATAAATATATATTTGTGGCATACGGTGTCTTAATTTACCGTTATGCAAAACTCAAATTTTGCAAAATCCTTTAACCCTTCTATCTTCTAAACAGTTTAAGTTGAAAACTTGAAATTTTGACAGAAGTTAGATCTTTGAAAATAAGTATAAGTCATTTCAGAAATTTTTTTTGTATCACCCCCCGTTTAGGAGCTGTAAGGGGTCAAAAACTGAAAATTTCCTATTTTTAAACACCTGTTAAAATTTTTTTGAAGTAATACACAAAAATTAAAGCTTCAATATTATACTCTTATTTCTGTTAACAACTTTTTTTAATAATATAGGGTTACTTTATAATTGACGAAAGTGTTACTTGATTTTTTCAAATTTTCTAACAAATTTCTTCAACAAATTTTTTGCATTTGTTTTATTCGATAATTTGAAATTGTTGAGGATATAATGCGTAGTACAAAAAAATGTAAATAAATAAACAACATAACGGTTGCTTGAAGAATTTTTATTTATATGATATTGATATATATACATACTTATATAATATCATGTTACAGGCTGTGAACATACTAACGGTTCGTACGGGTATCTAAGAGTTGACAAAGGCAACTGTATTCTTCCTCGTTTTTTTTAGATTATACAAAATATTATTGGAAATGTTTCTATAAAATAAATCATATGTTTGTTGCATATTGTCTAACTTTTTATTTCTTTGGACAGGCATTGATTGGTAGTTAAGAGTATGTCTTTTTTTTCACAACTAGATAATATCATTTTGAAAATATATTTCATTTTTTAATTACTTTAATCTGGAATCGTCACGTAATGTTAAATGACACACTGCCAAATTAAACAAAAATCGCAAATTCCAAAATTCCAAAATATCAAAATCTAAAACTCCAAAAACTCAAAACCCATTATGTAGATTTAAAAATTATTTACAAATTATGGATATATAAATTTATAAAATAAATAATTAAGAGAGACTTTTTATAGTTGGTTATAAAATTAAAGTTTCAAGAAATTGTTCAGTAGGGGGTTTGAAAGGGTTTTGGTTAGAAGCTCCCATTATTATGTTTCAATATAATATGTTAAATTAAATAATATGGATGGATTTTATGGTTGATTACAAAATCAGAATTTTACACCTTTTGCAAAATATTTACATAATGCGATATTTTGAATTTGGAATGATTTTTAGTTGGTTATAAAATCAAGGTTATACGGAGTTTTCAGAATATTAAAAAAAAAGAATTTAAATATGTAGATATATAATATATTATGTATTACATATTATGTTTAACATTTTTCCTTCAATATTTTTTGCATTCAACAGACTTTTTTGTTGATTTTAGTTTTTGTTTTCACTGCGCATATGATGAATAAAAGAAACAGAGTATTTCTGCTTTCTTGATCAGTGCTTCAAAATAAGACAAATTTTAAGTTGCAATTCTTCGAAAATCTTAATATCATAAAATGTATTATCATCAAGTGGAATATCAATATGATTTTATAACATATACGGATTTAGATATCTATACAAGACATATAAATGTTTAAGTCCATTTTCTGCAATCCAAAACTTTTAACTGCACATATTATATGATATATAGATAGCATTTAAAATATTCTGTCAATAATGGATAGATACGAATAGAAAACGAACTATTTATTACATTTTTGTTTTAGTTTTTTTTTCATTTTTTTTTTTTTTTGTAAATTTCAATTAAGATTTAATTAACATAAGAGTTTATCTGTTGAGGCAATATATTTTCTAGACACACCAAAATTAAATTCAATTAAAATGATGTGAAACGTTTTATTATACATATAACTTAAAATATAACTTTTAATTTGGAATTCATTGAAAGAGTTGTGTAATATTATACGACTAAAACTTATCTGGTTAATTGGGAAACTTTTAAAACTCCCAAAATAGAATAAAAAAATAAAAAAATAAAAAAAAAAAAAAACAAAAAATTTTTAAAATGAATAGAAGGAAAGTTTTTCTTTTATTTTAATTCTTAAATTCGGGAAGTATTTTTGGTCATGTTTATGTATAGCATCTATTTATAAATGAATGAACTTATTCCAGACGTAAATTAAAACACTTGAGAAATTGAAAAAGTTAAGGAAAATTTCTACTTGTTTAGGAAAGTAATATATTTAGGTATATTATAATATAATAAAGTTAATTAAAAAAAAAAGAAATGTCTAGATTTAAAAAGTAGTTTGATTAGTTACAAGGCGATTTCCTAATTTATACCAGGTAAATTGAATAGAGACACATATTTATATTAAGTTTTTAAAACATATCGATTATCGTTGTCTAAAAATGTTTCAAATGCAAAATATTGATAATAATATAACTTTTAAACTTACAAATATAATCTGTATAGAAGTTGATATTTGAATCCATTAAAATAACATTATATTATTTACCTGTAACGAAAAAAAAGGATATTTTTTTTAATTTAAATTTATTGTTAATTTTAAAATGTATTGAAAATAAACTTTGTCTAAAAAGACTACAATATTAATTATTTTTATTATTTTGTATTACTTTAAAGAGTTTTATTAGTTTTAACAATCACATATTAATTTAATTTAATTCGGTTTGCGCATCGCGATCAATATTATATGATCATAATTATATTAGTCTCCAAATATTATATAGTAAAAGGATATAATTAGTGGGTAGGGATTATAACAAAATATTCTACATCGTAACTATATGAAAGAAATGAATTCTATAGAATGAAAAAATAAAGTATTTTCTGAAATTTTCAATGCAATGATTTTGTTTGTTACTGCGAATGACCTCTTTTTATTCTCAGAATACATATCTTCATTAGCTTCATTCTGTCTGTCCGTTTCTTCATTCGTCTTCTACTACAAAACTATGCTACAGTTAAAGCTACAGCAATGGAATGGATAGCTCTCGTAAAATAATGTTGTGGAATGTAGCTCCACCTAATAAGGAGCTTGACCTGCTCAATGTTTGAAAAATCTTTATTTTCAAATATATATATATATCATATGATTTGTAAACCCTTGGGATTCAGTAAAAATAAACTAAAAATTCTAATAAGATTCCTGTCGGGACTCTGTTGGCTAAAGGGACACTTAAAGAAAATTAGAATAGAAATTTGCCGTACATTTAAATTCTGGCAAGAACAAGAAAAAACTCCAGGTTACATATTCAAAAACTGTGGAAGCTTTGCTGAAAATGAACTGCTGAAAATTAAGCCCTACTGATACAGATCATTCCTTAGAGTATCTTCCTTAGAGTAACTAGGGCTGACAGAAGTATATTATAAGTGAAAACAAAATCCACTGCACGTAATAACACGGGAAGCATAATAGCATACTACACGAAAAGATCGCAGTTTTCACTTACACCCCAATAATATAATCTAAGTTAGCTTCAGGTAGCGCGTACTTTCGACAAATTTGATCTGTACAAATTTTTTTAAAGTAAGACGGAAAAATCAAAGTTTTAACATTATAAGTTTGCATATTGTGTTAAAAACTTTTTTTATTTATAAAAGAATTTTCTTAAAATTGAAGAAAGTGTCTCTTGATTTTTCGTAATGTTTTCTTAAAAAGAAAATTTATACATTTTGTTCGCAAGTCACAATATTCTAAAGTGTTTTTATTGCCTTTTGGAAAATGTGTACCTTTAAAAACGTTTTGTGTTGCATTCTGCCTTGTTTCACTATTAATTTTTAAGATGTAACATAGTAATAAATTGTCTTGTTTTCCTTATTACTTCTAAAAAAAAGTAAAACGGTACAGAAAAATTTTCTTTTTTTTAAACTAACTAATTGTATTGGTATAATTAAATCAATAACACGTTCTTGACTACTTAAATGATCGACATAAAAAATTTTTTTTTGTTTAGCAAATGTTTTAAATTTATCGAATGGATTTTTATATGTATATATACGTTAAGGATTTTTATTTACAGATACATCCAAAAATTACACTAAATGTAAATACTATAAAAATTCACAAAAGATAGGTATAGGTTTCTATTTAATAATTAAAACTTTTTTAATTATTTGCTTTAAAAACAAAAAAATTATTAAATTATTCACAAAAATTTTATTTTTTATATATCCACAAATTTTTATTCTTCAAAAATTATAATGAAAATTAAAAATTCAGCAATTTTTCTTTTGTAATCTTAGAAAACCTAATTATTTTTTTATTTACTAAGATAAAATCTCAAACCAGTTAAAAAAAAAAAAATAAAAATAATAAAAAGTTAATTTAAAATAATATTAGTATTATGATTATTATAATATAGTGCAGTATAAGTTATTATCTATTACCTCAAAATAATAATGGTGTAAAGATCATCATAAATTATTATCATTAACACATGCCCATAATTTTGTTAAAAAACATTAAACATATAATATAATACATAATTTATATATTATATATGTATTATATAAAACCATAAAATGTGTACATTGTTACTTAAATTAGTAAGTCCCTTGTCAAATAAAACACAAACTATAAAAAAAGAAAAACAAAAGAAAAATTTCCCCAGAAAATTGAGTGAAAAATCTAGAAAGACGATGAATAGTCATTAATTTTTTTTTTTTTTTTTTTTTTTAGTATAAAATTAAAGAATGGGATATCCTATTCAAATATCATAAAGTATTTTTATAGATGATGTATTTTAGTTTAGTTTTGTATTTACTTATATAAAAGGAAAACAATTTTTTTTTTTTTGTTGATTTTTTCATTGTTTGTCATTATTATACATTATTTGGTTGTTCATCTCAAAGAAAGAATTCATTAAAAATGTACAATTAGCTGATATATTATAAATTTTAATGAAAATGTAAATCATTTGAGATTTATTTGTGAATGAATTTTATTAAAACTGTTTTGAAAATTATTAAAGAATTTAAATTATATTAATACAAAGACGCTAGAAGGCTAATACTCGAAAATAGCTAAAAACTTTGATATTATTCGAATAATAACACTGTGGTCATCTAAATATTACTATATTATTAAAAAAAAAATATTCTCTGTCCACATCTTAACCCGATAGTAGCTTAATTATATAGAATATCTCATAAGTGGCCAGCTACATAACCCAACCGGGATTCGAACCCGAGAACTTTCATATGAAAGGCCGGTGTCTTAACAACTACACCAATAGCTGAATATTCATTTGATTACTCAATCCTCAGCTATATTTATTGTACGAGATTATCTAATGATGCGGCATCTTTAATTATCTTATACAAAAATTAGATATTTTAATTATTTTCTGTTCTACAATACTAGTCATAAGCTATTAAGTTATAAATTACTAATATTGGATGTAATATGACAGAGATTTGAACCCAAGACCTTTTGATTGATAGACCATTCGCTTAACTACTACATCATCTTAAGTATATAATTTACAAAAGATTTTTATAAACTGGTATTATACAATTTCTACAAAATTTTACTTATTTTTTCCAGGATAATACAAAAAATCCTTTTTTACCAAAAAAATATTGACTCGCTTTAAACCTAAGAAACATTTACAATTAAAAAAAAAAAAAAAGAAATATACATATACACATTTTTGGTAATTTGAGATACGTAAATAAAATGTTAATGAATGACATTTATATTTAAAATTACTACATGTACAAAAAAAGAAAAAGTATCTTATCCTTTGGCACACCACATTTTTAATGCTATACTAAACACCATAAAACAATATTTTATCTTTACAACAATAGTTTATCTTGTGCATATTTAATAATAAAAATGCTTTATATAATATTTTTTTTTCCTGTTTTTGGACATAATTTTCTATCTTATTTTATTTCTCATTCTATTTCAGTCTATGTATGTATATACCTACATATACCTACATAAGTATACTAACAATAATTTTTAGGACAATATTTTAATTTTTTTTTTTTATATTTTTTGTTTTTTCTTCACTTTTCTTTTCTGTCATCAAAAATTTCCATTAGGGACCATACATATATTATTATGTCACATGTATCAATTAAAATGCTGTAAATTATCATCGAATATATATATATATATATGGATAAAAGGAAAAAAAAATTAAACGAAAATATAAAAACAAAAAAAAAAAAATAAAAAATAATAACAATGACAGAAAAAAAAAGGAAGTGAAAAATTTTTTTCTTTATTATACGTACATAATAATATACACCTATACCACTGCAATAAATAATGAATTGTTCTATATGGATCTATAGATACAAAATACAATTTTTTGTTTTTACTTACAATTGTATCCAAAATAATATGTGTAGTTGTCATTTTCAATATAAATTAATTATTAAAAGAACGATTTTTACAAAATTGAACTAATATTGAAAATTTTATTTTTCGAATTTTAAGTTCGAATTTGTATTTAACAGTGTTTTGTTAAAATCTCCAAAACAATATTTAAAAAGTTACAAAAAGGGCCTCGATGGTCTAGTAGGTAAGAGCTTATAAAATACGCTGTAAACACCGAGGGAGTGTGGGTTCGAATCTCACACACGTCGTAAGAGTTATTCCCCCTTAGGGCATTTACAGCCACGCTTGAACAGGAAAGGCTGTGTAATTTCCTGTCCACATTTATGTGGCAGAAAAATACATTCAAAAAAAAAAAAACTTAAAGAGACATAACAGAATAAACATTTCATTTAATTCCAAATTCGGCATTTAACGTAAAACCATATTTAATAAAGATTTCTAAATGTAATAAAATTTAAAAGACAGCAACTCAGCTTTTGTATACTTTTGTATACTATACTAGTAGTCAAAGTTAATATTTTGTATTTAGAAAGCCATACGTAAGGATTGCTTTCAATATCTGAATATAATACAATAAAAGCTATTAATTAAAATCTGATAAATTCAATGACATAGAATTTACATAAGACTAAACAATTTTAGGTCTCCTTTTAAAATTAATCAGCTGCTTCTTGTCTGCAAATAACTTTTCGATGACTTCTTTCACGATATTTGTATGTGCAAATAATACAATGTATTAATACTACAGTACTGTACAATAATACAGTATATGCAATCTATACAATTATAATAAATGCCATATGGTAATATATAATAAAATAACAATAAAACATAATTATTGATAATAGATGGCGTAAAAATAAAAGAACGTCTTATAGTCTTGTACAATAGCTATAGTTGACTAATCAACGTCTTAGTGAAATTAATGATTCCTGAAACTGAAACCTAGTCAAATATGAATAATAAATGACTAAGTGAATGCCCTAGGCTTCTTATAGGAGCCTATATAACAAATCTATACAGTATAATATTTGTTAAAGAAATTATTGCTATGAATATGTAATCAAGCCCAGCAACAAAACTACAATCTCCGAATATCAAAAATTGTTTAAAGCACGCAATCATAAATTTTAGAACACATTACCTCCTTATATATGTTATCAGTTACGTAAAGTTAGGCATAATTTAATGCGTATAATTCTTAATAATGAATTTGATATAATCTTACTCCTCTATCTAAAACCCTGCCCAATCTATTAGCAATGCTGTGGAGAGATACGTTAAAAGTGTTAAAGACTCAGACGTGAAAGAAGGGGACTATTCTCGAAGATCTTTTTGAATATTAAAATTTTCTTACCAAAAAAATACTTCCAGAATAGAATACTAAAAACGATAAAACTCTAATTACGAATAGTTTTCCCATGGCAGGGTTAACGCTACCAGATGCTGCAGGACACTATAAAAAATAATGTAGAAAAATTGAATAATGTAATAACGGTACATTCAATAGTTCATTAAATAGAATTCAGCGTAGTTATTTTTTGTCGAAATTGTACAGCGACCTAAACTATCTAAAGCGGGGTAGGTTCCTATAAAAAAAAAATTAAATTTTAAACTAATACAAGAATGGGTTAATACCAAATTCAACATTCGAAATATTAGATATTGCAAATTGTATTGAGTCAAGTGAGAAAGTTAAGAGGAAAAGATATCAGATTTATTTTATTTGTATTGTATTTGTGAGTAATGTGAAAGGGGAGTTTATTATAAAATTGATTATTTTGCACATCGCTATATTATGCTATTTTTATTTATATACAATATAAAATATATTATACATATCTATAAATATTTCTACATATTTCAAAGTTATTATCTAACGGTATATAATGGCATTTCTTCTTTTTTTTTTTGTCTTATGATCATATTTCTAAAATTACATAAAAAAGGGAACATCGAAAAAAAAAAAAGAAAAATTAGAAGAAATTGTCTTAGAAAAAAACATCTTTAACCGCTACTATTAAGAAAATATCTAAATAAATTATAGTTAAAGCATAAAAAAAAAATTGTATATTTTTCCAAAAATAACAGTACGTTTTTTTTTTGTTTTTTTTTTTTTTTTGGTTTTGTGTCTTTGTGTTACTTCCTATATTCTTGACAAGATAAAATAAGCAAAAAAATACAAAAAAAAAAAAAAAACAAATCCAGAGAAAAGGACAAAAAATTTGTCCCAAAGGACACATTTCTAAAATAAACAACCTCATATATAGAGTGTATGTATTTGAAGAGTAGAATATTAAGATTCGTTAGATGAAACATAAGTAGGAGAAGTTTTAGATATGCTTCGAAAATAAAAAAAAAAGATTGAGTTAAAAAAAAAGTAATAAAGAAACAATTTATTATATGTATAAATATAAAATATATATTATGTAGAGAAGGAAACCATAAAAGAAAAATATGAGCGTGAAATGAAATTACTTTAGTTATAATCGAAAACTTAATTTTCAAAAATAATTTGTTTTTTTTATTTTTTTAAATGAATTTTAAACGATAACTGGGTAAGCGACTAATACTAAATTTTTAATTCAGAAAATTTCTTAGCTCATTTAAAGTTCGATTTAAATAATATCTCTGGGGCCTCGGTGGCCTAGTGGATAAGAGCGTATAAAATACGCTGTAAACACCGAGGGAGTGTGGGTTCGAATCCCACACACGTCGTAAGAGTTATTTCCCCTTACGACATGTACAGCCACGCCTGAACAGGAAAGGCTGTGTAATTTCCTGTTCACATTTATGTGGCAGAGAAATACATAACAAAAAAAAAAAAAATAATATCTTTTTTAGTTGCTACAAGAAACTCTAATAAAGCTTAAAATTCCAAAGCATCTGGAGCATCTTCCAACAATTTAATTATAATAAAGTTTACTTAAAATGTCCAAGTAAATATATTTTATAAGAGTAAATATATTTTATCAACTAAAATCAACTTTTATGAATAATTTTTTAAGACTAGTATAATCCAGGATTAGTGCAATATTTCAATCTTACTATGGATGGATTCTTCTTATGGATAATAATCATATATTGAAAGATTTAGCAAAAAAATTAAAAATTAAATTTTCAAGCTTGTTGTTGATACTTAATAGGTTAAGTTATTATATAAAAGTTTTGATTTCTTTGCACAGCAGGAGATTATCGCACCAACCACTTATCACTAATCAAATAATTATATTTTTTTTTTTAAGTAGATAAGTGTTTTTTTTTACTTATCAATATTTTATTGAGTTATTGCCAAATATGATTTTGTTGCAACAAAATATTTTTTAAAGGATGATTATTATTTGATTAGTGGTAAGTGATTGGTGCAATAGCGCCTATAACTATGCATTCACTGTTAAAGTGTAAGAATTCCAAATTAATTCTAATTAAATTCATCCAGTTAATTTTTTAAACTTAAAACATAGAAAAAAATTGCATTATTTTACCTCCTTCAATTTAAAGAAATTTAAATTGAAACTATAGTAGACTTATTCATTTTTAAATCTAATATAAGTAGAATATAATTAAAAATATTTTTTTGTTGACATATATTAAATTAACTTAAATTACACTTAATAAAGTATAATTTTGCACAGACTGCGTAAAATAATATGCTTTTAACTAGAAACAAAAAAAAAACAAAAAACAAAAAAATAAAATAAATAAATCCATTAATAATTTTCTAATTTAATTTCTAAAAAGTCATCTAAATTTTCTTTTGAAAATTGCCTAAATATTGTATAAAGCATTTTAGATTTTCAATAATATTTCTTTTTTTTTTTGGAATGATGAAGAAAAGACATTAGACGTATCATATCACTATATATATATATATATAGATGGGAATAACACAAAAAAAAAAAAAAAATAAAGACAAAAAAATGAATTTAGAAGAAGACAACGACTCAAAAACCCATGAAACTTCAAATACACTCATTAGACTCTATAGAATTCTTATAGATTTATATTATATATATATTTTTTTCTTTTTCGTACGTGTACTCTTCTATATAATCTATGATGTGGTATTTATATAAATATGTATGTATATATATTGAATTTACTGATACGATACGTTTTTATAACATTTTAAAGAATAAAGTCTCAGAGATATACCATCAAATACAATATACTGAACAATATTTTTGATATCCTTTTTATTTTTTTCTTGTTTTCTTTTTTTTATTTTTATTTTTTTTTTTAATTTTTATATTATCATGATATATTATTGTTGTGATTTGTATTGGTGGAAATCTATATATTATAATAAATATATATATATATATACATGTATATATAGAAATATAATATATATAATACATAATATAGTATTTTTAACAAAAATATGGTTTTTGAAAAACTCAATGTTTCATTATATTACACATTTATATACAACAACAATACAAACATATTCATAAACTTTGTTGAGTTTTTTTTTTTTTTCTTTTTGCTTCAATTTAACTCAGTTTTGTTTAGTTCAGTTTTTCAGTATCGTTATTTTACATGTACATATATATATACATATTATGTATATTTATTTTTAGTATTAGTATCCAACCAAACAAAACCATCATCTGATAATCTCTCACGTTTCCAATAAAAATTCAGGACGTGTACGTTATTTTTTTTTTTTGTGTTTTGAAGCCGCCCGTCTTCCCGCTCATTTTTATTTTCATATATTCGCTTATTCGTATATATATATATATATAATATATACATATATTCCAAAAACAAATAAGAAAAATAAAATGAAAATGTGTTTATTTTATGTATTGTGATGATTCTCTATATATATGTATATATATATAAATATTCTCTTTTCGTTTCTTTTATAGACCATATTTTAATACTCACACAAACTCATATAATATAATACTGTTTTTTTGTTTTTTTTTTTTTTTTGTTGGAAAAGATAGAATCAGACAGGTTTTTGGTTATTATTATTGCTACCCGCATATCCTAAAAATGTAAAAGAAAAAAAACAAAACAAAAAGAAAAAATATTTTTTATTTTGTGTTTATTTTTGTTTTTTTTTTTAATTTCATTTTGTTTTTTTTCTTCGTCACATTTTTATTATACAACCCATATCACCAATCAAAATCAATGCGTTCTACAATTAATATTGATGAGAAGTATTTAGTTTTCTAATAAATAATAAATATTAAAATTATTAGGTATTTATGTATTATATTTTTTTGTTCTTGAAAATAAAAATAAAAAAAAAAAATAACAAATAAAAATAAAGTATTTATTAAAGAATGTTTAACAGGTCTTAGTAAGATTAACTGTTAAAGTTTCTAAATACTTTTGAGGGTCCCAAAATATTTCTTTCAACAACATAAATATTATCATTAAGTTATTTTAATTAAAGTTGATTATTTTATTATTAATATTATTTTGTATTAATTTTTTATTTTTTTTTTTTGTTTTTTATATACATACATATTGTATACACATTTATATTCATTATATTTTAATTCTCTTATGAACATGTATACACAAATATAGCACATTTACACAAATATAATCATTATTAACATATGTAAGGGAAGGAAAAGTTAGGAAATTTGAAAAAATCGAGAAATCGAGTTATATTATAACCAGTTATTAGCAAACTCTTAACCATAACAAAGTTTTTTTTTTTTTTTTTTATAAAAAGTCCGATTCTAGTTTGCCGGTAAACATTATAAATGTCTGTGGAACTATCATTTTTTTTTTGTCCAACCGTTTTTTTTTTTTCGGATTCATCATTAATACAGACTCACCATTGGATATAAAGGAAGAAAGTTAGTATATTAACTGATAATATAATGGTATAGAATGCGTTATGGTGATTTTTGATGAGTGTAAAAAATTCAGAGCAAAGTTCTCTAAGTTGAAGTTAATAATAATCAGGTGCCTTACGGCGTATTGCTACTTTCGTTAAACGAAAATCGCATTCGAAAATTTGGAACTTTGAAAATTGAAAATCCCAGCATTGCGAGTACACAGTAATTTTTTTATATTATATAATGATTACACAGTTAGACACCAGTATCAAAATTTTAATTTCCCATTCGCCACCCTACGATTTTTGATTTTCAAAGTTCCAAATTTTCGAATGCGGTTATCGTTTAGCGAAAGTAACAATACGCGGTAAGGCATCAATTTTCAGTATTTGATTCTTTATACAAAAAATATAATATTTTAAGCTTTTAAAAGAAGATGTTTTTTTTCTATATGATTGTGTTAACAAACTTTTAACTGAAATTTATTGCATTAGAATTGATTTGATTTATGAAGGATTAGAATTTAGAACTGCTTTAATTTATGCAAATAAATAGCAAATAAAACCTGAAAAATCCTAACTAACAGGTCTAATAGAAATTTATTTACAAAATAATTCTTGAAAAATTCTTTAAATCTATAATTCTATGACGTAAAATTTGCATTTTAAGTTATAGATCAGAACAATATACTTTGACAGTTTTCGTTTTCGCTATTTACTCCTTTAAGCTATTTTGATTACTCGGCTGTAACTATTTTAGAACATTATAAAACATTATTAAACTTTTTTCCTCCCACAACCTTTTGTTCTTCTTTTTCTTCTCTACATATTTTGGATTTTCTCTCCACTTATAATATAACTTCTGTTAGTTCTAATGCTTCTAAAAAGCTAAAGATTATTTTAAGGTTTATTACTGGCAGTTCTTCTTCGTTAAGGCGATATGCTAATTGGTACACATATTTTGCTTAGTGTAAAGCTCCGCAGTTTTTGATAATGTGCCCTGGAGATTTTTTTTCTTCCTAACAGAATTTTTCGTCATTCTCTATTCCAATTTTTTTTTTAAGGACTCTCATATTGTCGGTAGTTTCGCTACATGAAGCCACTTAGAATTCTCAGTTTGTTTTTACTGGACCCTATGATTTTTTTAAAATTTTTCCGATTATTGTTTCGTAGAAGTTCCTTAGATTAAATTTGAACCCGGATTATTCACTCCATGTTTACTCGCTTACAGTTTTTCTTTTACATGTTTTAATGTTTCTCTAATACTGTATTGGTATCAAAATAAAATATATTTAAAAAGAATTTTACATATAATTCAAAAATTTTTGTCTAAACAAAAAACACAAAGAACGGATTAATTTAAATTGAATCAATTAAATGCAAATTAACCAATTAAAAAACAAAACAATTTTATTCTATTATCTTAGCATTGAATTTCCTTATTGTTAAAATTAGATTTTTAAGAGTTTTCAGATTGCGTGCCATTAGTTATTTTATATTAAAATGCTGAAACTTTAAGATGATAACATATTGGTACTAATAAAAATAATTTAAATTTTGAGCACGTTTCCAATTAAATTGAACTTTTTCAAATTTTGTACAATGTGATGAGTATTGAACCTTTAAAAGAATACAAAAAAAAAAAAAAAAACATTAAATTTCAATAAAAAAAAAAAATTTTGAGATATTTTTCAAAATATTTTTAAAGAATTTTTTTTTTTTTTTTTGAAGTATTTCTGAATTTAAAAGAGTTTTTTTGTTTTGTGCAATTCAAAAATATTTTTGAAATTGAAATTTTTCAAAAGAAAAAACATTTTTTTGTTTTTTTTTTTAATTAAAATTGAAAGAAAAAAATCATCACGTGAATTAGAAAACTTTATATATATGTATTTTGGAACGTGACTAAACTTTTATTAGTAAATATTTATGTTAGTAAAAATATGAAATTTAAAGTTGAAATAAAAAAAAAATATAATTATGAAATTTAGTTAGTTTAATTGATTTGGAAATTATTTTTATATTAATTAACAAATAATTATTGTAAAAAAAAAGATAGAACTTTTTCAAGATTTAAGTTTTTTTAATGTTCAAGTCAAACATTTAAAATTTTTTATTTTTATTTTAACCCTCATGATTTTATATTACGTAACTCCTATAGAATATATTTTTCTATTAAATGTCTACAAAATTTTTTATTTTTAATAGTTTTTTGTTCATTTTTAACAGTTTTTAACCATATTTTGTGTTTAAAGTTCCGTTATGATTTTTGAATGTAAGTACCTGACAGTTTATTATATTTTATTAAAATGTAGGATGAACCCGCATTTTTTTATAGTTTCTGATATAATTTTTAAGTAAATTTTATAATATAACTATTATACAGGGTGATTCTCTGTGTAAACTTTTCTGACGATGTTTCAAACTTATTAAGTATTTGTGTAGTTTTTGCGATATAAGCAAATTAAATTAAAAGTTAAAAAAAAAAAAAAACTTTAGGCCCCATTATCTCATAAGTGTCGAGGGAAATAGACATCTCACTATACAGAACAATTTATTGTTTGTTTTGGTCCTCCAAATATATCTTATAAATATTTGAGGCAAAAAGAAAATCACCTTGTATAGATACATTTGTTTTTTAAACAATAAATTCTATTATAATGTTATATTTATTCCGTTAGACAATAAAAAAAAATGAATTTGGATATAAAAAATATATTTTGAACAATATGATCTGGTTTTACTATAAGTATATTATATTATATAAAGTAATGTGAACGCGGTTTTAAATCAAATTATATCTATTTTGCTTATTTTTGTTTAAAAGAACAATAATAAACCAAAAGTTATACAAAATAATAACTATATATAGTTGCTTCGAACCCTCACTCCCCCGTGTTTACAGCGTATTTTATACGCTCTTACTAAGTAGGCCACCGAAGCCGCAGTATATAATATATTCTTCTTCAGAATTGAATTTTGAATTGATTTAGCATTGTATGTCAGTTAATCAGTTCAAAAAATAATAACTCAAAAAATAATGAAGCGATTCTGAAATTTTTATCATTTCACGTTTATAAAATTATAAGTTGAAAGGAATTGAACGAGTTGAACAGACATGTTCAAATATAGTTACCATATAGAACTTCTTTCTTTATGTGAGGATAAGTGACTGTCTACTGAAGCTGTAGGTCTTTAACAAAATTTGATTATTTCTGCAAAATTTGGTTAGTCTTCTAGATTCTAGAACATCGGGTTTGGATTTGTACACATACAATTTTATTTTTTTATGAGCGTAATTCAGTCTCTATTGAAGTTAAGTTTTTAAAAAAAGAGATTTATTCGCGAAAAGAAATAAAATTTTATGTCAACAACTTCCGAAAAATTTTATTAGTCAAGACAACTGTCATACAACACAAAAATTTACATTAAATATATTACCGTATACTTTAAATCAGATACACATCTGAAATTTTGTAAAAGATGATTAAATTTTATGGTAACACTATATATAACTTATCTTCGTAGGTACAGATATCCTAGAGATGACACAGTCTATACTATACACTCTTCCTTGTTTTTTTAGTTAATTTATGGCTAAATGGCTATTGGCTAAATATAAATTTTTCAAAAAAAAAAAAAAAAAAACACAGGAAATAAAAAAATAAGTTCCATTATAAAAATATACTCCCACAATTAACTTTTAAAAAATTTATTGATTACTGGAATAAAATTGTTTATTGAATAAAGGTAAACTTTTAACTGAATATTATTAGCAGTTCAATTCATTGTTTTACGATATGGTATTGTTGAGAACTTTTAGAAATGTACCTTTGAATTTCTATTTTGATATAAAAACTATTGAGAATCTGATTCAAACGAATACCAGTATAAAATCACTCAATAATTGCTTTTCATCTCAATAAATCACTGATTGTAAATTTCTTTTTATTTATAATTCTGAAGTATTCAACTCAATTGAAGCCAAAAATTGAATTTTAAATTATATTTTATTAGTTTTATATTAATTAAATCGATACGTTATTTAAGATTAAAAATTAAAATTATTGAACAAATTTTATTGGTGCTGTTAAATTGATTTGGGAAAACGCAACGTTTTTCTTTATAATCCTTTATTAACTAATTTTTTTTTTTTTGGTATCCTAATTTTTTTTCTTTTTATTAAATTATTCTATAAGGATTCATTTTACCTTATAATCAATCTCTAAAGTCAATGAAAATTTCAATTTATATATATATATTTTTTTTTTTTTAGAATAATTTTAAAATTTTAATTCAATAATAAGTTCTAGAGCTGGTCCAATGGAATTAAAATCAATTAATAAAAAAGCTAAAGTGAACAGAAAAAAAAAAACAAAATACCAAAGGCCGTTTTCTTTTTTTTTTTTTTTTTCTTTTTCTCTCTTTTTTATATTACAGAAATTTACGATTTGAAACATAAATCATGTTTACTATATATACAATATAATATTATTATTATGTACATTTTACAATGTACACAAAAATATCCGCAAATTAAAAAAAATATTGTTTTTTTTTTCGTTTTATTTTTTATTTTTTTTTTTTTTTGTAATAACTTTGCATGTATGTGAAACCAAGTGAAATTTATTTTCATTTTGATAGTAGAAATTGGTAATATATGGAAGTGCAAAAAGAAAAATAAATGGTAAAAAAAAAAACATTTTGCAAATGCACATTGTAGGTTAGGTATATGCATATAATATGATATATGATTTTCATATGTTAACATAATATATATATATATATATATGTACATATATGTATATATGAATGGTGGAAAGTTAGTACGGATATTTTTATTCGCTCAAACAATTTTATGTACCTTTAGGATAAAATTTTTCAGTTCATTTCATTTATGTACAAACCAAAAAAAAAAAGAAAAATTAAAACAAAAAAAAAAAATAGCAGTTGAACAGAAGAAGGAAATTTTACCGTTATTACACTAACAGTATAATACAATTAAAAAACATATAACAAAATCTAAACAAATATAATATGTAAAGGTATTAAAATATATAAAAAAGAAATAATTTTCATTTTCATTTATATAACTCACAGATATACCTGAATAATTTGAAAAAAGAAGTAATAAGAACCAAAATATAAACAAAAGAAAAGTATAGGATATTATGGATGTTATTATTGACATCTTAATATTGAATACAATTATTATTCGCAACTAAATTATAAAGAATTTTTTTCTTGTTGTTATAGGAAATCACTTTCATTTTATGGGATACACAGATACACTATACTTGAAGGAATGCATACATATGTAGGAATTTAAGAAATTGCTAAGAAATACTGTTATCCAATTTTTTAATTTATAAATTTGTCATAATGTTTGCGTTCATTTTACAATAAGGAAATAGAGAGAATAGAGAGTAGTTCGAAGTAGTTTGTTACTCCTATCTAATCTTTCTCAAAGCCTGTAAAGCCTATATTGGAGTAGAAAAGAGTAGTTATTACTCTGGAAAAATTATTATTATTTTTTAATTTTACTTTTGTGTAACGAAAAATTTTATTTTTTTTCCTACAATAATTAAATATATATAACTGTAGTGAGAAATGTCAATATATAGTATATTTGACATTATATAACTGTATAGCTATGAAGGATCAATGACAGAAATAGAAATTATAATAAGTATATAAAACTATAATATTACTAATATCAGCTAGATACTAATAGATAATAAGAAAAAAAAAAATACTGATGAGTGATTACTGATTACCAAAACTATTTAAAAGAATAAATGATATAATATAAAGAAGATAACAGATATTTTTTATATTATAGTTGTTGTACTTATACATAGCTATTACTTTCTTTTTTCTTTTTAATTTAAAAAAAAACCCCTTCTTTAAATTAAAATTTACCATGAACATTAGAAAACTTTCATAAAGTTTTAGTAAATGAATAATTAGTGTGTCTTTGCTTTGTATATTCTCTTTTATACACAAAAAAAAATAATAAAAACAATAAACTCTTGAAAAAAATTTTTTTTCTTTTAAAACTATACCAAACCATAAAAAAAGACCAAAAATATTGGGGGAATGTAAAAATATATGAATAAAATATTCCGACGAGATCTTGTTGGAATTAAACATTTACTTACTATTTAACTGTAATAAATTGACTTGACTGTGTGTATTTGCAGCCAATACAACTTCTTATTTCGTATCAAAAGCATTTGATCAAACAAATTAAAATGAATTTGAAAAGGATTATCAGTATCTATACAATATATACAACAAAAACACTCACTACAATAGATATTGGCCCTGATTTCGATAGTCATATCACTTTAATTTTTTATGAAAACTAAAATTTTTGATTTCGATAGTCATAAAAAATGAAAAAAATCATAAAAAATTAAAAGAAGCTGATTTTGATAGTCGTTTTTTATGAATATACTCATTTAAAACGTCAAATTTTCTCATTTTGAAATTGTTAAATGAGTGCTTGTAAAAATTGATTTAGGAAGAAATTATAAAGTATTTTATTAATATTTATGTCAATATAAGCATTTTTATAAGCAACCTATGACTATGCGATAGCATAGGTTGCAAGAAAGCCTATTAATTTGTGAATTAGAAGACGTTCCGACATGATTAAAAAAAAGGTACTCAGTACTCACCGATTTTATAGTAAAATTTAAATATCATAAAAAAAAAAAATAAAAAAGTTCAACTTTTAAAAACTAAGGAGCCACTTTTCGGAACTTTTTTTAATTTTTAATTTTTTTTCTATTGGGAACTACGCTTTTTTAAATCATATTGGTCTGAATTCTTGCTCCCAAGATACAGAGCCTTCTCCACAATAACAGCAGGTATTTATAGAAGTCAGTATTTTTTGTTCTCATTCTTGTTCTCATTTTTGTTCGCAGACAATATTATTTAATAATTTACGAGCACTTAATTTTTTACTTAGCTTTTCTTTGTATAGCCAAAACCTCAAAATAAAAAAGTATTGCCGGCTTAAAAAAAATATATATAAATCATTTTAATTTTAAATTCCATTTCATTTTCCCCGAGTATCAAAATCGTAAAAAATTATTAAAATGAAATGAAATTTTTCATTTTCATTTTTATGAAATGACTATCGAAATCAGGCCATTATATTAAATTTATAATATTATATTAGAACTGTAATAAGACTCGCCTCGGCTAATTAATATTAACCTATGTTGTATGTACAAATGAACAAGAATTTACATAAATTTTTTTTTTTAAATTAAAAAATTTTATTATTGTAATTTGGACTGTATGGTATAGGTACCTATGTAGATGTGTTATGACGTTCTGCTTTGTATAAAATTAAATTACTAGTTATTATTTTATATACTTATCTAAAATAATTATAAAGAAGTATAGGTACAGGCGATGTACTTAAAAAAAAAATCCGCCTATACATATAAATGTATAAATCGGTATATGGTCAATTTTTTTTCCTCTTTGTTTGTTTTTTTTTTTCTTTATTATTCATAAAAGCATTGGTTTTTTACAAAAAGAAAAAGAAAAACTAAAAAAATAATTTTTTCTCACTTAATTTTACATTTTTTTTTTCATGTATTGGTTTTTATTTTCTGTTTTTGGAATTTTGCTTTTGTTTTTGTATTTTATGCAAACATAAAGAAAATACAGTGTTTTTTTTTTAGTTTGGTGTAAATTTTTTTTTAAGGGGTGGTTTTGATTTCATTAGCTTGAAAAATAAAAATTTTGTAAGTTATTTTCTGGTTATTTTTTTTTTTTAACATTTTATAAATGCATTTATTCAGGTGATTTCATGCGAAATTTTTCCCTAGGATCATTTTTCCTCGATTACGATTGAATAATTTTAAACTTTTGTTTAAATATTTATCTAACGTATATTTTGACAACAGCTTTTAACAAGAACCACTTAAATATTCACTTTTAATTCTGAAATAATGTTTATTACATAAATATTTATGATTCAATTAAATTTAATAGTTTTGAATGTACATGTACATTGAGATGTGAGCCCTTAAAGGTTAAATAGATTTTTATACCTGTACGAACGTAATTCTCAGCAGGGTATAATAAATGTACGAGATTGCTTATTTGACACCTTTAAGCAGATAATCTAGATATTGGAAAGTTTATATAATATATGTATACTTGTTCAAAATAAAATTCTAAATCAATTTAGCCATCATGTACGTAAGTGTGTCCGTTTGTTCGCATGCTAAGACAAAAAATGAAGAAGCTAGGACTTTGATCATTTTACCATGTTACTTTTACAAAATTTTTACTTTTGCTATTTAAATTGAACAAATTCGACGGACGTTCGACCGTTCGACTAACTGCTATACAATTTCTTAGTGAGAATAAATATGAGAATAAATTAGTGTTTTTTGAAGCTAGATACTTGAAATATTTGTGAAATAGAGTTATAAAAGAAGTCATGCATTGCATACAAATTCAAGAATTTCTTTAAAATTTGATTGTGCTAATACAACAGAGGTTCATCTGCGTGTTTGTCATTTCTTAGCACTTTATTAAGCTATAGACATTTGAAATTTTGAAAAAGATGATCAAATATGGTCAACAATTTCTATAAAATTAGATTTTTTAAGCGTAACGGTTTCGAGTACCTTTTATACAATTCCATATTTCACATACATTTTATAAAATTGGCATATATTATATTCTTGCTTAGGATATAGCCCTAGAGTTGATACACAGTTCAATCTACACTCTTCTGCCATTAATTTATTTTAATGCTCACTTCATTATTTATATTACTATCTGATGTATTTTAATTTTAAATGATACTGTATTATATACTTACAGTATAATATATAGTTCAAATTAAAAATATCTATGTCGGTTTTTACCATTTTGTTCTTTACAAATATAATTTCCTCAGTAAAAAAAAAAACTAAAAAAAAAAAATAATATTCAATTTGCTTGGAAAAAAGTAAAAAACAATTTAAACTATTTTATTTACCCGTATATCCTATAGAAAAAATTTCCATTAGTAGAAATTATTTCTGTTGTGGTTTGAATAATATTGAAAAATAAAAAAAATATTGTAAAAAATAATTTTCTACATCTAAAAAAAAAAAAAACAAATAATAAAAATCGCAATTCAAGCATTATACATTTTACACTTTGAGCTATTTTTTGGTTATATTCCTTTTTTTTTTAATTATTTATTTTTTTTTTGTGGTTCAAATAAACATTGATTCATTTTTTTATCAATTTTAAAAAATTCTCATATTTAAAAAATTAAAAGCGATTTGTTAACAAATCCAGAACAAAATCAAAAATGAAAACTCTATACTATATTAGCTGGTATCTATGAATTTATTTTATTTTTTTACACTTCAAAATTATAAAAATATAAACTTTAATTATAAATTTATAAAGCTTTTTAGTCATTAAAAAAAAAAAAAAATTAAATAATCCTAAAAAAAAATATTTTTAGAGCAATCGTATTATTTTTGATTAATTCATTTTAAGTGCATCTTAATAGCGGTTTTATAAAATAGAAAATTCAATTTTTGAAAATTGAAAAAAAAAAAATGGAAAATAATTATTTTTTAATTTTTGACCATAATTCATTTTTTTTTTTTACATAGAAACTCAATTTAAGCTCATCAATATTTGAAAATTTCATTTTAACTTTTAATTTAATAAAAAAAAAAAAAAAAATATTTTTAACGCAACAAAAATTTTGTGGATTACAATTTTGATCAAATTCTACTTATATTGATTTTTCTGTTAATATAATATTATATTATTGTAGATGCTATATTATAATATTTTAAAATAAAACGGGGCAAAGTGTAGAGTAGATGTTGTCCAGTTTAGGCTATTTACCATTGCATAGACCCTAGGTATTTTTTGTATGGGAGCTAAGTTTAGACACTTCTAGTATATGCATTTTCATTGAGTTTCAATAAATTTCAATTTAAATTCTTTTATAACTCTATATAATTAATAACAAAACATCCTGTATATTTTTCCTTGTTTTTATATTCATACTTCAAGAATTTAAATTTAGAAAAACAAATTTAAAAAAGAGTTAGGTTGGGTTCATGTTTGCAGAGATCTTACGAAGTTCTACAAATGCTTACAAATGTTTTAGAGGTAACACTGTAAAAAGTTTGTCGTTTTTGTTAAGAACTTTAAAAGATCTGCTGTCATATTTGCAGAATGAAAATTTATGCTATCGATAATCAAAAAATAACATAACCTAAAAATACCTTTTAATTTTTTTTAAAACTATGTAACAGTATATTAATTAATATAAAATTTTGCTTGTTTATTATAATAATCATTCCAATTTTTTTTTACCGACCGCATACATTAATGTATAAAGTAGGTATTGTTTTCATACTAAAAATGTGTTCCCGAGATTTTGGCAAAAATGCACTACTCCGGTGTGGAGAAGGCTGTAAAAATTTTTTTAGCATGATGTCCGTCTGTGTGTGTGTGTGTGTGTGGGTGTGTGAGAGCGTGTGTCTGTCGGCACGTGTTCAGCTTAAACGACTGAGCGGAATTTTTTGAAATTTCATATTTAAGCTTTTGACGTAAATATCTCGGATTGATAAGCTTTTGGAGCAAATCGGACAACCATAAGTGGTAGTTTACTAGTGTACTAGTGTTAAGTTTTTTACGAATATTTCGTAACAGAAAAATTTGGTGAGAAAAATTATTAAGAAAAAGTTGTTACACAAGTAAAGAGCAACAACTTTGCCATAGAACATTTTTTGATCCGACTAACTTAAACTTTTATTTAATTTTTTTTCTAAGTCCAAATTTCATACATAACACTCCATATGAATTTATATGAAGAATTTTTTTATATCTCTAAAAATTTATATACATACATATGTATGTTCTTATATCTATGCCAATGCATATTATTTATTCATTTGTTGATAACATAAAATTAAAACGGTAAAATTTTTGTTAGCAGATTTAATATTAATCTTATGTTTGTTTTGTATTTGTTTACAGTTTTTATTATTTTTTACTTCTAATATTATTTTTTGAATGAAAAAAAATTCATGTATCTACATTACAATAATAATAAATAGATGTATGAATGAATGTACATATATTTTTACGATTTCATTGCTTATAATTATTTTTATTGAATAAAACAAAATGTTATTAAATTATTAGAAGTTATTTTGCTTTGATATAAATTATTATGTAAAAAATCCTATAAATTTTGTACTTTTTGTGTACTGGCATTGTACTTTTTGTGTACTGGCGGTCGGTCCTGTGGTTGAGGCAGCTGATTTTTTTTAAATGTCAAAATACAAAAATTTAAATGTTATATACAATGAAGTGTGAAGTAAACTGTTTTTAAAGGTAAGGGTTGCTTTTTTCAGTTTTTTGATTTTCTGTTTACAGAGTGGCGCTGACTGAATAAGAATGATGTTTTAAGATCTGCAAGCATGAACTCAACTTACTTTATATTGTTCATTTAAATGACACAAGTAAGTATTTAAAATTTTAATATTATTTTGTTGTTGCCAGATCTATTTCCATTATGGTACATTATTACGTGCTATCGTATGAATATACAGTGAAATTTTCCTAAAATTGTCATTCTCAATCAAAATCTTTTTTAACGCAAAATAAATTCTCTTTGAATGTGTTGGCTTATATTTTTATTTCTATAATTCAAAGACTCTTTAAATTTTTATCTGCCTTGCTGTGTGTTATAAATAAGGAAAATCTATTATACGAGTATTTCATATATTTACCGACCGCATACAATTATGTATAAGGTAGGTATTGTTTTCATACTAAAAATTTGTACCCGAGATTTTGGCAAATATGCAATACTCCGGTGTGGAGAAGGCTGTAAAAAATTTTTTAGCATGATGTCCGTCTGTGTGTGTGTGGGTGGGTGCGTGTGTGTGGATGGGTGCGTGTGTGTTTTTGGTATGACTGTGGGCACGTGTACAGCTTAAACGACTGAGCGGAATTTTTTGCAATTTCATATTTAAGGTTTTGACGTAAATATCTTGGATTGATAAGCTTTTGGATCGGATAACCGCAACTGGTAGTTTACTAGTGTACTTTTTAAGTTTTTTACGAATATTTAGTAACAGAAAAACTTTATGAGAAAAATTATTAAGAAAAAGTTGTTACACAAGTAAAGAGCAACAACTTTGCCATAGAACATTTTTTGATCCGACTAACTTAAACTTTTATTTAATTTTTTCCAAGTCCAAATTTCATACATAACATGACATCATAAATATGAATTTATATGAACAATTTTTTTTTGATTTTTTTTTATATCTCTAAAAATTTATATACATATGTATTTATAACTATCTATTTTGTTGATGACATAAAATTAAAACCGTAAAATTTTTGTTAGCAGATTCAATTATAATCTTATGTTTGTTTTGTATTTGTCTACAGTTTTTATTATTTTTTAGTTCTAATATTTTTGAATGAAAAAAAAAATAATGTACATTACATAATAATGTAAATGGATGTATGAATGACTGCACATATATTTTTACGATTTAATTGCTTATTATTGTTATTGAATAAAACAAAATGTTGTTAAATTATTAGAAGTTATTTTGCTTTGATATAAATTATTATGTAAAAAATCTATAAATTTTGGCATTGTACTTTACGTGTAGTAGCGGTTGGTCCTGTGGTGGAGACAGCTGATTGTTTTTTTTTACATTTGTTATATTTTAAATTAATTCCTTTTTTCTATAATAAAATATTAGAATTAATTATAAATTCTTTATGTTATAATTGCAGGAGTTTAATCCATAATATCTTTTATCAGTAAGTCGAGTTTTAACGCAGTACTCATTGTTTGAGGAAATTCATAGTTATTTTTATTATTAGTTGTTAGTTATTATTATATCATTTGTTACTGTTCAGTTTTTGTTGTACTAAAGATCATATAAGAAATATTTTGAAAATAACCAAATGATATTCGTGATAATTAATATAATATAAATTGTTTATATTATAAAATATTCTACTGTATGTGCCAGATTTTTGTATTATGTTTGCAATTACTATTATATGTAATAAAAAATTAAAATATATCCTTTCATATTAGTGGGATATTAATGCATAAAATTTGTCTCATTTCAATAGAAATTCTATGGTATAAAATTTAAATCTAATAAACAAAAAAATTTGAAAAATTTGTGTAGTGGCGTCATGCAATAACATCTAAGGAAATAAGACCTAATAGACCATATTTCGAATTCAAATGTGAAATAAAGTCTAATTCGCAAAATAATGCTGTTATGCCTTATTTTCCATTCAAATTGGCAATAAAGTAGTCTATAAGGCTATATTTTCAATTTCAAAAATATCACTTCTGGGAAAAACAAATAATTTTTACAGCTATTTTCATATAAAAATGTCAAAATTGAATTTATTTGAATTTATAAAGTAATTTTTTACAGCAATACAAATAAAATCTTTTAACCAATTTTATGAAAGTCATTACTATTAGATAAAATTTTAAATTAGAATCTATAATAACAAAGTTTAATTCCTATAGAAAATATTATGTAAACGAATTTATGTTATAATTTAAAATCTTTTGTTTAATTTTCAAAAATAAATTTTTCCTTTTTTGTACCTACATATTTGTAATTTTAGGAAAGAATTGTAATCAAAAAAAAAAGAAATTAAGTTTATTTGAATAGGTTTTGTAATATGAACACGATATAGTCAATGTACTTCATGATAATATCTTAAAAAATCTCTAACAAACATTTTGTCTTTTCTAAAATTTTTGGTCGTGCCGGAAAACTGAAAAAATTAAAAATTAAAATTAAAAATTAAAGTAAATTATTTCTAAAAAATTAAATTTCGAACCCTTGTTTTATTTCAAAAATTCAACTTTTTCTTAAATTGCATTAAAATTGAATTAAAAAAGGATTAAAAATACGATCAGAGCCTATAAGGATTTAAACTAGTTAAATCAAACTTAAAGCGACAGGAAATAAATAGAGAAATTGTTAGAAAATTTTAAATCTAATGAAATTGTTTATACAGCGAATTTTCGGTTCAGTTTCAGTTTCCGATTTTCGGCAGAAAATTTCAAAGTATAACAAAAAAAAAAGGTGACTTGCACAGTTGCACCGTGAAAAAAATGTAAGTATTTGACGAGGTATAACTATGTTTAAATTTTTTTTATGATCTTCCAAAAATTGAATTTATCACATACTCTCATGTAAATAAGAACGAGTCATTTTTCTCATAAAGAGTATGTATCTGTATTTAAAAAAAAATTACTACTTACGTACAGCCGAGAATTTCCCATGAAATGGTCATATATTATTATGTAGTTTAATTAAGACACATTTTATTACTTACTATGTACTTTGTTTTTACTATTAATCATATACGAAAAAGTCAACCAATTGATCATACTTAGCTAATAATAAAATTATTTCCAAAAAAAAAAAATTTATTTATTTATTTAAAGCATAAAAAACAAAACTTTTTTTACGATAATTAAACCTTAAAAAAAACACAATTTTTCGAAGATCTTAAGTTCAATAACTTTTTTATAATTTTGTTTTTTTTGTTTTTGTTTTACGCTCTTTTTTATGCCAATTTAAACAATTCTGTCAATTCAACAAAATTTCTTTAAAATTTCTTGAATACTTTATACCAATTAAAAATAAAATAAAGAAAAACGAAAATGAAAAAAAAAAAAACATTAAAACCCCAAGCAATTACCGCCATTTTCATAGCCAGCATTTAAAATTTAAAGTATTTTACAACAAGAGATTCATTTATTTATATTTTATTAAAAGTTTGTCTAAATTATAAAAAAAAAAAAAAAAACAAAAATTTGTAACAAAGAACAAGCGAAAATAAACAAAAATATTAAAAAATAATTTCCTTTTATTTTTTTTTGTTTTTTTTTTTTTTTTTTTTTTATAATATTTACAGTTTATTTAATTAATTTTAACTTTTGATCGAATTTTTCCTAAAATTTCCGACTTCCGCTAAATAAAAAGAAAACAAGAACAACAAAAAAAAAAAAAATATCAAGAAATCTAAACAAATATTTATAGTGCTGTCGAAGAGCAAAAAAAAAAAAAAAAAACACAAATAAAAACAAAACAAAAAACTTTAAAGAACAATTTTATAATTTTTTCTTTTGTTATACAACAACAACAACAAAATTAATATTATCCTGGAAAATTCAGATATAAGAAAAAAAAAACTTTTTTTTTTTTTTTAATTTTTCAAACAAAAAGTTTAAAAATTGATTTTGTTTTTGTTTTTTTTTTTGCTTCAAAACAAAAATTCACAGTGATGTGGAGTTATTTCATATTTTAAGGCATAGCAGAAATTTAGAAATTTAATTAATTTGTGTTTTTTTTTTTATTTTTTTGTTTATCCTATGAAAGTTAGGCAGTACCTTGGGGTATTATTCACTGATTAAATTGTATTTTTGGTTGTTAACAGTATGTGGCGTTTTATTTTAGAATTCTTAATAACTATATGTATACATAATATATTATGATATTGAATTCAATTTCAACTTTTCACACTTTTTCAATTATATCTCGAATTTTATGTATAGTGTATATGGTATTTTTTTTTTCAATTTTTTATAACTTTGTAAAAAAAAATGTAGCCATTGCATATAGAATTTAAAGGAGAAAAAAAATTTGAATATTAAGAAAATCTGAAACAGGTAACTGAAAATTTAATTGATTGATTGGTAATGATTGAATATAATGGAAAAGTTATTTCATATATGAAGAATGAGTATATATTACATACATAAATCACATGAATTTAAAAACGTTAAAAGTTAAAGAAGAATAATAAATTAAAAGAATAATTATATCGTATATATGTATATAGATATAATTACAAGCAACAAGAAATGTTAATTAAAAATATTTTAAAATATCATAATATTTATTCGGGACATATTTCATCACTATATTTTTATAGCGCCTTTATAGCAGATACAGCTATTCGAAAAGAGTTAATTGTAAAATACAAATTCATACTTCCGTAATTCGGTATCTGGAAAAATGGAAAATATCTTACGATTTTATTTCTTTTAAACTGGATAAAAACACAATAAAATTGGCCTACCTTAATAATTCGGTAACATTCTAAAGTTTTATTAAAAATCGTATAACAATTGATTTGATTTAACTAATTCCTTCACAAAAATTAAGCTCAATATTGCTTGAAAACATTTTTTAATTGCCCCAATTTAAATTAATTTAACGGACAGCTTTCTCAATAAATAACTTTTTATTTAGCTTAAAATCAACCGTTGAACTCCAAAAATTTTTAAAAACGAGAGCCCAGAAACAAACACAAATTGATGTAAGGAAGGGGTCTCTGTGGCCTAGTGGGTAAGAGCGTATAACATACGCTGCAAAACACCGAGGGAATGTGGGCACGAATCTCACACACGTGGTAAGAGTAATTCCCCCTTAAGATATGGCGTACAGGCACGTCTAAACAGAAAAGGCTGTGTAATTTCCTTGTTACATTTATGTGGCTGGGAAATGCACCAAAAAAAAAAAAAAAAAATTGATGTAAGGCCAAATTTTAGGTTTAGAGTAACTTGCGAACAAAACTTAGTTATAATCGGATGCAACATTAAGGAATGTGTTGGCGAATTCCTAACAACTAAATAAACGAACAATACAAACTGTAATACTTAACATGAAGACATCAATTAACTAACAATAAATACATTGGGAAAGAATGCATAGCAATCATTTTATTTAAAATTATTAGTGGAATTAAAAATATAAGGAATTGTTTTAATATTTTAATTCTTAAAATATTTTTAATAAAATTATAGTTTTTTTTTTTTTTGTTTTTATTACTGCAGTTTTACCCATTTATAATATGCTCCCCATGGTGAAGTAATCTTTACTTGTAAATTTTGTTGTTTCGAATATAATAAATAGGATATATTAGATTTATATATATATATATATATATGTAATTTATCTGTAATTTATTAATATAACCATCAAAATTTCATAAAACAAAAAGGATCATGAACAATAACATCAAATTATAATCTAATCAATTAATTTTTTTTTTTTTCGTATTATAGTAAATTGGCCATACGCCCATACCTCTGTTATTTGAAAAAAATGGTTGGCTATGAAATCCAGAAGAATAAAACCTAGAAAATGAAAATCAAGAAAAGAAAAATCCAGATGTACAAAATCAAAAATATATAACTGTATTAATATTTAAATAGTTCTGAACTCAAAAATTACAATAACTATACAATACAATTTATAGTAGAAAGCTGTCGTGGGTCTTCTCAGATACCTTTAAAAAAAAAAAAAATTTTAGAAAAATAAAATCTTTGAATTGAACTTCTTAATTTGTTTATAAAATTGTCAGAAGTCATTTCAAGGCACTCCTTTCAACAAAAATGTACTTTGGTATAAAGATAACTTTGTGGAAAAAATAAAGATCTTGCATTTCGTATTCAATTGAAATTTGGCGTATTTAGCACAAAAAAATATGGGATTGTTAAATAAATTATTGGAACCCTCAATTTTAATTATTGTAACCCTTATTTCGAATTACAATTATAAATTCTAGCAAATCAGTTTTAGTTAGAAAACCGCGAGTTATTTATAAATTATAAAACTCTGAGTTGTTTATGTACTTGATATAATGCCTTATGTCCGAATGTAAGATAAAATCTTATTAATTTTTAAAAATACAAAAAATAAAGCCTTTTCGTAATTGAATTGTGATGTTTATCTGTATTTAGACAGCAATGATAGTATAATAAAGAATTTTTGAAAGGCTTAAGGCAGATCTTTTAAACAAACTATAAAATCCCACCTAAATCATAATCTTGTATAATTATAAAAACATTAACTTGTAGATATACTTTGGACAAAATTTAATATCCTGATTTTGTAACCCATGACTATTAATAATACCTTCTAATTAATTTTTTATATAATGCAATTCAAAGCACTTGAAATAGTAGAAGTAGAAGAGCCCAGACTGCTTTCAAACAAATTATTGAAACTCTGGTTTTGTGAACAACAACAAAATCTGATCAAAGGAAAAAAAGAATTATAATTTGCATCAAAACAAAGGCTAGATATTTTTTGAATTTTGTAATTTTTGGGTTTGGTTATTTTTGAATTTTATGATTCCCGCATTTTGCATTTCTATAAAATAAATTTTATATAAGGGCCTTTGTGGCCTAGTGGGTCAGAGCGTATAAAATACGCTGTAAACATCGACGGAGTGTGGGTTCGAATCCCATACACTTCATAAGACTAATTCTCCCTTACGACATTTACAACCACGCCTGAAAAGGAAAGGCTGTGTAATTTCCTATTCACATTTATATGTCAGAGAAATGCACTAAAAAAAAAAAAAAAAATTTATATTTCTCAATTTCTAGATTGATCCTTATTTTATATATAAAATTCTAAGGTCTGAATGATTTTTTCTAAATTTTAAAATTTCTAGATTGTATCTTTCAGTATTACGTCTTTTAATTATTTCGGGATTGTATTTTTCTAGCAAAAGTTGTGACTCCTCTCAAAATAATAACATTATATATTAGTAAAATTGAGAAAAATTAATTTTTTTTTCTTAAATTTTTTCTTCTCAAACAGGTGATAAACTTATTAAAATCAAAGAACAGCAAAAAAAAAATAAAAATAAAAAATAAAAGAAAAAAAAAGTTAATAGAAAGGGATGAAGATTTTACCAAATCGTTTCAATTAAATTTTTTTTTTCCTTTTCTTTGCGGGAAGTAATTTAAACTTTTTTATTTTTATTTTTTTGCTACATTTTTTGCTTCTTTGTTTTTTTTTTTTTCTGTTTTTGTAATTCTTTAAACGAGAAAAGTCATTTAGAACACCTGACGCCCTTAAAATCAACTTTTAAATTATGTTGATGTGTATGTGTTGTTTTAAATGGCTGGTATTTCTTCGAAAAATACACCTGTTCCATTTTTAATGCAAATACATATAGACCAACGTTTATAGGACACCTCTTTTAAATCAATTCAAATTGTTTGTGTGTGAGCAGGGGTGAATTAAAAATAGGGATAGATATGTAAGTGTAAAAAAAAAATGGGATAGAAGAGTAAAATTTACTCTCAAATTTAATTTTATTTTTTTTAAACTTTTTTTTTTTTCATTTAATTTAGTGTATTGTATTTTTTGTTCTCTTTATTAGTGTTGGTATTGTTTTATTTTTTTCGATTTTTTTTATTTTGTTTTTTTTTTGTTAAAAAGGCACTCCATACTTAATTAACTCTCTTAAGGGAATAAAAATAATTTCTTAAGAAAATTTCTTGTAATTTTTATATTCGTTTTTTTTTTTATGCATTTCACTTTCTTTTTTTGTTTTCAATTTTCACCTTTTTAATTGTCGATTTTTCTTGGAATTGAATTAAAAAAAATAACAAAAAAAAAAAAAAAATGGAAGTAAAAAATTTATCGATGAAACCTGGTGAGATAAAGAAAAAGGAAATTTCTAAGAATTACAGCATACACATAAGAAAAATAAAAGCAATTTTTATCTTGTATAGAAATTGGATAGATTTACAATCGCTATTGAATTTTCTAGTGACGGTTTAAAGATATTAAGGAAAATTTTTTTTTTGGGAAATTTTATTGGTTTGTTAGATTATAATTAAGTTATAATTTTGTTTTTTTTTTACTAAATATTTTAGATTGAATATATAGCTAACAAAAAGATATAAAAAGAGCTTAAAATGATTCTTTAGTTGATATTTTTAATTTTATTTTTTTTTTTCAAAGAATGAATGTATGACACTTTTCTTCTAATGGTTGAAAATTTCAGGGTTGTGTTTTTCTCACATAATCTCATAGAAAAACTATTTTGTTAAATTTGGCGTTCTTATGAGATGTTAATCTAAAGACAGGATAACTGAAGATAATTTATATGTCGTTGTAAATGTAACGTATTGTGGGATCTCAATTTTTTGATAGATGAAGATATAATTCTGGTGTTACATAGGTTCGAATGGATACAAATGACTTTGAACTCAAATCTCACTTTTCAAACAAAAAATTTTTATTTTTAAGAATTGAAATCTTGTTGAAGTTTAGAAACCGACGGCTCTTAATGATTTTATATGGATGCCAATAATATTTAAATTAGATATTATATTAGACATCGACGGAAATTGAAACAAACAATTTAAAACGAACAACGAATTTAAATGTTTTGTTATGGGCCAAAACAATAATTTTAAATTTTCAGATTGATTTAAATAGAAAATTATATAAAATATAATAATTTAAATGAACTGTTCTAGAATTAATTTATTACTTGACGTAGCATCTAAATTTTAAATTAGAGCATGAGTCGTAAAAAACTCTAATATCAGGCGTTATAAAACTAAAGTATAATTTCTTATAAAATTAAGAATTTAGTTATTACTTAAAACCAGTACCTAATCACAAAAAGAAAATCAAATCTGGTTTTTAATATCGTACATTTAGCTTATATTATGGTCTTTTCATTTTTAAACAATCTGTGGTCAGCATTTCTTTTAAAATTATATTCCATTAACAGAGTCATTAATGGAACTTGTCTAATCTGATAAAAATCCTTTCTAAATAATAAAATATTTGCAAAATAAAAATAAAAAAATAAATAAATTGAGAAATAATAAAAAAAAAAGAAAACACTTTATCTATATACCTAAGTATATGTATTATATAATTGCTATTAAAACTCTTTTTTTAATGCTTTTTTAAAATTCATTGCCATCCATGTAATTGTATACCAAACATTTTATTTTATTTTCTTTTTATGTTTTTTTTTTTTGTTGCTTTGTTCTAAAACTTAATTACCCTATAAAAAAGAAAAAAAAACGAACAAAAAAAAAAAAGAAAAACTGCTTACGCAGCCTCTAAAATTAAACAAGAAAATGGGTTATTGTCACGATGATCCTGATCATATTGATGGTTATGATAATGATTACCAATGATGATACTAAAAATGACGATGATGATGACATCCTATAATTGCAGAACAAAGTAGTATCCTTTTTATTTTTATATTTCCTTTTTAGTATACCTACTTTTCTTAATACATTACTGCTTTTTATTTTATTGTTTCTTTATTTCTTTTTTTTTTTATTATTTTTTTTCTTTTTGCTATTTTTTTTGTTTTCTCACTTTTCACATTCATTTTGTTTTAATTCTACAAAAAACACAAAAAAAAAAAAAAAACAAAAAAATATTATCATTCCATTCCACCCCACCGTTTTAATTTTTTTTTTTTTTTGTATATACTTTTTTTTTTTTGGCCAAAGTTTGGGGTCACTGTTCATCAGATTACATCCAATAAAAAAGAAAAAAATGAAATTGTAGTATCTTTATAAAATAATAAAAATAAACAGAAGAAACAAGAAAAAAAAAAAAACGAATTAAGTAAAAGACTAAGTAATTCAAATACTGAATTGTGATGAATTCTTAAATGATTTGAACAACATTAAAGTTATGGATAAATATTAAGAAACCGTTTTTATTTTTTTTAAATATTATTATGATTGTAATATACAGTTCTCTAAATTTGGAAGCGGAGAGCTTAGAAAATATCAATATCTTATAGACTTAATAACACTTAAACATAATATGTTAAATGTCGGGGCTAGGAAAATCAAGTAATAATAATCTTGGCGGAAAATTATTATGATATAAGAGCTTTATCTTAAATAAATGATTTTTGGGGTTGCCATGTAAATTACTACTGTTATATTTTTGAATATGAATTGAATCAAAAATTTCGCCTAACTTTTTGTAAAAGGAATTTTTAAGCCTCTTTATGTTTTAAGAGGAATTTCATGTGATTATTCGAGATATTGTTGAATTTTAACCAATCACACCTATATCCTTTAATCCAAACTTTAGATTGAGATCTTTTATATACGTTTGGTTTATGAGATAATGATGTGGGAAGGATTTTTGAGTAAAAAGATTTAGGAAAATTTTGGATAATATAAAATGGATAAAAAATTTAAAGACACATTTTGGAAAAAGAAGTTAATATTCTTCTTAAACTTTACTAAATCAGGGTATAAACTTTGGGGAACATGTCCGATGGTATCTAATTCTGCTAACGCTATGTCAAGACAAAAGAATTTCTAAGAGCTGTGTTATACAATTCTAGAAGTTCCATATAGTATAGAAGTTAGAGGTAGTTGTTTTGCGTTCGAAAACTTTGAGTGAAGACATTTTTTTCTTTACAGCAAGTGTTTACCTTTACAAATAACTGTAAAACAAGCTTAATGACTCAATTGTACGGTGATGGCTGAGTGGAATGATCTTTGAAATAACACTGGAATTATTAATAAGACGAATAACTCTGTTTACCACATTGTCGAGATAACCCAGCGCTTTTTGGAGGGCTCTAATCGAAACATGGGCATTACGTACTCATTTTTGAACGAATGTGAATTTTATAGATATTGAGAATATCTAAAGCAGAGAAGTAAGTTTTACAGTTATATATCAAACACAGGCATTTAGTTGCATCTTTAGCTATACCAAAAATAATGTAACTCGGAATATCCAGAATGTTTAAATCTGTTAAGTGCTCCAGTCTTTTTTCTGGTGATAGCCAGCAATTTTTTGTGAGATCAAACAACATTGAGTTTTATTATCCAAAAAAAATTTTTTGCTATTGTATTATCCTGTTGATTAATGTTTAATTTAATAGCTTTAATTTTATGACCAGAATTGTACACGTCTACTTATATTCTTACTTATTAAATGTAATAGATAGTTTTTTGTTTTTGTGTATTTTATGGTAAAAGGACATTTTCTAATTTTTATCTTTTTTGTTTCTTCTTCTATAACATTTTGTGTATGCTTCATTTTGTTTCTTATTTTCATTTTAATATATCTGGAAAATTTCAATTCAACCAGAGATCAGAGTAAATGAAATAAAAAAAAAAAAAAAAAAATACATACTAATAATAAAAATAAGAAACACTAAGATGAAGACGAAGAAGATAATAACAAATTTTATATATACATATATGTACTCATATAGTATACTTTTAGAATTGTCGGAAATGATATGAGTAAGATATAACGGTATTTTAGATATAAAAAGGACAATAAAACGATTATAGAAAAAAGAACAAAAAAAAATAAATAAATACTCGTATTTCTGTTTCTGCTGTACTAAATGACATAAAAATATAAAAATATCAAAAAAAAAAAAAAAATAAAACAAAAATCCTTGAGATTGGACATCTAACATCGTATATTATATATCGTAACTCGTATATATATATATATGTAATATATTAACGTATCTATAGATATATGAATAAACAATATTTTTGTCCTGAATTAGAAGTAGGTTTTATGTCCAGTTTTTTTTATTTTTTTTGTTTTTTGGAATATATTGTGTCATAACAATATAACTGTATTTCTACTGATGCGAAAAAAGAAAAAAAAAAAAATTATACTACATATTATAAAGAAAATTAAGTAGGAAAATACAGTTAGTTTTGACAATTTTTTTCCATTTTTTTTGTTTTTTAATGGTTAAGGAATTTAAAACGGTGACGATGGCCAGCAAGAAGTAGTTTGTTGACTAACAAATGGAAGCGGATGATAACGACGAAGATGATGACATGGATAGTGACGACGACAACGAAGTCATTTTAAGTTAATTTATCGTTAAAATTTTTTTTTTTGGCTCTGAACAAAAGGAGAGGAGTTCGCCATTTTTTCAAATTAATTTTTTTTTCCATTTTATGAAGTCGTGTGTATGTGTGTATTTATGGTTGTGGCATTTATATGGTATATATGGTATATATGGTATATATGGTATATAATGGATATACCATAGTAGATATATAATGGAAATACATATTTGGAAAATTGATGAATTTCCTTTTTATTTTATTTTCCTTTCTATTTTTGATATTCTTTTGTTTTTGTTTTTTTTTTTGGCATTGGGCCGTTATTAAGTCATTTTTAAAATATGGTAAAGTGGTTGTGAATTTTAGTGATTTAATTTTAGTTTTTTCGTTTTTTTGTTCTATAGTGGTTGAATTTTTTTTTTAGATTTTTTGTTTTTAAATTTATGCTATTTTCCTAATTCTAAAAATTTTATTTTCTATTTTCTATTATTTCTTTATTTTTTCTTTTTTTTTTCTGGTTTTTTTGTAAAAATTGCATTGAACGCGAATTATATTTGAATCAACAAACTGGAAAGAATTAAAAATGAAAAGATGAACACAAAATTTATATTATGAAGAGGTGGGACTTTAATAATATATGAAAAAAAAAAAAAAAATTTTATTAGTAAATTATAATAATGGAGGCTTATGGATTTTCATGTCTGGAAAATAGTTTTTTTTTTTTTTTAATATACTCTTTTATAGAATAATTAGAATAGAAAATACATAATGCTTGCAATATATTATGTAGATATGTTTATGTAGGTATGTAATATTATACAATGTTTGTGGATTATAGAAATATGAATAATGATTTTAATAATAACATTTTTTTTTTTTATTATTAAACCTAGTTAGTTTATCATTCTGGATTATAATTTTATTAATTTTCTAATGGAATTTAATAATAATAATTTTTGTATTGTTCAACATAATATTATTATTATTAAAAAACTGGTTTTTTTTTAAGTAGTACCTACTTATACATGATTTTTTATCAATTCTAAAAATTTAAATAATTTATAAATCTACAGGTAATTAACAGAATGTTTTTTTTTTTTAAATGCTATCACTTTGATTTTGCGAAAATAACATGCTTTTAATTAGTGCTTTTTAGCACATTTCCAAAAAAATTTTAAAAAAACATGCTTACAGAGTGAAACTGTCCGTCCTTCCGTCTGTTTACAAAACTTCTACACCGTTAAAGATAGAAAAAAAACAATTTTAACCATGGGTAGGTCTCATAAAAAAAATAATTTTGTGGAACAACTTTTTCATGTAGCGGCATCCATTACGAAGCTACAGTTCCTCAAACTTTCAAAAAGCCCTATTTTTAAATGCATATATCTTGCGTTCTGCTTAGGATTTTTTCGCTCTGAAAACGTCATTCGATAGGTATTTTTTTTTAACTTTGTAAATTAATATCAAAATTATACAATTTTTTTAAATTTAGTATTTAACGGTAAGTTATGTGAAAACCAAGTTTTGCATGATTTTTCTATTTTCATAACTCCGACACGCTTTTGCATGAAATTTCTTTTTTCATAACTCCGGCATGCCTTTAGATAGGAACCTAAAATTTTGAGACAAGAAAGAACTTTTAGAATTATTATAAGTTTCCTTAAAAAATTTTTTTTGCAAAATGCCCTGTTTAAAAGATATTAGGGCTGAAAAATTGAAAATTTGCTATTTTTAGGCGCCTGTACACATTTTTTTTCGGCAAGACATAAAAACTAAAGCTCCAGTAATATATGTTTACGTGTATTAACGGTTTTTCTTAGTTATATAGGGTTCCGGACTTACAGCCCCTCAAAATTCCAGAAAAGTCTTATTTTCACATATTTTCTTATTACAAAAAATTTCTTAAATTTTATTTTGAAAATTTTCAAATTTTTGTGCAAGTCACAATTCTAAACAGTTTGAATTGTGTTTTGGAAATGTGGTTTACATTCTACCTTGTTATTTTTTATTAAACTTATAAACTTATCTTTAATCCAGATATATGTTTGCTGCCTCATTTTACACTATCTTGATGCTAACTGAATTAGACTTTATTAGGTATTGAATTACTGACTTTCAAATATATAGCATTTCTACCAGTATTTCTTGTTTTTGGTTTGCGAGAGCAATATATTGACACTTGTAAAACTCTAAATTTGTAGTAGCGCGGAACAGATACAATTCCTCCATAATCATGTGAGACTTTGAGTTACTCGTTTTTGACAAACATTATGTTAAAATACTTTTAGTACTACTGTACTGTTTAGACATTTGATTTAAATTAGTGGCGAACAATAATTAATATATGTATTTAGATATAGATGTCCAAATATCGTGAAGCAAAAAAACATATATATTATATTTAAATATAAATAAACAATTTTAATTTCACCTCATCCCTCCAATAAAAAATTCTGACAAAAAAATTTAGATATTATTAAGCGTGTCTTAATTAGTGACTGAATATTATATAAGAATGTACATTAATTGATATTAATTATAATAATAAGAATATATTGCCAATATAACCCCATTTCCTTCTATCTATTTTCAATATAACCATTCTCCTTGCATATCTATCTTCTTCTTCTAACATGTATCTACGGAACAGACAGAGTTATTGACTTAACAGTTGAATAATTAGCAAGGTATTATATATTTTTATTTTTTGTTAATTCGGTATCAAAGCACTTGCAATTGACTGAATTGAATCAACTAATTCAACTTTCTAACAACTAATTCTTAATCAGTTGCAAATAAATTGGAAAAAAAAAGGAAAATAATGTTGTGAGTTGCAAGGAATAAATTAAAATGATTTTTTTATATTCGATATTTTGTCAGTTATATTGATAGTCAGTTGTATTGATTCAACTACCATTCATCAGTGTCAAATTAATTTGAATTTAATTATAAATGAATAGTTGAATCATGTGAAGTCATTATTTATATATAAAAAAACAAAAAAAGTAATTACTTTTAAATGCAATAAAACTTTCAAAACTGTATTCATTAAACTCATATATTAGTTTAAAAACTATTTTCAAGAATCATTATAACCTGTGACATATATTTAATATATATATTATATAAGTGTTATAGGAACACTCACACACTCATAATTACTCATAAAACTAAACCAATAAAATTGATAGTAGGGCATTATCGAAAAATTTCTCTCCAATTTTAAAAATCTTTAACGATCAAAATCAAATAATTCCAATTTATTTTCGATTTATATTCTAACATTGTGCTTCATATTTTATCCAATAGCTTTAAATAAAATTTATTTAAATATAAAATTATTAAGGAATTTCCTCCTTCAAAATTCATCAACCCATAAGATATCAATTATTGTTAATTTAGCCAGCATTCCTTTTTTTTGCCCCATTTTTTTAAATAAATAATTTCCAGTTAAATTAATCGCTTTAAATGAAAAAGGAAACTGCGAAAAAATTTATTTTTTTTTTTTTTTTGCGCTTTAAAATTTTTCTTTTACTGCCTAATTTACGAATTAATCAAATGTGAAATTGACCGAATCGATCAAAGAATTATTGATGTGATCTGTAAAGGTTTCTTCAATCTTTTTTCCTTTCCTTTTCATTTTTCTTCTTTTGTTTTTCTTATACATTTTTTTTTGCTACATAAGCAATCTAACATTTAATTTTTCTAAAATTTCATTTTTTATTTTTGTTACGCCGAACAATAACGGATTTAGCGTTCCAGAATAGATATAGTATTTTATCCTTTAAGATTGTATAATATTTATCTATGTGTATACAAGTATATTATCGATAAAAATACAAAATAAAAGATAAAAAAAAAATGTTTTTTAAATTAATTCCGCCACGATATTAAGAGTTCAAGATTCTGCTTATATTGACATGAAAATGAATACTATAAATACACCACTTGGGCTATAAATAAATGTCACAAGATATTTTTTTATGTTGTTTTATTTGTTTTTTTTTTTTTTTCTCCGTTTTTATTTTATTTTAAAACAAAAGATGATGTTCTAAAGTACGAAAATGTAAATTATACCGTTATATGTATTTGGTTATATGTGTATGTAAAAAAAAAATTATAAAATTGTACTCAAAAAGGACATTTATTACTTACAATAAAACAAAAAAAAAAGGAAATAAGAAATTATTATAGATGGTGGTAGAAGCAAATATCTAATCATAGCAAAATGAAATCCAATGCGATTTTCTTCTTTTATTTTTATTTTTTTTTGTTTTAACGATCAAAGTTATGAAAATGAACAAATTGACCCTATAATCGCATCATATAACCCAGTTTCTAGCTCATTTACTACCAGAGATATCTGCAAAATGTATAATAAAATGAAAAGGAAAAAAAAAAAAAAACGTCTTAACAAGATAAAAAAAAAATTCAGAAAATTTTACTAACACTTCCATTAAAACAGTAGAAAAGCAGCCAAAAAATAAATAAAAAAAATAAATAAAAAAATAAGACATAAGCATAAAGAAAGGATAAAAAAAAATTTCCTTTACTTTTTTTTTTATGTTTTATAATGAGGGCAACCATATGGTTTAACGATATTGTGACTAGCTCATCTTTTATAGACACTAAAATGGGTAGCTATAAAGTTTTATTTAATTTTTCTGAATAGCAAATCTCATATTTATTTTAAATAAACATGATATATTTTTTATTTTACGAAAAAATGTTGGTAAGAGTATTTTTGGATAATTTTTTTTTTACCTAACCACAACGACACTTATACAGAGCAACAAATTTTGAACTATGTCCAAATATTAGTTAACATGTTGCGGAAACAAAATAAGAATTCATATAGAATTTGATTCATGATTCTTAGCAACAAAATCCTTATCAATCAAAATTTAAATTGATTGATTAGACCCTTGTGTACAATTAAATAAGTATTTTCAATGAAATACTTCTAAACCATGTTAAATAAAAGTCCTGTTTTCAATAATGAGTTACTATTGAATAAAACTTTATTATTCCCGAATGGATTTGAATTTTTCTACTTTCCGAATTTTTCTACCTCATCAGTAGTTATTCTTACTTACCCTATCAATATTAAGATAATTATCTGTAGGCAATATTAGAGAGCATATAGATTACCCCTAATGAAGTATGACTGATTTTCACTTGCTTAAATGAAAAAAAAAAAATGAACAGAGAAAAACAACCAGAAGAAAAACAAAATTTTGTGATTCAAGACATCGCCAGGATATTATATCTTTTTTTTTTTTTTTATTTTATGAAATTTTCTAAACATAAAATGATGAAAAACTTGAACAAATCATAAAAAAAAAAAGAAAAGTTTTTTTTATTACAAAAAATAAAAAATAAATTTTTTTTTTGTTTTTTTTTTGTGTTATATGAGAAAAGTGTTGATGAGAACATGAAAAATTTTTCTCATCGTATTATAATATATATGAAAGTTTCATGTGCAACCAAAAAACAAAAAAAAAAGGATGCATCAGTTAGATTTTTATTTTTTTACTTTATTATGTTTTATATCTAATAGATACTAGCATGTATCTATTAAATATTCTTGTATACATGTGTTTCAAAAAATACATCTGCTATAGATGAGTTTTCCGAATTTTTTTTGTTTTTATAGTTTATTGTTATTTTTCTTTTTCTTCTTCTGCTTTTGTTTTTATTAAGTTTATATGTGAGTTATATGTTTTTTTTTTTTTTTTTTCATTAGATCATAATGAATAATGAGAAAAAAATTCAAAAGATGCTAAGCAAAAAAAAAAAAAAAAGAAAAAAATTTAACAAATTTTCCATATAATTTGAAAAAAATTGAAGGAAAATAATAATAATAATAAAAAAAAAAAAAAACAACTTAAAAGTTTAATGTCACAAGACACTAAACATTTCATTTTATTTTTTTTTGTTTTGCCCCTTCATCTATATATTTAAAGATTTTTTCCTGTATAATTTTTCATCCTTTGTTTCATCGTTGGATTTTGATCCAGGGAGCTTTTCTCAAAGAAACGTGATATGAATTAACAGCTAATAAAAATGAAAATTTTTTTTCATCGATTATTTTTTTTTTTTCTGTTTTTACTTTTTACTTTTGGCTATTTTTCTCAATTTTCCTTATTTGTTTTTTTTTTTTTTTTTACATATACCTATATGTATGTAGTATGTATATATTTTTGTTTTTTATTTTAGGGAAAATTTTTATTATCTTTTTTTTTTGTTTTGCTTTCTTTATTTTTCCAATTAAAAGTATGTAATTTTAAGTATTATTATGTTTTTAGAATTAAGAAGTAGAAATAAAATTCTAATTTCATGCTACTTATGTGGAGCCAATTAAGAAAACTAAAAAAAAAAAAAAGTTTTTGCAAAATAATGAATAAAACAAAAGAATGGAATAGAATTATAATAGTGAAATGAGATAGTTAGTGTAGATATGATAATTAAATTGTTTAAAGCAGCTGGATATTAATAGTTATGATTTAAGAAAAGTATTAAGAGAAAAAAAACAACCCATAGATATTTTCAATTTTATCTAAAACTAATTTAACCATTTTTTTTTTTTGTTTCAATGTGAATACAATAATTACTTTTATTCAAAATGGGCATAAATTTTCCCTGTAGTAATAAGTAAAAATACATTCCGTTTTTAAAATATGATTTCTCATAGGTACATAATTTTAACTAAATTGAAATGATATCAAAGAAAATATTGATCAAATTTCGTTTTATACAGACTATAAGACATCCTTTTTATAATAATTTAAAAAGTTTATACATCGTTTTTACAAGCAAATTAATATCTATAAGTACGAGTATAACAAAGAATAAAATATAAACTGGTAGATTCTGCCTTAATATATTTTACAAAGTACATACATATAAGCCTTTTTGGAAAATTAGTATTAAAATTTAGTGGTAGCATTTTCAATTTTAGTTTTTAATTCCATTTTTAACAATATTTAGTAAAAATTTACTTATTAATTTCACTCTGTTCGTCCATTCGTCTGTCTCTCTGTTTACGAACAAATTTCTATATCGTTAAAGCCACAGAGCAATAAAATTTAAGCCATACATTAGTCTCTTAAAAAAATGAATGTTATATAGAATCATTTTTTATATATATCCCCATCCATTGGTTACGACCGCTCAAATTTGGAAAAAATACTATTTTCAAATGTACATATCTTAGATTCTACTTAACATTTTTCAATATAAGAACGCCAAAGGACAAGATTCATTTTACCTTTAGAAATTCTTATCAATCATTATACCTATAATTTGTTTGCAATTTAGTATTTAAATTGAACGTTGTGTGAAGATAAAATTTTGCAAGATTTTACTTTCTTCATAAAACCGGCACCCTTTCAGTTAGAACCTTGAAATTTTGAAAAGATAACATCCAAAATTAGTATAAGTTAGTTTAGAAAAATGTTTGGTATCTCCTTCGGTATAAAAGCTGTTAAGAATCAATCACTATACAAATTTTTTTCAAAGTAAAAGTCAAATCTTAAAACTTCTACATTATATTTATACATGTGTTGTTTTTCTTAACTACATAAGTTTTCCTAAGTTTAAAGAAGTGTTCCGCATGATTTTTCACAAATTTTTTTTTTGTCATATAAAATTTTAAGAACTTTTTGTTTAAGAAGAAGACATTTTTTGTGCAAGTCTCACATTGTTCTAAACTGTTTTTATTGTCTTTTGGAAATAGCGCGCTTTTAAAAATCTTTGATTTAACATTGCATCTGATCTGCATTGTCTAAACAGTATTTACATTCATTTATATCTATTATAACCATATTAAAAGAGTAAATTTTAGTATCATTTCGAACTAAAACTATAACTAACATAGTAAGAAACTAGTCGACATATTGTTTGTGTTTTTGTATTATTAGATTTAATTTTTCTAAACTTTATATAATGACTTTAAAGTTTTCACAAAAGAAAAAAAAAGTTAATGGTATTAAAAATTACTTTATATTTTAAATTGTCATCTTAAGTTATGCTTTATTGTATAAAATAAATGATTATACCACACCTTAAAAATATATTATTGTTCACATTAATTTAGTCACATTAATTTAGCCTAGCAAAGCCTAGTGTTATAGCTTTTTGATCAATATTTCGATTAGTTCCTATCTTTTCAAGTTTCAGAATTACATGACTCTGCAAACTCTATGATTAAAAGCAACTGCTTTTAAACCATTTGTTTACCTTATTTAGAAACAAAGTTACGATCAAAATTGTTCCATACCTCGGGAACTCTCGAGCGCTGAACATTTCCTGAAATTTTATGTACTCTCAATAAGGTCTATACTCTATAGCTAGAGAGCACAGCATATATTGGTGCACTTATCTAAAAAGACAGTGTATTCAATATAATATTTTTTATATTAACTTCTCATAATAAGCAAATTTAACTTCATAATAATCTAAAAAAATAAACTTTTTTATTTTGTAAAATAAAAATTTTTATTTTTAAATAATTTTTTTTTTTTGTATAACTTCTTATAAATTTAAAACTTTTTAAACGAAACGTTTATTTTTTTAATTTTTTTTCACCCGCATTTTTCTTCAAAAAATTTTCATAAAGGATTCGTAAAAATCGCGATTGATGTCTAACACATATTTCATTATATTTTCATAAAACAAAAAGTCTAAATAACTTTCTTACAAAAAAAAATTTTTTTAGATGTAATTTTTTAAAAATTTAAAATAAAAAAAGAAAATTTTCATATTTTTTTTTTTATATAATTTTAAACTTTTATGGTTTTTAAAGGTTGAGACTAATTTTGTTTTTTTTTTTTTAAAACAAACAAAATTGGGTTTTAAATTGAAATTTCAAAAAAAAATAAAAACAAATAAAAACAAAAAACAAACCAGATATTTAAAAAGGAGAAAAATAATTTTCATTATAAAAATTTTTATAAGCTTGTTATAAGCTCATAATATGTACCTATACCTACATACTAATGCCCATAAACACAAACATATAATACAAACAAACATTTCAAAAAACAAACTATAAATTTATCAACAAAATTTGCAAAATAAACTTTATCTTAAAACCGATTATATATACAAGGTGGGTGTGGGTTGAAATGGATTAAAAATATAAAGATATATAATTTAAAAATTAAGATATGTTCAGGGTAGATTTAAAGTGGTGTTAAATCATAGTTGCAAAGTGAATTGTTAAATAGTACGACATAAAAACAAAAACAAAAAAAAAAAAAAAAATTCCAGTTGGTTGGTTCAATTGGTTTTTCTGGTTATGGTTTATGTGTTGATTGACTGACTGAATGGTTTCACTTTGGCTAACTGATTATACAGTGGTATGAATGAAAGGTTATCTTGTGGTAGACTGTGGTTTAATTTTCGCAATAATCATAAAAAAAAAAAAAAACAAACAAAATAAAAAATAATAAATTTTGATTTTATATTTCAAGGCGATTTAACAAGTAATCAAATTTACGTCAATATTATGAAATTTTAATATATAATTATATTATATACTTTATATGTATATTATATACATATAATATAAAATGTAAATTAATGGATATTATAATGTATGTCTATGTAGATATTAATTTACATTAAATGTAGAGATAATGAATAACTCATGTAAATAGATTATCATAATAAAAAGTAATTTCCTTCTCTAATATATAAATTATACTTTATATATATGTGTATGTACCTATATACTTTATATATATATATATATATTATTATGCAATATACAAATTTAAATTGCAACATTAAATTACTGGGCGTATTTTGATATATTTTATAATAATGGATAATGGTATATAACTACATATTATTATATTTACATGACGTGCATATATATAATATGTATGTATATACATAATATGTTGTATATAATTATAATAAAAAGCGATGGTAAGCGATTTTAATTGAATAAGGATTTTCGTTTAATATAATTTCTATGTTTTGTTGTTCTTTTTTTGTTTTTATTATAATAAATTTTAATTCTACTAGACACCAATATATAATTCATATGTACATATATTAATATGTTTATTATATATATTTTATACTACGATATATATACAAGATTATGATTAAATATTATGAATATTATTATTCATGACCATAATACTCGTATATATAATACTTAGCGATTACCAATTTTTCTGAAGTGAAAATTTAATGGAAATTTTTAATGTTTTGCAATTTAATAAAAAAAAAAAAAAATTGTATACATAAAAAATTTTAAAAGTGGAAATTTTTTAATTTCTGTAAACCATACTATTACTTACTAAATTAAAAATATTATACAGATATAATAAAATTTTAATAGTTTTGAGTTTCAAAAATGTAAAAATTTATTGTTATACATATTATATATACATTAAGTGTAACAAGGATTTTGTTTTATTCAAACAAGGATTAAATTTAATTACGAAAGAAATTTTTTTTTTTTTTTTTTCTAATTAAATAAGATCAGTTTAATTCTGTTAGGATTTTAATCATTCTGGATGAAAATTATAATTTAAATAAAAATTTAAATTTAATAACAAACCAAAAAAATAAAAAAAGGAAGGGAGGAATGAAAATTTTCTGAACGTAAAATGTTAACTGAAAAGAAAATTTCTTCTTCTAAATTGGTTTTAGAAGAAATATATTTGCTTTAATTTGAATTGATTGTAAGAACAAAATTTCTTAATACTCATAATAAAATAACAAGGCAGAATGTAAGCCAACGGTTTTTAAAAGCGCACATTTCCAAAACTCAATAAAAACTGTTTAGAATTGTGACTTGCAATAAAATTTTAAAATTTCATATAAAAGAAAAATTGTGAAAATAGAACTCTTTTGCAATTTTGAGGGGCGGTAAATCCGGAACCCTATATAACTAAGAAAAACCGTTAATACACGTAAAAATATATTACTGGAGCTTTAATTTTTATATCTTGCCGAAGAGAAATGTACAAAAATTTGTACAGGTGCCTAAGTTAAGGATGTCTAAAAATAGCATATTTTCAATTTTTTAGCCCTAATAGGTCTTAAACAGAGGGTGGTACAAACAAATTTCCTGAGAAAACTTATACTAATTCTAAAGGTTCTTTCTTGTCTCAAAACTTCAAGCCCCTATCTATCTAAAAGCGTGTCGGAGTAATGAAGATAGAAAAATCATGCAAAATTTGGTTTTCACATAACGGTAAATTTCAATACTAAATTTAAAAAGAAATATATAATTTTGATATTGCAAAGGTAAAAAAAATTTCTTTTGAATGGCGTTTTCAGATTGAAAAAATGTTAAGTGGAACATGAAATATACGCATTTAAGAATAGGGCTTTTGAGGGGCTGTGGTTCCCTGATGGATGGGGCTATATAAAAAAGTTGTTCCACAAAATTAATTTTTTTATGAGACCTACCCATGGTTAATTTTTTTTTCTGTATCTTTAACGGTGTAGAAGTTTTGTAAGCAGACGGACAGAGTGAAACTAATAAACACATTTTTAAAAAAATTTTTTGGAAATGTGCTCAAAATAAAGTACGAAATATCTTTCGAAATAAAAATTCTATAAATATTATTATAAAACTTTCCCTTATGATAATGTAAAATAACGAGAAAAAACATTGACTTCGGGTCAAATGTACTTCTCAGGGTGTAATAAATTTGTCATTACGTGATGGATTCCTTCAGTAAAAATAAATTAAGAATTCTAATAGGATTCATGTTGGAACTTTGTCGGCTAAAGGGACACTTTAAGATAATTGGAATAGAAAATGACGGTACATGCTAATTCTGTCAAGACGAAGAAAAGAAACTCCAGGTCACATACTCAAAAAACTCAGTAAAACGCAGTTTTACTCGGAGCAAGATATATACACTTAGGAGCATATTGCTTTGCCGAAAATGAACTACCAGCAATAAACTTTATACAAATGTTTACTTTCTCGGAAGCAATAGGGCAGTCAGGAGTATTATAAGTTGAGGCAAAATCTACAACACTTATTAACAAAGGAATCACAGTAGATCTACATCAAAAGGTCGCAGTGTCATTTATATATTTTAATTATAATCTATTATAATCTATGGACATCTAAAAGAAAACGAGATAGACGATTCTTGAATCATTTGGAATCGAATTCTGAATCGATTAAGCCACGTACAGTATTCCGTTTTTCCATTCGTCTGGAGGAATTTTTTAAAAAAATTATCGAGCTATGATTCTGAAATTTTTACCATTGTACTTTTATAAAATTATTACTTTCACTATTGAAGTGGACTAGGTTCGACCAGCGGGTATAACTTTTCTTTTAAGGCATTATAACTTCAATACACACTGCGTTAAATGAAAATATATATTTGCAATTTTGTGAAAAAAATATCAAGTTCCATCTCAACAACTTCTGCAAAATTTGATTGGGTTCGGGTAGATGCGATACAACTTTGGTTTTTAAATGAACAAAGTTGACTATCCACATAAGCTGGATATTTAAAATTTTGTCAGAAGGATTCTTCAAAAGTTGGTTACTAACCTAACGCAGCAGATTCTAATAGCAGCAAAATTCATATCATATCTTGGTACTAAATTAAGTTAGACATCTGAAATTTTGTAGTAGATGATCAAATTCTGTAGTTTAATATTCATTCTATGATATGATATTCATAATCTATGATATACCCATAGACTTGTATCAGTCAGGTATACTACTTTTTCTTCGCTTTTTTTACAAACAAAATTATTTACTTTCAGTTAATTTTTTACACTCACAGCTATGAGTGTCTGTCATACTTTTTACTTTTAAGCTTCCAGAGCAAAATAATTACTAGAGATCAAGTAACAAGTTCTTTTATATATTTCTTGAAAGATAATTTTTTGTTTCATATTAAACAGATAATTTTAATAAATTATATTCAATTTTTTTAAAACCAAGTTCATGTCTATCACATATAATTGAAGGAAAATATAATTTAAGTTATTCTAAAAATATATTAGATATATTTTTCTTTAAGATGTATAGAGACTTTAATAATTTGAAAATTATTATTTGAAAAGTTTCATATTAATTGGCAGTACTCCTATTAATATTATTAATAAATTTAAGCTAAGAGAAAAATGAAATAAGTATTTTTGATTTAATGTTATCATCCAACATCTAAAACAATGCGTCTAGCTATACTGACCTATACTAATTACTAATTCAAAAACCCTACTAAAAAAGTACATATATGTACATGTGCATATTAAAATTAAAAACCCTTTTCAATTACAATAATAATTAAGGTACTAAAGAATTTTAATTAAATTAAAATAAAAAAAAATATAAAATAAATTTTAAATAAAATAATTTTATAAAATAAAAATTAGCAAAAATATCATCAAGTTTGAATAAAACAAAATAAATGCCCCAAGAATTAAAGCTGAATCGGCTTTATGTTTTTTTTACCCAGAGAAATAAAGTCGAAATCGCGGATTTTGAAATTGAAAACTGAATCATTTTTTATTATTATATCTGATATAGTTATTTTGATAAAAATGTATTCTTAAAATAGTGGAAAATGAATGGCCTCAATCTTCCTCTAAACAAATGATGGAAAACCGGCAAAGATTTTATAACCAACTATAAATCCCATCTAAATTCTAAATCTCTCATAAATAACATTCTAAAAAAAATCGTATAATCATGACTTTGTAACCTATGATAAAATTTCTCCTAAATATTTTTTTTACACATACATATTTTAAGAAAAAGGTATTTTCACTCTTAATTATTTTCAAGCTTTCTGGAATTTTTTAAGAAAAAGGAAATATACCTCGTTCTCTATGAAGTTTACCATAAAATATTTTGGCTTAACTAAAATTTATTTTACTTTACCGTCCTGGAAAAAAGTAATATTATATCCCTATACATAAACATTCATAGGCAATCTGAATTTAGGCACGTAATTTTAAAAATTTCCGAAAGGAACAAGAAAGAAACTTTTTGCAACAAGCGGAACAAATAAACATGTTCTGAATACGATAAAACGATAAGAAGGTAAAAAACAGATAATAAGGCAGAATCGACTTTATTTCTCCTTCAAAGCGAAAAGAAGACCGAATTAAAATAAAAAAATGAGCCTTCTCGGCTTTATCACCTTTTTAAAAGGAAATAAAATAATTTTGATATAATTTCTTGGGGTATTATTTCATATTATCAATAAAATAAAATAAAACTTATACTTGTACACATCAGTTGAATAATAAAGTTTAAAAACTTCTATATTTGGCCTTTGTACAAGGATTTTGTTTTTATAAAATTTACATTAAATTAAAAATCTTAATCTTATATTAAATCAAAATTAATTTTAATATATTATATATGTATTTACATAAATAAATATACGGTTATAGAAAAGATTTTATTATTATTTACCTGTGGTTTTATTTTTTTTTTTTTATAAAGATTGTGTTTAGTATCTTTTACAATGTATAAGAATTAGGAATAAATTTGAATAAATTCGTGTCCTAGTCTATATATTCTAAAAAAAAAAAAAAAAAATTATAGAGAATTTTGTAAATTTTATTAAAAACAAAGAGTGTATACTCAATATACTCATGACATGTTACAAGGTATAGATGAAGGATTTCTATAGAAATTAAAAACAAAAAAAAAAAACCTTGAGATTTACAAGCATGTGTATTTTGAATGACTTTTATTATAATATATTATGCAAATATATAGAATTATTTTTTTTTTATTACCCCAACAGTTTTTTTTTTTTGTTTTGTTTTTGGGTTTTATTTACTTTTACTGAAATAACATCATTGTATATCTTTCAGATTTTTCTTTAATGAAAATGTTTTATAAGATGTATCTAAAAGTAGTTATATATTATATTGAAGGAAAAAATATTGAATTAAAGATACGCACTATCATTAAAAAAATGTAGATGTATAAATCCTTAAATATTCTAATGTTCAAGTAATAATTATATTTTTTTTTTAAATATACAATTTGTTTAAAGTGTCTAATAAGTTTTTAAGTTGTTTTTTAAGTTTTCTATTCAGTTATATATATTTTTTTTTTTTTTCGCGAACTTTATTATGGTCTACTTATATTATTTTAAACTTAATTAAAAATAAATTTTATGGGTTTATTTACAAGAATATTTTGATATTTGGAATTTATTTTACGAAATTTTATTCAAAAAAGGATAATTAGTTTAAAGATAGTTAGTATCAAATCTTAATTTTTACAAGTTATGTAATGGGGAATTATGTACAAGTTTTACAAGGGAGGAATTTTACAGTTTGATTTTAAAAATATCAAATACTAACATTAAAGCCTAAGTTTAAAGAAAAAAAAAAAATTATTTTTATAAATTTTACATATTATGGTAATGAAACTATGGATAAGGTAATTATTACATTAACATCCACTTCTATTTCGCGTTAAATTTGTATCTATTTCGTACATTAGATACCAAAATTTGTCACAGAATTAAAGCACAAACTGTAGAGTTTTTTTAGTTTTGGTACAATTAGCTATTTATATTGGTTATTTAGGTTTTAGTGTCTAAACCAAATCAAAAGATCCAAGGTTTAGAACCCCATTTAAAGGAAACATTTTGGTGATACATATCACAAGTCAAGCATGATATGGATGTAATACAAATATTATATTTGTTGAAATGAATAAAATCACAGTGTAATGAAGTCGAAGATTATGAAAAAAGAGACGATAGGGGAGGTCGAAGCAAGTAAAAAATTCTTTCGGAAGAGGGGTTTATTTCAAATAGTTTAAAAAAAATATTGATTCGACTTTAAAAGCTAATAACAATTAACTGTTAAAGCTAGGAAAAATTTAAGACATTCATATAAAATCTCATAGCTTCAGCTATGTATCGATATCAAAATGAATGTTGTATGTTGTACAGGAACAAAGATAATATTATTATGTTTTCAAAAAGTTAACAAAAACACATTGAAGAACGTTATATTGAAAACTGTTAAGAATTGACTACATTTTCAGAACAATTACTTTCTTGCTTCGACTCGACCCAATTTCTTCGTAACCTTCAACGTAAGGATTGCTTGTATTCCTTAGATTATTGGGAATAAAGTGTTCTGGAATTTTTTGGTCAAAAGAGTTTTTATTATTGAATATTGAAGCCTAATTGCCTTCGATTCTCAATTTCTGGAAATATCATGTTCATCAAATATCATGTTAATAATATTAATCTTATTAATGTCAGCTATTCTTTAAAAGATACTTGAAAAAAAAAAATTTTATTAATTACATAAAATATCATGTTAGTTAATGTTGTTTTATTAATTTTAACTGAATTTTATCAAAGTTTTAAAAATATTTTTTAATATTTATATTGTTTTAAAACTATAGGCAATATATTATATATGTATAGAATACAAAATAAACATTATATTAATTCATAATATGTATAGACGGTATTTAAAATAAAAACATATTTTAAAATATTCACCTCTGTTCATTTCTAAGGTATATAATAATGATTTTTTCTTCATACTTAAACTTTAAACCTTTTAAAATCCATTTTTTATTATTATAAAATAAAATTATAAAAAAAATATATATATACATATATATATATATATATATGGATATATATGGAAATATGGATATGTGAATAAATGCGTTTTGTTGAATGCATTATTTTTTTTATATAGAAAATGTTATTAAGGACAATTTTTAATAAAGTTTTGTAAAAAAAATTTTTCATTTTTTGCTTAAGTACGTGCAAATATTACTTTTAAAAAAAAAAAAAATGCATTGTTCATTGTATACTAAAATTCTATATACTAAGCAGTTCGTGCATTGAATTTTACTGTTTGCGTGAAAATAGGAATCTATTGCAGATGCTAGCTAAACATCTTAAATGTATTGCAATGAATAATAGTTAAATGTTTGACTATAGGTTTAAAAAATTTAAATTACCTATTTATTATTGAATATCATACCTTATGCAATGTAACAAATTTATTGTAATTATCATAGATTCTGAACAATTTATACTTATTGATAAATTTAAAAAGATTATCAGTGTTTTTTAATTATCCCAGAACAATTAAGATTTTATATATATATATATGTTTTTTTACTCAAAAAGAATAGGTACAGCTAACACAAGAATGTATATAAGTTGTGTGCCGAAAACAGAAACGTTATTACACGTATACTTAGCTAATGTCTGATCCTGAAATTCTAAAGAAAACGAAACTTGGCCGAGGTGGTACTGGGAATATTTATTACTAGTGGGGACACTTAACCAGGGGGCCATCGTTTGATTCTTTAGGGATATTGGCTGGCTCGATTAGCCGCTCTGTTACATGAGCGTCTTATGTAGTTGAGCCATGTTGAGATATTAAACGAGTTGCAAAATCTAGTTTCAAGTTTCAACTACATCTCCACTACCACACTACAACGAAAGCAAATATTACACAATAATCAATATGTATACATATTTAAAAAAAAGTTTTTAAAATTTTAATTTGGGCACCTCCATATCAAATTTTACAATTGGGTACCTCTTGTAAAAATTTAATACGATCGAAAATGTTTTATATCAATATGAAATGGACCACAAATTATATGAAAAATTTCCTTAAATTATGAACAACTTTTGAAACCAAACATTATATTTACGACATTAAATTGAAAGGTTCTGGTAAAGTAGAAATTGAGAAGAAGATAGAATATCCTTAATATCAAACTCTTTAAAATTCTTAACTCTTTTAGCCTTTAGGTAAGATAACATCAATTACCTCTGTTACTTACAGTGAAATACTTTTCTTATAAATGAGTTAACGGTTACTGCGGGTAAAAGAAAACTTAAAAATTTTCAATAACATTATAAATTAAATATTAATTCTATAATACATTTTAGAATCATTTAGATTTAAAATTTTAAATATAATAAAATATTTCTGGAAAATATTTTCAAGAAGAATGGTAGGTATTTAAAAATCTTATACGAAGAACAAAAATATAAAAAGAAAAAAAACAAAAATTTTTATTTTAGTTTTTTTCTTGGTAAGTCAAAAACTATTATATACATTATTTATACAGTTATTTTTAAAATGCATTCCGAGGTATTTTAAAGAACTGAAAACTATACTAATCCTAAAAATTTAAATTGAAAATTGTTTTTTTTTTTTTTTGTTTTTGTGCTCAACATTGAAAAACATTCATTTTCATACTTTTTAATCTGTTCATAAATTTAATAAAAAGTTAAAGTTTTATGAATTGGAACTTTAAAATTTCATGGTCCAATTATGATATTTACGTTTCACTTACATTTGTGGCAGTTTTAAGTTTTTTAAAAAAAAAAAAAGGAATTAATATTTTTAATGTAATAATAATAATAATGGTACAAAACAATATACTCTTAAAATTTCCGGATTTTTACTTGAAATATACATAATATATGTATATCAAAATGAAGTTTTTAGAAGTAGTGTTATGAAAATTATATTGTAAAGTATAGATTGTAAAGTTTAACAAAATAGTAGAAATGAATTTTTGATATTTTTTTAATATTGCCTACAATTTTTAACATATTTTTGATACAAATTTTGAGAAATTTGCTTATTAGTTTTTTCACTTTGTCCGATCGTTGGTCCATCCATCTATTTATAACACTTCTTACACCATTTAAAATAGAACAATGAAATTTTAACCATATTAATAGTTCTCTTTAATATTAAATGTTGTAGAATTAATTGTTATAAAATTAATGTTGTAGTAAAATCTTTTTTATGTAGCCCCATCGTGTTACGAAGCTACAGACTTTTAGAAGTTGAAAAATGCCATATTTTTAAATGTGTCCTAAGTTCTGTTTAACATTTCTTCGACATTTTTTCGGCAATATCAAAATTATACAATTTTTTTATAATTTAGTATTGAAATTCACCATTATTTTAAAGCAATATTTTGCAAGATTGTGTTTTTCTCTAATGTTTTCTTCAGATATTTCCTTTAGCAACGTCTTTAGCAACTTTTATATTTGCTTTAGGAACGTCTTTAGATAGATAGACAAAAAGAGTATTGCAATTATGAGAGGAGAAAAAACTCTGAGAATTAAAACTTTCATAAATTAACTCAGAAAATATTTTTGTATATCCTTTTTCAAAATAAATCACAAAGATTAAAGCTTCAACATTTTCAGTCAATTGTAAACTGTATTGTCTTTTGTGAAACTGAAGCAAAAAACATAATGTTCTGTAAGCAAAAACTTCCTAAAATTTTTGGTTTTGAACAAAATGTTATAAACATTTAAAAAGGTAATAAAAATGCTTAGCTTTCTATTTTTCTATTTAATTTATTATTTTTCATAGAGAAATGGTAAAATTTAATACTTTTGCAAGGAAGCTGGTAAGCATTGAGATACTAGTAGTATTGATTTTAGATTTATAATTTATACCATTAGTCCCTTTTTTCTGAATATTTATATGTACGTATATGTGAGATTCTGAATTAGGAGGGATTTTATAGTTAAATTAAAAATTACGATTGCTGATTTTTCCAAAATATGTATATGTATATATTATGTATATGCCAGATTATAAATTCGAAGGGATTTTAGAGTATAGGATTCCATAATAATAGATAATATAATTTATCTGAAAATAGAATATAGTTTTAATTTTAAAAACCTATTGGTCCATTCCATACGAGTAGTGTCCTCTTTCGTTTCGTGACTACTTTCCTCTTTTTTTTTATTTCCACACTGTTCCTCTCGATTGTCTTTACTTTTATATGTGTGTTTAAATATTTCATTTTAAAACAAAATTTGTTGCGAGAGGTAGATAATAAATACGAGAATGAAATGTATGTACACATAAAATTTTTTTGACCCTAAAAAAATTTTTAATTGAGGGTTTGTTTGTGTTAGTGGACTAAATTTTTAATCTCTAAAATTTTGGTTTAAAAAATTACTCCTAAAAATTGCCACTACAAATTTAGTTTATAGGTAAGACGGAATGAAACGAAGGTAAAAGTAAAAAATAATGAAAGAGGATACTACCCGTGTGGAATGGCCCATTGACAATTTATTACTCATTATTTTAAATCAATAAAAAAAAGTTTGAATTGGCAGTTATCTATAAAATATGACTTATTATTACAAAATAAAAATCTCAGCCATAGACAATACATATCTTTCTTTTAAAGTTAAAAAGTATCTGCAATGATTTCAAAATTTTTACATTGAAATTTACATTTAAAAATATTAAAATCTGTTGATTTTCTTTATAATATACACATTTAACAAAAAATAATACTAAAAAAATAAAAAAATATTTTTTTACTATTTTTTTTCCCTATATTTTTAATGTTTATCACAAATAAAAAAACCTAGAAATAAAAAAAAACTGTAAAACAAAACAACCACATCTTCAACACATCATATTTGTTAAAAAATGTTTTTTGTTATTATTATTATATTAACCTTCTGAGAGAAGAATAAAATGAATGTATCAGCATTAACTTATATTATATAATATAATAATGTAATATTATCCTATGAATTTTCTTTTGATGCAAAACATCAACTTTCAATATATTTATTTTAAACCATTAAAAATATTACCGTTATCTGTTCATATTTGCATATTTTATAATTTTGTTGTTGTTGTGTTTTTTTGGTTTTTCTTTTTTTTTTTTTTTTGGTTAAAAAATTACTAACGAGGGAAAAACATGAAAATAGAAAATAATATACATACATACATATTATATACAATAAGATGTTGATGATACATTAAGTTTAACGTATAGAAAAGTATAATGAATATATAAAATAAAATAACAACAAACTGAAATGCAAAAAAAAAAAAACAAAAAATTGTACTTGCAATTTTTTCATAAGAATTCGCATGCGACAAAAATCAGGAAGCGAAATAAAACCGAAAAATTATAGTTCTTTTTTTTGTTTTTTTCATAACAAAAAAAACTTTATACCGTATTTTCATTTTTGTTTGCTTACTATCGGTTTTTATTTTTTTTTTATTTTGAAGAAATTTGCCTTAAAGGGAAAATTTTGAAGTAAAAATCAAAAAAAAAAAGAAAATGAAAATGAAAATATCAAAAAAAAATTTTTTGATTTTACAAAAATAATAATAAAGTGGAAAGAACTAAAAAAAATGCAGTATATACACCTTACATCCTCATGCATACATTCGACACAACTAAAAAACTGTATATTATATGCATTACGTATCTACTTACATACATATAATTGTTTTGATGGGATAACATGAGGAATATAACTGTAACTGCAATAATTATAGTTAGTTACTACAGAAAAAGTAAAATCCAACTTTTTTTTTTATTTATAAAAAAAAAAAAAGTCTATAAAATGTTTTTATTTTAAATTAATCTATATACGAGTATATCATATATACAGTTCATATTATAGGGCCTTTCCACACGAGTAGTGTCCTCTTTCGTCATTTTTTACTTTTACCTTCGTTTCATACCCTCTTGCCTATAAACTAAATTTGTGGTGGGGATTTTTAGGAGTAATTTTTTAAACCAAAATTTTAGAGTTTAAAAATTTAGTCCACTAACACAAACAAAAACTCAAATAAAAATTTTTATGAGGGTTAAAAAAAATTTTATGTGTACATACGTTTCATTCTCGTTTGGAAAATTAAAGAAAAAAGTTTTTGAAACGTTCGCAGCAAATTTTTAAAAAAGTAAAGTGATTTTTGATCTTTCACTTGATGAAATTATTAAAATATATTCTATTGACAAAAAGAAATTATGTGCACAGTACAGAGTTTATTCTATTTCTAGGTACATACATATATAATATATATTATTTAAAAATTACAGGCAAAAAAATCTTATGTTACTTAAATACAAAAAAAAAATTTATTTGTTTTATGCGTTCTTTTTTTTTATATTTATTATCTTACCTCTCGCAACAAATTTTGTTTTAAAATGAAATATTTACACACACATATAAAAGTAACGACTATCGAGAGGAACAGTGTGGAAATAAAAAAAAGAGGAAAGTAGTCACGAAACGAAAGAGGACACTACTCGTGTGGAAAGGCCCATATACTGAACAAAATAGTACATAATATACAATATGTTTGTTTGTATTGAAGTAACAAAACAAAGAAAAAAATTTTAATAATTTTACCAAGGATGTGTTTGATATGATAATATTTGATATTTCAATGTCGAAATTATACTTTTTGGTTATTATTATTTTATTATATATTTTTTTTTTTTTTTTTTGTTTTTTTATGAAGTTTGTTGACTTTCTATACCAGTTTTCATTGAAAGCAAAAAGGAAGTACTGAACATAAAAATGAAGAAAAAGAAAAGTATAGAAGTACTTGTCTTTTACATCAAAACTTTTATATTTTGGATAAAAAAAAAAATATTTTCGACAACTTACTACCTAACGTCTTATATATATATACCTATATACCAACTCTTTAATAAATAAGTTTATCTATAATAATGTTGAATTTTACCGCAAGTTTATTTTTTATATAATATGTATTATTATAATCTATGCATTTTTGAATGTATATGTTTGTATGTTTATAATATAATGTTACTATTTTGTAAATCGTTATCTATGAAAATGTTAACAAAAAAAAAAAAAACAAAAACTAACAAAGACAAATGTCAGATTGAAAATGAAAAGTATAGGTATCAGAGATGTAATAGCATTAAATTAAATCTGGCTTATAGTTTGAAACTTTTATAAGCATTAAATTAAATCTGGCTTATAGTTTGGAAATAATTTGAAACTTTGGTTTTAATTTTATTTAGTTGTCAAGCTCTTAATTTTTTTTTCAAATTTTGACAGAAAAATTTGTTTAAAAATAGGAAACTTCTGCGAGGAAAACAATTGGTTATGGTGTCTTTAATGGCTTAATATAGAGTTTTGAAAATATTGATGCAAAATTAAAATTATTATAAACACTAAGAGTATGATATAGGAAACACCGGTTTTTTTCTTCCCACTTAAGTTTTTTTTTTGGCCTATATTTACCAAAAGAAGGAAAAATGGGGAAAAAATATAATTTACTTTTCTTTATATTATTGGTACAAAGTTTTTATTATGAAATTTTGAACCTTTTGGAATTGACACTTCAGATATAGTTGTATAACAGATATAAGAGCCGTTGACAGCATATTTGCAAGAATATAAAAAGATAAAAAAGATTCGGGGAAAAAGTTTAATTATTTATTTTTTGGGAAAGAAAAAAAAAAAGAAAAATCGCTAAAAAGTGTAATTTACTTGTGTTATATTATAACATTGAATCTATATTGTATGAATTTATATTATGAAATTTTGAATCTTTTGGAACTGAAAATTCAGACATAAGAGCGTTTCAAACCATATTCAAAAGAATATATTAAAAGGACAAAAAAGACTAACAAACTTAACATGTACATTTATTTAAAACTAATTTTTTAAAAAATAAATTTCTTTTTCTTTAAAATCATCCTGTATTTTATACTAATTAATTGTATTCGCAAGTTTTCTCCATCATTTGAACATCTCCAAACTTTTCTTTTAAAATACAAACTTAAATTAGGCTTTTAATATTCCAAAACATATATTAACATTAATTTAAATTTTGATTTATATTTTCCAAAAGTCGATATTGGCTCGATTGCCACTCAAATTTCCCACAAAAGTTTCACACCTTTACTTTATTTTTTTCTACAAAATTTGAAAAAGTTTGCACTCGGCTGCTGTACAAAACTAAAGTTAAAATGTTATTTTTTGTAGCTATATATTTTATCTATACCATTTATTTAGAAAATATCACCACTCGAATATTAAAATGATATAATAATAATTAATAATATTTTATTAGCGCTATCACCCATCCTTATTTCTGTTATGGAAGTTTTTATTGCCATTATATTTCAAACTTAAACTTTTTAAAACTTAAAGGATAAGCATTTACTTCTTATATAGGCGTTCTTTCATCTTAAAAGCCTACTGTCTGTCGAATTAAAGGCGTTAAAAAATTAAAAGTTATTTCTCTATATTCCAGATTTTTCAACCTTCAAAGATTGTTGACTTAAACAAAACAATATGAAATGGATAAATAATATTTCTATGAATATATTTATAAAGAAGTCTAATGTGGCCAATTATGGTATTTAATTGAGATGTTCACGAAAGAGAATTAATTAAGAGAGGTGGAAATCCTTACTTTACTGGAGATCTCTACATTTATAACAATGTATACATTCACCTGATAAATACAAATAATATAAAGATAGGCATTAAAACACTTATCAACTTTTTTATTATTTAACTTTTTAAAATACAGTTTAAATTATGAACATAGAGGATATCCATGTGTTAATTGGTCTAGTTTCAAATAATTTCATTTCGCACATAATTTTTTTCTTGCATATTTTATCCTGTAAAAATAGTGAATTGAAGGATTTATAAATTTTCATTTGTATTTATAAACTTGAGTATAATAAGAGAATCCTGATCAAAATTTAATCTTGATAGAACTGAAACTGAAATTTAACAAAATTACAATAAAAAATAAAAATACATAAATCATAATAATTTGATATTATGACAATAATTTCACAAATTTTTCAATCCAATAAGCATTATTGAACTAGAATAAGTATGCGCCTAAGTACAAACATTTTTCATCTTCTATACAGCACTGCCAAACATATATTATATATATCTTATAAATTTCATATGCGTATCTTACAGATATAAATACACGTGGGTGTATTCATATGTATGCATCAAAATTCTATCTACATAAATATTATGGTGCAGTGACAGAACGCTCCAGGAAATAAAGCCCGCGGGCCTTTGAATACATTTGAATGCCGACTACGTTTGAATTGGAATTGAGACCCACGCTATTTTTTGTCTTCAAAAGAAGAGAGTAATAGAATATGTAGAGCAAACGCATTAGGAGAGATTTTAGAGTTTTGGATAAAAATTGGGGTATCCCTTTTTACAGAAAATTTACTAATATGTATATATGCGAGATTCTGAATTGGGAGGGATTTTAAAGTTGGTTACAAAATCAGGGTTATATGCTTTTTTCAAAATATGTATATAAGTAATACTCCTAATTGTCAGGGATTTTAGGAGGAAACTTAGAATTGAATTCAAAATCAGAGTTGTTGGCCTTTTATATCTAAATATTCTGTAAAAGGTGTATAATATTGATTTTGAATTCAATTCTAGAATCCCTTCCAAAATTTCTGATGCCTTAACAATGAGACAAAAGTTCCATGGGACTTCTGGCTCAATGAAGTGAGTCAAAAGTCCCAATGGGACTTCTGACCATGGGACTTCCGACATCTTACCAAATAAAATTCAGTCAAATAATTTTTCCGCCAGCTTTATTTCCTCGGATGTTCTGCCACTGCACCAAATATTATATCTGCTGCTGTAATAGTTAAGTTTATAAAATTTTAGTTAAGGAGTTTTGTTAACAAAAATTTTCCTTTTCTTTTCTTTCTTAAAGTTAAAATTTTTGATTAGTTGCATTTTAAAAGGAAAAAAAAAAAAAAAATAAATGTTATACGAAAATATTATTTTAAAAGTTTTTTTTTTACATAAAATAAATTGTAAAAAAAAAAAAAATGAGCAAAAGCAAAATAAAAAAAAATAAAATCTCTTAAAATGTCAATACACATAAACACAAATATAATTTTATAAATGTTTTCTTATTATATGAATGTATGAGTATAAGATTGCGTGTAAAATTTATTTATTTGTATATTAATGCGCTTTATCGCTAATTATGTTAATTAAACAAACTTTAATTAAGAGAGCGAATTTTTATATATCGTATACCGTTATATGTATGAGTGTATATTAAATAAAATTTATATAAATAAATTTGAAAATAAATGTATGATTCTATATACGAGTATGTATACATATTATAGGATTATGAAAATTTATAAAATATAATAATTTATATTTAAGAAAAGTTTTTTTTTTTTTGTTTTATTATGTTTTAAAAATTTTAGTGGTTGAAGAAGGTTAAAATTTAATATCTATAGGATTTTTTTTTATCTTATCTAAGGTTACAAAAAAAAAACACTGCTATATGGGATTTTAAAATATAAGAAATTTACAGTATATGTATTATAAAAAGTATTTTTACATTTTTAGGCAAATAATTGATACAGTCATGGAAAAGAATGGTAAAATTTTGAATATTTATAAATGTATTTTCTCTATATGAACGTATACGTAGGAAACAAAACTTTATAGTAGGCTTACTTTAAAAAAAATACAACACAGATAGTTCTACTATTGAAAACTTGCTACAAATCTTGAAATAAAGTCAACAAAATAACATAATATCCCATTTTTTTTTCAGTTTCGTTCAAACTTATATTTAAATCATTTACATAATTGTCATTATGTGTATATTATAAGAACTGTAATGGCATGGTTGGATTGATAATATAAAGTAGTAGTTTAATTTTTAAAACATTTATTCGATTTAATAAAAAAAATCGGTGCCATCAAGTTCTTAAAAAGTCAAAAGTAACGATGGTACAGGGGCTTTAGTTAATATGAAGCGTTGTTAAGATTCAATTATTTTCTAAAAAATTTTTCAAAGGAAAATGATCTATTATAATATTTATAATAGATATATAATATTTATATAATTAATAGTATTTTTACCTAAATGCATATAAAATTTTTATATTTTTCATAAAAAATTTTTTCTATGATATTTTTTAGCTTTCATTTAATTTTATTGACATAATAAAAAAATTATTAATTAAAAATCTAAAAATAATTCTCAAAATATTTAGCGGATTAAAATGCTTTTCTTTTAGATATTTTTTAAAATTTATTAAAAAACCAATTAAAATCTTTAATTAAAGTAATGATGACATTTTAATGCTAAAAATTTTTATTTTCTATTTTCATCTCCATTTTTTTTTGATTTTTTCATACCAGATTCCATGACATACTTCAAAATATCAGCTGTTTGAAAAATCGACCACAGATAATTGACATTTTTTTTTTTCTGTTTTTTTATCCCTTATGTATGTTTACTTTTGCTCTGGCGAATAATTAGCAAAAAATTATATTTTTTTTTTTCTTTATTGTATTTATTTATTTACTTAACTAAAAATATTTTTCTTAAATAATATACTGATACTAATTGAAAATATTCAATTATTATTAGTGATTTTGAACAGAATTGCAGTAATAACACTTATAACATGAATTTTTGATATTTTTTTTTGAAATTAAAAAACGACCATCCGTTATAAAGGCATACAGCCACACAAAGTTCAAAATAGCCCAATATCTAAATGGCTATAATATATAAGTTTTAGATTTTTGTCAATATGACAACAACAAAGGAGAAGATTTTTTTAAGCTTTATACATATACTAAACTAATACATATGCATATAATATGTTTTTTCGGTATTTGTTATTTAAATTCACCGTTATGTAAAACACAGATTTTATAAATTTTAAAAATCCTTTTAAACGGTCAAAATTAGAACATTACAATTTTTAAACTCCTTCACTCCTGTAAACATTAAATCAATATGTTAACGGCTTTTGTTAATTATAACAGGTTTTATTAAAATTGAGGAAAGTGTCTCTTGATGTTTTCTAATTTTCCTTTTAAAATTTTCTCTAAAATTCTTGTTAAAAGAAAATGCAAAATACTTGCCCCCAAAAATTAAATATTATCTTATTCAAATTTATGAATTTATTCCTTATTATCCCTAACATTAAAAATGTATATATTTTATATTATAATTTTGATTAGCACTGTATGCATAATATGCATAGTATATTTTAATTTTAATATTTGTGCATATCATTTTGTATAGACATTGCCAAAATGACAAAAAAAAAAAAAAAAAGTGAAGGGGTAATTTTCGTTTTAAAAGTTGCGAGATACACTTTTTGTATTTCTATATTTTAAGGAAAAAATAAAAATTTGGAAAAAAAATATCAAATTTTCTGAATTAAAACATTTTGTTTTGATTTGTGTTTGTATTTCAATTGAATTTCAATTAATTAAAAAACTTTTTCAAAGATTTAATACCTTTAATTTCATAATTTTTTTCAGGATATTTTTTATTTAACAATACCAATTATCTACTGTGATTGGGTCACTGAAGTTGCAAATTATTTGTTAAATTTCTTAATAAATGGAAAATAATATTCATTTTCTTTTATTTAATACAGAAAATAAGTTTAGATTTTTTTTTTTAAATTATTTATTAAAAAAAACTTTAAAAAAATAAAAATGTATTATATTAGATTTCTACTTTTCCAAAATTATTCACTTGAAACTTTAAAGTTTTTGTTTTTCTAAAGAAATATTTAATGTTTTTATGTTTTCATTTCCATCAAATTATGAATGAATACAATTTCCTTCAAAATAAATTTTATAATATAATGTATATAGGGTTGTATCTTAAAGAAACGTGTACAGAGTATTCCACCATAATTATACCCGTACGATAGGATCGGGTATAATAAAATTACTCCTCCGTTTGTAACACCTCGAAATAAGCGAGCTAGATATACCTTCAAAGGTATGGATCGGATCAGAAAAAAATTCTAACACTTTTGAGCGTCCATGTCCGTCCGTCCGTCCGTCAGCACGCTAACTCAAAAACTAAGAAAGCTAGAATTTTGAAATTTACACAAAATATTCTGGGAGTAATTTGTAGGTTCCCTATTTTTTTTAGTTGAGTTTGGACCAATCCTTAGGGTAGCTCTCGAACACTTAACTTTTAGATCCCCACATTTTTTTTGAAATAGAGCTATGAAATTTTAACTGCTGATAGATGTCACAAACATATTAATTTTATTTTTAATAACTTTTTTTTGTACCCCCACCCGTTGCGGAGTTACAGCTCCCCAAAGGTTCAAAAGAGCTCTATATTTAAATTGTTATAGCACAAGTTGTATAAGGTATATCTTCATTTTGAAAACGCCAAACGATTACTACTTTTATTAGCTTTAAAAGTATATATACAATAAATATATATTTGTGGCATACGGTGTCTTAATTTACCGTTATGCGAAACTAAAATTTTGCAAAATCCTTTAACCCTTCTATCTTTTAAACGGTTTAAGCTGGAAACTTTGACAGAAGTTAGATCTTTGAAAATAAGTATGAGTCATTTCAGAAATTTTTTTTGTATCACCCCCCGTTTAGGAGCTGTAAGGGGTCAAAAACTGAAAATTTCCTATTTTTAAACACCTGTAACTTGAACACCTGTTAAAATTTTTTTGAAGTAATAAACAAATAAAGCTTCAATATTATACTTTTATTTCTGTTAACAACTTGTTTTAATAATATAGGGTTACTTTATAATTGACGAAAGTGTTACTTGGTTTTTTCAAATTTTCTAACAAATTTCTTCAACAAATTTTTTGCATTTTGTTTTACTCGATAATTTGAAATTGTTGAGGATATAATGCGTAGTACAAAAAAATGTAAATAAATAAACAACATAACGGTTGCTTGAAGAATTTTTATTTATATGATATTGATATATATACATACTTATATAATATCATGTTTATTTACATATCGTATATGCCACTAGTGAGTGAATGATAAGAGTATATGTGTATATTATATAGTGCCGTATTTACATACATATATGTATTTTATTGTACTTATAAGAAATTATTCTGTCAATGCAATATTTAAATATAATATAATATAATATTTAAAATTATATTTATTATTTTGTACTAAGTAAATTTAATATACATTTACCGCTTAGTATTAAATGGTACTATAGAATATTTGAAAAAGTTTTGGATTGATAATCGTTATGTGGAAGGTTAGAATTTGCTTTTGAAGAATGTATAAACATATAGTTTGAATATATCTACAACCCATAGTTCTAGAAATTATAAAATACTAAAATATTAAAAAAATAATATTGTAAGCAGAGTGAGAGGCTGTGAACATACTAACGGTTCGTACGGGTATCTAAGAGTAGACAAAGGCAACTGTATTCTTCCTCGTTTTTATATAGGGTAGAAGGTGAAAGCAGATAATGAATACAATCAAAAAATTTGTCTGAAAGTTGAGTGTAGTAGATCTGCTACAAATCTTGAAATAACACCGAAGAGATTTTTTTTTTAGTTTCGTTCAAACTAATGTTATATTTAAATCATTTACATAATCGTCATCATGTATATTAAAAGAACTGTAATAGAATGGAAGAAGGATGTATTGGTGAAAAAACGTTAAATTTTACATGTGATAACGATAAACAATGTTATATACTTAAACAATCTTAAATCAGTTTCATATCCTATACAGAAGAAATGATTTTATTTTGCATAAATATATGAAAAACTTTCAGCACCGTTATCTTGAAAATCGTAAAAAATTGGCAAACTCCTTCAATAGAATTTTTCATTTGCTTCAACATACCCACCTTATCAGCTTCTGCTCTGTGTCAAATTCATCGTGAGCCCCCGTACATTATCTTAGTATATATAATATATGTGCATTTTCCTTAGAAGACAAATTGTAAAACATTGTTTTACAAATATAATACATAATAGAATACATAATAAAACTTTTTCTAAAACTCATAAAATATTTTAAGGTAGTATTAGAAGTTAATTTTTCTGAGAAAACCCGCGAGTTTCCTTGAAATTTCGAAAATTTTATTTTTACAATTATTTTTATTTATTATTTACTATATGCTAAGCATTAGAATGTGGAATGTAATTTCAGCGTAACGAAATTTAAATATAAATAGTTCTTATGGAATTCCTTTACTTTCAAGTACAAAATTTCAATTTTAATAAATTTCATTTAATTCGAACGAAAGATAGAAAATTTTATTATTTTGAGAACTAATTAGTATCTGATCTGGAGGGGTCGTATAATGTCAATGTGCATAATGCCAATTTGATATTATACGCGCTTCAAACTTGCGTTGCGTTGCAAAAGGCACATAATATCAATATTGAAAAAATCACAGCCAAATATCAACGAAAACCAAATTTTCCATGATATTTCTTCTTTTATAACTCCGGCACGCTTTGAGATAGAAACTTGAAATTTTGAGACAAGAAAGAACTTTTAGATTTAGTATAATTAGTACAAACAAGGTAGAATGTAAACCAACGGGTTTTAAAAGCGCACATTTCCAAAACTCAATACAAACTGTTTAGAATTGCGACTTGCACAAAAATTTGAAAATTTCATGTAATAAGAAAAAACGTGAAAATGGGATATTTTTGAAATTTTGAGGGGCCATAAGTCCGGAATGCTCTATAATTAAGAAAAGCCGTTATCACACGTAAAAATATATTATTGAACCTTTAATTTTCATGTCTTGCCGAAGAAAAATTTTTACAGGTGCCTAAGTTGCGCTACCAAAAAATTTTCTGAGGAAACTTATACTAATTCTAAAAGTTCTTTCTTTTCTCAAAATTTCAAGTTGATATCTAAAAGGGTGCCGGAGTTATGAAGGAAGCAAAATTTAGCAAAATTTGGGTTTTACATAACGGTAAATTTAAATACTAAATTTAGCTTGGAAGGGGTTTTTGAAAGTTTGAAGGGCTGTAGCTCACTAATAGATGGGGCTACATCAAAAGTTCTTCTACACCATTATTTTTTTTATGAGACCTACCCATGGTTAAAATTTTTTTTCTCTATCCTTAACGGTGTAGAAGTTTTGTAAACAGACGGACGGACGGACAGAGTAAAACTAATAAGCACCTTTTTTCAAAATTTTTTTGGAAATGTGCTAAAAAAGTCCCATTTTCACATTTTTCTTATATGAAATTTTCAAATTTTGGTGCAAGTCACAATCTTATACAGTTTGTATTATTTTTTGGAAATGTGGGGTTTTAAAAACCGTTGGTTTACATTCTACTTTGTTTATTTCTCGTTTTGATTTATTTTAATTTATTAATTGATTTAATTTATTTCAGATTTCTTTTTTATTTTAAAATGTTATGAAGGATTGGTTGAAAGTGAAAAATTATATTTAATAAAATACTCTAGAAAAGAGGTCAACCTTGATTTTTTCACAAACTTTCAAATCCCGCCTAATTTAGAACTAGCCAACTCTAAAATTCCTCTCTTATAGTTGATTCCAAAATTATGGCTTCCCTCCATTCTGCTAGAACCGTACCATGTGCGGCTGATCATATTATAACTTTGATCATTCCAGAAAAGAAAAGAGAGACACCATGATTTTGGAACAAAACCGTGATGTGGTATAAAAATGAGAAAAAAAAAAAAAAAATCTTAAATATGATCACAAATATGACATCTTCTACAGTACCGTGTGCGGCTGATCATATAATAACTTTGATCATTCTAGAAAAGAAAAGAGAGACACCATGATTTTGGAACAAAACCGTGATGTGGTATAAAAATGAGAAAAAAAAAAAAAAATCTTAAATATGATCACAAATATGACATCTTCGGATGAATATTATTCACATTATGTGTGTTTGAAAAGACGCATAATGTAAATATTGAAAAAATAAAAATTACAATGTCAATTGACATTATGCGAATGCCATTATAATTAAACTTTCAGTATGTCAGAAGACTTGAACTAACACTACATAAAATAATTCCTAGAATTTAAAAAGGCGGGTTTTATTAAACAATTGAACAAGAAATATTTTAAACAAGAAGAGATATTATATATACTTTGTCATATTTTTAGTTTAACATCTTTAAGGTATCACAAATGTAATCACAAATTTATTATACTCTACAACTATGTTCTTATACGGATTTAAAAAACTATTACTTATTAACTAAAATTAATACAAATATAAAAATTTTTATAAAACATTAAAATTTATACACTTTAATTACTTTAATAATTTCTATTTTCATTTATATGTAGGTACTCGTATATTTTAAAACTTTAATTTAAATATTTAATTTTTAGCGCAATATTGAACGTGAACTCTTATTTAAAAATAAAAATGTAAAAATAAATTTATTTTCTATTCTAATATTATCTTTAAATATTATTTAATTTTTATTAAATTGTATTATGATCATAAAAATAAATAAATAGAAAAAGAATAACAAAATATAAAATATATTTATATATTATAGTTGTTATATATTTTACATTTCAAAATATGATATTACAAATATACCGAATAAGATAAAGAAAAGAAATTTTAATATTTGCTGTATTTTTGTTAGATACAATTGGAAAAGAAACTCAAAAAATCCTTTCTTTTATATTTTTTTTTTTTTTTTTTTTTTTTTTTTGTTGTATAACAAATTGATTGTGTTCTACAATGCAAGAATGTATTGAGATATTTTGTAAAAAAAAAAAAAAAAAATACTAAAAGAATATCATAAGCAGTTATCCTTTATCTGAGGATTTTACAAGAAGATATCAATATATTGTATGATTTTCATATATAATATATATTATTTGCACGTATATGTAAATGTTTAAATATAATATTATATATTATATATAAAATGTATATAATATAATATTTTGTATGATATTGCATAATATTAAAGATATTTTGTGTTGATGATAACGATATTGACATGCTTTGAATCATAAAAGTATTTGAATAATTTTCTTTCTTTTTACTTATAAAGTTTGTTGTATTGTACATTGTACATACATACATACATATATTGTTTCTTACAGTGGATAGATATAGGATGCATGTTTTTATTTATTTTTTTGTATATTTAACAAGAAATATTATTGGAAAATTATTTTATATTATCATTTTTTTTTTTTTTTTTTTCTTGTTAAATATTTTCTTATAAGGAAAGGGAAATGATATGGAAATTTATTTAAAAAGAGTTTAATTAAGCAAACATGAAAAATGATTTATTTGATAAATTAGATAAGGTTTAAATAAGAATGGAAAAAATCTATACTTTATTAGTTTTTGTATTTTATTATATTAAAAAAAAAAAAAAAAATTTCAAATGTACTTTTAAATTTGATTGAGTAGTAAGTACCATTATCGATTTAATAAATAATCAAAAATCAAAGGTTATAATATTTTTATATTTTAAATAATTTCAGGTTCTTAAAAATAAGAAAAGGGAAAGAAAAAAGAGTCCTTTTTTGTAGAAAATAATTTGTTATTTAAATTTAAAAATTAAATTTATTTATTTTTTTTTTTTTTTTTTTTAATTAGAATACATATGTATTTTCCTTTACAAATGAAATTTTCTTTTAATATATTATGTAAGTTGAATTTCGGTTTTTTTTTTTTTGAAAAAAAAAAAAAAAAAAATAACGAAATAAAATAATTCTAAAAATCTTTTTTAATTACAACTCCCCTTTGGGGCTAATATTATATAGTATAATATTAGATAATGTCATTTATATTAATAATAATAAATTGGCTTTATACATTATAATAAAATGGATAATAGAATATAATCGTTAATTGGATAAATTGGCTAAAATACATTTTAATATAAGATAATTGCATTCGATATGCCATCATTTTATTTTTTGTTTTAGAAGAAGTTTTTTAAATTTTTTTTATATATTCAATACAATGTATGTTCGTAGTCGAATATGAATAATAAATGACTTAGTAGATGCCCTATACTCCTTATAGGAGTAGCAAGAAGAAAAATAAAAAAAAAAAATGTTCATATAAAGATTATGACAATACGATTATTAAATATGAAAGGACATATGAGTATAGAATATAAGACATTGATAAAAATTGAATCGATGACAATCAATAACTACTGATTTATTGGAAAATTTAAGATTTAACAATAAAAATTTAAAGTAAAATACAACATTTTTACTAAGTACACAATTACATCATAGATCATACAAATCGTTTTGCTCAACATTTCGGTGCCCGGAAATATTGCCCCAGGAAATAAAATTGAATCGCAAAGTTTTATTTCCCTTCCGAGGTGGAAAAAAAACCGAAATGACTTCTTTTAAAATTCAGTTTTATCACCGCTTTAAAAAGGAAATAAAGTCTAATCGACCTTATTTCAGTTTTTCAAATATTTCGTGTTATTGTATACAAACATCAGTGGTATATACTGAGGTATGTGAGATTTCTGTTAAAGTATGTATAAATATGTAAAAAATAATTAGGAATTTTAGAGTTATATACTAAATCAGAGTATGTATTTCCTTTTTCCATATAGAACAAATACATAAATACTTTGGAAAAAGAGGTAATCCTGATTTTGTACCAACTCTAAAATATCTCCTAATTTCAGAAAATTTCATTTTCAGATATATACAACCGATTCGACTTTATTGACTGGTGTATTATTTTCGGTCACCAACATTTTTTAGATCAATAATTATAGTTTTATAATTTCAATAGTAATTTTTTTTCTAATAAAATCTAAATTAAATTCTATAAAAAAATTAAAAATACATATTATTATTGTTTGTCTGGTATTCCAATTTAGTTATATTTGGTTCGCTGTACTTTCATTTTAAAGTTTACTATGGTAAGATATACAATGTCATCAAATTAATGATGATAAAATATAAATAGAAGAAAAATAGAGAAAATAAAATGAAAAGAAAAGAAAAGTTATATATTTAAATTTATTTGATATTCAAAAATAACAAAAAACATTAATATATAATTTATCTTTGTAGTTTATTTTTGACTAACAACAATAAAAAAAATACCAAAAAAATTAAATGAAAAACATTTATTTATATTAAATTTCTAAAATATTTTAATAAATTTCCAAAAAAAAAAAAAAATTATACTGAAAAATATATCAAATAAACTTTTTATTCATAGCGAATTCATAGGTTTTATTTATTCATAGGAAAATAAGAATATCCTTTATAAGGCAATTTCCAAAGTTAAAACAAATTAAAGACATTTATTATAAAAATAGAGTTACCGCATTATATTGAATTTTTAAATAATTTTATAATGTATTCAAAATTAAATTTAGACCAAAATTAAATTTAGACCTCTGGATTGATTATTTAAAAAATTTCATTATGAAAAAATTAAGATTTTAAATAAAAGTATAAAAAATTATTACCTTTATTAAATGACATATGCAAGTGTTATGGAAAAAAAGGAAACTGACAAAGACAACAAAAACAGATAATACCAAAAAAAAAATAGCGGTGATAGAAAATTTGTTAAAATTTGTTATAATCCTTAAATTCCAAAGTTTAAAGTTCTTAAGTTCCAAAATTTTTCGTTAAAACCTTTAAAATCTATATTTAAATGCTGTTTAAATTTATGGCAACACTTTTTATTCAATGAAAAATAAGTAAACACAATTAATTTAAATACAAATATATAATATTATAATGTATAGTATACAAAAATATAATATAGATAATAAATAAACTAATAAATAAATATTTGGTAGACAAAATGAAAAACATAATAATGAATATTGAATATATACCAGTATAAAAAATATAAGTATAGCTACATATATTATTACAGATATATCTAAAATAAATACAATAAAAAGAAAATATATAATATTTTTTATTTGTAATAGATGTTGAAAAATTATACTTTAAAAAATTTTCAATAATTTTCAATTTATTCTTCCCCAGTCAAACATATTTTTATTCTTTCTCTAAATTAACGTTTTCTTTTTTTTTTTTGTACTAAAAATATACTTTTAAGAAATCTTTCTAGAAATTTTGATAGAAAAATTTTAATGGTTTAAATTTCGATCAAACAATTTTAGCAAAGAAAAATGTTTTAATAAAAATTTGTTTAAAAATAAAAAAAAATATTATTAAATGTTATAAAAAATTATTAAATAAATAATAATTTAATCATTTTGTGAACTGTAATAAGATACGTATTAATTTTTTTATATTAAGTATTACAAGACACATAAGATAAAATCAAAAAAAAAAAAAAAACAGCAGAAATGGAAAATATAAGGTCATCATAGGTGGAATACTATTATTAATTTATACAGTAAAGGGATTGGACACGCATTCCTTCAATGGAAAAGCCACATGCGTAAATAATAGGTTACCGAGGCCTCTCTAAGAGGCTTTTATACCTTTACAATACAATAATACAATCTTAAATTTAACTTAGTCTAGAAATAGTAAGACAATTATTTATTTAGCTTTCAAATGTTACATAAAAAGTTTAAGTAAATTTACAAAATATATTAAACTTGAAAGTATTGCATACTTTTAGGCAAAATATTATAACGAAGCAAATAGGTAGTATTCCAGTTAGCCTAAATCCAGTTCGCAAAAAGACATTTTGCCAAATGACATTTAACAAAAAAAATTTATTGCAAAAATACTTTTAACAAAAGGTACACTTCGCAAAAAGACTTTTAACAAAAGGAAAACTTCACAAAAAGACTTTTAACAAACTAATCTTTAACAAATAAATATTTTTTGTAATAAGTATTTATTAAAAAGATATATAGATATATATTAGAAGAGATTTTAGTTGGTTTTAAAATCAGGGTTTTAATAATTTGTTTTGTGAGGGTTTGGGTATGCTAAACTCGCTCCTGCACAATTTTAACAAAATATGCAGTTGAAATATATATGTAGAAAATATAATTAGGAGCGAGTTTAGAGTTGGTTTCAAAGTCAGAGTATTCGCTTTTTCTACAATATTTATATATGTATATGTATATATGACAGATTCTGAAATATGAGGGATATGAAGTTTAAGTTAAGAAGATATTCCATGTGTCCGATAGAATTTGGCCATTTTTAATAATTTCTGATCAATAAATAAAAAGGAATATTCTATAATCTATACAATTAAATAATAAAATTTAGTAATTAATTTTTGACTTTAGAATTCAGTAGTTATTAATTTTTACTTTTTACGAAATTGTTTTCCAAAAATATATTATATGCCAAACCAATTCATCATACTTTTTCTATCATTCTCCACTTTTCCTAATAGTTTGTCATAATGTTGCAGAATGAAATTAAGTGTCATAATATATAAAAATTTAGGCCCAAAATTGCTAGGACGAAACAAAATTTTTGATTTTGTCCATATTTTCTTTTTTGCCAATTATATATTATGCATATATATGCATGAACTTGATATAAAAATTGTTTAATATATTTATATAAATGTGCATATAAACTTGTTTTTACGCATGTTTTTTAAATATTAGTTTGTTAAAAGTCTTTTTGTTAAATGGCATTTTGCAATAAGTCTTTTTTATCAAATGGCATTTATCGGCCAATGTCGCTTTACGAAATTGCTTTATGCCAAATGTCATAGACCCAAGCAAATAATATTATTACTATAAAAATATTTTTATTAAATTATTATTTGAATTTACTGTAGAAATAAATATTGAAAAAGAAATTTATGGAATCTGTTTTTCCTTATGATTAACCAGATTTATATGCTTAACTTATCATGTTTAAAGCAAAACAATATAAAACTTAAAATTGCATTTTTCTGCAGAATATTAAATCCTTTGGTTATCGGTAACGAGTATAAAAATTTTCATAAAAAATTTTTAACAACAAAAAATTGCTGTTATAAAATATAATATAATCAACAATTTTGTAACCTAAAAAAAAAGAGAAAATATTGATGGATGAGAATATTTTAGTTTACGAGACGAGAACATGTTTTCTCTTTTAAAATTACAGGTAGAGTACAGGTACGACAATTAATGAAAAAAAAATCATTGTTAATATAGTTAGAAATTTGTATGTCCATTAATTAATTGAAAATATGTTTCTGCAAGAAACGTGATGAAAAAGTTTGATGAATTGGTAGTACCAGTATCATAAATATACAGAGAATGTCCTGGTATTATACTCAATTTGATTACTGTCAAAAGAAAACTTTGGATATACTTTACTTTAGGTACATTGTCCAATTGCCTTGCAATTTTACATAACGGTACTTAGTGACGTCACCTATATTTCATAGAACATAACTTTTGGCATAAAGGTCATTTAACATTTTGCAGTATTTTACTTAAACCGTTATATCTCTACGATACCGTCTACGATAGTATACAGGAACCAATTTTTTTGCAACATTACCTACAAATTGTCCTTAATAAATATCTTATTTCATCTTAATCAAAGCTATCGTTTCTGAGATACTGCAGTTCAAACGGCAAATTTTGGATATCAAAAAAAAATAAAAATGTCTCTAGACTTTCTAGAAACCACTGCTATATTTTATAAATTTTCAAAGACACCCTATATTATTTTTATACTGTTACTATACTGTAACAGTATTTATAATCCGTTTTGATAAGTTTTCCAGAATGTGAGTGGAATGTGATTATTTAGTAAGCCATATATGCCATATTATATCCACATCTATATGCGTCGATTTATTGAATTTTCATTAATTACAAAATCGCAATTAAAAACATAAAAATATTACAAAAAATTAAATTAAATTAAAGTTACATTAAAACGAACACTTTAATTTTTAAAATGAGAACAAAATATATATTTAATAAAAAATAAAAACTAAAACATTATTTAAAGTAAAAAAAAAAGAAATATAAAACAAAATAAGGTTTATAAAGAAAAGTTACTACTAACTTGGTGACCTGAAGTAATCCCACAGTCTTAAAACATAACAAACCACGAAATGTTTTTTTTCCCGTAAATTAAGAATCAAAAACAAAAATTAATAAAAAAAAAATAAAAACAAAAAAAAAACAACTGAGCCAGAACAAGAATATAACATATAAAATAATACAAAATAAGGATGAAAATAAACCAAACAACTAACTTTGATGTCATTGCATTTGAAATTTTAAAGAACACCATATTTTATTTTTATACATTCGTTTTATTTTTTTTTTTTTTTCTTGCACAACAAATCAAACTTCAACTCCCTCATCTATAGAAGTAACCTGCACACAATACGAAACAAGTTTAAGCATGAATGAGCTTAAAGTGAAATTTTTTGCTTCGTCAAGCATTTCCACATATGGGATATTTCTTTTTTGTGTGTCTCTATTTTTTTCTGAATAAATGTACAATATATCTATGTATGTGTACAATGTGTACTAAAAAATTTATAAAAGGATTTTTCTTATTCACAGTGTCATACAAGAGTGTATTTTAAAAATATAATTTTTTTTTGCTTTTAATTTTTAACATTTGACGGATTGTTTAGAGAAGATAAATTTTTTTTTTTGTTGCTTCAATTATTACTCTCACTGCAAGTTTTTGTGACTCTGTGTACCAATAAACAAACTTTGAAAAAGTGAAACTTTTATAACTGATATTAAATAATTTACTATAATGTTGCAATAGAAATAAACAAAAGAATCTTAAGAATACATTTCATAGCTTCACATGTTGAAAAGATAGTTATTGCTAAACAAATTGATAATAATAATAATTTTTTGTCCGATTTTAAGTTTTGAAATTAAGGGAGTTATTTTTATTCAAAATACCGCTTTTTATTCCAAAACCTAAGCAACTATTTAAAACTAACCTTATTCTTTTCAAGTTATATAATTTGTTGTTAATTTTTTTTGCGTAAACTCAATTTATCTGGTAAATGGCGTAGTGATTAAGATGCACGCTTTTGCAATAGCGAGGTCCTGCAATAGGGAAGTCTTATATTCAAACTCCCCGTCAATAATAATATATAACGCATTAAAAATTGTAATAATAATAATAATAATTTATAGCTGCTACAGTGGAGCTATCTTTGGTTATATCATGCAGGTATATGCAGGTTATATAGGTTATATCAGGTGTTATATAAGACTGCACGTTGTAATCCACTGAAGGCCCTGACTCTGTAGTAAAATAATAATAATATTAATAATAATACTAATACCAATAACAATAGCTGCTACAGTTACAGTGGGACTTGCAGTAACTACAGTGACAATGACAGTGACTATTTGGGACTACAGTGACAGTGGGATTTGATTTGGGATTTTTTTTTGATTCATAATAATTACCTGATGCAGTAAGGTGTTATATACTACTGCATGTTGTAATGGTTATAATCGCTGTTAGCAAAATAGTAATAATAATAGGCGCATTCATTATTTTCTTTGTTTGCGCCTATTATTATTGTTTCCTATCCTTTATTTCCCTATCATCCATTTCCCTATCCTTTATTATCTCTACTTCCTAGCCAATATACTGCGTTAACAGATAAAGGTTTCATACCATTATATTGCCTAAAGGGGGTTTAGTCAGTAAGGATCTAACACTACCCAGGGAAAATTCTTGGTGTCTTTGGAAGATTTCCATCTCCCTTAGGAAAAGAAAAACAACTTCTCTAAAAGATTGATGGCCCACAAATATAATGTTTGTATTTCATAATCTTATACAATGTCTAAGTCAAGTATTTCGATGGTTTATTAAAATTAAAAATTCAAGAAACTGAAGCATCATCTAATATCAATAATAATTGACTTAGTAAATATCCTTTACTCCTTATAGCAGTGGAAAGATAAAACAAAATATTCAATTTATAACATAATACAAAACAAATACTGTTCTATATATAAATTTAGAAAATAATCGTGTTAGTAATTTTATTAGACACTGTACACCTACATGAATACATACGTAAGTTTGTGCAACAATGTGTCCTGCAATAAATTTTTTTTTTTGTTTTTTTTTTACTCCTTATTTTTTGTTTTTAAATAGAAAATCTTAACTGTAATGTGAAAATTTTTTGTAAATAATTCCGAAAAATAAAAAAAATAACCGTAAATCTGGATAACATGAGGATATTTTAAGATTTTTTTAAAAAAAAAAGAAAAAGATGCTTTTTATTACGATTCTAAATTTTTTTTTCTTTAAATTCGTAAATAAAATACGGTTTTGAAGTTTATTTAAGTATTGGAATAGCATATATGTAGGCACCTGTGTGCATTTATAAGAAAGAATATTAAAAGGATTATTTTAATTTATAGTTTTACAATGACAATTAAAAAAAAAAAAAATCAATTCTGGTACAGATTTAGACTATTGGATTAATGCACAATATTATCAATTTTGTTATGTCTGAGTTATGCCACATGTTAAAAAATTCTTTAAATTCGATTAGTGTATTCTTAGGTTTATAAAATATATAATGTTTTTATATATACTTTAAGAAAAAATACAAGTAAAAATATTAAAAATTATTTCAAGCGAGCGATTCCCATACTCTATAAGGAAATACTTATGTTATATACAATAGTCAGATATTTACAGAAATGAAAAAACCCAAAGGAATTTGATACTATTTAGGTTTAGGTAGGTTTCGAAGAAGATAATTTTAAGGATGATTTAATATTTTATTCGAATTAAAAATAAAAATCAGTTTAACAATTAACCTAGGTTATGTATCAAGTATGTAAAGATCAATTTATTGAACTTTTACTAAAAATAATCTTATTTGAGTAATTTGTAGCTTTTTGTTTTGGTCAGTTAATTTACATTGCATCTTACTTGGGAAAATTTCAGACTATACATAGTACCTAACTAGCACTTAGATATTAAGTAAGTATTTAAATTTTCTATTTTTTTTTTTTTGATCTCGAAGCTATAAAATAGCTAAATATTTTCAGCAGTACAGATCCAATTAAATAAAAATAAAAATCTATTCTTTCAACGTAACTTCTCAATAGAGTCTATATAACATAGATTAGCTAACCATTAATTGTGCATTACGAATATGAAAGTATAGATAGTTTTATCTTATAAACGTAATTGAATTGAAGTTAAATTTGATTAAAATTTAAAATAGTCGATGTAGTAGTAAACTATAGAAAAATAGGGTGCTTATTGTTATAAATGAAAATGTTATATATAGCAATATAATCTATATAACGTTTTCATTTAAATTTTTTTTTTTTTTTTTCTTACGAGGGACGGTGGAAAACTTCAAAAGTCACTCAAAGGAACTGCACGAGGTTCCTTTGCGCAGTATTGGACTCTAACCAACCAAAACGACCCCCTTTAAAAACAAACTATAGGATGGTTCTTTTAATACATAATAATATAATGAGCTTGGTTTTGGGAAAAAGGATGAGGGAAGGATTGCTTGGGAAATTGGATAAAGGATAATTGGGATAAAGGGAAAAATTTGGATAGTTATTTTGAAGAAGGATGTTAGTGTTCTTCGTGAATTTCGATATATAGTACCCTATTTTTCTATATTTATAATATTTATAATAACATTATAAATATTGCATTTAAACTATAATTATATTTTAAACTTAATTTATATTTTTATTCATTTATTTAAATAAATATTAGGGACCTCGACGGCCTAGTGGGTAAGAGCATACACTGTAGACACTAAGGGAGTGTGGGTTCGAATCTCACACACATCGTAAGAATAATTCCCCTTTACGACATTTACAGCCACACCTGGAAAGGGAAGGCTGTGTAATTTCTTTGTCACATTTATGTGGCAGGGGAATAAACTAAAAAAAACAATAAACTATTCATATTAATTTTACTTGAATATATTTTATTTAAATTTGGTTATGCTATATATATGTATGTATGTATATGTCGTTAATTAAAGAAACGTTTTTGAAAATATTTTTAATAACGAAGAAATTGCAATTCTTGTTGCTTGGCCTTGCAAAATTATAAAATTACTTTGTATGTTTTTTTTTTCACTTAGAAAAAAATGAACTCTACCGAGATTATTATACTTCCTTAAGAACAAAATTCATTTATGTATCAGCATGATCATAGGCCACTACATAACAAAAAAAAAAAAAAAACCACTATAACTTTTCCTAATACAAAAATAAAAAGTCCTTCTTCTTTTTATTCTTAAGTTATTTTTTAAGTTATTTTTTGTTTTTCCAACTCATTTTGTTTTTCTGTTGTTGAATGGTTTTTTCTTTTTTAAAAGGATTGTTTATGGCAATTTGTCATTTAAAAAATGTTATTACATGTTGTTACAAGAATATTTTTTACTTTTTATTTTTTTTTATTTTTTCAATTACATGTATTTATTTGTATTCTACTTCTTACTTTGCCCTAATTTAATTTTTCTTACCTTTCTTGTATTTAGTTTTTTTATTCTTGTGTTTTTTAATATTGTAGTTGCCATTATTTTGAAAAGTTACTCAATGCAAAGGTAAAAAATATGTACAAGTATAAGAAACACTTCAAATTACCAAAAAAAAAAAAAAAAACTTAAAAATATTCTTCACAATTTTGTAACATACACCAGTTTAGCTTTTGATTAACAATTTAAATTTTTCAAAATTATTCTTTCTTTTTAGCAATAGAATCTGTCTGTCTATAAATAAAATTTAAAATTGATGCAACGTTAATTGTTATTCATATCATACAGAAATTATAATATGCAAGTTTAAGTATAATGCTGAAAATTATAGTAGTTTAAGATTAAAAAAGTTTTGATTTAATGTTGATTTTTGTAAAACATAATCAGAAATTGTAAATTTTCAAAATACACCAAAAAAAAACCTAAGGTTCCTTTTGATAATGTGAGATTTTTAGCAACTAAAATCACCTCTCTCAGTAGCCCGTATAATCGGATAATCAATATAACTGAAAAGCGGTATAATGGCTGAGGAAAGGAAAAAGAATAAGAAAAATGAATTCGAACTTAAATGGCAGTAGTGGCATTAAAATGTGAATTTTAGCATATGCAAGTTGATTGATTCCTTCAACTTCTGTATATTATACGACGCGTGGTACACCTGTGCGTTGATAATGTGTTCCACAATTTGGACGTATGATTTAAGAATGAATGCCCATATTTCGTTGTTCTAGTTCTAATAGGATTCACTAAGTAATTATGAGAGATTGTGTATTACATCAGATTGGTAGAAATTTGGGTGTGATCCTTTAAAATTCTCCAGAGGTGTGATGACTTAAAAACCATTATAATTATAAAATCATTAAAGATTGGAATGACTCTTTTTTGTATTTTGTTAAGATACTGTAGAAGTGCTAGTATAAGGAAAGATACGGGATTCATATTCTTTAGTAAATTTAAATGTTTTAATAAGTTAATAAACCACATAAAAATCAATCTAATTAACAAATTTATTAGTTCTGTTAAAACGTTTATTAGAAAATTTGAACAAAGAATGTTAAATTTTCTTGATTTCTTATAAAATAAATAATTTATTGTCATAGCATCAAATAAAATATTACATTTTGAGATCTTAAAATAACACTACGAACTCAAATATAACGGTTATCATCTAATAACAACATTTGAATGTTAGATTGTATACCTACAGTTAAAAGAATAATTCAATTCTAAAATTTGTATAAAAAACTGTAAGTTAATAATTTAAATCATAAAAATATTCTTATAAAAGAAAATGAATATGTATTATTGTAGTAGCGGTAAAATTTTATGTAATTGTTTCAGTACACTTCTAATGTTTTTCTTTTTCTTAATTTTCTTTTACTCTTAAGTTCTTTCACACTTTTATTTACTTGCTGTTTTTTTTTATTTTTATTTCATTGTTATGTTGTTTTAATGTTTGATTCAATGAAAGCTTTTTAGTGTTTTTTTTTTTTTTTGTTTTCTAGAAGTTTTATAAAACAACGGCAGTTTTTTACAAACCACCACATGCACATATCTACACCTATTATACTCCTATATGAATTACAAAATTACATAGATTACATTGGTATGATTGTAACTTAAAACATAAAAAAACAAAAAAAAAAACAAAAACAAAAAAAAAACAAGAATGAAAGGCATAAATGCTCGAGACCAACCCTTACATTACCTAGTTATACATTGAATTTCAAACATAGTGCAACGGTATTATTATAACGTTTTATATAAATATGTATATACATAACATAAAAGCTCAATATCTCTACATATAACATATTATATTATATGTATTTATGATATATAAAATTGTGCCGAACTATACCTTCCTGACAAAAGTGTATGGTTGTACATTATGTGGTTAAGGCACTCTCTTCTATATGTTAATCAAATGCAATATACAATGTAGTATACAGAAGCATAATCATACAATCATACAAGCACTAAATATAGAGAATACAAAAAAACTAAAAAAATAAAAAACCAAGTTCTAAAGGACGCTCATGATAATATTGTTTTGAGGTTACATCAAGGATGCATTTATGCAAAAAAAAAAAAATTTTTTTTAAACAGAATGAATGAAAGAAGCCAGAAAAAGAAAAAAACTTTTTTTCCCCCATTCAGAAATAATTTCAAAACCAACACTAGGCACATATTGTATTAGTTTATAGTTGGTAGTAGATTTGATGGAGATCGATGATGTAAAAAGAGGGATAACTGTGTTTTTTTTTTTTTTAATAGAATTTTTTTTTTTTTCGTTATTATTTATTTTTTTTTTTTTATGTTTCTTTTCCATTGAAAAATAGAAACTAATTCTCATGTATCTTTTTTTTTTGTAACAAATAAAAACGGTGGTAGCTTTCAACATATTGCATTTTCTCTTTCATTTATGTAACGAATAGTTAACATTAAAAAGATATTCTTAAGAATCGTTGTTTTTTTTTTTTTTTTTTTTTGCAACAAAATGAAAAATACTTATATGGAAATGTTGGTTTATTGATGAAAATGAATGAAAAATGTAAATTAACATAAAAGCATATAAAAGATTGAAAATATATATATTGTATATGGTATTATAATAAGTATCTATACATTATAGCAAAACAAAAAGTCAATATAAAACTAATCCAAGCAAGAGTAAAGTGTATAAAATAACAAAAAGAAAAAGAAAATAATAAGAATAAATTACAAACCATAACATTCTATTAGATATTTTTTACAATAAAATATAGTTTAGGTACAAGTTTTTACATTTATCGGAAGATGTCATTTTGGTTTAACCATAAAAAAAAAAAAAAAAAAACTAAGTTAGATATTTATAAGTGAATTATGTCAGAATGATTTTATGATTAAAAAACGTTTTTTTTTTTTTGTTAAATTGAGAACAGTTAAGAAATTGTTTTTTTTTTGTTGTTTAGATTTTACTTATTTTTACTTTTTTGATCGACCCAGTTTATTTGATTTTTTTTAGTAGATTTTAATCAGTGGAGCTAATATCAACTGCTACAGAAATTTTTTCCTATATCTTATTTTTAAAGGGTTAATTTTAAATAAAAATTTTTATATAAGGATATTCAGTAATTCTTAAATTATTTAAAAGAAGAACCAACTTTTTCGTTTTTTGCTATACTTTATTTATGCGAACATAAAAATATTAAATGTAATTTAAAGTATGTTATATTCATAAAATTGCCATTTCTCATTTAATCAACAAGTGGTTTATACATAATTTAATATAAAATTAAAAATACGGATTTTCAGTCCCTCAAACTTCAAATGACTCGTTAAATGACAGGAAATGCTTTTTTATCCTTTTTATTTAATAATCAATATAAAAATTATGCAATTTTTTGTATTTTAATGTTAATGTTAATTTACTGTTATGTTGTGCAAAATTTTGGTTCGCCTGAGTAGCTCTGTAATGCGATAGTCAGAGGCTTGAAATTTTGAGTGGAGAAAAATTTTTGGGAGTAAACATAAATTATCTCAGAAAAAAAACTTAGTTTTTTTACTTCCTCCCATTTTAAGAGCTGTACAAAAAGTAAAAAATCACTATTTAAAGCCACCTGTATCTTGGACATAAAAATTAAAGCTGCAATGTTACATTTTTACATATTGTTTAACTGCTTTTCTTAATTATATAGAGTTTCAAAATTGAAAAAAGTGTCTCTTGATTTTTCATACATGAACAATTTCTATGAACGCTGCAAACACCGACGGAGTGTGGGTTCGAATTCCACACACGTCGTAAGAGTTATTCCGCCTTACGATACTTACAGCCACGCCTGTACACGAAAGGCTGTGCAATTTCCTGCCCACATTTATGTGGCAGAGAAATACATTTAAAAAAAAAAAAAAAAATTCTATGAAAAATTAAAAATTGTAGTCACAATTTAGAATGATTTTTATTGTTGTCAAAGAAAGAGCTTCTTTAAAATCCTTTGATTTTTATACTGCCTTTTTTTATTTTTTTCCTATTTTAGTATTAAAGAAAGTATTGCCACTGCAAAAAAAATTCAACATGAAAATTTTGATTAACCTACTGTATAGATTTTTGAGCGGCCCTAAATCCGTATTACTATAATTATTATATGTGAGTAAATACGATAACCTCAGTATCTACTATACAAATTATTATTTCTAAAAAAATTTCTCCTTAACCTTCTCAGAAAAAGTTTGACAACTGCAGGGATAATTTTTGGTTAAATAAAAATGTCAAAAAAGAAATAAACTGAAAAATGATTTGGCTTTACTTAATTTAATTCTTTCGAAATAATTTCGAAATAGTAATAACTTAAAATATGCATAGTTCGTTTAGCTAACTCGGAATTCGGAAATAGGGAGTATTACTTTTACCTAGTGAATTACATCTTATATATTATGAGGGAATTTATATATTACGCACCAGTTTACACATCATATAAGTTTAAGAAAAAATCAAAATTATTCACGTTAATTTTTGTAAAATTTATGAACTATTACGAAACTTTAAGATTTACATATTTTAAAATAACAATTCTAATTGATAGCTTCGTCGTATGAATTATTGTCGCATTAAATAATTCTACTTCGAAAATTAATTTGGCCTAAGAGAATAAGGAATTTAAGAAGGATTTTATGTATGCGGACAGAACCAATATTTAGTAAGATTTATTTTTGATGTGAACAAAATACATTTCGGAAATAAATTTATTGCGTTGAGAAATTCTTGTCGAAACATGGTACAGATCGAAAATATATTATTTCTTAAGCTTTGCTGCTCCAAATTAATGAAACCTGGAATTTCTAAAAAAAAAATGTTTATTCCATTGTAAAGTATCTTTCAATAATACAATAATAAAATATGTTCACACGAAAAAAAAAATTTTGTCCTCAAAGCAATAATGCGGTCAAACAAATTTCATTTACGAATAATTTAGTTGGAAAGAAAATAAATCATTAGTACAATTTTGATCGTTATAGGTACAAAATTTAATGCGGTGAAAATATTCAACCCTCTTTTAGATAGGTAACTAATTTTTTCTTTTATATTTTTTTGTTCCTCACTTTCTAAATTATTATTTGGTAACTTGTTGTCCAACAATGACAACGATCTTTATTTGTTTACTTATTTATATTTTCTTTCTGTCGTTTTTTTTTTCTTTTTTCACTACAATGCATTTTAAATTCAATTGTTTTGTATATATGGTACATTTTTTATGTTTTGTTTCATTTTAATTTGAACAAAAATTATAACAACATTTATTTGTTTTTTTTTTTTTTTTCGAAAAAATGTAAAACAAACCTTTTCATTCAACATAAATATAAAAAAAATAAAAAACAAAATGTAAAAGGAGTGTTGAATTAATTTCCAAAAAAAAAAAATTGAGAAGGGAAGAAAAAATCTGTAGCGTAAAATCAACAAGGAAAATTAAAGACAAAAAGAAACAAAAACAAAATCTAAAGTTATTTTGAAAACAAAAATAAATTGCTAGGAACAAAAACATTTTTATATAATATGTATACATTTTTTTTTTTTTTGGGATTGTAGTTAAACTTTAGTTGTAGTTGTATAGGATAGGATACAATTAGTATATCTATCTTTTTTTTTATTTATTTTAATGTAGTTTTTTATAAAATTTTTTTTAAACATTTTTTTTTTTACTTTTTTCGCGGTTTTTTCGCTACATTAACAGATTGAAAATATTCTGAGTTGGAAAACTGTTGATAGGAAATACTTTAAATCTTTTAATTTATTAAAAAAATTTAAAATTACTTTAACAGCAGAGAATGAATTTCATTAGCAATTTTTATACGTAATATAAATGCTAAAAATCTGTCCGAAATACGAAAAAATATACTGTATCTGTAATCTGAGAAAAAAGTTAACGGTAACAATATGTCCATGATGTATAATAAATTTATTCAATATAAAAATTAAAATTAGTTTATATATTCTCGTACGAAACAATAAGTTTTTTGTTTTTGCCTTTTCCACTCCTTTATAGAGTATTAGGGCTTTCATTAAGTCATGTATTATTCATATTTGACTAAGTTTCAGTTTCTATAATTAATTTAATTAAGAATTAATTTCTGTGCCGTCTATTATCTGAAGTATTATTTCTCCATCGCTATTTTCTTAAATAATCAGTAAATTTTGAAAATCTGAAGAAAATAATAAACTTATTATACTTATGCATTTTCCTCTCGCTTGCTCTTATTCATAACAACCAAAACTTTAAAAAAAATTACTTAAAGTGTTTGTGTGTTAAAAATATCTGATCCCTTAATAGGATATTAATAAAAAAGAATAATGAACTCCACTAAAAATTTATTTTGAAAATAAAATCTCTTTGTAAATTTATGTGCATAAAATCTCGTAAAGTTATAAATTGCAATCCTTACTTATTGTATTGTTTATTTACAATCAAAATTTTACTTTTCTTAACTAAAATAAAAAGCCCTTAAACCATTTACCATCTTTCACTTCGATAACATTTGTCTTTTCAATCAGAAATTGATAGGAGTACATACCCTGAAAAAAAATATATAATGCTCTTTACACTTCAATCACTTTTCTTAACCCTTTTTGAAAAGCTTTTCATCAACGGTTGCATGAATTAAAGTCGAAGAACCTTAAAATCGAAAACACTAAATGAACTAAAGTTGAAAAAAGATTTCAATTTATTTTTTGACTTTATTTCGTTTTACATTTTTTATATTTTATTTCATATGCACTAAAGTATAGAAAATCATAAATGAATTAAAATAGAAAAAAAAAATTTTCGGCTTCAGTTAATTTTTAATATTCATATGAATTAAAATAGAAAATTTTCGACTTTAATTCATTTTCGTAAAAAAATAACTTTATTAGATACATATTTTATAAATTTTAATTCTAAGAGAAATATTTACTGTTACATTTCTAATTGAAAACCTGACCTTATATGGAAAAAAAACATTTTATTCAACATATTATGTTCCTTTTCTTCATTAGAATTTAAAAAAAAAATACATGAAGGGGGAGAAATAAAGGAGAAGGGGAATTTATTTGAATTTTTATTTGAATTTTGGGTACATATATACATACATATTCTATAAAACTCTATATTGAATAACTGTGTAATAACCGCGAGCGCTTGAAATCACGTTCGCGGGCACTCGGCAGACCTTGCAGGTTGGCGCAACCCTATACTATAGGCATACACGCCCACTAATTTCAGTACGCCCACTAATTGCAGTACGCCCACTAATTGCAGTACGCCCACTAATTGCAGTATCAAAAAATTATTCAAGATCTTAGAAATTACATTAGGAATATGTAAACAAAATAATAAATAAAAAAAAAATAAAGTTTTGAATAAAAGACCTTTTGAATATACCCACTCAAAAGTAATTCTTTTCTAAAATTAGGAGGAATTCTAGAGTTGGTTACAAAATCAGCGTTGGTCCCTTAAATACTCTGGATTGTAAGCAACTCTAAAACCCCTTCTAATTGGACAAAAAAATATTTATATATTTATTCTGGAAAAAGGGAATACTTTAATTTCGCATCCAACTCTAGAATCCCTTCTAATCTAGAATTTCGCATTCTCTAAGCATATAATTAAAATAAAAAAATTTCGACTTTAGTTCATATTTAATATTTTCGGTTTTAGTTCAAATGAATTAAAATAGAAAATTTTCGACATTAATTCATTTCTCAAACAAAAAAATATTTTTCGATTTTGTTTCATTTTCTACTTTAGTTCATTTAATTTTTCGACATATGTACTAAAGTAGAATTTTTTTTCGACTTTAGTTCATTTAGTGTTTTCGACTTTAAGGTTCTTCGACTTTAATTCACGCAACCTTCATCAAAAACTCTAACCATTGAAAAAGCGTCTGCGAATAAAATGATTTCATAATATTATACAAAACAAGAAAAATTAAAATAGAGTAAAAAACATAACAATAATAAAAATGAGAATTAAAAAAAAACAAAATAAAAACAACATACAAACAATTCAGTAAAACAAAAAGTGAGAAAAAATATTAAAACCATAGTTTGGTGAGCCAAAAAAATGCCTTTAGAAATGAAAAATAATGTTGAAAAGTTGGAATGAAAAAAAAAAATTTAAAAAAAAAAATAAAAAAAAATCAGAATAAAATAAATACAAATAAAGAAAGAATAAAAAGCTAAAAATAAAAAAAAAAACTTTTAAAAAATAAAAACTAAAATACAGTACTTACCTATACAACTAAAAAAAAAACGAAACCCCATTATATACAAAAAAAAAAACAAATGAATAATATTTCGAACATTGACAGTACACCGTTGTAATCTGACACTAGGTAAACGTTATTAAAGCAGTCCACACTCCATACTGATTTTTTACGTATTAAAATATAGGATAAAATATATAATGTTTGCGTTCCTTTTACACAAAAAGAGTAGTTGGGAGTTGTTGGTAAATAAAACGCTAACTTAACATAATCGTATTTACTGCTACCTACTCTTTCTCGAAGATTGGTGGAGTTGGGAGTAGAAAAGAGTAGTTTACTCTGTAAGAGAAACGCAAACATTGTATATGTAGAAAAACGATATGTGTTTGTCGTAATGTACAGAAATTTTGTTGATTAAAGTAAGATTTCAAGACACACTTTAATCATTTCAATATTACATCTACATGTATATTTAAAAATTATATATCATAATAATTATTTTTGTACAACATTTAAAATAGTTACAATTCTTTCATTGTCCTTTTTATTGAATGACCGTATTATTTTTTAAAACTTAGAAAAAAAAAAAAAGTTAATTATTTTTCTACAAAATTTTCTTAACAAAAACCAAAACAAAAAATCAATTTAAAAAAGATATGCATCTACAGGGGATGATTTTAAATAAATTAAATTGCAGTATTAAATAAATACATAATACTGCATTAACTTTTAGTTCAGTTTTATGACATATTTTTTGAAAAATATTTATTTAATATTTATTTTATAGTATCTACCTATCTATTTCAAAACGTAATATAAAAAGATTTATATTATTTTCAAACTACAAACATTAATACAAATGATTACCCCAAAAAAATTTAAAATTAAATGATGCCTTAACATCAAAAAAAAAAAATTTATTGTTTGCACAATTTCTGTTTTTATACCCGTATGAACTATATCCAAGGGTATAATAAATTTGTCATTACGTTTGTGACACCTTAAAGAAGTCGAACTAGATATAGCGTCAAAGGTATGGATCGGCTCAGAATCGAATTCTGAGTCGATTAAACCATGTACGTCCGTCCGTCCGCACGATAACTCAAAAAATAAAGGAGCTAGGAGGCTGAAATTTTTTTTACGTCACTTTTTTTTATCCAGCATTTCGGCCGCCGGGTTCGAGTAGCTGCCATACAACTTCTTTCTTTAAATGGAAATAACTCAGTGTCTATTCAAGATAGGTATCTGAAATCTTATAAATGATGATCACGTTTTATGGCAACAACTTCTGTAAAATTTGGTTGTGCTTATGCAATAGATACGGGTATCTGTCATATAACTCCACAATTTACATAAATATATCTCTGTAGTTAACTTCGGTACTAAAACATCTGAATGTTTTTAAAAGATGATCAAGTTTTTAGAAACAGGATATATTACGTTCACACGGGTATCCCAGAGTTGATACATTCTACTCTACTGCACTCTTCCTCGTTTTTATTATTTTTATTTCTGTATACATTATTTTTATATTTTTTTTGTAATATTTTAGTTTTTTCACAATAGTGTTTAATTTGTATTTTTAATGGAAGCATATACGGACTGTTATGTAAATCTATGTATAATGATACTCTTATATATTAGTATACACTTAGGTGTAATTTTACGTATGTAGATTAATATTATGTATATGTTAAAACCTATATTAATATGCCCTTAAAAAAATGATTGGTCAAAGCTTGGCTTGATAATCTATTTGAACTCGGATTCGAGTTCACTCTCTAGAATATAATACGGAAAAAAAGTTATAACTATTAGTAGGTATTGTAAATGATTTTTCATTAATAATGCCAAATTTTTATTCTGCAGTATTGTGTTTAAATAGAGGTCTTACTAATAATAATAATATTTAAAAAACAAAAATATGTCGAATTTTAAATTCTTTGATGTTTAAATATGTATGCAAAAACAAAATTTGTTAAGGCTTTAGATTTGGTTTTTTAAAGTTTTTACAGGGGACGATGCAAAACATCAAAATTCACTCAAAAGAACTCCACGAGATTCCTCTAGTGTTGGGCTTTAACCCACGAAAACAACCTCCTTTAAAACCAAACTTTAAGATGGGGCCTTTAATATATGGTGATATAAAGTTTCAATAATTCGTTTAGCAGTGATTTGGAGTCGCAGTCCTCAGCGTTATATGATTTTCCAGAAGTTATTACTTACTATATTATATAAGGGATTTTCAGAAATAAAAATTCAGGAAAACAGCATAGCGGATAGACCTTCAACGAGCTTTACTTGTTCCTGCTGCCGAGCTACTATGGAATATTATTTTACAAGTTCTTAGATAAAATTATAATATACTTTAGTTTTATTTCAATATTTTATGTTATTTGAATATTTTATGCCATTATATTATGACATAAAGACCAGGAAAATGTTATATGCTACTTAATTTTTATTTTGGATGCTATTTCTTTAAACGCTATTTCGAAGTTGCCGTCTTAATGTTTTACAAACACAAAATCTTTGATATGAGTTTCAAAGTCGATTTTATTTTAATAGAAATTAAAATTATATTTTTAGTTGTAGCCACAGTTACGTTGTTATTAAAATAGAAATTGTTTGTAGTTGAGAAAAAAAAAAATTTTTTTAACTTTCATTCTGTCCTTCCGTTCAAACAACTTTATACATAAAAATAAATTAAAAATCTCAAAATTTAATATAAGAAGCTGTATCTATTAAATTTAATGAAGAAACTGTCTTTTACATTGTTAAAACATTTAAAAATATATTATAACTAACGCTGCTTCTAAAATGAAGTCATTTGTATGTTAATTATTACATAAGTAAGGCCCAAGGAAAATATTGAAACCTATAAAATATTTGACATTAAGATTTTGATGAATTTTACTTAATACTAAAATACTTCAAATACTTAATACTAAAATACTTCGCAATAAATTAATTAAAAAACATTATTGTTTCTTTTTTGAACGCGAAATTATAATTCCATCCCAATTTCTTTATAAAGTCAGAAGTGGTATTTTCTATAGGTATGACAATATACTTTTGCTTGTTAGGTACCAAATCATAGAAATATGATTTCGTAAAAAAAAAAAACATTTTAAAAATATATTTTCAGAATTAATTTTTGAAAAAATTCTATCGAAAACCAAACCTTGTACAAAAATTTTCCTCATTTTACAAATATTTTACTATACAATTTTTAGTGTTACAATATTTTCCTCAAAAACAAAAAAAAAAACTCTCAAAATTTCCCAAAATAAAAAAAATGATGACTATAAAAACTCAGAAATATTTACAGAACTTTCGATTATTAAACTCTTAAAAACACACGTGCAGAAAAAAATCAATAAAATAATAACTTTTTAAATTTAATAAAATTTTGTTTTTATATTTATAATAAATAAAAAGATCAAAAGTTAAAATTTTTATTATTTTTATAAGCACATTTTTGAATTCTTGAATATATTTAAAATAAGATTTTTTCTCATTCAACGTGGGAGTATCTTTCGATAGCATCTAAAAGAATAATAAATTAACCAGAATTAATATTAAATCAATATTGTGTACCTTAAAAAATGCGTAGAGTATTACAATATACCTGTAATCTTTAATCTTTAATAAAATAAGAATACAATTAAAATGTCATATTTTGAAAATATTTAATTGAAAAAAGTTTAAGTATAGGTACATTTTATGAAATAATAAGCAAACATTAATAATAAACAAGTAAAAATAACAGTAAGTCGATGCAACCAACTTATTTATACCCTACACCTAAAGCATTCCAATTAAATTAAAAATCCATAAGTTATTTTAGTTAGGTATTTAATACAAGCTAAAAACAATAAATGCTGTTACAACCTTTGTACGAAATTTCAGGTTTCTATCTTTATTAAATTCGAAAATATGATTCTTAGGTCTTGGGAAGTGTGTGAAGGCACTCGGACCACAACCCCAATTCATCTCAAATTTTAGAGACATCAACAGAGTAGAACATTCTTATATCAAATTTAAAGTTTATATATTTATTAATTTCGAAGATATGCTTGTTTGGTCTTAGGAGTTGTGTGGCAGATACCCGAACAACCATTCTAATTCATCTTAAATTTTGGACAAATCAGGGATTCAGGAAACAACACCCTTGTACCAAATTTGAAGTTTCTGTCGTTATTAATTTCGAAGATATGCTTGTTCGGTTTTGGGAGTTGTATGGGAGGTACCCGAACGACCACTCCAATTCATCTCAAATTTTAGGCAAATCAGGGATTTAGGAAACAGCACCCTCGTATCAAATTTGAAGTTCCTATCTTTATTAATTTCGAAGATATGCATGTTCGGTTTTGGGAGTTGTATGGGAGGTACCCGAACAGCTCCACCAATTCATCTCAAATTTTGGACAAATCAGGGATTCAGGAAACAACACCCTAGTAGCAAATTTGAAGTTTCTGTCTTTATTAATTTCGAAGATATGCTTGTTCGGTTTTGGGAGTTGTATGGGAGGTACCCGAACGACCATTCCAATTCCTCTCAAATTTTAGACAAATCAGGGATTTAGGAAACAGTACCCTCCTATCAAATTTGAAGTTCCTATCTTTATTAATTTCGAAGATATGCATGTTCGGTTTTGGGAGTTGTATGGGAGGTACCCGAAAAACCACTCCACTTCATCTCAAATTTTGGGGATATCAGGGATTCAGAAAAACACACCCTCGTACAAAATTTTAGGTTTCTATCTTTATTAATTTCGAAAATATGCGTATTAGGTTTTGGAAGTTGTATGGGAGGTACTCGAACGCATGGTCCGATTTCGCCCATTTACAATCCCCGCCTTACCTTAGTCATTGTTAACCTACAGTATAAATTTCATCAAGATAGCATCATTATTTTTTGAGTTATCGTGCGTACGGACGGACGGACGGATATCGCTAAATCGACTCCGGCGGTGATCCTGATTCAGAATATATATACATGTCTATACCTAACTAGCTTCCTTTTGGTAGCGAGTTAGGTATAGACATGTATAACAGTAAGTTCATGCAACCGACTTATTAATACCTTACACCTGAACAATTCCAATTAAATTAAAAATCCATAAGTTTTTTTGGCAGCTGCTTGAACTTCTTCCCTCTTCTTCCTTATTTAACTCGAAAAAAGGCATCCTATAACACCCTAGTATAAAATTTCAAGTTTCTATATTTATTAATTTCGAAGATATGCTTTTTAGCCCTTGGGAGGCTTGTGTCAGGTACCCGAATTGCCACTCCAATTCATCAAATTCATCTCAGTGACATAAAGAAAACATACCGGAACACCCTTGTACGAAAAATAAAGGTTCTATCTTTGTTCGTTTTGAAGATAATCTCGTTTGCTCTGGGGCTTGTTCGGAAGATTCCAAAATTTGAACCCATGGACTTAATCCTCGCAAATCGAGATAGCGTTACTAGTTTTTGATTACTGATTCAGAATATATATACATGTCTATATCTAACTCGTTTCCTTTTGGTGGTTACAAACTCCATACCAAAGTTAATATACCCTGCACTTTAAGTGTAGGGTATATAAAAAAAATCGCAATGTATAAAAAAAGCAATAGTTTTAGATATCACACAAATAAAACAAACAAAAACGTATTTGGAACTAAAAGTACAAACATGCGAATTTGACAACATAGATCAGAAAATCGGACAACAAGATCAGTACTAACGATAATTAAAAAAAAACGAAAAAAATAATTAAAATTAATCATATAAAACTTAAAAGCTTAAAAGTGAAAAATCAGAGCTTCAAAGTATATAAATTGCATAATAATATTAATCATCTATTTTGAAATGCAATTATTAAAAATTAATTTTGTTATTTTTGGCTATTCTTTTAAAGAACGGTCACGCTCGATTGTTTTAAAATTTTGCGCAATTAAAATTAAACAAAAAAAATACTAAAAATCTGTGAGGCTCCCGAGAAGCGAGTTTGATATTAATTAGCTGTAACGGTATTTTAAAAAGTTTATGTACATTCTTCAATAAATGTACATACATATCTCAAAAATTGTTAGAGCTATTTAAACCACTATAGTCTCAAAAGAGAGGTATATGAAAGCGCTTTAAGACGGTATGTATGTCTTAAAATACAGGTTGTCTCATTTGAGTAGAAGGTGCTTAAAAATGTTTTTTTGTTTTAATTTACAATTTTTTAATATTTTAAAGTAAAAATTCCATATAACGGTATTTTTTTGTTAACATGTTTTTTTCCCCTTTTTTCTCTATTCTCTACAAGGCCTTATCGGTTACTCTAGTTGTTTTCGTTTTTGAGTTATGGTAAAAAGTTTTTACGTAAAATTATAAAAAAAAAATCTATTATTCATGTTACATTCACGAATAGTGTAAAAAAAAACAGTTAGGAGTGATTTCAGAGTTGATTTCAAAATTACCGTTTCAATAATTTGTTTAGTGATGGGGTGAGGGAGGGGGAGAGGGGTGGTTTTATGTACAAACATAATTAGAATGGGTTTTAAAATTGAATGCAAATAAATATATAGAAAAATAAATTATTTTTAAGTTTTTATAAATAATTTTTCATTCTAAATATGTGGTTAACCTTATTGTCCTTGTATGTCATAAAAATCTAAATTATATTATGTTGCATATAATATATTACATTTAAAAACATTCATAATATATTATGCAATAATATGTCTTTATATCATATTCGTTATGTTCTGATTAAATTTATTTCAACATCTCTAATATACGTATACATCTTCTAATAGATTAATTTTGAACATTTTCATTTGACAAATTGATAATTTTTAAGTGATATACAGATAAATTTTTTTTAGAAAAAAAAAAAGAAAATAAATTAATATTGAATTGGTCAAAAATTAATTTTTACCATTCATCACTAAAATAAAATTAATATTGATAGATATAATATTATTGATTGAAGATAAAATTTAAAAGCTAATGAACAAAAAATAGCATTTTAATATAAACTATTTGAAGATACTTTTAATTTAAAAATGGCTTGTTAAATTAAACATAAATTGTATGTGTGTATGTATATGATTTCCTATTAATAATCTACCTAATTTATTTATTAATGTAAGTCTATATAAAATTTTAACAGTTTTCATTTAAAATCCATTTCAGTTTAGATTCCTTTCAAAAATTTCCATTCAATTTAAATTTTTGAAAGCTTTTAAACTCTTCAAATAAAAAATTTTTTTTTGTTATTTTTTAGTTTTTTTTTTTTTTTTTTGTTTAACATAATAATGAATACTTACTATTTAAATTGTTTTATAAAATTTTTTTAGAATGACATTCGATGATAACTTCTGTTATTATAAAATCCCTACAAAAAAAAAAAAAAAAACAAAACCAATTTTAATTTGACTTAGTTTCTTTTTTTGCTGTTCTGTATTGAGACCTGACTGAAAATTCAAAACGAATATTAGATTCAATCTGTTTTTCATTTTTATTTTTTTTTATATAAAATGATCTCTTTTGCAATAATTGTGATCTGCTAATAGAATATATTATCATCATCATGGTCATCATCATCGTCGTCATCATCATACCATATACCATTGCATAACCATTACGAATAGAAGCATTATATTATATTTTTACTTTTTATCAATATTTCATTTAATACAATATGTGAATCAGTGACATAAACCCTATGTATTTTTTTATGTATGACTCTTCTAAATAAATAATATACAGAATAAAATTTACGTTTGAAATAATACAATTTAACAATATTATACTTTTCAGTAGTACTGGTTTGTTGCTTAAATATATAATGGACCACATCACACGTTTTCTAAAATTTTCATTTCTGTAAAAGCACAAATTAATTTTGAACATATCATATGTACTATAATAAAAATATGAGCTCTACATTCAGTAAAACCCTTCAGCAGGTCGTAAAGAAGAAAAGTGATTTTTATTCAGAAAAATTTCCAAGCCGAAAAGCAAATATGGGATCAATTTCGGCTAAATATTAGATGAGAACAAAAAATTTTAAGTTTTCAGAAACACAACGTTATCTATTTCCTATGTTGTGAAGATCGTTATAGTAAAATAATTATGTTTCTTGTCGGTAACCAACAATATTATGATTGAAGTGATTTATAATTAGCTTAATTTTAACAGTTCTTAAAATTTAAAAAGGAATGAATGTATTAAACTGATCATATCCCCCCAATCAAATGACAAATTCAATCAAAAAAAAAAAGGAATGAATGTATCAAACTGATCATATCCCCCCCGTTCAATCAAACTGACATATCCACCGTATTTATAAAAATCATTTCAAAATTCTAATGTTATTTTATTTAAAAAAATTGCATAATTACGTTTCGTTTACGACAACTAAATGTAAACTACTTTGCGGTTTTTATCCTTTTTAAACTGAAAAAAGTTTTAAATAATCGACAAACAAATTTTTGTTTTACATTATAATGCGAACCATTTCAAAGTTATTTTTAAAATATATTTTTTGTTAGTATTTTAGTATTGGTATATAACACGATCTTTTATTAATTATTATCTCATCCGAATACCTTATAAAAAATAATATTCATTCTGAATGAAAAATACTAAAATAAAAATTATAAATCACTCTGAGTAAAAAATCATTTACAGATTGCACACCACTGACTAAAATTTATTACAGTAAAAAAATAAAAATAACAACAGTAAAACACATGTCCTATCATAAATGAACTCAATTTAGAATACAAAATACGTACTCATTTCTATGGATCACTTATGAAATGTTCGTTTTCTGCTATTAAAAAATAAAAAAAAAACATCTTTTAAAATATTCTCAAAAAAAAAAAAATAATAAAAACAAAAAATAAAAATGAACACGACAAATGATTATCAAAAATCGATTTTTAATTTATCAAAATGTCATTTCAATCATTTTCGGTTCTTCTTCAACAAAAATCATCTACAAAAGTTGCATTTGACCATTTCAATTACATTTTGTTTTTTTTTTTTTTATTTTTTTGTTTTTTTTTTTTTTTTTATTTTGTAACATTCCATTTTATATTTATAACCTTGCATGTAATTCTAAGTCCTTTTTTATTTTTTTCAAGTACAAGTATATTTTTGCACCGTTATTATATATATGTATAAGTGCATACCTACATAAATATACATTACCCTATATTATATAAGAACAATTTTACTTATGTAAGTATAATTTTTTGTGATAATTTTTTCTACAAATTTATATGAAATTTTAGAAAATAGAAAATGTCGAAAAAAAAAAAACAGCAATAACAAAATAAAACATATAAGGTAACATATAATGTAATACATATTTATTAACTATTTTTTATAATATATTATTTAGTACATACATATTTAGGGACAAAAGCAAATTATATTACAGAGTATTATGTATACATAAATATTTAGGTATAATGTATTTAGATAAAAACATATGTGCATATATTAAAAATAATTTTCTGTTGAAGCCTTGACCACTTCAAGTGCCATCATATAAAATATCCTGAAATATAAATTGTATATAACAATTTACAATTTTTATCTAAAAAACAAAAACTGTTATGCATTTAATGAAAAAAATAATAAGTACCTATACAAAATTTAGGTGGAAATAATGTTGTCAGCTATAAGTTATAAGAATTTCTATATTTTGAATTAAAATTAAAATATAGAACAAAAGTATCCGGAAATTGATGCAAATCATTTAGTCAAGCAGATTTTTAACAAATTTTTCTTATAAAAATCTGATATTTGGCTACCATGTTTGTTAATTACAATTATGAATTTCTCTAATAAATGTCATTAATTTGGGTTTTCATGATTTTTTCATAACTCAACAATGACCGTTTTTTTTAAAGTAGGCGTCAGTTACAGCTATCATTGAAATGCTTCCGGAAAAAATGTTTCATTGAAAGTTTATACTTTTTTCCGTATATGGGCGATTATAGCAATCAGAGAAAACTGTCAGTTAAATTATCTGTCAAATGGCAAATAATGATGAGAAAATAAAAATAAATGTAATTTAAATTTAAATTATTATTAGCGTTATTTCGATGTTGGCAAAATAAAGTTTTATTATTTTTAATTTATTTAATTATTATTGGTAGAAAATGGTACTAATAACGAATAAAAAAAAGATTTTTTTATTTAATAATGAGATTGGCTCAATTGAGAAGAATAAAAAAGTATAAATTTTCTAGAATTAATTTTTTTTGTTTCCTTTTTTTGAAATTTCCATTTTAAAACAAAAAATTTTAAAACTAAACTTAAACAAAATAATAAAAAAAAAACAAATTTTAAGTCTAAACTCATTAAAATACAAAATCATCATGAAATATATCAAAAATTGCATCAGAATTTTTTTCAATGACAAACGAAATGGGAAGAAATGAAACATACGTCATTAAAAACAATTTTGTTTCATTAGCAAAATTACTGATCAGTTGTTCAGGAAAATAATTACCAATCCGGAAAATCATAAAATTGATTTGTTTTTTAAATATTTAACTTAAAATTTAAAAATTCGTATCAGAATTTATTTTTTAGAAATTATTTAATCATTAAATCAACACTTTTGTTAAATTTTATATGTCTTTGCTGCATAAAAAATTGAAAATAAACATTTTTCGGAAGCATTTCAATGATAGCTATAACTGGCGCCTTAATTGAAAAATCAATTTTTTATCATCCCCATATGTATACGAATACATGTATTATTTAATTAGAAAATCACATGAGCCTAACTAAATTTCCTAAATGATATCAATGCGAAAAATTTATATTAAATTAACATGAAAATTATTTAAAAAATTGTAAGATACAATATGACAAAATATATATTATAATGTAAACTTTTATAGAGAACTAAAAATCTTTAAAAAATATTGACTACTTATCGATGATTATGTTATATAGAGCGAAGAAAATAATAATATTTTTAATCTTAAAATTTTAGTGTCCCTTTTATTCAACAATTCTTACACTTATTTTCTTATTGATCTTCTGTATAGTCTAACATCCCATACATAAACTCTATACATATGGATCTAATATTTGACTATTTGCTTAAGTTTGATTAGTATAGCTATGATATATTTTTAGTATAGCTAAAGATGCAGCTATGTGTTTGGATTTTTTATATCCCTGTAAAACTTACTTTTCTGTAATTATAATGCAAACATTTGGGCTGGGGGCTTCCTAAAAGCACTGAGTTATCTGGATAATGTACAAAACAGAGCTTTTCGTCTTTCTTCAAAATATTCCTCCAAATTTTTTATATCTATCTCACATAATCCTAAATATTTGTTTTACCTAAATAGCTTATTCCCAAGAATACCTTTTACATCTCTATTCCGTAAACCAAAAAACCAAAACCATTTGTATCAAAGGTCTCAACCTAAAGTTTGGTTTAAAAAGGGTATGGTTTTGTTTGATTAAAGTCAAACATTATCCGAAAGAATCACGTGTATTTCTTCTGGATGACTTTTGAAGTTTGCCACTGACTCTAGTAAAAAAAATACAAAAATAAAATATAAATTATAAAAACAAAATAAAGGATCTTCTTATCTTGAATAACAATTATTATTAGTAAAGGATCAACTTCTCTCAGTCCTCAGATATAATATTTGTAAAGATAAAGCTTTATTTATTTATTAAAAAATGTAGATAAAGCTAAAAATATTTTTAATTTTGATACAAAATTTTATAAGTGTATAATAAGGGATGAAAAATTTTTTTGTGTCCTAATGAAATTTTCATATAGAAATTGAACGTTAATGTCAGAAATGAAAATGTATATTTAGAAGAGGGCTCACATTTATTACGATATTATAAATAAAAATAAAATCCATAATACACTTCCAAAGTAAATTGAATATATAACGATAATACAGGGACTATAAAATTTCTCATGTACCCAGTTTAACTTTTTATATATTTTTTTTTTTTTGTTTTTAGTATTTCTATATTGATTTTCCCAACACGTACAAATCACATTTATAAAAACGGAACCAAACCTTTCGTTCTTTTTCAAAAAATTTTTACAATTTTTAGTTTTCGTTTAATTTTTTTTTTTTTTATTACATTTTGTTTTTTTTTATTGTTTTAGTTTGAAATATTCTCTTACATCCAAGGATCACATTGTATCTTTTATTCTCGTTTATTTTATTATTTTATAATTTTTTGTTTTTGTTTTTTTTTTAATTTTTAATTTTTTTTTATCTTCCTAGTTGGTTAGTCAGTTTTGGTACCCTGGTACCATATATCTATTATACCTTCCATTTTTTTTTGAATAGGTCCGTTTTTTTTTTTTGTTTTTTTATTTCCATTTTTTATTACAAGGTCCCATCTCTTATAATATTGCTCTTGATGTGCCTGATGTTACAATAAAAATGTTTCAGATAAATATTATTTCAAAATGAGAAAAATTTCAACTACAAAAACGTTTCAAATATAACATTTCTTTTATTTTATTATTATTGTTGTTATTTATTTTTTTTTTTAATGTAAACAAAATTGGACTTGAACTCTAGATAACAAAAACAAAAAAAAAAAAAACAAAAAAAGGACAGAAAAAAACAAAATTTTAAAAATGAAATGAACAGAAAAAAGTTTTGTAGTTATAAAACAATGTTGCCAATATGTGATTTTTATCGTTAATAATGTGATGCATTGTTGCCAAAAGAAAATATATCTAGACATAAATTAAATATAAATTTAATAAAAAAAAAAAAAATTTTGTTAAGCATTTTAAGGAAATAGAATATACAAAATATACATATACATATATTAAATGCATTTTAAGTTATTGTTTTAAAATGACAAACCTGATATAAAATGATTTTTTTGACACGTACCAACTGTAAGATAATCTATAGTTTTCAATGATGAAATGAGCATAAATACCTGTAAAAAGAAAAGAAATTCATTGATATTTAATATAGATACTCGTTTAAATGTTACATAATATCTAATATAAATAATTGTTATAAAAATTTTAAAAATTTTGAATATTTTATAAGGAAATTTAAAGAGTAACATAACATTCATATAATTTATTTATTTATTTTAATTCTCCCATCACATACAATTTGACGAGGAAATCAATTAATCTTTTCTTAAATTATAATTGTTATATTATTACATTTGACACAATATTTTCACCAGACCGGGGTTTAAATCCAACACATTTCGCTTAAAAAACTGACGACTAACAAATTGCACCATTGGTCAGATATTGTCATATAATATTATTTAAAAGCAAAAATAGAATTTTTGAAATAAATAGATAGGTACTAATCAAAAATAAAAATAGGTACTAATAAAAATAGAAATACGTAGGTACTAATATATTAACCCTTAAGTGGTGACGGTTAACTTTAGTACTTATATAAACTGATACACTAATATATCTTTTACACAATTAACAATACAACAATTAAACCTCAAATAATTAACGCTAATTTTAAATAAAAACAAAACTTCAATTCTTCTTTTCAAAACTTTTTAATTTTTTAATCAAAACTTAAACAAAGAGATAAGATTTAATATGTATATGTCCAAAAAAATGGCAAAATCAAAAATTTAAAATTAGATAATATAATTTATTAAGAATTAAAGTTACAATCTATAAAAATGAAATTTTAAATAAATTAAAAAAATTGCTCTGATAATTAATCAATTTTAAAGTTAAGTGTATTCTGTTCTGTCTGACACTACATTTCACAATCGTTAAAAAAAACTTTAAATAGATTTCCGAACAACTTAATTATGTTATAAGTATATAAGTGTATCGGCTTAAGTGTATCGATATTTGAAATACTCAACTAAATTGAAAGTACACTGAATTAAAAGATAACCTCCTAAGCGTAATGAGCGTAGGCATGGTGCAGAAATACTACTTGAAAAGTTAAACATATGGAAAACAATACAAATGCATACAATTAAGTTCCACCATGTTACTTTCACAACCTGTTAATCAACTTTTAACTTGTACGTAGAATCTGTACTGTGAGAGCTAATTGTTAATGTGCACTATTTTTAAGATTTACTTAAATCTCAATAAGTGATCATTAATTAAATAAAAGTATTTAAACTTGATCAAGAGATATTTTTAAAATTTGAAAATGAAATATAGTTAGATAGAAATATTTTATAATAAGTACCTACTTTATTTACTTTTACTTTTTACTTTTTTAATTTATCTAAATGTTATTCTAAAGTCTTCAACGTTTTGTATTGAAGTTGCAAAATTTGAAAGTTACGTATTTTAAGATTTTAAAACATATATAATGACTGAATGGTGGCTTCGTTAATTTTGCTCAGGACATAATGCTGATACGCATTATAATAAAACAGAATTATTTCAAAATAAAATTTGTTTGTACCATCTTACAAACAAAAGAGATAACATAGATTATTTGTATATTGACCAAATATCATATTTGTAAAAAATAACTTAAATAACGGATAATTATGAATACAAAGACTTTTTGAGTGATATCCATACCTGTTTACCATTTTTTTTTTTTTATAGAAAGTGGTGGTCTATTTAACCGATTTGTACTATTTGGTCTATTTAACTGAAGAATTTCTGAATTTAGAAGTGTCAAAAGTCAATAAATAAAAGAAAAGTTATCATCATAGCAGAAGCTTAAAAAACAAAACTATAATTTAATGGGTCTACTACGAAAACAGGTTTACCAAAATTCTATTTTTATCAAACCCCGGGTTTTTAAAATCCGGTTCTTTAAAATCCAACTTTTTAAAATCAGTCCTGTTTTTTAAAATCCGGTTTGTTGTTTATTTTTATTTATTGTTTTCTTTATTTTTAATGGGTTCCCAAAATCTCGATTTAAAATATGTTGATTGAAAAATATCGACTTGGCCAATAAATGTCGACTTTCAAAAAGTAAACAAATTTCGACTAAATAAATTATTGAAACTCTGATTTTTATTCCAACTCTAAAATCACTCCTAATTCATAATCATATATACATATTATGTATATAAAAATTCTTGAAAAAGGAAATACATGTACATATATAAATATTCTGGAAAAAGGGAATACCCTCTTCTTGAATCTAACTCTAAAATCGTAAACGTAAAATAAAATTTTGAACGATAATTTAACGCGCTTAATGACGTCATCGGAAACCGGCACCTTGACAAAATACTTTTATTCGTGACCAAGCATGTTGGTACAAAATTTTAAAGAAATCGGGCGCGGGAGTTAAAGTTAAAGTTTAGCCAAATATTTTTTCCTTCTTTAAAAAAATTTTTAGCAAGAGCAGGATTTTAAGCGGATTATAAAAAACCGGATTTTCAAAATCGGATTTTAAAAAGCTGGATTTAAAAAATCCGGATTATGATAAAGCTGATTTACGGTAGACCAGCTTTCAATACGCTCTCTAATTTAACATATTCACATACAATATTTTATTATATTCTCTAATATAACAAAACTTTAACAATATTAAATTAAATTAATTCTAACGTCATTCTTTTCTTAGTTTTTAAATATTTAAAAAAAAATGTTTGTAATAATTTGGTAACTCTCTATTTTTATTTATCTTTTATACAATTAAAGTCTATGTAATTCCTTATAATTATGGGTGTTCATTTGACTAAATTTTATAAGTTAAATTTTGTTTTTTGTTATTCTTTTATTTATTTTTACTTTTCCGTTATTTTACTTGATTTTCTTTTTTTGTTTTGTTTTTATTATTTTTTAACTAATAAAAGACGACAACGACTGCAAAGAGATTACAATAAAGAAAAAGAAAGTATAAGATACTAGAAATATAAACAAGTCTTTTTATTCAATTGAGAATAAATTTTTTCTTTTAACGATAATTTTGTTTCTCTTTTTACAACGAACAAAAAAAAAAAATACCAAAAAAAAAAAAAAAAAAACAAAAAAGTCTGAAAATTCAAACAGAAAATTGTTTGAAAATTGTAATGAAAAATGAAAATATAATAATGTTTCATTACCAAATAATAATTGTATACAAACACACACACACACACACAACAAATAAAAAAGAAAACAATAGAAATGAAATAAAATTATATTATAAAAAAGAAGTTATTATGAATTTGACCTAAATTTTCATTTTTTTTTTTCTCTAAAGTAGTGCAATTTTCTTTTATCTTTTTTTTCTCTCTTTTTATTTTTTATATTTGTCTAGTTTTTTTTTTGTTTTTTTTTTTTTATATTGCTAAGGGTATTTACAATCTTTTGTATATGACAAAACAATTATAACAGCATTTACACAAAAAATAAAATAGAAAAAAACAACAGCATCCTTGAAATTCCATTAAAAAAAAAAACAAAAAAAAACAAAAAAATGAAAATTTAACAGATTCAAAAAAGTAAAATAAAAAATATGAAAAAAAAAAAATTAGCAAATTTGTATAAAAAAATATAATATTATTATAACATTTTCATTCTCTTTAATTTTTTTTTTTTTATTTAGTTTATTTTATCTCTTTCTATATTTTCTCTTTCTCTTTCTATAGATATAACTAAAAATTGAATCAAAAACGTTTTAATAATACAAAATGTCAATATTAATTTAACCTAGTATAGATAATAATAGTGTAGGAAATGAATTAAGTACATATGTATACATACACATACATATGTATATAGTTCAAAGATAACAAAGATGCAAAATTGGGTGGATAAATTAGGTACAGGATTGTTTCATTTTAAAATTCGATTGTATAATAGATATATACTATATATATATATATATATGTGTATACAATAATTATATAAAATCTATTTATATATTCTTAAACAATTAATGTTGGGAAATCAAAGTCTTTTTTGCACCTGGTATTTTTATTATTTTTTTTTTTTTTCGTTTTATTTTTGTTTCGTTTTTTTTTTTTTTTTTTTTGAGAAAATTTTTTTTTTTTATTGAAAGCACAGCACATATGACAAAATTTACATAGTATATAAATATTTTATGGTATTTAACAAAAAAAAAACGAAAAACCATTTTGTTATGCAATTTAATGCAAATATAATCGAAATGTTGAACATTCATAAAAAAAAAATCAGTGATGAATGAATGAAAACAAGGCAGAATGTAAACCAACGCTTTTTAAAAGCGCACATTTCCAAAAGATAATACAAACTGTTTAGAATTGTGACTTGCACAAAAATTTTAAAATTTAAGAAATTTTTTGTAATAACAAAATATGTGAAAATAACACTTTTCTGGAATTTTGAGGGGCTGTAAATCCGAAACCCTATATAACTAAGAAAAACCGTTAAAGCACGTAAAAATATATTACTGGAGCTTTAATTTTTATATATTGCAGAAGAAAAATTTGTACAGGTGCCAAAGTTACAGATGTATAAAAATAGCATATTTTCAATTTTTGAGCCCTAATAGATCTTAAACAGGGAGTGGTACAAAAAAATTTCCTGAGGAAACTTATACTAATAATTCTAAAAGTTCTTTATTGTCTCAAAATTTTATGTTTCTATCTCAAAGCGTGCCGGAGTTATGAAAAAAGGAATATCAGGCAAAATTTAGTTTTCACATACCTAACGGTAAATTGTAATACTAAATTTTAAAAATTTTGATATTGATTTGCAAAGGTAAAAAACATTCCTGTCGAATGGCGTTTTCAGATTAAAACGAGGAAGAATATAGTTGCCTTTGTCAACTCTTAGATACCCGTACGAACCGTTAGTATGTTCACAGCCTGTCACTCTGCTTACAATATTATTTTGTTAATATTTTAGTATTTTAAAATAATTTGGGTGAATTTTATAATTTCTGGAACTATGGGTTGTACATATATTCAAACTATATGTTTATACATTCTTCAAAAGCACATCCTTCCAGAACCTTCCACATAACGATTATCAATCCAAAACTTGTTCAAATATTCTATAGTACCATTTAATACTAAGCGGTAAATGTATATTAAATTTACTTAGTACAAAATAGTAAATATAATTTTAAATATTATAATATATTATATTTAAATATTCCATTGGCAGAATAATTTCTTATAAGTACAATAAAATACATATATGTATGTAAATACGGCATATTATATAAGTATGTATATATATCAATATCATATAAATAAAAATTCTTCAAGCAACCGTTATGTTGTTTATTTATTTACATTTTTTAATACGCATTATATCCTCAACAATTTCAAATTATCGAGTAAAACAATGCAAAAAATTCGTTAAAGAAATTTGTTAGAAAATTTGAAAAAATCAAGTAACACTTTCGTCAATTATAAAGTAACCCTATATTACTAAAAAAAATTGTTAACAGAAATAAGAGTATAATGTTGAAGCTTTAATTTTTGTATATTACTTCAAAAAAAAGTTAACAGGTGCTCAAGTTACAGGTGTTTAAAAATAGGAAATTTTCAGTTTTTGACCCCTTACAGATCCTAAACGGGGGGTGATACAAAAAAAATTTCTGAAATGACTCATACTTTTCAAAGATCTAACTTCTGTCAAAATTTCAAGTTTCCAACTTAAACCGTTTAGAAGATAGAAGGGTTAAAGGATTTTGCAAAATTTGAGTTTCGCATAACGGTAAATCAAGACACCGTATGCCACAAATATATATTTATTGTATATATACTTTTAAAGCTAATACAAGTAGTAATCGTTTGGCGTTTTCAAAATGAAGATATAAGTTATACAACTTGTGCTATAACAATTTAAATATAGAGCTTTTTTGAACCTTTGGGGAGCTGTAGCTCCGTAACGGGTGGGGCTACAAAAAAAAGTTATTAAAAATAAAATTAATATTTTTGTGAAATCTATCAGCAGTTAAAATTTCATAGCTCTATTTCAAAAAAAAAGTGGGGATCTAAAAGTTAGGTGTTCGAGAGCTACCCTAAGTTTTGGTCCAAACTCAACCAAAAAAAATAGGGAACCTACAAATTACTCCCAGAATATTTTGTGTAAATTTCAAGATTCTAGCTTTCTTAGTTTTTGAGTTAGCGTGCTAACGGGCGGACGGACGGACATGGCTCAAACGTCTTAGAATTTTTTTCTGATCCGATCCATACCTTTGAAGGTATATCTAGCTCACTTATTTCGAGGTGTTACAAACGGAGGAGTAAATAGCTCTTCAACAAGTATAAGGGGTGGTACAATACTATACTAATTCTGAAAGTTCTTTCTTTTCTCAAAATTTCAAGTCCATATCTAAAAGGGTGCCGGAGTTATGAAGAAAGCAAAATTTTGCAAAATTTGGTTTTCACATAACGGTAAATTTAAATACTAAATTTAGCTTGGAAGAGGTTTTTGAAAGTTTGAAGGGCTGTAGCTCAGTAATGGATGGGGCTACATCAAAAGTTCTTCTACACCATTAATTATACCCGTACGATAGGATCGGGTATAATAAAATTACTCCTCCGTTTGTAACACCTCGAAATAAGCGAGCTAGATATACCTTCAAAGGTATGGATCGGATCAGAAAAAAATTCTAAGACTTTTGAGCCATGTCCGTCCGTCCGTCCGTCCGTCCGTCCGTCAGCACGCTAACTCAAAAACTAAGAAAGCTAGAATCTTGAAATTTACACAAAATATTTTGGGAGTAATTTGTAGGTTCCCTATTTTTTTGGGTTGAGTTTGGACCAAGCCTTAGGGTAGCTCTCGAACACCTAACTTTTAGATCCCCACATTTTTTTTGCAATAGAGCTATGAAATTTTAACTACTGATAGATTTCACAAAAATATTAATTTTATTTTTAATAACTTTTTTTTGTAGCCCCACCCGTTACGGAGCTACAGCTTCCCAAAGGTTCAAAAAAGCTCTATATTTCAATTGTTATAGCACAAGTTGTATAAGGTATATCTTCATTTTGAAAACGCCAAACGATTACTACTTTCATTAGCTTTAAAAGTATATATACAATAAATATATATTTGTGGCATACAGTGTCTTAATTTACCGTTATGCGAAACTCAAATTTTGCAAAATCCTTTAACCCTTCCATCTCCTAAACGGTTAAAGTTGGAAACTTCAAATTTTGACAGAAGTTAGATCTTTGAAAATTAGTATGAGTCATTTCAGAAATTTTTTTTGTATCACCCCCCGTTTAGGAGCTGTAAGGGGTCAAAAACTGAAAATTTCCTATTTTTAAACACCTGTAACTTGAACACCTGTTAAAATTTTTTTGAAGTAATACACAAAAATTAAAGCTTTAATATTATACTCTTATTTCTGTTAATAAGTTTTTTTAATAATATAGGGTTACTTTATAATTGACGAAAGTGTTACTTGATTTTTTCAAATTTTCTAACAAATTTCTTTAAAACGAATTTTTTCCATTTTGTTTTACTCGATAATTTGAAATTGTTGAGGATATAATGCGTAGTACATAAAAATGTAAATAAATAAACAACATAACGGTTGCTTGAAGAATTTTTATTATTATTTATATGATATTGATATATATACATACTTATATAATATCATGTTTATTTACATATCGTATATGTCACTAGTGAATGAATGATAAGAGTATATATGTATATTATATAGCGCCGTATTTACATACATATATGTATTTTATTGTACTTATAAGAAATTATTCTGTCAATGGAATATTTAAATATAATATAATATAATATTTAAAATTATATTTACTGTTTTGTACTTAGTAAATTTAATATACATTTACCGCTTAGTATTAAATGGTACTATAGAATATTTGAAAAAGTTTTGGATTGATAATCGTTATGTGGAAGGTGAGAATCTGCTTTTGAAGAATGTACATATAAACATATAGTTTAAATATATGTACAACCCATAGTTCTAGAAATTATAAAATTCACCCAAATTATTTTAAAATACTAAAATATTAAAAAAATAATATTGTAGGCAGAGTGGCTGTGAACATACTAACGGTTCGTACGGGTATCTAAGAGTTGACAAAGGCAACTGTATTCTTCCTCGTTTTTTTATGAGACCTACTTATGATTAAAATTTCATTCCTCTATCTTTAACGGTGTAGAAGTTTTGTAAACAGACGGATGGACATAGTGAAACTAATAGGCACTATTTTTTAAAATTTTTTAAGAATGTGTTATAAAATAATAAAATCTTTAATAGTATATCAGTCAATACTAGGCTTTTAGTTTTTGATAGACATCCATAATTTGTATAAAATCTAATTTTTTTATCTTTTCATTCAAAATTATATTAAAATTTTCTATCGTACGGGTATAAAAATAAGATCTTATCGTACGGGTATTTTTTTTTTTAATTTTTACATAATATTATTATTACTTTTTTCACTCCACTCTTAGGTTAAAGAAATCGATGCGTTAGATGTCATTTATTTGTAGATTTTGTAAATTTTTTTGTTTAATGTAATTTTATCTGATTACCGTTTTTAGTTAAAAATTTTGTATAAATAACTTAAATTTATTTTAAATATATAAAAATAATTGTAATTAAGAAAGATAAGAGCGTATAAAGTCAGGTCATTCATTTATTTAATTATATTATTATTATAAAAAATCTAAAATCTATAAATTCTTGATATTTTAAAAAAAAATATCTTTTATATTCTATTGTTATATTATTTTACATTTATATAATAACATCCCAGAATTTTTAAAATTCAAAAACTTTTAACGTTTATTTTCGAAAACAAAAAAAATTTTGAATTTCTAGTAAATTATATAATTTTATTTTATAATTATAGTATTTCAATAAAACAAAAATTAAAAATATTCATAAAATTCTATAAAAGAATAAAAGATACAGAAAAGAATGTTACCATATTTTTTAATCACATTTCCATTCTTTTGTATTATTATTAAAATTGTTTTTTTTTTTCTTGTTTGTTCATTTCTTTGTTAGCTTAATTAAGACCAATAAAAAAAAAAAAAAAAATATCTCAAAATCTTTTAGTATTTTTTTTTTTTACTGTTCATTTATCATTAAAAATTTTCTTTGCAAATTATCTAAAGATTTTAATTTTTTTGTCTGTTATACTTTCAATTAAAATTAACTTAAGATTCACATGAAAAATAGCAAAACATAAAATGCAAAAGACGATGAAAGAGAAAAAAAAACACAAAAAATTTAAAACTTATCTCTATTGGCTTTTTTACAATTAAGCATTCACTTAAAAAGAAAAAAAAAAAAAAGAAAAAAATTTATGCGCTTTTCTTTTTTACTATCTAGTATCTATTCTTGTTGTACAGTTAAATTACTTTAAACTATTAGTAAAATCTACTTTTGATTTTTTTTTTTTTTTTCTTTTCAATTAATTTTTCAAAATAAAAATTTCCACATACAATGAAAATTTTCAAAAGTCTTCTCTCAAAATAATCAATACACTGTAGTTTTGTAGAAGACTAATTTCAACATATTATCATCATAGAAATTAAAAGAAAAATAAAAAAAAAAAACACAAAAAAAAAAGGAGAAAATAAAAAATAGTAACAAAAGAACAACAAATGTATGTTCATATTGATTTCTTCACTATAATAGCTGGATAACTAATAGTATCTAAAAATTTTCAAGTAATTATCAGTGAAACATGTTAGATAGAATTTAATTGAAATAACCGGAATTTTATTTTTGAGCTATTGATTTCTTTTGATGGGTTTTCATGAAACAAATCAAATGAAATGAAAATCAGTTTTGAATTGGATGATTTTTCACTGAATTTTCAAATATTGTTAGATTTTATATACCGTATAGTAAAATTGATTTGAAATAAAACAAAAAAAAAAAAAAAAAACTTAAATTAAATTAAAAATTTTAAGATTAAAAATTGGTTCTTGAAGTTAAAATTCAATATTTTAGTTTTCGTTTTTTTCGTTTTTTGTTTGTTTTTTTTTTTTGATACAATTATATTTAATACAATTATAAATTCAATATTGATAATAAATTAGTAAATTTTTGAAAAATGAATTGAAATTATAATTAAATAATTGAAATTAAAAAGAAAATTTTAATATAATTTTGAATGAAAAGATAAAAAAATTAGATTTTATACAAATTATGGATGTCTATCAAAAACTAAAAGCCTAGTATTGACTCATATACTATTAAGAATTTTATTATTTTTTAACACATTCTTAAAAAATTTTGAAAAATAGTGCCTATTAGTTTCACTATGTCCATGCGTCTGCTTACAAAACTTCTACATCGTTAAAGATAAAGGAATGAAATTTTAATCATAGGTAGGTCTCATAAAAAAATTAATTGTGTAGAAGAACTTTTCATGTAGCCCCATCCATTACTGAGCTACAGCCCTTCAAACTTTCAAAAACCTCTTCTAAGCTAAATTTAGTATTTAAATTTACCGTTATGTGAAAACCAAATTTTGCAAAATTTTGCTTCCTTCATAACTCCGGCACCCTTTTAGATATGGACTTGAAATTTTGAGAAAAGAAAGAACTTTCAGAATTAGTATAGTTTTGTACCACCTCTTATACTTGTTGAAGAGCTATTTAGGGCTCAAAAATTTTGAATATTTGCTATTTTTAGAAACCTGTAACTTAGGCAGGCTGTTCAAAGTTTTATTCAGCAAGACATAAAACTGAAAGCTCCAGTGATATATATTTACGATTGTTCACGATTCCTCTTAGTTGTATAGAGTTACGAAGTTACAGTCCCTCAAAATGGCAAAAGGACCACAATTTGAAATGTATATATCTCAAGTTTGTAAGAGTTTTACAATCTGAAAGCGCTAGAAGACTGTAACTTTTTTTACTTTTATAAAACAATATCAAAATTATGCAATATTTTGGAATTTACTATATAAATTTACCGTTATGTGAAAACATAATTGCAAAATTTTTCTTCTTTCATAACTCCAGCACTCTTTTAGTTAGAACCTTAAAATTTTAAGAGAAGAAATATCATAAGTATCATAGAATTAGCATAAGTCATCTCAAAAATGTTTTTTTTGTACCATCTCCCGGGCTATTAAGGCTCAAAAATAAAACTTTTCCTATTTTTAAACACATGCGACTGAAGCACCTGTGCAAATTTTTTCAAAATAAAAGGCAAAAATTAAAGCTTCAACTTTAGAGTTCCCTTAAAATTGAGAAAAGTGTCTCTTTAATTTTAACATTTTTTTTTATTATATGAAATTCTAAGAAAATTTTAAAATTTTGGTGGAAGTCACAATACTAAACAGTTTATATTGTCTTTTGAAAATGTGCGCTTTGAAAACCCGTTGCTTTACATTCTGTCTTGTTTTTACTTATAATAGTCAAAGTTTTTTAAAAATTAATTTTTATTAAAATTTTCAAATCAATAAAATTTTTTTTTATATTGTTAAAACTTAACATTGAAGCAGATTTCACTTTAGATGGGAAAAGCTGCCTCTTCACTTTTTTAATTATTTAGAAGTTTAGAGTCAATAAAATTTTCTATTATATAAAACTGGATAAATCATTATATTATTATTTAGTATTGTATATACATATAGTTTTACAACTGCTTTTCCTTTCAACACATAATATTTCAAAAAAAAAATTATAAATTTTCTTTTAAGTTTCACTTTATCCGTTTATCCATTTGTCTGTTTACAAAATTTCTACAAGATTTAAGATATAGCAAATAGGAATGACATTTTAGTCATGGATAAAAATTGATATTGTAAACTTTGATAAACTGATAAGGCTCATCCAATATAAAGCTACAGTCTCTCAAAGTTGTGAAAAACCCTATTTTCATATATATATATATTCATAACTCAGGTTCTGCTTAACATTTTTTCAATCAAAATCAACAAAACGACAAAATTATACAATTTTTAGCTTTTTTAGTATTTAAATTTATCGTTATGTAAAAATAAAGGACGTTTTTGCCCTTCCTTCATATCTCAGGCACCCTTTATATTAGAACTTTTAAATTTTAAGTAAAGAAAGATCTTTAAAAATTAGAGAGCTTAAGTTATCTCAAAAAATTTTTTTTTCTATCTTCACCTCGGTTAAAAATAAAAAATTTTTCATTTTTAGATACCTGTAATTCAGGCACATGTACAAACATTTGTTTATGACAAAGCGTAAAAATTTATTATTATAAAATTTTTTATTATTCGTTTATCTAAAATCAAAGTGAGTTTTCTTTTTGAATTTTACGTAGGTATTTAATGAATGATTTGTTTCTCCAATTGATATCACCGCGATGTCAACATGTTTTTACAAATAAGTGATTTAAAAGAAAATAGATGAAAAAGGATTATCAAACAATTTATGAATGGAATTAGATACTGTTATTTATTTTTGTAGTTATAACAATTTATTTCAGTTGGAAGGAGGATTTGTTAAGTAATTTTATATTTACATTTTACTTTGACTCTTACTTTTTTTTGTAATTTTCCTTCCTTTAAAAATGTTTACAACCTAATGCCAGACTTGATGTTGTCCTTCCTCTGTCCTTTCAAAAATTTTGTCCTTTTCTTTCTTATTTACAGCCTTTTAGTTATAAAAGAAATGTAATACATATTATATTTAATTAATATGTTTTATATTCCTTTATAGAAAGGTTTTCACTTTTTGTTTTGCTTAAAAATATTATGGTTTAGCTTCTCATTTTTCCTTAAAAATATGGTTCAGGTTTTTATTTTTAGACCAATACCCCAATATTTTAAAAGAATATAAGCATAATTAAATGTTTTTATTGATTGGATTCAAGTAGCGTTATACGTTTTTTACAGAATATTTATATATGTGTATATGCGAGATTCTTTGCTGAGATCCATCCAAATGGTGTAGTGGTTAAGCCACCAGCCTTTCATACGAAAGGTCTTGGGTTCAAATCCCGGCTGGCTCATATAGATTAATAAAAAATAATATAGAGTTTTCTTGAAATTAAATTAAAAATAAGTACATAGTCGGTCCTATAAATTATAATTAATATCATATTGTAATAGCTATATAATAAAATATGTAATAATAAACCATAATTCTTCTATGAGAAAATAGATGGCGTAAAAATGAAAAAAGGAACCTCTTAGTCTTGTACAATAGCTACAACCGAGTAATCAAGAGCTTAGTGAAATTAATGATTCAAGAAACTGAAACTTAGTCAAATATGAATAATAAATGACTTAGTGGATGCGCTATGCTCCTCATAGGAGTGGCAAGGGGAAAAAAAATATGCGTTCTAAATATAGTAGGAATTTTATAGTTCTTTATAAAATCAGGGTTGTCTCCTTTTCTGGATAATGTATATATAACTCGAAATAATTGTTCTATAACAAATTTACTTTTGACAAAATAAGACAGAAATTTAAAAATTCCATTTTTGGCATTATTTCAAATGTGACAATGAAATAAAGTCAATTGGCTTTATTTCAGGCGGGACCCTTTTTTTTCAATAATTTTTTTTTCTCTTGAGTAGGTTCATTGCATTGGGTTTCTTTTTTAATTGCAAGTAAAAGTATATGTTAAGTGTTTAGTTAGTTTTAGAACTTAAATACTTTAAATACTTCGAAACTGGAGTAATTTAATATTTCAAAGTTTAAATTATGTTATCTAAAGTGTTAATCACAAATGTTTAAACTTTACCGATTCTTAAAATTGATAATACCAAATTATTCCAAATGAATTATTGTTGATAAACTTTTTTTTTTTTCGTTTTTTTATATCTTAAGATTTAAAAACAAAGATAAAAAATTAAATTACATCTTAAGTATGGCTTACAAGAGAATTTTTTTTTGTTTAAGTTCTTTAACAAAATCAGATCATAGATTTAAAACAGAAGGTTTATATTATATTGAAAATATTAGAAAAATATTGTAAATATTTACAAAAACACATACATATTATATTTAACCTTTTTTTTTACTTTTATATATTTATTTTAGATTTTTGTTAGGTCAATGGTATTTCCTTTTTGTTTTTTTTTTTTTGTGATCATTTAATCTTCTTATATCCCTTGTACACCTCGACAATTTTCTTAAATTTGATCAAAAAAAAAATAAATAAATAAATAAAAAACTAAAATTACTATAATATATAAATGAATATTTATGTATATATATATATATATGTAATACAATAAGAATATAACAAATAATATTAAAAAAAAAAAAAAAATTAAAATACAATACAAACAAAAATTATTTAAGAAATATAAAATACAAAAAAAAAAAATCCTGGAATTTGACGTTGAATTTACGATATACAATATATTCTGTTGTAACCTATGCCCAAATGATCCAGACCCTAGATCCCAATATTTTCTACAGGAACAACAACAAACAAAAAAAAAAAAACAAAAAACGATTCTTAGGAACAGAAACCTGAAAATAAACGCAAGAAAATTGATTTAAAAGGATTATAGAGTATAAATAATAATACATGTATAAATTTATACATATACACATATGTGTAAATATATTATTATATTATATATTTTTAATATATTTTTTTTATATTTATATATATATAAATGATATATATATTTATTTAACAAAAAAATTTTGTGCTTACTCAAGCAAATAATGTCCTTTTATATTTTATATGTATCAAATATATTATTAAATTGAACACATCCTTTCATTTAAAAATTGTTAAAAAAAAAAAAAAAAAAAACAACAACAACAAAAAAACAAATAACACCTATATTATATATGGCTGGAATTTTTTAGTCGTTCTTTTAATATTCTTTATTTTTTAAATTGTACACTCTTAAAACACTTTTTTTTCTTTATTTTTAAGTTTATATGAACATATGTAAGTGGTATTTATTGTATAGATACAGAGTGATTTTAAAATAAAAACTAAATTTAATTATACTTTTGATTAAACATTGATTTAATAAAGATGAACGTAAGATATTATAATATCTAATTAAAATTATGTTTTGAAAAAGAGAAAAAATTTAATTTTGACATAAAGTATATAAAACTGAAATTTTTCCTTCTTTTTAGTTAAGGTAAGTTTTTAATTCAAAATATCTGAAAACACAAAACGTTAACTGAACTTTAGTTAAATAAGATCTAGATATACGTATATAAATAAAAAAAAAAAATGTATTATTTTGTTAAAAAAATTCTAAAGACAAGAGTAAACGATTTCATCTTCATTTCAAAACTATAATTTATCTTCAATTGAAAAAACTACAAAAAACTCCAGCGTATACCTACCTAACTTCTGAGAAGTCCGGTGCATAATTTCAAATGTACAGAGTAAATTCAAAACGCAGAACATTTTGAAATTTAAAGAAAGTAATTTTTACGGATTTCAACTCAAGAATTCATTATTTTGTACGAGTATACTTTAACATATACGGTTTAAAGTTATATAAACATAATATTATTTTCCGAGAAAAGCTAATAATCAGTTTAGTATTTAAAAGCTATATAAATGTCATGAATTTCCGACATTCAAAAAATACTTATCTTCTCAAAAAGGATATAATTTTTTATTTATTTATGTATAGAGTCTTAGCTGCATTATCAATTATAACAAACTTTTGTAATAAATAGTATACCTATATTTATTATGAAAAAAAAAAAAAAAACAACTTTCAGACCACTCTGTGAATTTTAAATACTTATCAAATAAATATTGAACATTTTAAAAAATAGAAAATTGTATCAAGAAAAAATCAGCAAAAAAAAAAATAAAAGGATAAAAAAAACGAAAAAAAAAAGAAACAATGAAAACAAAATGAAAGCTGATTGATCAACAGAGACAGTAATTTTATATTTTCTTTTTCGTTCTTTTTTTTCCCTTATTTTTTTTTTTTCTTTTAACAGTAAAAAATAATTTATTTTTGAAATTTTTAAAGGACTCTAAATCGATAATGCCTGCTTTTATAAAAATTGAAAAAACAAAAAAAAAAAAATTTTCACTGATTGAAAAAATTTAACAATTTTAGTGAAATAAAAAAAAAAAAAAATAAAAAATCAAAAATATAGGCAATCCTTTCAATTTTAACAGCCTTTTTCTTTTTTACAATAATCAAAAAATCTCCACTTATATTCTTTTTATTTTGCACCGATTCAAAACGATATTTGATCAATCTCATCATTTGTTTCTAAAAGTAAAAAAAAAGTAAAAAAAAAAGTAAAAAAAAAAAAAATATTCCAACAATTTAAAAATTTTTACTTTATTTCTGTTTTTTTTTTGTTTTCGTTCTTTTATCTCACTTAAAATTTCTTTGTAAAAGGTATGAAAAAAGAAACGCGCATCAAAAAGCGCCCTCATTCACCAATTTCTTACAAAAAAAAAGAAAAACTTTATTATCCTTTTTTAAAAGGAACAAAAAGCAAAGTTATCTTGAAAAAATTTAAAAAAAAAGATGGTAATACGGAAGTAAAAAAAAAAATCAAAATAAAAACAAAAAAAAATAAAATAAAAGTAAAATTTCTTTAACTTCACGACTAATACATGGAGGTTAAGAAATCTTCGATGAATTATTACTGGTGTTACACCTTTAATAATAAAAAGGATATCAAACAGAAAAAAAAAAATGAAAGATGATCTTTTTTTTTTCTATTTTTTTTTTTGTTGTTTTTTTTTCTTTTTTGATAAAATATGTCAATGTTTATTTTTCTATCTTTTTCACTCCAAAGAAGTAGTAAAATATTTATTAAGTTTTTCTGAAAAAAAAACTTTTCTTTTTATTTTTTTATTTTTTAGTTTGTAATATTTGGATATTTTTATTGCTGATCCAGATAATATTCTGAATACTAGTTATACAAAAAGAAAGTATTAAAAATACATAACCAACAAAAAAAAAATAGTATCTTTTAAGAAAATTTAAAAATATAATATCTATAGATACAAATATGTATAATACTATATATATATATTGAGATTTGTTAAAGAATACCATATTCTTCCGGTGACACTAAAATGTATCTGCAGATAGTACAGGTGAATAAAGAAAAGCGGAAATATAGTGGATTAGAAATAAAAAAAAAAAAAAAATAAGACGTAAAAGAAGATTTATAAACATATTGAAAATGGCGGTTAAATTTTTTTTTTTTTTCGGTTTTGAATATAATTTTTATTTTGTACTTTTTTTTTTTTTTTTTTATTGAGAAATGATTCTCTAGAGAAATAAAGTCGTGACATCAACAGTATAAATCTTAATGGATTTTTAATATGTTTTTGTATAAAGTAGAGATTTCAAAGTTAAATAATCTGGTTTTATATTTTATTCATTTAAATGTGTTATAAATACTAACTTAGAGATTATAGTTTACTTATAGGAAAAAAATCTCGTTATTTTGTATAACAATTAGAAGTCTTTATTGTTGATAAGATTTTCAATTAATCATTTTTAAATGATTTGTATAGAAATCAACTAATAATTTGGTCTCTTTTATTGTATAAAAATAAACTGATTAATCTGGTAGTTTCTGTTTTTTGGGATAAATTTACAAAAGCATTGAAAAAAAATTAAGGAAATATTATTGTCAAAATTAAAAATGAATTTTTTTTTTTAATAAGTTTTTCTTTTCATTTTATTAACGTGGATGATGGTAGACTTATCATAAGAAATAAAATCCTTAGATTGGATTCGATTTCTATTAATAATTTTTATATCAAAGTTTTCATTACTAGAATAATATGCGTTATTATGATCAGAATATTATTGCTTTATTATTACTCGTAAATGATAACCTTCCTAATATTTTGCTACTAATATCTAATAAAATTATTGGGGAAATTGTGGTATTTGATAATATGTACTAAATTGACTGTTTCTTTGGAAGAATTTACTTTAGAACATAAACAGTGATCAAAATATTGAAAAATCTCAATATAAATAAATCAGCCAGACCAGACCACATCATCATCATGGTTCTCAAAAACGCCAGTATTCAAAAAAACTCCAGTATTTTAAAACATCTACGCAATCTTTACAACCTTTTCTTACTTCGGGTATTCATTGTACCCAATAGATAAAAGTTCACTATCAGAGGATTAAATATTGTTTTAACAAAAATCCAAAAATTGGGAGAAGTCAACCGAGTTCAAATCAACCTGTTTAATCGTGTAACTTTTCATATGTTCCAATTACCATATATCATGTGTTCCCCAAACTTTATCATACGTATGAGTGCGATATATTAAAACTTAGCAAGAATGTTAACATATTTCTTCAAAACACCCCTCCAAATTTTATACACACTCCAAAACCGATTCTCCAAAAATCTTTTATACATCCTAATATCAACAACCGTACATTTGTATTAAAGGTCCAACCTTTAGTTGACTTTCTATGACTTCCACTGTCCTTTTCAAAAAAAAAAAAACTTAAAAATTAACTATGTATATATATATATAAAATATATATTTACTTGATTTACAAAAATATTAATATGAAGCTTCCATTATAATATCTGATATTTGTAATTCAAAACTTAAGAATGAAAAAAAAAAACATTCATAAAGAAATTGAAAAACGAAAAAACAAAGAAAACAAAACAAGAAATGATATATAAATTATAAAAAAAAAAAAATACTCCTTTTAAAAGGAAATGGAATAAATTTTAATATTTAAATATACAATTTCTTTTAATTCTGAGATCAAGAGTTAAACAACATTATTAAATCTTTTACAAGATTCAGACCCTTTTATAGGTTTATATAAAAACTTTTTTTTTATTTTTATTTAAAATAAAGCAAATCGAACAGCGAATTTATTTATTTCATCTGTTGTAATGGAGATTTAATTCGCCTTAAGCTCATCATCATAATAATCATAATGCATCGCAGCCAGGACGAAAATGTTTTCTTTTTGTTTTTTTTCTTTAATTTTTTTTTTATTTTCTGCGAAAAAAAAAATTATATTTCTGATGTTAAATTTTTATTTTTTTTTCTTTCAACTTTTGTATTTTGTTACTCAATTTGCAAATTTTGAAATTAAACAGGAAAAAGGAAATAAAAAATTCTGAAAAACAAGAATAAAAAAAAAAACAAGGAAAAGAGGAAAGGAGCGAATAAAAAGCAAACACAATAAATAAATAAAATAAAAAAGAAAAGAAAATCTTTATCCCAAAAATTCTAATAAAATATTTTTAAGGCAATATTGTTTTTATTTTTTGTTATTATTAAATTTTCTTATATAATCATAATAATAATAATGAGTTTCAAATCCATGCATCCCTACAAGAAAAAAAAGAAAAAAGCATAAATATAATATAAGTCCGATTTTATGTAGGTATATATTATATCAGATAATATAATATTCATAAAAGTCATAAAATACAAAAAAAAAACATTTAGAAATATTGTAATTTTAGCAAAAAATAAACATTAAAAAAGAAGAAAATTAAAAATAAGAAAAAAACATAAAAAATATAAGTCAACATTGAAAATTTACACAAAATATAAAATTAAATCAAAAATTCTTTTCATAATTTTTTTTATTTTTTAAACAAATTTTTTTATTATTTTTTTATAACATTTTTAATTTCGAATAAATTCAATCATTTATTTTTAACCATAGGCTAACTGTAGTTTATTTTCTTTCTTCTATAACATCCTGCAGTTTGGTGTCAATTAAAGCTACTGTTTGTTGCTCAGTTTCGAACTTCATTTTCAACTACTTTGTTTTATCGATTTTTTCACACTTTTTTGGTAGTATTTTTTTTTCTATACAGTCGAATTAATGGTATCTTAAGATGCTGACTTATCTTTTTGTGAAGTTTTTATAATAATTATGAGCTTTCTCTTTTGATAAAAATTATAATTTTTATTAACATGTATATACAGATAACATGTATATAATAATTCAGATAACATGTATATACTAAAATCCTATAAAATTTTAAGAACCCCATATACTAGCAGATGTTGACTTCAATCAATATTATATAAACATAATTAAGGACAGAGAGAAGAACATCAACTTTGCTAAATTTGCAAAACAAGGAAAGTCTATCTTAAACAGATCTTTTAAAAGAAGATAAGATTTTATTAATTACAAACTACATTCATTTGATTAATGTTTTAATACTTTTATTAACCAGATAATTTATTAATACTTTTTTATCCTTTCCTTGCTGGAGGTGTAGATCTTCAAAAGAAGTCCCCCTCCTTTGTAATGTAGGATTTTTACCCACTAAAATAATCTCCTACCGTAGTAATAGTATAAAGGGCTAATTACCCTAACTGCAAAATAGTAAAATAACTGAGGAAGAACAGAAGAAAGGCAATATTTGAAAGTCTTCTTCAAAATTGGTATGAAATAAAAGAAAGAAAAAAAATCAAAATATTCAAATTGTAGATATAGACATTAAATATTGTAATTAAGCGGGATAATTCTTTTATAAACTTTTAACAAATAAATCAACTAATTAATATTTTAATAGTACAAAATATTTGAATAGTTTCTTAATTAATATTAAATTTTTTTTTGAAGAATTAAAAATTTGTTATTTTGTATATTTATTTTTTAATATGACTTTGGGGTTGTGGCAACGAAACAAATATTAACAGCATCAAAATTTTCTAAAATAAAATTTTACGTAACATATGGTAAAGTATTCTTATGCGTGTGTACGATTTCCCTTTCCCAGCGGATTTAAAGATTTTTAGTATGAATGAGAAAAATAAAATATCCACTAAAACATAATATCAGTTTAAAAAGGATAGAAAAATCTATAGAATCATCAAAACTCCAACATCCCAATATTGCAATAGGACGTTTAAAAGTACTAGGTCACAAGATTTATAGCCATAAACGCCAATAACCTTGACGGAGGTCTGTAACTCCATTAGATCTATAAAATTTCACACAAAATGAATGATTAGTTTTTAAGACTAGTTTTAATCTTTTAAAACAAAGTTAGCAGTTTTACATAACTATGTTGCGAACAGTATCTTTCGATGATTTTTACCATCCTTACGGAAGAGAAAAAAAAAATTTTTTTTTGCTTTAAATTATTTATATAATATCAATAACTTATGGCGGTTTTTAACTATAATTATATGTTTAAACATATAAGTAAATGTTGATTAAATGATTTCGATTAATTTTTTAATGTTATCATTTATTATACGTTTATTAAGAGATAATTGTTGAGATTTATTAAGACATAATTGTTGTAAATACAATTTTCCTTTTATTTTGCTTTCCAAAGGCTTTATACATACTTATAAATTCGTATCTATTCTTTTTTTAATTGCATATTATCTTTTGCTATTAAAGTATTTTTATTTTTTTTTTAAATAAAAATAAAATATTAATTGGGGTAATTATTCTGAATGCTTTTGATGAATACTTTCATTGATTTTAAATAATTTGAGTTTAAAAAAAAAAAAATTTTAAAATTAAATATTTTTATTTGATGGTTAATAAATAAAATGGTTTTATTTATTTAAAAAACAATCAATTTTTTAAGTTTCAAATACCGCGGCAGTATATTTAATACAAATGAAAGAGCTGAATAAAATGTTGAGAACCATATAAAATTAGTAAAGATTGCGCTTAGTGGTGGACAAGTAAAAAAAAATTTATGAAGTCTGAGTAAAATGGATTCGCCTTTTCGGCAATAAAACCTAGCTACTCGAAAATTCTATAACAATTATTTAGCTACAAGTGCTTCAAAATAAGTGCCTCTGAACAATTAAAAATATAAGATGGCCTAGAAGTATAACAAATGAGGAACTATTCATAATTTCCAATCAAAAAACTATACTTTTTCAAATAAATAAACGATAATGGAAATAGATAGGCCATACACTTCGGAAAACGTAACAAAATACTGCTCGTTTGGCCCTTAACTAGAATTGTCAGGCAAAAAGAAGTGTGGGAAAATCAAAAATAACATGGAGAAAGTTACAGGCGAAGGAGATTGAAAGCAGTGGAAAACATGAGTAGAATATAAAAAATTAAATAACTAACTCACAACAGTGCGCTACAAAAGCTTTGTGGAACTTCTATGTTCTTTCAGAAAGTAAGTAGAGAAAACAAAAGTCTCTAAAATAACAAAATTGTACATTTATTTTGGTTAGGTACAAGGAGAAAATTGCATATCTTAAGTTACACCTATATCTTAATGTAATATTAATGGTAATATTTTTAATTTTTACTAATTATTATAAGTTTTTTATTATATTATTAATGGATTTTATTTTATATAAATTATAAGGAGTTAATATTTTTAATATATAAGAAATTAATATTTAGTAACCAATTCTTATGAGAAATTTATATAAGTACATAAGAAATTTATAATATATTGCAATTGTCTTTACGATTAAATTATGTTTATAAAGAAAAATTATTTCCCCACATTTTGTTTGTTTATCGTTTTTTTCTTTTTTTTAAATTAAGTAAGGAATCACCTCAAACTTACATTACCATTGAAATGGTCTCAGTTTTTTTTTTTTTTTTTATTTATTTATTTGTTTATTTTATTTATTTTATGATCTTTTTAATATTATCATCTGCTTTTCATCTTTATCTCTCTTTCTTACTTTTTTCTTTAAAATTTTTCTTTTTTTTTTTATATTATAGGTATATATTATTTGTTTTTCTGTCAGTTTTTATGACTTATCATATAAAAATTATTGTGCCAACGAAAAAAAAAAAAAAAAAAAACCCAAACCGACGAAAAATAACCATATCCCTTTTATTTTTTCCACAATAATAATAAAACTTCAAAAGAAGTGAGAGGGCAAAAATAAAAACAAAAACAAAAACGAAAAAAAAAAAAAAAATTAAGGAAAATCTTTTCCAGTCCAAAAAGTTTTATGGATTTTCTTTTCGGATTAATTCAAACCTTCATCATAATACGTTATAAATATAATATGATTCATATATTAATAAATGTACTTATGTACTTATATAAATATAATAAATACATATATACATTATGTGCATTTATAACACTTTAATACAGGTGCGTATATACATACATATATCTATATAAAATATTTATGCTAGATATAGGTGTAAATTGGAAATGGTATTTTTTTTTTTGGTTTTTTTCTTTTTTTTTGGGGTCGATATTAGTGTCATAAATGAAAAACGTATTTTTTTTTTTCCTCATTTTCTTTGTTCCAGAACATATTTTATACTTTATTATCGTATTGCTTCTTAAAACAAATCAAAAGTTATTTTGGTAATAAAATAAAAGCAAAAACAACAAAAAAACAAAAAGAAATATAGAATTTCATATTTTTTTTTTTTAACTCCTTTTTTTTTTTTTAGCAAATTTTCTTCTTGTAATCGTCTTTGCCATGGTTTTCCATTACTTTTTGAAAAAATTTCCTTTCTTTGTTTGTTTTTTTTTACAAAAAACCAACAAAAAAAAAAAACCAAAAACAAAAATTTTCAAATTTATTTATTTTTAAAATAAATAAAGAAAAAATAAAAAATCTTCAAAAGAGTATATTATAACATACATACATATTTTCATAATATATACGATCATCAACCTAAAAAATATTCAGTTCAAATTTTTTTTAATATGCTGGCAATAATACAGTTAAATAGATTTTCTTTGATTTTTGATTGCATATACACGCACGTATAACATTTTAAAATTTTATTACTTGTAATAAACATTCATAACGGTAATATAATTTTTAACAATAATGTTTTTCATGATACTATGCCCAAATTTTATTTATTTATTTTTTTGTTTTTTGTTTTTTGTGTTTTTTTTTTTTTATGTTTTAAAAAAACAAATTTATGTATTTATTCTTTTCTTGATATTTAACACAGTATGTAAAGAATGCTAACCTTTATATTATATTTATTCATTATCGGTGCAGTGATAGAACACACGCGGAATTAAGGTCTATTTTAAATAAAGAATTAAAGCCCACGGGTCTTACTGACACTAAATTGTGTGCTATAAGTCCATTTCGAAAAAGAATTAAAGCCCATACTGAATATCACAAAATGTAATATCATGAGTCTGTATTTCATTTGACTTAATTTTATTTTATTGTACCCAACTATGATATCTCCTCTAATTCAGAAAATCACATATACATATAAGTATATTTATATTTATATTTTGTAAAAGACTTATAACCCTCAGTTTGTAATCAACTCTAAGATCCCTCCTAATTATATTTTTTTTACATACATATTTCAACATCAAAGAATATAATATCTTGAAAAATTTTAAAGAAAAAAGGTGAAGATGGAGTAAAGATGGTAATATCTTGAAAAAAGGTCAAGATGGAGTAAAGATGATAATATCTTGAAAAGGATAGTAAAAAAAGGTTTGAATGGACTGTAAATACTCCACTCCTTATAGGCTCCTATAAAATGAAATTATAATTATTATAGACAAACATTAGGTACATATTATAATAATTAATTGTTTTTAATAGAGTTGGGGTATGCATTTGTTGTACATATTATGTGACTCTTTTCTTTTACTAACAACAAAATATTCTGGATTTTAATTTCATTTCAAAAGGAATTAAAGCCCGCGGTTTCAATTTCTTTTAATTTTGGGCTGTAATTCAAACAGTTTTGTTGGAATTAATTCCAACAGGCTTTATTTCCGCGGGGGTTCTGTAATCATACCTTTATTATTGTCGAACATGTTATTTTTTTATTTTCAGTTCAGAATATTTTAACCATAGAATTGCTAATTTTTAAAATGTTAAATTAAACGTGCGCAGAGTTTAAGAGTTGAGTTATATAGAGTAGATAAATAAATGTTTGTGAAATAAAGAACTGTAATTAATATTTAAAACTGAGTTATAACAATAAGCCGCAATTGAATGTCAGTAAACACCTTCATTTTATTACTGACATTTTCTTTTTATATTATACTTTAAATTTATGACTATTTTGTATTTTAAACTGTTTTTATCAGGATATTTCTTTCAAACATTAAAGCATTTTATAACTTGCTATTATTTAAAATTTTTAGTTTTATTTTGCCGTCGGAAAAATGTTAATTTTTATTTAAAATATTTTTCATTTATTACATAATAATATGTCCAACTTAATTTTGTAGAAAAAACAAAAAAAAAAATTTTATGAATTTCTACAAACAGATTTTGGTTTTTTATGACGAAATAGCAAAAAAGGATTCTATGAATTTTGAAAAGATTTGAAATTTTAATTTACCTTAGGTGGGCATTTTTTTAAAAAAAAAATGATCATAATATTCAACCTATTTATGTTTATTTATCTTATATTCATTTCTATTTCTTTAAAGTAGTTTAGTATTAGAAATCCAAGGTTAACAAAAAAACGTAAATATAGTGGGATTAAAGTACCACTTTTTTATTAGATTAATTATAGTCGTATATACCTTTTTTTTAATGCCCAATAACAAATAATTGTCAGTGACTGCAAATGTGTCGCAAGGCGGAATTTTCTCCCCGCATATGTTTGATTCGAACCAACACTCTCTCGGTATTTACAGAGTATTTTATACGCTCTTACCCACTAGACCACCGAAACCCCATTATAATTATAATAATATATTTTTTTATAAACTAATTCTAAAATAACTAACACTCAATTATATTTCCCTAATTGTAAATTGTTATTTTATATCTCTTTTGCTTTGTTTTTTTTTATTTTTTGTTTTTGTTTTATTAAAATAAATATTTTTTTGTTTTACATTCGTCGCCAATATTTACTTTGCATGGTACTTAGAATCTTACATGTAATACTTTTGTATTGCGTACTATATAACATGTAGTATTAAGTGTATGTCCTTGCAATCCTGAAAAAAAAAAAAATGAAAAACTTCAACAGGATTTTTCTTTGTTCAATTTTTCTGTCTTTTATATCCTTTTTTGTTTTATTTTTTTATTTTAAAGAAAATAAAAAATATTTATTTTAATGATTTCGTTTATCTATAAAAGTTGAAAATAATAATAAAAACAATATTTTTTTTTTTTTCTTTTTTTCGTTTACTTCGACATTTTTCAAGGCTATCCTGCGTAAAGAATAAGCTACAAAATGAAAGAGAGAAAAAAAAAATCAGGACAGGACAAGAGAATAAAGCAAAAAAAAAGTAAACTCTATACATATTAGAATTGTTAAGATTTAAAAAAAAAAAAAAAAGTATGTAGTGCAAAGAAAAAAATGTCCTTAATAAAAAGGACATCGTCTATGTAAATATTTTATATGCAAAAAAAAAACAAAAAATACAAATGAAAAACTTGTTGGGAATATTTTATTTTAAAAGATTCAAAACTTGATAAGACAAAATCATTCTTTGGATATTCTTTGGAGATCATACAACGGATTTTTATGAATATTTGAATAAAATCTGTTTTAAAAAAAAAAACAACCATTTAAAAACAAATGTTATATATTATTTTTCGGGGCAATTATAAACTCATTCGATCAACTTCAACTCAAAACAACTACAAGCCATGAATATTTTCAAAAGTTTTTAGAAATTTGATTTGAAAATTCTTGATTTCATTAACATACGACAGGATAACATAAATAAAACAAAACTTTACCAGTTATATCAAATTACCCATACTTGAATTTTAATTTAAAATTTTTAAAATTAAAAATACTTCCTTTCATTATAATATTATTATTTTCAGATGCTTTGTTAATTTTTCTCTTATTTAATTCAAACTCTAATTTTAACTAAGAAGATTTTAAATTTATATTTTCTTAAGTATTTTTTTAAGAAAAATTAAAATATATAAAGAGAAAAGGGATTTGAAAAGAAACACAAAAAATAACTTAAGAATATATTTAAAATAAAAAATAAAAAAAATTAAATTTAAATAAGGATAACAAAATTTTGGAACCTAAAAGTTTTAATTTTAAATTTTTTCCTATTTCATTAATTTTTTTTTTTTTTTTACTGTTTTAAATAAAAAAAAATTATTTATTTGTATTTTGGACCTATCACAATATACCTGTTGTTAAATAAATATTTTTTATCTCCTTAAATTTTTGAAACTAGAACTTTTCTATAAAAATAAAAATGAATTTTTAGTAAAGAAAAAATGCTCTGTTTTTAGTTTACATAAAATCAGAGATAATACCTAATCTTAATCTTAAACTCAAATATTTCATTTCTAGTCTATTCTATTCTATTCTTGAACTAAAGGAATGACATATACCACAAAAAAATCAAAGCGATCGAAAAAAATATATTGTCAGATAAAGTTTTAATGTATAATAATTATAATCATTCAAAATAAATGAATTGATAATAATCAAAGATAGAATATCCTGGAATCCTAAAATAAACAGTTTTAATTCTCGATATTGGGAGGTTTAAACCAGAAAATTATGAATTTCTAAAATGGTAACAATTAAGTATCTGTTGTGTATAATGAATTTGAAATTGTTCTTCAACCTTAAAAAAAAATTCTAATTCATTTTTTGAAACTCAATATCCACCCAAACTGAATACTTCTTTATAACCATTCTTCAGAGAAAGCAACAAATGGAATGTTCCACAACAGATTGAAAAGTATTGTAACAGGGATAAAATTTGATCAAAATGAACAAAGTTTCATTATACTGAAAGGATTATGGTTATTTTCTCTAACAGTTTACAACAATTCTCATGATTGTTATATATCATTTTTTCTTTAACTGAAGACTTTTTTTTACTTTAAGTGAATATTTTCTACTTTAAGTGAAGCCATTTTTATTTTAAATGCATATTCTTTTCTTCAGTAATTTATATTATATAAATATTTAATATACATTATATTGAATATTTAGGGTATGACGTAACATGATATTTATCTATCTAATATTTATGCAAATGGATAGATATAGAAGTACATACATATTTATTTATTATATATATTTTTTTACATGAAATACAAATGATTTTACTTTAAGTAAAAAACCTATACTTAAAGTAAAAATATTTTCACTTTAAGTAAAAAAATTTACACCTAAAGTAAAAATGTCTTCATTTAAAGTAAAAATGTTTTTAATTAAAGTAAGAAATGGTATATATGTATATTAGAATTCGCTTCAAATCTTAAGACCGTACAATTTTGACCGTACAATTTTGTAATAAATCTTATATATTAGAAAAATACAGGATCTATTTTATATTCAATTCCAAATATATCATTTTAGTGTTTTAAATTTTGACATTGTAATCAACTTCATCAACATAAAATGTACTATCAAAAAAAAAAAAAAAACTCCTTAAAAATTTTACTGTATTTGCATATATATATTTGTATTTTTAATTCTGTATATATATACATTTAATAATATCTTTGTTCTTATGTGATTTTCATTTTAAATAAAAAATATTATATTCTATAAAATAAGCTGAAAAGATCCTTTTCTTATAAACAATCTTTAAGGGTAATATTTTGTGAAAAAAAGAACAATATGAGTAAGAACCTAATCCGATAATGTTATCAACTTCTTAGTGTTTGTTTTATTTTTTTTTATATTTATTTATTTGAAAAAGTATCATATTATTTTTTTTGTTTCAGATAAAGAGAAAAAAAAAAAATGATTGAACTTCAAGAAAAAAATAATAATAATTATATTTTTTTTTTTCAATAAAATACTAAACTATATAATATAATATAAGTTGATTTAAATACATTTGTATATATAAATACGCTTATAATATTTAAAAATTTATATTTCTTTTTTATTTAATTAATTTTAAAATTTTGTTGATTAAATTCCATTATAAAAATCTTAAGAACTGAAAAGGAACTGATATTGTTCAATTTCTTTAGAAACGTTATTTTTTTTTAATATGTATATGCTTATATTGTTTATTTAAAAGAAAAGATCCAATTATGTTTTAAAATTAAGCTTTTATTTACTTCAAATATACATAACCTAATCTAAAAATAAAAAATTTAAGTTGAAACAATATTTTGTTTGACAAAATAGTTAACGATTTAAACAATTTATATATAGGAATATAAAAATAGGATATTGGTAGATATATCCTATTATATAAGTATACAGATATTGTAGGATATAGCTACATAAAAATATTCTGGAATTTTAGTAATAATAATTTATTTACCACCATAACCAACCATAATGAAAAGAAACTAAGTTTTGTGATTGAAAAACTTCTTTATTTTAATGCAACAGGTTCAAATAAGTACAAAATTTATATGCTAGTATTTTCGTCCTTAATAAAATTAATCATTTGAAATTTTATAATAGATGTTTAAGTTTTATTGTAACAGCTTTTGTAAAATTAGCGTCGTTTGAGTCAACGGGTTCGATTATTCGATTCATAAATATGTTAAATGATAATCTACACATATACATAAGAAATAAACTTCAAACTTTTTTTTTAGAGATTGTTAATCACAACTAATCTTAATCTAAGAGATAGATATTAATAACATTAAATTGAATAAAAATTTTATAAAATTGGACATTTGTATTTTGTTTTCTGTTTTTTCTAAGGGTAGGTGGGAATCTTCCAAAGATATTAAGAATTCCCCCTTTGTAGTATCAGATTCTTACTGACTAAACCCATTTCCCCCTTTAGCTAATATAATGGAATGAAATCCTTACCTGGTAACGAAATATATTGGCTAGGGAGTAGTGGAAAGGATGCGATACTAGGATGTGGAAACATACGATAATAGGATCGGAAGGGACTGTAAGGAAACAATAAATCCGCCTATTATCATTACTATATTTATAACAGTAAAAATATAGCCATAAACAGTTATAACATGCAGTAGCATATACACCTATAACACCATCTTGCATCAGGTAATTATTGAAGGCAACCCCACGTTTGTGATAAAATATAAACAAGAAAATTACGTAATATTTCAAATTTCAAATAATGGTTTTGCATCTAAAAACTATTCCTTTTTGACAAACCGAATAAAAAAAAAAAAAAAATTTTATAAATTTCAAAAAAAAAAAAAATGCATTTTCCGACGGAGAAACTTTTCTTTTAAAGATAGGGAAATTAATTTTTTTAGAATGTTAAACTTTAAGATCTTTTAAAAATATTTCTTTTTATTCTATAAATTAAATTTAAAAAAAATATATTAAAAAAGATTAAGGATTGATTTTATTATCGTATAATTAATTCTCAATAGTGCCATTTTAGTTTTTTTATTTTTCTTGTTTATTTTGCTTGCCATTTTAGTTTTCTTATAAATTTACTATCAATATAGATATATTTTATAATAAAAAGGGTTAAGAAAAGGATTCTATAAAAAAATATTCGAATCTTTTTTTATTTGTTTTTTAGTTTTTTTTTTTGTTTTTTTTTAATAAAATCCTCTCTAATTTTTCAAAACTATAATCTTGACTTCCAATAAATTTTCTTTATGTTTTTTTTTTTAATCTGTCTCGTAAATATTGAAAACAAAAAGAAAAAAAAAACATCTATAAGTTTACATAAATAAAAATATGTTCGTTCCTTTCTTTCAAAAAATTTCAATAAATCAGCAAAAAAAAAAAAATGTATAAAATTTTATATTATTTATATAGTATTATGATATGTAAATATATATTGCATATTTTTAGGAATTTAAATCCTTAAAGAAAATTTATCATTATAATAATAATTTGCAAAATATTTTATTCTAATATTTTTTTTTTTTTGTTTTCTTATTTTGCTATTATGTCCCATCTAAAATAAAATATTCATCTCTATAAATTTTATTTAAACTTAATCATTATTTAAAATTTAATACTAATTTCTTTTACTGAAATTTTCTTTAAATCTTAAAATTTTCTTTAAATATCTTATTATAGTGTGAACTGTGTATATAAATATACTATAATATAAACATATATATAATATAAAATTTATGGGTTATTTAGTTTTGGTATAAAAAATTTACAATAAAATAATTTTCATGTTGGTCATATATGTATTACCAATTTAGAGAAAATCGTATATGTTTAAAAATTAAAAAGAAAATAAGAGGCACAAAGTGGGTAAAAATATATGTCCTTAATAATCTCTTTTATTTATTTTTTCTTTTTTTCTTTTTTTTTTTTTTTTGTTAAACTAATTTATATACTAAATGAGATGTAATTTTTTGTTTCTTTGTTTTTTTTGTATTGATATTGTTGTTTAGTAAATTGGATTTCTGGAAAAAATTACCAAAGATATATAAAGTTTGTCTGAGAGGGTATGGCACACTGTAAGTTCTTGCAGTAGTTAAAAAAAAAAACCAATTTAAATGTTGAATTAAGATTTTACCAATAAAATTATTATATATTACAAGTATTGCATCTCTTACACTGTCAAAATAAGTGGTTACATGCAACTATTATTTACTTGTTTTGAGAATTGATTTTAAGTCGTTGTTATGAAAAACAAAATAAATTCATAGATGTTGCAACTGTACAATTTAGCTGAAAAGAATCACAACCTTTAATTTAAGTAAAGTTCAGTATTATTATGTGAAACAAATATCGTTAACTATTCGTGGTAGCTGAGAACCAATGGGAAAGAATAAATTAAAACTTTAATATTATTAATAGAAAAATACTTAATTTTATCCTGAAATACCTAAAAAATGCTTAAAATAATTTTTTTTTTTTGACATTTCTATTTTTCCACTATATATTACAATATTCTCTATATATGTTGTTCGAACACACTGACTTAACAGTTTAAAGGTTGGTAAAAACCAAATAAAACACAAACCTTTATCACATCCCTTTTAAAAGAGATATAATATGTTTTACAGATTGCGATTTAAGTCTTGTCAATATTTAATTTGGAACATTTTATTTTAAAGTTATTTTAAACTTTGTTAAATTTTAGTTAATTATTAAAAATTAAGAAGTTAATTATTGTTTGTTCTTTTATTTGGTTAGATTTTCTTTTAGGAAACCAAAGAACAAGGATCTATTCATACATATATTCATTTATATTCTAATAAAAAAACATTTCCTTTTTTTTTTGGTATTTTTTCATTTAGTTTTTCAGGTTTAAAGTTAATTCTTTAAAATTTTATATAAGTAATATGTCTTATAATTATATATTATATGTAGAGTTAGATAAATACATATGTACATATATAATATATTTACCATATGAATGTCATTATGATATACTGTTACAACTTCATTCATTAATAATAATGGTAATTTATCAAAAGTCAATATATGGACATATTATATATTATGTATATGTATGTGTATATATGTATATGTATATATGTTTTGCTAAAAATAAAATTACTTAAAAACAAAAACATACATTAGATAAATAATTTACCTGTTCATTTTGAATTTAAAAAATAATTTTTAAATATTTATGCATCTTTAAAAAATTTTACCTTTTTTTTTTATGTTTCTGTTATATGAATATAATATACATTTGATATTTTAAAAGTTTTAAGTAAAAAATGAAAATATCAAATTTTGCTAATTTTTAAAATATCAATATCAGATAACTGTCAAAAACAAGAAAAATATTATTTTAAAAGAAATATTTTATCTTTATTTATTTTTTTTAAATAAAAAAAAATAAAAACAAAAAACTATTGTTTCACATTTTATAAGGTAAGAATTAGATTTAAATTAGAATTGTATTGGAAAGAGGAAACATTTTTTTGGTTTATTTTATTTACTTATATACAATTTATTACATCCATTGGGACACGTTTAGTTAGTGACAGAAAATACTGTCAGACGTTAAAAAAGTTCAACAAACCTTCGATAGATAAAATGAAGTTTCTGTAAAAATTTAAAAAAATTTTATTCTCAACTGAAACAGAAACTATTGAGGACTAAATTGGATAAAAAACGCATAAATATTTGAATAAGTATTAGTATTAATAGTCATTTATTATAATAATCGATTCATTATAGTTCGCTATATACTAATCGATTAATAATAATATCTATCTTAACCCTTATGTCAAACCCTTGTTGAACCGCCTTTAATCAAACCCTTGGTACATTTGTACCAATAACGTTTTTCATACATTTTGTATAAGAAAATAATATGTAAAAAATAAAATGTTTTCGTTTTTTTATAACCTTAATCATAAATTAACTTTAACAAAATATTTCATAATTTAATTTAAATAAGCAAAAAAAATAAAAAGAATACAAAATAAAAGAAAAAATAAATAAAAAAATTTTTAATTTTGAGAAACATTGCAATCAAAGCAATATTTAGCAAGCAAAGCAACGTAGTTGACATCATTTAAGTCTCTCAAATCCTAATTGTCTCCACCAAACTATATATATTTTTAGTATGTCTTTGATTCATAACACTTTAATAGAAGATGTCACGAAGGTACAGATTTGCACTTCAAAAAGTGTGGGAGATATAGCTGTTTAAACTTAAAATTGTTATATTTGTACCAAGGGTTTGACATAAGGGTTAAAAAAAAAATCTTTACTAGATTTATAACAGATATATTATGGTATATAATAACAGTATATGTTTACATTTAAAATTTTAATCACGAAAATATTTTAGTACTCCAAATTATATTATTTTTCTAACTGTAAAATAATACATTTGGGAAAACAAAACACATGTAACTGTATGTATATTTATATAATATGTCTTTTAGTTAAAAAATTTTATATGCAGTAAATAAAACTTTTACAAATAAATTTATATTTTAAAATGTTATTTGTAAATGTTATTTATAAAATAACATTAAAACATGAATGTAAGGGCTACATATCTGATTACGCAATCCATCTTACATATATATATGCTTAAATTTAAAAATCTTGTAAAGGATTTTTTATTGAATATTATATAGCTGCTTTTAACTTATATAAATGTAAAGTAATTCCAAAAAACTTTTACTACTTATTTTTGATTTATTTATTTTTATTGGAATTCTAAAATTTTCTTTATACTTGTTATAAATTCTTGAATATTTTATAGTCATAATAATTCTTACACTACAATAATATTTTTTTACTTAGTTTGTTAACTTTATTTGTATATATTATTATAAATTATGTTACACACTCTATACGAGCAAATTATATGCCCAAAGAGCTAAAGAAATGAATAAATAAAAAAAAAATAAATAAAATAAATATATAAATTTATCGATTATTTTTTGTGTACAATCCTTAAATTTTAAACAATTATAAACGTTGTTATAAATTTTGTACGATACTTAATATTATTTTCTTTATCAAAAAAAAAAAAACGTCCCCCCTTCTTGTTTTTAGTCCCCCTCCAAAACAAGGGGATTAAAAATAACAAAAACATAAATAAATTTAAATTTAAACGTATCTATTTAAAATTCATTTTTCTCCCTTTTTTTTTGTGTAATCTTAATATTAAAGATTTCTATATAATCCCAAACTCATCAAAATTTACCCTTTACCAAAATAACACTTCCTAATATACTATGAAAAAATCCAATTCCAGTATTTTCTTTGTTTGTTTTTTTTTTTTTTTTGTAAGGTAGACAATATATTGTTATATTCTAATGTTTTTTTTTTATATTCAATATAAAAGAAAAAACAAAAAAACTTTTTTTTCCTTTAATTTTCTAAAAAAAAAAATTTTCAAATTCTCTTGCCACATATTAGTCATTTATCTGAGAGGTATTCATGTTTTAACATAAATAAATGTAAAAAATTGGCAAAGGTCATCATATTTTTTTTTTTGAGAATTTTTTGTGGCTGTAATATATAGAAAGTTTATTTTAGGTGAAAATTGCACGTAAAAATTTATGTTTTACTGCTGTAAACTACATAATTACGAGCATTTTATTTATTAGAATGAATCTGTATGAGTAAAAAACAAAAACTTAAACTCAAATAATATATTTCCAGAATAAAAGAGTTTTGTGATATAGAAATTTCTAATATATTTCATTAAAAATAATTAAAATCTAATTAGTAGAATATTTAGCCTATAAGTATGCAATTTTCGCATTTTTATTTATGGAATGTCATTTTTAGTTCTTATTGTCAAAAGGGAAGATTATGTGGCCGAGCGGTTATGAACATTACCAATTAACTGAAGAAGTACGGGATTTTATCCTGCACTATTAAGGTAGTTTTTTTTTTAGCTAAAAAAAAAAATTACTGAAAAACTATAATAAATATTTTGAATAATCATGTAACTAAAAGCGACAAAGCGATTATAACCGACAAACAAACATTCAATTTTTTTATAAGCTTTATATTTTTCAAGAAAATTCTTGTAAAAATAAAAATAAAATACTTTTATTTTAAACTTACAATATTTTCGATGTAATTTAGTAAATATATTTGTTTTCCTTTTCTTTCTTTTAGGTGGAGGCTATGTTCAGTTCAACATATGCTCCTTTTTTTCCATTACTTTATTTATCAATACATAATACATATTTAAAAATACATAATATATTACATTATTTATTGTTTTGAAAATATTTTTTCTTTTTTTTTTATAACTTTTATAACATAAAAAACTGAATTTCATTAGTTAAAATAGATATAGGTATATGTATTGTTGTTTTGAATAAAATCTTCTCATAAAATAATATCCTTTTAATTTACACCTGTCTCATAATAAATATATATTTACATATATTTATATTGTATATTATGTACTTAAATTCGGTTTTACATAATATATTTATATTTCAATTGTATACATATATTTTAATTTCATATAAACTTTCTGTACAGCTAATATGTAATATTCTAATGAACTAAAACATGTATTAGCAAATAAGAGTTCGCGAACCTTCTTTAATTTTATCAGAAACTGAAGTAAAATAAAAAAAAATATTAACTGGCCTTCGTATTAGTTAGTTTTCATATTAGTTAGCCTTCGTTTTTTGTAGCTATGGCTTTCATATTATCTAATTAAAATTTATAATGTTTAGTTGTAAACCTCTCAATATTAAGTAATAAAAACAATAAACATAATATAATAACCCTATATTTATTAATATCTCATATTGCTTGCAATCCTTTATATCCTTTGATATAAAATTAAAATTACCGTCGGAGAATTTAAGGGAAAAAAAATTTAGAAATTGATGTAAATTGTTTATTTCTCAAAGTCAAATTTATTATTCTATTTTAGTAACTATATACACTAGCGGTTTTTACTGTACTAGAAATTCATAAATATCTAACATGGATCCACTGAAGGTAAATATAATAAATTTTAGGAAAATTACTTTGTCAATCTTTTGAATGAATAATAGGATACTTAAATATCATTGTCAAGATGAAAATGTTAAGCTTTTTTTGTCAAGGAAAAAGCTGAAATTACCAAAAATTAAGATTTAGACAATTTTTATAATATATAATCACTTTCAAAATTAGAGAAGAAAACAAAATTGTTCCAAATTTTATTTGTACCTGTATACTTTGTTTGCTCTATAAAAAGTTTTTATGATTTAAATAATAAAGAATTGACCAAACTCAATACCTAAACTATGATATAAAACTAAGTTTGTGCATTACTTTGAATTACATTACAATGCATTACTATATCGTATAAGAGATTAAGCTTTGCTAAAATGTTTCTTTGATCTGCAAGAGATCGAGCGCAATACTTAAACTATTATTTAAAACCGAGGATTTTGTTATTCGTCCAATGTGCAATACTATATCGCATATTCGCTTGAAACCAAACTTTGTTAAAATGTTTCTTTGACTCTGAAAGAAATCAAACAACATTTTATTTTTCGGTTCGTTAACCTATCAGGAAAAAAAACTTTTCTGTTTCTCTTGACAAAACAGTCCGGCAGATTATTTTCCGTTCATGTGTTCTCTATTCTGCCAAATACTTGGATATGAACTTGAATGCTAAACTAAAGTCACCAGATCAAATTGGTAACTGAAGAGATCAAAACATTTGCGGTAAAGCACTACCAGCGCTTGCGAATACATGAGAACGTCAAAATGACAGCTGTACTGGATGTTCATAACAATATTCGTCATCTGAAAAGAAGGAAACCACAAGAGTTACTACAATGAGCGATGAAAACATATTTTATATAATATTTTTCCAGTACACGTGAACAAATAAAAAGAAGAAAAAGTCTTCCGGTAAGAATCCGGCATACTGTAGCAGAACACAAGTTCTACAGTATCTTTTGAAGATCTCCACCGACCTACGGAAAAAAAAAATGTGTTCTCTATTCAAAAACAATTTTCCGTAGAAGCAAAGATGTTAAATCTATTAACTCTTTCCGGCACCAGTATTCAGTTTTTTTAGTGGGTAGCTTCTGTCAGTATATTTTTGAAACAAAAATTAATGAAATTGATTCAAAAATATTTATACAAAAATGTTTAATGAGATTAAGATAAACTGCCTAAAATATTTTGTTCACTTTATCTCGAATATAACCAGTTATCGAACTCTATCTTAGGTCTATTTTATAACAAATCATGCCTATTTCTCTCTTAAAACTACAATATATCAAATACCAGAAGAGAGAAAGCTATTCTTTCTAATGAAAACCTGCATATTACTTTAATTTATTTCCTATTTGGTACTATTTTATATATTGATTATTATCCCATTGGTACTTTTCTTTACAAAAGTTTATAAAACCCTGCCATTTATTAACAATATAACATTACAAAGATATAATAAACAAAAAAAAAAAAAATTTATTAAAACAGCAACAACAAAATAATAACCAATTGTGGAAAATCAATAATATAATTTAAAAAAAAAAAAAAAAGAAAATGAAACAACAAAAACAATAAAAAAAAATATATCTAAGTATAATAAAAATATAATTATTGATTTTTAAAGAATAACATGTAATGATAAATAAAAATAAAATCAGGAAAAATATAATAATAGAAAAAAAATATATATATGTATATATACGAGTATATACAATACAATAAAAATAAAAAGAAATTTTAAATAAATTTTCTATGAAATTTCACAAAAAAAAAAAAGGAAAATTTTTATAAGATTTTAACAATATTTGTAATTATAAAAATACTAAAATAATAAATGAAAAAAAAAGGACAATGGACATAATACGATCTAAAGAGAAAATGTTAAAGAAATGAAAAATAAACAAAAACAAAAATCTTAATCTAATATAATAGTAACATAATGTAAAGCAAAATATAAATATAAAAATAACAGAGAACAAAAAAAAAAGTAAACAGAAAAAAAAATAAAACAAAAACAAAACTGCACAAAATTACACGTGTAACATATACATATACGAGTAACACTAAAAATAAAAATAAAAATATAAATATAATTGTATATAATTCATATTTAGTTCAGCGGTTAAAGAGTTCACATATGTGAACAAATGAAATGATACATATGAGCATGAAATATATTATATGAGTTTGACTTACATTTTTACATTTTATACAACAGGACTAAAGAATTAAAGAACTAAGAAATGACTGGATGAAAAATAAGGATAGAGATTTAGGAGTAGCAGAAACTAGTTAATATTATATTATATAAGTAGGTACCTATTCTTCTTTGCATACCTTAAGAACAAAAAAAATTTTTATATTCCAACGGTAAATGAAAAATACATACGTATATATATTATTATTTTTGTTTTATATATAAATAACCTTTATAAAATATTTACTTTTTGTTTATTTTTTTTCCTGTTTTTTCCTGTTTTTTTAAGTTTGTTTTTATTTTTTTGTTTTGTTTTTTATGAAATGCGGGATGAATTTTTAATTAACATATAAGGTATTTTAAATGAATTTATATGAACTATATATATATATATATATATATATATATATAATATATTTTTTTTTTGGGAAACACTGGGAATTTTTTCGTAATTGATAATTTTTTTTTTTTTAAGTTTTTTATTTAATTTTTTTTTTTTTTTTTTTTTACATAGAACTTTTGTTTAATAATAATAGAATTAATTTATATATGTATTGTATATATTTTGAAACATTTTCAAATGTTCACTTTATTTGTCATAAAAAAATATATATATATATATATATTTTTAATTTATTATTTTTTTTACTATTTTTATTTTATTTATTATTTACTTAAAATATTTTTTTATTATTTACACATTTCATAGAACTAATAGATTATATTTATTTGTTTTACTTATTTATTTACTATAATTATATATTATTTAATTATTTCGTATATATCCTTTTTCTTTTACCTCTTAAACAGTATATTTAAATAAACATTTGTTTTATATAGGTAGGTATATTATTATATTTTTTTTCGCTAATTATACTCATTTAAAAAGGATGTAAACGATAAATAATTGTATTTGTTTGATAAGTATTTGCTTTGTTTTATTTTTATATATATATATATATAGATATTATGATTTATAATATTTTATTTATTTTGTTTAATAATAAACTATGTTTTATTAATTTAATTTGTAATGTATTATTTTAGGTATATTTTTTAATTTTTTTTTTTTTTTTTTTGTTTTTTATTAACAGACGGACAAAATATTTAAATTGTTTATTTTTTTGTTTGGGGGATATTTGGGGTTATATTTTTTAATTTAATATTTTCGATAAATGTGTTTTTTTCTTTTGTGTTATAATAAAAATTTAATTAATGGAGCAAAACAACAAGAATCTTAATAAAGAGTAGCATTCAGTAATCAACAGGAATGCAACAGGACGGATACAACAATAAAATTTATGATATTTTTATTAATTAAATTTTAAATATTATTAATTTATTTATTAATAATCTGATTTAATTTTTGATTTATTTTAAGGATATTCTAAATTGTATTTATATTTATATATTTTTTCATTATATTTGTTTTTTTTTTTGGTTGTCACATTATAATGGAATTTTTTAACTAGAAAATGAAATCTAATTAGGTATCATTTATTTCAAGTGATTTTTTTTTTTTTTTCAATATTAATAAACACGAAAAATTCTAATGTCACATTTTTCTTCTTTCAATAATATGCCCGTTTAGAAAACGTTTTGTGTGATAATTTGAAATTTATATTTTTATTTAATTAATTAATTAAAATTGATACATTTGATAGTATATCTTTTTAATATATTTTTATTTATAGAGAATAAATATTTTTTTTTTCTTTTTCAAATCAAAATATATTTTGTTTATTTTCTATCAATTTTAATCTGAAATAACGCGAAAATATTAAAAGAAATCATCCTACCCGACCGATATTTCAAAAATTACTAAAATAATTTCATGTTAGTATAACGGTTATAAAGTGAAATTATTTCTAAATTTTACTTAAGAAATAGAAACAAAAAAAAAAAAAAAACAAAACAGAGAGAGATAATCGTTCTATTTCGTTTGACAGATTTTTTTTTTTTATTATTTTTAATGCGCATGTCCTTTTATTATTTGACATTATGACAGCTGAGTCAATGCCAAACATAAAAAAAATAAAAAATTATTTGGTACCTATGTACTCTACAAAATAAAAGGATTTTGTTTTTATTTTTTGTTTTTATTTTTTTTTTTATTTTGTATAATAATGTGTATTGCAGTGATATGACGTCATATTGAGGAGGTAAATAATAGAAGGAGAAAATATATGATTTCATTCTATATACGAAGTAAAAAGGGAATTCCGATGGTGTTTTTCTTCATATATATATGTATATATATATATATATATATATATACATAAACAAAAAGAAAATAAAAATAAAAAATGTAGTCAAATACCTATATTATTTTTTAATATAAATACAAATAAAATCGGCATTTAAGCATTCACATACACATACAAATACGTAAATTTGTATAACAGTTAAGGAAAAGCTTATATGTTTATATTTTATAATTGTGTACATTTTTTTTTATTATATTTAATATTCAATATAATGGTAAATATAATTTGTTTTTGTATTTACATGTGTTAGTGAAATAGATATTATGTACATACATATGTATAATATTAAATATATATTTAAAAAAAAACGAAAAAAATGCATATGCCTGTAAATATAAGAAATTCTTTGTTTGTTTTTTATTTGAATTTGTTTTGTAGTTTATTGATTTAATTTAATTAGTTGTTAGGATAAAATTGTACAAAAGAAAGTGCAAGTTTAAAAAAAAAGTTTTTTATTTTTTGAATTAGTTGTTAATATTTTTAAATATTAATAATAAGGTAGATATCAGTGAGTGAATGTATATAGGGTAAAATTTATCAGAATTTTCCTTCAATCAACCTGTTGCTTTAGCATAATATATTAAAAGAAATGTAGTTGTTTTTTTCCGAATTGTTTAATTTTTTTTTAATTTTAATCTTTTAATTCTAACCTGTTCATTTTAAAAAGTTGAAAAGTTACTAGAGCATAAAATTTATAATTATAATAGATTGTATCTAATATATTGTTCTTTATTCGTGTCCAATTTAGTACATGAATTTGTAGTTTTGAAGGAAGTGTCTGTCAAATTTTCATTCCACTTCGATTTAATTTAATTTGTTTTTATCTTAGTGCTTAAAGGATTAGACCGATTGGGATCAAAATTTAAATTTATAAATTACAGTGGTATTATAAAAGATTTTTACTGTATCAAGATATTTGTAATCCAATTACAATTACGTAATCTGTTAAACTCTATGTTCAAACCTATATGTTTAAAAAAAAAATGCATTCCTGATAATTTTAACAAATTGACTTCAAACTGTGTAAAAGTATAGAAATTATGCAGGTAACTTTGCCAATGGATGTAACTATATCAATTATTCGTTATCCAATTGCAGTATGAGATTGCATTAAATAAATTTAATTTTTCATTGAATAGCATAATTACGTATATTGCTCTAGCCGATTGTTCTTTAAGTTTGAAAGAGTGTTATTTCTTGCCAGTGTAAAAATCCATGTAAATTTAATTACAATTTATTAACCCAGTTCGGGTTAATGAATTCCTTTTAAAACTTGAAAGTGTTTAATTTTCTCGTTGTACGGTCATAATAGCTCGTCTAATTGATTGTTTCGATACATTCGGTAACATGTTCCGATACTTAACCGAACTGTCTAAAATAAAATTCTTTCAAAATCGTCTCCAATTTTACTTTGTGTTTTGGTTTTAAAGAACATGTTTGACAAATTTTTAAGAAGTTCCATTGACCCATTCTGGTGTTACGAAATTTTAAAAAAATATTTGTCTTTTCATGATCAGTTTACACATGATCACCGATTAATTTCAAATTTTGTTAAAACGTAGGTCATTGTCAAAGGAGTTCGCTGGATTAATTTAATTATGATCAGCTTATGGTTTTCAGTATATCGGTCTGTAAAATAACTTTTTCTAACTGATACCTATCCAAATTTTTATGGTGCTTTAAGGACTTTGATAATTAACAAGCTTGATAATTTTTGCAAAGTTCTGTTAACCCGTTCCGGTACTACAACAATTTAAAAGTAATATTGTCTTTTCATTATAATGTCTGTATTGCAAACTTTGTAAAAACGTAGGTGGTTAACAAGGAGTTCGGTTGATTACTATGTTTTAATTCGTTAGCACGTTCCACCAAGTCGACCTATGAAAAGATAATTTCTATCCAATCTTTTTTCCAATATTTCCGTTATTATATACTTATATGTTTTATACTTTAACTTTACGATTTTACTAATAGATTTATAATAATTAAAATTCAAAATAAAATTTGTTTCATAAAAGAAAATTTAAAATTTTAAAGATATACAAAAAAATGCTTCCATCACACCTAAATGATATTAAAAATTAATTTAAAAAAAAAATTGAATCCCACAAAATTGTAAATCAATTAAGTTTCTTATTGATTTTTTTTTTTTTGCAATAATATGAAAATAAAATTGAAAGAAATATTCATTAAAAATTTTTTTCAATTACTAAAAGTGAAAATAAAAATCCATTTCAATACGATAATCAAATTTCTCATTATTTTCAGAATAATTTTCAAAACAAATTTTTAAAAACTCTTTAAAATGTATTTAAAAAAAAAAACATAGGTATAGGTATAAAAAAAAATAAAATGAAATAATGAAAAATTTCATTTAAATTGTAACCGCGATTACACATATTTAAATGGATTAAAAAAGGAAGAAAAAAAAATTCAATTATATTCAAATATAATTTTCGGAGGGATAACTTAACTTCCATGTACATAAGTTCCGTGGAAGTAATGTCTTCTTAAATGAACTTAAGTTCCATTGAACTTATAGCCATTTCTAAATGGACTAAAATTAAATGGAAGTTCTGACCACTTTTTGTTGGAAGTTTAGTCTCAAATAAAATAGCCATATGTTCCACTTTCATATTATGTATGTAAATAAAATAATTATAGAGGATTTTAGAGTTGATTGTAAAATTAGAGTTATACTCTTTTCCAGAATCTAAAATCCTTCTTAATTCTGAATCTCGCATATATGAATATATAAGATATATTCTGTAAAACGGAAATTCCATGATTTTAAATTTAAGTCTAATATAAATTCTAATCATCTTAATTCAGAATTTTGTATATGCATATCTACATATTTATATTCTGGAAAAAGGAGCAATCCTGATTTTGGAACATTCGGAATTGTTTTGCGCAAAATTTATAATCGGGTTTTTTTTTCGGTAAATTTTCATACACCCAACTCATGTATATAAAAATTTAAATTTGACTTTACTTCGTTCAATAGAACTTATGAACCAAACAAAATGGTCATAATTTCAATGAAACTTATGTCTCATAGCAAATTGGTTACAAGTTCCATGGAATTTTTGTCTCTATTTAAATGGAACTTAAGTCCATTTAAATACGAACTTAATCACTTCGATGGAACTTAAGGCGATTTAAAAGGACACAAGCTCCATATGGTTCTTATGTCCGTGGAGATTTAGTCATCCCTCCTAATTTTCTAATTTTTTTTTTTTAAATATGTGTGTTTATTGGTATCTTTTATGATATATAAATGTATGTAAATCGCCACAATGCGTTTTTAAAATTTATTGTAATCCACATAAATTTTTATTAAAATTTAATCAAATAACTAAAAATATCATAAAAAGTATTTATGATTTGATAAAATGTTTGCGTTTCAATAAGTCCTCATTCAAAGTATATAAAAAACACTCTCTTAACTCATTTCGATTCTTTAAGAAATATCAATAAACTTTAATAATATTACGTATCACAATTCAATATTTATTGCAAATATATAATCATGTTATCTTGCCACAATTCATTTTTCCACAGTTTCACAACAAATTGTGTAAATTTAAACATTACCCGACACACCCAATATCTTTATAATAAATAATTAACATGAATGTACAATCAACCACAAAAAAATAATACAATAATCTTACCAAAATTTTAAATAACCACCATAGTGACCTTTAGGTTTCGACTCTTAAAAATACAAAAAATAAAATTAATAAAATTCCTCTTGGAGAAAACAAAAGCAATGATTTACTAAAAACAAAAAAAAAATAAAATAAAAATATTTATTTTGCGGTATTTTGGAAATGCAATTAAATAAAATAAACAAAACAGTATGTAACACCAAATATTTTAAAAGCCGCAAATTTTTAAGGTAATTTTATAATCAAATACTCGAAATGTATCAATTTTTCCATCAAAATCAAAGGTTGAATCTAATTGTTTTTTTTTTTCCTAAAGTAACTAAAATTTTTTTTTTCAAAGATCTTCCTACTCCGAAAAGTGTTTAGCTTTAGGTGTTTAACGGTTTCCAAATATATGCAAAATTTAATTTAATCATGTCAATATATAGCTTTTCCGACCTTTAGGGATCTGCATAAGGGATCATTGGTCTATAAATTTATGGTACAAAATTATTTTATAATCAGATTTAAAATTTCATTGCTTTATATCTCACACGATGTAAAAGTTTTGTAAAAATATAAACAGACAGACAAAAGGAAACTAATAATCAAATTTGAGAAATTAATTTTTTTTTTAAAAAACGTTCTAAAAGTTTATTTTTTTTTTTCCTTAATATTATGCACAATTCAATACGAAAAAGGCATAAAACCAAAAAAATGGAAACACAATGAAAATAAGAAGTGTAAAAATAAAAATTCCATTGAGTAAAAATTTTTAGTATTTGTACTTTGAAGCACTCCAGTAGATTTGATTTAATGCGATTAAAATTTGAAAATTTAAGCAAAAAACATTCAGATTAAAAAAAAAAATTAAAAAAGGATTAAAATTACTAAACATTATTTTATTTTGTTTTAATTTTTTTTTTTTTTTTTGAAATTATAAGCTTTAGAGGTCATGCTGAAAATAGTGTTATAAGCTATCAGGATTTAGCAACCATTTGTTAGATTTATAATTAGAAAAATCAACTTTTTAATTAGATCTATATAGAAGGTAATAAAAATGGAATTGAAAAATTTATTTTATTACATAGTATTTATGTAAAAGAAAGGTTATAATCAAATGTAAACAAATGTAAACAAATGTAAACAAGATTTATAAATCTTGAAATTTATTTCTTTCTATAAAGTTTTGTTTTGCATTCTTAAAAGAATTACCCATTAGGCCACCGAGGCCCCTTTTTTACATATAAAGAAAAATTTATATGACAGTTACTGGAATTCGCCGATCGATAACTTGTTCAATTTCAATAGTAAAAATATTACATATAAATGACATGCTAACAATTGCCAAAGTCCTAACTCTATTATTTTTTGAGTGCAAACGGACAAACGAACATGGCTAATAATTCTAGAATAAAAAAATAATTTAACAGAAAATAACAAAACTTTACTATTTATTTGAATGCTCAACTATAGGAAGAAGAAGTTCTTTAGAATTTTTACGGTATAAAAAAAGCATATTTAATAAAACTTCTTCTCTTTTCTTCAGTTTCCTTTAACTCCTATTGGAGCATAAGTACATTAATTAAATAAAACAACCTACAAAAAAGATATCAGCTATTCTGAAGTAATAAATTAAATTATTACTTCAAAAAATGTAACGAAATTTTTTAACCAGATGAAACAGGATAAACAGAACGGGGAAAAATTCAAATATAAATTAATTATTTCTTTTTTTTTAATTAATTCATTATAACTTTTATTTTAATTTATTTTTGAATGATTTAAATCTGACTCTAGACTATTTTTTCCATTTTCTGTAATTAATTGCATCTGCCAGATAAAGTACACTATTATTAAATCAAAAAAAAAAATGGAAAAAGATGGAAACAAGAATAAAATATTACTCAATAAAATGTTTTCTATGCCCAGTATAAATATTTCTAAAAATATCTCCTTTTATAATATCTAAAAAAAAAAAAAAACAAAAAACTAAAACATACAAAAATATGCTAAATAATTACTAAAAAAAAAAAAAAAATGCCAACCATCAAACTCCTAAAAATGAAACATTATTAATTTTCAATCCCATCAATTGATATACTAACAACATTTGTGTGAATTGAACAGGAACAAAATCTCTGATAAAATTGACAATTTCCCATTTTTTCACTTTTCTTTTTATTTATATACGAAAAAAAAAAATATATATAAAAAAGGAATACCGTTACATAATTTATTTTCCTTTTTGTTATCATTTTATTTGTAAAATTTTTATCCTCACACCACTTCTTCTCCAATTTACTCCTTCTTTAATACATTTTTTTTTTTTTTTGTAAATCGAATCAATATGAAATATAAGAATCGATTAATCGAAATTATTTTTGACAGTATTAACTTGTTGATTTTCTTTCGTTTTTTTTTTTTTTTAATTTTCGTCTGGAAATAAAAAAAAAAAAGAAAAAGTATTTAGAAAATAAAAGCTGCCTTTGAAAATGTCAAAATCAATATGAAAAACCAAAAAACAACAATTGTAAAAACCGGCAAAGTTAATTTACTGGAAAAGTTTCTGGAAATATAGTCTGGAAATTTTAAAAATGTAAAAAAAAAAAAAATTAAAAAGAAAATCAAATTTCTTTTACAATTTGAAATTCTAAGAAAATAAAAAAAAAAAAAAAAGGAAAAACAAACAGATATCATTTTTTCAAAATCATTCTTGCGGAAAAAAAATTATAAGAAAATTAATAATTAGAAGAGATTTCTATTTAATTAATTCATTGATTTGGTAAAAGCATATGAAAATCGTTTGACCTTAGACATGATAAAAATCTGAATTGGTCAATTTTAGAAGTACATTAAAAAAAAGGCTTATAGTTTTTATTTTAGAAAACAGGAGATTATCATATTAAGGGAACTGATCTATTATCAGTGAAAGTATGTTAATTCTGCCAAAAGGAATATGAAACTAAAGAGTACATAAAATATCAGTGCATTGATATCTGCACAATAAGATAAAAACACTTCCCAGATAACACTCCCAGGAACCCAGGAACAGGAACATTTTAAATATATTACTCTTATAACAAAAAAAGTATATAAGAATATGGCTTAAATATAAAACGTCACATTTAAAAATCACACTAAATCCTTTTTTTAAATTAAAATAAAAATAATATGTATATATCCGTTAAAATATCTAATAATTTTCAAGTAAGAGCTTGTTTAAAAAATAATTTTAAAATGCATACAATATTGTACAATTTTGGTAACTCCAACATATTGTAATACTTCGAAAGAAAAAAATTTCGAACAATAAAAAATCTGGATACCAAAATGTGGATAAATAAAATTCTGGAAGCCTAAAAATCTTCAAGTACAAAGTCTTTTTGAGATATATCTCGAATTAAAAAAGTTTACCCAGTAATAAAATTAAAACTCGAAAAACAATATTTGAACAAACAACTCTTTTTTATTGGTAAAAATTTTATAGGTGCAGGGTTAAAAGTCCCATGGTCAGAAGTCCAATTGCGATTTTTGATTCACTTCAATGAGTCAGAAGTCTCATGGGACTTTTGTCTCAATGTTAAGCATATAAATCCCAATAGGATTTCTGGCCCATTTTTTAATGGGACTCTTATCTCACTAAAGTGAATCAAAATTCCAATTGAAATAGAAAATAATTTTGCCAACAAAAATCAAAATTTGCCATATAGACAAACTATATAAAAGTACATATAGGTATATAATATACATATATATGCATATTCTGGAAAAGCAGTACAACCATGATTTTGTAACCAACTCTAAAATTTTCCTAATTCAGAATCTCGCATATTAATATCATATAAATATTCTGTAAAAGACGAATAATCCTGATTTTGAATCCACCTCTAAAACCCTTTTAATTCAAAATCTTGAGCATACATACACATTTTAGAACAAGCTTATAACTCTGATTTTAAATCCACCTCTAAAACTCTTCTAATTTATTTTAGAGTAGGCTATAAAATCATTTATTTTAGAGTAGGGTATAAAATTAGAGTTTCGTTTTTTCCGTTATATAAATGAATTAGAAGAGGTTTTAGAGTTGCACACAAAATCAGGGTAATATGCCTTTTCCAGAAGATATATGTATATATGGGATTTTGAATTAAGAGAGATTTTAGAGTTGGTTACAAAATCAGAGTTATACGCTTTTTCCAGAATGTATATATAAATTTTTAATTCTAAATTCGCTCGTAATTTAGAATCACAGAAATACATATATGTACATATATTCTGAAAAAAGAGGCAAATCTGATTTCGCAACCGACTATAAAATCTCTCTCAATAGATATTATATACATATATATGTATATATCTGGACTGGCCGGAATATTATGGAAAATAAATATATCTTATTTTATAGTTGGCCGAGGCATAAGCTAAAGTTTAATCTAAACTCTAAAGGATGTTATTACATTATCAATTATTATCGTTATAAAAACAAAATTGGGACTTCACTTCGATGAGCCAGAAGTCCCATGGGAGTTTTGACCTTTTTTTTTGGGACTTTTGTCTTATAGTGGTAAGTCAATAGTCTCATAGGACACAGAGGTAAGTCAAAAGTCCCAATGGAACTTTTGGCTATGGGACTTTTAGCGCTGCAGCGTTTTATAAAATATTTATTCATTATATTATACGCATAGAATAATGAATTATTACTAAACCATATATCGCCTACTAGAGGCTATTATAGGTTGAATACTATTTTAAATTTATACTGTAATAGATATTATTTATTGATAATATATATATATATATTTTATGTATTATATATTTACAGTATATTTGAAAGAAAGGGGATTTATTTTCAATTAAATCATTAATTTAAGTAACGCAAAATTTGAAGCCGCGCTCTCCCGATTAACAAGCAATGTGCATAACCACTCTCCCACCGTGCCGCATTTTATGAAAAATACGAATTAACAATTCTGAAATTTCTTGTTTTTTAAACACTGTGTACCTAAACTGAATAAGATCTAATTGCATTTCTTATATTTAATAATAAAAACAACTAAACTTTAAACTCCCCAAATTATTATTTTTTTTTCTTTAACTTTTATTTTATTTTCTTGTTTCATTCTATTTACAATTAGAAAAAAAAGTTTTATAAAAAAAAAAAATTAGTTCTTAATTTACTTAGAACTAAAGCCTTAACAGTTAATTAATTTGTTTAGTTTTTTCTACAATATTATTTACATACTATCCATATTATTTTGTTATTTTTATAGCAAAAATTCTATTATGATTTTTTTATTATTTTGGGAAATTTTTATAAAAACCAAAAATTTTTACTTTTTTTATTAAAATAAAACGTATACCAGCTTAAATTTAATTTAGAACTATATTTAATCCAACTCTAACTAACTTAATCTAAACCTATTCTATTGATATATTGAAACTATTTTATTCGTACATTTATGAACTATGCAACCACCAATAGTTTTTTGATAATTGTTTATCCTTTTTAGGAATAAGCATGTCATATTTTAATAGATTACTCTCGATATTCTGAGGGTTATATTCTATAGACATGAATGTAACCCGTCAATTATAGTGGTATAATAGAGGGACATGCTCGTGGTTTTGAATATACCCTTTAAACTCTTGATAAATAAAATGTTTGGGAGCAATGAACCCCATTTTTAAAGTATTTTTAATGTACTCCTCGTTATGGCAATATATATTGTATATTAGACCATTTTCTAACATGTTAAGAGATCTTTCAAAGTGATTGCAAATATTTTTTGTTAAAAAATGATCGAATCTTATAATATTTGCTTTTCGATACAAGAATTTATTAGAGTAAATTTAACATACTTAAATCTAACTCAACATTAGACTTTTAATAAAAATTGCATACTTTCAGGATAGTTTTATTTTTTACAAAATAATTCTTCTAATTTTCGCCGAGTTGATTTTATAAATTATTGATTGTAACTATTTTTAAAAAAGTTTTAAAAAAACATCCTTATCCTTTAATATTCTAATTTATTTATTTAATAAGAAAATAAATGTTGAAACTTCTTATGTTAGACTTCTTAATCTAATATCATCAACAAAACATGATATAAATTTCAAAATTTCTTTCCTTGTATTTTTCTTTACCATAATTGCGTTCATAAATGTATGTCTAAACTTTAAAATAATATTGTTAATTTCAATGTTATAAATCTTTTTATCATACATACGTATAATAAATATAACAGTAATAAGAATATTTATACACAAGTAAGGAATCGACTGATAAATTTTCTACATTATTTAAATTTTTTTCTCAAGTTTATCTTAAAGGTATTAATTAAAAAAAAAAAAATATTTCCTGTTTTTATTTTTTTTTTTTTCTACATTTATTCTTGTTTTTCTTTAACCGCTTTTTGTCGATAACGTTAAAATTTTCTCCACATACCACTATTAGTGAAAGAAAATAAAAAAACACAAGAAACAAGAGAAACTTTTATTCATTAAATTAATTATCGTTGTGCTTGTGGTGATAACAAAAGCTTACTGTTCAACGACAAGTATAAACGACAATAATTTTCACTCTCAACTTTAAATCTAAAAATGTATCCTTTTTTAAAACAATTATTTTTTTTTTTTTTTTGAAAATTATATAACATGATGACTACCAGTACTACAATCATTCTTTAGATAGTTGTACTATTAGGTTCATTGAATATATTATCTTAAGATATGTACATATATATTTTATAGTAAAACCACAAAAGAAGCGCATATTTTATCTCTTCTAAACCAAAAATTAAAATATTTTCATCAGAAACAATCTTTTTTATTTTTCAGTTAAAGATTTACGTTTAAACTATGCAAATAAATTTAGAAACTTGGTATAATGTTTAAAATGAATTTTAAATCTATGAAAAAAAATATTTTATATTCAATAAAGTTGAATTTTATTTTTTTAAATAAATTTTCAAATAAAATTTTAGTTTTTGTAAATTTAAATAAAATGGAATATAATATGTGTGGGAGATTTTTTAATAGAATCGTTGTTATTATTTTAGTTATTGTATAAAACTAATATTAACTGCTCCAACCACTAGACCGTAGACGAAACATAACTATATATATTCAACAATAATTTTGAATTTAACTTATGTTGTTGTATAACTTGTAAATAACAGTAAGTACACAATTATTATTTTAATATGTATATCGCTTATTGTTTTATTTTATACAATATTTGTTATATTTCAATATTTCTCAACATACACCATAAGTTTATGCATCTTTTCTGTTATTGGAAGAATAAATTAGTTTAAGAAAATTATTAATGGAAAATCTTCCTAAAGAAAATCAACCAATTTAAATTGAGATTTGAGAAAATATAAATGAGAATATTAGTTAAAAACAGTAAAACAAGAATATTTAATTAAAAGATTGGAAAGAAAAAGACAAAACACAACGTTTTATGTATGAGAGTTGATTCGATATTTTAACTAATAAAAAGATCAATTTAAAGCTAAATATATGTAGTGCTGAATTGTATTTGTTTTTATGAAATTCTGCTAATATAGGTACGAGAATATAATTTTTTTTTTTTTTTTCTAAGCGAGGTGAGAATTTTCCAAAGATACAATACCTCCTTAGTATACTGTTAGATTTTTACTGACTAAAACCATTTCTGAAAGTAGGAATAGGAGAGGATAGCGCAAGGATCCGAAAACATTGAATTGGAGAGTGTCACTGTGAGGGAACAATGAATCCACTCAATATTATTACGATTTTGCTATCGGTAACGATACGCATCCACAGTTACAACATGCTGTAGTATAATACAACACTTTTCTACGTGAGATAGTAATTGAAGGTATAACCCTACTGTCACTGTACTGCCGCTATTAATATTAATATTTATTATTAATATAATTATTATTTGTTACAGAGTCAGGGACATTAGTTTTATTATTAGAATATGTAGTGTATTATATAAAAGGTTTCGGCATGATGTAACTAAAGGTAGCTCCATTGTAGCAGCTATTATTATTAATAATAGGTATTTATTTTGATAGTTTATTGGAAAGTGTTTAAATTTACTAAAATCTTTACTTTATTCAATAAAAACTAAATACTATAAATATCATATAATCATGTTCATTAAAATGCAATAGATGATATGCTACCAAAAAACCTTTCTGATACATTTTTAAAATTGTTAAAATAATTGATTTAAATTAATTAAAAGGTTCAATAGAATCCTATACTATTTCATATAGATAACTTTCAAAAAAACCAAACCGTCCACTTTCCTTCACGCTCTTTTAGTATTCACACTTGCATCTGCAACTGCCCTCACAGAACAAAAAAAAACAAAAACAAATAATTTGAATTGAACTCTTTCTTAAGAATTTTACTGTTTTTAGCACATTTCCAAAAAAACATTTTAAAAAATATGCTTATTAGTTTCACTCTGTCCGTCCGTTCGTCCGCGTCTTTACAAAATTTCTACACCGTTAAAGATAGAGAAAAATAATTTTAAACATTTTTTTAAATTTAATATTAAAATTTACCGTTATGCGAAAACCAAATTTTGCATGATTTTTCCACCCTCAGAACTCCGGAAAGTTTTTAAATAGAAACTTGAAATTTTAAGAGAAGAAAGGACTTTTGCAATTAATATAAGTTTACTCAGAAAATTTTTTGGACCACCCCCTGTTTATTAGGTCTTAGGGCTCAAAAATTTAAAATTTTGCAATTTTTAAACAACTGCAACTTAGGCACCTGTACACATTTTACTTCGGCAGATATAAAAATTAATGCTACAGTAATATATTTTTACGCGTGTTAAAGGTTTCTTTTAGTTGTATAGGGTTCCAGAGTAACTGCTCCTCAAAATTGCAAAAAAGCCTCGTTTTCATATGTATCTCAGGCTTTGCGTAATAGTTTTGCAATCTAAAACCGCAAAGAAGACCGAACATTTTATTATCTTCATAAAGCAATATCAAAATTTACTATTTAAATTTACCGTTATGTGAAAACCGCATTTTGCATGAAATTTTCTTTTTCATAACTCCCGCATGTCTTTAGATGGGAAACTTCAATTTTGAGACAAGAAAGAACTTTTAGAATTGGTATAAGTTTGCTCAGAAAATTTTTTTTTGCACCACTCCTGTTCTGTTTAAGAGCTATTAGGGCTGAAATATTGAAAAGTCCTATTTTCACATTTTTTCTTATATGAAATTTTTAAATGTTTGTGCAAGTCACAATTCTAAACAGTTTGTATTGTCTTTTGGAAATGTGCGCTTTTAAAAACCGTTGGTTTACATTCTACCTTGTTTTTTTTTTTGATTTCACCACGAGGTACTTTATTCATTTCACCTGTATACAATCCACAATAAAATTAATATTAAAGTTAAAAAACAAATCAAGATATTGTACATAAAAAATATGATAACAACCCAAGTACCAACTAATGTTTATATAACCTTATATACATACATAGTTAATTTGTTTTTTTTTCTGCTTTTATTGAGAAGGTGGGAGTAACAGTTTGTTTTTTCTTTAAAATTAATTTTAAAAAGGAACTCTAACTTAGATTTTTTTTTTATTGTTATATGTTCAAAGTTTTCTTATCTATTGTGCAAAACAAAAACAAAAAACAACACGTAATAATATAAAACGCGAATATAACTATACTTTACCAAAGAAACTAAATAATATACAATGTTTTTCTAAAAAAAAAAAAAAAAAAAAATAAATAAATAACTACCATTCTGTATTTTATATTATGAAGGTACATAGTTATTAATATAATGTTTATAAGTGAATGTTATTATTATAAAAATCATAGAGGGGGTAATAAAAACTAACTATTTTCTAAAGATTGTATAGGTAGGTACCATATGTATTAAATCGGAATTCATTCACCTTTTATATATTGTTTAGTTTAATTCTTTTTAATGGTTTCTCATATTATGTTTAATAATATTGTAGTTGATATACTTAAACACAACAAATGCACCCAGAAGGTGTTAGTTTCACTTGAGAACAAATTTTTCTATTATTTTTTCGGTTTTTTTGTTTTTTTTAAATGAAAATGGTGTTGAAAACTAATTTGCATTCGAAAAAAATACAAAAAAAAAACACAAAGAATTTTAATATACACTGAGCTCTTTTATAATTTTCAATAATAAATTTCATCTTGAGTGAAATTTATTGCAATAAAATATGACTGTGTTTTTTGTTTTCTGAGAGAAAAAAGAAAAGTTATTATAAAAAAAAAAAAAAAACATAAAAAATAAAAACTAGGAAATAAGATAATTTATTCTAGGTTCTTTATTATTGCGAATAAGTTCAAATAATTTATAATAACTGAAAGCTACTATATAAAGTACTTAGAAAATTTTCTAATTTACATATAAATGCCTCATAAAGTTAAGTAATTTGGTCAAATAAAATTATATGTATACATATATATAAATATATATAAAAATAATGGTTAGGATGAAGTGGAAAATTCTTTAAAGAAGAAAAAACAAAAAGAAAATATAATGTTTTTAATTTCAAAATTAAAATAAAGTAGATTTAGTTTAAGTAAGAAAACAAAAAATGCTATTAGCATAAATGATGAAAAATGAAAATCTAATGAAATGAATTAAGATTAATAAAATTTTAAAGTGTGACATCTGGTAAAGATAACTACATATATACCGTTCTCTAAAATAAAAAAACTTTTCTGAAATCTTTTCTGATTCTTTTTGGACCCCAAATAAAAAATTTAAAATGGTTATATTTATGTCAAAACACACATTATATTATTATTTTATCCATATTTCTTCATATTGTCTATTATTATCTAACTTATTAAAATATATTACTTTAGTTCCTATGTTACGTAAATAGAGAGAATGACTGAATAAAAAAATAGTCCCATAATGGATACTCTGGTCTAACATGATCCTTGTATTAAATTTCTTCAAAAATAAGTCAATTTGGTATTATTTTCGTTAATTTTGACACAAGCGTTATAAACAGTGATACTTTTAAGATTTCTGATCACTGTTTTTAGCACATTTCCAAAAAAATTTTGAAAAAATGTGCTTATTAGTTTCACTCTGTCCGTCCGTCCGTCCGTCTGTTTACAAAACTTCTACACCGTTAAAGATAGAGAAAAAAAATTTTAACCATGGGTAGGTCTCATAAAAAAAATTATTTTGTGAAACAACTTTTTCATGTAGCCCCTTCTATTACGGAGCTACACCCCCTCAAACTTTGAAAAAGCCCTATTTTTAAATACATATATCTTATGTTCTGCTTAAGATTTTTTCAATCTAAAAACGTCATTCGACAGGTATTTCTTTTATCTTTGTAAATTAATATCAAAATTATATAATTTTTTTAAATTTAGTATTTAAATTTACCGTTATGTGAAAACCAATTTTTGCATGATTTTTCTACTTTCATAACTGCGGCACGCTTCTAGATAGAGGCTTGACATTTTGAGGCAAGAAAGAACTTTTAGAATTAGTATAAGTTTGCTCAGAAAATTTTTTTGGACCACCCCCTGTTTATGAGCTATTAGAGCTTAAAAATTGAAAATTTGCTATTTTTAAACACCTGTAACTTAGGAACCTGTACACATTTTACTTCTACAAGATATAAAATTTAAAGCTACAGTAATATATTTTAATGTGTGTTAAAGGTTTGTTTTAGTTGTAAAGGGTTCCAAAGTTGCAGCTCTTCAAAATTGCGAAAAAGTCCCATTTTGAGATGTATATATCTCAGGCCCTGCGTAATAGTTGTGCAATCTAAAACCGCCAGAAGATCGAAAATTTTATTATCTATATAAAACAATATCAAAATTATGCAATATTTTGTAATTTACTATTTAAATTTACCGTTATGTAAAAACCATATTTTGCATGAAATTTCTTTTTTCATAACTCCGGCACGCCTTTAGATAGAAACCTGAAATTTCGAGACAAGAAAGAACTTTTAGAATTAGTATAAGTTTCCTCAAAAAATTTTTTGGTAGCACCCCCTCTTTAAGAGTTATTACGCCTCAAAAATTGAAAATTTGCAATTTTTAGACACCTGTAACTTAGGCACCTGTAAAACTTTTTCTTCGGCGAGGCATGAAAATTAAAGGTTCAATAATATATTTTTACGCGTGTTAACGGCTTTTCTTAGTTATATAGGGTTCCGGAATTACGGCCCCTCAAAATTTCGAAAATGTCCTATTTTCACATTTTTTTTTATTACATGAAATTTTCAAATTTTTGTGCAAGTCACAATTTTAAACAGTTTGTATTGAGTTTTGGAAATGTGCGCTTTTAAAAACCGTTGGTTTACATTCTACCTTGTTTTTTTACAATAGCAAATTATAATAAATCGGGTAATTCCCTAAACAATTAATCAAATTCTAGAAGAAGACTTATAACTTATTAAAATATATTACTTTAGTTCCTATGTTACGTAAATAGAGAGAATGACTGAATAAAAAAATAGTTCCATAAAGGATACTCTGGTCTAACATGATCCTTGTATTAAATTTCTTCAAAAATAAGTCAATTTGGTATTATTTTCGTTAATTTTGACACAAGCGTTATAAACAGTGATACTTTTAAGATTTCTGATCACTGCTTTTTTTTGCCAATAGCAAATTATAATAATTCGGGTAATTCCCTAAAAATTATTTAAATTGAAGAAGAAGATTATTTTATATATATTCCATTTTGACCACTTAACCGCAGTAGGAAACAAAATTAAAGAAATTTTAATTTTTCGAAATTATGCGAGTGTTATAAAGATACTTTAAGATTGCTTTTGAAATCATATAGAACGCTATATTAGAAAGATGTAAGAAATTAATTTTAATATTAGAATATGAAAGTGAAGAAAATTCTTTTGAAGATGACGATCATTTGTCTATCAATATGAAAACTACGACTTTTCTAGTAAATTCTAAAGACGACATTATAATATAAAGAAACAAACTTTTAATTAGAGATAAAAAAAAACTTAAGATAATGAACAACCAATGACAAATCAGAGTGAAACTCTATATGAGAAAATGTAATACTAGTTAAATTAGATGTAACGTGATATATTTGCTCTAAGATAATCGAGGAAATATCAAAATTTTTGCTATTTTCCAACAAAACGAATGAAAATTATCCTAGACAATATTAATGCAATAAGAGCGGATATATGGACAAGATTGGAAAATTTTCAACTCTGTCGATATAAATAACTCCATTAGTTTGATTTTGCTAATAGGTTTTTATAAATCTCACAAGGAATCTACTATGATTCTGTGGGTTGAATAATAATGTAATATATATAAAAACAAACCAATGAAATCATAATTAGAAAATTAATAAGTTGCAAATCGTATAAGCTAAAATATGATACGATAATGTTGAATATAAATAAAATATTTATACAATTACATTATATCACTTAAGTACTACTATTTTTAAACATATAAATATCTAAAATTTCGGGAAAACAATTTTTAGCTCACTAATAGTGAAATTTATTTTTTGCTTTCGTATTAATCTGGTGAATAACGCTACAGTGCAGGCTATGAAAGCTAGAATGGGTGCGGGCATATAAAGTTAAATGGGTGTCGGGAAAATTATGAATTGGATTCGATGTTATTGAAAGTAGATAATATTCATTCATAAATATTAAGAAAAGAGTAGGGGGATAAAACTGAAGATAAAACCAAAGAATATCTCGAGAAAAAATTCTCCATAATCATGAATTTAAAAATAAGTTCTCCTTTTTAAGAACACCAACATGACAATTGCGATTTAATCAAAATTTCAGATTTCGTTTAATAGTTTTCATTGAATGAGCAATAAATAATCTCATCCGCAAGTAAATTGATTTCTCTAATCACATTTGCAGCAAAGTTAACATTCTTCTTGTGGAACCAAAGTACCTAATTGAAAGTTTTGAAAAATTTTATTCATCAGGCACTCTTAGTTTAACATGATCATAATTTTCCAAGGCGTAACCAACTGTACTTATTATAAATCACATCTCATTGAGGTTTTTTCCCACATTAAACATGGAAAAGAAAATACCACATATTTTTAGTTAAAATTTTAATGTAAGTAATAAAGCAATTAAATTTCTAAAGAATATACTTTTAAATCAGACAACAGGAAAAATTTATAAATTATCAAACTTATATTTATGTATTAAAATGTTTATTTTTACAACATTCATTGATTATTAATTTATTTTCCATAAATATTTTTTAAATTACTGGCCAGTCAGTGAAAAACTTATAATAAATTTAATAATCAAAATTTTTTAAAACATGTATACTATAATCTAAGATAATTTTCTATTTATTTTTCATTCCGTTCAATATTATTATAATTTTTAGAAAGTTCATCTATTTTTTTAATATTTAAATTGTTCATTCTATATATTAAAGTTGTAGCTGATTATTAGGTATTTAAACATTAATCGAAACTTTAAGAATTTTTGGCTTTTATCCTTTTTTAAATTGTTTTTTTTTTTTCTTTTAATTTTTTTTTTTTTTTATTTGTTGATTATATATTTTAAATTTTATAACCCAATCTTAAACTTTAAAAGGTTTTGCAATAAATATCAATTTTAAACTCATAAAAATAAGTTTTCTGAAAACAAAAAAAAAAACCAGGAAAGAAGAAAAATATTTGTGTAACCTTGGGTATAATTTTCACATTTAATGAATTTTTTAAAATAGAATTAAGGAAAAACAAAACAAAAAAAAAAAAAAAATAAAAGCAAATAAAACAACTTGTGATAATTTCCTGTTGAAAAAACTTTTATTAAAAGTCAGTCTTCATATCCAGAAAAAAAAAAAAAAAAACAACTACAAATTTAAGAAAATACGAGAAATCCTATAGGAAATTCCATTAAAAAAATTTTTTATTTAAAATGTATTTGTTTTTATACTTTCCTTTTATTAAAAATATCCTGTACACATTTATACATTTTACATATATATATATATATAATTATCATAAGAATACATATACATGTACATATATATACCATAATACTAACATTAAAATATCCAGATATAAACAAAATTTAAGGATAAAAATAAAACAAAAATTATCTATAAATCGTCTATATACGATTCTTCACCTTGAATATCCTAAGAATTTTTCAAATTAAATTGTTTTTTTCGTTTTTTAATTTTTTATCCTTGATTCTTAAAGTATGCAAAAAACAAAAAAAAAAAAAAAACAGAATAAATGAGAAAATAATATAAACAAAAATTCAAGAGTTTTCAGTCCTTATTGAAAATAGTTTAACAGTTTGTTTTTGAGTAATTTAATTTTCCATGAAAATTGTATAGTTTTCGTTTTTTTTTCGGATTTTTTTACTTTACATTCTTATAGTTGAACATTTATTTTTCTGTCTGTTTTGATAGTTTTGTTCTTTGTTGATTTTGTTCTTGTTTTTATTAGTTTGTTTTTATATTTAAGGCTTATTTTATAACCGTTTTGTTTTTTTGTTCCTTTAACTTTAAAACTCTCCAAACTTTTTTTTTTTCTTGTATTATTCAGAAAATGAACGCAAAAACCAGGTGCTATTATATGGAAAATAAAGTTTTTTTTACTTTGCGGCAAGTATAATCAGAAATTAGAAATTAAAAAGAAAACTAAAAGTAGAAAAAACATAAAAATTAATTTAGAAGCTTAGACCACCACTAATACTTTGACTTCTTTGTTTATTTTAATAAAAATGGGCAAAAAAAATAAAAAAATAAATAACTAACACAATAAAAATTAAAATTTCTTATGTAAAGTGACCACATATATGAAATTAATATCTGCATCTATCCGATTTTTTTTTTAAAGTCTAAATATCAAATACGATGATTGTTTTTTTTTTTTTTGAGACGTTGTTCAAAATTAAAGTAAACATTTTTTAAAGATTTTTAGTAATAATTAATCATTAAAACTTACCATTATTTAATTATTTAATATTGTTTTTCAGTTGCAGTAAATAATTAAAAAAATAAGATAAATATTTTTAATCTGTAATATAATATTAAAATGAAATCTAATAAAATTTCACAGTACAGCGAAATTTTATTCAAATGGTTATCATATTTTATATTATACCTATACCTATACCTATACACCTATATCTAAATAATAATAATATAATCCCACCTCCGGTTTTCTGTTCAATCTGTTGACTTGAAAGAAAAAAGTTTTTCCTGGTTTTTTTTTTTTTTTTTTTGAGAGATTTTATTTTTTAGCCTTTTAGTTTATTGGTTTTATTCGTTTTTACTTAGACCACACAGTAGGAATCCTTTATATTTTTTTGTTTTTTTTTTATTTTATTTTTTTTTTTTTTTATTAGGAAAAATAAAAGGAACTAAACTCTAATAGGATCTTAGGATATACACTTAAAACAGTTAGTATCTAAAATAAAATATTGATTACCGAAAAAAAATTTTTTTATATCCTTATGATGTTCTTATAGATTTGGGTTTAAAAATATACCCTCTAAACATTAATTCCCACAATACAAAAAAAATAAAAAACATAAAAACACAAAAACAAAAACAAAAATAGCAATTGAAAAAATTTTCAATTTCCGGTTTTTCCATATAAAAACAAAAAAAAATTAAGGTCCTTTTTTTCAAATACATATGTATTAAATTCTTTAGATACAAAATGGTATACATGTTTACTGCTATGATTACTACTCATATAAAATAAGCTCAATTGTGGTGAAAGAAGGCTGATCTGGATGATATGATGAGTTGTTAAAATTAAATTAGAAGATTTTTTGATCCTTTTTTTTTTTTTTTTTTTTGTAACATGAATATAATTATATGTATATAATATAAATATATAGATACATATGTATTTGATAAAGTAAAAGCCTCCCGGTTACCTACTAGATTATAAATAACTTTTTGTTCGTATAGATGAAAATGTAATTTAAAATAAAATTCATTGCCATTTTTTGTTTTTTTTTTTTTTGTACATTTTTTCCTAATGAAATTTAAGACTTTAATGTACTTTTAAATAAATTAAAGAAGATAAAAAATATAATAGATTCAAAAAAAAAAAATTGTTTTTTTTTTTTTTTTAATAGTACTTAATTTCCGTCACAATGTAAAATTTATTGAAACATTAAATGAATAATAAAGAATAAAAATAAAATAAAAGAATTATTGTTCAGATTAAGTTGTAATATATAATTTTTTTTTTTGTTTTGACTATTGAAAAGTTGTTTAAAAAATGTTTTTTTTTAATCGTTAGGATATCTGTATTTTATATTATTTTGTTATTTATTATTATTATTATTTTAATAGACCCCTTTCGAAAATCTTCTCAAATTAGGAGAAAAAAAACAATCTGTTATTACCTAATTTATGTTTTTTTAGTCTCCTGTTGAATATGTTATAGATTATTAGAGACCCATATCTTTTTTTATCTTATTAAATTATTCAAACAATCTTATAAAATTCTATATAAAAAAAAGAGGATTTTTAATAAGAAAAAAACATAAAAACAGATTACAAGATACAATTATTATTTTTAAAAATATTTAGCCAATGTTTGTGCTTACATATTGTTTTTAAAATTTACATTAAAAATGTACTTTATGAATATTAGATACAAATTAATAAACTTTTTCTCTAGCAATCTTTCATCAGAGCATTCATGTTCCAAGTTCCTGAAATTCTTAGCAAATAGTGTTTAAAGCCGGTACTTTTATCTAATTTTTTGTTTTAATTCTAGCGTTGCTATAATAATTGTTGAAAATAAGTATACCATAAGAAAAATTGACATAAAAGCTCACAAATGATATTGTATTATTAATCAATCTATGTTTCATGTTAAGTTTTTTCCTCAATATGCCTTAATGATCGGTGGAAATTTTTAACAAAAATTGTTGATGTTTCATGTATAAAAACTATGCAAAACCAGTTTACAGTTTTACGTGACGACCCTTAATATAAGGACTATTTTTACAGGCCACGCCTGTTTGTTTTGCAATATTGCACAATAAAAATCAAATAAAAATTAAGAATGTCTATGATTATCACGACCGACGCGTTTGCCCAACGGAACAGAGCTCTAAAGATCATTAAACGATTCTAGCAGTAAGAGCTGTAACGCTCTAACTAAAAAACGAAAATAATTAGTGTAACCAATAAGAGCTTGTTGGAAATAGGCTACAAGGGGCGATAAACTTGTTCAAAAACTTGAAAAAAGTACCGTTATATGGCATTTTTATAAAAAAATATTAAAAACATGTAAATTTAAAAATTTTTTAAGCACTCTTCACCCAAATGAAACAACTTGTAGTTACTTAATATGATATGTATACCGTTTAAAGGACTTTTTATAGATCTATCTTTTGTCATCAGATCTGTTAGAACTATTTATACTGTTAATAGTTCGAATAGTTTTTGAAATATGTACCGTTACTAAGAATATTTTGTGAAATTTTGAAAATACGTTATTAATACCGAACACGCCACTTAGAACTACAGATATTCATTATTTTTGTTTAATTTTCATTGTATAAAATTCCACAAAAATCGAGGTTAACTGCGCTACTCAAAAATTTTGCTAAACTTATTTATGGTTTGCATAATTAAAACAAAAAAAAAAAACTAATCTTAATAAAGAAAAAATATCTTTATTCTTTTTTTAAATATTTAAATTAAAATAAAAGTTTAAAATTTATAACAAATTAAAATAAAACTTCAAAATTTATAATAAAATAAAATAAAACTTTAAAATTTATTAATAATATTAAATTTAAAATAAAACTTTAAGAATTTATTTATATTTATATTAAATTTAATATTTAAATATCCGTAGGAAAAAATAAAAAAAAAAATTTATATATCTATAAGATTTATTTCATAATTTTTCATGCTCTTTCAATTTTTAAAACTAATAAAATTATTTTCCAGACATTAATATTTTTTTTTATTATTAATATAACTTTACGCTTCAATTTATATTGAAATTAAGATTTACTATATTTTTTTTTTTAAATATAAATACAACCTTTAATTTATTCATATATTGTTTTTTGTTTTTTTTTTTTTGTATTTTAAATTTTAATTAAAGCAAAATTAAACTTTTTCAACTTATTGTACCCTTAATTAATTTATTTATTAATAAATTTTAATCAAGTTATAATTACTAATAATAACAATAATAATAATTATATAATTTAATTTTTTTTTTTTTTGTTTTAAAATTATTATAAAAATAAATACCTAATTACATACATATGTACATTTTGGTGAGATGGCATATAGTCATAGGTCATAAAGCCATATTTCATAAACATTAACCATATTCCCAATATGGCTTTAAAACTCATTTGAATGGGACAAACAACCATAATATTATGTTTATAAAAAATGTTGTGTCATACTGTCATAAATAATTTTGAAAATAAGTGCCTTAGAGTGAGTATAGAGTGCCGCCTTGTTGTTGAAATATGTGTGTAAAAAAATTATTAGAAAGGACTTTAGAATTGGTTACAAAATCAGGGTTTTAATAATTTATTTAACAAGAGTTGGGGGATGGCACCTTCACACTATTTCATATGTTTTGTTGTTAAAATATGTATGTAAAAAATGTAATTTGGAGGGATTTTATATTTCGTTACAAAATTTGGGTAGGCCTCGGTGGTCTAGTGGGTAAGAGCGTATAAAAATACGCTGTAAACACCGAGGGAGAGTGGGTTCGAATCCGCCTTTAGAGAGAGAGTTATTTCCCTTTACGACATTTACAGCCACGCCTGAACAGGAAAGGCTGTGTAATTTCCTGTCCACATTTATGTGGCAGAGAAATGAATTTAAAAAAAAATTATTGTATGCAAAATCAATTATACTCAGGGACGTCTAGAAATTAGAAATCTGATATACCGATCTGTGTATGTAAACAAGAAGGAAGGAAATTTTAAGTAACTGGTAAGAGGCGACTGATTGTTGGGAAAATTTCTGTTATCTTTTGGAAATGCTAAAAAACTTACCCCATCACCTTTTGAGGATGTGAAATCATGAACTGCACATCCAAATTTATTTAATTCACTCAAATCTGACTTTTACACTCTTTAACTTACTTTTAAGTATTTTTTGCATTAATTTTATGTTTAAATCCTCTTAATATTTTAATTTATTTAAATTTTTACCTCTTACTAATTGTATTAGATGTTTACTTTTTTTTATTTGTCATTGTCATTTCAGCTGTCAGTGGAAATTAGATAGTTTTTGCGACTACCACCAGGGATTGCGTGTTGACTTCTCAATTACCAATAAAGTTAAAATCGAATGCCATTACAAATTTAAAAACTAAAAACTAAAAGAAAAGAAATGAGCTGAATTAACAATATTATAGAAATAACCAAATTTACAACATTTGATATAACAAATTTTAAGATTAGAAGTTTAAGAAATCATAATTGAACAGTCAGCTTTCTATATGAGGGGGCTTTTTATATTTATTGGCCAGTTGAGGATAATAGCCCCCACATTATTAAATTACTTGTTGTTATAATATCTATGAAAAAAAATAATTAAAATGAATTTTAGAGCTGGTTAATTAAGTTTAATAGATTTTCTTTCTTTATCGAATGGGTCTAAAAGCCATAATTCACGAATAAAGCCATATTTCACGAATATGGCTTTATGAGTATAACTTATGGCTTTATGACATACCACCGTACATTACTCGTAAATTTTTTATTTAATAAAAAAATATAATATATAATACAAACGACTAAAGGCTACTTTCAATTCTACTGAACAAAGATAATGCTTAATATTGTAACCGCGAAAGAAAAAACAACCATAAAAACAAAAAATTTATTTTCAATTATTTAAAATTGGATAAAAATAGCAAGCTAAAATAAATGATGAATAATTTAATAATAATGAATAATAAAAACCATTTAAATACTTTTTGCATTAAACAAAAAAATAAAAAAAATTAAAAAAAATAAAATGTATATAAAATAATATAAGAAATGATTAAAAAATTATATTGCATAAATAAAAATTTTAAAGTTGATATGATTTACGTATATACCAATACCAATATTTTAATATAGCCAATTTTTAACTAATATGAGTTTAATTTGAACTTTATTACGAAATTAATTTTTTTTTTATTTTAGTTAGTTTTAAACTAATGCTACTTATTTAAGGGGGTCACTCCCTCGTTCATTTTTCATACAAAAAACGCGTTTTTTTGGTATCATTTCCTGGGAAACTACTGGACCGATTTCTGTGAAATTTTGCACACATGTTCTTAATTCCAAAAACAAAATTTTAAACTGAGGAATTAGAAAAATATTACTTGGTTTCAGAATTATAACATGAAGTAACAAAATGCACGTTTTTCGAGCTTCTTTAACATTGTTAAAAAACTCCACCTCAACATATAAAAAAATCTATTGAAACCACCTTGAACAAAACTAAAAAGAAGTAGTTTTTGAACTAAAATTTTTTTATTTTTTGTTTTTCTATTCCCGCTTCTTACTATTTCTGCGATCAACTTCTTTGGTATCATAGGAACCTTACGTAGCAGTTCAACCCAACCCCTCCCCCGACCACTCTACCGGTCATTCGTTTGTGATAAAAAAAAAAATCATCGAATCGGCAATAAAAAAAAAATTATTTTTTTTTTATTTTCGAGGGAGTGACCCCCTTAAGGATAATAACTATATAATTATTTAATTTATACATTCCTCTTTAATAACAATCAATTAATGACTGCACCCAATCTTGCAAAATTAATTTTCTTTTATATACTTCGATAGAAATTGTATTCGCAACCTGTAATATTTAAACCGTCGGGTAGGAGCACAATGTGTAAAAAACTATAATGATAATGATATGGAAGAACAGATGAGTTTGTATCGATATTTCAGAAAACAAAATTCAAAAAATGCCAAAAATTTACAAGGTCCCAAAGGGACTTAAGTAAGAGTATAATATAAATGTGTTCGAACTAACATGGCATTAATTTTAGTTGGGCCACAAAATCTGTCTTTGAATAATTTCGTTAGCAGGGTTTTGTGCGAAAATATGAAGTTTATAAAGAAAATTAAATTTAGTATTTTTGAAGATAAATTACAAGAGCAAAGGAAATTTTGATGAATATGAGAGTTTAGGCGACATATTTAAATCTTTAGTAATTTTATTAGCGGAGGTTGTAATAATAATGTTTTTAACAATATTGAGTTTTTGTATTAAAGGAAAATCTAATTTTCGCTTGTTCAAGCGGAATTTTAAGAATAATTTTTTGGGGGAAATAAATTTTTTTTTTGGTCATCCGTATTAAAAATGATTCTTTTTGAAAATTATTTTTGTTTGTGTACAAGAAATTAATTCAGTCCGCCCAATAAAAAATGACATCAGTCCCTGTTTTTTATTTGCTACGTTGTTCAGTTTTAATTTTTCGCTATTATAAAACAGTTATTTTTGGATTTTTTTTTATTATAACGGTGTCAATATTGCACTTCAAGGCAGTATCAACTCAACTAGTAGTTATTTCCATATGGCAAAGACACATTTGGATCTTTTTTCGATATACTTTTAAATGGAATGTTTTTTTTTAGTGCGAGGGTATAGGTGAGAATTTCGAAAGACACCAATGAGACCAACACGTGAATTTCTCTTTAATAATGTTGATCATCTGGAACCAATTTAAATGTCACCTCCTTTTTAAATCAAACATTAAATTAGAACGTAGTACGTGGTTTCTGATTGGGGAAAATAGTAATAAAGGAAATTGGGAAATATAGGAAATTAAATTACTGGATGTTGAGAGGAATGTTTAGAATAAAGATTGTTGTTGAAATTTTATTGTGTATTTTAAATTTTCGTTATAGTATTAAAATATCAAAATATGTAAATTATTAATAATGTGTGGACACTCTATTTTTAAATAAAAAACCAATTAACTAAATTATGCATTTTGATTGGATTTTGTTGAAAACTTTTCTATATTTGCATATTCTCTTATATATTATGTATTTAATGTTTCACTAAAATTTATCACTAATTAGCATACATTAAAAAAAAAAAAAAAACCCCGAATATATATTTTCATTACAAATAACAATTTCATAAAAAAAATTAATATTATATTAGCCTAAAATATATTAATAAAGAACGATTATGACTACCAGCATCATTGTCATTTTATTTCATATATATATATATATATAGAATATATAGTAGAATATATAGACTAATAAACATAAATCTATCTACATTTTATTTTAATTATCAACAGAATATGTCATCATAACCATCAATGTTTAAAAAATATTATATGCAATTTAAAAAAATTGAATCAACAGGATAATCCTAACGTATACATTAATATTTTTTAATTATATAATGTATTTTATAAATTTTTTGTACATTTTTATTAAAGGAATGTTAAAAATGTATAAAAATATTTATTTTATTTTTTAGGTTTTTTTTTTTCTGTTACTCAATATAAGCTATACTGTAATTTTATTCTTAGTTATGAATTTTTTTTTTAGTTATTATGAGGAAATACCGTTACTTTTATTAATTTGATAATATTATAGTTTGGGTTCCTTTTATTACGAAAAAAGTAGTTAAGAGTTGTTGATGGGGGTAGTTGATAAATGGAAAGGTAATTTAGCATAACTAAATTTACTTCTATCTACTATTTTTCAGAGGATGGTGTAATTGGATATTAAGTTAATTTAGTAGTTAATAGTAGTTTACTTTGTAAAAGGAACACAAACATATGTATATAAATATTGAAAACAAAATAAATTGAAGAAGAACAAAAAAATATGTTTTTTATTATACTACATACCTACATATGTCCTTCATTTAAACCTCAACTATAGCATACATAGTTTCAAATTCTAATATATTTAAAATTTCAGACAGCCAAAACTTTTCTAGAATGCTTTGAAAGAAATTTTTTTCTAAAATTATACAAAATGTAAAAATTTCTAATTAATAATTTTAAATACAAATGGTTTCCTCGATTGATATATATAAATTTTAAATATTATGAATTATTTTACAGTGAAATCTAATTTAATAATTCCATTTCTAAATCTTTAATTAATATTTTAAATAAAAAAAACTTAAATATAACCTATTTAAGAATTAAAATTAAGAATTTTTGAGAATTTTTTAAGATTGAAATGTCAAATGTCATGATTGAAACTGAATTGCAAATTTGTGGGCACCCCTCATTCCAAACAAAACAAACATAAAAACTGCCGTGAAAACTATACTTTATTTTATTTCTTTTACTTGTAGGCTTTTTTGAAACATTTTTAAAAGTAAGTCTTTTAAATAATTATCACACAATTTAACTATGCAACTGTAAATTTTTCAATTTTCTCTATTAATTGCAATATATTAAGCTGTACTGTATTAAGTTATCTTCTTACTATAGAGTGACGACTTTTCAAATAGTTTTATTAATAGACTGTGTTTTATTTTGTTACTCAAATAAATAATCAAATAAATGTTCTAAAAGTATAAAAAAATTGTTTGTAGTATTTAAGTACTATTACTATTCTCAGTAAAGTACTATTACTAAGCAATCTCATTTAATTTGTGACGTATATTTTCGACTTCCTTTATTCTTCATTTTAAAGTTTCACATCGCGAATTTCCAATAACTTTATAATTCATGATATAGGTCTACAAATTTTATTTTTTAAATAAAAACTACACTATATTTAAAAATAAATAAAAGATTATTTTATTTTATTTAATTAGTTGAAAATTATTGGTTGAATTATGCGATTATTGGTTTATTTGCATATTTAAATAAAAAGCTTCAAATTTCATTGGTTTAGTTTTTATTTATATTGATTATAAATACTCGTATTATGTCACTTTAATATAATTTTTTTTTTGTTTTTTTTAATACTATTATTAAATTTAAATTTGATCAATTCAAAAAATTAGTGTTTATCCTAATTCTAATTTTTTTTTATTGTTGTGCTATAATAGTACCTAAGCTAATTTAGAATTTTATACAAAAAAAACACAAAAATTATGATAAATCAAAAGACATTTATTCTTCAATTTTAAGAAAACCCTTATTATTACAAAAATCTCTTAACACATGTAAAATTATAATGTTGAAGGTTCAATTTTTGCGATTTACTTTGAAAAGTTAATTATGGATGTCTAAAAATGATAAATTTTCAATTTTTAACCCCTAATAGATAATTCGGGGATTCTGAAGATAACGAAACCCCGTGTAGGATAAAGTCTTATATATATTATATATTAACGGTATTTTATAACGTCATCCGCATCTCGTTCTTTAAGGAAGAAAAGGATATTTAAAAATATGGTGGCCTATTTCAGTTTTTTTTTATATAAACCGTTATATCTTTAAGTCATGGAATATATCTTAATCTTAATATATCTTATATCTTAATCAAATGGAATAGTGATCTAACAATTAGTTTTAAAGTTAACGGTATTTTATAACGTCATCCGCATCTCGTTCTTTAAGGAAGAAAAGGATATTTAAGAATATGCTGGCCCATTTCAGTTTTTTTTTATATAAACCGTTATATCTTTAAGACATGGAATATATCTTAATCTTAATATATCTTATATCTTAATCAAATTGAATAGTGATCTAACAGTTAGTTTTAACGTTTGCTTAGTAAAGATAGGTGCTGCCGTTGTAGAGATATAAGAGTTGAAGGTTAAAAATTTTAAACAAAAAAAAAATGTTGTTTTAATTTTTCCTTTAAATTAAGATATATTTCAATGTTTTTCTAAAAAAAAACCTCACAAATTATACATTGTTGAAAACCTCTCTTTCCATTCTAAAAAAAATATATAACATAATATAAGCAATTATTTCTAGATTGATTCTAATTTAATTTTGTACTGTTTCTATATAAAATTATAATTACTATTATACACTATATTATATTAAATGCCTTGTTGTTGAAATATGTATATATAAAAAAAATAATTAGGAAAGATTTTTGATAAAATCAGGATTTCAAAAATTTGTTAGATTTTGAAACTAACTGTAAAATCCTTCATAATAGTTTTGCTTTTACATACATATTTTAACAACAAGGTTTTTAGATTGAAAAAATATTCAGCATAGAATATTTTATACACGTATTTGAAAATATTTTATTTTTTTTTTTCAAATTTGACGAGATGTAGCTTAGTAACTTTGCAAAACTAAGAAAATCCGTTAACACATATTAAAATATAATATTGTAGCTTTAATTATTATGTCTTACCAACATTAAATTTGCGCAGCTGCCTAAGTTACCATTATCTAAAAATAGGAAATTTTCAAACAGGGGGTGGTACAAAACAATTTTCTGAAGCCTTTTTTTCGTTTAGAATTTCAAAGGTCTATCTGAAATCGGAGATATGAAGCAAGCAAAATTGTGCAAAAATAATCGTTTCAAATAACAGTAAATTTAAATACTAAATTTTAAAAAAAAATGTATAATTTTGATGAATCGATTCAACTGAAAAAGATTTAAGAAGAATTGAGATATACAAATTTGAAAATAAGGCTTTTTCCAGCTTTATGGATTTGTAGCTTCTTCGTAATAGATGGGTATAATAGATTACATAAAAAAGTTATTCTACAATGTTAAGTTTATTAAGAATATTAACCTATTCAAGTTTCATTGTTAGCTACTGTTTCTTTAACAGTGTAGAAGTTTTGTAAACAGACAGATGAATGGATGTTGAATGAATGAACGGACAGAGTGAAACTAATAAGTCAGTTTTTTTTTTTTTTTTAAAATCTCCTAAAATTATTAGGTTACAACATTTAATTACCATATTGTTTTTTTTTTTTATTTTTTTCAATTATATTAAATTGTATGATAATTATCAAGAGGGAAATTATATTAATAAAATGTTATTTCCTAAATAAAATATTCTCAGATAATATAATATATATATTATTATGTACACTTACCTTTTCTATTTAAATTACTAATTAGAATATTCAATATTGATTAAATAATGAATAAAATAAATATAATATCAAAGTAAATTTTCATTTTTATTTCAGTTGAAAAATCTCATTTTTAAATTAAGAATAAATTATATTACAGAATCTCTGATTAATAAATAACATAAAAACATTTACTTAATATATAAATACATATTTATATATATATAAAAATATTAAATAAATATATGATAGGTAGATACTTATTATTAATTAAATAAACATTAAAAATGTATAAAGTTTTTAAAAAAAAGTTTATAAATTTCCTCATTTTTTTTTTTTTTTTGTATTTTTATTTCATAAATTTTTAAATCAAATCTTTTAGTATAAAAAAATTATCGCCATCATAAAAAAAAAAAAAAAAACAAAAAACTAGTAAATTTCTTTACAGTTAGTTCAATTATAACAAACATTTTGTTTAATGTAACTTGACTATACGAGTATAACTAAACATATATACTTATATGTAAATGTATTTAGGTAGGTACATTAATTCTCTGCACGTTCCTATACTTATATTTTAATGATGTTTATGAATTTTGATTATATGATTATAAGGATGTTGATAATGATAATGATTATCATTAAAATGCAACAACAAAAATCTAGCAAAAAAAGAAAATTTCTAATTTTCCATATCAAAAGACCAAAAATATAAAAAAAAAACAAGAAATTTACATCCAACAATAGCTGCTAAAAAACTTTATATATGTATGTGTGCTTATGTATAAAGGTGTATTCTCGTTATTATTTTTTTTTTTTTTTTCAAAATTCCCATGTGGACATCCATTTAAGGCCATACATAGTTGAATTTGGTTCATTAGCTAATGGTCCTGTCATTCCGTATGATAGTGGTGAAAATAATATAAAACTGTAAACTAATATTGATAGTACAATACCCAAAAATATATGCTGTAACCAACGTGGTAAACGTTCGGTTAGATAATTGAACATCACACCTGTATAATTTAAAAAAAAAAAAAAAACAAATATTAAAAAAAATTATAAAAAATTTAGTAAAAAATATTGTTATATTTTCGTACATTTGATTAATGAAAAAAAAAAATAAGTATATAGATATAGGATATGTTAAAAGGATAATAATAGTGATGTAGTTGTAATACAAAGAAGTCTTAGCACAAAAGTTAAAATGTATTAAAAACTTCTAAATTAGTTTTTTTTTTTTTTTTTTGAGAACATTATGCAAATAAAATTATGTGAAAAACAAAAAAATCTTCAATATCTTCGTTTTGTTTATTTATTTTATTTATATATAAAATAATTTATTTATTAATTTTATACTGATCTAGAATCAACATACATACTACTATATCTATTATATGAATTATTTTGCTTTTAAACATAGTATAGCCAACTATTATTAATTTTATATAGTTCGATTATTTATTTGAATATGACCTAATCAGGGTTTAAATCCGAAGTTTTTTCACTTAGCTGGCCATTAGTCAGATTTCTCCGTATATTTATAAAATAAATCTATCCATTATTCTCTTTTCTGAATATAGAAATCAAACATGTTGAAGTAAAAATAATGGGTATCATAATATTTAATCTGTAAATGATAGATATTTAAAACATTTTTCTCAATAATTTACCAACCGATTTCCTTTTTGTTTTCTATTTTTATTATTAATTTTCCATTTAAAAAAAAAAAAGCACATGTAAAGAATATACATACATATTATATATCATATAGTATAATCTATATCTATAATATATTCAAATATGACGCTCTTTTTTTGTTCTTTTGTTTCCACTAAATATTAAATTTTCCTCTTGTTTTTCTTCGTTTTTTTTCTAGATACATAAATAAAATTTTGCAATGATAGTTTGTCGATTTAGGGTTTTTTATTTGAATAAACATGAAATGTAATAAAATTTAATAAAATTTTCAATATTACATAAATCAGGGGCATCTTATAATATAAATAATAGGTATATATTGAATTTCCAATACTCAATAAATCAAGGGTATCTTCTAAAAGATAATAATAACCGTGTTTTTACAAAAAATATCGTTTACAAAGAAATTTTAAATTTATAAAAGCATTAATTATTGAAAATTGTATTTTTATAAGTTTTAAATAAAATCATAAAGAAACTATATATTGTATACATATTATATACTGCAGTACATAGTTTCTTTATAATAAAATCAAAACAAAATTGCTTATTTCGTTTCTTAACTCAAAATGGACAAATGAATTAAAATCAAACATAAAGCCCTTTTGAGGGCTACCAAATACTTATTAGTTAGAGTAAATAAAAAAACTTATAAATATTGGCTATGGATAATTGTGGTTAACCATAGTTTTTTATCAAACAACCTGAAATTTCGCATTCAACGTATAAATAAACAAAAAAACAATAATAATACAAAAATCTTTTTGACGACAATTATATACATTTCTTAATTGCAATTAAAAATTCGTTAATTGCAATTACAAATTAAAACACTTCGAATATCAAGGGGCGGGCGAATACTAGTCTATGTTTAATTTAAACAATAATGACATGGTAAATATTTTTTATTTGAAAAATATTATTTCTCTTCACAAGTCCAAATCGGAAGCATATCATATGTCTGTAGTGTAATTTGACTGCATTTAATTTGTCGGTATTTCATTTGACTGTTTTTCATTTAACTGTATTTGATTTGACCGTATTTCGAGAACAATTGGATTTAGTTACAAATGAAACCCAATCAAATGATAATACAGGCAAATGAAAATACAGGTAAGTGTCATACAGTCAAGTGTCATACAGTCAAGTGACATACAGTCAAATGAAATACCGTCTTGTGATAGGGTTATTAATTTGAAAAATTCTAATTCGGTCTAATACGAAATCTCGATTTTCAAAATCTCGTTTTTACAAAATCTCGTTTTACAAAATCTCGTTTTTACAAAATCTCGTTTTTACAAAATCTCGGTTTTTTTTTTAATTTGGGCTGCCCAAACTACAAAATCAACTGTCTTAAAACATATGAGTTACGGCTCTTTTAATTTTCTCATTAAATATTGAAACCAGTATTCTTATATAAATTTTATTATTCTGCCCAATTGCGGATTTCAAGGTGGGATAATTTCTCTTTTTTCAGTTTGAATGAAAAACTCCAATAATATAATAAAAAAATGTGAAAATGTAAAGTCCCGAAAGTATTATTTCACATTTAATGAGAAATAATATACGGGGCTGTTATTTCTCATTGTGATTGAGAAATAAAGTCCCGGGGTGTTATTTTACATTTAATGAAACATAATGCCTCCGGGGCCTTATTGTGCAGGGCCTTAATGCATTGCACCGAAATTTTATATTATGTTAAAAAAATAAATATATTAAATATTCCTCCCGCCTCCTTCACAAATAACTTTTTAGATCCGTGCACGTTGCCGATATGAATAATATAAATACGTAACCTAAAATTTAATGTATTATTTTTGCTGTAATAAAAACGAGATTTACTGAGATTTTGCGTATCGCTCCGATTATAAAGATGTATAAATAAAAATGGCACATTCACATTAGATATTTTCGCATATTGTATATTTATTGACGCTTGGACTATTATTGATATTTAAATACATAATTTTTTATTAAGCCAATGAACCCAATGAAAAATAACAAATGAATTCAAACGTGCAAATAAATGTTTTTACTTTAAAAATACATTCGCTCCTGATTTTTTGGATGAAAAAAACTGCACACTACGCATAACTTTTGTCACCTGCTCAATATGTATCATATTTCTAAAAGGATAATATTATATTGTATCTAAGTATATCTAATTAAAAAAAAATCGTATTCAGATTAAACTTAAACAAAAACTTGAAGAAAACCTAAAATTTGTAAGCAAGTAGAAAAGAAATTTTTAAAATTTAACGTGCTTATTAAAAAATCCTTGCATTTTATTAAAATTATGGTTGAACTTAAATTTAAACAAAAAAAAAGTGATAAAATTTATATTTTAAAAAATGATTTAGTTATCCCAAAGGGATAAATAATCTTTCTGTTTTATTTCAATAAATACCTATGTATATATATATATATTTATGTGTATTTTACATGTGTACATTCGTTATATATACACATGTAAAATACATAAATATATGCATGTATATGAATTAAGTATTAAAATACGCAATGATTTATTTATGAATCATTTACTTACACAAATACAATAAAATTAGGTTGCGGTTAATTAACCATTGTCTGATTTTTATGTTTTTTTTTTTTAATTAGAATTTCAAAAACTCAATTAATTATGCAGTCAAATCTATTGAAACAATTGAACAAAAAACTTATAACAATTCAAAAATAATTGCATTTTGTTTTCATATTGTTTTTTTTTTTTTTTGTTAACAAAAAATTAAAAAAAACCACCATTTTTAGCACATTTTCAAAAAAAATTTGAAAAAATGTGCTTATTAGTTTCACTCTGTCCGTCCGTCTGTTTACAAAACTTCTACACCGTTAAAGATAGAGAAAAAAAATTTTAACTATGGGTAGGTCTCATAAAAAAAATAATTTTGTGGAACAACTTTTTCATGTAGCCCCATCCATTACGGAGCTACAGCCCCTCAAACTTTGAAAAAGCTCTATTTTTAAATGCATATATCTTATGTTCTGCTTAAGATTTTTTCAATCTGAAAACGTAATTCGACAGGTATTTCTTTTATCTTTGTAAATTAATATCAAAATTAAACAATTTTTTAAAATTTAGTATTTAAATTTACCGCTATGTGAAAACCAAATTTTGCATGATTTTTCTACTTTCATAACTCCGGCACGCTTTTAGATAGAAGCTTGAAATTTGATGAGGCAAGAAAGGCAAGAAAGAACTTTTGAGGCAAGAAAGAACTTTTAGAATTAGTATAAGTTTGCTCAGAAAATTTTTTCGGACCACCCCCTGTTTATGAGCTATTAGGGCTTAAAAATTGAAAATTTGCTATTTTTAAACACCTGTAACTTAGGAACCTGTACACATTTTACTTTTGCAAGATATAAAAATTAAACCTACAGTACTATATTTTTACGTGTGTTAAAGGTTTATTTTAGTTGTAAAGGGTTCCAAAGTTGCAGCTCTTCAAAATTGCGAAAAAGCCCCATTTTCAGATGTATATATCTCAGGCTCTGCGTAATAGTTTTGCAATCTAAAACCGCGAGAAGACCGGACATTTTATTATCTATATAAAAAAATATTAAAATTATGTAATATTTTGTTATTTACTATTTAAATTTACCGTTATGTGAAAACCACATTTTGCATGAAATTTCTTTTTTCATAACTCCGGCACGGCTTTAGATAGGAACCTGAAATTTTTCGGCAATTTTTTCTTCGGCAAGACATGAAAATTAAAAGTTTAATAATATATTTTTACGTGTGTTAACGGCTTTTCTTAGTTATATAGGATTCCGGACTTACGGTTCCTCAAAATTTCAAAAATGTCCTATTTTCACGTTTTTTCTTATTACATGAAATTTTCAAATTTTTGTGCAAGTCACAATTTTAAACAGTTTATATTGAGTTTTGGAAATGTGCGCTTTTAAAAACCATTGGTTTACATTCTACCTTGTTTTTTTTTATTTAAAAAATAACTAAAATGTTGGTCAATTGTTTTGTTTTTTTTTTTAATTTCTTGGAACATTAGTAAATTAATTAAAACAATTTTTTTTTTTCAAATTATGCAATAACAATTTAATATTTTAGTAAATGAAATTGAATTACATACATACATATTTATTTATTTATAGTTATATCTGATGGTTTAAAATATAGTTAATCATTTTATGGATAAAATTAAGTTTAAAAGTTTTTAGGTTTTTTTTACCCAATAATTTAATATTTATTAAGGATTTAATAATTTATTGAAACATAAAGGAAACATAAAAGAAAAAACTTATGAAATCCAGCAAGAGCTTAATAAAATACTTTCTACTGATATTTGATCAATGGCGCAGTGACATGACATTGGCAGACATAATATAATATGTCGCCGATCTTTAAGTCAAAGGATTTGATGTTCAGATTATGTTAAAAAAAACAAATAATAGATACAAAAATATTAACTTATTAAAAGTAGCTCATCTACACACTTAACAGGCTCATAATAATATAACAACTATAGTATTTTTTAGTATTAAATAATATCAATAGAAAATAAATAAATATATACTTGAACTTGACTTATATAAAGTCTTAATAAAACTTATACTATTCTTTAATTATTCAATTTAAATTTGTTATTTTATTTATTTAACCCTCAATGTTAACCCGCATACATATATCATTAAGTGAAAGATATGACAAAGTAAAACCAGACAGAATGTTAAACCGAAGCTTTTTATAGAAACTGATTTTTCAAGGATAATAAAATCGGTTACGATTGCTACTTATATAAAAATTTCATAATATTCTAAAAAATAAGAAAATTATAAAATAATAAATTTTGTATATGTAAAAAAATAGTGAAAAATAAAGAGACCCTTTTCTCTATTTTAAAAAAAAACTCTAGGCAGTTAAGATTATTATATTTAAGAAAAGCTGTTAAGATAATTTAAAATTATAATGTTAAAGCTTTAAGTTTTACGTTTTACTAAATGTATACAGCTATGGTATCAATAACAATTGTTTAATTTTTGATCCCTTAAAAAATCTCTTAAAAAATTTAACTAAGATAATTTATCCTCTCAGCTGATCTTTCTCGGGTTACTTATTTTTTTAAGATGTTCATCTCTAAAAATTTCTCCGGAAGCAATAAAATATAACTCCGTAAGCAAAATCTTTTAAAATTTTGTATTTACTTAACAGTAAATTTTAAATAATAAATTGAAAAAATATTATTTTGTTTTTAAATTATTAAGCGTAAAAGAGATCTTGTCATTTGACGGTAAAGCTACTTAAAAAAGTTGTTCTACAAGATTAATTAAAAATTATTAAAACATTAATTTTTTTATGAACCACGAGGTAGGTTTAAATTTTATTACTCTATCTTTAAAGATGTATACAAGTTTTGTAAGCAGACAGAAGAACAGCCTGACAGTTGAACGGGCAGACGAACGGACAGACTGAAACAAAAGAAAATATACTTTTACAACAAATTGATCTATGAGTTCCACAACAAAATACTGTTCTGTGTACAAATTATTGTAACTAGTTACTGATCATCTTAATTATTATTTCTGAGGAAGGAAAATGTAAGGATGAAACTTTTAAAAAACCAATAAATTCAAGTCAAATATCATTATACCAATTGAATATACCCAATTGAATATTAATTTTTTTTTTAATAACGAAAAAGTTAATGTTCAATTTTCTATATCAACTCCTAACATGCAATCTGTTAATTTATATAGCTTTGTTTGTATATTAAATCCTAACTGAAACCTTGTTATTTGTTGGTTAGAAGTTATCCAATATCCATTATAATCCAAATACTTACAAATATTTTTCTGAAAACAAATATGTTATTGAAAACTTACCATACGAGTTTAAAAAGCTGCATGATTAAAAAGATAGAAAATTCCTTATATTACAGTTACTATAAGTGAAGTTTTCCATTTTTTTAATCTAATGACAACGTATAAAGCTAACAAAATATGAAAATGTAAGTAGTTAAATTTAAATAAGTATGAGTTACTGTAAACAAGTTTTTCTATATTCCTTTGCATTCCTCACACTTTACGAGTTATGATTGGTAAAAAATTGGAAATTTACTATTTTCTGAGACTTAGAATTTTGTCACCTGTACAAATTTTAAAGCCTTACAAAGCATTGCAAGATACAAAAAAAAAAAACTAAGCTCAAAACATAATACTTTCATAAGTTTAAACGACTTTTCCCATGGATTTAATTAAAGAGAATTTTCTCTAAATTCAATAAATTATCTCTGGATTTTTCACAATTTTCCACAGAAAAAGAATTTTAAGAAAAAAAAATTATACTGTTTTTTGTTATTATAAATTTTTTTTATTTTTCCATTTTTCTTGTTGTACATTTTTAAGAATTTCTATATAATTTTAAAGTAATCAAAAACTTTAATTTTAAAAATAGAAAAAAAAAAAAAATGAAAAACTTTAAACAATTTAAAGAGAAAAAAAAACAAAACAAATATTTGGGTCACCAGACAGAGAATTAAATAAAGTATAGCATAAAGTATATATATATATGCGTAATATAATAATATTAAATTTACTATAAAAAATTATTCTGTTAATTTATTTTAGTGAAAAAAAAAGAAAATTCATTAAATTACTGTAGAAGTTTACCGACCGCTGTGAAAATTTCAGTCAATTTTTTTATGACAAACAAAACAAAAAAAGATTAAAACTGGGTGACGAAGTTTTAACTGTTTTTTTTTTTTTTTTTATTTTTTATTTTTTTTGTGCTTGCTTCTTTTTAAAAATGCAAAATGAAAATGAAGGAATCGGTAATAGATGCAAACTATGTTCCGTTCTCTTCAATTCAATTTTTCGTGTATAAAGAATATTTTTCCAGTATGTTATATAATAATTTTATTTAATTTTCTTCACTCTTTTTGTTTTTGTTTTTGTTTTTTTTTTGCCTTTTCATCCCTATTTTACATCCCTGTATTTTAGCCATTGTAATAATAATTTGAGATCATAAAAACATAAGCACTCTAAAATTTTGAGTGTTCAAAGTTAAAAGTGAAGTAAATGAAAAGTTTAACTTTTATTTTTTTTTTTAATAATAATAAACAGTTAAACTCGTTAGAATGGAAAATCAGTAGCGGTATCAGAATTAATTATTATAACTGTAGTAAAATAAATTTTTTGAAAAAATATAAAATTAAAAAAAAAAAAAAAAAAATTTGAATAAAGTAAGAACTGAAATAAAAATTTATAGATAAATTTTACAGAGAGGTTTTTATGATTTATTAAAAAAAAAAAAACTTGTTTTTAACTATTTTCTTTTTTTTTTATATAAACAATGAATTTATTATTAAAATTATAATAAAAAAAAACTTTAAATTGTGATATAAAATAAATTTAACTGGTATTATATCTAACCAAATCTCGAAAGATAAATTGATAACTTAATAAAAGTAGATAAATAAATGTCAATCCACTATAATAAACTCTATTTATATTTGTATTAAATTAAATTTGAAAAAGATTATAACATTTTGAATTTCAAAGGATACGTTTCTTTTCATATCTTTCAATTATATTCAACTGGATTATAGTTTTTTTTTTTTTTTTACTATGTACATAGTAAATTTTCAACATGGGTATCATGGAAAACTTGACGACATTTGTATTCTACCAAAAAATTTTGCTATTAATTTAAAAGAAAAATTTTATCAATAGCACATTTTTATCCTTTTAAAAATTTTGAATTTTTCAGATATGATTCATGTAATTATTTAGTTAAAAGAATCAAAAAAAAAAAAAAAATCCAAAAAGTGCGGTTAAAAAAACAAAATTTATCTTGTCAACTTAAAAAAAAAAAAACAAAAACGATTGATAAATATTTGTTTGAATTCTTAAAATTATGATTTATTTCAAATTATACTTTATATACTTAGATACTTTTAAATATTTATGATATTGGTTGAAGATTTCAAAATACATCGTAAATATAGAATAGTTTGGCGCCGCAAGTATTCCTTAAAATTGAAAATCATAACTTGAATGATATCGATAAACTCAATAATAACATCAACATCTTTGTTCTAAATATTCCTCCCAACATCCAATAACTTCCTACATTTTCCAATTTCCTTTGTTCATATTCCTTTATTCCTATTCCCCAATTCCCAAATCAAACAGTATATTGTACCATAGGTTTTAACCTAATTTCTGGTTTTAAAGGAAGGTGACGGTAAGTTGGTTCAAGTTCAACCTTACCAAAGAAAACTCGCGCTTTGATCTCATTGATGTCGTTCGAGACTCCCACCTACCCTCGCAAAAAATTAAAATCTTTGTCAATTTGCCGTTAAATATTATCAATGACACATGACACATAACGGAACTCAGTCCAGAATATTGCTATCACAAAGAATTGCACTTTCACAATTAAAAGTAATTTTTTTTAATATGACAAATAAAAAACAAGAATTGGACATATTTTTTACAGCTTTAAATTGTGACTTTTACTTTGGGAAAGAGCCAAAATTTATAACAAAAACTTTAGATACTAAATTGCTAACTTAACTTACTTGACTTAATCTTAATCTTAAATTGCTAAGACTTGACTTATAAAGCTTAAAAAAATTCTTATCGTTGAAAATCTATTAAGTTTTTTCTATTTTATAAAACTAATTTGTATTGTCATCACATTAAACGTTTTAAACTTCAATCATGTTAAGCTTCAAATATGAAATGTTTTTAAAATTTTTCTAAAGTTGTTTATTTAATGGACTTATTACAACTTTGGACATTTAAGTGTATTTAAGTCGAGATTTGATGTAAGAAAAATAAGTAAATATGAAAAAGAAATTTTAAGTCAAGACAATCAGTTTAAGAGACTTTTATCAAATATAAAATTAAGAAAACCCTATTTTTCTCCTTATATAAATTGGAGTATCTCTACATTTTCCATTACGTTTCGTTAAAAATTAGAATATATTGATAAACATAAACTAGGTTGCGACATTTTGATCCCATCATTGCACTTACGTGACCTATGATTTGTGGTTGCAACTCCAACCCAAGGAGTTTAGATACGAAATCAATTCATTGATTTTGTGTTTAGAGGGTTCCCTAAGGTTGTGGTAGAATGGTTTGCCGAGTGAGAGCAGTTAAGTTCTAGCTATGGCCGAACATCTGCAAAGAAAGTGCTCAATGTTCTCACTTTGTTTCTTATCAATGTGCACTCAAGGTTCTCATCTCAAAGATGTTGTAAATTTAATATAAAGAGATCATCATTTTATCTATACTCTGTATGTATATAATATGCTATTCTTAAACTAACTCATATTACTTTTAAAGTCCATTTTAAATGCATTTTTACAGCATATGAAAATATTGATTCATTTATTAAATCATTTGTTTTTTGTTTTTGTATTTTTAATGTTTTACATAATTGCATTATGCAAATAAAAATAAGTTTATATGTCTATTTTTTCTTTTATTTCGTTATAATTTTGTTTTTTTTTTTATTTATGAACAAAATTTATACATTTTTTTATTAACATTGTCGTTTTTTATTACCGAAAAATTGCATATATAAATTGCATTAATTTAATTTAAAGGTAAGCACACATGGGAGACTAAAATTGGTAGAGCTCTATGGAAAACAAAAGTTTCCTCTACTTGTTTACACTCTACAGAAAATTCGCTCTGCGAAAAGTCTGGTAGACAAATTTCTTGTGAGAAGTAGTTTTTCTCTAACGACTGTTTATACTGTTCACGTATTTTTTGTATATGGTAGATCTGTGGTAGAGCAATAAATAGAATTGAGTTGAAAATAGATTAGTGTGTTGCAAATAGTTATTTCAAAAATGAGTTCGGAACATTTAAAATCTGCGGCAGCTATACCGTGTGTTATTTAATTATTAAAAAAAATCATAAAAATAAAAAATATTGGGTTCGAGAATATGTTCAAAGAAGACATACTGTTAGATTCTATAAAGATTTGTTAAACGAGTTAAGGGTTGAGGATCCAAATTCGAATAAAAATTGTTTGCGTATGTCCCATTAAAATTTTAATTTTTTTGTAGGAAAAGTTAAAAAAACAAAACACAAACATGTGAGAATCAATTTCAGCTGGAGAAAAATTGGCGATAACGTTATGATTTTTAATTGGGATTTAATTCAAAAAGTTCGAGAAGTTTATATTTTTGCTCCCTGTTCCAGTCAATTCACTGCAATTCATTTATTAAAAAAAAATCTTTCTTTATTAATTAAATTTAATCACGTAACTTTCACTATTCAACTCAGAAACAAACTAAGATTAAATAATTTAATTTTATAATTTTAAATTTTTAAAATTACAAAAATAAACATTTGACTTATTTTGATTAATTTATTGATAAGGAAACCGGTTTTTATAAATCAAAATATTTACCATTGATTGCTTATAGAAACATACATACATAGTACATACATACTTTAAATAACAATATAATGTGCAAAAATTCATAAATTGCATGAAAATCTACGAAATTTTCTCTACAGATCTACAAACACGTTAGTAGATTTGTAGAGTCGTCGTACACACAAAAATCTCTCTATTTGAAAGTGTTTACACGATAGAGAAATATCTAACAAAAAATCTCTGGTAGAATCGATATTGAGTTCTAATGAGTGTTCACACATATGTAGATGTCTGTACCGAGATTTTTATCTCAACTCTACCATTTTTGCTCTCTCGTGTGAACTTAGCTTAATATTATCTTTATATATTTTTTTTATGGTAGTACAATTTTTTAAACAATAAAATGAATAATACAATGTATGGAAGAACTTGGATGTAAACAAACAAATTTACACAAACAAAGTGACTGAATTAATAGGAAATGGTTGCAGGAGTGACTAACTAAATTTTCTAGTAAAAGTTTAAACAATGATTCAAGGTTCAAGGTTTTCAAGGAGGCTGGAAAAAATTAAAAAAAAATTTCACTAAACAAGTTCGACAATTACATCATATGCATCTAAAATGAGGAAGAGTGCAGTAGAGTAGACTGTGTCAAATCTGGGATACTCGTATGAACGTAATATATACTGTTTCCATAAAACTTGATCATATTTTACAAAATTTCCGACATTTTAGTACCGACGTTAAGCACCGAGATATATTTATGTAAATTTTGGAGTTGTATGGCAGCTACCCGAACCTGTTGCAACAGCATAACTAAATTTTACTGAATTTATTGCCATAAAACTTGATCACAACGTTTGTGTTTCAAACTTGACGCCTAGCTTAACTAAGTTCCAAGAGGTGCAAGAAGCCTGGTTCGGTTGCTCTAGACCAACCAAATTTTACCATACGTTGTTGGCATATAACTCGACAACTTTTTACTAAATTTCAGACACATAGCTTTAATAGAAACTGAGTTATTTTCATTTATATGTATATATATACTGTATATATTACATATATATACATACATTATATACTATATATACATTATATATATATATATATATATATATATATATATATATATTATGTGTATCTCTGAATCTCCCAGAATTAGGAGGAACTTTAAAGTTCAATCCAAAATCAGAGTTATATCTATACGCTTATGTATATGTAAGATTCTGAATTAAGAGGAATCTTATAGTTGGGTTCAAAATCAGGATTTCAATTATTTGTTAAGCAGCGAGTTTTAAGTGGAATTTTATTGTGGACATTTTTTTTGTATTTTTTTTTTTCCATCCTTTATTTTTAGAATCATTATTTAAATGGTATTTTGGGAATGGATTTTTATTTTTCATTTAGTACTCCATTTTTATTTACTTTTCTTTATTGACTGAATCACAGTGTACTTGGACAAACAAAATTATTATTAATCATATGGCAGCTAAAATTTTGTAATCTAAAAATTCTGCTACACTTTGCAGCTATGCTATGATATAGCTGCGTAGATAAGCCGTTATAGCTTATATAATGAATTTAATCTTATTTATCTTTAAAAACAAATTCTCAAATTATTTTGGGAACCATTTAATAAAAGCTTCACTTTTTTCATTACTTATGAATACAATATAACCACTATATTTATAACTATAAAGTAATTATGTATGATTACCCATCTTTAATTCTTTACTACCATTACAGTATATGCATTATAATTTCGACAACTACTATTAGTTGTATTCTATTAAGACCACCACTGCTGTTATTATTCTATTAAAGGAGTAAAAACTAAAAAATGGTTATAAAAGGACAAAAAATGAAAATAATAAAAGTAAAATACAAATAATTGGCCTTATCCCTTTCATATATTGTGAAAATTATTTACGGATCATTCATTATTAAAAAAGCGGTTGACAATCATTTTAATAAAATTTCATTTATATTTTCTTTTTTATTTTCTTTTTAAATATTTTATTTCATGTAGATATTGGTAATTTATTTATTTTTACTTGAATTTTCATTATCCTTGAAACATTCAATAAAATTGAAGTGAATATAAGTATAGAAGAGATAGGAAAGAAAAATAAAAAGTATTTTATGCAGATTTATATTTTTACCTTATTTAAAGGTAAATTGCATTTTATTTGATTTAATCACAATGTTTTTTTTTTATATTACAAACATATATAAAAAAATATATTTATATTATTATATATCCATTAATACAATATTTATACTATTTATACCCGTCTGAACTATGTCCGAGTGTATAATAAATTTGTGACACCATTACATTTGTGACACCTTAAAGGAGTCGCGCTAGATATAGTGTCAAAGATATGGAACGGCTCAGAATCGAAATCTGAGTCTATTAAGCCACGTACGTCCGTCCGCCCGTCCGCACGATGATTCAAAAAATAAAGGAGCTAGGAAGCTAAAAAGTTTTTTACGTCACTTTTGAAAAATTCTTAGTTTTGCTATTTAACTCCAGCTTTTTTGGCCGCCGGATTCGAGAAGGTGCCATACAACTTCTTTCTTTATATGCCAATAACTCAGTATCTATTGAAGCTAGGTGACTCAAATTTTGCAAAATCGTGTTGAGTTATATGTCAACAACACCTACACAATTTGGTTGTACTGGGGCGACAGGATCGAGTAGCTGCCATAGAACTTATCTTTTTAAATGTAAATAACTCAGTGTCTATTAAAGCTAGGTATTTTGTTTAGCGGTGTCGAGTTACATGCCAAAAACTTTTGTAAATTTTGGTTGGTCTAGAGCAACCGGTTCAGGCTTCTTACACCTCTTGGAACTTAATGAAGCTAAGCATCTGAAATCTTGCAAATGATGATCAAGTATTATGACAACCACTGTAAAATTTGGTTGTGCTGGTGGAATAGATTTATATAGGTAACTGTCGTACAACTCCACAATTTAGATAAATATATCTCGGTAGGTATAACGTCAGTACTAGAACATTTGAAATTGTTTAAAATATGATCAAGTTATAATATAGAAACAGGATATATTACGTTCATACGGGTATCCCAGAGTTGACATAGTCAACTCTATTGCACTCTTTCTCGTTTTATTTTGATTTTTTTTTTTTTTTAATTTAATGCACGAATCAATTTAAAATAAAATTTATTTTAATATTTTTTAATATCATTGTTAAACTATATATATATGTAGATAAATTGTATATATTTGTATATATTTATATATATATATTGCTATATATATATATAGAAAATTAGAAGTTATTTCAGTCTTATTAAATTATATTTAGTTTCTTAAAATTATTCAAAATTTATGGGCATTTAACATTTTAGAGGTAAAGATAAAATCAAAATTAGTTTTAGATAAAAGTTGAATTTAATTATTCAATAAAGCAAATTAATTTTCTTAATGTAGTATAAAACTTATTTCTCTAAAATGAACTTTTAATTTAATTCAATTAATTTAATTCAATATTTAGCAAGTTTTAGATAAAAATAAATTTACACCATTCTATCTTAACTAATATGATTAATGTTTTGGTTTTTCCTTTTTTTACGAAGGGCAGTGGAAACTTTAAAAACCAGCCAGAAGAATTGCACATAGTTCTTCCGGATCTTTTTGAACTTTAATCAACCAAAACCACACCCTTTAAAACCATAATTTATGATGGAACCTTAAATAGAAATATGCAGTTTAGTTTTAAAGTCAAAAATGTGTGAAGGATGCTTATGAAAATCGGAATTAGGAAATTTAGGATTATAAAGGATGGGTAGTAAAATTTGTAGAAAGATTTTGAGGAAAGATGTTAATGTTTTTTTTTAACTTTACTGCATTGTACATGTATGATTTATTAATATTAAGGAGCACATGAACACTCAATATTTTCAATATGGTTTTATGGCCCATTCAAATGGGTCATAAAGCTATATGGTGTTATGTTTCATTCGATTAAACATACTTTAAAAGAAAAACTATTAAACATTAGAATCCAACTCCAAAATCCCTTCTAATTAAGAATATCGCATATACATATATGTATGTAAGTACTCTGAAAAGGGCGAAATATCCTGATTTTTAACCAACTCTAAAATGCCTTTAAGTCAAAATCTCGCAAGTACATTTACATATAAATATTTTGGAAAAGGGGAAATACCCTGACTTTGTAACCAACTATAAAAATCCTCCTTAGTAAAACATAAATTATTGAATATTTTCAAAAGGTTTCAAACAATTTTCTATCAGCCTCGTGGCGACCTTCGCGGCTCTTTCTTCGGGCTGAGAGAGGGATGAGGCATTCCTTCTTTTTTTGTTATTCATAAAAATGTCGAAATTTTCACAAAATTTATATCCTGATTTTGTAACCAACTCTAAAATCTTTCCTAATTATTTTCTTTCATACATATTTCAGCACCAAAGCTCTTGAAAACATTTTTCAACATCAAACAAACAACAATATTATATACAAAAAAAATTATATTTGAATCAGCGAATAATTTAATTATGGCTTTACGACACAAAATGTTTTATAAAAATATGGCTTTATGACCCATTCAAATGAGTTTTCAATGGATCATAAAGTCATATTCGTGAAATGTGGCTTTATGACACCCCACCAGCTATATTTATTTATTTATTTATATTAATATTACATACATAAATGTAATGCAATATTTTTGAACCATCGGCTACTAAGCCCATTATAGGTTTTTATACTATTATTAAATTATATACTAATATTATTTATTTTGTTTATATTATATACTATATATTTACATTATATTTGGTCGTAAGGGGGGTATATAAAGAAAAAAACACTTACAACCTGTGCAGGGATCGAACCCACACTCCTTCGGTTAATACGCCACACACCTACCCATTAGGCTACCGAAGCCCCCACCCCACCTATATAAATACATATAATATACCTAATGGTCAAAATTGGTAATTTACTTCTTATTAGCTAAATATATACAAGTATGTGTTTTAGAAGAAACTTTCTAAGGGTTAAATTTAAATTTTTGTTAATATTACTTAAATTAATTCCATTATGTTATGCGTTTCTTTGGAATACATTTTTTAAAATCATTCCATAATAAATAAATAATATAATATATTGTGATTTAAAATTAAATATATTTAAATTTAAAAAAAAAAAAAAAAAAAATTTAATCTCTAAAATTAGAAGTATCATGAATACAACTCCCTAGGCCTTTTAATTTTTTTCATATTCCCAAATATCAATAAAACTTCATAAATATTTAAATTTTATAAAACGTCTTATCTTTAAATATAATTTATATATCTTATATAAATATATTTTCTTTTTATTGTTATTTTTGCATATCATTTAAAAGCTAATTTTTCATTTAAAAAAAAAAATATTAAATAAATTGAATAAAATATAAACTTTTTTTTTATAATATATTAAATATATTAAATTATAAAACTCCATTTTGTTGTCTCACCTCTTTTATTTTTATTTTTTTTTTATAAATCTGCTTAAAATATACCCGCATTTATTATTTTAAAAAGCAAAACTGTAGAAAAAAAAAATAGATAATAATTTGTCAATATACGCCATCATAGAATTTTACCAAAAAAAAAAAACAAAAAAAAGAGAAAAGGCTTGTAACTCTCGACAGAAAATTGAAAACCTTTTAAGGGTGGCGTTTACCTAAAATTATGCATAATAGGTAGGTATGTTATAGATTGTATTTATTAAGAAATAGATTTTTTGTAAGTGACATAACATCTGACAATTTTATATAAATAAATGTCAATACCATCACATAAAATTAATTAACCTCAATATTGATACCGTTAATAATTTTTGATGGGTTTTAATAATCAATCTCAGCTCTTAAACGAGGAGAAATGGAAACATTTTTCTTAGATAACTTATGCTATGGGTTACCATTATAAGACTGTATTTCATTTGACTTTATGTCACTTGCCTGTATTTTCATTTTCCTGTATTTAGCATTTGACTGGATTTCATTTGTAAGCAACTCGAAAATCCTTTCTAATTAAATGTTTTACACACACATTTCAACAACAAATGGGGGCTGCAGGGAGTTTTGGAGTCTGGTTAAATAAATCATTAAAAACCTGATTTTGTAACCAACTGTAAAATCGCTCATGTTTTATGTGTTCTGTCATGTTTCCTTTATGTTCCTGAAATTTGAGAGGATTTGGAACATGGGCTCGGATTTTAGAAACTTTTGAACGAGCTCCAGAGCAAACAGGCATATCTCCAACAAAGGTATAGAGTCTTTACATTTCGTAAAATGTCATGTTTTCCATTTCTTTAAAATTGAAAACTAATATTTGAGATGATTTGGACCATTAGCTTAGATTTCGGAAGTTTCTGAACTAGCCAAAGAGCAAACAGCTCCAAAATCAATAAAAATAAAACTGCCAAACGCATTCTAAACTTTAACAAACATATATTATCTCCGAAACTAATAAAGATACTTAAAAATTTGTACAAATTGAATAAGGGAAACAGAGTTGAATAGGGAAGACAAGGTAGATGACTGGGAACAGGTAGCTATCTAAAATAATTAATGGATTTTTAATTTAATTTGAATTTTTCATGTGTAGAATATTAATAAGTCGGTTGCATCGACTTACTGTTACATTTACTTGTTTTATAAAATTATTTGAAAATTTTGAAAACTAAATTTTTCCAATTTTCTTTTTTTTTTATTTTTTTCTGGAAGTTTTCTAATGTTCTAGAACCATTTAAAATATCTATATATATTTGATTTTTATTTATATTAGAATTTTTCAAAAATTTGTAAATTTTATTGTTAAAATGTTCAAAGCTTTGAAGTAATCGAAAATATTCTTTATATAATGAAAATGATAAATAAAACTATACAATAATAATACTTTATTACAACTAAATAATAATTTAAAAGCATTACAAAATAAAAAACATTTTATTAAATTTTCAAAAATTTAAAAAAAAAAAAAAGTGGAAAATCATTTATAACTTGTTACTCAATGTCACAATTTATTGTTCTCAACGTTTTCAAATTGTTCAAAGAGATAAAAATCAGCATATTTATTTTATTTTAAAGTACTCGCTCCTTAAAAAGTAAAAGAATCCTTTTTTTTTTTTTGTTTTATTTTCTTATAAATTTTTTTTTTTTTTTTGGAAAATGTATTACATCATTTTAAATAAATTCAATTTTAAAACATGAAAAGTAAAAAATAATATAAAAAAAAAAATTGTTTTTTGTTTATCTTTTTCTAGCACATACGGATACGAGTAAGCACAAGCGACAATGTATTAAATTGCGTAAATTTATAAATACATACATACATACAAAATGAAAATATAAAAGTTAATTTTAATTTTGTCTCTTTAATATAATTCTTTTTAGTTAGAGTTAGTTAGACTGTCTAGATTGATAATGTATTATGAAAATAAAACATTTTTTTAACTTCAGGTACTTAAAATAACTACACGGTGTATGAGAAGGTAATGGAAAATAACTTTAGTTATGGGTTTAAAATAAAATTAAAGATTCCGGGTGTTCATGAAGAAAAATTAAATTATTGGTCAGAAATTCATGTAAATCCAAAAGTTTTTCAGACGTTGCTTCTGAATACATATCAATATGAAATACGCTATAACACCAAAGGAGTGTGCGTTCGAGTCCCAAACACATCGTATGAATAATTTCCCGTTACGACATTTACAGCCACGCCTGAAAAGGAAAGGCTTTGTAATTTTCTTGTCACATTTATAATATACCAGCGGAATGAACTTAAAAAAAAAAACCATTTAGTCTTAAGCTATTATGACACTTCACTTTACTTGACATGATATTAACATGACATTGACATGACATGACATTGACATGACATTAATGCATTTGTAATGTAACAAAATCGAGATAGTGTCAAAATTTCATTGGTGTGAAGGGAAAAGTACATGTAATAAAATTTTACCCATGTTATTATAATGATTCAATCATTTAATTAACATTTTTCAACCACCAAAGAATTTGTTTTTTGTCATCAAACGTAATTTTAGAAAATCAGCTGTTTATTTGAGTTGACATTTAAAAAATATGGATATCAATTTGTTGCTATACAAATAAAATTGAATTTAATAGTACATATTTGAAAATATATTTAAAAGATCAAAAAAATAAATCACAAAACTTTCTTCTTATAAAATTTTTTCCCAGTTTGTATTCTAATTTAAGATTTCTAAACCCCAATAACAATATTTACTTTTTTAAATGACAAATGACGTTTAATATAACGCATTCATATATTCATTCAATTTAATTTGCAGCTCACAGCTTAATAGTTTTTAAATGTCTTTAAAAAATTAAAAAATAGTCCTTAGGAGTTATAATAATTTGAACTCTATGCTATTTTTATTTTAACAAAAGCGAAGACACAAATTTGAGCCTTCAAATAACAGTTCACCTATCCACGGTAATTCATCAAAATTTTTGGCAATGAAAATGATCAAAGAAAAATTGCAATAGTAGTAGTAGCAGTATTTATTAGCTTTGGAATGTTTTACAATGATTTTAACTGAGAATTTTATTTTGTAATATCTATTAGACTCAATTGAACGCTATTGCTTCTATTGTTAAATAAACTGATAGATTTAACGTAATTTTAGTTAAAAGAGTTTTTTTTTCCTAGATTTCTATGTAATGTGGCTAGATCTAAATTGATAATGTTAAAAGTTTTTTTCTTTGATTCCCAAACACATCTCAAAAATTATTATCAATTTTAGATTTCGAGTTTCAGTTACAAGTTCCGTGCAATTCATTTCGTGTTGAAACTATGAATTTCATCATTTTCTGTGTCATTAATTTTTTTATTTATTAGCAAACATTTTATTTGTTCAATGAGTCCTTTATTGTATAAATTATATCAAATAATTCTTGTACATCTTATACAAAATTTAAAATAATTTTCTTATACAAAAAATTGACTTATTAAGATGTTGATACGGAGTGACGCATAGAATTCAATCAGTAAATTTCAAATCAAAATCCGGAAGTAGATTAACTCAACCTAATAAAAATTTGTGAAAGGTTTTTCTTAGAAAGTTCACTGCAAAATTTATTACAATTAAAAAACAGAAAATGATTTGACGTGTTGATGTGCCGAAAAGGGTTAACAAAACTATTTCCTTTCTACACCATTTAAAAATTCAAATGACAAACAAGCAGACAAATGAATTCTACTTTATGTATTCGATTTAAGAAATCACTATGTCATAATATATTATATTTAATGGATATTTTTCTCTTAATATAGACTACTTACGTGATTTTTATTCTTTTAAATATAGGTTCAATCTTTAAAAGTTTCCTATTAAAAATCAAAAGTCTAAAAATGACATAATTGATATTTTCAGTTACGTGTAGACACTATTCTTTTATATATACTTTTTTTTTTTTCCTTTTTGATACACTCATTTTGTCTCTATTACTTTAAGAAAAATTAAAAAAAAAATATATATATATATTTTCTAGCGTATAATAAAAATGAAAATGAAAAAAAGAAAACTTACAACTTTCTTCACTTTTCAATTTTCATATTCAGTCCTTAGGGGTTATTTAACTAAACAAGAAAAAAATATAAAAAAAATGGCATTTATTTCGCTAAATTTGCATATCCTTTTATATATGAATGGTGTTGTAACAAATTTTTCATCTACCAAGATTTGATAGGAAAAAAAAATAACTGTTCTGGCAGAATATGTTTTTTTGTTTTTTTTTTTTTTGTTGGCTATAAAATGAAAACTTATAGAAAAGTATTAAAAAACGCTGACATAACAAAAAAAAAAAAAAAAACAATATACATATAACATAAAAAGTACAATTTTTTTCATTTTCTATCTCTCTCATTTGCTTGTTTACTTAAAAAAAAAACAATAATAAAAATTATTTTCTATTCTTAAAAATTTTTCCAAAGCCCAAAGGGATGCTTGAGAAAAGTTTTTTTCGTTGCAAAAAAAAAAAAAAATTTTCCTCGTATATTTTTTTATCGAAAAAATATTCACTCAAATTCGTCAATAATTTTTTAATACTTTTGAACATACGGTTATTTTCAGATTGAATGGTGGTGCAGTGGTATATCTTAATATATCGATGAATTTTTGTTTTTTTTTTTTTCTTCATTTTTTTTCAGAATTTTGAAAAGGTGTTTTTTTTTTGTTCGAACAACAGAATTTTCAGTTTAACAAAAGAAAACTGATCAATTTTTCATTTGAAATATATAGTATTTATTTAAACAAAAAAATTTTAATCAAAATTTAAAAAAAAAAAAATATTACTTAATAATATATAATATTAAATTATATAGTAATTGAACCTGTACAATATAACCATTTAAAATATGTACAAAACAATTTAACGAAAAGTGTCAACTTGTTTTGGCTCCCGCGACTGAGTCTTTTAAATTTTTGCACTAAAATGGTTGGCTACGAATAAACATATTTTGCTCTAGTCCAAAAACCGCGCTGTTTTCAAATGTATGAGCCATTAAAGATATATATTTTTAAAATAGTGAAGAGATTAAGTGGTTTCGTCCTTTACCGAGGTCACCGTAAACCGAAAAATCCTCAATATATTTATATAATACTAACTATTATCCGATGTTCGTTGCTGCGCACCTCAATCGTCGTGCTGAAATGTATTAACAAATTTCAAGTCTGTTAATAGATACAATTACACTGTCAAAGAGCACCACTAATACAAAATTGGAAGTCAATCGGTCAAACCGTTTTTATTATAGAGCGAAAAGTTTAAATATTTGGCTCACATCCCCAACTTGACGGCTCGTTAGAGCAAAAGTATTAGCCCAAAAACACTACTCGTACACAAAATCCTTTAAATACAAATTTTCATGGGATCGGCTGAGCAGTTTAGGAATCTATAAATCTGAAACAAACAGACAAACATTCGCTTGTATATATATATATAAATTAATTCAAATAATAAACTTTTTTTTTGTTAAACGCTTGTTTAATTTCTTTTGTTTTGTTTCTATTTTTTCTTTGTTAAACGCATTTTAATACATGGTTTTATAAGAAATTTTTATATTTTAAGATGTCCTTTTCAGCAATTTTCTTCTATAACTTGAAAATAACTTTAGCTATAGTAAAATGTGCGTTCACTCATTTTAGATAGGGCGAGAAAATGACTTTTTTTTTAGAATTAAATATTTTAAATAGTTTGGTTAGCGAGAGTTTGGAGGTGGCATCCCTTATTTTACAAACATATGATAATTTCCTATGAAAACATATTTTTAGGCGACATTGTCATGTATTTAATAATATATAATTTTTTAAAAAAACTTTCTAATTGGTACTAAATTTATCTATATTTGTAAAGTTGCCAGGTAGTCAAACCACCACTAACCAAATTATTGGAAGCATTATTTAGTAAACAAACCTTATTTTATACTCTTGTTAAATAATACGAATTTATAGCAATACTTTACTTTTTTATTACCTACATATGTAAGCATATTTTTCAGTGCTTTGTTGTTGAAATATTTATTAAAAAAAATAATTAGTTAGTTCCAAAATTAGGGATATACGCTTTTTATAAAATATTTATGTATAGCGCAGGATCAAAAGTCCCATGCGACGAAGAACAAAAAATCTAATGGGATTTCTGAACTTTTTTAATAGGGCGTTTGACTCATTAATGTAACTCTAATGGGTTTTCATTCATTAAAGGGTAAATTTTCTTGGATTTCAAATTAATTTATTTTTAATTTTGATTTAACATTTTAATTTTATAGTGATTTAATTATACCAATATACTTAACTTAACCATTATTTACTCTATTCAAGTTAAATAATTAAACTTAAGTTTTTTGATTTTTCCTCACTTTTGTCAGTCACCGATATGACATTTTAAAACCCATATATCATGGAACAGAAAAAGGATTCAACTATGCCATTTTATGATCCACTCAAATCATTTAATTAGCAATATTTTAAAATAAGATGAAACTCGAACTAAATAATTTTTGTTTTATCTTTTCTCAAAATATATCAGGTAATTTTAAAAATAAATCCATAATATTTTTCCAATCTTAATTAATACAAAAGTGCAATAAGTTAACTTTACATTTAAAATGCAATAAGTTAATTTTACATTTAAATCTTTGTATATTCGCAAATGTATAATAGTAAATTAAATTGGAAATTCATATCTGAGTACGATTTAAAAATAACACCTTTCTTCAAAATAACTCTCCAAATGTTCTCTTCATCTTCCATAATCCTAATTATCAAGCACAACTCTTTACTTAATCCTTTTCATAATTTTTATCCCCAAAACCAAACAATACATTATGTTATGTATTAAAGTACTCATCCTAAAGTTTGGTTTTAAAGAGTGTTTTAAATTTTAGTTGGTTAAAATCCAACCCTAGTCAGAGAAACCTCATACAGTTCCTTTGAGTGACTTTCAATGTTTTCCACAATCCCTCGGAAAAATAATGAATCCTTAATAAAATAATAAATTTTAAAGAAAAGAAGAAAAAAAAAAGCTTTTATGCTTTTACTCTTCTTAAAATAATTTTAAATATTTAATAATTAATCAAAATATGATTAAAATTAAAATTCCTTTAAATCTTCTCAGACATTTTTAATAAACAAAACAAAAAATTTAAAAAATAAAATAATAAAAAGTAATTTTTGGTCAAATTTACTAAACCACAATAATACAAAATATTTCAAGAAAACTGAAAACAAACCATTTCCACCACCTTGGTTTCAAAAAGTGAATTTTTTTTTTTTTTTTAGAAACTCTCAGAATTACAGACAACTTTTTCTATTACCACTAGACTGGGATTTTTCATTTTTTTTTCTGATTTCTGTGCTTAACACATTTAAAAAAAAAAGTCAATTTTTTTAGTCTATTCATAAAAAAAAACTTAGTATCATTTTAGCAAAAGGTCACGATTTTTTTTTTTTTTATAATATTTGTATTCACAGGTATAAAACAAAAAAAAGTTGGACTATATAATATAAATACTATCTAAGCTATATGATAAAATTTTTCTTTACAGAATTTTATGTTTTTCTTTCTCATTTTCATATTTTTCCTTTCTTTTAAATTTACTTTTCTTTTTTTAAACATAAAGTTTTAAACTTTAAATCTTTTTCAACAAAATTAAAAAACAAGAAATAGAAAGAGCCCCAATTTTAATTGTACATTATCTCATTTTTTTTCTCCTATCTCTTTCATTCTTATACACATTTTATGTGTAAGTTTGCAAATTGTATTCACTAAAAATGTTGTTGAGTTTTTTTTTTTTTTTTTTTTACTTAACTGTTTAAGAATTATAACTATCATCATTAAAACAGTTTACTGTTGCATCTAAAGTGGATTTATAGCATTCATTCACATATAAAATTCATAAATTATATCGTTGAGCATCGAAACGAAATTTCCAGTTAGAATAATAAAGAAAAATTATAAAGTTTTTCATAAATAATTAAAAAGTTATAGTGTCCAGTTAAAAGATGGTATTAAAAGAAAAATAAAAAGTTTTTGTTAACAAAAATTACGTAACTGTAATATAAGTAGCAGATAAATATATCAAATAAGGAAGTAAAAACTTTTGGACGAAATAATTTATTTTAAGATTTTAGTTAAATCTAATTTTTATAGCATTCTTAAATTAAAAGATTGATTTATTTTTAGAAAGCAAATATAGGATTTTTTATTATATTTGAACATTATGGGGAAAAAAATTTTTTTTTGAAGCCTGTAAATATGCAATTACTTTTAACAGAATATATTGAAGTTTAGAATAACTTTAAGGAATTACCCTGCACAGGTCGTAAGTTTTTTTTCTTTACATACAGCCCTTACGACCTAATATAATGTAAATATATAGTATATAATATAAACAAAATAAATAATATTAGTATATAATTTAATAATAGTATAAAAACCTATAATGGCCTTAGTAAGCCGATGGTTCAATAATATTGCACTACATTAATGTATGTAATATTAATATAAATAAATAAATAAATTTAATGTATTATTAACACAAATAAAATAAATAACTTTTAAATATTACTTTTTAAAACTTTGTCTTCTAACTTTTCTTTTTGAATTGATTAGATCTAGAGATTGGTCAAAATCGCCGCAAAGTAAGTGTAAAAATTTAAATCTATTAAAATGATTTTAAAAAACTTAATGATTAATAATTAGAAAAGATTACTTATGTATTTTCCATATTTCCCAATTTTTTTTATTCCTATTTTCCCCAAATTCCCAAAACAGTACGTTGTAGCATATGTTCTAATCTAATGTTTGCTTTAAAAGGGAGATAGTGTTTGGTTTGTTCCAGACCAACACTACCAAAAATGAATTCGCTCTTTCATCTCATTGGTCTTTCGAAATTCCCATATACCCTTGTATAAAAAAATAAAACTACTAACAATGGCTTCTTTCAATTATGTGAACTAATGATTGATAATTGGCCTGATACTTGTCATCTTTCATTTCAAAGGCTTCGCGTTTAAAACGCGGTTTGGTCATTTAGATCAATAAAAAAAACTAATAGATTTTTCTTAGAACATTATAATTATTATAATATAATTAATCAAAAAAAGAAATACACATCCTATAATTATATCGTAATTAATAAAATAAAAATATTGAGTATTCTAGATAAAAGATGAAGCACAAATAAAAAAATAGCTGTGTTCATTGTCTTGTTTTGCACAATACGTATACAATCGAATAACTAACAGCTTAATGAAACTATTGATTCTAGAAATTAAAACTAAATTATAAATGGCTTAGTTGATGCCCTATCCTCCTTACAGTAGTGGAAAATCAAATAAATAATGTTTTCGAAAATAATATAGTTAAGTTATATAAATTTAAATAATATAATTCACTTCAAATTTGACGTAAAGTTAAACTTCTGTCATTTAACCATACAGCTTGCTAAATATTTCAAAAAAAAACAAAATAAAAACGGCCAACTATATGAAAGAGTCGAAAATATTTTTTGTTATTCTCTCAAAATGAATGAACATAAAAAATAATTTTTTAACGCAAAACTTAAACAGAGTAATAAAAAAATTTTATTTTCAAAACTATTGTGGAAAGTTTTTTTTTTCTAGTAGGAGTAAAAATAAAACTTAAAACAAAAAAAAAACACTCCAGACCAAGTTTAAGGCTTATTTTCTTATTCCCTAAAATATCCTCGAAATTCACTATAAATTAAAAAGTTTTCTTTTTGTCTTATATTATTGTTTTTTTTTTTCGTGTTTTAATTTTTTATGAAACAACTAAAGGATTTTAACAAAATATACTAAAGATAGAAAGGTAAGAGCAGTAAAAATGTGAAGAAAATGTTTATTTATCACTAACATATTTATTAGTATCTAAGTTCATCAGGATCTATAACCTATGATTTGGTGGTCTAATAATACAAAAAAAAAAACAAAAGAGTATATAATAAAACTTAATGTTGTTATGTTGTTTCAAATAAAAATAAATAGTGTGGGTTATTTATATTAGCGAATGGATATAAAAAATGTTCCATGGACAAAACATCATGGATAATTTTGTGTGCTGAAGTATAAATTTTAAGTTTAATGAATTTTTCAATATTCTTTTTTATGATTCACATTCTATAATGTTAAAATTTATAATATAGGTATTTGTTCGATTATTTCTAGATTTAAAAGTCTTATAATACATTTATAGTTGTTTATATTAGTCAAGAAAGGTTTCTTAAAGTGTCAATCAAATTCATATTAGAATAATAATAATATAAAAATATAATATCTTCTGAATATATAAAAGACAATCTCCTGCTGCTACTGCTGCTATTCGCGCGCCCTTTTTTTAAATTTCAGAGCACACACATTCACAATATTTCTTACTTAATACTACTAATCCTAACAAGAACGGAGACAAAAAAATATGAAAAGAAAAGGTTTGATTCTTAAACGATACTCTTTACTCTTTATTTTAATTTTACTACATATGTACTACCAACCAATACCAACTACAATTATAATTTATATTTACAACGTAGTATTTAGTAATATACATTTACATACGAGATTATAATATATAATATTATTAGCAGCACAAAAAATAACACAATATTAATTACTAAACAGTACTTGACAAACATGACCTGTTATACGCTTAAAATGCAGGGGATAATTACAGAAATAATTTTGAATTTTAGAATGTGGCAGTTAATTGTGTAAATTTTTGTTTTTATGTTGATTTATTTGTTAAAAAAAATTTAAAAATTTTACTTTTAAGTTCTATGGTTACTTCAAAACTAAAAAGCCTACAAACTAAACTGAGAGTGGGCTATAAAGATAATTTAATAAGCGTTAAGTTCCCTTTTTTAATTTTTTCAATATCTTCAGTAGTTTTATTTCTGTAGATATAACTCCATAATAACATATTTTGAAAGTTATAAATCTTTAAAGCTTCATAACTACTTAGGGGTTCGAAATAGACCACCTCTTCCCATCGAATTTTTGGTTCGTTGTGATACTCCTCATCACCTCCTGCTCTATGTAAAAGTTAACGCGGGACACCCTGTATATATTAATATACTCATCACTACTACATGTCTAAATATAATAAGTTCAAAAACAAAAGTAAACACAATCATAATATAACCATTAACCATACTCTTTAAATTCTAATTCTCTTTACATATATTTATTTGTAAAATGCAATCTCTTAGAATGTTAAAATCAAAGTATATCTATTACATACAATAAGTACTAAGTAGTTGCAATAACCACGTGACTACAAAATTTTTATATGGGGAACAAAATTAGATTGAAATTATCAGAACGTATAAGTAAAAATTTAGGTATACATATGCTGTGTTCTCTTACTTTCTCATCTTAATTATCATATATGGTATATGTAAAAAATTGCATTATGATTTTCAATGTAATTGATTAATATGAAAGTAAGGAAAAGACATAATGTAACTAATGTATGAATATACAACAGAAAAACAAGCAAAAGTATTTAAACGCTCGCAATACACGCATTTCAATGTGTATTTCAATCAAAGATTATCTAAGAAGTTGAGCCACTCGCATGTGACCAAATTTTTTTTTGCTAATCGGAAAAAGAAAAAACAAAATTTAAATTTTATTATTTAAAAATGATTGGGTCCGCATTAACAATAACATACAGTATTTAAAAAAACATTTTTTATTCGCCGTGCGCCCACCATGTGATGGTCCCTTTCACTAGTGTATTGTATAATAAAATGTACGTCTTCTGTTTAGATTAAGTTAAGTAATAAAATATCAATAAAACTGATATTTATTACTTAATTATAGGTACTGATCAATGATATTTACCTATAATTTGAGTAGCAATAGCTTCAATAGAAATTTTTTCGGAAATTTATTTTTTAACAAATCTGTCAAAATTGTTCAGGTAGATCCTGTAGACGGATATGCCTTTATTTATTTTAGACATTTTCCATATTTTCTTATTAGTAAGAATCTATAAAAATAAATTTTTTTTTAAATAGTATATATAACATAGTATGTGATAATTTACATTCACTCGCCAGTCTTCAATTGCATGGTATTGCAAGGTCTTCTTGTCTTAAACCCTGTTACCCCATATTAAATAATTAATCATTTTAGATTGTAAAAATATATATTGTATGATATTATGTATATCGAAATAATAACATTGTCAATATTAATAGAATTAGCTGCTACAGTGAAGCTGCCTTTGATGACTGCATACACATACTATTGCATACTTCTAACTGACTGACGGCTTCGTCACTGTCAACATAACAGCAATAATAATAGGAGGATTCATTGTTCCCTTACAGTCCAAATCTCAATTTCAAATTTTCTGCATCGCTGTCTTTTCCTTCCCTATCTCTTTCCAGCCAATGTCCTACAATGTCCTGGAAAGGATAGTAAGGAAAGAGCAGTAAAAATGGGGAGAAAATGTTTAGATTCCCACCTCCCTTAGGAAAAAAAAAAACAAAATAATAATAGTCTTAAAACAATATTTGAAACTATGCCATTTGTATTTTATTGAAAAATATTTAATTAATAGGCATCAAATGGAAATTTTTATTATAAAATTAATTATAGGGTTATAAAAGTTTCTTTATCAAATTCAAAAATATGTAATGAAATTTTTATACATAATATCAAATGACAACAATGGAGAACAAGAGTTTTATTAAAACTACAATGTAGTTGATATAGATATATTTATTCATATATGTAGTAATGTATGTATTATTTTTTTAAGATATAAATATATTTTTAAAAATTAATTTTAAAATATAATTTTTAAAAAATAGTAAATTTTGATTTTTGATTTACCCTATGTAAACTATAATACATAGTGTAAACAGCCTTTAAACCTCCAATTAGTTGTGCTTTCATATTAGGATATAATTATATGTCTCCATACATCACAATATTTCTTTAAAAATATTTTATTGATAGAATAATTTTTTATAAGTACATACAACAAAATACGTATATACCCCCTTGCATATGATATCTATACTCTTATCATATATTGCATAAGTTCTTCAAGCTACCGTTAACAATCCTTAACAATTTTAACCATCAATAGTTACAAAAGCACAAAAAACAAGGTAGAATGTAAACCAACGGTTTTTAAAAGCGCACATTTCCAAAACTCAATACAAACTGTTTAGAAGTGTGACTTACACAAAAATTTGAAAATTTCATGTAATAAGAAAAAATGTGCAAATAGGACATTTTTGAGATTTTGAGGGGCCATAAGTCCGGAATCCTATATAACTAAGAAAAGCTGTTAACACACGTAAAAATATATTATTGAAGCTTTAATTTTCATGTCTTGCCGAAGAAAAATTTGTACAGGTGCCTAAGTTACAGGTGTCTAAAAATAGCAAATTTTAAATTTTTGAGGCATAATAACTCTTAAAGAGGGGGCGTTACCAAAAAATTTTCTGAGGAAACTTATACTAATTCTAAAAGTTCTTTCTTGTCTCAAAATTTCAGGTTCCTATCTAAAGGGGTGCCGGAGTTATGAAAAAAGAAATTTCATGCAAAATGTGGTTTTCACATAACGGTAAATTTAAATCGTAAATTACAAAATATTACATAACTTTGATATTGTTTTATATAGATAATAAAATTTTCGATCTTTTGCCGGTTTTAGATTGCAAAACTATTACGCAGAGCCCGAGATATATACATCTGAAAATGGGGCTTTTTTACAATTTTGAAGAGCTGCAACTTTGGAACCCTTTACAACTAAAATAAACCTTTCACACACGTAAAAATATATTACTGTAGCTTTAATTTTTATATCTTGCCGAAAAAAAATTTTTACAGGTGCCTAAGTTACAGGTGTCTAAAAATAGCAAATTTTAAATTTTTGAGGCGTAATAACTCTTAAAGAGGGGGCGTTACCAAAAAATTTTCTGAGGAAACTTATACTAATTCTAAAAGTTCTTTCTTGTCCCAAAATTTCAGGTTCCTATCTAAAGGGGTGCCGGAGTTATGAAAAAAGAAATTTCATGCAAAATGTGGTTTTCACATAACGGTAAATTTAAATCGTAAATTACAAAATATTACATAACTTTGATATTGTTTTATATAGATAATAAAATTTTCGATCTTCTGCCGGTTTTAGATTGCAAAACTATTACGCAAATCCCGAGATATATACATCTGAAAATGGGGCTTTTTTACAATTTTGAAGAGCTGCAGCTTTGGAACCCTTTACAACTAAAATAAACCTTTCACACACGTAAAAATATATTATTGTAGCTTTAATTTTCATGTCTTGCCGAAGAAAAATTTGTACAGGTGCCTAAGTTACAGGTGTCTAAAAATAGCAAATTTTAAATTTTTGAGGCGTAATAACTCTTAAAGAGGGGGCGTTACCAAAAAATTTTCTGAGGAAACTTATACTAATTCTAAAAGTTCTTTCTTGTCTCAAAATTTCAGGTTCCTATCTAAAGGGGTGCCGGAGTTATGAAAAAAGAAATTTCATGCAAAATGTGGTTTTCACATAACGGTAAATTTAAATCGTAAATTACAAAATATTACATAACTTTGATATTGTTTTATATAGATAATAAAATTTTCGATCTTCTGCCGGTTTTAGATTGCAAAACTATTACGCAGAGCCCGAGATATATACATCTGAAAATGGGGCTTTTTTACAATTTTGAAGAGCTGCAACTTTGGAACCCTTTACAACTAAAATAAACCTTTCACACACGTAAAAATATATTATTGTAGCTTTAATTTTTACATCTTGCAGAAGTAAAATGTGTGCAGGTTCCTAAGTTACAGGTGTTTAAAAATAGCAAATTTTCAATTTTTAAGCCCTAATAGCTCATAAACAGGGGGTGGTCCGAAAAAATTTTCTGAGCAAACTTATACTAATTCTAAAAGTTCTTTCTTGCCTCACAATTTCAAGCTTCTATCTAGAAGCGTGCCGGAGTTATGAAAGTAGAAAAATCATGCAAAATTTGGTTTTCACATAACGGTAAATTTAAATACTAAATTTAAAAAAATTGTATAATTTTGATATTAATTTACAAAGATAAAAGAAATACCTGTCGAATGACGTTTTCAGATTGAAAAAATCTTAAGCAGAACATAAGATATATGCATTTAAAAATAGGGCTTTTTCAAAGTTTGAGGCGGTGTAGCTCCGTAATGGGGGGGGCTACATGAAAAAGTTGTTCCACAAAATTATTTTTTTTATGAGACCTACATATGGTTAAAATTGTTTTTCTCTATCTTTAACGGTGTAGAAGTTTTGTAAACAGACGGACGGACGGACGGACGGACGGACAGAGTGAAACTAATAAGCACATTTTTTCAAAATTTTTTTGGAAATGTGCTAAAAACAAAAAAAAACGAAAAAACACAAAAAAAACTTATATAAATTCGTGTGGGGCCTCGGTGGCCTAGTGGGTAAAAGTGTATGAAATACGTTGTAAACATCAAGGGAGTGTGGGTTCGAATCCCGTACATGTCGTAAGAATATTTCTCCCTTATAATATTTACAGCCACGTCTGAAAAGGAAAGGCTGTGGAGAGTTTCCTGTTCACATTTATATGGCAGAGAAATGCACTAAAAAAAAAAAAATCTTGTTGTACAAAAATTTTGTATGAAAAATTTGGACTTGTAAAAGTTAATTATTTGAGAGCTACACGAAGATTTGGTGAGATCTGAACCTAAACAAAATAAGGGAATCAAAAAATTTATCCAATAATATTTTGCATTAAGTTCAAAACTCCAACCTTCTTAATTTTACAGTTATCGTGTTGACGGACGGACAAAGCTTAATCAACAAATTTTTGGATTCTGATCCGATCCATTCACTTGAGTCTATGGGTCAAATGCATAAAACAGAGCTCGCACTCAAATCTCACTTTATCAATCAGAAACTACAAGTTCAGCTGTAGATTTTATTTGAATGAGTGAAATTTGTGCTGAAACTCAATTTTATTAATTCGACCCTATATTTAGCATTTCAAGCTGTTATCAACGAAGGAACAATTTTAATATATCTGAGACTATCGTACGGGTACATAAAAATAATTTTAATTGTCTTTTTGCAAACGATTATTATTAATTTGAAATATTACCAAAATTTCCATACAAAATGTGCATTCAGATAAATTATTCAAATATTTATACATAGTATCTTTTAATGTCTTATCACTATATGCAAGTTTAATTAAAAGCTTTACCTTTTACCTTTACCATTAAATTTATTGAATATATTGATTTTAATTATATTAGATACTGTCGTTTTTCTTAGAAATTATTATAAATTTTATAAATTGAAATTTTAAACTCCAATTACCGTGATTTATCCTTATTTGAATAAATGAATAAATTTTAAGTTTTATTTTTAGTCATCATCTACTTTTATAATATAAAGAATTTAAAACAAAATCATAATAAACCGTTTTTCATTGAAAATTTTATAAAAACAAATTATATGAACTTAGTTTACTGATTTCATTGTTAAAACGATCAAAAGGTTTAATTTTTATCTAGCTCCATCGTATGTATTCTATATGTACAGTGAAACTTCTATAACTCGAACTTACTAAATGTTCGGAAATTGGTTCGCGTTAAAGAGAATTCGAGTAATAGAGATTTAAAAAATATTCCACAAAGTATAATTAAATTAATTTTTTTCTTTTAAAGAAATAGAAATTAATTTTAATTAAACCGATTATTTTCAAAAAATTGTTGAATAAAATTCTGGTCTAACTTTACTTCTATAAATTCTAATATAAATTTAAATGGCATATATTTACTGACGGGTTCAGAATATATGACAAATCGGTCTTACAGTCTTTTCTAAAGAACTACTTACTGTACTGTCGTGTTTCAAAACAGTTACCAGACTATCGCAGTGTTTTTTAGGCAGAAATTCTTGCAAATCAAATAACTGCTAACTTTATATTAACTAAAAAACAGAATTACATTCTATTCGAACTTCTTTTGTTGGCCAAAGAACGTTGATTTGCAAATGCAACTTGCAGGATAACCAAAGTCAGTTGCCTGAATATGAACTTAAAACTCTAAAATTTTATCGGTTGCTATTATTACTGGTCATTGCCCGATCATTAGACATGGTATAGAAGATTGAGTATGCATATGTGGATTTCAACTAAAGGTTTTGCAGAGGAATTGATTTACTCTTTTTGCACCTATTCGGCTCAATCTTTCAACAAAAACACAAAAATATCTGGGAAATTAATTTTTTCAAAATTTAAGAAAACTTTCAAACATGAAGGATTTGGTAAGTTTGCTAATCTTCTTCTGTCAAAGTATTATCTTAGTGTCATAAATTTAAAGAAACTTAACCTCAACTCTTTATATAATTTCTTCTATGTTTAGTGATACAGACCTTATCAATAAATAATATTATTATGATACATTAACTCAGCCTATATATCAATAAAAGAAAATTACATGAAAATAAATAATGTTCTTTTCTTTTAAATGTTTTTATTAGGTTTTTAATCTAATTAAATTTCATAATACACAATTTTTTTCTTATGTACTTAATTCTAATTCAAAGTTGATTATTTTTATACCCGTATGAACTATGTTCAATGGTATAATAAATTTGCCATTACGTTTGTGACACCTTAAAGGAGTCGAACTAGATATAGTGTCAAAGGTATGGATCGGCTCAGAATCGAATTCTAAGTCGATTAAACCATGTACGTCCGTCCGTCCGCACGATAACTCAAAAAATAAAGGAGCTAGGAGGCTGAAATTTTTTTTACGTCACTTTTGCAAAATTGTTAGTTTTGCTATTTAAATCCAAATATTTTCGGTCGGCGGGTTCGAGTAGCTGCCATACAACTTCTATCTTTATATAGAAATAACTGAGTATCTATTCAAGCTAGGTATCTGAAATTTTGCAAATGATGATCCAGTTTTATGGCAACAACTTCTGTAAAATTTGGTTGTGATGATATGACAGGTTCGGATAGTTGCCATACAACTTCTCTTTTTAAATGAGAAGAAGAAGAAAATAACTCAGTGTCTATTGCAGCTAGCTATCTGAAATTTAGTGAAAAGGTGTCGAGTTGCATGCCAAAAACTTTTGTAAAATTTGATTGGTCTAAAGCAGCCGGTTCAGGCTTCTTGCATTTCTTGGAACTTAATGAAGCTAGGCGCAATAGATTCGGGTAGTTGTCATACAACTCCACAATTTACATAAATATATCTCTGTAGTTCGGTACTAAAACATCTGAATGTTTTTAAAATATGATCAAGTTTTATAGAAATAGGGTATCCCAGAGTTGACACAGTCTACTCTACTGCACTCTTCCTCGTTTTTCTTTTTTTTTGAAATTCAGTTCTTTCTTTTGAAGGAAAAAAACCCATTACTAAAATTAAATATGGTAATTTTTTTAATCTAAAAATATTTGAAATCACATGACATAATAATCACATAAATTAATTAATAAAATTATAATAAAAATGATTTCTTAATATCATGAATTAACCAAAAGAAATCCAAAAAAAATTTTTTTTTAAATCAAAATAAAACAAGGAAAAACAAACTGAATTCCAAATGTATATATGTATATGTGTATATAAATATAAATCACTAAATTAATATTAAAATTTCATTTCTTCCTTAGAAATTTTCATTTTATACTTTTTTACCAATTTTTGATTTATTTAATCAAATAAAAAGGTTATACAAAATGAAGTCTCGATAATAAAAAAAAAAAGGAAAATCAGAATAATATGAAAATGGAACATTAAAGAATTAACAGTATATAAAAAAAAAAAAAAAATATGAAAACACTGAATAAAAAAAATCCTTACCTGTTAGCATTGAATTAAATATTAAAGCCGGAAAATAATGATGAAAATATAAAACTCTTCCCATTGCCCAGAATGGTAAATAATGAAGCATCCAACCGATAAATAACCATATAGCCGCATTTAATGATTTTTTTCCATTCTCAGATTTATCTATAGATTATTAAATAAAAAACAAAACAATAATGATTATTTTAATGGTAAATTTTCGAAATTTTGGATAATTTGAAATTAAACAAAAAAAAAATAAGAATTATTATGGTTTTAAAGATTTTCTTAAACGAAAATTTTTTTTTTTTTTTCCATTTGATTTATTTTATGTTACGTAAAATATCTTTACGAAGACTTAATTTGGTTAATACCATAAAATACACAATAGAAGTCATCCTTATTTTAATGAATGTTGAAATACACAAAGAAAATTGTAGATGCTAAGTTCCTCTGGCAAGTAAACTATTTCTACTCAAAAAAAAAAAACTTCTATTTCGGAATAAAAATAGTGGAAATTGTCTTAGTAATACGCTAAAATTATTAATCATAATTTTTTTTTGTACAGGGTGCGCCATTTTGATGTTTGATGTATGTTAAAAAATTTACAACTTTTAAGTTTTTAATTCAAAAAAAAAAAATTTTTTTTTGAAAATTATGAAAAATATTTAAGAATGTCTACAATAGCTACATCCTCTGTGGAAGAATGGGTCAACATTATAGGAGTTTATTATGTTTCTAGACAAAAAAAAACGTAATTGTTGTATCTATTGTTGCAACGTAAAGAAAATACCGCGTGTATTTTAATGTTGCATTTTAATATTTTAAAGATGTACTGTTTGGGTGTATATGGTTTGGTGTGGAATTATTACCAATAAAGTCATTAGTTCATAATTTTTTTTTTTAAGATGTTTATACATGCCATTTCAGGGGAAATATTCTGAATCATAATGGAAAATATTTTAGGTCAGTAGTAGTGAATAACCCTTACTTATAACTCGAACAGAATGAACCTACAGCGTATACCGCGAGAACGACATTAGAAAATCTTCAAGAACTTTGCGGTGACGAAATTATTTCGAAATATTCAAATTTCACTCGATATCCCCTGTTACGCAGATATAACGGCATCTGATTCCTTTTGTGGAACCACTTACAATGTACGGATTATCGAAATAAACCACAAACAATGAACCAGCTTAAATAAAATATTCCTAAAGCAATATAAAATTTGAAACAAGAAAAAGGAGGTCATTTATTATTTTCGCCACTTGAATCAAATAAAATTTATTATTACTGGCATGTAAAAGAAGAATAAAAAAAAAATTAAAATTTCGAAAGTTATATAGCTATTGTATTTTACATCAGTCAGTACATGTTCACCAACACTGTCCCACTTTATAAATATCCTTCTTAATCTTTTAATACAATAAAAGCATATTTTTGATATTTTGAATTTATTTTTTATAGAGTATCTTACAATGTTTGAATTAAAGGAATTAAAATGAATTAAAAGAAATATAATGTTTATAGAACACTTTATAATGAACATTTAATTCTGTATGTTCATTCAATAGTTTGATAATGATGCATACATTTAAATTCTAGCTCAGCTTTGATTTAAGCAAACTTTCACTAACAACTTATAAATTGAAATTTAGCACAATTTAAATAAAACACTATTGTAAAATAGGGATATACATATACATCAGGATGAATAGATCCGTACTTGATTTTTTTCTAACTTTACCCACAAAGTTTTGAACCCATTTGATGAATTTCTATGTTGGTCTCAGTCCTACTTAATTACTTTTATACCGTATTTTGAAAATTCAGGAATTCGCATATTACAATCCTAAACTAAATGAAAAACTTAAGTTTTTATAAAATAAAAAGAAAAGCCCAAAAACCCCCTTTCCTAGAATCCACATTTATTTCAAATTATTGAACTAGCTTAGATACAGGGTCGCATAAAAGAAAAATATTTAAAATAAATTTTAGCTTTAGGTGTTACAAATTACAAAAACAAAAAAAAATTAAGACACCGACCTTTATTTGGAAGGTTAAGACACCGACCTTTCATTGGAAAGGTTTAGGGTTCAAACCCAGACTTGGTCATATAGATTAATAAAAAATAATATAGATTTTTCTTTATTAATATACTTGTAATATAAAAAAATAAAAAATATGTATATATATGTATCTTATAATTAATATTTTACTGTAAATAAAATAATAATAGAATAATTCTTGTATAAAATAATAGATGGCGTAGAAATAAAAAAATATTTACATCTCGTATTCTTGTACAATAGCAACAGCCGCGTAATCAACAGCTAAGTAGCTTAGAGAAATGAATGATTCCAGAAAGTGAAGCTTAGTCAAAATATATGAATAATAAATAGCTTAGTGGATGCCCTATGCTACTTATAGGAGTGGAGGGGGGAAAATATTAAAGGTCTTTAAGGATATTCCTCTGTTAATTATTTAATTTTTTTAAAACAGATGTTCGCCCCTGCAAAGTATCTATCAAACAAGATTAATGGCCTGACTGTTTGAGGCTGACATAGTGGGACGTGCAATGAAATAACACTAAGGTCGCAAATAATAAGAATAGCGCTATTTTGCACTTTGTCGAGATAACCCAGAGCTGTTTGGGGAGCTCCGCAGCCAAATATATGTATTTAAGTAATTTTGCAATTTTCGGCCTAATCTACGTTCTATAGATATTGAGAAGGTCAATTGGAGAAAAGTAAAATTTACAGCGGTACAAAAAATCCAAACTTTTAGCTATACCAAAAATATAATTTGACCAAGTCATTTTTTAATTTAATTCTACTCCCAGAATGTTTAAATCTGTTGAGTGCGGCAGAGCTACTCCCTAAAAAATATCAGCTTGGGTATTAAGTAGAAAATCTGAAAACAGAACTTATTACAAAAAACAACCAAAAATGTATTATATTAATTTTCAATCGTTCTTTAATTATATATTATCAAAAATAAAATCTCCAAATTCATATTGTCTTCTTAACCTTTTAATACTAAATACCATATTAGAAAATGTACAATACAATAAAAATTACAATGAAAAATGAAAACCTACACAAAATATCTATGCAATAAAACTAAATTATAATTTTACTAAGTTAAAAAAATCTATTATTTATCTTTATTTCATTGTTCATATAAATTTCTAATATTTCGCATACAAATAATTTTAATATGAAACATTCTTTCGTATTATTTTGTTGGTCAAAATTTATTATACAATAAAATGATTCTGATTATGATGATTTAGTATAAAATATATAGAACAAAAGAGCTATCATTAAAGAAAAGAAATAGTATATGGTTATTTAATTTTAAAACAAAAATCTACCATTTTTAATATTATCCCTATCCCTATATACACATATACTAGAAAATTAATATTTATACTTTATAGTAGCAATAATAATAAATCCATATTATATTAAAAATTCTTTCATTGGAATTCTAAAAAAAAAACAATGTAGAATGTAAAACACCGGTTTTTAAAAGCGCACATTTACAAAAGATACTACAAACTGTTTAGAATTGTGACTTGCACCAAAATTTGGAAATTTCATATAAGAAAAATAAGATTTTTTTGCAATTTTGAAGGACTGCAACTCCAAAATCCTTTATAACTAAGAAAATCCGTTAGCACACCTAAAAATATATTATTGAAGCTTTAATTTTTATGTCTTGCCGAAGAAAAATTTGTACACCTACCCAAGTAACAGATGTCTAAAAATAGCAAATGTTCAATTTTTGAGCCCTAATAGCTTATAAACAGGGGATGTTCTAAAAAAATTTTCTGAAGAAATTTGTACTAATTCTAAAAGTTCTTTTTTACCTCAAAATTTCAAGGCCCTACTTAAAAGCGTGCTGGAGTTATGAAGGTAGAAAAATCATGTAAAACTTGGTTTTCACAAAACAGTAAATTTAAATAGTAAATTGCGAACTACAATTTTACAAAGGTAAAAAAAATTCCTATCGAATTGCGTTTTCAGATTAAAAAAATTTTAAATAGAACATGAAATATACGCATTTTAAAAATATAATTCAAAATTTGAGAGATTGTAGCTTCTTAATTGATGGGGCTATATGAAAACGTATTAATTTTTTTATAAGACTACTTACTCATGGTTAAAATTTTTTTTCGCTATCTTTAACGGTGTAGAAGTTTTGTAAACAGACAGACGGACAGACATAGTGAAACTAATAGGCACATTTTTTCAAAATTTTTTTTGGAAATGTGCTAAAAACACTATACCTATAATATAGTGTTGATGTTTAATGTTTGAGGCGGGGAATATGAATCAAAATAATGAAAGAGGTCCTGGTCCTTAAAAAAAAAAACAAAAAAAAACTCTAAAAATTATGATAATGAAAATAATTATTATTCTGTCTCTAAAATAGAATGTCAAAGTCATTTGATTTTATTTTATGGAAGAAAAGAAAAAAAATTATCAAAATTTAAAAAGAAAATTATAAATATATCGAAACAGATATTATACTAGAATACTTATATACATTCTTATATTTATTTTATATTAAGTATAACATTAATTGTTTTTATTTTTATTTTTTTTTTATATTTTTTTTTTTTTTTAATAGCTGGGTATTTATTGTAAGGGCTTAAAAGTACTAACAAAACATATAAAATTTGTACATTTATTGTCATCAGGAATAAATGAAAATACTATCACAATTTTCTTTATTTTTTTTTTTTTTTTGTTTTTTTCATCCTTATTTTATTAGAAAATATGTTTATTATAAAAAACCACTCCTAAAAATCTTTTCATCATTATCAGCGTCATGACAGAAAAATAAAAATTACAAAAAAAAAAAAAAGAAAATTCTAAAGAAAGAAAATTCCTATATAAAGGACGATATTAGTTTTTTTTTTTTTTTTATATAATATTGGGGCTTTTTAAATTTTCGGAGTGAAAATATTGAATGAATAAAGAAAAAATAATTATAGGATGTTATAAAATTTCTATGGTTATATTAGTCAGCAAACTTAAATTAAGTAAAACCTTTATCATTGTAGTATATCTGGTTGATTTGGCTAAGTCTAATTAGTGAAAGAACATTTCAACTACTACTGATAGAAAAAAATAGATGTAAATTGTCTTTAAATTGTCTAATTGCAGCTATAACATCATTTTTTTTTTTTTATATTTCACTAAAATTCTATTCTTGTTGGAATAGTTGTGCTATACTTTTTTTACAGCTGACTCTGATGTGGTTTCTATGATTGTTGATCATTTGATAAAATTATTATATAGAAATTTTTTTTAGTTTTTAGAATCAAATTGAAGCGAAAGAACATTTGCATACTATATAGTTTCACTTAAATATTGATGTATTAATAGTACATAAGTACTATCTATTTTTTTTATTCTAACGCTGTATTTAAATAGAAAATCATAATATATATAGACTCTAATCAATCTAAAATATATTCTTATTCTATTCTATTTTAGTTCTAAACGATTTAGAACACGTTCACCATTATTATCATTAAAAAGACCATAAATTTTCACCATAATTTTAATTTTTTTTTTTTTTTTTTTACTTTTTACTTTTTTTTTGATTTTATATTCACCGTTGTTTCATCATCATTTCGCAGCCTTCTGTTACTATCTAAATTAAGACAAGTATACAACAGTTCTAATAACAAAACGCCAACCAAAAAAAAAAAATAAAAAAAATTAAAGAAAAAAATAACAGCCAGTATTAACGAACAAAAGGGAAAATCAAAAACAAAACAAAAAAAAAAAAAAATTAGAAAAAATAAATAAACGATAGGAAATGAATCTTTACGACTTTTCGAATATAACAAAACAGCAAAAAAAAAAAAGGAAGAAAATGAAAGAACGATCTAAAAAAAAAAAATAAAAAAAAAAAAAATGAAAACAAATTAGCATACCAACATGTTTTTGGTCTTAACTAGTATTGAATAATTTCACGTAAAAATCGTTAATGTTATAGAAGTGCAGACCTTTGAAACAGATGAAAAACCAACAAAAGAAATAGGCCATATAATAATATGAAGATCCCAAATTATTGTATTTTCTTTTTCTTTTTTTGCGATTTCGTGAATATAATTTTTTTTCTTTTGTGTTTCCCTTTTTATTTTTGTTTTGTACACTCAGTCGCTTTTTTAATGATGTTTTTTTTTTTTTTGTTTTTTTCCTTTTATTCCACTTCAATGACATGACCATCAGGATTATTCAAGGGATTTAATGGTATTATTAGAATTAAATAGACAAAAAAAAAAAAAAAAGAGCAAAAATATATACAAAGAATTAGTAAAACAAGGACCTAAATTTTTTTTTTAAGGATCGAAAATGGTACTTCCTTTTACTTTTTAACTGTAATTTTTTTTTAAATAATATAGGTACGACATAATTGAGTCATTAAAATAATTTCTTGTACACAAAAAAAAAAATCTGTTTATTTTTAATGAAAAATAATTAGTTTTCCTTTTTTCTTACAATATGGGGTCTTTCATTTTTGAAAAACTAAATAAAGAACATAAGGTTTTTTATTCATTTTTTTTTTTTATACTATCACATTGGATTTCACCTTTCAAATTAAAACAAAAAAAAAAAAAAATTAAAAATTTTAAGAATTAGTATGTTATTTGTTGATACTTCTTTGATTTTACTAAACTTTTGTAAAATATTTAAAAAAAGAAAAACTGGTAGAGCTGTACATTTTTCCTAATAAAAATTAGTTTAGAAATTCTAGTACTTGAAGTTTCTGATTATGAAAATGACTAAGTAAGGGAAGCATATTTTAGAATATAAATTTAAATGTTGGCCAATTCATGAAGATTAGTTTCAGTAATTATTTAACTTATTAAAATGTTTTAAAGCGGTTTTAATCTGTTTAAAAAGGCAAAATTTTGATATAAAACTAAATTTCGACAGAAAATAAATATTAATGCCGAATAGCATTCTTTTAGGCTATTTATATCATTTATTTTCATCTATTTCTCAAGTTTAATTTATTTCAATTTAAAATTAGAATACCTACTTATAAATTTTGTGTAAATTTTAGAAGTTCTTCAATGGTAGCTATTTTGTAGCTAACAAGTATATCGAAAAACAATAATATACTGTAAGTTGTTTTATTTCATTTCATGTGTGTAATCCAATATTTATTAATTTAATATGTTAAGGTTTAATATTTTAATATTTTAAGGTGTATTGCTTGAATTTCGCGATAAATACACTGCAAAAGAAGTAAGCAGAGACGTTAGTGTTATAGTTGTCAAATAGGAACGTTAGATTATGGCATTAAGGTATCAACATATATCGAATAGGAATGTTATATATTAATATAATATTATTTTCTTTTGATTTCAATAGATATTTTGCTTAGAATTGGCATTTTCTTAGAATGTAAAATATTGAAATAGATTGAAAAATATCCAGAAATGCCTTACCCAATTCAAGTTTTTTCGTTTGTCTCAGTTTTATCTTGCTCAGATGTTGTGAAAGGCATTCCTTAAATCATTCTTTAATTTTGTGTCGAAAAATTGTATTTTGTATAAATAATTTTCTTTTATTAAGCTTAAGCTTTTAAGATGTTTTATGGATATTTATTTATTATCCAGTTAGCCATTATAAACCCATTATATTGTAAATTTATTTAGTTTATATATAAATGATATTACTTCTTACTAATACTATTGCGTTTGATTTGGCTCTGATGTTTTGACTGTATTTGACTGACTTTTGACTGTATTTTATAAATATAATAACCCTTCTAAGAATATGTTTAACGCTTTTCCTAATACTAACTTACAAAAATTTCAACATAAAACTTTACTATTGCAATATATCTAAAAAATATTAAACTTTAAGTATCTAAACCAAAAAAAATAGGTCTAGATCAGAAATGATATAAAATATATTAATTTTATCTTTGCCGTATATTAATTATAATAATGAATAAACAATGTTAGACAAAAATTGAAAAAACGAAAGAAAATTGTTTATCCTTTCAAATATTTTTAACTCCTAACTATTTATTATAGTAAATAAAATATTTAAAATTACAAAACATAATAAAAGTAGCAAATAGCTCTTATACCGAGGAGAAAATGGAAAAAAAATTCCTTCCACAACTGTTTCTTCTATGCAAGCCAATTTATTTATTATTTCGTGAGCTTTTTTTCTAATTCTTGAAATGCATTTTCAACACCAGATTTTTTTAACTTGTTGTTATTATTAATACTTGTTGTTATTATTATTTACAACCAAGTAATTACAATCAACGAATTAGTGAACTAATGATTCAAGAAACTGAACTTTAATCAAATATAATAAACGATTTATTGGATGCCCTAAGCATCTAGTGCCCTAAGCATCCAATGCCCCATAATCCATGTATATAATAATTAAAAGAAGAGAAGTAATTAATGTCAGTTGTTATCTTTATTTATTATTGTACTGGGCCAAAATATATATCATATATATATCTACTCTTTTAGAACAATAACAATAAAAGCATCACCTGGTTTGTTAGACAGATACTTAATATTGTCCAAATTTCGTACCAATATATACCGATAATTTTTACTAATCGTAAATATCGTAAGGTGTTATTATTATTAAGCTAAGCTTATGAAATATTTATAGGGCTTTAGCGTGATAAGACATCTACGTTAGCTCCTCCATTTACGTTTATTATGCACCTCAGGTAACATAATACCCCTCGTTATAATAATATCAGATGTCATTATTAAAGGTTATTGAATATTTTGAGATTCTGTTCTCTATATTATATACATTAAATTTTATTTATTATTAAATTATTGCTCAACTTAAAACAAAATTTTTTCTATTCGAATTATTTGTTGAAAAAAAAATTATTAAAACGAAAATTTTTGTTTCCTCAATAATTTTCTATCCTCATCCTCAATTTCTTTACCCGCAATTACATTTAAATTGTATTTTTTTTTTCCTATTATTTCATGTATCTATAGTTATTCAGGTTTTTTTTTTTAAAACAAAAGAATAAAAGAAAAAAAAAAAATAATATAAAATTAAAAATTGACACATCAAATATTGTTTTTGTTTTTATTCATTCTTCTAAATACTTTCTAAATTTTGATGACCTCGAATAAGAATTCATTAGCCAGAAGAATGTCTATATATAAGATTTTCTTTTAATATATTCACTTTTAATCTGTTTCAATCTCTTTTTTTAAATCATTATTCTTTTTCTTTCTCTTTCTTTTGTTTTTTTTTGTTTTTTTTTATTTTCATACTACCATAATTTTTAAGTAAATTACAGCTATCCAATTTTGTTTTTTTTTTTTTTCTAAAATAACCAAAAAATACCCTAGCATTTTTTTATTTCAAGAAAATACCGTTAGAAAAAACGTGAAAAATTATAAACTGCAAAATTTGATGAGAAATGTAGATACGGTAAAGAAAAATAAAATCGGACAAACTAAAAAATAATCAAAAAAAAAAAATATTTTTTTTAAAAGTACTTAAAAAATTACCACTACTACTGCTAGTATTACTACTACTGTTGTTGAAACTAATATTGCTGTCAGTTACAGGATTATTTTTTTGGCTTTTTCGTTGTGAATTCAAATTAGGATTTCTGCCAATATTTTTGCTATTACCAATACCAATGCTACCGCCTTTATCATTAATAATGTCAATGTTGTTGATGTTGATGTTACCAATTGTTGTTATTGTAGAATTGGAAGATGTTGATGATACAAAATCATCACGTTCTTTATTATTTTTTTGTTGTTGTTTCTGTTGATGCGTTCGTTGTTGTTGAATTTCTTTGTTTGTATATTTACTAGTACCTTCTGTTGAAATTGTTGAATGTTTACTAACTACAATTTCTTTTGTATTTGAATTCTTTTGATTTTGTTGTTCTGAAGTTAATTCTGACGCTGTTGATGTTATTGTTTGATGTTGCGTTTCATGTTGATTTTTTTTATTATTATTATTATTTTGATTTTGATTTTTATCATTTTCTTTTTCTATTAATTTTGTATTCTCTTGTTCTATTATCATCATTATTCTTCTTTTATTAAGAAAATGGCCTTCTTGACGTCGTTCCTTAATAGCAGTTATAAAGAAAACGATTAAAAACAGTAACAAAAAAATTAAATTGCTCCACCAGATTATTGGATTTCCCAACAAATAGATACGATAAGAACTTCCCGAAAAGAATTGTCCCTGTTGGAAAACAAAAACTATATTATAAATATACATATACATATATACATGTACATAAATATATTTAAATACAATATAATAATATTATGTAAGTGTATATTTATATAAAAAAGATATTATATAGCAAAAAACTAAAAGTATAAAAAAAAAAAGAAAAAGGAAAAATAAAAAAAAATAAAAATTTATTTTAAGGTGTTATAAAATTAAATGGTAAAAAAATTATGCTGAGATTAAAAGAAAACAAGTCAGTATCGGTTCGTAGGGGGCCATTTGTTATTGTGTTGACTCTATAATATCTTTTTAACACAGATCCTTAAATAAAATTATAATTTTGTTTTTTTAAGAAAATAAGAAAATCGTTTGAGATTTTTTTTTTTTTTTTGGTTTTATGAACTTTTAGTTGTTTTTTAATGGAAAATTATATGATCATTTTAATATGAACCACTTTTCATTTTATTGAAATTAGAAAAATGAAAAGTAACTAAGAGACATTTGATTTAAAGTTTTAGAGAGTATATAGAGTTAGAACTAGATCATTATATCTATAACACATTTCAGATATACTTTACTTTAGGTACATTATCCGATTGCCTTGAAGTTTTACATAACAGTACCGAGTGACATCAGCTATATTTCAGAACATGACTTTTGGCGTAAAAGTCATTTAAAGGTCAAATCAATTATTTTGAAATTTTCCTAACATTTTGTAGTATTTTACTTAAACCGTTATATTTTCGTCTACGATAGTATTTACGAAATTATGAGACCTACTATTGACTTTAATAAATATCTTGTTTGATCTTAATCAGTGATACCTTTTCTGTGATACTTCAAGCGGAAAATTTTGGTATAAAAAATTATTTTCTCTAGACTTTCTAGAAATCACTGCACTTTGAAAATTTTGAAAAGCACCATATATTATTTTTATACTGATAAATATAATATTATTATAATGATAAATATAGGGTGTCTTTGAAAATTTCACATTTATAGTGCTTTTTTTGAAAGTTCGAAATTTTCCTTATTTTTTACCAACATTTACACTTTTAACGGCAATATCTCAGAAACGGTATCACCGATTAACATAAAACAAAATGTATATTAAATATAGTATTATTCTCTAGAATCTGGATTATTATTCTCCTATATACTGTCGTGGACGAAAAACATAACGGTTTAAGTGAAATACTGCAAAATGTTCTGAAAATTTCAACATAATCAATTTGACTATTAAATTACCTTTACGCTAAAAGCCATGTTTTATGAAATATAGCTGACGTTGCTAGGTACCGTTATGTAAAATTGCAAGGCAATCCGACAATGTACCTACAGTACAGAAAAAAGAAAAAAGTCAGAAGAATAGCTAACTTAACTACACTCCAAAATTTAATAATTGCGGTACGCGTTCAAATGAAATTTTTTAGTTTCGTTAACAAGATTTGCCATTTATAAGTAACTTATAGCAACTTTTTATAAATATAGCTGTTCTCAATAGTTTAGTTTTAAATCAAATAATGTATATTTGAAAAGGAAATTTTTAGAATCGATTAATTTCAATTAATATCAGAAAAAATTCATTAATAATACAATTTAAAAATTTCATGTTCATCAATTTTAATTTTATAATAATTGAATTGATAAATAAAATGAAAAATACCTAATTTCTATTACAATTTTATCAATTATCCTTAACTCATTAAATTAAGTTTTAATTTTACCCTAAGTTCGTCTCTTATTTTAATTTTTTTTTTTTTTTGTTTTTTACAAGTATTACAGTAAAAAATGGTGCCTAAATAAATCTTTAAAAAAAAAAAACGCTAATTACAAACACATTGAAGTCGCATGCTATTTACCAGAATTATCCATACCAATAATTCTATGTGAGTATTATATTAATCGCTACATATTGCTATTCATAATAATATATTCGTATATATTTATTTATATAGAGTTGGGTAATTAATCCCAAACACAAAATCTCAAACTACACAATTCCAAGCAACAAATCCAATTAAAAGAGAAACAAAATTATTTATTATAAATATGGGCTCCGTAGATTTTATCCGAATGAATTCTGAATGCGCTTTAAGAAAAAGGTATTTTGTCGCCTCAAACAAAATTTATATTATAAAAATAAATTAACGCGAATTTTCGTGATTTTGTTTTTCATAAAAAGAAAATTAATTTTCTTCATCAGCACAAAATTTTTTTTTTGACATTGATGAAAATTTCTTCAGAATAAGAACGCGATAGAAATTTGATTTTTGGTGCGAACAAAAATTGATGTGAACAAAATTGATTTTTGGTGCGAACAAAATACATTTTGGAAATCATTGGAAATTTTCGCTGAAAAATTATTAATATTACATTAGTATGGGAAAAGCGGAAAGTAGCTTTTCCGTCTCTACGGAGAAAGTTCACGTCAAAGATTTTATAGTTAAAATAGATATATTTTCAAAGTCTTAAGCGGCTTCTCCAAAGTAATACCCAAAACAAACGAAAGAAAATCTGATTTGGTGGCACAACTTCTTTAAAAATACAGGGTTGTAAAATTCGCTTATTGGGTGCTTTTACTTCCAAATACCCGTTAAGAAAATTATTCAAATCCTTGTTTTTTAAATCAATTAATAAAACTATTACTTTGGGTATTTCTAAATGAAAATTCAAATTTTATTCCATTTAAGATTTTATAATTTAAGATTGTGTTTTAGATATTTTTAAAATTTTTTGAGGTTTTGTAACATTAAATTTTAATTTTTGTGATTTTGATACGCTCCCATTTATTTTTTTTTAATATAATATTAAATATTTAACCATTTTAAGTAAATATTATCCGTCTTTTTTATTTTTTAATTCTTTTAATTTTGTCTATAATTTGCATTTGAAATGTTTGCTTCATTGTATTTAATTTTCGTCATAACGAAAATTCAATTTGAAAATAAAGTCAAGATAAAATTAAATACATTAAAATTCAACTCACTACACTGTATGTGAACAAAAAAAAAAAAAAGAAGACATTTGAAAATTAAAAGAATAGATGAAAAGATGAATAAATAACAAAAGAATAAAAAAGTTTAAATAAATTTGAATCAAATGTTTTTATCGTTATTATTATAACAGTTGCTTATACTCAACAGTTTCTTAAAGCTCATTATAATATTTTTTCCCTAAAAAGTATATATATATATATATATTATACATAATTAAATTAAAATAATTTTAGTATCTATGGCTATATACTTAAAAAACCGCCATATTTCTAGAATAAACCAATAAGAAAATTATCATATTTCATATAACAAACTTAGTCACGGTTAATTTTAAAATTTAAAAAAAGATATTATGTATATATATATATATATATATATATATATACATATTTAATCTAATTAAATTAAAATTAATATTTCATTCTGTGAGTTAAGACTATATTTTATTACATACTACTAAACTATATAATAGTCCTATGTGTTACTTAAAAACTGGAATAATTATTTTCAACTTTTGTTACTTAACATTTTGTATTTTCCTTCGCTTTCTCACAAGTATGGATAACTTTAAACTCCTAACGTTGGGTAAAAATTATATTAAAAATATTTGTCAATTTATTCCAATATTTTCGCATTGAAAAAAAACATCTTCGCCAAACTGAATCTGGCCGATAAAATATTGATAGCCGAACTGACTGAACTGTATATAAAAATAAGCAATTTTTGTTTGGAAAAATGGGTTTTTATTTTAAGCTTAGTTTTATGCATTCGATCCAATATCAATATATAGAGTTGAAATATCAATAATTGGAGTTGTAGAGGTCAACAATTTTTTAACAACTAAGTCACCTTACTTTAAACTCTAAATCGGCAATCATAGTTACGTTTTTTTCATTGTCATATATGAATAGAATAAAAATTTTGTCGATATTAGGAACAATTTTGTTTCTTAGACAATAAATCTATCCTCGATAAACTTTTTTTTAATGCATACTCTTATCAGATACAACAACATTAATATTCCTGATAAAAACTAAACTTTTATCTAAAACATACAATACTGACATTGTTTTTATATTTTATGTTGGTCCTTGGTGCTAATACATTAAATTTTGTTTTTATACCCGTATAAACTATGTTCAAGGGTATAATAAATTTGCCATTACGTTTGTGACACCTTAAAGGAGTCGAGCTAGATATAGTGTCAAAGGTATGGATCGGCTCAGAATCGAATTCTGAGTCAATTAAGCCATGTACGTCCGTCCGCACGATAATTCAAAAAATAAAGAAGCTAGGGGGCTGAAATTTTTTCTACGTCACTCTTGCAAAATTGTTAGTTTTGCTATTTAACTCCAGCATTTTCGGCCGCCGGGTTCGAGTAGCTGCCATACAACTTCTTTTTTTAAATAGAAATAACCCAGTGTTTATTCAATCTAGGTATCTGAAATTTTGCGAATGATGATCAAATTTTATGACAACAACTTCTGCAAAATTTGGTTGTGGTGGTGCGACGGGTTCGGGTAGCTGCCATACAACTTCTCTTTTTAAATGAAAATAACTCAGTGTCTATTGAAGCTAGCTATCTGAAATTTAGTGAAAAAGTGGCGAATTGCATGCCAAAAACTTTTGTAAAATTTGATTGGTCTAAAGCAGCCGGTTCAGGCTTCTTGCATTTCTTGGAACTTAATGAAGCTAGGCGCAATAGATTCGGGTAGCTGTCATACAACTCCACAATTTACATAAATATATCTCTATAGTTCGGTACTAAAACATCTGAATGTTTTTAAAATATGATCAAGTTTTATAGAAACAGGATATATTACATCCGTACGGGTATCCCAGAGTTGACACAGTCTCTACTGCACTCTTCCTCGTTTTTTTTTTTTTTTGGTTTTCCTGATAAATCACAAAAGTGAGTTTTTTTTTCATGTTGCCGATAACAATAAAAAAAAAAAGCACTCATTAAAAGGATAATTGAATTTCAACTGTTTTAAATTATTATATGTATATTGAAATATTTGAAATTATTCCTGGCATAGACATTATATAATTAAGTTCTCTTTATGGTAATTGGAAAAGATGTTATATTTTATATTTTTTATTTTCTCTTTCATTTTGAACATTAATTATTTAAGCATTATTTTAAATCAATTCTCTTTAACAATATTCATTCGTATCTTAAGTATGTATATAGGAAATCATTATTGATTATACTAATATAAAATTAGTATATAATATAGTATATGTATATATATCACATTATATATTAGACTGACAATTAGACAGAAAAAAAATACAATTACATTTTAAAAAGAAAAAAAAAAAACTTTTAATCACATTAGAACGAACGAATTAAATTACACCTTAAAACCGTTAAACCAATCCCAAAGATAATTATTATTGGCTTAAAAATCTACTTTTTTGATTTTCTTTTGTAAGAAAAAACGAAAATACGCGAAAAATAAAACAACAATTTTTCCTTCTGAATTTACTTTCCCTTTAATGAAACATATTTTGTTTTACTTTTATATTTACTATTATTGTGTGTGTTTTTTTTTTTTGGTTAATTTATTTTGCCTTGTCAAGGACTTTGTCTAACCAATCTATAGTACCAAAAAAAAAAAAAAATACTGGTAGTATGTAGTAATAGGGTAAAAATTCGTTAATTTTTATTAAAAATAAATTTAATTTGGCAAATTAATTAAAAAAAAAAAGAATAAAAAAAAAAAAACGTGAAGTAAGCGAAAATCTTTGCGCATCAAATTAAGAAAAACATCAACGATTTCCTATTAAAATCGCGAAAATTTTTTTTCATTATATTTTTCGTTCCGTTGAATAAATTCAATTTAAAAAAATAAAAAAATTAATATGATACTATATTTTCCGTAAAAGACGACGAAAAAAAAAACGTGACATTAAATTAAATTTGGAAAAATTAATTAAAAATAAAAATACATTAAAAATAAAGCAAATAAAAAAAAAAAATATCTTCATTTTCCATGACTTCAATTAAAACTTTTACATGAAAAAAAAAAAAAAAATAACGTAATTTATAATAAAAAAAAAAAAAATCGTATATTTTTAATGTTAACAGCACAATATGACGGCATCTCAATTTACTTTTAAGTAATGATCAAAAATTATAATAAAATTAATGTTTTAAATGTCCTTAAAGGAAAACGGGGAGGAAAAAAAAAACAGAAAACAGCATATTTAAAAAGACAATTTCCTTTAAATTGAATTATTATCGTCTTAATAAGGACATTTTATTAAAAAATTTAGGTAGGTACTTAATGATATTATTCAAAGTAAGTTTTTAAATATGTATATGGATCTCTTAGTATTTATATACTCATATGAACATTAGTTTAAAAGGGTATAATAAATTTGTCAAATAACGTTTGTGATATCTTAAAAGAGATGTGATAGATATGGAAAAGAATCTTGCTCAGGATTAAATTGAACCCATCTGACCGAATGATACCATAAAAAAAAGGCAGTTATAACTACGAAATTTTCATAGCAATTCATTTTTATGATAAATGCTAGTTTTTCGATTAAAATTAAACAGGTTCCACTGTTGGGTTCGAGTAGATGCCATGCAATTTCTTTTTTTTTATAAGCTAGCTCGTAGCGTTTATATATAAGTTCGGTATTTAATTTTGCCAAAAGTTTTATTGAGGGGCCTCGGTGGCCTAGTGGGTAAAAGCGTATAAAATACGCTGTAAATAAGGAGGGAGTGTGGGTTCGAATTCCACACACGTCTTAAGAGTTATTCCCCCTTACGATATTTACAGCCACGACTGAACAGAAAAGGTTGTGTAATTTCCTGTTCACATTTATGTGGCAGAGAAATGCAATAAAAAAAATTAAAAAAAAAAGTTTTATTGCAACAATTTCTAGAAAACTTGTTTGGTCTAACGCAATAGATAAAAATAGCTTCAAAATTTATAACCTAATACCTGGGTACCTAATTAAAAATCTAGACATCTGATATATGAGCATAAAATATAAAAGATGATTGTAAAATTTGGTTGATCTGTTGCAACGGCATTGAGTAGATTTCAATAACTCTGAGGTTTACATAAAAATATCTAAGTATACATACTTAATTACGTTAGATATTTTGATATTATAATCGTGCAAGCATCTTGAGAGTTGACAGACTTCGTCGTTTTAAATTTAAATTAATATTTAAGCTATATGAAAAATATAAACTACTTATTTTTATTTATTGAAATTTAGAGAAGATTAAAAAAGTTATAAGATCTATTTAATAAACATTCAACGAAAAATTTTAATTTGATATATTAATTCAAGATTAGACATTTTTTTTTTGCAGATACCGCTAATTGAGATAAACAATTCAAAAAACAAGTAAATGTAACAGTAAGTAGATGCAACCGACTTATGAATATCCTACACCTAAATAATTCCAATTGAATTAAAAATCCATAAGTTTTTTTGACAGCTACTTGAAAACGCTTTTCTTCCTTATTCAACTCGAATTTCAAGAACGTAAAAGAGACATTCTTTAACATCCTTGTACAAAATTTCAAGTTTCTATCTTTATTAATTTCGAAGATATGCTTGTTAGCCCTTGGGAGGCGTGTGTCGGGTACCCGAATTGCCACTCCAAACATCAAATCCATCTCAGGGACATAGAGGAAACATTACAGAACACTCTTGTACCAATTTTAAAGGTAAGTACTATTTTTTTGGTTTTGAAGGTATACTCGTTTGCTCTTTGGCTAATGCGGAAATTTTCAGAATCCGAACACATGGCCCAAATCATCACAAATGTTAGTTTTCAAATTTAAAGAAAAGGAATAATAGAATACCCTTGTGCCAAATATAAACGTTTTATCTTTATTGGTTTTTGACATATGTTCGTTTGCTCCGGAATCATTCGGAGGCTTCCAGAATTCGAATCCATGGGTCGAATTTGTGCAGATTTGAACTCCGTCTTCCATTCGTAATTAGTAATCTACTATATAAATTTCATCAAGATAGCTTTACTAGTTTTGAGTTATCGTGCGAACGGATGGACGGACATCGTTAAATTGACTCAGGAGGTGATCCTGATTCAGAATATATACACATGTCCATATCTAACTCGCTTCCTTTTGATGGTTACAAACACCATACCAAAGTTAATATACTCTATACTTTAGGTATAAGGTATAATAGTGCATGTTATATTTCTCTCTTCTAATTGTTTTTTCTTTTAAAACCAACATTTTTGAACCCTTCTGTCAACACTTAAATTTATTTCTACCTACACAAATTTTATATGAATTTTAAAAGTCAATGTTTATGTATATAAACAATTATACAATGTTTTTCAATTTAGTATGTAAATTTACCGTTATGTGAAAACAAATATTTTAATTCCTTCATATCTTCGGAACGCATTTAGAAAGAACTTTAAAATTTTGAAAGAAGAAAAATCTTTGAGAAGTTAGCATAAGTTATCTTAGAAAATTTTATTTGTACCTCCCCAACTTTAAGAGATTTCTTCTACTTTTAGACATCTGTGAAAACCTGTGAACACTTGTGAGAAAATTTACAAATTTTGGTACAAATCACAATATTCTAAACTGTTTTTATTGTCTTTTGGAAAATGTGCACCTTTAAAAGTCTTTGGTTATATATTTTCCTTGTTTCCTATATTATGTAAACAAATTTTTTCATCCAAAACGATGAATACAGTTTTAGTAATAAATAAATAAATATAATATATCAAGAATATATCTTTAAATAAGACATAAGTAAAAATTAGGAATAATAAAATTTATTAATAAATAATTAGTAAAGTTTACACTTACTCTATAATTTATTGGCCATTGCCATGGTCGACTTGTAACTTCGCCTTCTTTTGGTTTTAATCCAGCATTTCCTTGAAACATGACTGCATGTGATTCTAAAAATCTTTCAAAGAATCCAGGTCCATATACATGAAAGTTAACACTAGGTACTGAAAAAAATTAAATGAAAAGTTTAAAATACTTCAATATACATACTTATATACATACTTCAAAATTTTAAAACACAAAAAGATAAAATGAATGTGTTCTCACTTATTTAATATTTCTTTTTCGTAAGAAAAATTAGTAAAAATCAATTCTGATTGTAGAAAAAGTAGCATATTCTGAGCTTGAAAAAGTAGCCCAAACGGAAATTTTTACCATACTTAAACTTCATAAAAAAATTAAATTTTCGATTAGGTTTTGTCCTTGTGAACTCTAAAATACCCGTACAAACTCGTTATAATACTAAAATACAATATAATATTATATATGTATAAGAGGAGGTGTACAATTTGTGTACTACCAAATTTTATGTCCTATTCCTTCAAAATCAAAAGATAACTTATTCAAATTCTTTTTAAGATTTAATCATAAGGTAACTTATTCTAATTCTTAAAATCTTTCTCCTCTCAAATTTCAAAATTTCAAGATTCTACCTAAAAGAGTTTCGGAGATAACGAGTATACAGAATTGCAAAGAATTCTATAAAAAAAAAATGTCCTATTTTTTGATGTCTCTAGATTGAAAGAATATTTGGCAGAATCTGAGATATAACATATTTGAAAATAAAGCTTTTCCAAATTTTGAAGTGTTATAGTTCCGTAATGAGTAGGAGGCTATATAAAAAAGTAGTCACATCACATCATTAATTTTTGTAAGAAATCTAATATACAAGATTAATGTTTGATAGCTTAAAATTTAATAGTGTAAAAGATGGCTCAAAACTTAATAGTTTGTAAACAGACAAACGGACAGATAAAGTGAAATTAATAAACAAATTTTTAAATTTTTATTTTGGAAAATATGCTTAAAAAACAATAAACTATTATAAAAATTTAATTTTATAAAATAGCACATCATACAACAAACATAAATTGAAAATTTTTATCGAAATAGAGATACTTTTTAAAAAAATTCTTTTTTTACCTTTATAGAATATACACAAAATATCTATTCAATTATTTTTCTTACAATCAATTATTTACTAAATTTATAATACCTATATACTGTTACTTTTACAATACATATGTGTGTATATATATACTTACATATACATATACTTACATTTTTCATTCTTATTTTCTTCAACATTCCAAATTCCATTTTTATCTCTTATATTCGGATTACATGTTACTTCTTGTTGTTCAAAACCCCATTTTGGTAATTGTTTACCAGTTGATGTTAATGCACAATTTTGTAAATAATGTACAAGAATAAATTTTGTGGTTACCGTTAATACAGTATCATTTTCTTTACCACCAACAACAAATACTGTCCAAACATCATTAGCATCACCAGTACCATTCTATAAATTTAACAAGAATATACGTAAAAAAAAAAAAAATTGTATATATGTTCATAAATATTAGGAAAATGTCATTAAAAAACCTGAAAACTCTTTTCAAAGAGCAAAAAGCAAAAAAAAAAAAAGAAGTTTGGAAAAAAAAAAATTTCGTTTTTTATTTAATTTTTATTTATTCAAACAAGATAAAAAATAAACAAAATATTATGTGAAAAAATTGAAAATTTTTCTGACAACAAGGAGAAAACTTTTCAAAATTCTTTTTATTTTTGTTTTTAAAGTGTATTAAAAATTAAAGATATTAACAAAAAAAAAAAACCACAAATAAAATATATGTTTTAACTAAAAACGTCCTTGTAAAAATTTTCCTTTTTTTTTTCTAATATAGGTACTTATCTTTTACATAACAACAACAAAACAAAAAAATTTATGTTGAGGATAACTACAAAGGATTAGCATAAAAAGAAAAAAAAAAAACACAATGAAAAACATTTTCCATTTTCCTTTCATTTTTATGGAAATCTGGTTTATAAAAAAAAAATGAAAAATAAATAATATAGCACTAAATCAAAAAGCGGTACATAGATGATGGTCATGAAAAGAATTATCTTATATGATGAATTAATAAACAAATTACATATGTACATATAACATGTATACCTACAGATAGACCGACAATATTTAGTACATCCTTTTATAAAACTCAAAACAAAGGTTTTTTTTTTTTTTTCTGTTTGAATTATTTAAGAAAGATTTTTTTTTTTAAATACAGAATATTTGAAGAAAACTACAACTATCTTCATTCATTATATGATAATATGATAATTAAATAAAGGAATAAGAATTATTTTTTTTGGAATTGTTTCAAACTAAATGAATTAATCATTTAAAATATTATATTTAATATAATTTTTGTACATAATAATAATATGTTTATGAGATAATTTAAAACAAAAAGAAAAATTTCAATATGTTTTTATTTGGTTGGCTACGGAATCTTGCATTTAAAAATCTCGTATCTTAAAATCTAACATTATAAAATCCCGCGTTTTAAAATCTCCCGTATCAAAAATTCGGGTCTCATACATATTTAAAAAAAAGAGAAAAATTTCAAATAATTTGCCCAAACTCCCGCTAAACAAATTATTGAAACTTTGATTTTGTATTCAGTTATAAAACGCCCAATATTTTTTACATACATATTTCGTGATTGATAAAAGTTGATTTTATAACCAGCTCTTTTTAAAGATAGAAATTCGACATTTTTTTTTACAACCAATTTTTCGACATTTTAGGTTTTTAACTTTTTTGGCTATTCGGCTTTATTAATACAATATGTTATTTTCAACAAAAATATTGGCTTCCAATAATTCTTGTTTTTTTTTTTTGGGGCCTCGGTGGCCTAGTAGGTAAGAGCGTATAAAATACGCTTTAAACACCGAGGAAGTGTGAGTTCGAATCCAACACACGTCGTAAGAGTTATTCCCCCTTACGACATTTATAGCAACGTCTGAACAGGAAAGGCAGTGTAATTTCCTGTCCACATTTATGTGGCAGAGAAATGCATTAAAAAAAAAGAAAATCTTGTTTTTTTTCCTATTCTACTTTTTCGCGAAATTTTTTTAAAAATATCGCGAAAACGCTAGATTTTCAGACACGAGATTTTGACGTGCAAGATTTAAAAAAGAGGGATTTTATTTAGATTTCGATATGCTCCCGTTTTTATTATTTTAAAAAAATTAAAACTATTCATGACAAATATTTTTAACTTTTTTCTTTTTGTCGTAATTCTTATGTTGAACATTCTCCTTTAAATTGTTGTAATTTTTATTAAAAGAAGAAAAATTATTTAATATATTTATAAAATAGTCTAACATACATATATCATTTTAGAACTGCAAAACTTTACTCAGAGTAAGATATAAGTACCTAGGAGCACCGTATTACTTTACGACGATGAAAATGAACATCCTACAATAAATCGTCTACAAATCTTCAGTTTCTTAGAGACAGTAGCACTGACAGAAGTATTATAAGTGGAGGCAAAAATTTACAATACATAATAATAAGGAGTACAATATAAATCTCCATCAAAAGGTCACAGTGTTACTTATAGCCTTTAATTAATAATCTAATCCTTAAATTCTAATATAATAATTTATCATACCGTTATTGTTATATCTGTATATTGAAATTACCTTTAAAAGTACCTATTTGGTTTTTGTTTGTTGGAATACAGTTGACGTTTTCTACGATTGGGGTTATTAAAAAAATTAAACAAGATATGCAAAATGATTTTCATATAAAAATTACAGTTTCCCTTTGTGGAAAAAAAAAAGTTTTAAAGAAAATTTTATGAAAAATTATATAAATTTAAAAAAAATTCCCCCTAAAAATAAAAAAGTATTTGATTTATAATTTATGGAAACCATCTTCTGGTTTAGGAAATTCGAACATTTTCAATGATTTAATAAAATATTAAATTAAAAAAAAATTTATGTTGTACTTTTAAAGTTTAATAAATGATGCTTCATATTTTCAGATGTTAAAATACCCAAGATGAAATCAAATTTTAACTATATTGAATATAAAATAGTTTAATAGATTTTTTTTTTAACTTTAGAGAAACATACACCATAACTAGTGCAAGTATTTAAAAATATTTAAAATACTTAGTTAAAATTAAAATTCCTTTACTAAATATATTCTCCAAATGCATTTTTTTTTTAAATTCCATCCTAAAAAAATCATTTTAATTTGTTAATAATCTAACCAATAGTGTAGTGTTTGAAGTTAGCGATCTTTAAGCCAAAATGTCTCGAATTGAAAATCCGGTCACGCCATACCCAAATAAATAAATAGAAAATGATTTTTTCTTTACGCCTTTGAATATTTATAGAATGTGTATTGGAAAGACTAAACTAAAAAAAAAAATGTTCTGTTGGACGGGGTCTATTTCCTTTGGTTCTTGAGATAATGTGTCCCAATATATTTTTTTTTTTTCTTTAATTTAATTGCTTATATTTCAAAAATTACGTAACTAATAATTAAGTTTGATGCAACGTCAGACTTTCCATATTTTAAATACTGAATGTTTTTTTAAACGTGGACTTGTGGACGAAATTAATTAAACAAAAAAAAAATTAAAACAAGGAATTAAGTAAAAAAAATACCCACTATTATTCGTTTCAAACTTTTTGCCTCTCAATTATTCCAAATACCATAACATTTTCAAATAATCGAAAAAAGCGAAACGATACCTTAATAAAATGTTTTAGACAGAAAATTTTAAATGATTAAAAAAAGCTTAGATATTAATTCTTTTTTTAATTTATTTTGCGTTTCAAAGCTTACAATTTTAGACCTAAAAAAAAGTATCTGAAATATTTACAGATATTGCTTATAAAGCTGAATTTTCAAACATAATTTGACGATTTATCAAACTTATTAATTATTATATAGTTACGTAGTTTTCTAAATATAAGTAAAACTTAAAAAAAATTTAAAGTTAAATTAAGGTAAAACTTAAAAATAAAACTTTTGATCCGATTATTTCAAGAACCAAACGATATAGACATTGGATATTAGTTCATTTTAGTTCTCCAAATACATCCTATAAATAATAAAAACTGAAAGAGAATCAGCCTGAATGAAAAATATAACATTAACAATAAAATAAATATTTGATCAATTTAATAAAAATTTGGCGGAACTCAGAATCCAAAAGTAAAAGATTTTGAAGTTATAAAAAGTTATTTAAAAATGTGGAAAATAAAATAATAATAATACTGCATTTTATACAAAATATACATACATATATTATCTTAACTTCAATTAATTACCTAACCTTAATTTAGAATCTCGTATTTTTGTCTACCATATAAAAAAAACATTTTTTATTTCAAAATCAATAATTTATAAAAAAAAAAAAATATTGTTTTGATTTTCATTTAATTTTTTTTTTTTTATTTTTTATTAAAAAATAATCTTTATTTTCAATATTATACCTATAAACATTCTTAATCTTTTATAAAAACACAAAAAAAAAAGAAAAAAAAACAAAAATGAAACATAAACAAAAGACAAAATCAAATTAGTGAACACCAGAGTATATAAGTATAAAAAATAGTATTAAATTACTATTATTTCATAATAAAAAAAAAAAAAAAACAAAAAATAAAAAAAAAAAAAAGCCTTATAATATTATTATATAAAAAATATAAGCTGAAATCATAAAATATTCATTAAATAAACAATTTCTTCTTTGTTTTATTTTTTTTTTTTTTTTTTTTTTTACATAACGTAATCTTTTCTAAATACTTGATCATAAAAAATTTCTCCTCTATATATTTTATTTGATATAAATATATGAGTCCATAAACCAAAAACCATATATAGGAAAAAAAAAAAAAACAAAAACAACTTACAGATATAATAATGAAAAAAAAAAATAATAATAACGGAATTATAAAAGTAAAATATCGGACTTATACACTATAGATACTATTACTATTCCCAAATTGCAACAATTCTTATAATATACAATAGAGACCATTATTTTATATGCTCATTTTTTTTTTTTTCTTCTAAATCTATTCTACCTACATACATCTAACCAAATCATTTTGAATCCTTTAACTTACATATTATTATACTCATGTATATACATATGTATATATATTTCATATGTATGTATTTATTTTGGTTACAGCATCAATATTATGTGAAACTAAAATTTACAACTATTTTATTCGTATATGAAATGGATACTAATATCTACTATATATTTATTTTGTTTGTTTTTTTTTTTTTTTTTTTACTGGAATATTAAGTAAGTATCCTTTCTTTATTTTCATATTTTTTTTTCTAGTTTTAAAACATCAAAAGGATAACAAAAAAAAAAAAACACAAAAACACTTAATATTACAAAAAAGAAATAACAAAATGTTTTATTACCTCACCATAACCAGTAACCTGATGATGCTTTTTAGTTAATGGTGCCGGTTCTTTATGCGAATGTAAGTTACGTCTAGTCTGAATATGTTCCAGACGTACCAAATCACCATGCTTAAGAATTCGGACTTCCGGATAAAATTCTTTATCATATGGCTTCACCAACCATTTATTATTATCATCTTTATGTGTATAAGTTGTTATCTAAAAAAAAAAAAAAAATAAAAATAAACAAAAAAACATTATCTTTTTTTTTCTTAAATAAAATAAGATTTATATTAATACACATAACACATTAGATACTATATATAATAATATAAAAAGAATATAATAGAAAAATTGTAACAATAAAAAAAAAACAAAAATAATTTTTATATTATGTTATGTTTACAAAAAGGATACATTCAAAATGTTTAGCTTAAAGATTAGGAGCTTTTTATTTTTGTTTTTTTTTTTTATGTTATTCGAATTTTTAGTTGTTTTATTATTTTTTTGTTTTTACTTTTCCCCATATAAGACTTAACTCATTTCTCATTTGTTTGCTTTTCTATTTTTTATTTTCATATTTTATATTTTCTTTTTTCACATATGTATGTGCTTGGATGTCATGTATATACATACAGATACATTGTATATTATTCATACATATATAAATAATATATAAAATAGTTTTAACTCTTCATATATAAAACATTAACTATAGGCAATGAAACTGATAAAATTGTAATTTTTTTGAAGACTTTTGAAATGAAGAATTTTGAAATTCAAAACTTTTGGAATTTGGGGCTTTAAATCATTTTCAAAAAAGAATTAAAACCCACGGGTCTTAATTCCACTAATTCCACTAGACTAGGCTTAAAGTCCATTTCGAAAAAGAATTAAAATCCATTGAGTAACACAAATGTTACTATCTGGAGTCTGTATTTCATGAGTCTGTATTTACATTGATGACATGTCGGAAGTCCCATATGATCTGAAGTTCAATTGGAACTTTTGACTCACTTCTATGAGCCAAAAGTCACATGGGACTTTTGTCGTAATGTTAGGGCCACATGGATTTTGGGAGGGATTTTAAAATTGAATTCAAAATCAGGATTATACGCCTTTTACAAAATATTTAAATATATAAAAATTGGGGAATCCTCTTTTTCCAGAATTTTAACTAATATGTATATGTGCGAGTTTCTGAATTAGGAGAGTTTTAACAGTTGGTTACAAAATCAGAGTTATACGTTTTTTCAAGAATATGTATATAATCCTCCTAATTAAAAATTCGCATCTGCATAATATATCTAAATATTTTGTAAAAGGCGTATAATCCTGATTTTGAATTCAATTCTAAAATCGCTCAAAAAAATTCCTGACAATAGGGGTATTACTTAGGGGTATTAGAAAAAGCATATAACGCTGATTTTGTAACCAACTCTAAAATTTCTCTCAATTCAGAAACTCGCACATATACATATTAGTAAATATTCTGGAAAAAGGGGATACCCCAATTTTTATCCAAAAACTCTAAAATCCCTCCTAATGGGTTTCCTCTACATATTCTATTAGTCTCTTCTTTTAATAACAAAAAATAGTGTAAGTCTTAATTTCAATTCAAAATGAAATAAAGATCACGGATTTTAATTCCTTCCTTTTAATTATGGACTTTAATTCGAATTCAAAAAGGAATTAACGCCCGCGGGCTTTATTTCCTCGGGTGTTCTGTTACTGTACCATATTTTGATTGTAAAGATTTGATTATCTAAGATTCTATTAACAGTCAATTGATATTAAACTTAACAGGTGGAACTTAAGTATAGTATTAAAAGTTACTAAACCTATAATGTTTGGTCATTAAAGGAGGTGATGTTTAATGGGTGCAAGTACCACACATTGATGGAAGAATCGAGATGCACGTGATTCGAGCGTCGAGCATTTCCACATACTCCCCCCGTAAAAAAATCAAAAAACTAAAATAAAACTGTACAATGTGAAATAAATAATTTTAAATTTTAAGCTTGTATAATAAATTCGGACATTTCCTTGTTAGATTATTTTTATGTTACATATATTATAACATATTATGTGTATGCAATAGATTTAAAACACAAGAGTGAAAATAATTTTTAATTAAAATTTACATTATGTTAAATTAAATGTTTTTTTAAAAATAGAAGAATATTGTTTGTTTTTAAATGATTATATGCTTATTATAATAATATTTATTTTTTGTATTCATTTTTTTCTAACCATAATGTTAAATGATTTTTGGTTTCATTTTTTTCGTGTAATTTTCATTGTCATCTACTGGAAAAATTTCAAGGATTTTACAAGTGTACTTTATTATGGTGTGATAAAATAGAAAGTTTTTTTTTTTATTTTGGTTTTTAAATTTTTTTAAATTGAAAATTTATTATGGTCAATAAAATTTTATAACGGAACTTTAGAATTTGAACTTTTAAGGATATGATAAGAAAATAAGTTTATTCCTGTTTTAAGACAAGCAAAACTGTTATATATTTTTTTTTTTTGTTTTAGTTTATTCTCCTGCCTCATAAATGAGGATGTAAATAGATGTAAAGGGCGAATGATTTTCACAACATGTGTAGGATTTGAATTCACACTTCCTCCACACACATATTTTAGGTTTTTACGCACTAGGGTATCAAGACCTCCACCAATTTTTAAAATTGTAAAATTACATTTAAAATATTGAAATTGAAGTTTTAAATTTTAAAAATTACATGTTTTAACGGTTAACATAACGGTTTTATTTAAATTAAATTCAATATTTAGAACTAAAACTGTATTGATAAACAATAATATACATATGTACATATGTAGATGAAAAAATCTGATAACCTTATAGATATACTTAATATTTTTTTTCTACCTTTGTTACATAATACATAAGTTATTATAGATTTCCAATTAATTAAAATGATTACTTAAAACCTTAAACCTTAGCTTATGATGGTTTGGTTGTATAGACAGTTACAATAATATTCGTATTAAACATTAATCAGAAATATAAAATCAAATTCTTGACAATCTCTAATACATATACATACATACACATATGTATATGTAAACTAGAAATTTTTGCTTAACATCGCTTCGATTGCAATCAAATTTAACGTGTACATTCTATGGAATCGGGAAATTATTTTATATGTTCCAGACCATGTAACCCATTCCGTCCTATTAAAGTTTTTTAGTTTTATCATGTGTCATAACCAATCGGTCATAACCAAACCGATTGTGATTAAAGTTTGCACAAGTGTTATTTCTTATCGAAACAGTTCAATAAATGGATTAACTCATTTTGGCCCGACGGTTTACCAAAAAAAATTTTGGTTTTCGATTTGTGCCCAATTTTACAGGGCAACTTTTTAGCCTTAGAGGAAGCCCGTAAAATGTTCATTAAGTTCTGTTAAGCCGTTCCACCACAAGAATCTAATAAATTATTTAATATTTTTTAGTTGAAAACGGAACAAAGAGAGATAAAAGGTGCTCTTGTTTCCAGGGTGTACTGTCATAATTATGTTTTTTAAAATTGCTACTCATTTTAAAAACTTGAAAATATAATTGCAGATATTTTCGAAGCTTAAATATCTTGGTTAATAAATTAAATTTGCGGAATATCTGATAGAAAAATAATTAATTGTTTTTAACGCTGTTTTATGTATTATGTAAATGTATCGCATCCAGTTTCTTTAAGAATTGAAATAAAAAGTTTGAAAATAAATATAAGTTTGAACAAATTTAGGAGGATGATTATTATGATTATATAATGAGTTTTTATTAAAGTACATCCTCAATCTTTATAATATGAAAACATATTGAACAACCTTTTTAATATAATATGATTTACATATTTGTTCATTTAAGTTTGCTATCAATAATCAGTCCTAAATAAATAAAAATGTTCACTAGACAAATTTGATTATTTTTATAGATAAAAACAAGGAAAACTTATAATTTTTGTTTTGAAATATTAAAAATTTTAGATTCCTATAATTTAGAGCCATCCTATTTTTAAGAAGCCATTCTCATCTCTAACCTATATCTTAATATAGATTAATTCTAATTAGTATCAAATATATGTATGTATGTCTGTTAAAGTGAGTTTTAAAGTTTTATTTCTAAAATTTTATTTTAAAGTTTTTTTTTCGAATTTCCTTATTTATATTTATAATACCATAACATGTTTCAATATTTTAAAAACAAATATAAAGAATTACATACATTCATAAAAAAAATGTAATTACTTTTATAGAAAAGCATTTAAAGAAAGCAACTCATTTTTTATTTTAATATTTTCACGCTCTGGTCAAACTCTAGGAAAAGATTCCTTTGGGTGTTGTTAGTGTAGTTTAGACTAAATTGAGGAAGAAATGAGGGAAGAATTGTAAGGTATATTGAAAACGAACTTGAAAATATTCTTTTTAAATAACTGTCAACACACTCCCTCTGTCAGCAATAACTCTCATTGCAAAATGGAGTATTGCTGACAGTGGGGATTGAAGAACATATTTGGTTCGAGCAAGTTCCACATTTTAGCACTTCTTAGAATAAATGAGTTTCAACCACATAGAAATTTCCACAATGTCCCATCTAGTAACATAGGAAAGAAAGTTCCACAATAATATGACCATTTGTTGCCCCTCTAGTATTACTTTGGAATTGTTTGAAAGAAAACATTAATGATTTTAATTTATTTGAAACCAGAAAAAAACTGAAACATTTGACACTGTTCTTAGCTATAACAAAAATATGTTCCATCCACAACATTTTTTGATTTAACATATAGCTTTAATATGCCTTAAATATTAAAGTTTTCGAACCGTTGTATAATTACTATATAAATGCGAGATTCAAGGAATCAAGCCAAGGTGATTCCTTTTGAAAAAAATGACACAGCTTTCAGTTTTTGAAGTAATAAAATTAACTTTGTTTGCTAAACCCTGATTAGGGTATTTTGACTAAATTATAAGTTTTCATTTTATCAACTTTGTGATCACGTTTCTTTTTCAACTGATTGAGATTGGTGTGACATTAGATTTTCTTAAAAAATCGTATAATGCCACCAGAATTCTTCTGTCATCAACGAAGTTACATATATTATATTTTTCTTTATGATTCAAAAAATTAAAAAAAAATCATAAAAATTTTTTCTCATTACTAAACAAGTGTAGGTACTAACAATTTTTGTTTTATATAGAAATTTAATTTAATAAAAAATGTATTTATCCATAACTCACCTGTTGTTGTCTACTACCAACACCTTTTGGAAATAAATGATAATGTGAATGTAAATAACCACCACCAGTTTTATGATTTTTAATTGTAACAATTGCTCCATATGAAACTTCTCTTGGCATACTTGCATTATATAATGAATTACCAATTAGTCTAGACTGAAATCCAGAACTATAAAATCCATCACCATTACCACTACGATTTAATACATTTAAATGTATATAAAAAAATCCCATATATAAAATTATTGGCCAAATAATTAAAGTGATTCCACGACATATTAACTGTTTAATTGTTTCTGTCTGGAATTAAAATAATAAATGAAACAAAATCAACATAAAATTGCTGTATTTTTCAGAAAGCAAATACATATATATATATATATATATATATAAAATCATCAACATCATCAACATTTATCAACAAAATTAACAACATATCAACAGAATAATTTCTTTTTAACTTTTTTATTTGTTCATTTAATTTGAATTGCTAATAATTTGAATGTTACCATATACATATAGTGAATATGTTTCAAATTTTTTGTTTAATTCTTTATTTCTATATAAATATACATATATATATATATACATTATAACAGCATAAATTTTTACAAATATGCATACATACATGCATGCATATATGTTTGTTTATTATTTATGTAAATATATATAAGATAAATGTTAATGACAATATAATGTAATTTTTTTTTGTTTTTTGTCTCTTTCTTTTGAATTTTTCTTTTTAATTTTTATTTATTTTATTTTATTTTAGTTTATTTTTTTTTTTTTTTTGCTTACTCAAAAATTTTTATATATACAATTTTATATATGTATAATATAATATACATATATATTTTATACATACAATTGGTTTATTTAAATCTCCTAATATCATCCATAATTCATTAATTGTATGTAAACCAACCAAAAGGACAACAAATAATCCAACAAATTTTGTACTAATTGTACATGATAGCATTGTACCAGTTAAAAATAACCATAACCACCATGATTTTGTATACGATTTATTTGTTTGAGTTAATTTTGATATTTTAATCATACCCCATACAGAACCCACCATAAAAAATAATAAAATTGGATCTAATAGAATATATTGATTTAATGTAAGGATACCAACATCTGAAAAAAAAAAAAAACAAAAAAAAAAAAGTAAAATTTATTAATTTTTTAATTAAATGTAATTTATTTATAATCCTGAAAATAAAAGAAAATCAAAAAAATTATATCCTTACCAAATATTAAATAAGAAGCTGCAATTATTGAAGCTCTATTTGATCCGGTTAATTCCCAAACTGTATCAAAAGTCATTGGTATTATTAAAGCACCCAATGTAGTACAAAACTGTAAGAATTTTTATTATAAATAATTAATTGAAATAAATAAAACAAAACAAAACAAAAAAAAAACATAAAGGATAATAAAAATATCTCATTGATTGACAGATTAAAAATTGATTTTTTTTTTATATAATTTGTGTTTACGTGTATGTACACATTATTATTATTGTATTTGTTTCTTATGTTTTTACTTGTTTTTTTTTTCTTGTATTTTTTTCTTATGCGTGTGTTTTTCTTGAGAGCGGACCAGTTCGCAAAATCTGTATGTCAAATTCGCACAGAACACACGCGGAATTATTAATGGAGAGCAAGTCAGATTTTATAGAATTATGGACATGTTAAAAAACGAAATTAGATTTGTAAAGACAGAAATAGAGAAGTTTGAGATTGATGGTGAACCTGACGAAAAAATAAAAAGTATTTTTTTAAAAAGATAAGAAAATTAAAAGAATTTTATCAAAACAAGATGATTATAAGGATGTTAAAGTACTATTTTTAATAGCCGATTAAATTTAAAATAAAATCACTAATATTTATGTATGTATATTATTATATTATGTATCCATATATATTTGTATATGTGTATATATATTTATATATATATATTTGTGTATATAAAGTTCAAAATAAAATGATTTAAATGTGGACAGGAAAATTCACAGCCTTTCCTGTTCAGGCGTGACTGTAAATTTCGTAAGGGGGAATAACTCTTACGACGTGTATGGGATTCGAACCCACACTCCCTCGGTGTTTATAATTATGTAATTTTATAGGTTTAATTTATTTCGAAGAAGATATGTGGCAAACATATATTTTACAAATTGTATTTAGAATTTTGCAAAATATTTGCGCAAAAAATTTTCTAAATCCAAAATATACTATTTGCAAAATATATGCGTTTGCCAAATATCTTTTTGCGAAGTGTCTCATTATGCCAAAAAAACATTTGTAAAATGGTCAAATATGTCAAACAGAAAGTAGGGAAATCTCCTTTTTGTCAAAAGATATTAGGCAAATTGGCATTTTGCAATTTAACATTCGGTTAACTGTATATAAACCGTTTTTAATGTGTGTATGTATGTGTGTGTGTGTACACGTTATTGTATATTTTTTTTTTGTTTTGTTTGTTTTTCATTTGTTTTATTTATAAAATAAACTTACAATTCTCATGCCTTCATATCTTGTTTCATTATATTTATCACCCGGTTTCTCAAACGGATAATTACCGTTGTATCCTGTTAATATACCAGATAGTCCGATTAACATCTAAAAAATAATATGAAAATATAAATGTAAAATATTTAATGTTAATCAATTTTTAATATGTATGTACATATATATGTTAAAAATGCTTTGGTTTTCATTTTGATTTTTATTAATTATTATATTAATTTCGATAATGTTAAAAAAAACCTTTTGTTAAAATTGATTGACATGAATATGGATTAATAATAAAAAACAAAAGGAAAGAAAGAAAATGTAAATATTGTTAATTAAATTTGATAATATCATAATATGTGTAATGATATTTAGATGTATGGAAAATTTTCATAATAAAACAAATATAACTACAGCGACAATGGAGTTCTCTTCAATTTATTACCTCATGTGGGGAGGTGTTATATACTATTGCATCTTGTAACTGTTGATGGCTTCGTTACTGAAACTATAAGTTATATAATAATAGGTGGATTCATTATTCTCTTATACATAGTCCCACTTCCCAATTCAATATATTGGCTAAAGATGAAAGTCGGTTTAATCAATAAGAATTTGACATTACTAAGGGATCATTCTTGGTTCTTTGGTAAATTCTCACCTCCGGTAGAAAAAAAAAACTTATTTGATTTTACTTACATTTCCATTCATTTCAAATAAAAAAAAAACACTATTGTTTTAAAAAGAAAAATTTATATAAAAGATTTTTAACACTGTTAAATTATTTTTATGTTTACAATAAAAGTATAAAAAACTATAAAAGTGTTTTTAAAATTAGTTAAAATTATAATAAGGAAAGATATTATATATAGAGAAAATGTTTGATGGTATTAAGTTGCATATCAATTCTTATCCAATTTGAAGCCGCCTAGTAAAACATTGAAAATTAAAGAGCAATAATAAGGAATTTAAAACCTGTACAGTATGTGTCATCACACGCAATTTATATCTAAAACATACATAGATAATAAAAGAAAATACATATATTATGCAGAAGTTACAAATAATTGTCGAAGTAACTCTATGAAGTAAATAATAAATATTTAAACGAATAAATAAGACATTTAAATATAAAATGGAATGATAAATATAAGATACATATAGTACATCTAACCAAAGCAACCTAAAAATTACTTAAATTTTATTTATGTCCTGGAATTAACAAATTCTAAAGATTCCCTACTTTCCCAGATATTAACCATTTGATCGAAAGTAAAATTAGAGAACTTATTTTATTTCTGAACTCTACAGACTGATTGTAGAACATAGTTAACAACAAAAACTACTTGGGAATTATATCTAAGGTGCATCTTATCTGTGCTAATTGTGCTCTCTTAATTAGATTTCTAAAGAGCAACCAACTAAAACATCTGATGAAAAAAATTTAAATAAAATCCTATTTCTTAATAATAAAATATTTATTTAGTTTTTTTTTTCAAAATTGTTGTACTTTTTTTATATTTTGTAGTAATATTAAAGCTAATGTTGCCATTTAGCTACAAAATGAATTTAATAGGGTTAAAAGTAATTCCGAATCGTTAATAATTAAATAATTAATCGTTAATAGGAAAAGAAAATGTATATAATGCTGGTTTTAAAAAGAATTTTTTTCCTGGTCCATATTATTGTGATTCTTTACTAAAAATATTAACAAATATCTCCAAATACCACCAAAGCGCTTTAAACTTTCTTTTTTTAAAAAAACATTGTTTTTTGTTGTATATAATTCTTTTTTACCATTTCTTTCCTATTAAAACTTAGTAATTTTTGATTTTAAATATATACATATAAATATATAAATATATATGACCTAGAAATTACATAGTTATAAAATCTTTTAAAATTTGCTCAATATGTAATAAAAAGAAAATTTTTAAATATTAATTGTCCATATACTTACTTTACCTAAAGGTGGATGCACATCAAAAAAGAATGTTCGATTAATGTACCAACTTCCCATTTTGCCAAAATGAGTTTCATCCCAACTAAAAATGAATAAAACGATAAGGAATTAATAATTTGTTCAGTTCTGTAATGTTTTATTATTTTTGTCTATTTTTTACTTTTTGTTTAGAAGAATTTTATTAATTTTTAATTGTGCATAATATATTTATTTAAATTATTTCTTATTTTTATTTTTTAAGTTTTATAAAAGCTAAAACAAAAGCAAAAATAATAAATTTTATACACAATTTAATTTATATAAATATAAAATAAAAATGATATAAATGCGAGCATAATTTATTTATTGCTTAAAATCATCGTTTTTTTATTCTTGGAAAGGACAATTTCTAAATGCAAAGTTGTATGTACAAACCAGGAGTAGGTTATGTCTTAAAAGATTATAAGCCAAGTGTCTATAAAATCTATTGATTAGTATTGGTATTAGATGGTTTGAAATAATTATTTTTTTAATATGCCCATTTAAAATTGACATGATTTAAAATATTAGGCATACAAAATATTGAGGATAAAGAAAAAAAAGTTAAAATAAGTTAAAAGGTTTGAAGTTATTGTAAAATATAAAAAAGCGAAGATAAATCACACGTGTATTAAAAATTTTTTTTTTTTGAATAATATATAATTCATTTCCTAATAAAACAGTAAAATGCATCATAAGAGTAGTAATTCTTAACCCAATTATTGAATTTAATTGATTAAAAAAAATGCATTAAGTAAATTTATGAATTTTTTCCTATCAATGCTTTTGTATATTAAAATTAAGAATCTAAGAAGTTAAAATTGTAGTGGCATTTTTTCATTTCTCATTTTTTATAGTTCTTAAATATTATAGTATAAGTATAAACGCATTTAGAAAGTAATTCACATAAATTAAAATCTATATAGATTTAAAAAAAAAAATCAGTTCATTATTATTTACAATAAAATACTTAAATGGTTCAAAATTAAAAAATAATAATACTAATAATATCAATATTGATAATACTCGTAATTAAATTTTTTTAAACTTCACTTTAGATCAAAAATTATTAAAATAATTACATCACCATCTGAGTGGTAAACTCAAATCCAAATGAATAATACAAGTACATGAAATTAATAATAGCAACTGGATCATATGTCTATACAAGGTAAAGAATCTATAAAATATATCGTCATTTATTGGTACTAAATCGGTACAAAATAAGTCAATAAATAAAATTTAATGTTATCTTTTTTGTAACTATGAAGAAGTTTCACAAACAGATTACTATATCTTATAAAATGATGATGGTTATTTGTTTTTGTTAAGTAACATTTTTATAAACAAAGACCTAATATGAAAAAATTCACATAAAATGAAAACATATTGCAATTTGTCAAAAGAAGTTCTCTTTTAATAATAATTAATACAATATTTAACAAAATGTTGTGAAATTTCAATTTTTGTTATATCTGAAATAGTTACTTATATTTAGCTTTATGATATACTTTTAATAAAAACCAATTTAACCAATTAATAAAAACTTAAATGTTGTATAAAGTTTCCAATTTTTTTTTTTTTATCAAGAAAAAAGCCAATATACACTTAAAATGTGTGTAATTTTCAAAATCCATCAGAGAAATAATAATTATATGGAAATATATTCAGTATAGTATACTATAAAAGTTCCGTATTTTATACTGAACTGTAAAGTAAAGATATATACAAATATATTTTAAACTTTGGATCAAAAACTTATAAAACTGAAAATTTGAAAGCTATAATTAGAACTAATTGTGATTTTTATCTTATTATCCATTAGATATAACTTTAATATATAGGTTTATATAAATTTTTCAATAAACTTAATACTAACCGATAATTGAAATTGATTAGGTAAAAAGACAAGTTAATTTTTTAAATTATGGATATATTAATTTCTGACTTCTTTGTCATTTAGTTTTATTATTTTTTAGATCTTCAAAATTTATCACCAAAAAGAATTAAATGCTAATAGTGCATTATATTATATAATTTGTTTCTGATAAGACATTCTTAAATTGGACAAAATAAAAAGCAAAAATATTTAAAATCTAAAAAATGTAAACATTTTTTTTTCCTAATATGTAATATGTAAGTAATATGTAAGTTCCTAATATGTAAACAATTTAAAAATAATAACAATCATTTAATGACTTGTTTTCTTTTTTGAGACAACAAATATTATGACTTCTTATAAGAAAAAATTTAACTTACCAAACATGATCAGGTTCTGTTACTTTATAATATCTACTGAATGCTGTTAAAGCTAATACTGTTATAAATATTACCCACCAATTTCTAAAAGATATAATATAAATAATACACATATATGATTTAGTAAAATAATTAATTTTTAAAATAAAAAAATAAAAAAATGTAAAAAAGTTTCTAACTTAAGTCTTTTATATAACTGATAATAAAAACAATGAAAAAAAAACACTTACAATTTCTCAACAGTTTCTAAATTTTCTTCAGTTTTTTTTTCTTTTTTTGCACACATTTAAAATTTATTAATTAATTTTAATTTTTAATAGAATTTAAAAAAATTAATTAATATTTTAATTCATAACTTTTTCTTAAAACTTTCTAAATATATTAACAAATCAATTTTCTATTGACTGAATTCTGACGTGTCAGAAACATTTTTGACTTTTGAAAGAAATTCTATTTTGTTTTCATTTGAGCAAATTTTTTTAAGTAAACTGAGAGAAACTTGTTTGATTTTTTTTTTTTTTTGGAAATGAGACTTGCCATATTTTTTATAACATAAGTTAAAAGAAAAGAAAAAATTTAGAAAAAGAAAAGGTGAGCGAAAGAGATAATGACAGGTAAACAATTTCTCGAATAAAAAATAATCAAAAACATATGATAGCAAAATAACGAAGTAAAGAAGAAAATAATTCCCTCTTAAAACTTGAGAGAACTATTGTGTATGTTATGTATAGATTGTTATGTTTGAAAGAAAAATTAATGTTAGTTTGCATAGGTTTTAAGTTTTAACTAAAAACTTTTCATACTTTTTAGAGAGATATTTATATTTCTTCATGTGCATTTTGATATGGAAAAGCAGAAAACCGTTTGCCAGTAGTTTGAATGTTTGTTTTGTTTATCAAACAAACTTTAAGAATTATAAGTAAAAGTTTTAGAAATTTTACAAAGAGATAATAAGTATATTGTAATTTAAATAATAGTTAATGTGTAAATTTAAAATTCCATATTTTGACACACCATATTAAATTTAATACTTATTTTAATTGTTCATTAATTTGAGTTTTTGTTTTGGTTTTTTTTTTTAAATTTTTATGTTTTTCAAGGAAAAACCTCAAAAAATTATTCAAAAATAATAAGAAATAAAAATATAAAAAAGAATTAAATAAGAGTTAGTTGAAATCTATATGTAAAAAAAATTATTAAGAGGGATTTTATAGTTTTATAAAATCAGAGTGTTCTTAATTTGCTTTATTCCATTCCGCTTTATTTCAGATAACCGATATGTATTACGCACCATATAAAAAATAAATAAAAATAGAAATTATAAAATTATACTTTTTGTACAAAAAAAAAAAATTCTAAATCTAAGAAATCAAATTTATAAGTTATTTTGGGAAATTTTCTGGTGCAAATACAAATATATTATAAACGAAATCTGATTTCATCGACTTAAAATTAATTCTATGAAATAATTTAATAATAAAATGCGAAATATTTATTTTTATGAGATTTTTCTGCAAAAGAACATGGAATTATCCCTATAAATGAGATAGGATAGTTATTGTAACTATGATTTCTAGTAAAAAACAATTTGTTTTGGACCTCAATATTATATAATATATAATGTAACTGAAATAGTATTATATACAATTAGTATATAATAATAGTATATAATTACAAAAATCCAAAGTACAAAAAATTAAATATCGCAACATTTTAGAGTATACAATCATTCTATTACGATACATAAAAAGAATTTCTAATATGTTTCTAAATGGTTTCGTTGCAGTTACAAAAAGAGTATGAGGGCTTACAAGAGTACTCTTGGAGAGTACAAGAGTAAAAGAGAGGAGAAGAGTAAAAACAGTAAAATTCACATTAGCCACATTATATGGAATGTTTTTTTATTGTTAATATGACAAGAAAAAAATTACTGAATTTGTTGTTTAGTTCAAGTAAAATTCTGGGGGTCTGGAATTTACATACTGAAATAATTAGATATTTAAAATTTATCACCATTGTAAAATCGACAATATTATTTTAAATACAATAAAATACTTTTTTTATTTACATTTTATGTTAATTACTTCAAAATTACTAATTTCCCAATTCTGTAAAAACGTTTAATTTTATGCCTTTTATGAATAGAAATTTCATAGTATTTTCATATATTTTAAAATAATTGTAGTTCCTTTTTTCATTTTTACTAATATAAATATTTTATTAAAAATCAATTAGAATACACAATTATTAAAAAATATTAATTGAAAATTTTATTAAATTCTACATTTTACTTTTCATACATTTATTGAAAGAAAAAAATTTAGTCAATTTAACTAACGAATTAGATTCTTTCAAAACATTTAAATTCCTACATAAAAGAAGATTATTTTTACTATATTTATTGCACATATATAGTTAAAAGTCAAAGTAGTTAAAACCTTATTTTTAATTAATTTGAAAAGGCTTAATTTTTTTGCCACCTTTTTACAAAAATATAATCAATATTACTTTTGAAATTGAGTTTATCATCAATTATTATTCCCAAATATTTGATCTCTATCTCAATATATTGGCCAATATATCAAAACTATATTAATTTGAACATTTGCAATCAAAATATCAGCATTCAAATTGCCATTTAAAGACATAGTTTTAGTTTTAGCTACATTCAAACTAAATTTATTCATTTTCTTTACAAAAACAATCTTCATTTATTTTACAAACACAATCATCAATAGAATGATCAACTGAACACATAGATCAATAGAATGATCAAATAGAATCACTTACAAAGTACATTAACGCATCATAAGGAAACGTTATTTAGTACCTATATAATTGTACACTATTTTAAATTAATTTTTACTTTAAATTTTTTTTTTTTTTTTACGAGGGTTGGTGGAAAACTCGAAAGTTACCAAGAGGAACTGCACGTACTTCCTCAGGGTAGTGTTGGACTTTAACCAACCAAAACCACCCCCCTTTTAAAACTAAACTTTAGGATGGAACCTTTAATACAAATGTACAGTTTGGCTTTGTGGATAGGGATGTGGGAAGGATAATTGGGGGAAATTGGAATTGGGAAATTTGGATTATGGGGGATAGGTAGGAAAATTTGGAGGGACATTTTGAAGAAAGATGCTAATGTTCTTCTTAAACTTAAGTAAATCGTACACATATGAATTACCAAATTTAGGGAACACATGCAATGGTATATGGTTCCACAAACGAGACGTGCGCATGACAAAAGAATTTCCATAGGCTGTATTTCGCCATCTTGATAACTCAACATGGTAGGGATAAGCATCCGTTGCCCTCCTTGTTTCTCGTTGGAAAACTTTGAGTGGAGGCATTAATTGTTTAATTTCTTTGGAACAAGTGATAATCCCTACGAGATACCTATAAAACAAGGTCAGTGACTCAACTGTGCAACGATGACTGAGTGGAGTGAGCATTGAAGTTACACTGGCGTCGTTGATCAAACGAATAGCTCTGTTTTGCGCATTATCTAAATAACCCAGTGCTGTTTGAGGCCCTGCAGCCCAAATGTGTGCATTATACTCTATTTTCGGCCTAATGTACGTAATTAGGCCGAAAATTGAGGGTGTAATTCGACCTTTTCCTTATTTGTCTACAAAAGAATTATGTTTTTTCGTACAAGGATTTTACAGAAATTTTTATACTAATTAATAGGCAATTAAAATAATATACCATGTAAAATATAAAATAATTTTTATTGGAATTTAAAATACGGCTAAGCTGTTTTGACTATTGAGTAATTAGTTATCCAGCTATTTCATGAAGAAATTAACTAAAATTTTTTGATTTACTTGAATACTTATGTATACTATATGAAGCAGTGAAGATAGTAATTATACAGATGAAAAATACACTAATCTTCACAGACAGTCTAAATGCAATGCTGCCATTGCCATTAAAAATGTAAACAACTATGAGACAGTATGTCGGTAAATAATAACAAAAATTAACACAGCCAATATCACAATTAAGGTAATCTGGATCCCCGGACACGTTGGAATTGAAGGCAACGAATTTGCAGACAAATCAGCAAGAGAAGCAATAAGAACACCATCAATAATTCAATATTCTAAACTTTTTTTGCCAAATTAAAGCGCAGATAACCACACATAACACAGAACAAAAATAAATAGACTGGAACCATAATGACGTAATAGGTAAAACAATACATCCAGACTTAAATAAGATTTTTTTTAAAAACATGTTAAGAACACAAATTAGAACAACTCAAATCAAACTGCTAAGGATATAATAACAGAAACAATTTTAGCAACATCCATACATCTTTTCACCTCACAACCACAAACTTTATGCATTTTTTGTGCAGAGCCACTTTCAATACGACACATGATTATGGTGTGTTCGAATTTCCATCCGAAGCTATTGTTGGAATTACTGAAGACAGAAAACAGCAGCCAGATAATTAAATTAAAGAAATTTGCATAAAGTTCCAGATATGGGAAAAACTTAAAAAAACGTAAATAGTGAAAATAGAAGAAAGTCAAATAACAATTACATAAATAGGTCTAAAAAAGGATATAACATGCAATATAATAACAAGATTTTAGAAAACTTTTTAAACAATGTAAAATAAATCTTCTGCCATACCTGAAAGGGAAGGGCAGAGTTCTCTTTCCTACCACATTGTATGTGGTAGGAGATTGTTTTTAAATAAATAAATAAATATATTATATAGTTTCTTTATAATATGGCTTAATAAAACCGATGTAAACTAAAAATTGATATTTAAAAGTACCTATATAATAAAATAAATATGCAGGATAGCATTTAAAAATTAAAATCTGAAATAACTATAATGAGAGATAATTTAAATATATTTTGCAAATGATGTAAAGTTTTTTAATTGTGAAAATTATTATATTGTACCATAATTCTACTATATAAAATAATTTAGTATAAAAAAGGAAATAGATAAGCAATATAATAAAAAATAATACATTAAGAAACTATGGTTTAAGATAATAAGAAAATTTCATTTTTAATAAAATAAAATAAATATGACATAAATAAAAATTCAGCTCGGTGATAAAAATGAATCACATTTCGATCATTCTACTCTTTTGTATTAAATTTCATATTTAATATGCAAAACAAAAATAATCATAATATAATTAGCTTTTTAAATCAATTATTATTAACTTTAATTTTTTTAAACTTAACAATTGGTGATAAAGTTATTAATTTGATGGAGATAGAAGATTTTTTAATGAAGATTTAAATGGGAAAAAATATTTAATAATTTATTTTTTTATATATGTAGGTACTAAACTATACCTATTATGCCTCTCTTTTTATTAAAATACGTTTTTTTTTATATAATATGTACAATTGTACAAACATAATAATTCTGATTATTTTCAATATTATTTATACCCTATCCTATTTTTCTTCGTTCGCTACTGTTTATTGAAGATGAACAAGAAAATGTATAAATATACTAAAGATAATTGGTATAAAATTATATGAGAAAAAGAAAAACAGTTAAATTTTTTTAAATATTTTTATATTATTTATTTTATGATTTTTTAATAATGTCGGATAATTATCATATTTTTTTATAGTTATCATAGAGACAACCCTAAATTTATGATAAACCTGGATAAATTAAATCAGAGAAAATGCAATGCCGCAATGTAAACTTTTCCTAATAAATTAGTAAATTAATAAAAAATTATACCAAATTATACCACCAATGATTATATTATCAAAGACAATATTATACCAGTTATATTTTAATATTTGTACTTGATTGTACGAAACGGTAAACATTTCTGTAAGAAATGTAAAATGGTTGTTGTCCATTCTTAATTTTTTATTAGAGTAGGAAAAATTGTAGGAATTTTTTTAAATTACATATTTTGTGTTCTTTTCTATCTGTTAGAAATAAAATCAGATAAAATATTAATTATCAAAGTCTAAAACCGTTGGAAACGATGAAAGCATTAGTTAAAAATATTACCGCTATAGGTTAAAATGGAGCTTAAAAATAAGAATTTTTTGTGAATATACGAGTACATTAACTGTAATTAATTTAAATACAAATTGATACAACAGATATTTTTTTTCTTTTTAAATAATTAAAACCGTTAGAATAATAGTTTTATTTAAAAACTTTTACACTAAAAATTAGAAGAAAATGGGATTTATTAACTCTTGTCTTAACTAAACATTAAAGAATCGGTAAAATTTTTAGTTACTATGGTGACAAATTTAATTATTTGATTGAACTAAACGTTGCTATAAAGTATAAACAACTTATTTTTGATATTTTTAATTCGTTGTTTTTTGTTACAGCTGGTATAAAATTCTGACAGCATAAAATCAAATTAAGAAAAAAATATACTCATATTTTTATATTCATTTTTTTTTTTACAAAAAAAAAAAAAATAATAATAACAAGTAAAATATTATAATGAGCACAACGGATGGATCACCACCACAAGAAAATAATCCACCAGATGATGGTGATGTACAACCACAAGTTGAAGTTAAAAAAAAGAAAAAGAAAAAAGCTTCATCAAATGAACCATATACAAAAGATTACGATTCAGATGTTGAATATGAAAGTTTTGATGAAGATGAATCAATTAAAAATCCAGCCGGTCGTATTAATTTAAGTTTTCCAGAACATCCAGAATATGAAGAACAATGTTATCCACCCAGTTATTATACATTATCATCTAAAGAACGTTTACTATTGTTATATGCTGAAAATTTTCGTAAACAATATTTTGTACATTATCGTAATACAAGACCTTTAGTTTTGGCTATAAAAAATGAATGTGAAGTTGAAAAATTTGTTTGTCAAACAATACGTCCGACATCATTTGTTTTTCCAACATTATCAACATGGCAAGAAATTTCAAGTTTTGTTGCTGATTTTGTTGTTTATCAACCATTAAAGAATCCAATTGCATTGGTAAGTAATTTTAATCTTATTATCTATCATTTTATTTTTTTCTTGTAACTAAAATATATAGTATAAAATACCAAAACCAAATCTCAACTTATGTGTTATTAGAAACAAAAGAAAAGCTGAAATATCATTGTAATCTAAATTTCATATTTTTTAATTTGATGATTCATATCCGAAAATAAACTTAAATTAATTTTATAAAAACTGAAAAGAAAAGTTTAATAAACTGAAAAAACAATGTTTAATAAACAGAAAAAAAAAAGATTCACAACTGGCAGATCCTGTAAATTATAATATTTCCTTTTAATATTTAAAAAAATAATGCCCGTTGTCAAAGTTTTTAGAAAATATTGTACAGTTACTTGCGGCGAATTGGTTTAATGAAGCACTTTTTGTTTAAAATTTATTTAACAGGTTTATTTCTACTGAAATTTAAGAGGAATGACATTAGGCATATTCAGAACCAAAACCTTGGAATCTAATGCACTTCATAAGCACCGAGTAATGCTAGAAACTTATGATATGTATAAAAATTTTGAAAAAAAAGTTCAATTTTCTCAAAAAATACTTATATTTCCCTCGTATAAGAAGTACATAACGGTTTGCCAATATTTCAGTTAAATGAAGGGCTTAAGCTACTATAGCAGAAGTAATACTTCATATACTACATAGATTTGTTTTATTTAAAAATTTTTCTTTATAGCCCTACACAATATTAAGCATACATACTTACAATCTTTGCTTTAAAAAAATCGTTAAATAGAAAATTGGTCGCATCAGTTAACTGATTATTTTTCAAAATTTTCGTTACAGACAAAAATTCTAGAAAAAGTCATAAAATTTGTTCTAAAAGTTTTGTTCTAGAAAAAATCACAAACAAAAAAATTACTGAAATTTTAGACAGCTTTCTTTATTGTCATGTTGAAAATGTGTGCTGAGGCCTCGGTGGTCTAGTGGATAAGAGCGTATAAAATGCGCACCGAGGGAGCGTGGGTTCGAATCCCACGCACGTCGTAAGAGTTATTCCCCCTTACGACATTTACAGCCACTCCTGTAAAGGAAATGCTGTGTAATTTCCTGTTCACATTTATGTGGCAGAGAAATGCACTAAAAAAAAAAAAAAAAAATGTGCGCTCTTATATTATTTATGTAGCCTTTTTTTTTGTCAGTTTGTGGTAATATCATATTTAAATTCTAATATGAGGCACATATTACATACATATTTATATTTTGTTTAGAGAAAAATCAAATTAATGTTTTATATTTTGTAACTTTTTGAAGAATTTTGATTTTATCGATTGTGATGCTAAATGTTCTATGAGTGAATAAATAAAGGGTCTGCTTCGAATGATCGACATTTTTAATATCGTTCACAAAAATTTCGCTTACAAAAATCGCGCTTTTCAAAAATCTCGCTTACAAAAATCAAGCTTACAAAAATCTCGCTCGGTCAAAATATCGCTTATTTGGTTTTAGTTTTTTAAATAAGCGATATTTTAATATTTGTCTTCTTTCTCTGTACCTAATTATGTTCGTAATATTATAAATATTGCAAATTTTGTACAAATTATATACGCATATGTACGCATATGTAGATGATATACGCATATGTATTCCAAAAGGTTACACATACTAAAATATTACATTTTTAATCAGATTTATTTAATCGATTTCATGATTATGATAAACATAAACAAAAAAGTGTCATCATTTATTGTACATGTGCGGATCTAAAAAGGGGGTTTTGTTTTACAACTTATAGAATAATTTTTAAAACAAAAAATTATTACAACTTCTGTCCTAAATTATGATATACATTTCACATTTATTTTTTTACATTATAAATGCATTTCATAGTTTTGGACAGAGGTTAAGTACCTTTTAAAATAATGTACGAATTTAAAACATCATTAAAATTTTTTTTGCTTATCCTTTTTATTGCGTAAATATTATTTTTATTTTGATCCGACCGAGATCTGAAACTAATTTATGCATTTATCGCTTTGCACATGTAGGTATTTTAATATTTATCACTTTTTACAGAAAATTGCGAGATAATAGCGATATTTCTTTGAAAGCGAGATTTTTTAAAGGCGAGATTTTTGTAAGAGAGATATTTTAAAGGCGAGATTTTTGTAAGCGAGATTTTTGAAAAGCAAGATTTTTGTAAGGGAGATTTTTATGAACGATATTTTCACAAAGCGAGATTAAAAATATTGAGAATATATCCGGGTGCCATAAATGAACTATAACTTTGATCCCACATTATCCATCATGTATTAAATCTTTACGATTCAAGTATTTTGTAAGACTTTCTTCACAATTTTCCGATTGCTTTGGAAACGATCGAAGTGTAAGTGAAGTGAAGTGTTTTGAAGAAAATTATGCGTAACGTTGTTCAGGCCAGCTGATTTTTTGTATGGCCAATTTTTAAGATTTAAATAATTACTCTTTTTTAGCACACATATTATGCTTTTTATTTTCACTCAGTTTTTTTGTCCATTCGTCCATTTGTTGAAAAAAAGTCTACACCATTTAAAATAGAACAAAACAATGAAATTATCATCATGGATATATCTCTAAAAAAGAAAAATCAATTTCGGAGCCACAGCTTTACACAGTTTAAAAAAATCCTATTTTAAAATGTCTACATCTCAGGTTCTGCTGAACATTTTTTTAATCTAAAAACTTTAAAATACAGGATATTTTTTTTAACTCTCCTAAATCAATATTACAATTTAATTTTCTAAAAATTTCTAAAATAATTATTATGTAATTTTGTAGTTAAATTAATCATTATGTGAAAATATTATTTTGAAAGACTTTCCTTCCTAAATATGTCCGGTACTCTTTTAGTTTACGAGCTAATTGGAGGTTCGAAAATTTGCTATTTTAAGCCACCTGTTATTTAGGCAATTTTGTATTTCTTTAAAATTGATAAAAATAAGGCCTCATGATTTTTCACAATTATTTTTTATACATGTGCAGAAAATTCGACGAAAAATTACAAATTTTTAAAATGTTTTTTAACATTGTCTTATTGTCTTTGTTTTACATACTGTCATGTTTTTATTAAGCTTAATATTTAGTATCTATTATATCACAGGAGAAATTGGGAGTCGACTTTTTTATCGAAAAAAAAAGTAGTCGAATAATTTAAAATGTTGAAAAATAAATTTTAGAACTAGCATATTTCAGAGCTAATTACACAGATCACCTTTTATCATTCATGTATGTAAAAAATGGTAAACAGACAATTTGCGCCATAGGACAACTCGAACCCTGCACAACTGGGCTCAACGACAATTGGGTACATAACTTGCTTATGTATGTCTCTATTCAAAATTAAAAAATGCATTCAAAAAATTAATAATAAAAATCGTATTTTTAGTATTATTGTATTATTAGTGACCACAATTGCTTATGACCCCGGTTGTCGTTAGGCCCCATTGCTTATGACCCCAGTTGTCGTTGGATCCAATTGTTAATGGCCTCAGTTGTCGTTGGGCCCAATTATGAATGGCCCCAGTTGTCCCTGGGCCCAATTATAGTTGGACCCAGTTGTGCAGGATTTGAATTGTCCTATGGCCCCAATTATCAGGGAACCGTAAAAAATATAATGACGGAGGCTTTTAGAATTGGATTATTTAGAATCTCTAACTTCAAAATTGTTGATATACTGTAGTACTACAAAATATAGCGTTCAAAAAGTTTATATGCACAGATATCTACAAAGTTTTGCATTCAATATTGTTTGTTATAAACACATAATGTGTATAAAGTGGGTATTTTATGTACCTATACAAAAATTTGTAGCTGCTTTAGTGTATACTTCAAATCGTTTTGTATTTTGATCTTTTTGTTATCTATTTTAGTTGGAGTTATTATGAATTTGGATGTTTTTGTTTAGTGGGGGGTTTGGAGCGATAGTCCCCCACTGTTTTAAATGATTTGTTGTTGAAATGTGTACGTAAAAAAAATTATTAAAAAGGATTTTAGAGTTGGTTTAAAAATCAGTGTTTCAATAGATGGTTTAGCGGGAGTTTGGTGCCTAATAAATGGGAAGTTAGGTATAGTCGTTTCTTTTCTTCTTATGTGTTTTCATATCTTAAGGTATTTGAAAAAACTAAAGCAATACATACGCACGGTTCACTCAGCTGTTTCTCAAAAATTGACTGAAAATATTTTCTTCACTGCCTATCTATTAGTTAATATATCTATGATATACCCAGATACTCATATCTACATATTATAATTAATATTATATATATTTTTCTCGGAATATCTTGAAACATTTTCTTAGAAATCGTTCCCAAATGTAGATATTGAAAAGTTACACAACTAAATGATTTATTTCTAAAATTTTTAAATAATATCTTAAAATTATTCCTGAAAAAAAAAAAAAAATTTAATCTGAAAATTTGTCTAAAATTATTAAAAATTAAAAAAAATTTTTTCTTAAATAAACATTTATTTACGTATATCAATCAGTTCAAATTCAGTGTTTTTTTTTGTCATTTATATTGTTTCCTTTTTTTTAATTTTTTTTTTTAAAGAAATAAATTTTAATTTTAGGTTTTTTTTTTTTTTTAATTAATTAATTTTTTTTATTTTTTTTTAAAGTTTTTTTTTTTTTTTTTTGTTTTATTTTAATTTAAAGAATTGGAAGATATTTTTTATTAATTTTTTTCTCTTTGTTTTTTTTTTTTTTTGTTTTGTTTTTTTAATAATAATTTATAATAATATATTAATTAATTATATTAATTTTTTTAAATAATTATGTCTAGCACAATTAGTTTGTTATTTATTTATTTTTTATATATTTTTTTTTTTTTTAAATATTAATAGAGTTTATGTGTGTGTTTTTATTAATTTTAAAATTCTTCAGTTTTATTTTTTTTTTTTTTCTTTTTTGGAATTTTTCTTTAGTGTTGTGTGAAATAAAAGAGTTTTTATTCATTTTTTATTTTTTATATTTATCTTTGTTTATTTGTTTTTTTTTTTTTTTGTTATTTTTTTTTTTTAAATACATCTATTTTGAGAATTAAATAAAATGATAATATATATATATGTATCTGTGTGTTAAGTAAGACTATGTATTTTTTTTTTTTTTATATATATTTTATATATAAATTTATGAATTAAATATATGAATTTAAAATTAAAAAAAAAAAAAAAAAAAATGTATGAAAATAATAATTAAAAAAAAAAAAAAACTACAAATTTTCAATTTAAAAAAAAAAACTAATAATATATATATATTTTATTAAATATAAAACAAAGTTTTAACAATTCAATAATAATTATAATTATTGCATAAAAATGAAAATTAATTCATGATTAAAAATAAAAAAAAAAAAAAAAAGTAAAACTTTTCTAAGGCTAAGCAAATTAAAATAATTGTATTTTTTTTTTTTTTTGGAACATGAATTTTTGGAAACATGAACATATGTATTAAATATGTGTATAGTCGAAATTGAACCAGGTTTAACAATAGCATAAACACAATGAAA